>OY735872.1:8990319-11390319 GCA_963506565.1 Tachystola acroxantha | reverse complement strand
GTAGCCATTGTCTAAGGCCGATTATTGAAATGGCGACGCATTAAGCCGATAGTACGTCGTATCGATAATAGGCCCTAATACAGTGTAATTACAGAGTATGGAATTGCGCACAGTAGCCGATGAGGATATAATTCATCACTGAATTAATGACGAGTACGGTCAACAGCATATCAAGTTTAACACATGGCAGCCCATGTGATGACAATATAACATAGATTGCAGTGGTTTTGTGTAGGTTGATTGATGTGCAGTCGACTGTACGTCACTTAATGTAACTAAAGTACTTGGCTATGAAACATTAGATATTAGAATTTCATAGTTTTACTTAGAACTTTTCGGTATAAGACTTTTTGGTAAATACGCTATTTATATAAATGCAAAAAAATCATAGAATAACATAATGGGACTAGTGGGACATACCTACCCTAAATTTTAATTTTTAAATTATATAGCACTGAACTTTTGGGTAAAAATTACTTGCTCTGATACAAAGTTATATAATCATTATTTAGGTCTGAGGAACAAAATAATAGCGACAACGTCGGAGGACTTCGAAGTTTAGTGGTAAAACATGGTAAGACTTAATCAGATACATCATCACAACTACATCGTGGCAATGTTTTTAAATTATGCACCTTGCGTTAATCAGAGTATGAAATCAAGTTCGTAAAACTTGTTGTTTGATAAGCTGTCTCTACGCGCAGGTAAGCAGCTCTCACATAAAATATACTTAACAAGTCACCGTTCGCGGACTTGCGTAGTTAAGAGTATTTTAGGGTTCTTCAAAAAATATAGGTGTATAATTACTTAGTGATCAATTAAATCAACGTCTGACCAACTCAGGTATTGGTTTCAAACAGTTTTGTTTCGTTTGGTCTGACCACTTCCCAAAAGGACCACATTCCAGAATGACAATGCTCAGATCATTCCGAGAGTGACTACTTCCCATAAGACCACTTTGATACTTTTTAAATGACAATTAATATTAGGGAACGTCCATTTTTAAATATTGACAAACATTTCTGAATACCGGTGATTAAAGATAAAGTGTAATTTTGTGACAGAACAACAACTGACTGAGTTTGAAAAACGTGGTCCAAATGAAATGGGATGTCTTGATGAGATTAAGTTGATAGCAGGACCCTGCTACTGTATTAATAGAAAAAATAATTGCTAGCGAAATAATTTTGTATATTATTACTTATTTTTTAACCCGGACCGCTTCATTTGGACAAATGATCAATTCGCTCCAGATTATAATCTGTTTTTAAAATTAGCATAGGTAGAGACAGTTAGCATAATTTCATTTGCTTTAACTTCAACTTGAAACAGACAAGCAGACGGTGTACTTTAACTTATGTGTATAGATTATAGTAATTATAGCGAGGCTCGTTTAGCAGCAGTTTGTTTTGAGCTGCTGGCCTAGCTAGTCATTACGGCCAGTGCTTGCACAGGTGATTGAAACTATACCCGATTTAGTTTTATGGACTCGCCTGTAGGACGGGTGCACACTTGGTGATTTTGGAAATTCGCGTGTAGGAGGTAATGTACTTCGAGCTTCGAGTACTCGTATGTATGTCGGTTGCTTTGTAACTTTATGTAGCCTAAACGGCTTGATGGGTGATATGAGGTCGTTAGATTCGTCTTGATGATAAGACTAACGGATATATTCTGTCATCGTTATGAACCAGCTTCCTCATCTCGTCCCATGCATATAAACCTGTCGTTCAAAGTTATTAGTTCTGTGATACCGTAGACAGTTAGGTACAGTTTATTCTAGTAACTTCTGTAGTATGGACATTATTTCCCTCCCTTGTGTAAATAGCGTTATCTAAGGCGGATGTTAAGACTCGTTTCATATGAGTTATTAAGGAGACACCACACTATGAGTGTCCAGGAGCCGTTCGTTCTCATCACTCACTAGAACTCTTCCATCCATGTGCCCGAGCCCTGTGATCGTCTACTCAGGCGTCAATCACTTTAGTTATTAGTTATTAAGAGGCCCTTTGCGGTATCGCGCAATCTCGCCGCGGTAATAGCCGCTTTATGGGCGACGGCGAAATTTTAATTAGTTGGCAGAATTATAAGCGAGCGGTGCGAGAGGCTGGACGATGGTCATCCATCAAGCGATGGTATGTCGCGTCGGTGGAAAGAGGATGATGTAGGGTAGGATACCTTACCTTATCGTACCTTAGTTTTTCAGGAAGTCAGCTAAGATTAATCCGAATTATGACGGTTAGTTGTAAATAGGTACGTACTTTGCTGTGTATGTAGTTGTAGATGTATCAAGAATCAAGATATCTTTCAGAACCAACAAAGTGATGAATATAACAAATACCTACTAATAACGGAAGGGTTTTATGCTAACCTTATCAGTTTGTGTAGTATTTTATTTATATGTTTTTATATTTTTATTTATTCGGAATGCAGTATTTAGGTATAACATTAAAACCAAACTAAAGTAAATATGTACAATTGTATTGACTGCCATTTTAGTGAATTTTGCACATAAACAGCTAAAATTATACTAACTTTTTAGACGGCCGGTATTAAGACCGACTTTTCCGTTGTTGTTTAAAAACATTATTAAACGATTGTGGCGATTCCATAGTGCCCATGCTAGGTTTTACGCAACGTACTTACTATATGAGTGACACGTACACTTGCGTTCAAGTTTAGATTTGTATGTCACTAAATAATCACACCTATGCTCACTGTAGTTTTTAATCCGATTTTTATTTATCGTATTTCTGCTTATATTTGCCTTTTTTGTTCTTACAAGATGATGAAATAAAACATGAAACCCCAATTCCAGGCACAGAAGTCGAAGTTACAAATCGAATATACTTTCGATTTCTAGACCTAAATGTAAACCGACCGCTGTAAATCCATTGATATTTATCAGATCTATCGATTGTCCCAGAGATTGACATTATCGGTGTAAGCACCGACTCCTGCGCATAAACAATCGCTAAGCTATAAGGCTATCTCGATCAGGCGCAAGTGCGAAGCGCACTTAGCCACGATTAAAGCTTATTTATCCGCTCGTCGCTCACTCATTTAAATTGCTGATGCCCGCAGCACGCGGCGCGGCCGTTTATCAACTATGAAATGCGCTAGGAAACTAATAAGTACCACTACCACGGGTCGCGGTAGTAGGCTTGCTCGCTAGAGAGTTTACAATTTTACATTATGTTACGGAAGGTCTACAATAAGCTGAAGGGAGGGTGTTCCGTATCGGTAACTGAACAACTTTTTGTTCTACGACTTTTAGATTTTTTTTAAATGAATTAATATATCATACAAATCGGTCATTTGATCGATACCTACAAAATGTATGAAATGTCAAAAAATAATTTCGCGATTATCCAAAAAGTTGTAGAACAAAAGTTGTTCAATTATCCATATTGAATACCCCCTTCCCATATTCATTTAATGAAAATTTTTTTGCACCCCTAGTGGCCAGAAGCAGAACAAAATCTCTACAATCATGAACCTTAGAGCTACGTTATTACGCCGTTGCCAGCGAGCGAATTTACTATTAGCAACTAATGGTAATGGTGGGAAACTTAAAAGGTTTCGTAGCAGGTTTTATCCATGTTTTGCTTTAGACAAATATGGCATAATATTGTTAATTATTTTAAAATCTTTTTTATGATGGAGAGGGAGGGGGTTGTGACAAACCGTTTGTCAAGTAACTTGTTACACCAACAAATGGTACGTTAACCTTATAATAATAGGAAATGAAGAATCAAAATTGTTTCCACAAATAAAATTGCATAAAGTAACAACATGTAATTATACCTACAATCAAAAATTATACCGCCAATAAGAATTGGTGCTTACTCGTAGAACTAATCAGTTGAGAATGTAACAATGGACCTTTAATATACTAATTCATATAAAGTCAATTCCTATGCGATTCAATAATTAGATAATAAAATATCATTATACGCTGCTACAATTTTCGCATTGTACGAGAAACAAAAACATTTCAATTTGAATATTCAATCACAATCAGTGATTGAATACCATCATCAAGAACATAAATCGTAGTGTACTTACACATTGATATATTAAATTTTGGTTTTTAATTAGCAGGATTCTTTTGTTCATCACAACATGCCTCAGCTCAGTCTTAAGTCGACCGTGTTTTAATTCATCAATCTTATCAAAACAATAGTGTGGATCAGGGCCGGACTGGGACCTGAAACCGGACAGGGCATTAGAGAGACGATCGGGCATCTACCACAAAACCTTCACGCGAAATAAAATTCTCGAAAGTAATTTTTACGACACAATTTGTGTCGAGTATCTAGAATTAAAATCAAGTGATGAAGCGGACGGAAGAACCTTCATTGATATTTTAAAAATAGAATATAGTCGACGACGCGACGCGACGGTCGAACGAACCAGCAGCCAAGGGGGTTAGCTGCAACTACTTTTATTAGCGGTCCAGTCCTGTCCAAGTCAGATTATTGCCAAAAAATTGTACAAAAATTTCATTAGCGCAGACTTTGACAGGACTTGAACGCCTAAAAAGGCTTGGAGCTAACCTTCCAGACCGACGTCAGCTTAGCTGCGGCGGCCGCCCCATCGGGCATTTGCCCGATTTGCCCTATGGCCAGTCCGGGCCTGGCGTGTATAATAATTGCTCGAGCGCAACAAATCGTGACCGTAAAGCAACGATTACATAGTAATAGCGCGATTGGATTACACACATAACGTGTAGTAACCAGCTAATCAGAAGAGTTCACACTCACCCATTTAGCAATATTGTCTCTGACCAATCGGACTATTGCCAGATGTTTATAGGGTTATCAAATGTATTTTCTTTCGTACCTATAGGTAGGTAGTAATAGCGACCGTCGATGTAGCGACTTTCGCCGTCGTGAACTAGACCCAGTAAATATTACACTATATATAGGTGTTATGGAGGTGGAAAAATGATAGATGCGATATGATTCTACTACGAGTTTATTAAAACGATTTTACAATGGGTGACATGACACAGCGAATAGCACAGGTTATCTAGAACAGGAAACGGATACAGAAGTGACAGGTAGTTGACACCGACACAGTTCTACACTTTTTAAATTGCGTTTTGTTTATGCATTTCCAACACCCCCACTTAAACAAAACCATATCAAAAGAAAAAACACCCCCTATACAAGGTTAGGCAAACTGACTACATTTTAATTTGGCTGACTGTACTTACAAAAAATACAATAAATAAATTTCAAATAATAAACATCCTGTGTATTATTTATCCAAACAAAATTACAACATACTGTATCCTGTGCAAGTATCACTAACCAGTAAAATACATACAACATGTATATAAACCCTTACTTATATACCTACTACTACATATCTGCTCATTTACCTACTGATGGTATGGTAATACATAGCAGTTTGGCAAATTATCAATTTACAAACAAACCCTTAACAATAACTACAGTTACATCTTACATAGGCATGTAAATGAGTGCTACATCTCTTTCAAAGATGAGTTATTGAAACAATAGTTAAGTTTTTGACTATTCAGAGGCTTTGTTAACATATCTGCAGTCATATTCTCAGTACTTATGTACACAATTTTAATCAAATTATTTATCAAAGCTTCGCGAATGAAATGATGTCTCACATCTATGTGCTTCGTTCTACCATGAAACATCTGATTAGAACACAACTTCTGAGCAGACTGATTATCGTTATATATTACAATAGGACTGCAGGTATATAACTTACTACTATTACATAGACATTCCTCAAGAAAATGCTTAATGAATAAAGCCTCTTTAGTAGCATCTGAAATAGCCATATATTCAGCTTCGGTGGTCGAGAGAGCCACCGTTTTCTGTTTTCTACTTTCCCATGACACCACAGAGTCTCCAATTTTAAATAGGTATCCCGTATAAGACTTTCTGTCGAGCTCGTTAGATGCCCAGTCAGCGTCAGCGTATGCTGAGACATTCATGTTGCTTTTGTGAAAAACAAGGCAATATTTCATAGTACCTTTTAGGTATCGCAGGACACGCTTCGCTGCTTTCCAGTGAGTCTCATCGTTGCAGTCGTTGAACTGGCTCAAGACACTCGTCGCGTGGGCGATGTCAGGTCTGGTACAAACTGCAAGATACATCAAACATCCTACTAGATTTCTATACTGAAATTCAGTGTTAGTTTCCTCAGCTTTCTGCAGTTTAAGGCCAGGTTCCATGGGTGTAGTCACAGGCTTACAATCTGACATTTTAAACCTGTCGAGCAATTTATTGATGTAATTTTCAAGATCAAGATAGATTTTGCCGTCCTTTCTTCTTATACGCATGCCAAGAACATGATGTGCAGGACCTAAATCTTTCATCTCAAATGTTTTCATCAATTTTTCTTTTATATCCATCTTCTGTGAAGAGTTATTCACATCTGTGAACAATATTATGTCGTCCACATATAAGGCCAAAATAAACAATCCATTTTTGGTCTTATTTACATACACACATGGCTCACATGCCATTTTTGTGAAATTCATACTTATCAGAGTGCTATTGATCTTCTCATACCATGACTTTGATGCTTGCTTGAGCCCGTAGATAGCCTTGTTCAGTCTAAAGACTTTATTTTCAGTGCATTTCTTTTTCATGAGCTCAGGCTGCTCCATATAAACCTCTTCTTTTAATTCACCATTCAAAAATGCCGTTTTCACATCAAGATGATCAATTTCCAGGTTTAGCTCTGCCGATAAGGCCAATAACATTCTAATAGTTGAATACCTTACAACTGGAGAGAAGGTTTCTTCATAGTCGACTCCAAATTGCTGTGAGAATCCCTTTGCCACCAATCTAGCCTTATATCTCACTAATTTTCCAGATGAATCTAATTTTCTCTTGAACACCCACTTACATTTGACTGGCTTTTTGCCTTTTGGCAAATCAACCAATGACCAGGCTTTGTTCTTTTCAAAGGATTCGAATTCTTCCTTCATGGCTGACAGCCACTGGTCACGATTAGAGCCACTCAGAGCTTGACTCACAGTCAGAGGGTCTAGATTATCTTGTGTGATATAAAAAAGAGAAGCAGGGCTCGACTCACCATCTTCTGGACTGTCTTCATCCTGTATAACTTGATCCCTTCTGGATCTTGTATTCACCCATCTCTCTGGTGTAACTACGTCCTCATAGTCTTCTGAAGACGTGTGTGCGTCCTCACGAGCTGGTACCCACGTGCTGTCTGAAGTGTAACTGCATTCGGCTTCTGTTGTATTTCTTAAAGTATGATCTGAAAAATCAACAGGTTCAGACGAAATATCCTCCAAACTTTCAGCTGGTGAGTGCCACTCCTGGCTTTGTTCATCGTCACCACTGAACTGGACCTCCTCGTGTCTCTGGACTGGTTCACCATCCTGCATAGTCTGATTATTTGCAGTAGGTATCTTATTTTCTGTAATAACCTCACTTTTATCAGAAAATAATAAATCTGTGTACTGATTACACTCCTTTGTTTTATAATTGCTATAAAACTCGTTTTCCACAAAAACAACATCTCGAGCTTTGACACACGTGCCTGGATTACTGGGATCTAACAGTCTGTAGCCTTTAGTTTCCTCACAATACCCAACAAAAGTTAATTTTCGACTCTTTGAATCTAATTTTGTTCTATTCACTTTAGGTACATGAGAATAGGCTGTACAACCAAAAACTCTGAAATAACTCACATCAGATTTCCTTCCCGTCCATTTTTCCTGTGGTGTCATGTGAAGAACAGCTTTAGTGGGAGACCGGTTCTTGATGTATGCTGCAGTATTGACCGCCTCGGCCCAATACTGCTTGCTGAGGTTCGCATCCTGCAGCATACACCTCGCCGCTTCCATCAGCGTCCGATTGGCTCTCTCGCTCACACCGTTCTGCTCGGGAGAGTGGGGCACCGTGGTTTGGTGACGGATGCCACACTTCCTCAGCTCCTTCTGAAATTTGTTGTTTACATATTCAAGTCCATTATCAGTTCTTAATATTTTAATACATAACCCTGTCTCATTTTGAACCATGGATTTGAAAATCATAAATTTATCGAACACTTCATCTTTACTTTTCAAAAAATAAATAAATATTTTTCTAGAATAGTCATCAGTGAAGGTCAAGAAATACCGTGCACCACTAAATGATTTCACTGTCATAGGGCCACAAAGATCAGAATGTATCAATTCTAATTTACCGCCTGCCCTAGGACCTGACTTCTTAGGGAAAGGTAGCCTACACTGCTTCCCTTCTATACACGCTACACAAGGCTGAAACGATGATTCCTGATAGTTAATGCCAAGAGCCATACCTTGTTTAAGAAGTCGCATACTTCTTACATTTAAGTGGCCAAGCCGTTGGTGCCATAATTGCTGCGACACCTCTGCTTTGCTGTGCCAGGCTGATGCTGGAGACTCTGCAGCAACCACAGCCTCTGGACCGTCCAACATGTCCAGTCTGTACACGCCGTCCTCACGTGTGCCGGTCGCCACCACCGCGTCTCCGTCCAGCACCTTGCAGCCTTTCCTGTCAAAAGTTACTTCCAAGCCGCTCTCTGTCATCTTGCTGACAGACAGAAGATTCGTTGTCAATCCTGGAACATATGTAACATCCTTAATAGTCCTTAAATTACCCTGACTGAGATGTACTTCTATGTCACCGGAACCTGCGCTATGTAGTACATCATTGTTTGCTACTTTCACGTCCAATGGAGCACTATCAATGAAACTGTGCATTCTCGAACTGGAGTTTGACATGTGTGTGCTAGCCCCAGAGTCCACATACCAAGCGTCTCTCAGTATATTAGTCGCTAATGCAGTCAGCAGTGCACCATTGCTCTTTTGATCACATTTCTTGCTCGGAGAGCTCGGACAATCCTTTATCTTGTGACCTGTTTTCTTGCATTGGTAACACTTTATTTTTCCTTGCTTTACTTGCTTATGAATGTACAACGCAGTGTCCTCATTGGTCACGTCTCTTCTTAATCTTTCTTGAAGTAATTTGCTTTTAACAATGTCACTCGTGAGTTTTGCAGTACTGTTTTCTAATGCCATTATTAGTGGATCATAGTCAGATGGGAGACCACTTAGCATTACTACTGCTATCAAATCGTCGTCGAGCTGGGCATTAATATCCAATAATTGCTGACTTACATCGGATATTTTGCTGAGGTAAGCTTCCATGCTGGGGAACTGATCTAATTTTAATCCAAACAGTACACGCAGCAGCCCTAACCTCCTGCACAGACCCTTGTCTTCATATGCGGCTTTGAGGTTAACCCATGCTTCATACGCCGTTGAGGCATTTCTAACATAAGGGAACGAATTTGCCTTTACAGACAGACAAATTTTCGCCAATGCCTTCTGTTGGCGTCTGACATCACTAACCTTGGGCTCGCCGGTTGAAGTTCCTTCGACGCATTCCCATAAATCCTCGTGAATCAACAGCATCTTCATAAGGAATTTCCAGTTGTTGTAATTGCCGATTCCATCTAACTTTTCTATATGTGCGGCAGACTGCACGGCGGCGCCTGCGCCGGGCAATGATGGCGGGGACACGATGTTTTGCGACATTTACGAAAATACTCGCGGATATTCAATATTTCTAATAACCACCACGTTCTGGGCCCATAACCTTTGTTATGGAGGTGGAAAAATGATAGATGCGATATGATTCTACTACGAGTTTATTAAAACGATTTTACAATGGGTGACATGACACAGCGAATAGCACAGGTTATCTAGAACAGGAAACGGATACAGAAGTGACAGGTAGTTGACACCGACACAGTTCTACACTTTTTAAATTGCGTTTTGTTTATGCATTTCCAACAATAGGAAATAAGTACATTTAAATATCTGTCAATAATCCGATTGGGCAGAGACAATATTGATTACCTTAGGTAGGCAGCAAAAACAATATTGTAACCAGAACATTTCTAACTCATAATATTATTTTGGGGATATGAATCGTAGTCCTTGTCGGGACTTTAGTCTGGCATCAGCATCGGTATGACATGTCACCCCTCCCGCTCCACTACCGCATGAACCTACTCAGTTTGCCTATACACAATATATATAGTATACACGATGTCCTTTCGACCTTGCTAGAGTGTTTTTGCTCTTTTTGTTTAACTTATTGTCAAACCAATATGCATTGTGTTTAGTCAGCCCTATGGCCGTTGTATGCATGAGTGAATGTGATTGTATCACGCACGGTGTCACTCGCACGATTTTCCCGAATGTTATGCTTATTGCCCACTCGCACGAGCGCTGAAACCATTCGTCGGCAGAGCGTGCGTAAAGAAGCGCTCGTTTATCGAAAACACCACGAACAAAGCCGCTCATGCCTCGTCTTAATTAATATGATTAATGACCCCGGCCAGCGGCTCGTTTGAGAACTGCAGTTACTGTTGTAATCGAGAAATAAATTAATTTTATTAGTAGTCCTTTCTAATAGAATACGAGCGTAAGTACTCTAGAGTTGACCGCGCTGTCGTGTCGGGCGCTCCCAAACGTCTCGTTTTGTTGATGCTTTTTAGATGTTTTCCCGGTTCGTTACGTTTCTCTAATTTAAAAATTGGGCGTTAAAACTCACCGATTATAATTTTAATTTATGATATTATGCATAGACAAATGCGTTTAAAAGGAAGGTTGACGGTTTATAAAAGTGTTTCATTAACAAGGTTTTATAATTTTGATGCCGCCACCACTGATAAACTAGGCATTTTATTTTTAGGGTTTTCTACTTTACGAAAACATACACATATTTAGATAAATCTTTAAAGTGCAAGCAAGACAAATAATATTATAATTGCTAACCAAAATAGATAAAACACTAAAACCGAAATTCCACGGAAATTAAAATAATTATAAGCTGTTAAGAATTCGCGCTAAAACAAATAGGATTCGCGAAGACGTGTTACCCTTTCAAACATTTTCTCATGTTTCTAAATAAATCTAATATGCGTACAATTTGTCGTTTTGAACTCTAGTGTGTGGTGTGAAGGTGTAGTTTGTGCGTTAGGCGCGGCTAGAGCCTCGGGCCGAGATCGTGAGATAATTAGAGGCCGCGGCGCGGTGGGAGCCATAAAAACGGCAAATTGACCGGCGGGATAACCAAAAAGGCACAATGTGTTAGATAATAATTTCCAAATTACAGGTTATGTCGGTTCGCGAGCGAGAGACGGGCCAGCTCTTTTTTCTCAGTCGCCGCCGAGGTGCTAAGGGCAGGCTAATTATTATTTGGGTATCAGAGCGGGATTTTAGTGCAGCTGCTACCTGTATAAATATTTATTATTTAAAGTTCAAACTGACAATAGAATTCGAAATAATTATAACAAGAGTCATCTATGATTAACAAGACTGTTATTAATTAATAATTTATAATTTTCGAAACAAGACTATTAATTATAGATGACTCTAGTTATAGTCATTTCTGAAATATTTCCGTCTGGAAAACACTTGCTGAAAATTGCAAATAGAATATCTAGGATAATGTGACCACTTTTTCAAAAAAAAACTTTCATGACAACAATTGGATAAAAGGTTAGTTGTATGTACTTAATTATTAAAAATCTACTTATCGAAAATTCCTTGTTACTACATTTACAATAATTGAAAATTATTTTGTCAAAAAGACTTTCCCATTTCGTGTGATCATATATCATAAAAATGTGTTACCGGTTTATAAAGGTCCGTTGCGACATTTACATATCCCTCAGGCGATGTCGGTCCAAGCAAAACAGTCTCCTTAAATGCTTCAAATACTCTGACCTGTCCCGTAGATTTGTAAAATAAATAAGGCTGTATTTCCCCAACAGCCGTGCTCATCTCGCATGCTGCGTAGCGCACGCACCCGCCAATGGTCGCCTGCGCCGCGCGCGTAGGCGGGGCGTAGCGCACGCCCCGAGATCGCTCCTAGATGAGATATTGTCTCAAGTGATGAAGTGTCGTTTGTGCTACGATGCTACGCTAAAAATAGCTCCACTTGTGCTACGCTTATGTAATGTATAGGTTATTTGTCAAAATAAGTAACTATGTTGCGTGACTTTTCGTTTAACTAAGAATACATCTTTCATTCTAATAATTTGAAAAATATGGTCTTTGTTTGCAATTTTCCGCAATGATTTTCACAAAATAGTAACAAATGTGGTCCTGTACATAATTGGCAAACACAGTACTTTTCACTTCTCTTCACAGAAATTTCGTTAACTTTGCGTAAAATGATGTAGAAAAATACATAGTCACCATACGAGTAGTTATGTCAGCGCAGCCGCGATTTGTCAAAAGCAGTTCTTCAATAGTCTAGTAAATATTCCACCGAAAGAAAAGATTATATCTCATATTAAAATAATCTTGTGGTCTGCGCTCTGATTCAGGTTGGCGGCAGGTAGTTCGAGGTTCATTGTAGGGATGCCATCAAAATCTGAATTCCTGTTTGTTTGTCCACCAATTTCTCAAGCCGTGTCCCAATACAATTGTGTTTGTCAATGATAAATGGACGCGCGCGGCGCTTTTCATCTCCTCGAGTCAAAGGCGCCGCCATCATAATTTTACAGATGACTTTAAACTATAGTTGAAAACTCTAAGGTCGAATTCAGGTTGTGATTTTATAATTACAAACGGGACTAAATGATATGGTACTAATCAAGGTAGGGAATAAACGCGGATAATGCGGTTTAATATCGTTTGAAAGGACCCTTTCGGCGGGTAGTCGCATTCACCCATAATGAGTTTATTCAGGGATTTAATGGAATGAATCGTAGTAAGTAAATAATGTCTGAGAATAGGTTCGATCGTCCGACGGTCGACGCCGTGGGGAGCTCTCGTTGCCTTTACAATTCTTCAATCACACGTGATGCAGCAATGCTGGACACATAATTAAACAATGGTTCTTTTTCTATTATTTATGTAATTCGGTTTGGAGTACGCTTTTTAATTATACTTAATGCATCTTTTTGTAATGTACTAAGGCCGGTTCACTAATGTTTGACAAAAAACGTATGACAAATGATCATTTTACAAATTATTTTTGAAAATGTAATCATTTGACAAACTTATCATTTACTAAAGTGATCGTTTTAAAAGTGATCATTTGACAAAAATCCATTTTATAAATATTTAACATAGCAAATGTTGTGAATGCTAAACCGTCATTTTGCAATTGATTAAATGACCAAAGTATTCCTTTTTCAAGGTCGCCATTAGACAAAATATTGGGTAAATAAGTGGGTATTTTATATGTATAATTGTTAATAAATGAACTTGCTTTTTGAATACAAATAAAAAAACCTAACATCGAAGTCTCTGGCTTGGAGCGAAGCTGCGCTTCGCTCCAAGCCAGAGCCTTCTGAACCTAAACATCCGTGTCGGATCTGGTTAGAGAGTTGGTCGGGGTGTCCCTTCATTTGATAAAAAACAAATTACAAATTTATGTATAATTGTTAATAAATGAACTTGCTTTTTGAATACAAAAAAAAAAACCTAACATCGAAGTCTCTGGCTTGGAGCGAAGCTGCGCTTCGCTCCAAGCCAGAGCCTTCTGAACCTAAACATCCGTGTCGGATCTGGTTAGAGAGTTGGTCGGGGTGTCCCTTCATTTGATAAAAAACAAATTACAAATTTATGTATAATTGTTAATAAATGAACTTGCTTTTTGAATACAAAAAAAAAACCTAACATCGAAGTCTCTGGCTTGGAGCGAAGCTGCGCTTCGCTCCAAGCCAGAGCCTTCTGAACCTAAACATCCGTGTCGTATCTGGTTAGAGAGTTGTCGGGGTGTCCCTTCATTTGATAAAAAACAAATTACAATTACCAAACAATGCATTTTGTCAAAGGTTTTTATGCCTTGCGTTGTTTTATCTATTAACGTATATAATAAGTGAATAGTTTGTTAAGTGATGTTTTGAAGAAAGAAACTTTGTCTCGTAATTGTTTTGTCAAATGAATTATTTATAGAACCATTACTTTGTACAAAGATGAACTTATGAATCATGATTTTGCCAAACGTTGTTTGTGAAATGAATGGTTTGTAATATGTTTTTTATCAAATGAAGGGACACCACTAAGGCCAATAGTCATAGACAATTTTGAGTGCGAGCTGAGTTTGAGGTCGGTCTCACAACAATCAGACTTCATACAATTTTGGCAGTCATAAGTGCGAGCGAGCCACCCGTGGCCATGCTCAAAACTGTCTAGTGTACCTACTATCGGCCTTACGTCCTAAAATCCAGGTGGGTAGGTAAATGTACCCATGTACTACCTCGGTTTACCAAACATTCATCGACAAACAAATATAAACAATTTATACAGGGTGGAATAAAAGTACCCCATATATTGAAAAAACTTTACTCAAAGTAAACCTATATTTCTAAATAATACCTATTTTCAATTTTTAAAGTCAATGTAGGTAATATGACAACAATGCTTCGGGGAGGCCGAGGCCAAGGGAAACGGCGCGGATTCGTCACGGATGTGGCCGTACCGCCGCATCCGTGAGTCCGTGACATCCGCACAAAGAGACGCGTTAGATGCAAGATTAACGACACGGGACCACCTCGTGTGAGCGCACGACATTTGTTTCAATAAACTTTCTCCGTGGACAGTCTAATTTGACTCAGGAATACAGGTTGACATTTTCTCAAAAAATACTTGACTGTATATGAAACAATAAATGACAATGCCAGATTCTGTCCCACCATCAACCGCAAGTTGTACAAGATAACGAATAAATGTAAAAATATCTCCGTTTTTTATTAAAATTATCGGTTTAAAATAAAGTTTTGTACAAGTTGCGATTCCAAAAACAGCCTAATTAATAATTCAGAAAATAGTAAGAATTCGAAGCGATTTATTCATTGTTTTTGTTATTCTTCTATAGGAGTTGCGAGAGTAGTAGAAAATGATACTGATTATGATTATGCAATATGAATCCTGTAATAAGTCCCCATCAAAATGATAGGTACAGCTTAAATGGTCACGTAGTTTTGTAGGTGGGGCAAAGCTCCATTGAAATGTAGCAATGTCTTTTAAACGTCTTAAAAATCGCTTAGCGCGATATGTCCCCCTCACTTTTACGCAATCTAGCATATGAGTGACAGAGACCACTATATAGCACTGTATAGTTTAAAATGCACAGTAGGTAGTGACCATTCTGTCTTGCGTTCTCTAATTTTAAGCTCACTTTGGCAGTTCTAAATATTGCCACCTTTTGTGTAGGAATACCACAATGCACGCTGCTGTTACTATATAATTATGTAAAAATTTTGAAAAATGATCAAGTATTTTTTATAAAATCCGTCCTAACCCTACTTTTTTCTGTTTTAAACTATACTTTACGACTATACTATACCTATAAATTAACAATTTTCACATTTTTGTTATTTCGCAAAACAACCTACATAATACCATCGACGAAAAACGATAAACAGACTTTTGATATGCAAATGTTAAGTTGGAGTTGAATTTATAGCGACACATAAAGGTGGGTGCACAATAGGCAGCGAGTGCAGCCTGCGGTCGCGGTCGATGCGCGGTTGAGACAATGCGGGTGCTGCTTCCACTGCCTCCAATATTTTTACTGTGACGTCATGGTGCAATTAGTGTCTCCAATTCTTTAAATTCTAACTGTATCATTATCAACTACTAAGCCGCTGAGACACTCCATATGATTCTCGGCCTTTTGCATACACCCCTGCGCCACAGACCACTTATCATTATCACATAGACATGAAATCGGTACAAAGCAAGCGAAAAATTATGTCAACGATGAGCGCATAGAGACGAAGCGGGGGACAGGGGTGCCGTATTAAAGAGATGGGTCCATGTCGACGATATCTCTAGGTTACACGTGTCGCGAAGCAATTTTGCGCTCATGTGCGGGCAGACACGGGCGCCCTCCTGTTACAGGTCTATGGGGTAAGTGGTCTGTGCCTTGCGCAGATCATCCCACACGTTTTGTTCATAGCCTCCACTCGACAACTCGTCTACCCCATCGGTTATCGTTTCTACGACAGATATGACCGCCTACTGCCACCGCAATTTGCTGATCCTGTGACCAATGTCAACTCGTTTGGTCTCTGACGGGTAAATTAATATTGACGTCATGGTGCAAGTATTGTCTCGTTCTAATTCATTACTTCATTTTATTTTTAACTTACTGCCGAAATTAGGAACTAATGTTTTTCAAGTGTATGTAGCTATATATTTTTTTTGTATGTTTCGCCCATGCACCTCCGACAAGGTGGTCGGAGCCTTTATTTGGCTTGACATGATTTTCGTAGTTTTTTTTTTTAACCTTGCTCTATTTATTGGGATCAATGCATACAATATGTCGCATGCACTGGTGACCCTGATATCCTATATTTACATAATTACTCCTTAAAATTAGTCAAAACTTATAGATACTGTTCTTATTTCTAGTCCCATCACCAAATTTTCTTTTTGCTATTCGGTATTCTTTTTATTATTGTATACTTTTTTTTTGTATCGCTATGTTATGTATAACTATAATGTAGCTATATTTTGGTTTCTTTATGTCCTCCTGTTAGTAGCCTAAACCTCTTGAAGTATTTCGATGTGTGAGGTATTGTTAAATTCTCATACGGGACTGACATAAGAACGATTTTGCCAAACAGTAGCGGGGTTTTTTGTTTTTGCAATAATTTACTTGCTGTCTATTTCGAAAAGCTTTTATATTTAGGGTTCCGTTCCTCAAAATGAAAAAGGAACCCTTATAGGATCACTTTGTTGTCCGTCTGTCTGTCTGTCAAGACCTATATCTCAGAAACGCGTGGACGGATCAAGTTGAAATTAATACTAAATACTCAAGTCCGCAACCTCATGCAGCCGTGAAAGACTCGCACTTGGCCGGTTTTTTAATACTTGTCAACCCTCTATTAAAAGTTAAACTTTACGAGCTTTTCATCGCGGCTCTGTCCGATTATTAAATCTCCTTGCTATACTTAATTAGACCTTAGGAGTTACCTGGATTGCTGTCCGTGTGCATTTATTATTCAAAACGCTGATGACAGCCATGGAAAATTGCTGTTATTAAATGTATTGTGGTCATACCTTGGTCATACTCGTATTTAATAAATATAGGGTGTACAGCAAGAATTTTTTCGATTTTGAAATTAAATAAAAAATAATTTATTATTATTATTATTAATAATAATAAAATCATTTATTTCAGAAACAGAGTTCCATATTATCTACAACTAGCACAGACATGTAAAATAATAATAATAATAATTAAGTTAGAACAATTATTATTTCTAAAATGTTAGTGGTCTGCGGATTTTACTTCTTAAAAAGAATCTATACCAAGTAACGTTCTTTTCTCGCAATATAGATACTCTTGTAACGTAAGCGATTGGCAAGAATTTATGGAAATATTGTATTTAATTTCAAAATCCAAAAATTCCGATGGACACCCTCTATTTTTTAAATCTCTCGTACACGTTTGGTACAGCTTAGCTAACCTAAATCCTCCTTGAGTGAATTTAACCGCATCACTTTCCGTCTAATGTACATAGTATTACTTGAATTAAATCAAATCAAATACATTTATTTATTAGAATACACAAAATATTTAAGCCAGCATACATACTTAATATGAGTGTGTTGTGTTTTACTAATATAGAGATAGATAAGTTCTCTAAGCTTTAGGTAATATTATTCCAATGAAATTACACCTGCTATCGCGATGAACATTTAATTACCAACATTCTATGTCGATGTGCAATTATGTTTTAATTGAATCATACCTATGTTTAACTCTACCTAATTATCGTCGAAGCGTTAGCTTGTATTATAGAGAGATTTGTTAAACATTACTCAGTATAAAAACGAGCAACAAAAATCAACATGATAAGTTTCACTAAATTACAGCTGTCAGAGGTTCAGTAAAGTGCCGTAAACTGTCTTTGTGAATCAAAAATAACATATGAAACAAAATTAACCCTATAATTAGGGCGCGCTTCCCGCCGCGCCACGCCGCCAAATGGTCTGCCGGCAATCAATTAAAACAATATTTGAAATAGTGCTCTAAAAAAATTAAAAGGAAGTGCTCAGAGCTATAAACATTCCGTATTATGTCCGATGGGATGTATCTGTCCCGTACTTTCCCGTAATGTTATCTCGCTCGCGCTGCGCCGATGCGTCTACGCGTACCATATTATGGAGGAGGATGCGAGTTCGGATGAATTATGAGCGGGCGAGTTACCGCCAAAGCCTTGTTTGAGAGAACCAAAAGTAATTAACTTCGACTTAGTTAAGATTATGACTTTAGAAACCTCTTTAAGTTTTGGTGAAATGTTTTCCAATTATGAATATGTTAGAGCGTAGCCAAAGCGTTGCTACGACGACTCGTAGCACGGCGTAGCACTTGTAAACTTACGTTATCTTGGTTCACGATTAACTTACAATGGAATTTCATTAAAAATACAACATGTTAACAGATTAAAACATGTGATCATATTCATACATAGTCTATGCAGCAGAGACCGAGTGTTGTTTTACCATAATACTCTTTCGATAACGTCGGCTACACGTCGTAACGTGTGGTCCAAGGGTTGTATCAATCATTCAACTACGGCATTAACCGTACGTATATCTAACCATTGACTTTATATTAAAAGAAGAAACCTTGCACCTCATGAACACCTCACAAAATTACGTTAAGAAAACTTTAAATATGCTTTCACCACTCAAATAGTATTTTCATGCTAACAAAGGTGTTTTTTCGAGTTTAATTATAAAGAAGTAAGTAGGTACAATACATATCTCAAGATTATTCTTAACATAATTTTTTAAAGTCTGTGCTCTGCTAATAAAGTAATCTACCTTCGTGTTAATTTAAATATGTAGGTTTCTCTTTCAAATATGAATATTTATTTTGAAATAATTATTGTACGTCTAATGTAGGTATTATGGGAGCTTAGGGGCGATATTATTTCTGAATTAGAACATAATGGCAGGTATCGCTTTTATCTCATCGCTTGCCTCACACCCCAGAGGAGCCACTCAAGCCGCTAATCGAGTTTGTCGGCCGATGCTATCTCTAAACCATACGTTAATAGTACTGACGCCTCTACCGTCCCCTCCTCCGCCTCACCGTGCCCCTCGAAACAATGAAAACATGGTTAATTCATCGGAAAATGTACTTTTAGTGGCCTTCGCTGTCAATTGAGAGCCTTCGGAAGTAGAGTAACCTATTCGAACATCAATAACAATTTAATTAATAGGAAATTATTTTGTAATATATGGTTTAGCTTAACATTTTAAGTACATTTATAATAAAGTACTTAGCTATATGTATGATTTCAAAGATATTCAGGAACACTCAATTTTTAATACAATAAGTTTATTTGCAAGAAAGGTAAAGTCAACTGACTTTACAGACAAATAAAACAGTCAGTTTGAGTTCACATATTTCGCCAATATTATGGCAAGCAAAAATTATTGTCAGTAAATATTAATTATTATCTATTTAAACTAACTTCATTTAATACATGTCCAAAAACTATAATCACAATTTTCAGAAGGCTTCTAGGCTGCGACTGGTTCTGTCCGGTCCGGTTATATTTCCGGCTCCTTACATAAATAAAATCCTTAAGCTCCCACATCACTTGGCTATTCGTATTTGCGTATTTGTTATACTTGCCATGTGTGGTTGGTGTGTGTGACTAAATATTCGTCTTATTTGCCTATTCGACACACAATATGTTGACAAACATATCATTACAAATACGACAAACTAAAAATAAAGCCGCCAAAATTGTACATTGTGTTTGTATTATTCTGTAATCTTTTTCTGTAATTGTTGTGTTTTATGTACAATAAAGTGTATTTGATTTTGAATTTGACAAATATCCAATAGCGAATACGAATAGCCAAGTAAAGTGGGAGCATGAGGTATTCTGTAAGATTAGCGTACCTTTACGTAAGTATAAAATAATAAGATACATAGATAATTCAAGCCCCACATAACAGTCATACTAGGCGCCCATTATTATTATTAAATTAATCTTTCTCACAAACAAAATAGGTTAGCATGTCAGAAAATATCAAATAGCCTCGATAGGCCGGAAGCAATGCTTTACTGTTATGGCACAAGAGTCCATTTGCTCTGAATATAATAGCTATTGTTCTAGCCCCCAAATATAATAGCGGGAAGTTACCTTGATTTATTATAGGTACTAGCAGTAACATTGTACCAGCTCCACACTGCTTGATACCTATTGTGAACGATAGTACGGTCGAAGACAAAGAAAGCTGCACATGAGAGTTTTTAAGGTTGAAATTTTCTGAAAAACTACCTGACCGATTGTAAAAATTCTTTCACTGTTAGATAGAGAAAAGATAAAACTATGTAACTGTAAAATATCTATTAAAATCGGTCCAGCAGTTATTGAGAAAATATCAACCATATTGAGACCCCCTTATCTCTGTCTTCGACTGTACTTTAATCTTACTAAATTAAAAGACAAATTAGAGACCATTCTGCAAAATAATGGAACCTAATCGATATTCGTCATCAATAGTTAGTGTGAAGGAAATTACTTACTTTATCTTATCGTTTTGACATGCATTCATTCATATTAGAATGTGTGTAAGTGGCTATACCAATACTTATTTAATTTTTATTTTATTTACAATAAAAAACCAACGGCACATTAAACAATAACAGAAAATCACTATATACTTCGGATAGCCAATTAAAGTCTTTCCTAATAAATAATCTAATATATTTAAGATATGAACACTTGACACTTCATTCAGAACTATGTCAAACTATTTGTAACAAATATTTACTACTACTAGCCACAAATACAGCTCAGCATTCACTCCCCCTCAAACCTTGTCTTGATTATTCCACACTTCATAACTTTATACATACTTACTAAATATAATAATATAAACCTACGCATTTAATTTACTTTTATAATATAGCTTATTTTTATGACACAATACCTACATTCAATATAACTCATTTTCCCCGAATTTTCCACAACAATGCTTCTTCGGCCAATATTTCCTTCTTCCAAAAAGCATTTTTCTTGAAATATTTAAATTTCAATGGTTTCCATTCTTTTAGCGTCCCTGTTGTTGTTGGGGTGAAAAGAAAAATGGATAGACGATGTTACTGCTTATTATTCATTGTTCACCCCGGGCTCCGAAGGGGAAGGCGGGGGAGAGAGGGAAGCACTCACAGAACCTTTCTTGGCTCCGTGATTTGGCTCATTTTTTATTAAGTAACAAAACAAGTAGCTCTCGAAACATTGCTTTTGTGAAAGAAATATCAATGTAAGCAAAATAGGCACACCTTTTTGGAATGAATACCTACTTCATATTTTCGCAGAGAGTCGTGAGTTTCATCCTTTCCGATATCAAGAAATGAGCTTCCAAATATTCGGATGATATTCCTTGGAATTGTTCGGGATATAGTCACATCATATGTAATACTAAGGACTTTACCGTTCTTAATGTCTATATGTCGGAAGGTCTGAAATTGTCATGCATGTGTTACCACTAATGTGATATCGAGTGTACCTAATTTTGCCAGTTCAGCACAGTTAGTACTATATTTTAGTTTCAATCCAAGTGTCTACTGGCAATACTGGCATACATAAAAGCTAATGAAACAATTCAATTCAAATACACTTGTACATAAAAGACACAAACAATTACAAAACAGCATGTACAATTTCGGCGGCCATATCGCTAAAAGCAACAATCTTTCAGTAACAAAGAAACACAGTCCATATTCTAACATTCAATAGGTCTAATGAAGCTCGCCATATTTTAGTCCAAACATTCAATTCAAATCCCACTAAATCGATCAGCCACGCTCATAATCAAAAGTCGGCGAGGCAACAAAAAACTAATTGACAACAATCAACAGTGTTGTAACAAAAAACAATATTTTCTATCATTGTCATTAATAATGGTTAGAAAAAAGTCATTCACACCTTTACCGCGCTAACATGACAAATGCGGCGGCGCGGGCGGCGGCGGCGACCGCGCGCACAAAGCGAGCGATGCGCGTGCGCCGCGGGGCGCCGCCGAACCTAAATATTAATTATCTACAACACTACGAACACCTTTTAAGAGATTATCGCACTTTTGTGTAACGTAATGTAACAATCTACAGATCCAGATAGCGCCGGTCACTTTATTCGATTGAAGTAGACACGAGTACATCTCGGATTCATCAGCGCGCAGGGCATTGCAGCTATAGGAACTAGTAACCAAAGATTTTCTCATAGATAATTGTTTCCGTCAGGTGAATTCGAACAGATCAAAAACAAAGACACTTGTTAATTTCATTCACAAACTGTTAATTCCAAACTCTATAAATTTACTTTCCAAAGAAAACAATATTTTACCACAAAATCCAGCTAAATTGTCCATTATTACAATATAGAGTAAAGTACAAGCAGCGACAGGCTCCGAGGGATGAGTTGGGCTCAAATTGGATCAAAATAAGTTCTGTTAAGAAATTGTAATTATTGAATGAATGAATAAATAAATAAATAAATTAGACTCGAAAAAAATCCGTACTAGTTCGTCCTAAAGGGATAAATATAGAGTTATAATCGATGGGATAACGAACTGTAAACGTTAAATACGAATATTATTGCAATTAGATAGAGTATTCTACAATTCTTTTATATCCCTTTTTATTATTTCCAAATGACGGACGTATACCTAATATAGTAACATGTATGAATGATAGAAATTAATTTAATTTTGCGGTGTGCTTGCGTTGTTGTGGCCCGGGGCGACAGCGCCATATGTGCGGGGGCCGACGTCCGAACAAATTGAACAATAATATCGAATAATAACGACAACCGCCCCCGGCCCGATTATCGGCTCGGCCTAATATCAGACCGACCCATTTATCAGGTCGGCCCATTGTGTCCGAACACGTCACACCACAACCATGAAGGTCGAGTGTTTCCGTTCCAATAATAAAGGATGTAAGGTTCTACCGTAAATTGATATTGTATCTCCATGAACAACATGTCCAGCCAGAGTAAGTGCATACAAATATTTGAAAGTCGAAAAAAGCTCCTAGTATCAGTAGTCCGATTATTTAGTCTGACGATCAGACTGAAGAGACTTTGTAGTCTCAATAGTTCGATGATACAGAAAATGGGACTTCTGAGCCGTTTCGTTCGATCACAATTCGACTCGGCCACTTTCGAGAAAGAAAATCTATGCTTATCCTGTTTATTAAGGTGAAAGAAATGCGCTAGTGAAATTCGACATATAGCTTATATTAGGTTTAATTTGTCATCAAATTACTTACTTATTTATTTATCCAACAGTAAAAATCACATCAATATAGCACTTCCGACTTCGCCGTTCCGTCTGCACCTGAAGAGGCGAAAACTTTTATTCAAATGTTACAATTCCAATAATGATGTTCTGTCGAATGTCATAAACGTAGTAAACAAGTACTTGATTTACTAGGTACGTCCTACATATTATAGAAATCGATTCAATTAGGTACCTAACCTAACATGAAGATTTTATTACACTAAGTCGACGACAAGTGACGTCGTCTTAAAGTCTTTCCCACACAGGCGCGATCTGCACGCGGCTTGCGGCCTGCGGCCAGTGAAACGCATGCCTCGCCCCATTTTCTCCTGTCGTTAACGTCCAGTAGGTAGCAGATTGCGGCCTAGGCCTCAGATCGCTACCTACTGGACGTTAACGACGGGAGAAAATGGGGCAAGGCATGCGTTTCAACTTCATTCTATTTCATTTCATAACGCCATGATTAGAGGGTTGAATTTGATGATGTGTGTAACCTATAATTAAACGTTAATATTGTTAATTATTAATTAACTTTTAATACTGATTTTTTAAAACCCCATAATGGAATTTTAACGATTTGTAATAAAACACAATATTTCAGCAATAAAAATGAAAAATTCACATCTGGACATAACTCACATCACATTGATACTGAAATTCTCTATAGGTAAGTACTTACTACGTGCAATAACAATTAAAATATTTTTATTACCTTGGTCGACTGAATGAGTTATTGACTGAATGTAAGAAATAAACAATAGAGAAGATACGTATATTCGTACCATTCTCAATACTCATATGATCAAAGATCAATGCAATGCAATATCTCATTGTATTAACGCAAACAAGGATATAAATACAGTATTCAATCCAGTAAGTAAAATGTATGGTATATCATATGAGAAGGTACAGTGGAAGATCAATGCCACCGACCAGATTACAGACGAAGCCGACGACGTAAATTCTGACAACTAGTCATATAAATAACCTCCAACAACAAATATTGTAATAACCGGACTCGCGACGAAGTACTTGAAGACTGAATTGAACCAAATAAAAATATATTCAAACACAACCGAGGTAAGGCCTAATCTCGTATTACGCCAAATGATAATCAAAATAAAGTTTCTTGAAATCTCAACGAAGTGATACACGTTTCATAAATGCAGGGAACTCTCGATTTTGACTATTACACGTTAAGAATTAAATTCCTTTGATTTTAAGGAGACGTAAAATTTTATGGGAGCATTAAAGTTAAGTGGGAAATCCGAAAACGAGTGTTAAACTCCGTTGAGCAGATGTCGGCGCGGGCGGCGTTGATACAAACTCAATTATTTACACTCAATAAAAAGGACATTATACGAGTATTAGAAAATAACCTGCTAAACAGTCGGCTGAGCGCTCGACTTTACGAGATACAAAATTAACTGAGCTATATATAAAAGATTTGTGGCGCAGGTAACTCCGCATTAGTTACGAGTACCTACGTTGTAGGAGAGTAAATCCCGTAGGGTAATGAGTCGCCATTGCTTGGAAATATTTGCCAGTGCATAGGATTTGTGGCCCAACTATTGGTTGCAAACTAAATTTAGTGAAGTGTCTCCACAAACTTCACACACATAAACTACTATTGCTGGAATGAAAGTAAATACTTAAAATTACTTATACATATAGTATGTAGGTAGGTTTATAGTACGTTCGTAGTGTAACTAGTACTTTTTAATTGTGTAGCCATGGCCGTTGCACGTAATCTCTCGAATATAAAATCTCGTATATAAATATTATTTACGTCGTCGTCTCTATTACAGGGTAATTGAGAATACATCCCGATCAAAAAATTTTGTAAAAAAAAAAATGGAAAATATTACAATTGCTAGAAACATCTTCTTGATTCACCATGCTTAATCAAAAATAACTTTTATGGCGTCCTTGATTCAGTCACGGTAAATATATAACAAATGTTTGTAAAAAACACAGGTAGAGATAGACGCAAATATTTGTGAACAATTTGTTGAATTCACACTTAATAACAAGGCAGAGGCGTTTAAGTTTTTAGGGTTCCACATCGCAATAATATATAAAATCTATTAAAATCTCAATTGAAATATCATTGACTGATCTATCACTGATAGTCCGATAAATCTAACTTTTTTGAACAAATTAAATTATAACTTTTTTAAATACTTCCGTATCTAAATTGTGGTGGGAAATTAGACACAAAATGTTAGAATAGGCCAATACATTTATTAAAAAAAAAATATGATTTATGAATTTATTTTAAAAACCATGCAAAATCAACTTATCTTTATCGGATTATGACTGATTAATTAATTCCGGTTCCTATACCTTTATGACAATCGAACAAAGTTATACCTGAAGTCCACACCCAAAGAAAATTATATAACTGATTGGTTTGTTTCGTGAAGAAGTCGCAATGTAGTTCGGCCACGAGGAACACCCCATTTTAACTCTTCGTTGACGCTTTCGCGGTCTCCACTCGAGAACCCGTCCTCCATCGGTTGTTGGTTCTACGACATACTATAAATACGGAACCACTGCGTAGGATTACAGCTAGCACTTAACATATTTTTTCTAGTATTGTCCGTGCCCCATGATGCGATGGCGGCAACATCAAAGGATATCATTAGGACAATATAGCAGAGGTGCAATGATTGCTCGGGGATGCAACAGGTGACAGGTATTCCTTCGAGAAATTATTTTCTGTGAATGTTTTTTTCATGAACTTAATTTCTCTGCTTGCAACACAAAAAGTAAGTCTATGGGATTTTACGAAAAATGTTTAATTAGGTAAAAATAATGATGTTAAAATAATTAATGAATAAAGTCAATTCGACTGTCGGGAACGGGTGGAACCGCGGGGCGACAACAAAGTGAGAAAACATCAATTCAAATACACTTTATATTATTGTCATGAAAGGACACAAACTATAACAAAACATAAAAACAAAAAAATACAAAACAGCTTGTAAAATTTTGGCGGCCTCCTGACAACCAACTATGGTTGTACAAAATATACAAAAATACAGGACGTATGGAGTGTAAATATAAAATCTATAATATAAATCGCAAACATATACGTGTACCTATGACTAATTATTACTTAGACAAAGACTGACTAGTAATTTATAACACAAGTAATATGTATTAGCGTACCTACCTATATTAATTATCTAGTCAATCAACTGTCTTTAAAATCATATATAGGTAACCCATAGTGCAATAGGTAGTTTTTCTAGGGCAGCTTTTTTTAATAGGATGCAACCTAAACGTTTTCATGCCCTTGAACCTTGAAACCGCCTATCGGTAGTGCACTCACGAAGCCTACATCGTTAGGGCGCTAGCAATTTGTGTAATTCCCTACAAGCACCTTTACCTCTGTTCGCCTTGAACACGCCGGCATTGTTCCAAGCCTCACCACAATAGACGGGACATATTCGGCATACTAAGCATGAGAATTCCTGTAACGAGTGATGAGCAAACCTTTGGTTTCGGCCACGATGGACTTAAAATATACAAAGTCTAAAAATATAAACACACTAAATTAATTTGTTCCATAAATAACATTGTAACATTTTAATGTTAAGTATATGAACGTCTGTATTATAACTTATGGAATGCAATGAAATAAGTATATTGAGTATAATTTTAAAATCAAATTGCGGGATTGCTATGAACTTTTGGTTGGCTAAATTCTATATAATTTGCATATTTAATGTGTTTTGTTTGAGATTTCTCTTCTCAAGCATCAAAAGACAAAACATTATTGTCGCAAGTTACAGTTATTGCTAAATGTTTATCTGATTGAATTGTTACGTCTGGTCCATTTGCATATTTGAATGGCATTCGCCATTTTTTTCTAATTTTTTTTCTGGATGCTTTGCAACAGCACGCAGCAGTGTTCGCCTAAGATAAGACAACCAAATTAATGTTCGGCTTCGGTTTCAAATTAAGTTGACCTTATTTCTGTCTCTTCAGTCCCCTACTTGTAACTGAGTCCTGTAATGCGGTACGTAACGTTAATACCTCTAAATTACATAGTACGGGTAAGTGACGCTTCTGTCCTCTGCCGCGCCGATTGAATTTAATGGGCCTATTTGCGCAGACGCCGACAAAACGGGACGTGGCTGGACTATAGATCGAAAATCATAAGGTCCTTTTGGAGTAAGTCTAGTCGACAGTGACCTTCATTCAGTGGCAGGTATTGGATCGCCATAATCATCAATTTATGCTGTGGTGAGAAACCTCGACTCTCGATAATATCAACATATCTGAATATCATCAAAAAAAATTAAAAGAATTTAAAACACAGTATCAATTGTCATATTTTCCAGAGTTATTTATTTATTTATTTATTTTATTAATGGACTCGACAGTTCGTCATTTCCCAATGTCATGTTACAGAATATTCAAAATATCATATCGTCTTCTCTTCATCCAAGGGAGTCGCCGTAGCGTGGTCACCCTGGGTATCCGCGTCTTCTTATCTTCGTCCAGAGGAGCCGCCGTAGCGTCATCACTCTGAACGAAGCAGCTCGACAGTCACGTTCACTCCCGAGCTTGTAGTGGGACTCTTGACCATAGCGCCAAACTTCAGATCCTGCGTTAATCCTCCAATAATTTCACCATACTATCATTCGCGAACATTTTCTCATTAACTTAACGTGCTATTAAATACAAAACTGTAGACATTAAACGGAAAATTATCAAATAATTTCGCAACCGTCGTTTCCCGCCAGCCATGTTCAAAAGCCCCTTTTCCAGAGTTATTGATTATTGAAAAGCCCAAAAAGTCTTCTCTTCATATATAAAACACAACGTAGGTATTTCATTCTGTATGCATGTCTGTTGATTAGGACTATTGTCCAATTCGATACAATCAATAAAAAATCTTATATTTGCTTCTGCATACACGACAACAGTATGCATGCATCATTAGTCGCGAATAAGCGATTGTAACTGCCTGGGGTAGTTAATAGCTTAACACCACTGATCATCAGTTGAGGACAATTTGCTTGTGATACACGTACGTATGATATGCACAAGATAGAGTAGTTTTAGATACAGATTAGGTATGTCATGAAATCGGCTAAGTATTACGGACAACAGCAGATCAATGGTAACACTTGCAGTACGATTTTAACTCTTACGTCGCAGATAATAAGAACGGTCCTAAGTCCAAAGTGTTACACTTGATCTGCTGTTAGCTGTAGGTACCTACTGTAGAAAGCAACCTATTAAGACATTTTATGAATAGCCACTTTTTAACCCAATCCTGATAATGTTTTAAACTAACCTCACACCAAAAATCGCGTGATTTTTTAAAAAAATACTTACAGATAAAATTTTATTCAGGAAAATTAAAAAAAAAATAAAGCACTTATTGTTTTAAAAATCGCACATTTCCGTGGGAAATAAGACGTAATATCTCACTACCCTCTGTGATATTGCGTAATATTTTCCGACCCCTCCTCTTTGTGCCCTACATCCTTGAAAGACGTTTTCAATTTTATGGTAAAGCTCATTCTTCCCATAGATGAGCTGTGTCGGTCGTATGTATGTAAGTACAATAGAAATCATATAGCGACTATTAAGTACCTACTTGTCCAATTTATCCAACACGTCGTCGGGCGGGTCTGTCTATGTGAGTAACCCTAGGCAACCTGGTATTACGGAACCTTTGGCATAAGATATCGCTACGCCCCGCAGCATATCGGCAAACCGAACAGTCGGACATCCATAACAACATTGTGTATATTATTTGTAACTCGGAGTTTTTTAGAATTTTACATCACTTTGCAATGAAATGTTAAATAATAACTGAGGAGGAAGTGCTGCTAAAAAATTCAGCAGCACATCTTTCAATAAAAAGTACATGTTTTAAATAATTTATAAATCAAATTATTTAATTATTTTCAAATATTGTAATGGTATCGAAACTCATTCTGTCGATGAGCACTGGCTTAAATATTCGTAACGTCGAATGCCATTGGCTCGAATATTTGTTGTGTCGATACATGTAGAGTCGTGTTTTCGTTCAGTCAAAATTCTTAGACTCGATCGAAAAAAAATACGATCAAATATCGTACAGAGGCTGTGAAGGTTGTTATACTTTACTACAGTCGAAAGTACATTAATTGGAACACTATACCCTTTGTACCGTTCTGCGCTATAAGAATTGAAATTGTACCATATCCAATACAAATAATATGATGTTGAGTGAACAAGAGTTCGTAAAGCATTTATTGGATGGTGGACTAAAGTGTGTGTCTCAAGCGCTTGCGCATGATTGCCTGTCGAGAAATTAGAGATCACCGTCGCGTCGTCAGTAACTTAACTAGACCAACTTGTCATCACATAAGTGCATATCTATTATGTACATTCTTAATGATTAATAATGTCATACATACCGTAAATAGGTATCTAATGTGATATTAAGTAGGTACCTTTTCTTTCTACATATCAGCGCACCAGGCTGCCCAAAATGTAGAGTTGAACAACAGACATCATGACACTCATCAACAGAGTAATAAAATTTTATATAGCTTAGTAGCAGGTATATGACCGCGTGAATATTTATTTTAATTAAAATTAATATGTAATATAAGTAATCGTAAGTAATCTGACTCCTATTAAAAGTCAGCCATCATGGTTCAGAAGATCATAAAAAATAATATTAAAAATCCATCTCCAATCATTTCAACTCCTCTCACAGCATCAATAAGTACCTCCCTACTTCTTTAATCATTGCAATTTCGAAACAAGCTCAAGTGGTTGTCGGTGTCGAATAAATTTTGTTTAATGTAAACGTGATAACAATTTAAATTCCTGTGTAACGGGTCCGGAACCGACAAAAACAACAAACAAACTTACGGGCACGCGATTGGTGTAGCGGCGAGAGGCGGCGCCTACGCGGGCCCCGCCTGCCTCACGCGCGCCTCTCGCTCTCTCACCCAGTCCTTATCTTCCACTCAGCAGTGAGGGACGTGTTGCCTGAAAGTTTCAGCATCGAGGTGACGAAGTTGACAACGATCGAACAGTATTGTGTGAAACCATGCCTCGACCCACCCGCGAGTCCTACGGGGACCAAAAACCACCCTTCTCATACATTGCGCTGACGGCGATGGCGATCTGGAGTTCCCCCGAGCGCATGCTGCCGCTGTCCGAGATCTACCGGTTCATCACAGACCGGTTCCCGTACTACCGGCGCAACACGCAGCGCTGGCAGAACTCGCTGCGCCACAACCTCTCCTTCAACGACTGCTTCGTGAAGGTGCCGCGTCGCCCGGACCGGCCCGGCAAGGGCGCCTACTGGACGCTGCACCCGCAGGCATTCGACATGTTCGAGAACGGATCCCTGCTCAGGCGGCGGAAGAGGTTCAAGCTGCACAAGGGCGATAAGGATAGTTTGAATGCGGAGTTGGCGGCGCTGGCGAGTTTTAACAGAGCGTTTCTGGCGCGACAGGCGGGGGTCGGTCCTTCGCCAGGGGGTTTGAGTAGAGGGATGTATGCTCCGACACCGCTGTGTGCTCGGCCCAGTCCGGAGCCGTTGGAGATACCTGATACAGCGGCGTTGCTGCCGGTAACGCGTCCTCGACGCGCTTTTACTATAGACGCCCTCCTGGAGCCTGAGCCGCGGCGCGCATCTCCGTCGCCCCCGAACCCGCCGCCGCCGCCCCTGCAGCAGCCGCACTGCCCCATGCCGCTACCTCCGGCGCCGTACCTGCTGGCGGCGCAGAGATACCACGCGGAGCTGCTGGCAGGCTTGCAGCAATCGTGCCTACCTCCACTCTGGACATGGCGGGACTCCAGTCAATTTTCACACTATACGCTTAATTCATGAATGGTGAGTTTACAACAATATTTCTAACAGCAATTTTTAAGCAATGCTTACCTATTAATTGTATGGATAGTTGTAGTGGAGGAGAAATGGTCTTGATCATGCAGACTAATTGAGCTCTAAATAAATATTATGACAGCCGCAAGGTGTAGGCACAAATAAGTGTCGCATATCTATTTTTTCGTAATAATCATGCATAAAGACAATTTGTTTTTAACGATGTATAGCGCTAAATTTTCACCAGAAAGGTCAAATGTGCTCAAAATTCTAATATCGTGTATAACCTGGCTGTAGTAAATATTTATTAGGTAGAACATTAGCTGGTATTGTGTCGTGAGATATGCGTACTAAATTCAAAATCAATAATAATAATTAAGAAATTCTTGATAACTTAGTTTTGTTAGAACATGACAATTCAAAAAATATATTAAGTATGCGGAGCATGTGGATGGTAGATATTATTATAACGGTCCATAAATTGCTACCGATACCTACCTATTGATTAATATACTGTTGATCTAACATATAAGTAATTAGATTGAATATCCATTGATCAATTCTTCGATTAAATCTGTCATTTAATTATTTCATATAAGTAGTACATATTAGTTACAGTGCACATAATATACACGTCTTCAAAAACTATGTACTTGTACATAATTAATCAACTTTTTATAAGTAATTATTAGTTACTACAACATAACACGCTTATAGTATCTATTCTCTTTGTCAACAGGTGTAACAACGAATATAAATACAAGAAAGATCTCAGAATTAGCCCTATTTACGAGTATAAAAAATTGTAGAGATTTCATTTAATGTAAACTATAGTAGAAAAATATAATCATGGAAAGTGAGAGTGCAGTGGGAATTTAGACTGCTAGAGTGAAATAACGAAGGACAGAGTGATAACATGCTCTATGTACTGGCAGATGCCCTGTGATTACTGAAAGGTTAGTTTTTTAGCATTTTACATTTGGTTAGTAAAATGATTTGGAGTGACTCCTAGTTTAATTTCCATATAAAACTATTCCCCGCATAACTTTTTTAATATTATTGAACTAATTCCCCACACAATTCTACCACCAAATCAACATATAAATAATGTAGAGTTCTGAAAAGTCGGTGGAGAAACTGTTTGTAATTTAAGACGTAAAGCATTGAAATATAACTTATTTGTTTGAGTTGTGCGTATATGCATAATAGCTAGTATCCTCAGCTTCATATAACATACGTAATAAATCTCATAACAATTTATTTTTTGGAGAAAGTTTAATAATTTTATTTAGCAATAAAACATTTTCTTTTTCAGTGACAGAAATGGCCCACAAAATAGAGTTGGATTTTTGGACTTACCTCGCCAAGAAGTATTGTCATCTCCACGGAAATAGGTATTATCCGAAAGTCTAGTTATTGTAGGTCTGTATTATGTATATTTTATAGTTCTACAAGTTGTAACAAAATAACTTTCAAAGCCGTTTCTTGTGCAGTCTTATTTTATTTATTTATGTTTTTTATATAAAAAAGGTTTCCCACAGGGTGTATGTACACTATAACACCTTGGATAATCTTACGTCGTTGATTAGATCAGGGCATTACCCATTATTTAAAACGAGGCACAATTGCACCAATCGAAGATTAAAGTTAATACGTGCGTTAGTTAAGTCTCTAAAATGTGAGCATTTTTATGATTTTCTACGGGATAACTTAAATTATTAGATATTATATATGTCTTGGCGCTTTTGGGCCTAATAGAAAGAATAATGATGACAGCGTGTGTGAGAAAGAGAAATGCCGCTCTATATGACTTCTTATCGCAATCTCATCGAGATTGGGAATCAAAAATTGCTGTAAAATAAGAACAAAACATACGAGCATAGTGTCAACAATATCTGCATAATGTCACGCCATTCATACTTATTTAAAAAAGTCACGCTCACAGAAATCATGAAAAAATGTGTAGATAAGTTAAGGACTCGTAATAAAAAAAATGTACAGGGTGTTATTTATTTATTTATCGTTCGGTCGTCAGCTGCCACAACACAGCGTGTATCACAAAGGCAAAACTTTTCTTAGCCACGCGATGGCTTCGTCATCCGCCGTGTTTATTCTGGCCAGTCCTCCCTCTATAGGCCAGTTTGGGCAGTCGTTCGCGAGGTGGGCCATGCTCTGTATCGCTCCGCAGGTGCATGTCGGGTCGTCTCTGTAGCCCCATTTGGGTGTGAATTTATTCGACAAATTGAAACTGGGATGTACTCATGATAAATATTAAAATGTTAAGGCTTTTAGTAAATCAAACTGCAAAAAAAAATTAACTAAGTACGTCAAAAGTCACACAATGACATTAGAAATGACCATTAGGTCAAATTCCAATAAAAGAAATCATTGCAAAAAATTTAAAATACCTACCTTTAAATGTAAAAACTCCAAAACACAGTAACGATGCACATCAAATTAATATTTTTTTTGTAATTTTATTTATTTATTTATTTATTTAACACTTTATTGTACACAACATGACAAATAAAAACATAAACATAAAATTTGTACAAAGGGCGCACTTATCTCTAAAGAGATTTCTTCCAGCTGACCCATTACGAAAAGAATGAGATAAAACAGAGGAGGATAGATAGGTGCACAAAAAGTAAACACAAATAAAACATGAGACACCACATAATATACTAAGTAGGTATACATATAAAAGAAGAATATAAAAATAATATAATACTTAATTAATTTTAATACATATACAATTATACATATAATACATACGAACATACATATTATTTACATAAAATATATACTATATAGCACAAATAAACGACAACTGATAAGAGGACGACAGCATAAATCATGAAAGAGAGAGGTAATGCTCTTTAACACGATTTTTGAAAATAGCTAGAGATTGACTCTCACGGATAGTGGAAGGGAGATCATTCCATAAGCGAACTGCATGGACAGAAAAGGAATAATTGAAAAATTGAGTTTTACGTGGAGCAGGAGGGAATTCAAGGAGAGTACTAATGTGCGACCTAGTAGACCGCTGCGATGAAGACCGCACAAACACAAACTGCTCTCGTAAGTAAGAAGGAGAAGAAGGACATTTGATAACTTTAAAGAGAAAACTGACTATATGCATATTCCTCCGTGCACGTATTGGAAGCCACTTGAGTTCGGTCCTGAAGTGGGAGATCCTGTCATATTTACGTAGGCCAAAAATGAACCGAATGCAGAGATTCTGCAAGCGCTCCAACTTGTTGAGGAGTTCCTCAGTGGCGTCCAGCGTGCAGATATCGGCATAGTCTATGATAGGAAGGAGTAAGGATTGAGCGAGAGTGATCTTAGTCTTCAAGGGCAAAAAGTTTTGGAGACGCTTCAAGGAATGGAAGGAGAAATGAACCTTCTTGCTAATCTGGTTGACGTAAGGCCCCCAAGACAGATTTTTATCAAGAATAATACCCAGGTTTTTAGCCGAGGTACTAATGGGAATAATAACACTGTCGTACATAACAGGTGGAAAAGCATTGTTATTAAACAGTAAGTTACTCATATACCTGCTGCCTATAACCAAGGTCTGGGACTTCGATGGATTGACTAAGAGACCATAAGACTTAGCCCACTTACTGATACGGTTAAGGTCGTCATTAAGCGCTTCAACAGTATCCACAACATCGTCCAGTTGAAAGTGACGATAAATTTGCAGATCGTCTGCATAGAGATGATAATTCGAGGTTAAGATGTTAGTGATTGTGTTAATAAAAACAGAGAAGAGTAAAGGAGAGAGCACGCCACCCTGGGGTACACCCGCAGCAAGATCAAACCAGTCAGATTTACCCTCGTTCAAGCGGACGCACTGCGAGCGACCCCGAAGATATGAATCGAACCAAGCAGTTACGGGAGTAGCGATGTTAAGAGAGCGTAGGATACCAAGGAGGACATCAAAGTCGACTGAGTTGAAGGCACTACTGAAGTCAAGGAGGGTGAGGATGGTGAGCGACTGATTCTCCATAGCAAGACGAATATCGTCCGTGACTTTCAGTAGAGCAGAGACAGTACTATGTCCAGGACGGAAGCCGGATTGGAAGGTATTAAGGAGATTATTGGCTGTTAGAAATGAAGCTAGCTGCTTGTGGACAATGTGTTCGAGTACTTTTGATAGGAAGGGTAAAATTGATATTGGACGGAACTCAGAGAAGGAAGTTGGATTGGAGGTTTTAGGAAGAGGAATGACGTGAGCTTTTTTCCAGACTGTGGGAAAAGAACTAGTTACCAGGGAGCAATTTAAAATATGAGTGAGAATTGGTAAAAGTTCTGGTAGTATTAAAGAAATCATTCGTGAGCACAATTCGTCATTCCCCACAGCAGAGGAAGTAATGGAAAGGATATGTTTCCTAACATCACACTCGGTAACCGCTTCGAAGTTAAAAGGTGTGCACTGTGGTATTGGCAAATTGCGAAGTTCTTGAAGCGTGTTAATCTTGACAAGGTTGTCTAAAGTGACAGGAGGGAGAGAGAAATGCCTGTTGAGAGCATTCAGGTCAACCATATTGACATCATTGCAGGAGGACTTGCCAATACCAAGTGATTTGAGAAAACTCCAAATCTGTGCCGAACTGTTATTTTCTATGGAATCTTGAATGTGGCGTTTTTTAGCATCTCTACACAGACGATTGCACTTATTACGTAGCGATTTGAAACTGGTCAAGTTACTATCGCTAGGTTGCCGCTTATATTTAAGTTTAGCCTTGTCCCTTACAGCCATAGAGTCCTTAATGTGTTGAGTGAGCCAAGGAGCAGGTGCATGCTTAACTCGGACGCGCTTGATAGGAGCATGGCGGTCGTAAAGCCTGACAATCGTCTCATTAAAAGAACTTACCTTTTCGTCAACACAAACCGCAGAGAACAGTGGCGACCAATCAACATTGGACGCATCATCCCTCAGCATCTCCAAATTAATGTCCTTGAAGTTACGTAAGAGACGAAATTTTGGTTTAAGCTTGGGAGGACGAACTTTATAGGAAAGGAAAATAAGATCATGGTAGGAGAAACTGGCATTGAGCTGGCCGTGAATGGAGACATTGTTAGGAGAAGAGACTATCATTAGATCAAGAAGAGATGGAGTTGTGTTTGGAAAGTGGTGAGTGGCAGAAAGAGGAAGTATGTGAAGATTGATAGAAGAAGTAAGAGATTGAAGTTTATCAGTACGGGCATCATTTAATAATAGGCACGTGTTGAAGTCACCCAAAATAAGAATATGATCGTACAAGGGACACAGATCATTAAGTAGAATCTCAAACGAGGGAAAATAATTTATAGTGCGAGAAGGACAATAGTACACAGCGAGAAGAACTTTAGTGTGACATAAAATTATTTCAATAAACAGATATTCAGGCGATTCGGAGTATTGGTTTGGAGAGGCACTAACGACCTTATAAGGGATATCTGCCCGAAGATATATAGCCACACCACCACAACCCTTGCCAATACGATCGTTACGTATCAGTTTGAAGCCAGGAAGAGAACAGTGAACAGATGGGAGAGAAGGTTTGAGAAAGGTCTCGGAAACTAGTACTGCATCAATGTGAGCATCACTGAAAGAAGCTAGCATATCGGAAAAATGTGCAGAAATGCTCTGTGCATTGATATGCACAATGTTAAAATTATTACGGAATTTGGAGAATTTAAAAGAGATTTGATCGTGCAAATTCAATGGGGGAGAAACATCATCATCACTGCTTTTAGCGCTGTGAAAGTCATCACTTGAAGAGCAACATGAAAAGAAACTGTCATCTAAGTTGGGTATATCATCATCTGCCATACTATAAAAACAAATACAATATATATCAATAGAAGATAATATCAAGATATTCTATATATAAATTTAACCTTAAACTAATGCGCGTGTATCCCACAGCAGCACTGTAGAATCAACGCTCGCCAATATAGACATAAACATAATATCATAACATATGATAAAGTAGGAGTAGAATGTAAGAATAGTTGAAGAACGAAATTTCCAGATACAAGCAAGATATACATATACAATAATCATTGCAATTAAATAACTAAAATTAAACAAACCAGACCCACAAAAAATACAGAAGAAAGACTATAACTAAAGAAAAGTCTACATCAACATACTAATGTCGCTACTTGTCGCAAATGTTGACACATTGCCAGAGCCATAAAAATAAAAAAGTCAGATGTCAATTCGCTTCGCACGCACTTCACTTCGCACCAACCAAAAACAAAAGCAATTGTCAACCAGCAATACATAACCAAATAAATATTACAAAACTACCCTAAACTACGTGTAATAAACTAATTAAAAGTTCTAATTAAAAACAACACACCATTATAATACGTGCAAGTTACGAAGGTACCGAATCGACGCATATAGAAGCAGGCCCAGTATCAAATCACCATCACTTAACGCGCTTTGAACCTTTGTTGTAAGCCTTCACTTTGATGATCTTTCCTTTCGGCGGCGGCGGCGGCGGCGGCGATGGTGACTGCGAAGAAATCGTATCACGATTTTATTTTTTATTTTTCCCCAAATTGTTTAAGTTACTTAAACGCTGTGCAGAATTATTGTGTGTCACAAGCCTAACCATCCATTTAATTTTGTCGAATGAATTCAAGGCCATCCTGTACATACATAATTATGTAAGATCACTATGTCAGTGGATATTGTGTGGTACAGTCGAAAACAGAGATAATTATACAGAGGGTTAATTAGGTTGAGATTTTCTCAAAAACCACTTGACCCATTGTAAAATTTCTCTTAGTATTCGATAGCTTAGAGCGCTACTATGTCACTGTAAAAGAATTTTAAAAATCGGTTGGGTACTTCGAAAGTCTCAACGTGTTTGTTCGACCTTACCGCAAGTGTAGAGTAACTATGGCTTTCTTTTTTAAATATAAATTTATAAAAAAAAACTTTAAAAAAAGACAAACATAAGAGCAATTTATTTAATATCGCATTTTTCCAGTGTCCTAATTTATAACCCAGACAAAGAAGTTCCAATTTCCCTATAAAGAGGGCTTTCTTTATAGGGAAATTGGAACTTCTTTGTCTTGTACTAAACAGAATTTTGTACGAGATAATTATTGCCGTGCAATTTTTCTATTTATGAATCGCATTGCGCTGTTTTTCTTTTTGCATACGAACGAGGCAATCAAATGGGTCATTATAAGGAAAACCTTTGATCTATTAGATACTCAAGAATTTAAAACGTGTTAGACCTAAATTCAGAGACAATTTTGAGCGTGAGCTGTTAACTGTATGTGTGTCGACAGTTTTAATCAGAAGCTTATCGTGAGTTCGTTCCTAAGATTGTCAAAATTGTATGAAATCTGACAGTTGTAAGACCGAACTCAAACTCAGCTCGCACTCAAAACTGTCTATGAATCTCGGCCTTGGTACTTAACTATCTAGTTTACTTTTCTAACTAATTTAAGATATTTTGTTACAGCTTGTATATGTTTCGTAACTGTGATACTTGCACTAGAATTCAATTATATGTAAATATGTACAGATTAGAAATTAATTAACGGAAATAATTATAATTTATTGAAATATTAGTTATTCAAAGAAAATATAACAATAAAATACTTAAATGTTTACTGTTTCCAAGTTGTTTTAATTACTATACCAACCCAAGTTTAATGACTTACTAACACTGAATGTCATTTTATAGCAGTAGGAAAAAGCACACCTGCATTTTATTACGACTACGTGTAATTGGTTACAGTGAGGTAAGATATTCAACATGTTGTAGTGTCTGTAGGAAAAAAGAATGAAAGCTTGCAGTTCATAAACTACAGATTTACTCTATAAACATAAAGTCAAGGATTGTCCTTATTGTTTGTAACATCATCATCAGTCTATTTTTATTTTATGTCCCCACTGCTCGGACCTTCCCTTTCATCAAGGGAGCTCGAGTACTGATTCACCATGCGGACCCAGTGCGGATTGGTGCATTACACATGCCCTAAATATTTTCGGCATGCAGATTCTTCAGGATGTTATCCTTCGCCGTTGTGAGAGCATTCGGTAAATGTACAGTCGAATACAGAGATAAGTATGAAGGGGGCCTCAATAAGGTTGAGATTTTCTCAAAAACTGGACCGAATTTAATCATTGTTTTACAGTTACATAGTTTTAACTTTTATCTATCAAACAACGAAATAATTTTTGCATTAGGTCAAGTAGTTTTTGAAATAATCTAAACCTTAAAAACTCTCCTGTGCACCGTTCTCTGTGTTCCACCGTACGTGAGTTTTTCCTTCGACCGAGGAAAACTTATTGGTAGGTACAGTCGACAGAAGATCAATGGTAACACTTGCAGTACGATTTCAAGTCTTACGACGCAAATAATAAGAACTGTCAAAAATAAAAAGTGTTACCATTGATTTGCTGTCGACCGATAATCATATCCCACTGTAGTACAATTTCAGTTTAGGAAAAGTTTCCAGGTTTTCGAGATTTTCCTTTAAGTTAACACTGGGTTAACTATAACACGGTGTTAGAATATTTATCCGGACCTTTAGTGCGAGTGGCCCTAATGGTGGCATACGAGTGGCGAGTGCCGACCGCCCGCGCACAAAGGCTTTGTCGCCACTGCGAGGCTTTCACAGCTTTGGCATAGCGGGCCGCATTGTCGCGCGATTGGTCGCGGCGCCGCGGCTCCGACTGTTGTGACACCAGCACACAGCATCACTCGCGCCGCCACAGACGCCGCTATTTGCATTGTGATACGTGCCGTGACATATCGTTTGTGGGCCGCGGCCGCCGACGATGCCGGTGTATCACTTGCGGCGCTTTATGGGCCTGAGCTTTGTCGCCATTAGAATACTGAATAGTTAAATGCAAAGAGGGTTGCGCTAGCAATTACCTACACAAGACCTAACTCGGTATCACAAACAAAACACATTTCGAGAGGACATTTGATATGATGAAATTGGTCTTGACAAAATAAGACAATAGTCAATATGAGAATGAAGTCGGTTACAAAGAGAAGACTACACATAGGAAAAACAAATGACGATCGAATGACTTTCGATATGGAAACAGACAAATACCATCAATAATACAAACAAATCAGTCCCAGTTGCACCACTAATGGTGCTAAGCCAATAATATGGTACAATTATGTGTCCTACGCGGCTTAACTTCTGTGCCAGAATTACGAAGAACTAAATAAATACTCGAGTGCTCCTCAAAAAAGTTGGATAATAAAGCAAACACTTAAAAGTCTGCTTTTTCAAGTCACGGTATACAAGTACCTGTGTGTGCCTTGTTGCGGTCTGTGTATCAACATTTATGCGTTTCACAACTAAAACGACGTATCATGTGATCTAATCTGTTCTCAGACCCATTAAGGATCTAACTCTGATATAGAACTACGATAGATCCGTATCAACGTTCGTAACACAAGTAGTGTACTGTGTATCTAGATAAGTACATTAGTGTGGTTGCAAATCGAACCCAATCAAACTGTCTAGCTTTATTAATCCACTCTTCATTAGCCACCGCCGTCTGATCCGCCGCTTTCAATTGAAACAATATTTAATGCTTTGCCGGCACAAGAATAAAATAAAACGGTAGAACCATAAACATTCCACATTTATATTCGACCTCTGGATGGTCGGAGGAGAATACCATCTCTTTTTTTCCAATATGTTTCATCTCGTTTCAACTGCGCCGGATCGTCTGCGGGAACCGCTTTTCTGTTTAAAAGATCCGTGAGGGAGATAAAAGGTGTATGGCTCATAATGTTTTAACAGTCTGAGATGAGCGCATCAGTTCGAGAGCCGATTTAATTTTCCTGCGCCGGAGTCATAATTGAGCCGATTCGTTCTATGAGAGAAGGCCCAGGAGCCGACCGATTTTACGAGGGCTCGTATAAGGGATCTATTTTTTTAATTGATTCGTTTTAAGCTTGCTTGTGAATTGTGATGGCAAATACTCTAAATGCAAAGGCGAGTCAAACTAAATTGTAGAGGTAGATACTCACAAGCCTAATTGAATTATCAACTATTTTCACAATATACGTAACATAAATAGTACTTAGATATTATATTAAGCATTTAAATTCATTATGGGTATAATTTAAAATAATAATTCAATTTCAAGTAATGGGCTCTTGCCAAAGGCAACAATTTAAGTACCTAAGTAATTACTTACTTGATATATATTTGCAGTTTTGCTTACAGCTCTATGAAAAATATAATTGCACAAAAATTGGCGTAGAGTGCTTGAATTTCGGGATTATTTATAGGTCATTTCCAATTTTGATTTTACCTACATGCCTAACCTTGAGATTCCATAGCTTTTCGCCAAAAATAAACTGAATTCCGCGATGTTATTATCTCTCACACAGAGATTGGTCACAGTTGTCCACAATGGCAGCCGCGCTGGCCCGCCACCTACCTACATCGGAGGGAGCGGCTGTCGGCACCGCACAAAGCATCGCCACATATACAAATAAATAACGTCAGTACAACAAATATTTTAATAAGCACCTCTAAAGAATTGTTCAACGCTTGCTTATAGCCGTGACAGTGAGTCGCCGCTCGTCGCATACGCCACCTGCGATGTGACAAAGGTCTCAGCACACAACTCTGGTCCGAAATGACAACTCCATAGATACCAATTTAGTTTCAATGCCAGCGAGAGAATTGACGTGAATGCGAGCAGACGGCATGACCAATGCCACAGTATGGACTTGGCCATCTCTTCGAAAACATAAACTTTTATGGCGACATAAGAAAAAGTCGATGGAAAATCGGAATGGTAACCGTGAAATGTAGCAGATGTGCAATCTGAAACGTGCGGCTGTTGTCCAGTCCAATCATAAACACAAAATAATAAATACTTACCCCTAGTCAAAACTATTGTATAATTATCTAAGTACACCATTAGGTAAGTACCGTATGTTGACTCGAGGTATATCTTCCTTAAAGGCTAGCATGATGCCATTAAACTTGTAATTTTTTTTTAGTAAATAGTACCTACTAGATCTCTAGATTTCCTTTGTGCCAATTAACTTAGAACCTACTGTTCATAGATGAACAAGTGGCACGATCTGTCTCATAGAGCTTGAAGAAGATGGCTCCCTTTAAAAATGCTTAAAGGACCATTAATAAGGTGTGAATAACACAGTGATGGGCAAGTCGTGAGCGCAAGATTTCTCGCGGTGTTTTCCTTTCCTCAACAAAATTAAATGACCAAATAAACATAGATTCTTATACTGCTTGGAGAATAAAAACACTCGTAAACCACTATGTAAATTATTACCTACACCAATCAACTTGATATTGCTTAATCACACTTGAATATTAACTAGGTATGGCCACTTAAACAGGTGCCAACCAAATAAACACACTATTGATTTACTAACACAGCTACCTACTCGTACTACTACGTAACTTTGATTTCCATTTTATCTAGGCATCTCGTTTTTGTAAACCCTATTTGCATATGCCAATGACGAATCCGTTGATCTTTAGATGATGTACAATCAACCTCTACCTACATCATTTAGCATGTAGAAATACGCCTATGCTCAAAAGTCACGATAATGTACAGTCGACTGCACATCAGCCTACGAGTAAATAAAAACATTGCCATCTCATTGCGAGGGGCTAGTAGTCTAGTTGCGATTACGTGTTGAAATAGATCATACAAGTTAAGGAAAAGTTGGGCAAGGTCTGTAACTGGATGAGGGTGATTGTTATTGACATTTGCATCCGAGCCAATCCAAGCGTCGGAAAGCTTAACGTAAGCAGTTGGTGTCGTTCGGCAGCAGTCGTGAGGCCTCAAAGTGCTACAGGTTACATGAACAACTCTGACAAACCAAACCTTTGGGTTTGGTCACTAAGCCAAACGACAAAAAGCCCCCTCTCAATATAGGTAATTAATAGTAGGTAGTAAATATCGAATCGACCCACATACACAAGCGCAGGCATTTACCAAGCACACACACATCTACATGTAAGTATGTCAGTTTTAATTAACAAAACCAATTTCCACTCAAGCGTTGGTCTGAAAACAATAGAAGCACGTAATAGCTTCGCTTACTAATATCCCTTGCAAAATGATCCGCTTACATCTCCCAAAGATTCGTCGTTTTGGGTCCGAATCCATCAATTCTCGTGATGGATGGACCATTGGACCGAGCTGGCAATCGAAATTCAAATTCGCTAAATCTTCCCACACGGCATCGAAAACAGGTCGGGTCGTTAACAGCGTACGCACGGACGGAGCGAGCGGCGAAGGCTGTGTTTGGGTTTTTTTCTTGTTTGCTCTGGAGATATTCGCCCTGGGGCTGTGCGGGTTGTGGCGGGCGGGGGGGCCGCGGCGGCGCAGACGCACGGGCAGCAGAGGCGTGATTACAGGCTGCGCGCGGCTAATCACGCGGCAACGCAGGCCCGCAATCGATGCTGCAGCTGGGAGAAATTCCTGCACTCCTCGAATAGTACTCCTATCATGATATGACCAATCAATCGATATTAGTATGACCAATCAATCGATATTAATAGTAGTCGTATAATGTAACATGTTTTGTATGTAATACAAGGTGTAACGCGTAAATGCTCTATTTATATGGGGTTTAGTGGGTAAATATAAGCAAGTCTGTAATAATTGAACAACTTCAGCTTTACTATTAAATTCTCTAATATAAAGAAAGTATCTTGGAAAAACAATACGTTCTGTTTAATTAAATAATCAACTAATCGATTAATTATATCTACTAGTACATTAATGGTATCTACTAGTAGCATAATTATGATTTATAGCGGTGCATGTTGACACATATGTTGACATATATTATCATCATATTCAAGAAATATCTAAAAAGGACGGTGAGCTACAAATGAGCTTGGTTGGTAACTTATCAAACGTCATTGAAATACTCCTAATAATATGTCTAACTAAATCGTCGAATCTGACTTATATAAAATAGTAAAAAATATTTAAATAATATAATTTAATAAACGAACATACTCACAAAAAGCTCTGAATGTTTCACAGGTCGGTAATTTCGTCCAGCTGTGCACGCGTTGCCGGCTCATTGTTGTTAATAACAAACAAGACCAAACTCTCGCCGCTAACTACTCGCGTCTACCCGAGCTACGAGTATAAACGCCGACACCCTCATACGAGTACACCTTAGTGAACATTTGAAATAGGTACTCATCTGAGAACAATTTCTTTTGAAAATGATTTGTATTGTTGTTAGTATCATAGAGGAAAAACTCTCGGTAGCTTAGATTTAACCTATGGTATGCCGATAACCTATCAACCTTTTTTTTTAACCTAACCTAAGCTTAACACGAATATATATATATGGGTCATCATAGTGTATTAATGTGTATGTCGGTTCCTTTGTTCCTGAAGGGCTTAATGGATGGATGTATGATATACTGCATCGTTAGACCATCTTGATCGCAGTACATTCTTTGCCCAAAAACCAAGTCGGTTTTTTGGTTATGCAATAATTCATTTTCACTTATTTTCATAGTAAGTAGGTAGACCGTTCTTCCTCTAAGAGGTAGACGAATATTCGCAATTGTCATTATGACAAAAGTTATATCAAAAACTATCGTGATGTCAACATTTTAAAAATCTGAGCGCGTTGATGTCTTTATTAGGAACGAACCTTTCGTGTCTTGGAAAGATTTGAAACCTTAGAATTGTTGAAAATTTGAAATTATGGGAACATTGTCAGCAATTAACAGGTCATTCAATGAGTTTTCCTCGTCTATTTTCGCGGAAAAATTTACATATATTTATCGTCTTAAGAAGAGGTTCTCAAACTTCTTTCGTCTACCGCCTACTTTGAAAAATCACAATGACATTTATTACTTTAATAAATTTCATTTGTGTTATATTAGTCTGGTTTATAGTTTAAACTTACATTCTAAAATAATTCTGGAACTCTTACCGCCCCCCTCTAGGCCTCCAGCGCCCACAAATGGGCGTTATTGCCCACTTTGAGAAAGACAGATTAAACGAAGGAAAACATCATGAGGTATTGCATGTATAAAAATAGAAAATGTCGAATGCACAATTGCACAATCCACAATGGGTTCCTCCCTTGATAGGAGGGAAGGCATGGATATAAAAATTCTCTCTCACTCTTGCTTTGCTACGAAAGAAAATTGGCACGCTTTATAATACTTAAATAGTTTGGTCAAGTTTCTACCAATACCAATTTCCAACATGTGGTGCGATAGTAGTTACTTAGCTACCACTCTTCAACATCCACAAATAATGCATTTTATGTTATTTAATTTTGCACCAACAATACACTGACACACTTACATGACTCGTATACAATTAAGGGTACATTAATGCATTGGAAGGTATGCAGCGTTCCGCCACGTCTCCGCGCCGTCACTCAGCGGGGACAGGCGTCAGCAACGCCTGTCAAATGTCAACATTTTAAAGCCACAATATTGAGGCAATTTTAATTCAATCGCGCGACATTTTGTTCACAATCGGCCGAGCACTGCTCGGTCGAAGTGCTTACGCTAGGGTAACCAGATAAGAGATTGATTTTGAGAAAGTCTCAAACTTTTCTTATCTTTAAAGTCAAGATAGACTTATCAGTATGCATCGGATTAGACGCATTGAATTTCAGTTGCATTGTATTGATTCATACATTGTGTTTATCTATTTGCGCCGCGCCGAGTGGCGGTTTTCTACGAAGAAATATAGCCCTTATACCGGCATCTCGACGCATATGACTAAAACAGTAAAAAGTAGTTATAAAAAAGCGAGTAAGAGGAAAGAGTAAGTACAGAGTGCATCTCCGTAGGGTTTTAAAGGACCAGTTGTCGGAGTGATATTTTAACAATTATTTCAGAAATAGAACATGTTTGAGGATTTGTTTTCTGAAGAGGATTTGATTTTTTATTATAATTGTTTAAAATTACAATGTTCATTGCAAGAATATGAAAAAATCCTAAGCAATCCGTTGCATGTATGGTGTCTCTAACTCCCACTCATTACGACTTCATTTTGTTATAACAACAATGCGGGCCGCGTTTGCGTTTTATTCAGGCAGTATTCATCCTCTGCGGTTGACAGGCTTTGTGGCTGAATCAATCTTGCCGTTTGTAATGATGCAAAATCAGTTCCACTCCACAAAGAGGCTGGGCTAATGCTGTTCATTCCTTTATTTACCTCAGGCGACGGAGAAATTCAATGGACGCCACCGCGGCCCGCAATTACCCATTATTTAAAGGCGCTTTTTTAGTTCGAAATTTGAATACTGTATTGTAAATGTTCTGTGACGAATCGTATTCTTAATCCAAATTCTATGAAAAAATAGGCATTACATTTTGTAACATGGTTGTATGTCGTAGGTACAGTCGAGACCATATCGACTTATAAGTACAAAATAAAACCATAAGGTAAAGGATCAATTTTGATCACTTGAGATTTTTACTCTTATGTCGCAGACAGTATAGGAACAGTGTAAAGTCCAGTGTGTTAAATTTGATGTGCTTTCGACTGTATCTAATCTAATAACTATGCTTATTTGGTTTTGAACAGTATATTAAACGTAAACCTAAGTGAACAGAGATTGTACAACTTACACCCAAACCAACCAAAACAAAAGAAATGTTCGTAGAACCGTGTAGCTCCGGGTGTAGTGAATGCTACGTCGTAGCATAGATTCGAGAGCTCCTGTATAGGTATAATTCTAAGGCTAAATTGAGCTAATCACGGATTAGAACCCGTGTATAATCTGTGATTTATCAGTTATCACAAATATAGGGGTGTTTTAGTAATATGGTTACCAAATATTTTATGATTATTTATATGTATTTTATTTAACACAAGTTTAGCAATAACATAATAGTCTAATCTCTTAACGCAACGTGGGGATAGCTTTGGAATAAATAGCTTTGGAATATATTAGGTCATATCTTTTTATTACCCTGGCTTTGAATAACGTTGTAAAGAAATAACATGTAGCTCACTAAGTATAAAAACTTCAAAAAGTGCATTTTAATGGAAGTGTTTTGACGCCTACTGAACGAATTAGATTTTTTGCCGCAAACCCTTTCTCCGTCGTACTTAGGAGCTAATTTGAGGTTAAGCAAATATACTCGGGCGCTTAAACGTATAGTAATGTGTAAATAAAGACAGGGTGAAGCCGCATCCGGTGTATGTTTGTCACAATGCAATGCCACCATCTCTGTCATGAGTAGTGTATTAGATAGAGACGCATTCATTGATGCCCTTTGCCTTATCCCAGATTGTGGTGAGATTACATTATCGTTGAAACACGTGTTGTTTAGGTAGTGTAATCAAACTCTCATTTATTGTAGTATACTACTATTAAGTGTAGAAAACTACTATTGTAGCTTGTTTTATATATGAACTTATCTAGATAAACAAATGAGCTTATATCCGCGGTTCCACCTGTACATAAAACCTTGATAAGTCAACCACAACAGGAGGCTAGGCGAAAACAACAACATAGAACAGCCGCGGAAAATGGCGGATATTAAGTTTGTTGTCGTTACATTTGACAATTTTTATACTTGCACCTAGTATGGTATAATAATTCAGCAAATCTATACTATAATTCGCCACCGCATTACTTAATATCTAACGGATCTTAATAGAGTTCAGTACACCATCAGAAATACTTAAGTGGAATTTTATAAATATAGAGATAAATCTATTTAAATAAAATAGTTTGATGCTCAGACAAAGCTCAATTACTTATCTACCAGTAGTTATAATAAATGCATTACAATAAAACAGAAATTTTAATACCTACCTTCAAGAAATAATTCACACAATTATGTAATGATACATACTTACATTTATGCAATGTTTCATTCAGCTAATTGATACAAGACGTCAGACGTATAACTTCGCGTGCAAACATTAAATAAATCGTTTATGAGTGACTAACAAAAAAATTAGCAACAATTTGTTTAATGGACTCTGATAGCGGCCACTTCCTTGCATTCGTGCAACATTAACAATAGTTTCTAAGAGCTTTTGATCACGAAACAAGATCAGGTGAACAAGTTAGAAAGCAAAACCACTTTGTCGGTTAACCAAACAAAAATAGCTTATTACAAAAGCAGAAATGCAACAATAACAAACAGGAATGAATTAACAATGGTTACCTACGTGTCAAGTCCCACACACTCGGCATTACAAACATCTGACAAAAAAGAGGTTGCATCCTAAACGCGTCACAAAAAGTGGTCCGAACAAAACGGTATCGAGCGGCGAGTTCAAACGCGCCGGCGACCAGTCATTTCACACCATCAGGACGAAGCCTCGGCTGCCATACGTGACCTAATGACAACTTACACACACCAAATCACATAAGAACCATGGCGCCTTCTAGAATAATAGACTCTATCCCTGCTAAGTAAAGCTCTACGCACAATGCTAATAGGAGGACATATGTGGTTGAAAACGATGCGAACATAATGGACAATGTGGAATGCAGGATTTGTGCAAAAAAAAAGTTATTAGCAAATAATTGGAACTATTAGTAAACGATTGACGAATGCCGCTTAAGAATTTAATCTCATTCACGCTCAATGAAGTGAGCATTATCATAGAAAAGGTATGTTATTAGAAAAATTTTAAAGGGAAAATAATGTTGGATAACCTATCTCTTAATAAATATAGGGGTGCAGATCGGTCTAATAGTTAAGTGTATAAGTTGTTACAGCAAAACAGTTTGAAAGTTTGAAATAATAGTTATCAAAAGTTACTGCCGTAAATTAAGAATATATTTCAGAATTAAAACTATAGTGAGCCATTACTACAAATTATTATATATAAACAGATATCACTCACTTATATTGTTGAAGTCGGCAATTAGACCGACAGTAATTGCCGACTTCAACAATATAAGTGAGTGATATCTGTTTAGGTATATACATATAATAATTTAAGAATATATTGTAGTTGAAATTGTAATCTCTGCAACTTCTTAATTATAATTACTTACCAATACAATAATTTTCCCACTTGACTATCTATCTATGACAATCCCAAAGACTGTTCAGAATCTAATAGTTAATACACCGCACAACACAAGTTTTAATTAAGACTTTCAATACTCAAGAAGTGTCTGTTTACGGAAGTGTTAGCACCGGAATAGCGCTTGAAGGAGCATGACATTACCGATTGTCTTCATAATTCATCTATCTATCTATAGTCTCCTGGGCCAAGACCATGGACTGTTATGAATAATGGATGCTCAATTCTTTATTGGTCTGTTTAGGCTGTTTTGGAAGGTATGAAAGTACCTACAGTCACTAAATATACTAGGTACGCTTTGCCATTCCGTTTTCATAGCGACACTTTTTGACAAATATAATTTTAACACTGTTCTTTTGGTAACTTTTTACGAACTAGGAACTCATCTATCTGTATGTAATAGCAATAAATTTCTAAAAGGTGCATATCGTTTTTTGTTCACATTCGTGGTTATTTATAAACCGGTGATTTAATTTGATAGGTAGTTGCTTTACCGCCGATTTTTTGGCTGAAATCCAAACTTATTTATCCATGTAACTTAACTTGTTTATCCACGGCTTACACAACCACGATACCTTTAAATCGCGTCAACATATACGCTTTTTACGCATCATCATTTTTACAATTCAGTTTGAATAAGCAAGCTGCTGTAACGGAGTAGAAAAATGAGCAAAAAAGCTTTCAGCAGCAAAACTTTTCAATGTATTAATAATTTTGTAGTGTTAGAAAAAGAAGCGAGCCATTCTAATCGCGTTGGTAACCCTAAATTATGGCAGACGCAAAGACACCAAGGCCCATCCTTGGACATTGGTGTCTTTGCGTCTGCAATGGTTGAGGTCCGATTAGGAAACATTTAATATCATCACTTAGCCGACCTAAGAAAACTGCTAAAATGGCGCAGAATTTTTTTAAGAACTTTGAACAGCAAATCTTTTGAATAATAATTTTTTTTTAGCAATTTTAGAACTACTAGTAGTAGATACTTATTAACTACTAGTAGTAGAAATTAATCAAGCCTAATATAAAAAGCAGCGAGCTATTCTAATCGTGTTCGTAACCCTAAATCATGGCAGCCGCAAAGACACCGAGGCACCGGCGAGGGGCGGGCCTACGACACAATCGCCGGAACCACGCCGCGGGATGCCTTTGCCCCATTCACCGACAGCCAGTGACAATGAGACAGAGTCGCCACGAACACTTTGTTTTGTTTCCAAGCCATCTGAGGGGAAGCGATTGAATCGTTTATGAAAATTAATGTCATTTCGATGTAAGTTGCAGTTGATTTGTGGACCTAAGTCCACAAATCGAATCCTGAATCTAAACTCAACTGTCGCGTTCAAATTTTTACTTTAGGTTCTATTCAATATTTATAGCACAGAAATATTGGACTATTTCACAAATACTTCAGGCGAGTCTACCACGTATCATACGACCGAGAATGATTCAAAAAGACTGCGGACCCTTATTTCTGAACAAAGCGACCAAAGTGCCGTAACTGTCAGCATTTAGCTCAGATTTCGAATAAATATCGCTGTAAAATTTTGACTTTTAATATCAAGAGCATAAAGCTGATTTTACTTAAAAATCTGTACCAAATTTTGGAAACCCTTAGGGCGATATCGCGGTAGAAATAATTAGCAGTTACGGTGTCGGGAAAGCTATAAAAACGGCAAATCGAGGGACGAGCGGATAGGCACAACGTGTTAGATATTAATTTCGAAATTATAGGCTAGAGCGTTTCGTGCAAAGGTGTTCGGGGCAAAAACAGCAACAGAAGTGCTAAGAGAGACCGATTATTATTTTAGGTCCGTGTAATAATCCTCTTCAAACAGCTGCCTCTACAAATATTTATCATTTGTGGAGTATAGTAAAAAATCTTGTAATTTCTATTTTAAAAAAACCTACTTGCTTAATACTCGTAAAGGTATTAAGTAAATATAAACATAGCCACCGTGGATGTGGCTCTTGTAGGTATGTATATATCGATGTAAATTAACTTTAGACATGTGTGTTTCCTTTTGATGTCATTGCAATAAGTGGCTAACGAGCGAGTTAGCCACTTATTGCAATCACAGATCGTGAAACCGGCGCGAAATACAGCATCTAACTTCAATTCGCCTTTCACGATAGGTATGTTTAGAAACAATTCGTGATTAGGGACAACTACACCATTTAGCTACGACAAGTAAACGCTAAACAAATTTAAAAAAAAATTAGCATCGGTTATTTAGTGTGACAAAAAGAACTATCAAAACATCACTTATTTAATAATTCATAAGTACTTACGTAACCGGCTTATCGTCGAACATTTCATAAGAAATTTTCTCAAATTAACTCTATTATTTATTATCTATAATCAATAAAAGCCTAGTAGTGTTCTGTAAATAGCAGTTACCTACACTATTAATTTAGTAATGCTAAACTTAATTACGAAAAAACAGGTAGATGCAGACAAATCATTATAATATAATCATATACTCTGACGCACGAGAAGATCAAACAAACGGGCCGCACCTGATCAAGTAGCCACCATGCTATGCGAAAGTGTATTGTTTGCACTATAATAATGTTGATACTTGACGGGATTTCCCACGTATCACCATCCCACCTTGTCAATCAATAATACAAAAGGCTACAGATATCACTCTATAATTTCATGTTTTATTTTAATTAAACTCATTGTTTGATATACAATACAATAGATACATGTTTATGAATCATAATAACAAAACTGTTATCTGTACAGTCGACCAATCAATGGTAACACTTGCAGTTCGGTTTCAAATATTAGTAAACAATAATAACAGTAAGTTCAAGGCGTAACATCTATTAAGCTTGTGACTGTACTTACCTATAGGTAGATGCTTAGGTGACTGTACTTAACTACCAGTTAATGATAGGTATTTAATATTGCTCAACCATTGTAGAATCCTCTACCCAAAGGTTGTCTGGCAGAGATCGCTTTGAGCGATAAGACCGCCAATTGTAATATTAAATGTATTAGCCTATTTCTTTTGAGTAATTCTTTCTTTTTAGAATATTTATCTTATCTTATAATATATTATGTATGCCATATATTATATGTACCGCAGGTGATCTATCTATTTAGAAAATAGTAATACAAATTATCATCTTATCATTGACAGTTTATTTATCTACAATTACTAGTTTTGTTATAATTATTGACATATCACGAAAAAATGTAGAGTTTTGTGAAATATACAACTTTCTGGTTTCACAGCCGGGGAAGTGCTCTCTCCAGAGAGCTGAGCTTCAAATACAAGTTTTAATGGTAACATATATATTTGGGGATGTTAAGGTTCAGAGGTGTGATATTTTAGACCTTCCTAATTTAACTTCGATGTCACAATTGAGAATCGACCCCAGACCAACACACGTAGTAAAATTTGTAGTAAGTATGTAGTAAATATTAACTCACAGAGGTTACTTTTTGATATAGAAAAACATCGAGGTTTTGCTCCCGGAAATCTCGGAAAATTTGGCGGAATGTCGGTAAATGAAACTGCCACGAGTGGTACGTTCCGTTTAGCGATGATTAAGTTGCGTAGTATGCAACACCCCGGAATCTATCTACACGAATATTTGAGGCCTAACAAAATCCTCTTAGCGTTAAAAATGTCGACGAATCGTCGGTCTAGCTAGCTGGTTGATCAGATTCAGATCTAACAAGGGGGTCGGTGAGTCAGCAACAGTTTAGTTGGAGCCAATAACACGAGCTATTAGGGCACAAACGCGGCCCGACGCGCCGCGTCACACCGTGAAAAGGACCACCTCCGCGACCATTTTTTACCATTTACCATTTCCCCTTTTTATCACAGAATACCACAGAATCGTACACCCCCCACGATGAACTCCGTACAAAGAGGAATATTCCAAAAGCAAAAACCAAACATTTCCTTCCAATTCTAAATCAGTTTCACCTTTCCATTGAAAATAAAACAGATAAATGGCAAGAATTATTCCGTTTAATAATAATTACTAGATATATTTTAACATAACAATATTTACAATGACATCTACAAAAATAAACAAAAATAGTTCTAAGTAGAATTCTTCTTAACTAAAATAAATAACAATCATTATCGATATTCACATACAACATTATTCTCATAATTACTATAAATTTACTTTAATTTACTAATATCTACAATCATTGTCAAATTTACAACTATTACGAATTTGCTAGCAAATTAATTTAAATCAATGTGTACCCAATTACAAATAATTTATTACTCTTAAGTTTTAGTAGTCTTTCCAAAAAAAATCAATATTGCATTGTTATTGTGCCTATTGCATTATAGCATTTCTTTATTTATTAAATTCATCACAACTATGTCAACAATTACCTAAAAATACCTACAAGTGAGATCACTAGCAATATCAAAACGATACTTTATTAGTTAGTCGGAACAAACGCGCTGTCGATGTGTCGGTCGGTAGGCCAACTAATTGTAACAGTTTAGGCCTCGACGGCCGCACCGCATTATGGACTCCGGCATACTTTAAGAAATTAAATCTATATAAATGCAGTTTATAAAATCTTTAACATTGTTTTGATTTCTCAATTTTTTTCTAATGCATATTAACATCCACTTTTCAAATCTTGAGTTGCGATTTACGAATACATTCACGTTTTTAATGTTTTAGAAATAATTTATATATCTAACACTTTTGAAGTCACATCAGCATCTTTAGAAAGAGTTTATACTTACAATCTAGCATTGCACGAGATATCTGAGCAGCCGGCGAGTGGCCGGTGTCACGCGACGGGTAGCGGCGGCGGCGGCAGGTAGCAGGGGCGCAGCGCGTGCGCCGCCGCCTGCAGCAGCTCGGCGTGGTAGCGCTGCGCAGCCAGCATGTACGGCGGCGGCATCGTCAGCTCTAGCCGCGTCATCGGCGGCATGGCCAGCAGCGGCTGCGGCGGCGACGGCGACAGACGTGGCGGCTCCGGCTCCAGCAACGCTTCGATCGTAAACGCCCTCCGTGGCCTCTCTCGTGGCAACATGGTCATCGTCACCGTCTCCGGCAACTCCGCCGGTTCTGGACTCATCTGAGGGCACAGTGGAGGGGTGTACAAACTTGCACTCGGCAAAGCTGGCGGCGGCGGAGGAGCACCGGCCTGGCGTGCCAAAAATGCCCGGTTGAAACTCGCTAGTGCTGCCAATTCTGCGTTCAGATTATCCTTTTCTCCTTTCTGCAGCTTGAACCTCTTCCGTCGCCTGAGCAGCGACCCGTTCTCGAACATGTCGAATGCCTGCGGGTGCAGCGTCCAGTAGGCGCCCTTGCCGGGCCGGTCCGGGCGGCGCGGCACCTTCACGAAGCAGTCGTTGAAGGAGAGGTTGTGGCGCAGCGAGTTCTGCCAGCGCTGCGTGTTGCGCCGGTAGTACGGGAACCGGTCCGTGATGAACCGGTAGATCTCGGAAAGCGGCAGCATGCGCTCGGGGGAGCTCCAGATCGCCATCGCTGTCAGCGAGATATATGAATAGGGTGGTTTTTGATCACCATAAGATTCACGAGACGGTCGCGGCATTGTCACTTCCACTGGCAAAAGATTATCAAAATATTGTCCAAGTCAATGAGTAACAACAACACGAGCGTGTGTTCACGTCCCTTCAAGACGAGGTGTGAAGAGGAACTGAGTGAGGCGCGGAGAGCCGGCGGCCGGCCCGCCTGCCCGGCTCGCCTGTCGTAGAACCCCCCTCGCACCGCTTCGTTGCACGCTTGTAATTGGCTAACCAGTCGACCAATGAGAACCTCGCTGTTTCAGGTATGATGTCGGCTTTCGCTCCACTAACAAGGAATTTAAATTGATATTATGTTTATATTGCCTCCAAATATCTTTTGTGATGACACCGCTTTTTATTTAGCGTATGTAAATTACGATGATACAGAAAAAGAGATTTGAATTATACACCAATTCAACGATGAATGAGTATTATTAAAATTCCCAGCATTATAATTTCATCGGCGAGATGAAACGGTGCAGTGAATTGATATGATACATTGTGCCGTACGTAAGTGAACTTTAAATTGTAAATGAGGTGCTTGGTTAGGACGGAGCTTACAACAACTACGAGTTATTGTTGGTTGTTGTTTTATGTGATCTTTTGGATCTCAACATTACGTCTCCGTTTGAAGAAACATTAAGTAAACGTGTAAATTCTCAGGAAAGGAAGACTTCTCCCGAAAACTGCACATTTTGTTTCAAACATTTTTCAAATATATTTGATAGTTTTGTTCTTCCGTAGAACAAGAGCAAAATTTTACTACATTGTAGGAACTCTACCTAATCCCAAAACTCCAAGTAATATAAAGTCAATGAAACAGTTCATATTTCTTTTGATGTAAAAGGAAGGCATGTGTCCCAACAGTGGGGGAATTGATTGTTATCTGCTGCTAACAGATCATTTCTTGCAATATAATGGTTGCAACAACGTCTTCCATCTTGTTTAATCACAATTTTATATAAATAAATAGTTATTATATAAAAATTCTAGAAATAGATCAGGTATTGACACTCGAGCAAAAACGAGGCGTCGCGACGCGTCGGTCACGAAGTATCTTTTTTGTTGTGATACCGTTCGGTTCGCTTCTGTGAATAGCGGGAGGGAAGGTGGACGAACTGCGACAAAAACCTGCGCAATGACAACTGCGGCCGCGCAACCGGCGACGAAGCACGGTGTCGAGCTGTCAGCCCGCCCGTTGCCGGTTGTAGTCTGTCTTACCGTATGGTAACTCTTGGGGTCGCCAAGGCACAAGGGGTTTCCATAAGACGAGACCCTGCCGGGGAAACGAGGGAAACCTCCAGACCCAACTCGCACCATCCAAAGATGGAAAGGGCAAGACCTACCTAGTCTTATGGAAAGGACGAAGGTATCGTCCTTTCCATAAGACTTGGTCCGCAGGCTCTGGCTTCATCTTCACTTATACCAATTGATGTGATCGAAGTGAAACGCGTGTTTAGTCAGATATAAAAAATATAGGTAGGTAGCGATAAAAAATTATAATAGTTCAAGTTAGGTTTGGTTCAATCGTGTATCAGTAAGAGCCCGCCCAGGCAAGCGGAATCCACGCGGTTTGCAAACGGCTCGGTTCCATTGTTACATACATGGTCCGCGTGGTGTAGTGTGAACGCTCTAGTAAGATGTCATTAAAATAAGCTCCGCGCGGTCTAACCGCGCTGTTTGTCACCGCGCGGAATCCGCCAAGTCTGAACTAGCTCTAAAATGCACGATTGGTCCCGCGTAGGGACTGGAGGTTATTTGTTCCATTTTATTTTTATTTTAAAGCTATTTTTCCTCATCATTCTCTGCTTGACCAAAGGGTAACCGGTAGAAAATGGCGCAATGGATTAAGTTCGCATTTATACATACTTTCTAGTGTAAAAATTCTACACCAAGGGATTTACTTCTCTTGCTAACAACCAAACTCTCGCAATGTTTTCACATATTATTATGCTCTAACACTCCAACTAATAAATAAGTTCTTACCTATCAGTTGCCAATTTTCTAAATATAAATAAATCTAATAATATCTTCAGCGCAAGAATTAATGCCGTTACATTACAAGGCCAATGCGCTAAAGTGTACGCACGGCTGCTCTCGTACCTAGGAGCACTAAATCTAATTACCGATCCAGACCTAGGCTATAGAGCAATTTGTCTCGCGCGAAATTCTTATCAAATACCAATGTTATGAACCAGCTCTGTCCAATTCTGTTACAAATACTGCCTGAAAAATCTTTCAATATCAATTTTAACAGCAACTCCGCAGAAATTCTTTACAAATACGAAACAAAATATCACTTGGAAATTGTTGTACCTAAACGTGTTTCATAACACTTAGAACATTTATGAAAAGTAAAATCTAAACTAAATTGAATGGTATAGCTACTTTCATTAGATATTATTAGGTAACTATTACCAACACGAATGTTGAAAGATATGAGAAATTGTAGTTCATTTGTCCGCTAACATTTAGGTAGGTAGGTATGTCGCCTATTGATAATGATGACCCCCTAGCCTACGAGTTGCACACTATTTTATTTCTCTTCTAGAATAATATTATCAAACGCGACAAACGGTGGGCCAGTAGCGGTTTTTTTTTCCCGAAATGTATCGATAATTCGATATGATAATTTAGAGATTTTTACATGTGTTAATTTATAAGTACTAATTATACCTATAATTATATATATATATATATACCATTTATACCTAATGGCGCCATTTCATCATGGTCCAACTTTTTTATCCTATTAGTAAGGCCCGAGGAAGATTATAACAAAATCATTCGTTGGTAATTATAATTGATAGCTGATCTCTTGTGATACAATACAAAAACAAAAGAAATTAAATAAAGCCTGCGTCGACAGAAATGTTGCAGTTTATACGATTGCAATACGAAACGTGACAGATTTTTAAGATTTCGTGGAATTAATTTAACCAATTGAAGTGATTACTTTTCTGTGAACATCGAAATTGTTCAATAGGAAGGAATTACAAGTACTTGTCCCAATAATTGCCTTTGTAAATGTATTTACCTATATAATTATTTAGCTATTTACATTATACACATATTTGTCGGATTTGTCACCATTTCACCGAGGAACTGTTTGCTTTTTCTAATTTACTAATAGCTTTAATTTGTTCCCAGAGCATGGCATAATGCATAAAACAAATTCTGACCTTTACTTAGTAAAAATATTTTAGTCTTCGTTAATAGGTAAATAAGTATTACAGGGAATTGAATATTAACGATGATTAAAGAAAGACATAGTACCTATACTTTAGGATGTTCTGTCCAAACAATAAATAGTAGTGTCCCTGTGTGACACTTGCTTGATGCGAGTCGTTTGCGTTCGTATCTAGATTATTATTTAGAAAAATAATAAGTACCTACTCGTAATTTGTACTTTTAATTTTAACCCTCAAAATTCGAATAAACTGAGAAAAGACGAGCATTATAATTGGAAATAAATTTATATCGTTATGAATATCTCGGCCATTTTCCTTTGTTGAAGATTCAAACTTCATAATTCTCTTAACCTAGCATTTGATTTAGGACTTTCCATTACCACTACAGAGTATATTTTCATTTGTCCGTAGTGTTTCGTTGGTCTTTCTGGGTGGATGTATGAATAACACGAGCATAGTACGAGTGGTGCGAATTCGTCACGGATGCTTATCGAGAAGGCAGTCGATAAAGGCGGCATGTCGATGTTTTATTATTACAGGGAGGCTGGCGGTAATCATAAACCGACGCTCTCCTTTCGACGAGATCTCACGGCGCTCATTAAACTATACGGTGATCTTTTTAACTCGGATTCGACTACGATATGGAGGCTTTGATGTCTTCAATTCTTCCGCTACAAAAAGTATGGATGCATCATGTAAGGTTATGTAACAAAAATGTAATGTATCTCATAAAAATCACAAATTGGTAATGTTTTTTCACGAAAATACTTTCGATATCGTCCTGAAGACGAATGTGGAGCGAATATAAGTCGACCGGATCCTAGTCACAGTGGCTCTCCTAATATGCAAAGAGCGTGCTACGAAATGACAAAGTCCCGAATTCGAATCCTTGGTCGTAACGGAAATCTTTATTCACCTATGTATAGGTAAGACTCCGTAAGACGGTAACTGACTGAAAGTAAATAACGTAACCGTCAGTTCATAGTTGCGGAACTGGCGCGCAGTTTGTAAGAAAAATTACAATCAAAGACCTATAGAATACATACCTATCCGCGTGTAAATTTCGTTTAAAACGACTGAAATCGGATATGAACAGGATCGTTTTAAATGAAATGAAATGAAACGTTGAGCGAGAGAGTTTAATATTTGAACTTTATTGCAAAGTGCGCATTAATTCAGAGTATGACTGCATTTTCATAATCAATGTGGAAAATTGGCATATACTAGAACTTATTTTGTGAAGTTTCATTTCAGAACCATGATGAATGATTTCAAGTGTATAAAATGGAGGCAATATGCCACATATTCGACTTATGCATTTCGCAGACAAAATTAAAAAGATTTTTTCTACGCTTTCGTCTTCATTTAACTCTCTAGTAAGAACTTGTACTTCCACTTCACGCGACCGTAATCCGCTTGATATAAAAATAGCATCAGGAAAACAAAGACGTCACGGCAGTGGTTTCGGTGACACCGCTTCGCTATTATTGGCCTTCGCTACAAGATAAATTAATTCTAAGCAGAGTCCGAGACGACTTAAAAAAGCTCTCAGGGTGCGTTGTCATTACTTGCATATTTTTTGTCCGAAGTAGATCGCATTTTTTCGCGCGCCCTCGCGACTTCGCCAGAGGGTGATTTATGATAAAAGTTATAAGCGGCATTTTTAATATCAACGAGCCTTTTAAGCCTGGGCCCTTTGTAGATGCCGCCGAGAAGATAACCTAATTAACAAACGTTATATATCATTGGGCAGTGGGCGAGCGCAAATATGAGGTTTTATTTATTAACTCGCCTCGGAAAAGTTGTTATGTATGTGCGAATCGAATGTTCTCCGATCGTATATTCATTCGGGCTTAATTGCTTCTTATCTTGCATCTGTAAATCGGCGAGATCACAATTTCGGAGTATAAACAGGCTGTGTGGTGGTCGAACTGCACATCACTTATATCGGTGAAGGTACCTATATTATACCTACCTAATGTACCTATATTATGTTCCGATAAATATCTGTTTAGGCCAGCTCCATCGTACAATTCTAGACAAGTAAAAAATATTTTTATGATTCTATATTTTTGTAAAATTAGATCGCTGGTCCAACATTTTTCTGGGCGATTACGGCAAAAAATCGAGGTCCTGTAGTGGATAATTCGGACCGCAACGAAAAATCCGTCTGTCGAACCCCACGTTACCACAATCTTCTGGAGACTGAAATGGACATGAAATTGGACATTCTGAACCTAAACAATGTAGTAGGTATAGTGTTCAAAGCTTGTCGCATTTCAGAACAAACCTGAAATGTTGATTGTATCTAGTTAACCAAAAGTTGCAGGTTCAAACACTAACGTCACTCTCGCTCGACGCTGCGCCTACGCATATTCCAGCACCAGTTGATGTGTAATTCAATAACAATAATCGGGTTCTCTTTAACGCCGACTCGTTCCAATATAAAGTTAAAGGTCTTAAAGACCTGCTCGTTTATTCAATATGTGTCTCTAATGCTTGGAGTTAAGGTTTACGGCGAGAAGGCGTGGTTGCGTACGAGCCTGCCCGATCAGTGCGTCGGTAACAGGACGGGTTGAGGTTACAAATAACGAGTTGTTACGTTAGCCGCACCGAGTGCACTCTCATTGTCACGTAAGACTTACGATATGAGTCCTAGGAATCTTTGCCTGATCCTATCTTATAGTGATTACATGTGAGACCTTTGGTAAACATTACCCTCATTGCATTATCATTTCGTTAATGGTGTCACGGTTTCTGGAAAAAGAAATCTGGTTTCAAATCTAAAACAACATCACATTATTAGTATATTTAACTCACAGCATTTATTCCTAGCTCGCTATGGGTTATTATATAATTTCAATAGAATCCACTTTGTGCCAAGCATTCTCTTCGTGCATAAAAGGTCTGTACTTATGTATCCTATTTCACATACGATGTTTGTTTTAAATGTGGCTAGGGAATAAAGCAGGAGATTTTACATCAGCTAACCGGCTGGTGTCGTATAATTACCATGATATGTTCGGAAAATATGTAGGATAAGATACGTCACTCCAGTCATTCAATAAAATTGTATCTATAAAAGTTTCTATATATAGTCTATAAAAATATTTGCACGCCGTCCTTATGGCAGAATATGCTGGTTGATTATATTTAAGATCCATTGTACCATATACTAGCAAATAAATATTTTGACTTTGAATAATAAGGAACCTTTCAAAAATCTAATAAATTTTTAGACATATTTTTGAAATGAACTATGAGAAATAAATTGAAATATAACTTCAACAAACTATGATTACAGAATGATTTACTAGGCGCTCTAAATCAAAGCCCTCAGAAAATGCTAAGAATACGTTGCACGCAGCCTTACCGAAGTTTATGTTAGTTTTCCGCCGAGCAGCGACTGTGCAAACGAAGTCACGTCAAGTCTGACTATCGTGATCGTGCTATACAGGCAGTTCTAATGTAACGAGCGAATGGTAAGCGGAATTAACTCGATGTTCGATGTACATTGATGGGGATGACCCAAAATTGTATTGGATTTAATCAATTGATTGATTATTATGTTGTAAAACTTGTAAATAAGGCGATAGCTTCGGTCGGCATTTTCTAACATTGCAATAATAAGCGAGTGTTGGTGTAGGTAGTCAAATAAATGGTTATCGGAATAGACGTTGGAGCCTTGTCGATATTGGTAAACTAATAACCAAAAATCTGTTTAGATTCCACTAAAAATGACTTTAATTTTGTATATTGCACAAGAAGTTAAGCAAGAACAAAAGGTAACGGACATGTTTTTTCCATATAAATTAACGCAAACCATGTTATCGAATCTAGTTATGAAAAGTTACCTATTGTAAATTAGACTGCCTACTTAGTTCTTTTTCGTCCTAAAAATAGGTTCTGTAAATTAAAACTGAAAACGTATAATTCAACAAATCATTTCAAGTGTTTCGCAGGTTCGATCCCACTGGTCTGGACCGAGCTAGCTATAGAAATATTATTTTTTTCAAAATACCTAGGTAAATAATTTTTAAACCCAAACCAGTAATGTATAGTCACGAATAAAACACTAGCCGAGCTTAGTAGCGTTTCTGTATTCAGTACCGGTCGACGGAAACGGAAGCGCCAGGTTGTGCTGGTAATGAATTTGCGAGGGCGGGCGCCGCCCAGGGAATAAATCGCCTCGTAGTTTCCGTGTTTTGTTTTAAAAGCTTTAGTTTGACTTGAAGAACTTATGGCCTATACACAGTGTTGCCTATAGTTTATAATATGTATTGTACACATCAAAGCACATAAAGTGTAATAAGTACTTTGGACTATGGACGGTTTTTATAAAATATCTGCGTCGTAAAAGTTGAAATCGTACATACTGCAAATGTTACCATTGATCCTTGGGTATTATATTAATTATTATACACGGTATGGGTATAGTCATGAAGCAAGGAACCCCCGATGAATTTAGCCATATTTACATAGCACAGACACCTCTTGCATGTCAATTTTTCGTGTCTGCAACTCATTTCTTCCATTATTTGAATTTTCAATAGAATAACATATGTCTCTTTCAACCTGTCCCCTTATAAAATATACTTTATGCTCTATATGGACCGCGTGAATATTATATGAAAGCATAGACAATCGAAAAACTCCACCATAATATTAAGAAATATCAAAATCCATCAACAGTAGACTACAGTAGGCCACAATGAGACCGACATACATAGGTACCTACATACTTTCATACATACCTACATACATTTTTTAAACATTACCCTCCTCCATTCGCCAGTCAGCAGTTAATCCAAACAAAACATAACCCCGCATAACCGTTAGCAGACAATTGTACGAAATTCAATTTGTGAAGCCCGTCTAGGCTCGGAGCGAGTGACCACAAAAACGCTCACCAAACACTAGGCGCCGCGCATAACAATTATTGTGTTGATTACCCCGCAGCCGCGTCTAATAATTCACTCTAGGGCCTAAACTCTGTAATTACGCGGATGGAAACGCCGGCTCACCGTTTGAGATAAAAATCGGACGCAACTCAAAAGTTCTGACCACGGAAAATAGTTTTCGGGCTACCTGCCTGGAAAGCACTCATACTCAAAAATACTCATTAAAAACTGTCGCATTAATTTCCATAAAAGCATTTATTTCCATAAACACATGTTGGTGGCGATGGCGCTTACCACTGACTTTAACATACAAATTGCTCACTTCGAGCTCGATCTCGATTCGATAAATGGTGTTCTGTGCTAGCCCTACAACCAACGGGAAACAAAGAAAAGTGTACAGTAGAGTTTTAAGTTAGGGATTATCTGAAAAACTACTTGACCTATTGCAATAATTATTTCACTGTTAGACAGATAAAAGTCAAAACTATGTACCTGTAAAAGCATTAAATTAGGACCAGTAGTTTTTGAAAAAATCTCAACCTCATTGAGGTCCTCTGTATGCTGTCTTCGTGTACATATGGATTATTCTTGGGATATTATGCTTCAGTTTATTATGTTTTATCAGTTATTAGTCATCCGTCAAACAACAGATGTTTGAACTTCACACACTACGACTATGCGCAGCCAATGGTCACGGGCCCTTCTACCGAATAGCGGCTATCTCCTCGTTTCTATGACCGTGGCACGGCTACGGCGCGAGAGCCGTTCTTTCGCCCTCTATAATTGTAGTCTTTCCTACTAACTACATAAACATTTATTTTTGTAATCTAATATAATATCATTTTGTTTTAGTATACGCAAATGTAGGGGCAGTTAGGGACATACATGACGTTATCGTAACATTATGAATAAAAAAAAATAGTAACAACGTAGTATGTACGGACAACAGCAGATCAATGGTAACACTTACAGTTTTCAAATCTTACGACGCAGAAAATAAGAACGGTCCAAAGTGTTACACTTGATCTGCTGTTAGCTGTACCTACCTACAAGTCCTACAACAAATCTGTGCTGCTTTTGATATAAATAATTTTAAAGTGGTCGACTCACTATACGGAGGTTCCAGGTTCGATCCTCGGTCAGCCCATGTACCACAATAAGTTTTCCTCATGGGTTTCGAATGAAACCCTACGTACAATTATCAAAACAGTGTAAGAAAACATCGCGAGGAAACTTGCCCAAGAGTAACATTACAAAATGTAAAGCATCGAACAAATAGTTTGCGACTGACTGACTAAAAAGTACTGTCAGAAAACTCGCTGTACTCATTGTATGATGGCTCCATCTAAAATATATGGGAGGCAAACATTCAGCCCGCAAACTAGTTGCTTAATGGATCCACAGCCTAAATTAGACTGTAAGTACCGAATGAAAAAATCTCAAAGGTTTTATCCTTTCTCTGACCTTTCTAAAGGTCTTTCTTTTTCCTTTGTTCGTAAACAAACTTATTTGAGTTACGAAATAGAGCACGGATAGTTTCCGAGAAGCACGCCGCGCGGCGGTCTGGCCCAAATTACAGGGCGCATAAACTACCACGGTTGGTCCAATTTCACGCGCGGCCCAAACATTGCCCAAACATTACAATTCGACTATAATGATTCCAATATTAGTAATAACTACGTAGGTACACTAGAAAGTGAAAGGTTATATTTTATTTTAGGGTTTAATAGATACGTGTACTTACTTAAAACTACTAAGCAGATTGTAAAAATCAAATAAAAGATTTTTTTTAAATCCATCGATTACTTTTAAAGATTCCTGTATTCTTTTGTTTTTGTTAGATCGTACCTACTTGTAGTTACTTATTTGTGCGGAACACGCATAAAACCTCCTTGGTGCAAATTGGTATTACTTGGGTGCTGGCCGAAAAGAAAAACAAAAGAAAAGTTCCCTTATTGACATCAAACTGAAACAAAACTAGAAGCGCAAGAACACTAGAAAGAGCAAGAAATTGCTCGCCTTAATGTGCCCCTAGCGCAGATGGTGCGATGGTCATTAATTTTATTGTCATCTGCCGTGTATTATTTTAATTTTATTATTTATTAATGCAAATATTGTTACAATTATCTTCTGAAGCTTGGTGTAGCTCGATGGCTTAGTTATATGTATTAAATCTGTATATCTGTATTAAAATCTTCCTTTAGTGAATGTAAGCGTACCATATAAATAATCTATTTATAGGTTATTGAGTATTCAAGGAGAGTTTCATAAACAAAATATGTGATAGTAACCTACCCTAAGATGACCCTAAGTCGCCAAACGTACAACGTAGTGTCGACTGTACAATGCGCTGTTTATTTTCTTTTTCATACTAAGTAGTTTGCATTCCTATACAAACTGATAATGTTTGCTTGGTAATGAAAAACGCTGAGATACAATATACGCTTTAATGAATGTTATTCAAGAAAAATTACGTATCATTTAATTTGTGTATCAAACCTCAGCATGATGAATGTTCAACTGGCGGCTGCGACTATAAGAAGTATTAACGCTTTATTAATGCGGCTACTCTAGTACTACAGACGCGATACACAAAAAATCCTATTAGTCGGCCGAGTGCACCCAAACATTAAACAAAAACGGGCCTCAACCTACCTACATAAACATCGCGTTGGCTACCAATAATTACCGTATATTATAAAGGGTGAAATAAAGCGCATTCCAAACAAACGCATAGAGCGGCCGATACACGGTCGGTCGGTACCATTCGGTAGTGCGTGTCACAGGTCGTGTCTAAACTCATCAATCTTGGCTCCATTTAATTTTCGAATAGAATACATGGGCCCGGGCCGCGGCCGCGTGAAAGACGAAACAAAACGGCTCGCGTGCACAATGAACGAATGAACAAGAACGATGCCGCGCAAATGGAATACGCCCGGCGACGCCATTGTCGATCCACAAAGGAAAGGCAATCATTCGACATGAATAAATATCTTTGAATAATGGGAGCCTCGCGCCCATAATGAAATGTTTTATGTATCGGAATTATCGCGTATAAATCGCTTTTATATTTACGTCTTTACACTTTTCATGTAACGCATTTACGCTTGTTCCGCGATTTGCTGTTACCGTTTTCAGTAGCTAATGCTTAACCGTCCATTCACCATTAACCGTAAGATTATGTTTTTGTATCAGCGAATATATCAGGCATAACATATTAGTAGATGTTTTCCGTCAGCAAAGCGTGCCGAACTAATTGACCACGACGACCTATTCTGTTTACATAATGGCTCTACGTGTCAGTTATTCACAAAAAATCCAGGTTATGTAAGTACATTAAAAGGCAGTGTTTGTGGAGTTTAATTAATTTATTCATTAAGATTTCCTATCTACTTCCCACTTAAAATTACCTTACCTAGTAACATTAGCTTAATAAAATTCATAAATTAACTTACAAATACCAATTAGCCGAGTATGTTTTTAGAAACAATAGACAGTTACAGTAAACAATAGTTTTAAGCGTACAATTTTCCCATGACGCCCTAAATAATACCTATATAAATTCAGTTTTGTTAAAATCCACTCCTCCATCATTCTCCGGGGTGATCTCCGTCATTTTTCCACTTAGTTTCTGAATCTAATTGTGTTAATTAAGGCTGTGACGGAGTGCGGCGGAACGAAGCGGGTGGCACACTTGACACCACAGCTTGCACACTAGTTAGCTATTACTTTCATTGTGCACTTGGTTACTTTTGTGGCAGGGTGTACCAAGGTTCCGGCAGCCACCAACGGACGGCCGAGGGCTCACGCTCCTGCCCAATAAATCAATTTAATCTAATTTAATTTGAATCGAGCTTCCCGGACGGACGTTTTCGTAAAGTCACGCAAGCGATGTTATTACAAGCAATTACTTTCAGTCGCTTTCAGTGATCACCCGCTGAAACTGTTACCCAATTTAATATTGGGTAGCGTTTTGTAATTCTCCGATATAAAATAAAACTGAATGCCAATTTGTTGAACATTCTTTATTAGCTTACCTTTGGATTCACTTCACCGATTTTGGCACGATCGCTTTCGATTATTTTGTGGTAGGAAAATAAGTATATTACGTATAATATTTCATAAAACGTTTATAAATAAATTTAAAATTACACTACTAGTATAATATTAATTACGTATAATATTTCATAAAACATTTATAAATAAATTTAAAATTACACTACTAGTAGGTAATAATTTAAATATTTCGAAACTTTTCCTACTAGGTATACAGGTGCGGAAATATAGTTTCAATACCTAAGTGATTAGTAGTTTTGATCCAAAGGTTGGTCCTCATCTCTGAACTATTATGATAAGTCTAAGCTTTTAACTTATAGGTAGTTGAAGTTAAATTATATAAATAATTTGGAGGATAATTATTAATGACTGATCTTGTTAATATTTTTAAAAAAACAGAGGGTCCTTTTTTGTCGCTAAGATATTCCTTTAACATACCTACCTAGTAACTACGTAATATACATGCACAAAAACATCAAACTACAGCTAACCGTACCTACACAACAACATAGAAGCACGTCAGCGACTAATTCAATTTCATCTCACAAATTGAATTTGGTCTACATTCTTTGAGGTGCGATATAATAGGTATACCAACACTATACTGTACCAAATACCAATAGCGCCGAATAGCGGGCTACCGTATTGCGTAGAGTCCAGATACATCTCTGGTTTTAATTTCGGTCACTTCGTCGGATTTAAAAAATATATTTATTTAGGTTTGATGTGAATAAATATCCTCTTATAGCCTAGGAGGTAGTGCGCCTGCCTTCTATCCAAGGGGGTTCTAGGTTCGATTCCCACTCGGAAAGGTGCTTGTACCTAAGGTATAGCCACTTTTAGTCTAGGTGTAATTTGTGATTGTTTCTGTGTACCTAGCTTGGGCCATGATCGTGATTTTTTTATATAAACAAGAATATTAAAGAAGAAGATAGATTACAGCAGAAGTATTAACAGATATCTTAATAACTTCAGAGTCACCGTATGCCATTTCTTTTGATTTAGGTCATGTCCGTATATAATTTCGTCTGTAATAAACGCTTCGGTAGTTAGGATCGCAGTAGGATAGACAGGTCGCTCGTATTTATCTTTGGATTTGGTCAAAAATGCTTTTTAGTAAAACTCTAAGCTAAGGACTCTATGTCGACCACACAGCTAGCGCTCTGTCACGTTTCCAATGAGATCGGTGCCGCGATGACACCCTTGAAATGTTTTTAATGGCGTGATTTATAGAGCAAATTAAACATTTGACTTGGCGTGAATTCGACGCTGAGTGGATCCGTCACGCACGGACTCTGGGATGGACCCGCGGCGTGCTGCGGGCCGCGGCCTGCGCGCCGGTACTGACGCTTAGAAAGGGCTTGGCACTGATTTAGGAGAGTCTAACCCTAATATAGGATATATGATCAAATTACTCGTGACAATTTCAATAAACAAACCGTTGGTGATGGGTCTTTGAAAGGTGTATTCGGCTAAACTTTCGGACAAACCCTTTCGTAGATCGAAAGTTTAGCCTATATAGCCTTCTTTCAACAAAGTGTTTAAACAACGAAGGCTAATTTGGTTAATTGTAAGTGCGCACCACTAACTAATATTGGGAATGTAATCAAAGCCTCTAAGGCCGATATTTAAAGACAGTTTTGCGTGCGAGCTTGGTGGGAGTCGGGCTAATATCTATAGACAGATTTCCCAAAATGCCGAATGTAATTTGCTGTGGTTTTGTTGGAAAGACCATGCTACAGAAGGAATGGCGAGTCTTGGATGTTGAAACCTGGTTACAACGAAAAACATCCCTTAACTCTTTTTAAATACCAACAACGAAGAAGACCCATTACAACCAGTTAAACATTTGAGGCTCTTGTAATAAAACTACGTGAATGGTGCCTAATTTGAGAGAGAGCTGCTGAACCACCGATTCTGTATGGCGAAGTTCAGTGAAAATCCTTAAACACTACTCGTTTGTTTTATTGCTGCGTGCTAATACGGGCCTGAAACTTATGATAACGGAAAAAATACCCCTAAGTTGCCCGTAGTGGCTAATATACAAAATCTATCAATCGCTTTACGACCGGACAGTACTATCCGTAGATTGTCAGTACATTAGCAGCGGTGGTCCGGTCGCAGCTGATTAATACGCAGCGCTACCGGCTACGGAAGGTTTTTTACAGTGGCGACACCGCGCGTGTCCGTGAGAACCGATTTCCACCGTTCCTGGACACCGAATTTACGATGGGCCTTGTTAAAAGACCTTTTCCACAGTAGTCTCACTTACAAACAGTAGCTGATCTTCACACTAAACATATAAACCCCACAGAGTAAGGCTTATAGAAAAAGAACAACAAGAACAAGCTTTGCAACATAGAATATATTCCTATATTCCATTCCAGGAAGTTAGTTTACTGTTTTCCCTATATACTGTGGCTTCTGTGAAAGTACAAATTTCACAATTAACAAAAAGTCATCACGTTCTCACTAGTCAACCATGAAAAATATAACGTTTGCAGGTAGTTCTTCCCTGATTCACTCACAGTTGTTTATTTTATCGACTACAATAAAATCGATGTTCGATAAAAATACATGGTTTTATTGAGGAAATGAAAGTTGATAGATCTTTCGTACCTCGCACACTTCAGTTTGCAAACCATTTCGCAGACTTCAGCAAACCATTATAAAACGTCAAAGTATTAACAAAGCAACGCTTGATATTAATTCAACCGCTGCAATTCGATATGACATTCTCGGTTATTTAACAATTCCAATTTAAAATTAAAAACAGCTATGGCATTATATTATACGTCAAAGGAAATAATAATAATGAGATTAGCACTAGCTAGGAATACAAATATGAGCAAAAACAGCAAAACAATTGACTATTCCAGTTTGTAATGGTTTTAGTTGCAGTTGCGAATATGTAACAAACACAGCTAATCTTTTAATTAAGTGCTGTCTTTAGACAGAGAAAACTTGTAGAGTTTTTAGGGTTGAGATTATCTCAAAAACTCCTTGACCTATTGAAAGATTTATTTTACTGTTAGATTAGATAAAAGTTAAAATCTCAACCTTATTGAGGCCTCCTGCATACTTTTCTGTCTTCGTGTGTACCTAACATTATCTGTGTTATGAATTATGATAAAATAAGTTATGTATGTGTATACTACGCCACAACACACCACGAATATCGTAAACACAAATCTGGAATCCTGCATGCGATCATTTACGAGTTACGCTAAACTGAAAGTAGTCATGACAGAGGCCAAGTGCCGGCCATCCAATATTTGTTATAGGCCCTCGCACCACAAGTGCTCATTGTGTGCAGTGCAGACGTACCAAATGGCAACGGAGTTCATTTATTTTTTATTCGAAGAACGTACAAGCACAAGTTTAAAAGTGAACTTGCAAATAAAAACAACATGTCAATTACATTTTGGCAAGAATACTAACATGTACCTACACAGTCAGAGAAAAGTATTAACAGCGATTAAGGTTGAGATTTTCTCAAAAACTACTCAACCGATTTTAATAATTATTTTACAATGACATTACATTTTACGTTTAATGTACTGGAAGGCAGGATTTCCACATCACATACCGCCATGTCTTATAGCCTATTGGCTGTCCGGATATTTTAGCTATTTTAGTGAAAGTCCCATCAAAATCTCTTCAGTAGTTATGGCGTGATGCCTGCACATAGTCACAGACAAATATACAAAAATACTAAAAATTGGTGTTTGGCATCAGTATCGATCCCTAAACACATTACAATTATTCTTTTCCAAAAATTATCCAATGTACAAACACTACTTTTTTACAGTCTTATTATATGTATAGATATTGAATATTGTCTCAATAATGTTACCCCTAATACTGGGCCTTAAACGGTCTTTCTCTTTTGTACAAATCCATATTCTCAATCTGGAATATAAAAGATTATATTATGAGTCTGGACAGGTAGAGTCCGTAGGCATTCTTGAAGGCTATTTTGATTAAAAATAAATATAAATAAAATTTCTGAAGAAGAAGGCCTTTCAGTAGCCCATAAATATTTGTAATTATCTGTTAACAATAAAATTATCGATATCATCATAATTGATGTCACAGGTGACACTTTACGCCACAATCCCCTTCCTATCTCAAAACCTGTGTAAACGGTGACATCGAAGTTAATTTTTCACTGATATCAACCCCAAAAGGTGTTCGCGTTCGGGCAGTAGGGACGCCCGAGGGTAAACGGCACTCAATTTAACATTTCTCTATATTAATTACCAAAACAGCCCCTGCGCCGTTGGACATAAATAACAAAAAATGACGTGTACGTACCCTACGCTCGTCACGGGGCCTGATTCGACCGATTACATTAACATCCCCTCTTCTTCAAGCCTAAACGAAGTTAAGGGAGGCGATTTATCACGTTTTAAAATGAAAAATATGCTTATGTAACTTATATGGACCATAACAGCTTTAGTATCACCTGCCTGCCGAATGTTTTACGTTGAACTGACGGGGCTATCTTTTGTGTTTCCATCTTTTAAATTGAATTTATAAGGAAGAAACGTGTTGTGAAATAATTTGTGAGCTACTTTCATACATAATGAATCTTTTATAGAGAAGGATATGGAAAACATGGCCCTCAAATACCTACGTCATCAAAATAAGTTCACGTTAAATATGTTTTAGATGGCTCCAGGTTTCTTGTAACTAGAATTGTACAGTCGACACGGCAGCAAATCAATGGTAATTATATGGTTGGTCACACATGAAGTTCGATATATTTACTAACATGGGTTGTTATGGATATGGTTGTTATGAATGTTGATGAAAAAAAAATTACACCAATAAATATAGAAAAAAATTGAATATTTAGTAAATAAGGATTTATAGATAATCCTGTAAATAATATTATTGTTAGTTTCTTTATCATCTGGTCTTGGCCAGCTTTTGATCGCCTGTCTCTAGAGATTTTCTTCCTTTAAAGTTCTAATTACTTAAATCTAACTGTTGCTAAAACTGCAAATCGCAATTTCCCTAAATGCATTAGTCAGCGATGGAGTGTCAAATAACGGAATTGCATTATTTCTAATTTAATTGGAAATAAGAGGACTAAAATCTTAATTAAGATTTAATGAACGAATTATCGATGCTTAACTGTGGTTTCATTCACCTGTCGCCAAATTCGATCCGAGACCGTTTAAATGAATAGGTAACTTGCACAACGGTTTCGAAAGATTACTGTGGGCTCTTTAAAATACTTGGAAAAAATAGATACTTTTCATGTGTTTACTTGAAAAACGTGAATATACAAACATTTTATCTGATGTTAAATTTTGGTAGCTATTTTAATGTGAGTAACAAAATTTCAAAGTTTACTTTTACCAATTTACAAATGTTTAAACAATTCATAAATTAAAGAAACTTTTATTTATCTCAATAAATAATTTATTTAATTCTTAGCATGTAATAAAATAACTTAATAGGTAGGTAATTGGAAGAGAGCGAAGGAAGATTTCAGGTTTATGTAGGTATTTCGCAGCCCAAATCAAGTGTCTTATTTTGTAAACAAATATGATCTTCTAATTAGCTGTTGTGATGTAACATGTAACCTGAAGGAACGATTGATTGAATTTGCTCATCATTGTGAAAATAAAGTGAACCGATATAATAATGTGAAAATACCTATGCAATAATCACAGAACAGCTTAAAATGTTAGTAGGGTGGTCTTTGTTTACAAAATTAGACATTTGGTTCGGGCTTCGGTTTAGTACCTACGTACCTATTGGGTAATTACTTTAAAATTGAATGAGGTAACCCAATAGTAAAAATCAATCACATTCTTAGTATGTACTTATTTACAAAAGTCAATAAAATATAGGTAAGTATAACACTTCTACAAGTACTATCTATTAATTAGTTACATTTCCTATTGCTCAATACTATCGTGGTTCCAATCGGGGATGAAAATAGAAGTCGGGAAAATTATGGTGCAATGGAAGCGTCAGCTGCAGAGGTGCATACATGGGGGCCTGCAGGACCATGGGCTGCCACAGCGCCGCCGCCATGGCCAGCAACTCCGGCCGGTACGCGAACATAGGCGCGCACAAAGCGCCACCAAGCAGAGCAGACTCACCACTCGAACGGTCCACTTTAACGTCACTCAGCAAACTGTCAATTGTGAAAGACTTCTTCGGCTTCACTGTCGTAGAAAACTCAGGAACAATTGGCACTTCAAAAGCTTCCAACGGCGGCACTCGTTCAGATTGACTCGCCAGGTAGAACCGGTTGAAATTATCCAGCGCCGTCAACTCAGCAGTCACGTTGTCCTTTACTCCTTTCTGCAGCTTGAACCTCTTCCGCCGCCTGAGCAGGGATCCGTTCTCGAACATGTCGAATGCCTGCGGGTGCAGCGTCCAGTAGGCGCCCTTGCCGGGCCGGTCCGGGCGGCGCGGCACCTTCACGAAGCAGTCGTTGAAGGAGAGGTTGTGGCGCAGCGAGTTCTGCCAGCGCTGCGTGTTGCGCCGGTAGTACGGGAACCGGTCCGTGATGAACCGGTAGATCTCGGACAGCGGCAGCATGCGCTCGGGGGAGCTCCAAATCGCCATCGCCGTCAACGAGATGTATGAGTACGGAGGTTTTTCGCCGCCGTAGGAATCGCGCGGCGGCCGCGGCATGTTCGTCAGTGGCGAGCGCGAGCGCGGCGCGGCGGGCGTGGCGCGGGTGGGGGCGGCGCCGCGCGGGCCCCGCCCCACGCCGCGAGATATGATAACGAGGATGCCACTCCGCGAGCAAACCGCATCACCCTCCGGTACTATCATTACCGGCATGATTGACTGCACACTTACCTCCTGTTGGTTTTATACCTAACTACCTACGTACTAAAGGTGTACTAAACTCAAAAGTTATACATACCTATTAGTACTAAAACAGAATACAGAAGGTATAAACTGGTCATAGTTTTGTATTTTAGTATGTCTATTAGGATGACAATTGTTTATAATGTGCCTGAAATCAAAGAATATCTGCAAGGTGTTTTTTAAATCATTTATTTGAATGTTTATTTATTTACGCGGATACAAAATTGAAAAGAATCGGATGTTGCATTAAGGCAACTGGCGCCATCTATGATCGAGTAGCAGTACTAATGTGCTGAATTCATTTAGAATTTCAATCCTAGATTATATATTTTATTAGCAGATTTGTATAATAATTTCATAATAACTTGTACTGTGCCATCAATTTTACGAATCCAAGTTGGGTAATAAGTTTTTCTATTTCTAATCACTCCAGCGAACAAAAATACAAGTTGTAACAATATATTATATTTTATGTACACAAAAATACATTCAATAAGACAATGATACACATACACGATCAACAGACGTAAAATATTTTTAAAAAATGAGAGATTTTGTTTGTAGATAAATATTGTGTAAATTGTGGAATAAAAAATCTAATTTGCTGAACACTGTTTGCTTATTAAATAACTTTACAACTTAGATGTGAGCTCTGGTACTGCCTTGAACAGATCAGCTACAAGTCCAAAGTCTGATACCTGAAACAGAAAACATACTTACTAAAAATTAATAGTAATCATAGGTAAAACCGTGGCTCAAATCCAGTGTCTTATTTTGTAAACAAAAACTACCCTACCCTACTAACATTTTAAGCCGTTCTGTGATTATTGCATAGTTATTTTCACATTATTAGATTGGATTACTTTATTTTCACAATGATGAACAGGTTCGATCAATGAGTTCCTTCAGTGTTACATCAAACAGGTAATAAGACGATCATAATTGTTTACCAAATAAGACACTTGATTTGGGCTGCGGTATACTTACTTTTAATAGTGTCTTATGTACTATAATGATGGTGTAAAAATTTAATTCTTATTTTTTTAAAGGAACCACCATTATAAATTAGGTGCGCTCGTAAAAATACTACGTAGATAGGTCAACCATATAAATAAAAGTATTTTCATATTGGAACTTTAAATTACCTTTAAACTTATTATTTTCGATTTAATAAATCGTTTTTTTAGACACTTTTTCTCGTCTGTTGAAATAATTAAATCCTTACTTTGGCGTATATTTTGAGAAAAAAGGATTTAGGATTTATACTTTTAGGAAATCAAGGTGCCTATTACTAAACTCCTCCCATTGAAACTTTTATTATATTTCAGTTTAAAAAATGTTGTAAACAAAACCAAACAATAATCTGATAGTAACTGATTCTGGTAATTTTCTTTAAAAATTTAAAAATTGGAGAGCACTCACCATAATGTTACCATTATGTTTAGTTAATGTTAATATTTATGTAGGTTGTATGCAATAAATCAATAGCCAAATGATATTATTTCTAAACACGTCGATAGATCTCTTTATTTCACAATGATCAGAATACGTAAATACCATAGCTACAACGTTCGGGATTGGTGGCATTTTGGTCAGTAGAATAACAAACATGCCCGAATGCTGCAACTACGATACATACTCGCTAGCGAGCGTACTACAGCAACAAACGCCAAAAAAAGTGATATAACTCGGGTTAACTTTAGACCGCAGTTGATGCAATTGGCCCTTAGGCCGATAGCACAGACCACTTACCCAATAGACATCAAATCGGTACAAATTTGCAAGGGACAAAATTCTGTCAACGATGAGCGCATAGAGACGAAGCAAGGACAGGGGTGCCGTATTAAAGAGATGCGTCCATGTCGATAATATCTCTAGGTAACACTGTCGCGAAGCAATTTTGCGCTCATGTGCGGGCAGACACGGGCGCCTGTTAAAAGTCTATGGAGTAAGTGGTCTGTGGCCGATAGTCATAGACAGTTTTGAGCACGAACTCAGCGTGAGCTCGCACTTAAGACTGTCAAAATTGTAAATGACAGTTGTAAGGCCAAACTCCATATATACTCAAAACTGATCATGACTATCGGCCTTAACGTAAAAGATAAATCTCACACGACCTTTGGATATGTGGCATAGAAACATCGCAATACTCAGATAAGCGAGCGATATAACAAACTTGAACACAGAGATAAAACAACTACACAATGAATTTGATAATATCATGACAAATTGCACGTAAAAAAATTCGGAAGTTACATAACTATTCTATTGATAGATAAATTATAACACCAAAAAAATCTAAATTGTACCACTTGTATAACAGCAGCCTTATGGCCCAATCAATTTCGTCCAGGCAACCCTTAACGAAAGGCGATGCCGAAGGGAGGGTGTTCAATATCGATAACTGAACCACTTTTGTTCAACAACTTTTCGAATAAAGAAATTATAAAAAAATTATGTCTCACGTATTTGTATGTATAACTAAGAAGAAAAATAATCGAGCTCTCCTGCGCCCAAGCCAAGGGCTTTCGTTAACTCTAGTAGAATATAATGAAAAATGTAAATGTAAGTACCCTAACTTGTAAACCGTGTATTACAAGCGGTACCTACTAGCACTCAAGCTACTTGTACCTCAAGCTACCATTCATTCGCCGATTTCTGATAACCAAAGGTTGTCTGGATTCTGATACTAATCGTTTATATCTAACTTCTTAGTTAGTGTAATACTTTTGCAATAAAGAATATTTATCTGATCTACTAGTATTTGTTGGTACCTGGAAAATAGGCGCGTCTGGGTCCTTGTTTATGGCGACTATGGTCTTGGAGTCCTTCATGCCCGCGAGGTGCTGGATGGCCCCGCTGATGCCCACGGCAATGTACAGGTCCTATAAGGGTTACAAATAATTTTCATTTCATCAGTTCGGGTTGTGAAGCGATTCAAATATCTAGAACACTGACGGAGAATATGAATGACGACGCTGATATTGAATGCGAGCGTAGGACTCTGGCAGTGAGGCAACATGCTCGCGTGCAGATTCGCCAAGTGCAATAGGGATGTGAAAATCACATTATTAAGGTATTTTACACCAGCCAGTTATGGACAAGTTATACTAAACGCTATTATAACAGCTTTAGAGTACAATATAACGACGTGTTTCGAAAACTAATGAAACTGCCGAGATTCTGCCTTGATTGGGCATGTTCGCCTATGCCAGGGTACCCCACATCTTCGCAATGTAAGAAACATAATTGCCAGTTTCTGGGACAGAGTTCGTAATTCTTATGAGCTCGTAAAAGTGTTCAATGATAATTTTTAAAAACAAAATAAAAAGTGCGAAAAGGACAACAGCTCGATTTAGGGGAAGTATGGTTAAACTAGGTATATGGCTTGTCCGACAGAATCCGCCATAGGAGAGTAGGGCGGAGGAAGCTGGCGTATGCCCGAAACATCCATAATGAGTATCCCCCCATAATGAGCGCTTCCGGGCGAGTCGACATGGGGTAGTCCAACGCTCGGTAACAGGTCCTCGAGTTGGTCGGCGTGTCTGTGTTGCAGGACGCCACTAAAAGCCGGATGGAAGCCAAAGTCTCCCAAGAAGGGTTCCCCGGACACCCGCTGGCAAAGTCGCGGAAGTAATTCGCAAGTCTCCCCGTGGCTCCGCCATAAGGCGGCGAGACGGAACACCGAGGGCTTTTAGTCGGTATGAGTCAGACATAACCTCTTCGCCTCCCCATGGCGAAGAGGTATCCATGAGGATTTTCCCCCCATTAAAAAAAAAGGTATATTGCTATCAATACTAGTTTTCAACGGTTTTCTGTGACTTTACGTGAATGTAGTTTTGCAAATTAAACTCACCGGCGCCACAATTTTGCCGGTCTGTCCGATCTGCAGGTCGTTTGGCACGAATCCCGCGTCGACGGCCGCGCGCGACGCGCCCACAGCCGCGCCCAGCTTGTCCGCTAGGTCGTACAGCAGCTTGAAGTTGTCGCCGGACTTCAGACCGCGACCTGACAGTGACATGTAAACAAATAAGTGATAAAAAATGCAGTCGAATCTAAATTAAATACCCACACACTCTTGAAGTTTTATATTTTTTTATATCCATATTTATTTTTCTTTCACAAACTATTGTCAGAGTTGTTCAAGCCTGGAACTCACTCCCGGACCAACGTTGTCTCTGTTGTCTCAGTTAATTCAATATCATTCAAAAATAAATTGGACAAATATTTCAAAAAATAAAATAACAAATGTAGTAATCAGGTACCTATAGTTAAGTACAGTTCCTTGCCGCCTAGTTGCCCGAAAATGGCGGTAGTTCGTGAAGGTAGACTCGACAGCAGATTAATGGTAACACTTAGAGTATGATTTCTACACTTTACTACGCAAACAATAAAAACGGTTCAAAGTCCTAAATGTTCTTTCCACAGTATTGTAGATTATGTTTACATTTTTAGATCAACTTAGCTATAATATGTTGGGTCTATAAAGACTTGGTGATAAGCGTGTTCATAATTAAATAATAATAGTATTTGTTCATACATGGCATGCCATTACAAAATTTTCAATGAACATGTGTCAAGGAACTGAAAATATTTGCTAATGAACTTACCACCAGACACAATATTCTTTGCGCTGGTCAATTCCGGTCGATCAGACTTGGTCAACTCCTGTGACACCCATTCACTGAGATCTGTCTTGTAGTCTCCCTCGGGTGCTTTCTCCACGGTCGCTGAGCCACCTTCGAGGGGCTCCGGAGGGAAGGCTGTGCCTCGGACTGTCATCACTTTGATGGGATCCTTGGCTTCCAGGGTTAGGATGGCATTGCCTGGGAAGAGTATGTTGATTAACATAAAATTTGTCTGAATTAAGTTTGTTGTTGGATGAACAGGAATTGCAGAATCAACAGACATTGATAAATCAATTACAATTCGCCAGTTTTGTGCATGACTTAAGATGGTAACTAATAACTCAGTGTCTGTAGAGATTTAATAACTACGTACCTAACCTACTTATCTAAAAATATAGTCTGATATAATTTAAGATAATATATGGTAAGTATTTTGCCTAAAAACTGTACGCAAACATCATAATTTAACAGATATTTACCAGCATAAATGGTCCTCACAAACGTGTTAGCGTCTTTGATGCCAATAATATCCGTGATCGGCGACACGTCAAGCTTAGCCGCTACTCTGGGCAGGACAGCTTTGCCAAAAGCCGTCGCTGGGGCCAAGATGTGAGTGAAATTGAACTGCTTCTGCGTGGCCAGTATCAAGGGTGTCAGGGCCTCGGCCGTGAAGCCCTTGAAAGCATCGCTTTCAGCTACAAGCACCTTAGAGACTCCCGCTGCCTTTGCTAGTTTTTCTGCAGCCTGTAAATCATTATAGGAATAAACCATCCATACATTACTTATGTAACCTCAATATTGTAACATAAAGGTCACATTTACATGATAATAATCAATCTGCTATGACACTCAGAGGCTATAACATGACTGATTTTTTCATTCTTTAAATAGATACTATAATTTTTGGGTAGCATGATTTTCTGACTCTATTGCCTTAATTATTTGTGTGACTTCTGTTCTCACCTTTGATAATCATTAGGTAAATTGAGGAGTGATATGGTGGATTGATCCATTATCCATATAATAGAAAACTTGAACAAAAGTGATTGACCCGATTAAAAATTATTGTCCACTGCACTAAATTACTGCCCCAATTTGAACAGGGCATTATTTCAATACTTACTGGACCACATTTGGTGCCTGCAACCAAAACTGCCACATCTCCACCAAGCTTCTTAGCAGCACTCAGAGCATTTTGAGTAGCCGGTAGTAAGACCTCATTATTGTGCTCCGCCACGACCAGAGTACTCTGCAGTCGACGCAGCTGATAACAAATTACATGGTTAGAAAACTTAACATAACACAAATAACGTTCCTATAGTAAATTGTTTACAAAAGTTACTTTATTACCTGAGTAGATAAAAACAAATGCCTGCTGTACGGCGAAAACATTCTAAAAATGAAAATTATCACCAAAATAGGGGAAAAAATTAGAAACTATCTTTCCAAAAAGGTTACAAAGTCCAACTTTTTTTTAGCCAGTGGTACTGGTACTGTCAATCAAATTCAATCAATCAATCAAAGATAATTTTCATTGAACACGGAACGAACAAGGAACTCAACCTTGCTAGCTCTTTCTTATTCAACAAAAAAGAGAGTGATAGCAATATCGATAATAACATCAAATGACATCAATGGTCTTTTCGTTTCCATTAAAATCGGTCCTTCACTTCACTAGATCATTACAATGTTGCCACAAGGCCACAACAAATACCAAACAAATACATACATACATACAGAAGCCATTCATAATTTATTTTTTATCTCATTCCATTTCTATTCATATCTCGTCTCCTCTCTCTCTTCCTTTATTTTGATTTGTCGTTCGAGAAGATGAGAAGATAGTTTTCTTTCTCATCATTTCATTCATTTGTTTCGTAGTACTTAATACAAGAGAAAAGAAAAACCACCAATCGTACTTGTAAAATCGTTTGTTTGTGAGTCAAACATGTCTTCGCTTCCAATTGTATCAATAACTAGACGAGAAACTTTTAGTTCATGCCACAGGTTGCACAGGTAAGTGTAAAATTCGTATGTGGCCAGGTTAGGTTTGGCTTTGACCTAGACTTTGAGTGCAATTATAACAGATCTTTGACCTTCTTCTAACATATTGTACTGCTAGGAGTTAGCACAATTAGCATGGAGTTTCCTGACCGACCGCCGAATTCATTGACCTCAAAGATCATACACGAATCTCTCTTAAGTTATACCTAAAAATCAACACCTTGTAAATAATTATAAAATCATTTGTTTTTCAGTCCCTTCTTAGGTGATGAGGAAAATAAACAGTTGTATGGAAAATGCAACAACCCCAATGGCCATGGACATAATTATGTTGGTAAGATAATGTCATTGGTTCGATTAATTTACAACTGCCTACCTGAATAATATGCTTAAGAACTTAGATGATTTTTGATAAACACCTTGTGCCTTAGACATGCACCTTTTAACAGACCAGCATAAAAAATACAAACTCATAATTGTATTTGGATCTACTTATCTTAATAGTCTACAACTAAATGCCTAATACAATTTTTCACATAAGTACTTATTTAAACTTTAGCAAGGATGTAATAACAAAGGAATAATGACAAAAGGTATTAACGTATTGGGGTTTCCTTACGATAGTCGATAAATGTTGATTTTGTGGAGAAAAAATACTGTATAATTAATTACCTAGGTTTACTTTACTTATGCATATCAACATTACATCTTCATTATAGATACAAGGGCTATGATAAGAATATATTGGTGAGCACTAGCCTCCACACTAGGATTGCTTGTGTTACATCTAGTCGGGGTCTCTCTTTTATTTACTTTCTTAAATTGTATTAATCTATTCCAGTGTTGGTGACAGTGAAAGGCCCAGTTGACCGTAACACCGGCATGGTGATGAATGTCCATGATCTCAAACAGTACATGCAGCAAGCCATCATGGACCCACTCGACCACAAGAACTTAGACCAGGATGTGCCGTATTTTAAGGCTGCGGTAAGATTTTTTTATAGTAGTTACCCACTGGCTATACTTATGCCCAAACAAATAGTCCAAATATCTAATCTCAATGCATGAATATATACCTAAACAACAGAATATCATAAAGATAACATCTTATGGCTTTGTAGGGAAACTGCCAATGACAAGGTGAAAAAGTGCTAAAACTCTCAGTTGCACTTCTTTAAAACCATTACCCTCCTTCTGGGGCATTCTAGTAAAAAGCTACATAATTATTATTACAAATTTTAATATAAATAAAACTTCTTTGCGAACCAACTAACCCCATTTCGTTCTATTTATGATACACTTTAGTCATGGTTACATTCCATTCTGAACACGCTCGTTTACCTATACTTATGTCATATAAATTATATTGACGCAACAGCTCACACTGTAATTTCATACATAATTATTTAATATTGATTCAGGTGAGCACTACAGAAAATTTGGCGATATTCATATGGGAACAACTTCAAAAAGTAATGGAGAAACCACAACTACTGCATGAAGTGAAAATATTAGAAACTGAGAAGAACCACGTGGTTTACCGAGGCGGCTTGACATACCCCAGGAAGAAACAAGATAACTCTAGACTACACCCTAACCACTACCACAATGTTTCCTCTGACTCGGATTGATCAAATTACATACTTTCTTCCATGACTATGTTTCGGTGATATTATAAGACTATTTTGACGTGATAAAACTGAATATGTATGTTTTAAAAACAAAATTAAATGACTAATCGTAAGCTTATTGGCTGTCGATATTAAAACATTCCCTAAGAGTGTACTGCTTATCTTGTTAAAGACATATTTTATAGGAATTATTGAATAAAATATTTAAATTTCATAAAATTTCTTTATTTCACGTCAATCTGCACACCGTAACCGAATTATCATATAAAAAAACTATATACTTAATTAGTACATTTTTTGTTAAATTGTGATAAATATTTACACAAATTAACGGAAGTATTTGGTATAAATTACTGACTAAACCACCAATCTAATATAAAAAATAAACCTACGAGCTTACGAAACAGACATATAGTTACTTCTAATATTATATCAGTCTGATAAAATATAAAAAATAATGTTAATAACCATGTCTAATAATAAAAACATTATAAATATTGTCTTTACTGAGTTTACTATGGCGTAGATAGGTATGTCTTTTGCAAAAGTCCGAAGAATTTATCCAGTTGCTTAAAAATATCATATAATATGATCAAGTAACTTAAAAATAAATCCTAGTGTGAAGTATTTACTCTGTATTATATACCTCAGACATTACTTTGTAGTATACAGGGTGGCCTTGAATTCATTCGATAAAATTAAATGGATGCTTAGGCTTGTGACATACATTAATTCTGCACAGCGTTTAAGTAAATTAAACAAGTTGGGGAAAAACAAAAAAATATTTACAATCAATTCAACTATCAAAAAAAATATTAATTTGATGTGCATCTTTACTGTGCTCTGGAGTTTTTTTACATTTAATTTCTGCAACCATTTCTTTCATTGGTATTTGACCTAATTCATTCTAGTCATTTCTAAGGTAATGGCGTGATTTGTGACGTACTTAGTTAATTTTTATTTTGCAATTTTGGTATACTAAAAAACCTTACCCATTTAATATTTATCATGAGTACAACCCCCAGTTTCAATTTGTCGAATGAATTCAAGTACACCCTGTATAAATCAAATACTCAAACTTGAAAAGCTTTATATTTTGAGAGACATATTCCGAAAGGATGCCATACAATGTTTATTTGTTAATAATCTGAGTTGGTATTGGACACAACCATAAAAATACTGCATCACGTTGTAACTATTTGTTGTACTATCAACTTAAATCTAATTGATATAATAAAATATACCAGGTAAAACAAGACATCATCATTTAAAAACACTGCTTTAGAAGCTACTTTTAAAATTCATAGTACTTTGATTTAGTAAAATGTATTCAAGTATTTCTTATGTTTTAAAAAGCAATCTGTAAAAATTATAAATATACCTATCACTCAAATAATAATTGCACATCATTCAGCATCACAGATTGGCACTAAATCTAATCATTCTCACATTCATGTCTTAATAAAATAAAAGTCTAAATAAATAGAGTCAAAACCAGAATTGAGCCAGAATTGGTGTATTACCACCATACCAGTCACCTATCTAATTCGTTTCTGACAAACCGATAGAATACACATTAGTAAACTAATTAATACTGGCTTTATTACTTCTGATCTAGTCTTTGAACATTTACTTTAAATCTAATGTTTTTTGAATTCTGGAGATCACTTCAGAGATTGGCCAGACTTAAATGTCATTATGAGATTATTATCTCTAAACCTAAATCAAATTGATTTCATTGGCATGGTACCTAATATTGATCTTTGTTTAGAGATCGTAGAATCGAACCCACAAACATTAGCCTAAAGTTAAACTTTAACACGCGTTAATCAATGGTAGCGATTATGCCTTGCCTTAATTTTAAACTAATAATTTGACGTCTAAAAGTTATGCCGTACTTTTCATACTTTACTGTAGGAAAAGAAAAGCAGTATTTTCGACTTGTCAGAATTAGTCTCACTACCTTAACCTTTGCCTTTCAAACTCACTTTAGATAACTCAATTTAGATAGCCCAATCCTTGTCTTTTTTGAACGGTCGTTTTATCGAAACATACGGAACACCCAATTCGAAGTCGTTTCGCGGCCAGTACATCAGCTGAGGCTTCTGTTCGGGCCTCTCCTCTAAGACGTTGAAATAAGCGAACAGGACTAGGGCTGTATAACTCGCGATGAAGATGAGGATATGCCAGACTCCATGCATGTATGGGAAGTCTATGGAGAGCCACGCGTCGCAGAACATGCGGTCCATGATCCAACAGAACATGGCAAGGAAGCAGACAGCGACGCAGCGGAGCCCCAAGCGGTACACGCGAGCGCATTTCACTCTAAAACGATAAGAAAATACAATAGCTTTATTGCACATAAATCAAACAGTAGACTGTTTGAACACCTGTTTCAGTCAATAGGTGCCCCTTTGTCTTATATACTTATAGTATTAACTGTTCAAATGTAATACAACGTTATGGAACTCTTTATGCCCCATTTACCAAAATTTTAAAACAGCCGAATCGACATCAGTGTGAGGGGCTGTATCGATGAGGCGGAGATGAGCGGTGTATTAATTGACCCAATCATTACTCAGTGTGATTTGGAACATTTTAATTGATCAATATACCTAATCCGCGCCTCAGTGGAAATGCACCCTAATACGTGCAAATTCTACGTAATAGTAACGTTCTAGATTGAAATGGTATGCTTTCGACAAACATACGTACGATTAAAATGATCTAGTCACTATCAAAAGAAGTTTAATTCGTATGCAAAAGTATGAAAGGAAGGTTTTGAACAGAGTCTAGGTACCGACCTGTTAAGCTCTTGATATAAGAATCCGATGGCAGGAAAAGCCAGAGTCATCAGAGCGAATGCGTTAGCCGCTGGATGCATTACGAGGAAGCCCGTCGACATCACAGAGGCGACGCACGTGTAGAATGCCAGAACTCGTCTGAAATACACAAAAACAATGCTTTCTTATTTACATTCCCTACTTATTTAAGTATAAATCATTCAATATACATATACTAGATATGTGTTTGTGCTGGAAGAGATCGCTATCAGCGATAATACGGCCTGTATAGGTATTTGTTTAAGGTAAGTATGTGTATCTGTTTTGTGTGTAATACAGATTTTATCTTATGTTATAAAAGGTCCAAAATCTAGATTCTATTATCAACGAACAAATACGGGTGTGGCCAACCACGCAAATGCAATAGCTAATGCGTAAATTACATTTCATTGTGTCCACAATGGAAGGAGATTTCATAAATACGCAGTACAAGTGTCCTCATAATGTTATAAAGAACCGTCGCTGATATTCATATTCATATTCATATTCATTTATTTAGTAATATTCATACATCGTCATTTATATGTCTTATTACATTTTGTAAAATAGTTCATTACATTTAGTATATAAAATTATATAAAATTAAATTGATCAATTACATTAATTATTAATATTGATTAGTCATTGGAATAAAATAATAAAATAAATTCAAATGTCATGTTCAGTTGCCCAAGTTACATATAGTAATCAATATTTACTAAGTATTTGAATCACATCACAGTGGAGTGTCTTCTGCCAAACACTCAGCCACAGAATAATAGGCCTTCTGGATCAACCATAATTTTAATTTAGAAACAAAACTGAAATCAGTTTTGGCTTCTTTTATGCTCGTTGGTATGTTGTTGTAGATACGAGGGCCCATCACGTGTGTGGAGTTGCCGGTCTTTTGTAGCCGATGCCGAATGGTCTCCAGGTCCTGTCGTCTCACACGCGTCGGTCTCTGTCCCACCCATGTCTTAGTCGCGTACTGGGCAATATTGCGCCTCACGTACTTGGCCACCTCCAGTATGTACAGGGATGGTACAGTCATGATGCGGTGGTCAATGAAAAGCTGCCTAGCTGGAGTGTCGTTAGGGACGCGCGCTATCCTGCGGAGAACTCGCTTCTGGATAATGAACGGGCGGTCCCTGTCAGCGGCCAGACCCCACAAATCTATCCCGTATGTGAGGTGAGGGTGAAAGTAACCGTAGTAGGCCTTGAGTAGGTTCTGTTTAGACAACGTGGGTGTGAGACGAGATATTGCATAATAGGCAGAGTTTAGTTTTGCACACACTGTATCTATATGAGTCTGCCACTGGAGGCCATTGTCAAAGGAGAAACCCACAAAGCGCGCGTGCTGCACCGTCGAAACCAAACTATTACCAACCTGGACTGACATTGGTGCGACACTAATTTTTCTCAAGGAGAATTCTAACAGATTAGTTTTGTCTACATTGAGCTGCATTCCGTTCGCCAGGAACCATTCTGAGAGTCTTATTATAACCGATTGGACTCGTTCGTTAAGTTCAGTCCTGTCACTCGCACTTACGATGGAACAGATGTCATCCGCATACATGATAAAGTCTGTATGTCGCGACTCAAAGGGGAGATCGTTCATGAGCAGCAGAAATATGCTATTGCCGACGTTCGATCCCTGAGGAACAGACCTGTCTCCGATAAGTCCCGACTCAGAAGTCTCGCTACCTGCCACCGTTACTTGGCTTCGTTCCGATAGAAATGATGCTATCAGCTCAAGTGATATTCCACGGACACCATAGTGGTCAAGCTTATTTTTGATTAGGTGATGATCTACCAGATCAAAGGCACGAGACAAGTCAAAAAATATGGCAGCAACGCACCCTCCCATATCCAAGTGGCCGAGCACCGTCCGCAGCAGCACGCGTGCCGCGCCCACTGTCGAGCGGCCGGGCTGGTAGGCATACTGCTGTTCACACAACGACTCGTTTTTAGTCAAGAAATTAATAAGTCGATTGCAAACTCCCGTCTCAAATACCTTCGATATGGCAGGCACCAAGGATATCGGTCTGTAGCTCTTCAACTCTGTTTTGCTTCCCTTACCTTTATAGACTGGAGTGACCTTTATCTTTTTTAAACAATCAGGATACCGACCACAGCTTACCGAGACGTTAAACTGATCACATAAGACATGCAATACATTAACAGGTAGTTTGTGAAGTATACGAGTTGGAACTCCGTAAATGTCCTTAGTGCCTTTAGGTTTAATCTTTTTGATGATCTTTACTATTTCTTCAACCGTAAATGGAAAGAAGTACATAGTCTGATAGATGCGCGGGATGGCCTCGCGCAGCAGTGCCATCGCCTGGGCTAGGGTCGGGCGGAGCGGGGTGTCACGCACGATGGAAAGGTAGTACGAATTTAGGGCATCCGCAAGCCCTTGCCCGCCGCCGCCGCTCACACCGCACACGGCGTGTCTCAAGACAGCGAGAGAGTCCCCACTCTCAACATTTTTATTCGTCTCAGTTTTGATGACGCTCCAGAGGGCCTGAGCTTGAGCAGTAGCAGATGTTATTTTATTATTAAAAAATTGTTTTCTAGTAGCTCTAAGAAGCCCACTATGTCTACACTTATAACTTAAATATAGCTGATATAAGTCTTGGTTTTGGGGAAATAATCGCAGCATCATTGTTAAGAGCTGCAAAAAGTTATTACTATTCCTTGTCTCATTATTGCGCCATATTGTGTCAGTATATAAGACAGGAACCTTTTTTTGAGGACATGAAGCCTCAAAGATTCTTACTAGACGGCTCACAATGTTACTGAACCCCGCGCCATCCGGACTGATGCTCTTTGCAAGAGTCGACCAGTCAAAATGGCTTACGGTTTTCACAAATCGGTCGATGTTACCTGGAGATATTACTCGTTTAGTGACATGGCGGGTGACGTTTGTAAAACCAGGCAAACACACGTCCATGCAGACCGCGCAGTGGTCACTCAAGCCAACATCCAAAGGATGGGATTTTACATTATCGGCACTTATGTCAGTATAGGCATGATCCAGACACGTCGCGGACTCACCTTCGAATCGGGTTGGGAAGTTAACCATAGAATGCATATTATATTGATCCAGAAGACCCAACAGTTCACGCTTTTGTTTGGATCGTGCGAGAAGGTTGATGTTTATATCGCCCATAATTATGATACTTGCATTTTCGTTAATTATGCTGCTCAACAAAAGATCCAGTTGACAATTAAATATGTTAGTGTCACCTTCCGTATTTGGTCGGTACAAACATATCACAATAATGTTAGTTTCAACCAACTGGACGGCAGCTACTTCTATTTGCATTTCGACCGCAAACTTACATAAATCACTCCTTTCCAATACAGTAACACTACTATGCGCATAGATACACACTCCACCATGTTGTCGCGTAGAACGACAATACGATGACGTTAAATTATAATTCATAATACTAATAACATTGAGTTCGTCAGCTGTTAACCAGTGCTCCGTCAGAAGTAGTAAGTCACATTTCGATTTCGACTGCAGTAAGTTCTCAATACCTGCCACTTTGTTTCGCAAACATCTAATATTTTGAAGCATAACTCGTACGTTTTGAAGCATAACGATACGATAAAACACACATCCTGTACTGTGATAGAGACGCAAATTGCTCTTTTATGAGCTAATAGTTTCCAATTTATAAGATTAGTATATTTCCTTACATTTATTTAATTAAAGAAATCATTAAAATCAATGCAATCATTATCATAAGAGCCCATATTAGTCAACTGCTGAAAGTAGGTAGGCCTCTCCCATGGCGCGCCACTCAACCTGATACATACTTGTTTTTTTGCATCCAGTCCCTGCCAATTTCGCGGTGTCCCTCTATTTGGTCGGGGGGCATCCGATAGGTACTATATGTTTACGTTAGTGGCCTCCATTTGAGTCTAACGGTTTTCAGTTAACGTCAATTTGTTAATCCCATGACGGATACATGCATTTCTTATTTTATCCACCAGAAAAACTAATGAGAGTGATCATTACGAATGTTAGATTTTATATTTGTAATTTTATCGCTACTTATTAAGCTGGGTCCGATGCGACGTGTTACGAAACATGGTTTGGTAACCGATTAAACCAAGGAAAATTGTTACTCCACGCCCTCAAATCCGATGTTACGGTGTTTCGTAACACGGTAACACGTCGCATCGGAGCAGATTTACACTAAAGGTAGGTTAATGTCCTTACTGGGATAAAGGGTAGCACTTTAAAATCTGTACTGATAACTTTTTTGTGTTTATTTGTGCTATAGCTTGAGTAACATGAAAAACATCAATACGATAAATCGCTGCTTGTAAACTTAATTAAGATATAATTGGTATCTGTCGTGTTTGCGGCTATTGTAACAAAGGCTAATTGAATGAGAGCATGTTATGTTTGTATTACATTATCTAAATACAATACAAATGTGAGCGTGATGCGGGGTAAGCGTTGGTTTTATGTTGCTATATATATGGTTACTGCCGCAATTAGCGAGGATAGTTCAATGTAAGTTACTTAAAATTGTATTATGTATGTACACACGAAGACAGAGATAAGAATATAGGCGGCCTCAATAAGGTTGAGATTTTCTCAAGAACTGCTGGACCAATTTCAATAATTATTTTACAGTACCTACATAGTTTTAACTTTTACCTATGTAACAGTTAAAAACACTACTGTGTACACCTTTATCTGTCTTCGACCGTACTATATTTAATTGATACGAGGCAATAAGAATTGGATTTATAACATGTACATTTAAAAAGTAACAAATGGATAAGTACTTAAGGTAGCTAGTGAAATGAAATACATTAATAATTAAATAAGTACCTAAGTACTTATTTAAATTAGAGTTTTGTGGAGATGTTGTAGAGTGAAATCATTTCTATGACTTACTTACACCTAATAGAGGGTAGGTATAATAATAGAAGTCAACTTACCGATTACCACCAAGAAATTTCGGGAAATGTCTTCTTGGGAAAAACATAGTGAAGGCAGCCATGAAAACCCACAGTATTGCCAGCTCATCTAATAGTTGACCTGTAAAATATAGATGTAACCCTTCTTATGACGCAAAGAACATAGGTAGACCACATTTTACTTTGACAACTTCACTGTCATGGTAACACTGAAGGAACTAGGTATTCATCATTGTGAAAATAAAGTAATCAGCTAATAATGAGAACATAATTAAGTAATAAACAAAAACGACTATCTAAGCTAAAGTATAGGTATAGTCGTTTTTGTTTAGAATGAGATAATAAGACACTTGATATGGGCTGAGGCAAAATAGTTTTAATTCTAAATTAATTGTCGACAGTTGGGACTGTCCCATGTTGCGTGGTCGTGAAGTTCTGAAGATACTTCTATGTCATATAACTTCACCCAGAAAATGTTATTATATCTTAATAGCTGTAGTTTTCCCTAATAAAGAAAAAAAAGTAGAAATGTTTTAATACTAACATTGTTATAAGTAGGTAATTGGTTACTAACATATGATGGACTATTGTGTCCGAAAATAAAGATAAATTCATTCATTACTTACCAACTAAACTGAGAGTAGCATGGAAATAAGCTGAACTGATGCCAACTACCATCAGCAGCACCCAAAGCACGTTGATGGCCGGGTTGACGAACTTGGCATACTCTTGGAAAAGATGGATCAGGACGGGAGGGAACAGGAAGAACAGAACGTTGCTGACCTGAATAAACAAAAAACATAATATAATTTTTTTTCTCTTTGAATTCTCTGACCAAAAGAAATCTCTTGGGGTACCTGTCATATAATCCTTAGTCTTTAATTAAATGTGTGTATGTGCATTTTATTATGCAGTATCACTAAGGTTTTATGTTGCGAAACATGTTTTAAAAATTATTTGTTGTTCTTTTGTTTAAGTTAGCTAAAGTTTTTGACCTCTATCTGATGCTAGGTGATGATAAGATGAGGTCGAAGTTGAATGATCTGGGCTGCAAGTAGGTATGTATTTCTAGATAAAAGGTTTTTTATCCAAATTACCTAGTCCATTGTCTATTAAGAAATATAAAACTATGATAAATTATATTTGTTACATAATTTACAGATAAAATATAATTTAGAAAAAAAAAGAGTTTAATGGTAATGTGTTGTAGAAACAAGAGATAAACGTTGCATAAAATTTATGCAAGACAAGGCACAATGACCTAGTCTAAAGAGAATTAACTTTATACTTACGGTGTTAACAAATTCCGCAATCACTGGCGAAATGGAATAGTTTGATTCACACCAATCCACAGGTGAGCTCCCTCGCTCCAGATGAGACCACATTGTTTGTTCCTTTGTTTGACCAAGTCTTTGTTTGTTTACGACGCCACGTAAATTTTGAACGACGTACTCATAACCGGAAGATTTTGTCAGTAAAGAAGCAAAGGGAACTCTGTGGGAATATAGTATTACGGAGTATTCAATTATATCATAATCCTAATAATATTTATTCAGAGCCTTCCATTCATCTACGACGAAATTTTTGTAACAGTGAACAACCATAAAAAACACCGTAACACGTCCACCAACCCGTAGATTTTTTTGACAACTGATGAATGAGAGTTGCCAATTGCCATTCCACCGATTTTTAAATAATAAAATACCATCGGTATAGTTGCCACAATGAAAAAAACCGCAATTTATGGCGCCATCTGTTATCGAGTAGCAAAAAATTTAATCAACTTGCTGTACGCCATCTATCGCTACGATTTTATACTACAAGTTACTGTTTCTTACAACAGGTGGCGCCACAAGTTCGATTATCAAATTACATCTCTTTCTTGTGGCGAAGGTATGTACATAGATTTCTGTATTTTTTAGAAATGTCATTTTTATAAATTTTCTGTCTACAGATTACGTTTATATTTGGATTTTATTCTGAAAATTATCGTGACTGTATTGACGATGACCACTGCAACAGGTAGCAATGAAAAGTCTTGATCCTTGCGTATTTGGGATACTTAGATAATTTACATATTACTCGTATACTTAATGAATTGCGTTCTAACGAATAAAGTCTTACCAATAAAAGATTATGCTCATGTTTCCATTTCAGACACAGTCGACAATACAGAAATTGTTCTTCAACCCATACAAGAACCGAATTACACGGATCAATGGCTCGATCTAACTGTCGAGGATATTTCGCGAGATGCACAACTTCGAAAGGAACTCTCTCATCCTAATTATTATGCCACTGAACTTGAACCATTTCATTGTTTTGAAAAAAGGGGATATCATAAGTAAGTGATATCTATAAGCAATATAGGTACACTGCAGAGCTCACATAATCATCAACCTACTCACGCCTACTGGGATCCAAGTCGTGGCTTATATCGATTACACATGCATGAGTTTGACGCAGTCCCAGTTCTACTTAATTGGTAATTTCCATGCCTTCGTTTTGTTTTCTCCAACCTTCATCTTTCCTTACGACGACGTGGAGGAATCTCCGCGTAAAGCACTCAATACAGTCGGTCCCGTTCATATCTAACCAATAAATTCGCCCATCAATATTTATTCAAACAGCCAATAGTAGGCGTAAAACTACCCCGAAACATACTTTATATTTCATTTCAGTAACCGTCCAAAACCTCTTACTACATTTAAAACAAACCCATGCAGTCCCCGGTCTCGTTCTCCGATGCCGAAGCTGTATTCGCCCTGTCGCACTACGATTCCCAACACGGGGTCGGCCACACCCAGCGTGCGTTCGAGGCGCAAGGCCGGGCGCTGCCCGCTGAGGATAGCAGAGCTAGCGCTGCCGTCGAAACGACAATGCATTGAGACGTGGAGGAACAAGGCACATACATTGCCTGGGTTCATGGTATATTTTGTTTGTAAAATAACGTTTAGGGTGGGATGAGTGGAGGTTGGAGGAGGCCTTTGCCCAGCTGCAGTGATAAGTAATAAAATAATAATAACGTTTATACGCTACAGGGGTATAGCCACCTAATGTCATAATGAGATAAGGGAATTAGAATAATAGCTTTCGAAAGCATTTAATGCATAGGAAGGTAAAGAAAGTGATCTTGGGAGCAAAATCTTTTCACTAGTCGTAAAATTTCCAAAAAAATACGCGAACATTTTGGTAGAAGGAAGTGGCCGCCATTCACATTTTATGTGGCACCTATTATCTTTTAATAATTTATTTGTACAGTCGATAGTCTAAAATGTAACATGTGGGCATTTTATGGTCAATCTACAACACTGAACGCGGTTTTGAATATGTTGATGAAAAAAAAATGAAGAATGATGAAAAGTAATGAATGAGCTGCAGCTGGTAAAATCTAGTAGGTTATAGGTAAATACAATATTTAATGTTTCAGTTGGAGAGGCTCAAACAACATATCATTGATCAGAACACTGTGGCAAATATCCCAGACGCAATACGTTATTTTAAAGCGGGAAAATCGACGCCCAGAAACAGGTAAAACAAAGGGTTCAGTTTCCACTAAAAGAAACAAATGGTCGCGTTATTTTTAACTGCTATTTTGCGTCCTGAGGGTCGATCGCGACTTTTGTTGAATCATTTTTACACCATTACTTAATTTCTTTATTGTCTATTAAAACGTCTATTAAAACTTGCTAAAATATTGTAGTAATGTATCGCGTCCCTTGTGAAAATGATAACCATGAAAGCCGCGGTCGACCGTTTGTCTATTATTACAATATATTAATAGCAGTTAGTTTTAAAACCCAGCAGAAAAGCGAACTACAGTAAAACACCGAAAAATGGATATAAACACACACAGGAATATCTCATGGCAATAAGAAACTCGTGCGCAATATTCGGACACAGTATAGCTCAAGTACTAATAAAGCCCCAGAACATAGTACTAACTCCCAAGTAAGACAATCATCATCAATCATTATAATATAATATATCAACAACATATTCATATACAGATATATTGTTAAATATTAAATTGGACCATAATAAAATAATATAATAGTATGAAAATTTAAAAGGAATTATTACCTGTTTGTTTTTCTAAGTCGATCTAAGATCAACTGCAATGCGTAAACTCTTAAACGTGTCATTGTAATCCATTTTAGATTAGAGAGATTGTCACATGTTGTTTACCAAGAAATATCTGACATTATGAAATACAATAAGATGCTATATAGACAAGAAGTCGACAATAAAACAATGCACAAAGAAGTAGCAAACAAGGTATTCGTAAATTGTCTTACAATCAATAGTTGTAAGAATATGTTTTCCCATAAATAACACTTACTTGATTATTTATAGATAACAATTTGGATTGAACAGATTATGCAAGATTTAACTGACAAACTTTTAGAGGAAGACCTTAGAGGTAACCGACCATCTTATTCTTGACTTCCGATCCTCGTCTTGGCATCCTTGGCATACCACCTTCGTTTCGTCCACATTCACGCACGCTCGTCGATCAGTACAAACCGAAAAGATCTATTCAACGTTTATATATTCAATTTTAAAAGTCCAAGAACCCCTTAGACACAAAGCACTGCCGACTATATGTATGTGGTCGTCGTTGTTGAGGAGCTGGTAAATAAAAGGCTTAATTTCAAGATACCAGCCCCCTTACCTTGAAGTCTTATAGCAGTATTACTTCCATAATACTTTGTTACTTCGTATAATGACGACCTTAAAGTAAGCTCATTAAGGTCGTCATTGTACGAAGTAACAAAGTATTATGAAAGTAATACTGCTATAAGACTTCAAGGTAAGGGGGCTGGTGGTATAATTTAGGTGTTATTCGTGGCGTTTACAATGACAGAATGAAAAGACAGAGAAGGATCAATTAGTTATAAAAACATGGCCCAAATGTGGCCAGTCCGTAACAGTCGTAGTTATTTACATGTCTTTTATTTTTTTGTTTCTGAACTAACATTTTATTTTTAGTTAAGAAACTTCATCAACGGATATCGGATCAAAACGAGCAGTTTGTCACACTAATAGGAGATCAAACGCTTGTTACAAATTGTGAAGATGAAGGTTTTTATTTTAATTGTTTATGCTGTACATATATTTTGTGTTATATCGTGAACTATTTCAAGTCTTGAAAAATACTCGTGTATCGTTTCCAATGACTTTATATTTTCCAGAACTCGAAGAAGAAGAAGGTCCTGTTTTGGATTTCCTCGACAATCTGGTAGAACATGTTTTCGTAAGTAAACGTTATGAACCTTAAGTTATGTTTCTCTGAACTGATTAACCATTTACAGTCTTACACTGTGTGATTTCGATTTAAAATCTAATTCATTATTTCAAAAATAATTTAGAACATGATGAAAAAATTCTTGCCGTGGGCTGGACTCACGGCAAGTTGCAGTGTCACGGAATGACAAGGTCGCAGGTTCAAGTCCTGTCCACGGCAAGAATTTTTTCATCATGTTCTAATTTATTCACCGAGCATGGATAATGCGTAATTCAAATTCAAAAATAATACTTAAATAAAAAATAATGCACGCGAATTCAAGATTAGGTATTTAGGTAAACGTCAAGTTACATCTTCACTAGTTCTGTTGTTACAGAGCATCTGCGCATCGTCTTCTGAATCTGAGGACGACGATTTCACTGATATCGCTTTGCAAATGAATGAAGGATACGATTTAAACCATGAAACACATTCAAGTGTATACTATACTATTGATTCTGCTGATTTACAAGACGCAGATAACGATCTACTTCATGAAACAGATCTAAAAGAGGTCCTAAGAACAGAACTGGAAAGCATAGTTGATAACGTTGTATTTAGAGATGATATTGATCTAAGCGAATATAATGTTGATGAAGTCGACGAAATTGATGATAGTGAGCAATATATACGGGAAAATAATGACAATGAACATCAATACCGCGAAAACACACATAATGCGCAACAAAATGACAATAATTATGAACAACGATATAAAAATAATGATAGTGAACAACAAGACCTTGAAAATCATTATAATGTACAACAAAATTACGAAAACAATTTAAATGAACAGCTAGACGGCGAAACTAATGAATATGAAGAACAAAAAGGAGAAAATAACAATAGTGAACTATATGATAATCCCGCGGAAGGACATATAAGTGAAAATATAAAAGAACCCATGGTTGTTGCAAATTCTACTGAACTAACAATAAATGGTACACCTGTAGAGGATCTTATAGAGAAGACGTCAAACAATGACGGCGACGAGGTAAAATATATGTTTATTGATAACATAGTTACACTGAACGATACTGATGATGTTAAAAACATGATAAATAATATGATCGATCAAGCATATGCAAATACAACTGAAGAAGATAAAGTGGTAGTTAAAGAACGTCTCGATGAGAAGAATAAAGCAGTATCATTTTCACGTATAAATATGGGTAATAATTTTATTTTTCATTATTTTTTAGCTTTAAAAGTATTATACCATTACCAACACTTGAGATTTGACTGTGAGCTTGAGACAAAGTTGGCTGTTTTAGAACAATAGTAAAACTGCCTTAATTATTTTCAGTGATTAGAAGGAACATAATGCAAGACAGCGATTATTACAGGCAAGTGTGTAAAGTGCGTAAAATACCTCTGATTATCAAGATTTATTTTTAATGCTTATCATGACTTAAAACTTTATCTTACAGCAATCAAAATTCAGAAAACAATAGCAGTTTTAATAAAGACCAGGAAGAATTGTGGAAAACTACATCTGAAATCTATAGACCTATAGTGTTTGGCCCACTCAACGAGAACTTACTAAGTAAGTCTAACCGTAATGTGACTTGCAGTTAATTAATCATGTATTTATTTAGATATGTTACCACACAGGTAATGCAGATGAATCGTGGCCAAACGATATGCCGCTTCATATGTTAAAATTGAGTGAAAGCGTAAGCAAATCTATTATATCATTAGGGAAGATAACAGAAACGGAAGAGGGATTGTCGATATCACCTGATATAGAAAGTGAAGAACATATACAAACATTACATTTAGTTGAGATAAATCGAGTAATAGAGTCAGAACAAATCAATAATAAACTTGTGCAAGCAGTAGTCGATTACGATACCAAATCGACGGAAATTAGCATACAATTAAATGATAACACAAAAAATTCGTCCACCATTCAAACAGTAGTAGTTAAATCGTCTGTTGTTGACACAAGGTTAGAAAATAAAGGAGTCAACACCAAGAGTCCTTATTTCAAAGATTCTGGCAAAGGCGACCATGCTCACGAAAATGAGAAAAATATGATACTTGAAGCTACTAAGCCACGAATTAATATTCAGCAACCAAAATTTGAGTACAGTAAGTAAGACTTCGTCAATTTTGGTTAATGTAATAATTATACAGTGTATGCATCTTTATAAAAGGAAATATTCAACAGAGGTCAATCCCAAATCAGCACCTCACTGGGCCCTCATGCATCCAAGTGACGAAATACAAAAGAGAGGTAAGTGACCAAAATAGCAAGTAGAACTTTTAGTAGTACAAAGATCGAAGACCAACGCTTAGGAAATATTCAATTTTACAGACAAACGTAGAACAAAGCAATTGGGAATTCGCAAATGGTGTAGGGATTTGGAACTTGCATTTGGCAACCTGGAAAGGTGGAATTTCTGGTTGGGTAACTCATGCAAGAAAATTATATTGTGTAAGCAAAAACAAGGTTAGTTTGGCATTCTATTAGTAACAAATTAAGCGATCTAATTCAATCAAATATCATCCCTATTGAATCAGTACAATTTACGTAGATTTTATGTACTGTTATTAAAACCGACGATTGAAGAGATTGATGAATGATGAAGTGAGAGTTGTATGCCAGGAACGCAGCAGATGGAAGTCCATCGTGTCTGCCTACCCCTACGGGAAAAAGGCGTGAGTTTATGATGATAATAACAGCTAAGCTATGGATTTGATATGGTGAGCACTTCATAAATAAACGAGAATAAAGCGGACCATACCTCCTCAGCACAAGTCGAAATAACATCAGCGGGAATTGGAACCATTAAGCCAAAAAGCCTTTAGTTTTTGAGGCATTTAATAAAATAAACATTTCCAGACATGGACGAATTATTCGCTAAGCAAAACAAAAAAGAACAAATACAACACTGGGTAAAATTGCAAAAAAGCATGGAAAAAGACATAATATATTGGACAAAATTAAACCAACGTGCCCAAGAGAATCTTAAAAACTCATGTGCTGATAAATTGGATAAAACTGACAAAAAGGTAACTTTTTGAAGCACTATTGCAAAGAGAAGTTGTATTCGAAATAAATAGACGTAGTTCTAGCGACGCGTATTTCAGAGGAGCTAGGACAATGATCCATCCAGCGGACACCAATGCGGTTTGGTGGACGAATTCGACTTATCTATATTCATTGGCACTCAGCGAAGTTGTATAGTACACACATACCTCACAATGTTTTCCTTCACTGTTTGAGGGCATTCGGTAAATGCACTTAAGTAAGCCGCAGTAAGCGTCCCTTAGAAAGAACCGAGGAAAACTCATTGATACATGTGATCCTGACCTGTGATCGAACCTGGGGACCTCATCGCGAGTCCGTGACCCAACCGCTGCTTACTAGTTATTTCATTGTAGATCGTGACAACTGAATATTGTATGAAATGCAACTGTAAAAATTACTCAAGACATCTTGTAGAAAGTAAAATAGGAAGTGCTACGTAAAATGTTGGTACACATCAAAGCACAGCAAATAACACTTTGGACTTCGGGCCGTTCTTATTATCTGCGTCGTTAGAGTTGAAATCGTACTGCAAGTGTTACTATTGATCTGTTGTTGTCTGTATGATTTGAAATAATTATGTCGATTAAGTGTAATGAAATGAAAGTAAAAAATACAGCATACAAGTTTCTTTTATTTATTAATATTGTTTCACCTTAAGATTAATTCTTAGTTTGCAATCACAGTTGTGGCTCTTGGGTTTATCATTTGTAATGAACAATAATTTGGTTAAAGTCATACTTCCTCACATTGGTGTCCCGGGAGCCTGTGAATATCCATTTTCCGTTAAACGAAATGTCTCTGATTCCGTCGCAGTCTGCGCCAGTGAGATGCACTCTGGTGGTCTCGTGTGCCTCTTGTAGGGACATCACCGTGCAGGTGCCGTCTTGGCGACCCACTACGAACATTTGGTTCGGCAAAGCCTTGAGACTGAGAACTGGGTTTGCTGACTCATGCCATTGTTTGATTATAGATCCGTCTTGGAGGTTTAGTTGTATGATCTGTGGAAAAATATACTGGTATTTAGGACTACAGTTGCGTTGGTAGTTTATCTGCATTCTTCCGTATATTTGTACTTGTATATAATTAAGGTAAAAAGTATATTTCTGGATCCACAATACATTGAATCCTAGTTTGGACGAAGCACGACTGTGACGTAATATTAGTATCAGTAAACTTTGTTACTCGAAAATATGTTTAATTATAACGTTACATAGCAATATTTTGGTTTAGATTAAGTTCATAGGTGGCACATGATGACCAGTCGATCTGTGGTAACTGATCATGTGATGTTTATATTATAATCACATTGTGCATCTGTCTGTTGGCCTTTCTTTATTATTTTGCAGATATACCCATGATGTCCGTAGATGCTCAGGCTCGGTTTTTTGATTATGTGCGCCAGCTAGAGTTCTCGAGTGTGATTCTCACCAGTTAATAATATATTTTTTATCTGCTTGACCATTGAAAAAATGGGAAAAATAAAGCTCTTTTTGGGTTGAAGTAACATTAACATACCTTCCCATTACTGCAGCCAACGATGGCTGTCCCATCGACGACGATGCAGGCATTGCAAGCAGTGTCCAACTGTGCCTGGAATAGCTCTTCCCTCTTCGCGACATGCGCGCATATCACCAGCCCGCTCTCACAGCCAGCTACCAGTAATTTGTTATCAGTTCCCACCTGAAATAACTCTAAATGTATCATATTTCCCAATAAAATGCTTATCCCTAAGATTTTCCTTCTGTAATATTCACAATAATACAATAATTTACCTACTTCTTTAATAGCTATGGCGGGTCAAGCGTCCTATTTAGGGTGATGCCCCATCTGTGCATTGCGTGCTTTCCGTTGTCGCAACGGATCAACGTATTGAGGCGTGCGACGACGCAACACACAGATGGGGCATCACCCTATGGGGCATCACCCTATGGGGCATCACCCTATGGGGTATAACTCTATGGGGTATAACCCTATGGGGCATCACCCTATGCTTTACTTTATTTAAATACTCGATAACCGTCAACGTCCTGCTTGCCGTTGGGTATGAGGGAAATCGGTCTCGGTGGGTCTGCGGGCGGTGTGGCAAGCGAGCGCGACGCGCACGGCTGTGTATAGTGTTACCTCGTCCCCGCCAACCCCTGTTACTCTGTGGGCGTTGACGGACTATAATCGACTACTTTCCGCTGTATGATTAAACGCAACATTATGTTGAAACCTGATTGATATTGGTAATCAAATGTACTGATAAGCCCACATAACAAGAGTACATACCTCTCTTTCATTCTCCACTGCAATGACATCTGTTGTTGTCGCCAAATCACAGCAGTTTATTGGTCCATGGCCTTCTAATACATTGTCAAGGCAGTTTGATTCGCCGACATCCCATAGCTTTGCTGAGCCATCCCTGTGAAATGTAAGAGACGTAAAAAAATTAAAGACGTGTGGGTAGTCACTGGTCAAGGATTTTACTCTACTGCCGAAAGGAGAAGGTTCTAAATGTTGGTTTGTCCGTCCCATTGCGATTTGTGACCTCGTGTTCGTGAAGAGACTACTTGATAGATTTTGAATTTTTATGTATAAGGTATGGATTCATCTCAATCACGAGACTGTCATATTATGTTTTATTTATGATAAAAACAGCTATTACTTTTTTTAGGACTACTTTTTAACTTGTTGATGGCATAATATAGCTAATAAAAGCTTGGAAGCATATTATGTGAGGAAAAGAATGTCTAGAAACAACTCCTTCGGTATCCTCTTTTGCACGCATTTGAAGCGTCAGATGATGAGAACAATGTCTTACTTGCTAACAGAGATAACATTCCTCCCCTTTTCTACAATACTGACATCGGTGATGGCCATTTTGTGGCCCTTCAGTGTGACTGGGTTTATTCCGGACTCAGCAGACCAGATCCGGCAAGAGCCATCAGCACCTGCTGACATAATCACCACTCCCGATGGAAAGAATATGCATTTGTATACTGGACCACCATGTCCCTTTAAGTCCAATAAAACTTCACCTAAAACCAATAAATAAAGATATAATTATGATATTTTATTTTATTATTTATCATTCTTTTGCAACTGATCTAATAATGTGTAAATAATTATGCAATAATCACAGCAAACCTAAAAGTAATAGTTGTTTTTATTTACATTATAAGACACTGGCGGTGGTGGGCATTGTAAGTAGGTACATATATTGATTATAATTATAACTTACTTGTTCTGCTATCCCACACTAAAAGCCTATCCCCTTCACAAGATGAAGCCACCACTGCATTTTCAGCTGCTGAGACTGACAGTATAGCCTTTTCGTGCACCTTATGTGCCTTTGTAGGCGCCACAAACGCCACCTTCAAACCAGAGCCTAAGTGTTTCACAACAAGACTCAGATTTGAATGAGATATGTATTGGTAATCGTCAGAAAAGTTTAATCTTATTTTGCCATCAACAGGATTGATTGAAGTCGTCAGTTTATCATGGGTACTGTTTTGATTTAAATATTTTGAAGATATCCAAGCCTCTCCTTTAGGTAGTCTGTAAATAAAATTTAAACAATTAAAACTTGCAGACTGATTTGTTGACTGTAATCGTAAGTATATAATCCCATTAATTGCACATTTTATACTCTAGCTAGGGACGCCGCCGCCTTATTTGGATACTATAATTCTCAAACCTATGACTAAACCATGGTCATTTGCTTCATAAGGACTATAAGCATAGAAATTGGTTTGCCGGGCAGCAGAGATTTCTATTCAGAAAAATGATGTAAAATTAATCATTGAACTTACCTAATAACATCGTTCCAGTCACATTGAATAGTAATTACAGGTAATATATTAGACATTTTTTTTACCTAGTCTTCAATTGTACAGATTAATTCAGTGATATTTCTGTATTTACGGACCGAAAATCTCAAAACAATTTCCAAATTCCAAAACCACAACAAATGACTTGTAATTTTTTTTTGATAAACTCTAAATAAACTTCGCATTCGCAGTGGTAAAGCATACAGCTAACTAGAGCATACAGCCTGGTCTGATGTTTAAACAAGACGTTGGCGTTTTGCCTCGATATTTTTCATGGACTCCCGCAATGCATGTCAACAGTGTAGGTAATTCGCGGCATCATGTTATTTTTAGTTGATTAATTTGACAAATAGGTAAATACACCACAAGCAACGTTTGTAGACAAGGGTGTATGTCTGCAGTTAGCTATGCCTTTCCAGAAATTATTATAATCATTCATACTGAAAAGTTAAAAAGTTTGGAAAAAGTGGGCGATTCGATTCCTTGTTAAGCGCGCGAAACGTTGAAAATTCTAATTAAATAGTTTCCGCGGTATTTAGTGATTAATGATTACGTTAAGTTAATCAGGAGATGTCCGCGATCGTTTCTATTAATTGGAGTGCTCGAAAGAAGTCGTGTTTGTGAAGGTTTGTGCTCTTAGCAAGGTTTCCTTTGTAAAACTCTATGATTGCGTGGATCGTTGAGTTCTTTTATTTAGGGGTTTGGGAGGGTTGTGCGTAGGTTTAGGTTAGGTACTCTTCGTATATAGAAAAAAAAAGTATGTATGTATTTATAAGAATTCAGACATTCTACTAACATCAGACCAGGCTGTATGCCCTAGTTGGCTTTGCCTTTCCCTTTTGGGAAGAATTTGACAAACAAGAAAAATTAAAAAGTGGGCGAACGACAGTCAGTCGACGAGCGAGCGATTGTTAATTTACCAATAGTTTTGCTTTGCTAGATTCAAAATCACTCAAGCAAGAGTCAAGAATACTATAAATTATCTATTGTGGCGACAAGGGTATGCCACGCGTTACGCGGCGCTGTGAAAATGCATTTATCCATACCGGATCTGCAGCAGCTTCAAAACGACAATGAATCTTATACGGTAATTATCTCCGTTCACTTCATTACTCTATTGAGATAACGTTGTTTTCATCGTCTGTGAAGACCTTGTAATTCGACGGGATGCGTACAAACAATATCTTAGTCTCTTGAGTGTTGAAAGTGAGAACAAGGTTGATTGTATGTTTTAGGCCTACAATATTTACATTGATGGGTTTTTCCATTGCACGGCTCGGTACAAGCAATTGCTCAGTCTACACGAGCAGTTGCAAGCACAAAGCTCGCACTACAGGCTGCCACCGTTCCCGCCCAAGAAGTTTTTCTTTCTTACCACTACACAACTTGAAGAGAGGAGGGTGCTATTAGAAAAGTATTTGCAGATTGGTAAGTGAACAATCAATGAGTCATTTATTGTAACACTTATTAATAACTTGTTTATAAATATTATTTGAGCGAAAAGTTGGTAGCCTGTTAAAGATTTTTTGTAAAAGCTGTCGCTAACTAACTCCAGTCCAAATGATGACTTAAACTTTATTAAAACTTTTTAAACACCTGTTTAGAAAACACACTGACTTGCTGGCAATTATGTATTCATTTAATGTGTTATCAAAATAATGGAATTAGTCGAATTTTGTAGAAGTAGGTACTTTTTTGAGTAGTGGCTTTTTAAAATATTAATTCTACTTCTGGACTAAAGACACATAATGAAATTACCGTTTATTTTGTATTTTGTTTGGGTAACCGTCCTCTTGTTACTTAGTCCATGTGTGTAGCTTTAAGATATTTAATTGACATAATTAGTCATTTTGGAACTGCATAATTAATCATTAATTTTTACAAACAAAAAATTCCGCGCAATTAATATTAATCACATTAAATTCCAGTGGGCCAGAATCCAGTTTGGAGCCAGTCCAGTCTTCTCATCACATTCCTGTTCACTGCTCAACAAGAGACACATTCGATCCGAATGCACAATGTTGATATAGAGATCTTCTTGATGAATGGTTACAGAATACCTCTGTCAGTCACTTCGACAGATTCGACAAGTGCCATTCTAGATATTGTCTGTAATCACATGAAAATACCAAAAGAATTAGTCAAACATTTTTCCTTGTACCTCTTTAACTGGAGTTGCGCAAAAGATGGGCAGCCGGCATTGAAAAAATTAGAGAATTATGAATCTCCATACATATCTCAGAAGTGTGTCAGGCCAGAGGATAAGATTATATTGAGGAAAAGGTAATTTGAAACGTATTTTTTCAGCTGTATGTATAATAGGTACGAAATAAGAATTGAAACAATGATTATGTTATTTCAGTTGCAATGTTCAATTTTGGTTAAAATATAAATACATAATAGTTTTATTACCGTTTTCCTTAAAATGGAAACCAGTCTATATTCAAATGTATTATTAACTTTCAGCTACTGGGATCCATGTTATGACTTAGATCTGATGGAAGACATGGTCACCTTGGATCTTTTGTATGTGCAAACAATTGAGGACTTAGACCTGGGTTGGATGACAGCAGATTCCCAAACTCAAAATCTCCTGGCATTGCATAAAGAGAAATCACAAAAGAAGGAGGTACAACAACATTTATAAACTTGCTTGCTTATTAACTCTAGAAATGTTATGCTTTAATAAATTATAAAACATACACTTGACAAACATCCTTAAATATATTCCTGAGTGGCAAAAATAAGTGGTGAAATTTGAAACAAAAGGATTCTGTCGAGATCGTCTCCCATTCTATGGAAAACATGGCTGACTTTATGTATGTATTAGCTATACATATGTATAACTATTACTTGTAAATAGCTGTAGTTTTCCCTAATAAAGAAAATAAAAATAAATAAAACATACAAATTACAAATAATGTTTGAGTAACACTTCAGGAAAATATCAATATACCTATATCATAACAATATATAAATTGGAAAAAATCAACACATTATGGATGTAAAAACACTCTTATCTATGTAGAATATAAGGTCAGAATGAGAGTGCGTTGGATTTTATGTCAGTCATTTGTTATTTATTTTATTGGTAGTTCTTGGAATAATGATCATTACCAAACACCCTCTTTTCCTCTTGACAATCAAGTAAATTCCCGATATATTACCTTTATTATTATAGCCCTTGCATGCTAATAATGGTCATAAGCCAGTTGTATAGATAACCAATATCTATACGGTTATTGGAGTTTTAATATTTCAGTTTATCACATTTTATTGGTTCTGTCTAATTGTTAATCATTCACAATGACTAACATTATACAATATAATGCTGTGTATCAAACAAAATGGTGTATCTGTTGCAGACACGTATGCATTGGCTTTTATGACTGTTATCTCTTGTCTGTCATCGTATATGTAAATGAGTGATAATTTATCCAAACTTTCATACCTACTTTCCATTTGCATTTTGCAATATCTGTGTATAAGTTTATATTTTTAGGCATACCCACTTTTAAAAAAGTATAGAGGCCAGGTTTGATAGTCAACAATAAAGAGACCTTTATTACAAGTAAAATATGTTCATGGGAGCTGATGTGTCTGTCTTCTTTGACTGTCCATTAACATCTTTCTAATCTAAGGCTGCCTGTTCACCAGAGCTTTGAGATTGATTGATGAGAAACAATAACAAACACATTATATCGTAACATTTTTCTCTTCCCTCCCAGTATATGCAAGTAGCACAGAATTTGAGGCATTATGGAAGGATACCCGCGGGTGAGGCTGTGACAGACGGCAGCAACATCTCCGGGAGGGCTGGCACCATGTATCGTGTGCTAGTGTCGTTCGCGGGGCGGGAGCTCACGCTGCTGTCGGTGGCGCTGCCGGCTAAGGAACAGCGGTACAAGGTCACCAGGATGAAGTGCTGGAGGATTAGCACACTGCATGTAAGACCTCACTTCACTGTTTAATAATATGGCTTCTACCGTAACTAGCACAATAATTATGCCAGTGTAGAGTACTTAGGTGATGACCAACGAATTGTGAAAATACAGTAAGACTTCAGATACTACGATAGAACTTGAATTATCGTATTATACCCGAGATTTAAACGGCAAACGCCATAGGGAGAGCTAGATCAGACTAAGCTCGCCCTTAAAACTGTCTATGAATAAAGATTCATAGACTAGGAGGTCGAGGTCTAAGGTTTAAGGTTCCGATATTTCGATGACATTGCAGACACTCACCGACTTCAGTCTTCGTGACCATGATGTAATTACATCGAAATATCGGGACCACATGGCAATTTATTTTCACAGTAATTCCTGTTTTATTTCGTTGATAAGTTAGCAAACCGTGCAAGTATCATTTAAATAAAATCTATCGCAAGTAATTACCTAACTTATGTATTTATTACCGCAGTGGGTGGGACACTGGCCTCACATATTCTAAGAAGTAGATTTCCATTATGTTTTGTTTGTAAACACTCGAGAGATTATTACGAGTATGTAGTAATTTTGCGATCTGTGCTTTCGGCGATGTTTAACTGTAGTTTAGATATTTGGTTAGATATTGTAGTGGTAATGTTTGCTTTGCGGTCTAATTTCATGGGTTGCTTTATGTCACAACTAGGTCACAACATTATTTTAATGAAGATCAATTATGTGATAAAATAGCGCCATATGTGGCCGTACCGAGCGTTGACTTGGCATTAAAACACAGAAGGTACCTTTATGTACTGACATCTTGTGTAGTTTGAATTTGGTTGAATCATAAATTATTATTATATGTTTACTTAATGACCCCATATGCCACTTATTATGTACATTATTATATCCTTATTGGGCTACAATATGACGTGTCCATAAGGTAATTTGCGAACAATAGTATATCAATTTAGATGTGTTTTCATGAAACATGGTTTGAGTTTTGAATCAATTAACCTTTTTATCGCAAACATGATTTGCTTACGTATGATGCAAAGATGGCTTATGTCGCCTTTGTATAGGTACGAATGGTCTGTTATAATTACATGCTGTTATTCATAAACCTAGTTAAACCTCACATCGCTTAAACCGTGTTGTTGTCCCTTTCACACTTCGTTAAACACGTTAAGACAGAAAGGGATAGACTGCCTAAACGGTGGAATAACTTTAAATCACGTTTATGAATTCGAGCCTAATGATTATAGGTACTCAAGATTTACAAAGATTGATATTTTTTTTATTCGTATGAAATCTGTCCCTCTAGGCAAGTGGCATTGACTTTCGTCAATGCTAGTAGAATAGAAAGAAAATTGTATGCGATTAACATTTTCTTTATCGTTTTTCGTCAATCCCATATATTTTTCGTTCTATTTATTATACAAGCGTTGATCAGCCGTATCTGTCGTAGAACCGATAACCACGAACGGGTAAACGTAGCGTGGGACGCCCCCCGACCAGATGGAGGGATGACCTTCGCCAGATGGCTGGCAGAGACTGGATGCAAAAGGCCGAGAATCGGGTGGCGTGCTTTGGGAGAGGCCTACGTCCAGCAGTGCATTGATACGGGCTGATGATGATACTAGCGTTACCGAAAGTAACAGGATTTGATAAGTGGTCTCAGACCTTGCGAAACTAAAATAAACTCATTGTTTCAGGATGATCGACCCCAAACAAATGGCCATGATGGACCTCTAATTGACGAATCAAACATGAAATTGGAGCTGTCATTTGAATATCTTATTAACACAGACGATTTGAAAATGAAATGGATAACCCTGAAGACGGAGCATGCTATCTTCATCAGCGTGTGTCTACAGGTGACTATGAAGTTATACAGAAGTCCCGAGGGCTGTGGCTCGATTTTATGTGAATGTTCTCCTATGTTAACATTCACGTAATGGTGGCACTTCACTATTCATATTTGCGTATTTGTTATAATTGCCATGTGTGGTTGGAATACTGGACAGAATATTCGTCTTATTTGTATGTACGTCAAATATTTGACAAATACGACAAACATCCAATAGCGAATACGAATAGCCAAGTGAAGTTCTTAATAATGAAAACAATTTGAAGCACTTCTATTTCCTATATGCAGTCCATAGTCGACGAGCTGATGCGTCAGAAGCACGGCGTCCCCGACGCCTCGCGCAGCGGCCAGTGCACTCTCAAGTACCTGCGCCGCGACGGCTCCACACAGATCATTAAGCCGTCATCTTCCGGCGACACACTTAGCGCTGTTGTAAGTACCTATAGGGCTGAGATTCAGAAACAATAGGCCCAATGGGGTCCGCGCGCTATTCATGTTATTGGGGCCTTACGCTGGGGCAATGCAGCCTAGATTGTGTAGATTAATGTACCTAACTGAAATATGTATTTATTTCAGAATGGAAACTCGGGAAGTTCAAAGGAAATATTCTCAGTCCAGAGGTTGACGGAGAAATTTGCGTCAGTCTTCTTTAGGACTGGCATGGACTGCGTGGAGAATAACGCGTTCGAGGCCATCGGTGACGACGAACTGTAAGCGAGTCGGAACTTAGCCCGATAGTCATAGACAGTTATGAGCACAAACTCACAGTATAAAAACTGACAGTTGTAAGACCACACTCAAACTCCGGTCATACTCAAAACGGTCTATGAGTATCAGCCTACATGATGAGGTGTTATGCGGGGTTCATATGTGTATATTTTCGCCGCACAACTATCGCAATGCGAAAATTGGCCATGTAAATAGCAAATCGACTGAACAGAAATCGCAAACGCCCTAATGCGGGGTTTACACGAGTGACTTTTATAGCCGTACGGCAAAAGTCGACCAGTGTAAACCCCGCATAATATGATACTTTTCTGCCAAAAGTATCGGCTAGTCGGGCGAAAATCGACCCATATAAATCCAGCATTAAGGTTTTCAAGGGTCGACCACGACTTTAATCGTTATCGTTGTGACAAATGGATGTGTTTGTGTGTACATTACTGCAGTAATGCACGTCAATGTGTAAAAATGAAAAAGAAAACTATGAAAGTCGCGTTCGATCCTCAACAGACACTGGTGCTCTCAGTCAGTTGCCAAAATTGGCCAGTTGCCAGTTAAAAATAGACTAGGAAAGCCTGTCTTTTTATTGGCTATTATAATATTGTGTGTACGTAGTACATATCTACTTGGATAGACAGGTTTAATGATATTCACTTCAAGAGTCCGACAACAAATTTTTACGAGTTGTTGTCAATTATATTATGTGTCTATATACCATCTGCATATCCTTAACTTATTAATAGACAAACTCTAACTAAAGTATTGTATTTACTCTACCTTAGATGGCTTAAATATATTATGAATATCTGTTTACACTGATTCGCGCTCATACAGTATAACGTTAAATCATTACAATATGTGCCGCATTACGGTCGCATAGAGCGCCCCTTGTGTTACAGTTGTGTTGTCGGCTGTCCGCTCTGACAACCGATAGGTAAAATCGTTTCAGGTAAATTAAAATAAGATTCCACTAAAATTAATTAATAGAAACATTCATAATAAAATAAATAATACAGAGACGATTACAAAATTTCCTACCTACATTTTGTTTCTGTAACATGTTAGTCATACGTATAATCACATAGACATAATCATAACATAATACATAGTAACAGTTCTACTTACATTACTATTCCAATACACAAATAAAGTAATAGTATTGGTAGCGATTCTGATGTTTTCTAATTTGAACTAAAACGGGTCTAAAAATCTGCCGTCCTTTTCTTTTACTAAAATTAGGAAGATAGCCAACTATTTTTGAAAGAATTAATATTTATTTTACCTTGCAAGGCCCGCCCTAAATAAAGGACGTATGTCGTTTATGTCATAATTATAGTTTACGGCCTAGCCTAGTCGGTAGTGTGCCTGCCTTTTGTGCAAGGGGTCCAGCCCCCGTTGTGTAACTGCAGTGACAGCAAGCCCATTACTATTTCTATAAACCATTACTCAGTTGCTGCCTGTCACAGCAGTTACAATGAAACCCAGAAATGGGAATGGGTTTGCTGTCACTGTCAGATCCACAATTAGACCACGGGATTAAATTCCCGATGTCGGGAAGGTGCTTGTAAATAATCAGGGTGTTTGAGTGTTTTGTATATGTCTCTAGCTGGACCCATAGCACAGGGAATTCTAATTTAGGCTATGACTGTGATGTATCTTCTTTATGTCATTGTCAGAAGAGAGAGCACTTACATAAGGCGGACCTTACGAGGCAGTGAAAAGCGTAACCCAGAATTGCAACCAGTGTCCTCGTGTAAACTAGAGTTAATCGTACTCGAATAAGTAAGATTAAGTTTTAGAATTAGATTTTTTGGTGCGGCGATTAAGACCCGTTGCACAAAACGCCATAACTGGTAAGCCAATCCGATCTGCGGCGTGGCACTCTGTGTTCCCGTGGAATGCTATTTTTTTCCAAAGATCACTGAGAATCTATGATGCCAATTATATAAGTGTCTAATATATAATTAGAAATAAGATATTTATAAGTGGAAAATTGACTATACATGTTCTTGTCGACTTTTGATCTTCAGCTCACAATCAGCTTGCCATACCTATTAATATAGGATTTATATTTAACAAATGTATTTTTGCCGGGCATAGGAAATATAACAGTAAGGATGAACCAAATACACGAGCATATTTCCTTTGTTGACAATCAATAACTGGTTCAATCAAACTAACATAAAGCCTTTTCATTTGAAGCAAAGATCCTATATTACCTTGTAAAATTGACGTGGATTTAGATGCATGGTTTAGGCTGATCTTAATGGTGTATTACTCTAATTAAGTGTGGCGTTTCGAACATATTTTCATCCCTGGTTCAGTGATGTGTTAATAAATATACAAGCGTACCATATATTAATATAATATGAATAATAAATGTAATCCAATGAAATAATAACTGTAATGAATGTACTATTTACTCGTAAAATATGCCAATTCTATCTTCATATCAACAAGCACTTTTTCCAAATAGTGAATGTTAGTATAATGTAGGCCTAAACTGTGAAAGTACTCGTATAAACAGGATGCACCTAGTCGTTATCTCAATTAGTTTTATTTCATTGTTACGGAAATCAGGGGAATGAAGCAATGATGGTGTTACAGTTTATTAATGTATTTAAGTTTGCTTTTAATGAATATTTACCTACATATTTCACTCCACGTTTTTTAGCATGAAAAGTATAAAAATAGCATTCATTAGAAATTATCCCATGCTGGCTGACATTCATGTATGTAAAGAGTAAAAGCCGTTAGTTTGCCGTTTCTGTAAATACTACTATTTTATTTAGGCAAATTTTTCGACTCACTCCATTCTTGTGAACAACTGCTTATACATGCATTCAAGGTAACCCTCTAACGTATTGTTTTATACAATTTACATGTCGAATATATTGTTCATGGCATGCTACTATACTAACGCATACTTTGACTTTACAAATATTTTTAATCCGAATGCGTGCACCTAATCATATTAATTTTCTACAGTCGACATCTCATCAACATACTCAAAACCACTGCAATCTGGGTTTTATTACCGTCGCAAGTGCCCGACTGCCCGTGTGTTATACTTGATGAGCTGTCGACTGTACATACATATATAAATTATGATTTATTATCATAATTTAATTTGTTTATACCGTCCCTATTCTGCGAAAATGTGCTAACAATGAAATACTGGCAACCTTAATCGGCTTTAATAAATCTATAATTATATTTATTCTATTTTATCTAATATGTATTATGGTGGCAATTCATTTGGCTATTCGTATTTGTCATAATTGCCAGTCTTATTTGTATGTACGTCAAGTATTTGACAAATACGACAAACATCCAATAGCGAATACGAATAGCCAAGTGAAGTGCCACCATAACAATGCAGGTTATTATTTGTCCTTTCCATTTGTTGGACAAAACCATTGCATTGTAATCTGGGACGTATAACATTCGTGTACTGTAAATATGCTATAGATATAGATAGACTGTACAAAGAGGACAAAATAATCACCTTGAACAAAGTATAGTATGGTCTATGACCATTGGTCGTACATGTTATTTTTTAATTTATGGTCGCCAGGGTTTCATTCAATCTCATAAAATTGGTCAGAACATGTACCTAATGATGTAATGATTTTATTGTAGGTAGATTTATTTTCAGGTAAAAGTCTCTATTATTATTTACGTACATTTTGTCTATAACAGCGACCTTAAATATTTTATGATACAATTATTATGTTAAATAGATTAATATAAATATTTCAGTTAACTAATTAATATTTAGGTTGTAAATTTTTCTACATATTTTTTTGATAATATTTATTTAATTAACTACCTACTACATTGAACTAAGTTAAGGACCAAATTAAATTATCTTTAAAAATCAAATTAAATTCCATAATGGGCATGCATTTTACGAATTATTTTGGGGTGAATCTACTTGTATTTTCTACACTAGACCAAAGACCTACAAATTCTTACCTACATGTCTATCTCTCTTGCTGAAGTACCTAGTAATTTCTATTAAAAGATAAGAAAGAAATTCATCATCTTAAAAATAAAATAGTGGTTGATTTAGTGTAAAAAGTGCAAACAAGAAGCGGCCGCTTTATACTATTAATTTAATTCTGCTCAATTTCGTAATATGTATAATTACATGGATATAATATAATTATTAATAAATTAGTTTGTTATATGGTTTTACCTAACTATTCAAATGATTTGGAGGGACCATATTAGCTATTTATAATGTATGTATGTACTTATTGTAAAATTGCCCCTACTCCTACGAGGCCATCTGTGTTATTTGCCATATTTTAAGTTTATCTTTTACATTTTTATTGTGTACTGTATTTTAAAAATTATATTAAAATGAAATGTTTTTGTATAAAGTTTGTTTTATTTCTACTATTTCAAATTACATTGCCAGCTTTATCTGGCTTCTAAGTCTTTATTTTGATCAAGAAAATTATTCCTGCCAAGTTGTAAAACCTTCATTGGACTTAATATAAAGACCAATGTTGCGATTAGACTGTCAATAAATATAGTGATTCTAAACCATAGAGGCCTCTGAGCTCTGATTTACTGAAGTCTTGTATGACATTAACATTTAAACATTAGCTGATTCCTATAGTGAAAAATATCATATTTGGTACAATATAGATATTTTGAAACATCCAACTTACACTGCTCGTTTATAGTTTAGCTAGTTTATGAGCAAACATGTCTTAATGGTAAGGTAATAAACAAAAACTTGTAAGTTAACTAAATTTATTTAAATTAAGTATAATAATAATGTAATATAAGTTATTAAGAGAATCAACCAAACTAATGCTCACTCTCCCATTTTTCTCTCTCCAATCGCTCCTTCTTGACTTGTTCTACGACTGGTGACAGATAGAGCTTGTCTTCTTCATATTTTGTCCACTCCTCCTTGGGTAAGACAGTTTTCTGGATATCGAGCTGAATGGCACGGATCATGCGGAAATTGCGCTCATCTACTACATGCTGGGGAATGCGACGGAGAGCTTCCGTGACGTCTCTGTCTTCATAGAGGCAGTCGTCGCGATGAAGGCCTAAAGCAAAACAGTACGTTTCAAGTTCACATCCTTCCAACTTTGTTGATTATACCTATTATTAACCGCAAGAGCACAGCTTACCATATTTGTTGAATCCAGATAAATTATATGCCCATTTGTTCAGGCCACCTGCAAATATATTTAATTACGTAATGTAAAATGAAAATAACCTAAAAGTATTCATGCAATATTTAAAGAAAACAATTACCGCGTAGAACTGCCGTAACACGTAAAGCCATTGCTTTAAAAACAATTCAAATTGTCGAATTTTCTGAAATTCAATGATTTTTTGTAATTTACGAAACGTCAATTTTTTTAGCTAGCGACAGACTACAGCAGAGTGTTGCCAGATGCCGAAACGAAACAGAATAGAAAGAAAATGCGTTGACGTTGGAGCAAGGGGGGTTTCTAAAACGCGGATTTTCAACCTAAAAAGCCGATATTTACCTTCTTACTCACATCTTTAATTTTAATAATATTTTTGAAATTTTATGAAATGAAATGTTTATGTATACTTAATAATTTGTTGAGTAAGTAAGAGTGACTATCCCCTTTAGCCATAATAGCCATACATACGTGACTTGGTTTGAATGTTATTCAAACAAAAACGTTATTCCAAGGTGTCCTTTTCTAGCTTGTCGAGATAGCTAATACAGCCAGCCACCATAGGTGGACCGCATGCATACTTCGCCCGCGCCGTTAAGGCTTGCTTGATACAACTAACAACAATATGTGGACAAATTGAAGAAAATGAATCATTTAATCCACCCGGGCCACATTCATTTGTCGTTAAATTAAACCATGTGTACGACACCGTCAACATTGCCACCACAACGACGACGCGACGCGACGCTACCACACAGACCTCGCAAAGACAACATTGCATCGCGTCGATTTATTCTGTCTGTTTGCAAACACGAACGTAAACGTTAACATATGCACAACCACTCACTATTCACCGGTACATACATACCACTGCTTTGCTTGCGCACATTTGGCCGCTGAGATGTGGTGTGTCTGTCTGTGGTAGTACCACACTGTGGTGGTTGGTACTATCAAAGCACATTAAGTGTAACACTTTAGACTTTGTACCGTTTTTATTATCTGCGTCGTAAGAGTTGAAAATGTTGAAATCGTACTGCAAATGTTACCATTGCTCTGCTGTTGTCCGTACGTGTGAATGCCCCATAAAGGTAAGAATTTTGAAAGCGAAATGCTAAAGCATTTAAGGATATTTGACTTATAAATGGTCTAACCACTTAAAAGAATCCTGAAGGACGTATACTTCTTAATCTAACGACGAATTTAACCATCTGCGTTGAAATCTATGAGTGAATCTGTGGAGTTAATAAAGTGAAATAGTCTGAACGTAAATAGTAGAACTAGAAAAAATGACTATTTGAGCAGTTTTGAAAAAAGCGGATTCATGTTGGCTAAAGGCGGAATTGGCAAAAAATGAGGGAAAGAGCTGAAAAGCGGTGTATGTGGCAACACTGTAAAGCGAGTTCCAAACCGAAAGTGCTGCTACGTTGCTACTGACAAGACAAACTAGCGAATATCCCTTGGGAATATCCGAACTCCCACGTGATTGATGATTTCATTGAAGAGGTCGATGAAATGGAAAAAAATATTTCGAACACATTTAAAATAAAACATGAAATATTGGATATTGGACGTCCACATATCCGATATCCTATTCTCCGAGTATTTAATTATCCTTATTTCTCTGAGTGCGCTTTCGCGTACTAGGCATATAATAGAGGCTTAGTGCTCCCGCACACGGGCCACCGGCCACAACCACAAAACGCCGCCACTGGCATATTTCCTGTAATTTTCATACATTTTATATGGACTCGCCGCACACGGGTGGCGCCGGTGGCGGCCACACGCACGCTACAAGCTTCTAGCTTCTCCAGGGTTACCAGATTGGATTTTTCAAATTTCCCCAGATTGATAATTTTTTTTCCCCAAAATGATACGTTTTGCCAAAAAATTCCCCAAATTTGTTTGAGACATAAAATATTTAATATTTTTGACTTTTGAAGGTTTTTTTAATAAACGGCTATAGGCGAGACCGTCATTACAATGACTCGTGTATAATTTATTTAGTTATATTTATGGCCTCGACAGTTGGTCATTTGCCAATGTCATGTTACATAGTATTTCTTTGTAATTTTTCATACACAATTTTGTCAATTTGTATTTATAGTGTAATTTTACGACAATTCTTTTTACATAATTTAAGTTCAATAAGTACGTCTTTTTCTACCTCCAGACGAGTCGTCGAAGCGTCTTCAACCCTGGCTTCGCAGTCACGTTCACTCTTGAGCTCAATAATGATACTCAATGGGACTGAATCTTGCTCGAAACGCAATTATTGCATATATTTATATATTTTTTATTATTTATAAACTCACACCTGATTCCCATAGGGGTAGGCAGAGACAATGAACTTCCATCTGCTGCGACCCTGGCACACAACCCTCGCTTCCGCCACATTCATCAATCTCGCACATTAATCAGTAGACCGCACTTGGCTCTTTTTCAAGACTTCGCCAATTTGGTCGACGTACGGTGGAACACAGAGAAAGGTGTACAGGAGAGTTTTTAAGGTTGAGATTATCTCAAAAACTACTTGGCCTATTGCAAGAATTATTGTACTGTTTGATAGATAAAAGCTAAAACTATGTAACTGTAAAAGAATTATTAAATTCGGTCCAGTAGTTTTTGAGAAAATCTCAACCTTATTGAGGCCCCCTGTATACTTATCTCTGTCTTCGACTGTACGTTCTCCAATCAATTGCATATAATTATTCAAAAATTCCAATTTAACTTGTGACATTCAAAATTATCTAGTAATTTTGCAACCGTATAACGTTCCCGCCATTTTCAAAAGTCCAGAGACATAAATAATTAGATATTTAACAAAACATATTCAGAATTTCGGCGTCTTCTTCGGTGGAGTATGCTGTAGACGTTTTCTGAGCTGAATTTTTCAATCATTTTAACAGTAGGCTGAAAGTTTGAGCATCCACTACGGGCTGCTAATTCATATCTCACCCTTAAATAGTGATGTAAATATTCGGGTAGGCAAATATATTGAGCCATGTCAGCAATGATCATGTAGAATATTCGCCCCCAAAATTCCCCACCCTGAATTTTTTTTCCCCAAACTTTTCCCCAGCAATGTCATTTCCCCAAAATTTCCCCAACAGCCAAATTTTTCCCCAAAATTGCGAGAAAAAACCCCAATCTGGTAACCCTGAGCTTCTCGTGGCGGCGTTTGTGGCTGTCGCGTGTGGCCCGTGTGCGGCGACACTTATATAGGCTGGGTACTCGGATAATAGGATATCTATCGGATATTATTGTATATAGGTTAGACTTTGACATCACTATTCGAGAATTTCGAGATTTTTTGGTCATCCTCATTTTTCACTGTTTTTCACTTCAGTTTTATTGTTTTTCTCTTTAAAATCTTGAAATTTGGGTAATGTGGGTCAGACTTATGAAGAACGCCTAGATAGAATTGTAATTTGAATTGTATATCGTATTATCAAACGCGATAACGTTGCGCGTGGCTCGTTCGTGCTTCTTATCATGTTGTTTGTTTGCTTGTGTCGAAGTGAACTTCGAATGCCCTCGCACGACCTCCTGGTTCCCCGGCCCCCTTATCACTATCAGCCTGAATAAAATGAGACGACGGAAGGTAAATATGTTTAATTCATTTCGAGTCGTCGCGCGTTTACTAGCGGACAACCCGTTTCGTATAAATTCTTTGTATTCTTATTACTGCGAGCGTTCGTGAGTTCTCGTTAAAGTTTTTGTTCTGTTAATTTTAACAGTTCTGTGATTTTCTTGTTCATCCTGCATCCAAGAGGAGGAATGCTAAGTGACTGTCGAGACTGTCTGGGAATTCGTTATCGAATCAACAGCCTGCACCAGACCTGGAAGTGGCTGCATCAGACCATCGCCCTCCACGAGTACCTGATCTCCCTCTCTTCGGCAGACACCGACGCCTGCGACCTTAAGCACTAGTTCAAGCTACCTACACGGACTGTTTGAACTCTTTATTAGTTTCATAAGTTTAGCCATAGACTCGTAGCTTAGTGATTTACGCTTAAAGTGCCTGTTTCAAGGTTCATACAGAAAAGTATCCGTTTAGTTCTATATTTTTAAATAATAAGAAAAGTCTAAAGATGGCTCAGACATTGATGAAGAAGATTGCTATGAGCAGTGCCTGCATTATGGTTGGAATCACCCGGAGAGCCAGTGCACGCTCTCTGGTTACATCTAGCAAGAACTTGGCAGCCAAGAGGAAGGAAGCCCAATTACCACCTGAGGGGGAGATCACCAAATCCGTTTTCATGTCCCAGTCCACGGATATATATGCCAATTTGGCTTTGGAGGACTGGATGTATCGTAACATGGACTTTACGAATCACCATGTGATGATGGTTTGGCGCAACGAGCCTTGTGTTGTGATTGGAAGACACCAGAATCCTTGGCTGGAAGCCAATGTGTCTGTTCTCTCAGAGAATGAAATTGCTCTTGCGAGACGCAACAGTGGTGGAGGCACAGTGTACCACGACCGTGGCAACTTGAACATTACCTTCTTTACTCCCAAAGAGAGGTATGACAGGAAGTACAACTTGGAGCTGATAAAGAGAGCACTGTTCAGAGGATTCAGCATCAAGTCCAGCATCAATGAACGCCAGGACCTCATTGTACGGGACAAGTACAAGGTAATAACAGCATTATTGCTTTTTAACTTGATTTTTCTAAAAATATTATACCTTAGTAGTTGATAGGTGCTATTTTGAGGTGTGTGATACATGTAGGTAATTCAATTGTACATCAAAGCATCTTCTATCATATTTTTGCTACAAATAACATGTTGAAGACATAACATTTGTTACAACCAATTGCACTTTCAATACGTCAACCCGTCATCACCAGGTCTCTGGCACAGCAGCGAAGCTCGGTCGCCTTACGGGCTACCACCACTGCACTCTTCTAGTCAACGCCAATAAGGCGGATCTCAGCAAGGCTCTGGCGAAACGCGAGGTGAGTTCAAAGTCCAGCCAAGACTGGATCTAATTATCAAAATATGCTTGTGTGTGTACAATGGTACAAAAACGGTATAATATTTGTAATATTAGGCATAGATCGGTGCCATAGTGAATTACTAGATTATGATGTAAATGTTAAAATATTGTACTTCTTATAATAATTGTCATTTTTGTACCTTTACCAACACACTCAATGTGTTAATTTTTAGTAGATGGAAGTAGTTAATATATTTCTGATGCTCTTTCACATAACCCTTTTTTCTCCTGCCAATGCCATTTCAATTTAAACATAAATATCAAACATGATGAGTCATGAAAATATTTTAAAGTTTATTTGAATATATCATACTTGCATTCCTTTGTTCTAAAACAATTTTTACATATGCAACAATGTCAGAGGTCACACATACCAATATAATCAGTTGCCTATAATGATTCATTGTCTTTGTGTGTACGAAAACATCATGTAGTGTGTGTTTAAGGCCAGCTGGTCTATTTAGTTTTTTACATATGTACTTGATCAGTCATTTATTCATTAACAATAAATAATGGAGATAAAAAGTCTTATTTAAATAAGGAATTGTTCATTGCCAAGCGATTTTGTTGTAATATTTATAGTTTTGCAAAACTAATCTTTATTCAACATTCTTATTAAGCACCTTTATAATTTAGTTTTATCTTCAGTATTTAAACTCGAAACAATTTTCGGTGTTTTCTCATTCAGCCTTGATTGCTTTGTTCTTTAATTAACTCTTCACAATTACATTAAATACTCCTTGAATGCTTCGCTTGCACCTTTACCACTTTTGTTTCCACTTTACTAATCATAACCCGACATTTCCCTCCGGACACAGTGTTAAGGGCATATAATTTCATTTAGCATGGCATACAGACTAACGCGACGCCGTCCACTCCGTCGCCTGTGGCCAACCTGGCGGAGCTGGACAACCGGGTGACCGTGGACAGCCTCCAGACAGCCATTGGCTACGAGTACCTGCGCACGGCAGCCCTGCATTTAGAAGACGGGGGACAGAACCAGATCTCAAAGCAGCGAGGATTCCAGTACATAAATCCCACCGATGAGTGGTTCCCAGGTGTGTGTGTTTACAGTATTTTTATGGAATACTGTTAGTTAATTGTACATTAAAATACATAATAATAGTTCTTGAGATAATGATGCCTTAATTATGAAGACGCTTCAGGCAACTTTAGGCTTTAGCCCTGGAAGTAATGACTCCATTTTATACTAAAGACCCTAGACTTAGTGTACATAAATATCATACTTTGAAATTATTTTTTAGTTAAATGGTTTCAAGTTTATGATTTAATATGAATATTGACATTTAGAGAACGTATGAACAATAAAGTGTTTTTTATCTATCTAGGGCGAACATTGTACTCATTTTTAATATACTAATTAAATTGTGTTCACCACAGGTCTGGCGGAGATTCGCAACGAACTCCAGAGCTGGGACTGGCGCTACGGCAGGACCCCAGTATTCACCGTCAGCCGCTCCTTCCCCGTCCCCGCGGAGCTGCTGGCGCCATCCAAGGTGTACTCGGCCGCTCAAGAGCTCGTCATCAACATGAGTGTAGAGAAAGGCCTCATCGATGACGTCACACTCAGCATCCCGCCCGGACTTGTCGAATCCGGGTTCCACGGCGAGGCCTCCGTCATTACCCACCTGAAAGGGAAACGGTTCACGTCAGAAGCACTCGGTGCACTCCAAGATGCAATGCTTACGCGACACTTGACCAGTGACGTCAGAAAACTTGACGATAAGGAGCAGTTTGTCGCTAAGTGCTTCGATCAAGTTGTCAACACTATCTAAACTAAACAGTCTACAATGTAATCATATAGGTGCTATTATACGTCTTTTGTGTTACTCTAAGTATCATTATTATGGACTTATTATTATCTGTATATGAACGTTTTATCAGTCGGCTGTAAATTTTATCTTAAAATTATATTAAACTGCCGGTCTAGAGGTAAGCTTGTGTAAATACTCTACTAAAATGATATTTTTATAGTACAAATATTTGAATTTTGTTTTACAAAACTTGTTTTAGCTTCCTATGCTTACTAACAGTCTTATTTCTATAGGTTTGTGGTTTCTTGTCTAAAGTTTCAATCTGCTTTGTTATTATTGTGTTCTTTTAGTTTAGTATAATAATTTTAAATATGGTGGGCACGTAGCGTAACGTAGCAGTTATGAAGTATGTATAAATAACGACCTTTTAATTGCAACCACGAAATTGGCAGATAGGTTGTGTTGCCTTGTTTCCTGTTCCGCCAGTGTATCGCCAGTTAGTCGAGATTTTAAGAAGTATCTACGACATTATGTTATGTGCCCACGGAAAACACGCGAATCGCACCTTTGTGCTGACCGCTACAAGAATGCATCATATCATTTGTTTTAATTAAATTATAATTTTGTAACTGGATTAACGTACCCATGTAATGTTACTTATCAAACATATTTTATGTAGCATGTATAATTTTAACATTGTATCCTAATTTAGACTTTCAAGTAATCTTCTAACTCGAAGGCCATTTCATAACCGCACGCCCTTGGTTTTCGTAAGATCTGCCCCTGAGCGGGAACTTTTTTGTATGAAATGGATAGGTGTATTTTTAGATTGTAATACTTAGCTTTAATCTTAGATAGTTGTTTTAGCTGACTGTTAGGCTGTATTTATGTCAAACAGTCTCCGAATAATTGATGAATGCTATAAAATAAATAATTATGTGAAGTTTGAACTTTTGCTATTTTATTTATTTGAGTTATTAGATTACCTACACACTCCTCTGCAGTCAATTTGCATAAACTAAAATACATTATAATTAATTTGAGGTACTAATTGTTTGAAAGCTCAAGGTGAAGGTTTATCCATCTATAGAACATAAACTTGCTAATAAGCCTAATCACCAGAAAATGTGCAGCGGAGGCGTCGCGCTAACGAGCCGAGAAGCGCCGTAGGCTGCGTACGTACCAATGCCGTATTGGAGGCATGTCCTCGGACAACAAAACCTGCTCGGAGCCTGCTCTTCCTCTCGCTTTCCGAAGAGTGGTGGTCGGTCGGCGCACGCGCAGCCAGTCTGCTAGTACACAGCGGCGCACGCGCACCGGCCGCCATATTAAGCCCGATACCGCGCGTTGCCATGACAACCGCGTAAACAAACCGTGTACTCGACCGCGGGAACTATTGAACCATTGTTTTGATAAGTTTGTTGGACTTTAGTTTCCAAGTGCAGTGTTGAACTATATGCATGTTTTGATAGATCGTTGATAAAGTAAGTACCTACAAATGGGCATTAAAAAGTAAATGAAACGGGGAACGTGCGGTTGTTCACACAGACATTCGATAAGAATAATATCGAAGACTGATTGATAATAATATATTATCGGCCTGATAATGTCTCTATTTTCCCGCCTCGGTCACTGGTATCTTACGATCACAAAGTATCAAAGTTCAATTATTAAATCAATGTCCAAAGATTAAGTAGGTACATCTATATCTTAATTTTTTATATTATTATTTACTGTTATGTTATTTCTGAGGTACTTACCATACATACTAATACCGAAAGCCTACAACTACCGTAACTTACCTACAGTATCATTACGAATAGTCAAACAAATGGTAAATTACCAGGAGTCTACATACCAAGCCCACACCAGTAGAGTGTCATAAGTTCGTCTAAGATCAAAGAAAATTAATTGTTTTAGTAAATTATCCCGCTTCTACTCGTATTTAATTCGCTTGAGTAAGGAAATTAGAAACAGCCGGAAGGTTTCTAAGACGAAGTTCCGTAAGCTTAATAACTCCAGACATTAACTGGAATTGCTTTGAAACATTAGCACTAATTTGCGGTTTTAAAACAGTTATTAGTTTATTAGATACTATTATGAATAGCCCAGATTTGTACAGTCAAACACTATAATTTCTTCGATATATTCTTTTGTAGTGTCTATATCAACATACTGTATCTATTAATTATTACCTACCTACTACTTAACTATAACTTATGTGATACAAATTAGCTACATAATGCTACGTTTTTTTGCTTTTTCACGCCGCACACTGTGGCGCCCGGCGCAGACGCAAGATCTGTGGATGCGCAATCTGAATTACTGGCAAAAAAAACAACTTTTATTGTGAATGCCGTTTTCGATTATTAGAATATTTAAATTGAGTGACGAATGTACAAACAGTGAACTATTAATACTGCCTTAAAATTACTTAGGTATTCATTATTACGAACGAGGCATTAATTAAAATCTTGAAAAGTCGATACTAAACCTGCATATTTTAAATAAACTATTTACTTATTGAGTTCCGCATTGTCCGGTAGTGTTAATTATCACACTATAGTTAGACTTGTATGTACTGCAGTTTTTGTTGTAACTACTTATGTGTCCATAATTTTATGAATTAAAATCGCTCCTTAATTGGATTTACATACAGCAAGTCAGTAAATAACTCTACAGGCCACTGCACCAACAAAATTTAGTAGCTTAATGGCGTAAAGTCATAAAAACGCCATGCATTTTTGTGAAGAATGCAATTACAATTCTTATTTTTTTTCTCAATTAAGTATTATCAATAGAAATTATTTTCGCCATTAAATAAACCTTAAATTCCTCGTTTATGAATACGCCCCGACTGTACTTATGTACAAGTATGTGGATGTAACCGATAACTCAGTTCGGTAATGTCTAGTAAAATAGGTAATATTCGTGGTTCCGATTAGAAATCGCGCATCCGTCTGCTATCGATATCCTTGTTAGTAGTCGCTAAGTGAAGAAACGTTTTTGCTCGCCAGTGTTGCAACACTTGCAACTTGCAATATGTCTCGAATTTGTGATAATAATACTAAGTATCTATAAATAAATGATACAAGAAGTTAAGCGAGAGACATTTTATATCTTAGCAATCTAGTTAATTATTTATCTACTGTAAGTAGGTACAGTCGATATTTTATTTTAATATCTATTCATGTATGTCCCTACTACTTGAAGCCATTATGTCGCAAATTGTCGACTTCTGCTAGAATCAATCACTAAATCCATTGATAGTGTCTATAACGATTATCTAATTAATAACCTTCGATTTCGAAAGAAGGCTGTTAGGGAAGCGGCACCTGTCAAAGATATTATTAAAGCAGGATCATACACATTGACCTAGTAGACCAAGACACCATAGACCAAGTTTGACTATTAATATCGATCAGGTTTCAATATAAGTACCTACGTAGCGATAACTTTTTGTATTGTGCGAAACTCTCGGTCTGTCCTATCCTTTCTAGATCTGATCTTTTCTATTACCTATAATAATCATCTAATCCAATTTACTATATCATTAGGATTTCCGTAAAGTTACCTGACATCACCAAATAGGTATAATGTAGTTAATTTTATGATAATTAATTATATCCTTGTGATGTGATAGTAGTACTCGAATCGTAAATCGTATGACAAATTACGTGGGACCTTTAACAGTTAGGTGGGTCCATTTTATAGGTGGATTAGTCCATTGGCTAACTCTTCTTCGTCATTCCATTGCACAATTGTTTGTACCGAGGGTTATGTAAGAGTGGACATAGCATGCAGCATGCGACGCGCTGCATCCGATACTCGGATACATACAAGTATTGGGTAATAGAATAGGCATTGGTTCACTGCTCTTCAAACCAAACTGGCAATGACATCTTTGAAGTAGCGATAAGAAATTATTAGCCAACTTATTTTTGAATTAAACAAATTGAACAGCGAATTGCGTTATTTTAAACCTCGTAGGCTTGATTTTATTTTTTCATGATGAATATACTGATAGTATTTTGGGTAGGACAAAAATATTCAAATAAAATTATTTTTTAATTAAATTAAATTTAAAATAAATTTTTTTTCTAAAAAAAATATTAACTGATCTGGCTATTATCATGGAATTTGTTCAGCCAGAATTTTTATTAGGTTGTTTCGCGATTATGATAGGATCCTCTTTGTGTCAAGCTTACCTCTCGTGCATGACAGATGGTAGTCTGTCTCTGCTCTTTATGGGTTTGGAAATATTGAACCAGTATTTTTTACTGGGTTTAGGAAATCAGCAGCATTGTAAAATAAACAAATGTAATAAACTCTGTCTAATGGTATAATTATATTGTGAATCATATAGGTAATAAATGTTTGGTCGACATTAGATGCATTAGATATCAATTAAATGTATAAACCACTCTATTTCATTTTCATAATGTGATCCAAAGTTTTCTAAAACTGCATTTAGATAAAAGCATGCGGTTAGTCGTAACTTGTTTAGAATTGGAATAAGACAATAAAAAAATATTCTAATTTGTATTCTAAATTGTTGCTTACGTAGCGTAGTTCGAATAAAGCAATTACTTATTAGATACATTTGAGAGCATTGACTCTATAGATAGAGCATTGATGAATGACCGTGGCTGCCGTCATTATTCAATAGCTGAGATATAAGATAGTAATAAATATCTTCCTATTGAAGCACACAAAGACAAACCGACTTTTTTGGTGGGTGCATTAAAACTTGCACTTTTAACAAACTTCTAATTAATTTGGACAGATACAGATATCTACACATTTATTGCAATCATGATTAATTTTGATAAGGCTTGTCAATCGATTTGGATAGATGTGCGTGTCCACAGAACAGTTATTAAACTTGTTTCCCGAACCCCCGATATATCACAATATTTGAAATGGGTATTTACGTACCTACATATTTATTTATTGATCAAAAAATTGGAATACTCGTACGTAACTAATTTAAATTGATGAGGAAAGTGAGCTCGGTGGCGCAGTGTTTGGGTCACTGGACTTGCGATACGGAGGTTCCAGGTTCGATGCCCGGCCAGGTCAGCCATGTACCAATGAGTTATCCTCGGTTTTTTCGACCGAAAAACATACTTACATTTACCGAATGCTCTCAAATGGTGAAGGCAAACATCGTGATGGAAACTGCATGCCGTAGAAAAAAATCTAAGGCCCGCGTGGTGGATCATGGCTCGAGCTCCCTCGATGTAAGGGAATGTCTGTGCCCGAGCAGTGGGGACATAAAAATAGACTGATGATGATGATGAGGAAAGTTTACAAATAGATTATTATACGTTTGTGTAAAATAAACTAACCTACCGTATAAAAAGATGAAATTAATGAATTAATTGCTCTCCTAACAACTAAATTTAAATGAAAAATCGTGCAACACAACAAGGCAATATTCGCGTTTTATAGATTGCGAGGTTCGATATAGTAGCAATTGACTTTCACTGTGCAATGCAATCTACATAATTATGCCCCATTTTACACACCTAGGCACCTTACTTGATGCACTGTGTGATAATGATAGGGAAACTACCTATCTACTTAAACTTCTGCGCGCAAAGGTGGTGGTTAACAGAGACGCAGAGATGTGAGAGGGTTATTGGGCAAGTAGGTAATGAAAATTAAACGCTTTTCATTGTCATTAAAATGGACTACTTACCTAATAGGTGTATATGTCGTGGCCGCCAAATATAAACCTAAACGCAACTGTCACTAACGCAAATTCACGACATCGATTGAGTGAGCTAGGACATCTCGCTTAGCAACGCTTAAATTTAGAGCACACTCTGGAATCGCTACATGCATCTTGTAAAATCTTGTTGTATTTCACTGGTGTATAGATTTTTATTGGAGCGATTCAAACGTGGGTGCCAATCGTATAAAAGCAGTTCGCAACCTTTGCCTGCGCTGATTTTGCGCAAGAGTCGTGCGGGTGTGATCTGCTTTTGCGTTAATTAGCGAGTAATTAAGAAATCGAACATGAGTTCGATCGGTTGTACGCTGTGGGAGTGGAAGCTGATCCTATATATAGATATTTAAACTACCGATATGTAAATTCAAAAATATGTTGACGTGCAAAAATGTACACAACGTGCTTACTTGCAATAAAGAAATTTGACTTTGTCTTTACCGAAGCGGTGTCGAACCTATTGCCTTGTAAATAATTGTGTGTGTACTGGACCAGAATTAGGCAAACTAGTCATCAAATAAAAAAGTAGATTACCATATTTTCGATATAGATATTTATTAATTAAAACTACTTTTGAAAATCTGACAGTGACCAATAATAATGTTCACCATGCCTTGGTAGGTAATTTCTATCAATTTCCCTCTGACATAGATTTTTTCGAGAAATCATTTAGTTAGCGTCTCTAACCCCATAATGCATTGGAATAAAATAAGTTAATTTCATCTCCAGGGACGAGAAGTAGATGTTTCACGCTCGCGATCGCATCAAATACTTAATTTATAATATTTATGTCGAATTTTTCATACCTAGTTTTCTCAGCATACATGTAACATATGTCTTTCCTATCTTAACGGAACCCAATTACCTACGCAGAATGTTGTCCTACATTTTGATTTGCTAATATTAAAACTTATGCTGTACTGAAAGTCTGATTATGAAAGATTTAAATCGAGACAACCTTAACAAGGATTTTTTGCCAATATTTTGGCGACAGGACAGTTACTTCATTAAGGTGGTATCTCATAAAATGTCTGAATCGGTACTTAATTCTGTTTATGTGCTCACAACGTGGGGTGTTCTGACGTATCTTGCCAATAAAAGAGGAATATGGTAGGAGCAGTCGAAAGTACGAACTTCAAGTGTACACTTAACCGTTATTGTCTGCGTTATAAGAGTTGAATTCAAACTTTAAGTATTACCATTGATGTGCTGTTGAATGTACTTGTATCTACACGGACACATCGCTGCAAGCGGCTGAATTTACAATCGACATTACTTTTTACACCTCCTGCGTCCTTAACCAGTGTTGCACAATACGTCGCTGAACAATACTTAAACGTCAGTTCATACATAGGTACTGGTTTGATGCGACGCGAAGTAGCTCGTAAATAATACGAGCAATGACCATGAAATCAACACGCTACACTCTACTAAGTACAGTAGAGTTTAAATCTCCTGAACAAAGTTATTCAGGAATTTCAGGAGATGGGACCTACCTAACCGATACAAGTACTATAGTGTGAGTAACATAGATTACATCATGGTATTTTAATTGGTAGGAACTAGTATAATTAGGTATAAGTAATATAATTACTCTATGCCAAATTGTCAGTTTTATTAACACGTAGGCGCGTAGGCCTCTAACGATTGATGTCGGAACTAAACATTTCCCCCAGTGATGTGAATTGTGAAGTCGAGGTAGAGATATATATGAAAAAATCGACTCTTCACGGGGATGGTCCGGGGGGATGAAATATGCCCTCAATTCGCCTTATGGTTCGCGTTTCTCCTCAATTGGCGACAAACCATTTTCAATCCTTAATTGAAATTAAGGTATTGTTAATTTCTATATCTGATTGGCATTTTTAATACAAAGTGCGCTTCGCTGCGCCTGGCGCCACGTCAGTGTGAACTGAGGCTAAGCTTATCTTCATATTATGGTGCAATTGTCGGCCGCGCAGTGGACTGCAGCCATAAATTAGGCATTTTATTAATTGGCTAACATTGACGAACTACTTTAATATTTGTATTTTTGAGCCAAGTGCCATATTGAGCAATTAAATATGTTAGGCTGGACTCATGCACGGCTGGGCACTAAGATACGTGAATATGTAACTTTGTGTACCATAGCTCATCAAAGTTGGATTTCCAGCGAATCGTTATTGTAATCTTGTGGAATTAAGTAATGGATCAAGCTCGGGTTGAGTTTTGTATGAATAGTGCATATTTAGTACTAAACTGATTTGATTATTTTTAAAAGATGATGATTTTCATCCTGTTTGAATTTTTTTCATGTTATTTATTTATTAATATTTTCAAATTAAGCCTATTGGATTATGGTCTTACAAAAATGGTAAGTATTACAAATTTGTTAGAAAAGATCGAATTTCTATCAGGATGCATTTTTTATGTACGAGGTGCAGTTAAATTCGTATTGATCACGGGACTGACAGTAGGTTTATAGAATCCTTAAGTTTTTATTCAATATCATAAATTACGATGATGTCTCACAGCTCATATTTAAAAAAAATACATATATAATATGATGACCTTGTCCAGGCTGGATCAATATCTGAAGACGGTTGATGATTAATTAACTTACTGTTAGGAAACTTATGTTACCCGCACATAGGTCACAGTTCAAATCTATTCAATGTAATCAACATTCAAAGTAATTAAACATTTACGGAGCTTACTATGGTATGAGGTATGTCTCATCAATGTACACTTGAAATACAGGGTGTAACATGGTATCGCAGATTAGAGATATAATATGGTTTAGGTAAGCTGAATGATATCTAAGGTATCGATAACTGAATAAATATTATTCTACTATTTCGATTTTAAAAAATTACAAATGCGATGGGAATACCGAACTTACATATATTCTGTATTGAATACAACCTAACAATATGTAACGACACCTGTATAAAATAGTATAGGAATTCTGTGAGACGAATGTCCGTCACACAACAGGTGGTTTCGTATAATGCACACAAAGTGTACTGGAATAATTACTACAAATATGGGTGTACTAATTAATATGGCGTATAAATAACTTTATTTACATTAGGTGCACAGTTAATTAATGTGTTAAAGCTAGTTGACTAGCTGTAAAAAAATGGTTTGGTTTAAAAAACTTTAAAGTGCACGCGCGTTGAAGTCTTTTGTGTGGAAGAAAAGTCGCATTTCGTACGTGTCAATGAACTTCAAAATTTTACGTGACCAAAATTGGCTACCTTGTCTTTCCTAACATAAGTTTATAATTTGAAACGTTTGCTTACATTTATGGTATATAAATGTGATTTAAAATTAAGTTTTTTCATGACGTAAGTTCTGCTCGCCTGGTACTTTTTCTACGTAAATCCTAAATAGATAATTGAAATACCACACCGATTTTTGTTTAACAAATTATTTACGTAGGTATAATTCTAGTTTATTCGAGAATTTGTTTACCAGTTGATTTTTATTTATTGCAGGTTTCCTACAGAGACAGCCTCCAGCTAATAAAATGGAGAAGGAAAAGATAGTATTTAAGGTAAGTGCTTTTAACCATTTCAAGGGCTACGTTCTATTTATTGGATGTCGTAATGTAATGTAAAATAAATTAGCAACCACTTAACTTACCATCAAGTGAATCAGCTTTTGGTTTGGCGTCCAGTATATTAATATTTACCGATGAAAAAAGCTTAATATATAAATAAACAAATTAAAAATGAAGTTAAAAAAAACCATCGACAGACAGATCATTGCATTGAACATAGTGGATGTAGCAAAGCTAATGTACATGAAGGGGAAAAAACGTTACTAGTTTCATGATAATATGCGTTAGCCGATACAGTCCTTTGGCCAATGACAGTACTTAATGATTTTATGAGAAATCATTAAATGCTCAAATTCTACAATGGGAGCTGCCATTACGTATTTCCGTGGACAAGTCAGGCACGCGGGGACGTGTCAGCGGTTCGCATTGAACCACTGACACGAATTCGTCACCCGAGCCTACACCCGCGCCGGCCACATTCATCAAACCAAGTGTTAGTCGATACCCCACCGATAAGTAGATTCGTATCTGTGCCGATCTGCATATCGACGTGACTTCGCGATGTAATCATAAAGGTTAAGGCCAGTAGTAACACTGAGCTGATGTATAAGTAGAACATAGTTTAAAGAGATCGGATAATCCGCATTACCTAAGGCTTTTGGATAGCGGCCATCCGGTGCAACGTAATCGAAGCGATATTTTTTTAGTAGGAAATTAAGAACGACAACATCTAGTTTTCTCACAAAAATAAAAATAAAATTTTATTGACATTTTTTCAAATTGAGCTGATGATAGGAGATGTAACTGATATTAGGAGCCCACCAAGGAGGAGTGAGGATCGAACCTGCAATGCTCGCTATAGTCTCATACCCTAGCCAAAATAAAGGCGCGAATTCTTCCTATGCCATTGAAGTTTTTATGAATTCCATACAAAACAAAGCTTCCGTGCCGGTTCCCAATTTTCTTCTTTATGGAACCGAAGACGCCATGCAGTTTCTAGTCAGTCAGTATGTAGAGATGATAGACTTCCATCTACTGTGATGGATGTTTTGCGTGTTTACAAAAACAAAATACGACGTCACGTCCCTCTTCAACAGCGTTAAATAATTAATTGTCACTAACACTTAAGTTAGACACATATCATTACAAATGTATTCAGTTCTAATCTAACAGTTATGGGCCTATAAACACACCCACTTCATATTCATAACTTATCCCCGTTAACCCTTTGCGAATGCTGTCACACAGACAATAGCGCAGTTTGTATGCTAATTTGCATCTATTGCTCCATAAAGGACATACGTCATGTTATAAGCATTTTCGTGACCACTTATCACAAACTTGACCTGAGTTGTGTATGGAAATTGTGTGAATAGCGTAGCACGCGGTTGGCAATTTATGGCAATGACGACTGTTGCAATATGTTTCAGGTGAGTAGATACGGTTCCATAGTAGGGTTTAAGGGACATGTTTTTCATTGGAAAGCTTTTATATTAAATTCATATGAAGTTCATATTAATTTATATGTAATATCTTAATTAAGTACCTAATTCTTAAATACAAATAGCTATAGTAGGTATCTAATAGTCCAATGGTTTCGATCCCCATATGCATGCTTCTGGTATAAGTTATTAACTTAGTTGGAGTGGTTGATAATAAAATTACCAATTTATAAACGCGCCCTTTGTAAATACGATATCTCTGCTATTTTGTGCATAATTTAGGCTATCATTATAAATCAATCTCCATCCGCCCGTGAATCCTCCTTTAATCGTGGGTAATCACTGCGGTTGCTCAGAATTAAACTTAATGGCCACGACAGAATAAAACCTAATGCTTCTTTAAAAAAATCCAAATACGAATAAAGTCCTGTGAAGATGGACTGACCCCTAAATCCGTACCTGAGAATTAAATCTGCGACTGGTCGCAGGAGGCCAATTCTATTAACATAACAATGACAAATGTCTATTAGCCTAGGTGCATAAGTACACAGCATGAATGCAAATACATACGAGTAGCTTTGTTCAGTTTATTATCATCATTTACATAATTTTACTTTCTACAATCTAAATTCTGTTTAAAAATAACTTGTTAGAGATAACGATAAAGCCTATGCTACAGTGTATTTTCTTGCGCGATTTCATATTTTCGTAATGCATATGTAAATATTTACCGGTTCGTCGAGTAAGGTCATCATCAGAAAATAGGTATCTAGTTGTCTAGAAATACCGATAGGTATATCATTTGGCAAGGTGTTTATATACCTACGTATTTTCTTACGAATACCCTAATTTATTGTCCCGAATTATTTATTTTAAAATGACAATGCCAGATTGTGCCCCACCATCAACCGCATGATGAACAAGATAACGAATGAATGTAAAAATGTCTCCCTTTTTTATTAAAATTTTAAATAAAATTTTATTAAGGTTTTAAATAAAGTTTTGTACAACATGCGAGTCGAAAAAACAGCTTAATTAAGAATTCAGAAAATAGTAAGAAATCGAAGCGAATTATTCATTGTCTTTGTTATCATTTTGTACTACTCTTGCAACTCCTACTGATTATGATTATGCAATATGAAACCTGTAATAAGTCGCCAATAAAATGATATATGAGCTTCAATGGTCACGTATGTGACCAAAGGTGGGGCAAAGCTCCATTGAAATGTGGCAATGTCATTTATTCATCTTGTACTCTTTATTGCGCCAAATTCCATCCTATAATTACGACAATATTTTCCCAGTTGGTACTCGTATTTGGGAAATAGGATCTTCTTCATTGCATGTAGAGCTAGAATGCGTTTGCACTATTATTCAATTATTTATTAGCATCATGCATGATTCATTATACATTCTTTACTACTACTGTACCTACAATAACAGGGCGAGTCGTGAGTTTGTGACATTCCTCTTACGAGCAGGTACTCATTACGTATCACCAAGGCCCGGCGATTACCATTGTTAATACGTTAATCTTATCGAGGTCCTGTCGCCTTCACGCGTATTAACCTAACGAAACCAACCTTCGCTTTCTAATAACTAATATTATGTGGTTTCATAAATTAGCCCCGTGTAATTAGAAGCTCGCAACACTGTGGTTGCTTCTTTGTTATATGTATGATGAAACGGTGTTAAGGCGATTCAATAATTTCTCCCTTTCATTCAAATTTCATATACATTTTTTAACTTTTAATACCTCTCTTGCTAATTTAATACAGTTGCTGTTTCACATTTAATTTATTCATAAAGTACAGCTACCAGCAGATCAAGTGTAACACTTTGGACCGTTATTATTATCTGCGACATAAGATTTGAAATTGTACTGTGAGTGTTACCATTGATCTGCTGTTGTCCGTACAATAATTACTTACTATAGATACGAATGCGTAAGAATTTCATTACCAAATCAAAATATAAGACTAGGCAGGCGCCGATCCCTAGATATCAAATGAGAACATAAAACAGAAAAAGCAATGTTTTTTTTCCGAAAAAATATATTAATTAATATTTTTTCATACTAGAAACTATACATTATTAACGTGTTAGCCACTGATATGGGGACTATTTATAATATATCAAAAATTATACGATGAGTTTGGTTCGCGCTGGGACTGGGGCACATTTGACTCGCCTCCTTTAATTCTAGTATATTTTGATGTGAACAGTATATATAGTTGAACTATACGTTTGTGTGAAAGGGAGGAATTGATGATTCGCCTTAGATAAAAAAATAATATGCATGGAGTTCAAATAACAAGAGTGTCTCCGGCTCTCTAAAATTCCATGTCGTATAATAAAATGGCCGCATAATATTTAGATAATTCTTGGTTCTCCAGTCGCGAACTCGCCTGAGCCAGCCCAGTGGACACGTTAGGTTACTCTTTGCGACGCTACTTCGTTATGGCAATATGCAACATGATTATGGACTTTTCACGTTTGTTTCAAGAATTTTTTTTTTTCTTCACTTAGGATAATAAATGCTTACTAACTGAAGTAATATGTACTTAAGTACCTACTATAATAATTATGGATAACTGTTGTTGTTCGATGCAAATAAATAAGACGCGTAGGTATGTAATGTGCTTGCCTACAATAAAACAAGAAAGTTAATTTGATTAAGGGGAATAAAAATGTAGAGGTGCTCTACATTATTATTACAAACCTCTTCCGTGGAAGTCATTTATTAAAGTAAATAAGTCGGGACTAATATTAACATGAGTCTAAATTACCAGAATGAAAGTCGCAATCACGTGTATTGGTGTCGATGTCGGCATTGGAGCAATTGATTTCTTTCTCACATTTTTTGCCGACCGCGATGATTGCTGGGAAAAGTCTCTGTCCCCGATAGTTTTTAGCCAGCTCGTTATCACTGGCGTTCACCTTTGCATAGGTACACACGAAGACAGTACACATGGGGCCTTAATAGGTTGAGATTTTCGTTATAACGTTTTTTATTTGCATATACATACTATGTAAGTACACCTCTACATAGTATAAGTATAACTCTACAACGGTACGAAAACAAAATCATAAACTAATGTGCTCTAGACTCGTTCTCTACTTAGTACATCTTACTGCAGCTTAGAGCTGCGTACACATCGTTTGTTACTGATTTTCTTCCTTTTAATATACACCGACCCCGAAGACGAAGCGACGTTCTGCGTGGAATGAAGAGATTGTGTTTATTGTTAAGGTTGCCTCGGTGTGTGTGATGTGACGAGACAACTAAGTACAAGCGGCGAGTGCGATCGGAACAGGTTCGATGTCATGGCAGTCGCCGCGGGTCAAGGGCTCAAGGCTTCGTTAATGCACGCCAAGTTTTTGCTTTTATTTAACAGATTCACAGAAAAGCCGTACCTGTAAAGATAATTTGATGTGCATTTTAAATAGGGTTGCCAACATCATTACGGTTGTCAGGCGAGTCTTTATCGTATTTTTGTTAGGGGTTATCTATTATAAGTGTTATAAAGTTCCGCCATTAGTGATACATTTAACAGCATATCAGTGGTCACATTTGAAGTACTTACGACTTCAACTCTTAGCGCAGACGTTCAAAGTCCAAAATGTTATACTTGATTTCGCTTTCAACTCTATCTGCTCTTGTACACAGCATCACAGACAGTAATTTTAGATTTGAATTCAATTCTAGCAATTTCTTCATGACTATTACGTACTATTTGTCACTACTATAATTTAATTTCACACAACTTATATTTACTTTAGAAACGAATGACAAACTAAGCGAAGAGAGTATTTCCAAACGTTATTTAAGCTACAGATTAGACAGCCCGTCAATTAACCTTCAATTAACACGGACTGAGTGAACATGCCATAATCCGGTGTAATAAATCATGTCAGGTGAAAAAAAAATCACAAAACGAGCAAATTAGTTTCAAAGCCGATGGAGCGAGCTGCATGGTTCCGGCAGGACGGTTTTTTCCACCACATAAAGTAGCGTGATCTAATAAAGGTATGCATTATACATCATCCGGCAACAAGCTTTATTGATCACGACTGGATTCCGCAGGATCACAGCCTATCGGAACAAGTGTATCATAAATTTAAAGCGTTACGGCCCGGTGCCCCAGCCAAGCTACAGAAAACTACGGCTACATAGTCTTATAAATCTAGTAGTCTAATCGGTAATGTGTCTGCCTTCTGTACACGGAGTCCTAGGTTCGATTACTGGTCGGTAAAGTGCTTCTATTGTAACTAAAGTTGTATCCTTTGTCGAGTTTGTATGTATTTGTGTTCGTAGTTTAGACCATGAGTATGATGTCTAATATTAAAGTGGTCAATTGAGTATGGAAGCGTTATGTATCAATGTCCTTAATTAGCGTCTTCTTCTTGGAGATACTTCTCCAACTAATTCTCCATCTCTGTATGAAAAATGCTGACTGGAATTAAAATCCAAGGTTAGCTCCTGCGGCGAGATGCCAGTTCATTCCCGGATGTTTTGCAGACACGACATGTTCCTCTGACAAAAATTCTTAAAGTAGTCCTTTCCGGTGGCTTGTCCCATCATTATTACTTGTTGCAGATCGTGTAGAGGTCGTGAGAACATGCCTTTATAAGCAGACGCGACACCGTTCACTTGATAATGGTCTGCAAAAGCTCGCATTTTTTATTCATTATCCAAAAATCGTAAACAAAGTTAATAATATGAATAAAAAATGCTCTAATTAATACAAACTAGTATGAATAAAGTTAGAAGATAAAGTGTGGAATAGGTACATACCATAGTATAATTACATATAATTGTAAAGATTTTAAAAAAATCTGTCAAGTACTTTTTGAGAAAACTCAACCTTAACTACTCTAATTAATAAGTTCTGTTTTCTATGTTAGACCGCACTATTTGTGCTTGTTTCATAGAAGTATTTAGTAATCAATCTCCACGAAGAGTTGCTGGTTGCCTAATTAAATCCATCAAGATGAGTGATGGACTCCTCGGCGCCGTTGCAAAATTCCATAATACTGATAGACATCAATGTTAAAATGTTACTCCAAAATGCTAAGCAATTCCAAGCGAGCCAAAAGGACAGTTTTATACGTAGTAGTATAACATGCATGTTAATTAGTTGTAAGGTCTATTACTGTCTATTGTATTCTAATTTATTTAGCCTGGTTAAGACGAAGGCTAATCTCGTCACGACTGCATCTCTGTGACAGTGCTTTGTACTTCGACATTTGTGACTTGAGGCAGATTGGCAGGTACCTCATCATAATAATGTATCTACGCGAAACTGAAGTGTTATCATCTCTACTGTTTATTAAAAATGGCAGTGGTTCCGTTCTACGAAGCATTCTCCATTTAACCCACAGATTTAACCACTGAGAAACATGTCATCGATTGTAGAGTTGTAATACCGATTTTTGAATTCATGACGTGTTTATGTCATCCATTTTCAATGATATCATGATTCTATGATTTTGAGAACGGTAATAGCCCTACTGAATATGATACCACTATCATGATAAAATTATAGACGACTTAATTTTTTTTAAAGATCAATTTTGTTAGCTGGTGTAGTTTGTCCACTTTTTGGTATGCTGTTTGTCTAAAGGCAACCAAAAATAAGTATCGAACCTAGATATTTAGAATTAGAAGAGAATACCGAGTTTAGCAAAGTTTAACGAAGAGGTTATTGAATTTTAACTGCCGCCGTCAACTCAGTCACGATTCGTTCATTATGTTCTCATTCTCAATGTTAAAACATCTACGCAGCTCGGTTCACTTGGCTCTGGGTATTTAATAACAGCTTCCCTCCGAGTCGACAATTGGATGTTGTCTGACCCTGACATTTGAATTGGGCTAAGGTATTTTTGGTTCAATATCTGAGAATCACTTGCCCTTTCCCCGTATTGGAATTTGTTCTGTAACGATTGTTAGGATCCAGCCAAAGGCGATATTCTAAACACTATTTATGGCTTAAGAATATGCATAGAACTAGTGATCGATGGACTTTTATTTCGAGTTAAGATTGTTTCTGTAGAAAATAGTAAGTGGCAAGCGATTCTGATTCACGTTTTTTAAAACTAAACTAAATCTGGCAGGTCTTCAAATGCTGCACATTAAACTCGAAAGGGATCAAAATAAATCAGAAAACACACCACAGAATGGATTAATACTTGCCTCTTTATTCAAGGTATCTTTAAACCTATCAAAAGTTAAATTAGGAAGCCCGACTCATAATCACTACTGATAATGGTGGACTGAAACATGTGAGCTAGCGAGGTAGGTATATGTCAAAAAGAGTAACAATACTCAGACGTAGAGTCACATGTCTGTTATCAAAGCGACCTATATTATGATGGCGGTGTTATCAGTTATACTTTATTATTAACGCTTTTAGCGTTTTAGTGGGTAGAGTACTAGATTATGATACACTATTTTATGTGAACTCTACGAGTGTGTGTACATTGCTAGGACCTTAACGTGCCAGATATTATACTCTACTATCCTTAGATAAAGAAGGCAATGTGTGTATACACCTAATAATATAAGAAATATAGCAAACCCGTGAAAATTTCATACATTCTGTTCGGTTTAAGTCGCTAACTCTGGGTTGTCTTTTATTGCAAGTGAGGGTAAAATGTCCAACAATAAGCTACTTATAACTTATACGATGCCTATGTAGAGAAAGGTGAACAAATAAATATGTTCCCTAGATATTTATATCAGCATGTCGCAATAAACAAATATACGGGTTAATAGCGATTCGACCCGATCGCGATACGGATTGCGTGTGTCTGGCGAAGGTAGGTACCCGCAGGTTGTGTGGCCGGCCACCTGGCGGGCGGGACATAATGTGTTTATTTAAAGGGACAGCCAGAATTTCACAATTAAAATGCTTTCGTATAAGTTAATTGAGCTATAAAGTAAAACTGAGCATAAAATGGGTTTCAGTTGGGGTTCACAGAATAACAGATTTAATAAATACAGGGTGTAACGGAAAGGGTATATGAAGGCGAAGGGAGGGTGTTCAGTATCGGTAACTGAACAACTTTTGTTCTATGACTTATCGAATAAAAAATAAAAATAAATAAATGTCTCATACAAATCGATCAGCTGGCCGGTACAAAATGTATAAAATATATAATATAATGTCGCGAAAATCGAGAAGTCGCAGAACAAAAGTTGTTCAGTTATCGATACTGAACACCCTCCCTTCGGCTTCATATACCCTTTCCGTTACACCCTGTATATCAATTAATTTTACGTCACGGACGTCTTAGATATAATCTGAGTTAATATGATAATCTATAGCCCTTTTTTGACGACAACGAGCGGAACTTGTCACTCTGTAAAACTTTCTTCAGTTCTCGTCTACACGACATGTGATCGTCAACTTGTTCGGTAACTTTTCCCGCTTAACCTGTTAGATCTATTGATTACTTCTTAATTACTCGTGTCTCCGTTACTCTGCAACTGATTAATGATAACAATTTATAAACAGTCTTAATTTATATGAACACAATTTGATGATTATCATATTATGTAGTTAACTGAGTAGCATTATCCACAGATTACCGCACACACCGTGTAGCCTGCAATTGAATAAAGGCTAGCTTGACGATATTACAGTATTTGATGTAGAAGTTTTCATATTGCTTTAGTTGAGAGTTTAATTCCTTCAGCTAAAATAGTTCACTGCCACAATTCCATGTTAATCAAAGGATATTCGTCATTATTCACAGTATTTTCTTGAGAATTGTAGCGATGGTTTTTAAACTAATTTTCTCCTCAACTCCTCCAACAAACTAAACCCTTGTGAAGCGGTTCATCATTAATCCAGATACGTAACTGTGACGCTCGCGCCCAAATCACGTCTCTACAAGGATATTTTTCAACCTTTGCTTGCCAGCCATTGATAATTAGGATTTCTTACGATTATAATAGGATACACTTTGCCAAACTCGGGCCTCGTGCATGACAGGTGGCACAGCCTGTGCTGCTCTTTGAAGGCATGTCAGGCATTTTTTGAATAAGGTCTATCCAACTTCATACATACTAGAACAATCCGTGTGTGCAGAATGTTTTCCTTCACTGTTTTAAAATAAAGATCATAATAATATTGAATATTCTTATTATACACAATGATACAAAACTAAATATAAATTAAGCGATTGCTTATCATCTTCATGTTCGATGTTCATTCTAGACTTTTTTATTATTACATAAGTAGTAATTGCGCATTAAATTAAAGCGATTGCAATGCCCCCGCCACCTACTGTATCCGTGAGAATGGTCGTTATTATTCTAAAAATGGACATTTTATTGATCGAAAGTAAACATAATTTTCCTGTGTGTGGTAATAATGGAAACAATAAACTGGTATACGACGGGAATATTTCGCTTGTAGGATGTCCCGTCGTGTTGAAATTTTTCAATTAATTATTTTAATATGTGGGTCATTTCGTTGTGAAATTGGTAATTTAACGACATGTACTCGTATTAATGTGTGTGGCAGTAAACATATGCACTACAAGGTCTATAAAGACAATGACATGTTTGCCTGTGGCATTTATCTCAGTACACCAACTAAAAATATTAATTAATTAAATCACTAAAAATATAAACTAACTTACAGTACACCAACTTATAAGATTATTTTAACGTGGTTTTGAAATGAGTACGCTCCCATCCCACAAGTTCCAGAGCATTTATAAAATGGCAACTTTAGTTATATTTAAAAATCTGAGACCTTTCTTATGATAGGTACCCACTATTAATGTAGCTTCATAAATAGATACGTATGTATATAAAGCCAACTAAATCTTTATTAACCCAAGCCCCATAAATACAAAGTCAGACACACGAGTTAAAATGCTCATACAACGTGTAGATAAGAGTTGATAACATTTATCTAGGATGGAGACCTCGGGTGGCGTCGCGACGCGGCGGCGGGGCAAGACCCGGCCTCCTGTCTGGGTTATCATCAGGAACTGATAACACCCCGGGCCCCACTCAAACATCGCTCTACTAATTATACAACCACTAGACAGCCACGCGACACGCCATCCATTATTTATGTTCAACATAAAAGTTTTCCTATAATTGCAATTGCATAAGTTTCTTAAGTTCTCCATCAACTGTTGTGGAATTCGTTTTATGAAATTAAATGTATGTTTAGTTTACAACACAGTACCTACGTGACTAGGATTCCCTTTTGTCCCATTTTTGTTGCTATCAGAAAAAACATCGTATATCATCATTCAAGTACCTATAAAATAAGGGCGTAAGGAAGAGCGATTTTGGAAGAGGTCATTGTATCCTCACACCACATTTAGTTGATGATCCCATTATTACTATTTTTGTATGAGATAGCGTGTTATCTTAAATACTCCACAATTGTTCTCTTTATTTCAATCACCTACCTGCTATCTCCGTTCGTTGGAAAATTTCAGTTAAAATCGGTATAATGTACTACATTCCTAGGTACGGTTTAACACTAAGAAAAGTGCACACGAGAGTTTTTAAGGTTGAGATTATCTCAAAACCTGCTTGACCTATTGCAAGAACTCTTTCACTATCCCATAGATAAAAGTTAAAACTATGTAACTGTAAAAGAATTATTAAACTCGGTTCGTAGTTTTTGAGATAAGCTCAACCTTAACCTTGAAGTCCTCTTTAAAAAAAAATTTTTATTTTTTTTCGTGTCCTAATCGGTTTTTATGAGAAATTCAACGGGGAGACGAGTGATCTCATAGTAAATGGTCATCGTCGCCTAAGAGATGTCTGGAACCCGAATGCATTGCTGGTTTGCTGCAGACCTTAAGGAGTATACAGTATTCACGCTTCTCTTGAAGCCTCCGATATATACCTAACTCTGTGGAATGTTATTGATATGCCACCTAGATAATTATTTAACTACGTGAATAAGTAAAATAGGTAAACAAATCGTGAGATAACGTGTAACAGTTGACAAAGCCGAGACTAACAATGTTATGTATTGACAAATTGTTTTACGTAACGCCACCCGAGCATGCGCTGTGAATCAATATTTAACATTTCGTGCGACAGCGCTGGTATTGTTTTAAAATGTTAATGGTTACATAGAGTTACTTCGGGCTTTTTGCCGTGCTACACTGAAAGTCAGTAGTGTGTGGTGCGGTGCTAAATAAAATAGCTGCCACAAACTGCATGCAGCAGGCAAGACCTTTGCTCGTAGTACTAATCTGTTTACCTACTCGAGATTCTATTCTATTTATACACACATATACCTGTGTACGATTGTGTACATGTGTACGATTTGGTGTTTCGTGATGTTCTGATTCTAGATTACCACGTTTTTCAATAATAGCAAGACATAACTTTTAGCCCAAACTAGGATTCCGTGTATGGGTCCAAAGGCGTACCTTCACGAAACCAATCACAAATTACATCCCATGCAGACTCGAAATTAAATACCTATGATTTTTATTACATAATTTACCATTTTGAGACTAATATATTATAATCTGATAACACGTAAAATATATCTTGACAATAGCAACTATTGAAAATGTCAATTGTGAAATGGGACAAATTAGAATGGCTCGAATATAGGTCCCATTAGTACAGGCAGTAATTTCCATAATATAATGCAATCCAATGTTCACATATGCCATAAATATGTCGTATACCTAGGTACCTGCTATCTATAAATACCTCGCGCAAGCCTCGCACTATCGTAAACCAACGTTATGTACCTACCTACCTCTACCCAGTTTATCAACCAATACTTGCCTATCTAAATAACTTATTTTCGTTTCTGACCATATATTTACATTCTACACGCCGATACATAAAATCGTATAAATAATTATGTCATCGTTAGATATTCGTTCATATTTATATGTATGTCGAAAATTGAATCCAATCCTATCCTGTATGACCTAACTTAAGTAAGTAGAGTTGGTCATACAATCCAGAGACTTTTTTTAAATCCAGATATTTAGATATTTTTTTGAAAATTTTGAATGCGATGGTTATAAGAAGCTTTGCCACAATAGCAAGAAAAGTTGCAATAAATTCGACGTTACCCCGTGAAAAGACATATGCGTTATATCTTTATCAATTTCAGCCTCTACGGCTCCAATATTGGTCAAGACTCCACTGACTTTACATAAAAAAGGCACAGGACCAGTTGTACCATTTGGCCAGTCCCATTGATGGTACAACAAGGACAGATTTGAGCTATTTGTACGGTTTAACACAGAGAAAGGTGTAAAGGAGAGTTTTAAGGATTGATATTTCTCAAAAAGTACTTGACTTTATGAAAAATCTTTACATTTACATAGTGTGTACTCTAAACTATCTATATAGTAGTAGTAAAATCTCAACCTTATATAGGCCCCCTGTATACTTGAATCTCCGTCTTCGTGTGTACCATGACGCCAGTGAGGATCTTATAACTTCGCTGCATTTCGCAAAATAAAAGTATTATTTTGAATACTTAAATAAGCTAAGACATTTGGATTGGTAGACGTTGCAGCACACTGTTTGTAGTCCTCCATTCAACAGCTATAAATCAGCTGTTGAGAGTGTTGAGTGCCGCCTATGTTCTCTCGCGCGCCTCGGGCGGCAGTAGACTCCGAAACGATGCGCCTGCGCATTGTGGCATTATCTGAGGCGATTAGGGATGCCATTTTGATTCTGGAACAAGGATACACTATCTCCATGCCGCAGATAAATAAATGTTTGTGGATTTGTTAGTTTACCGCGTATACTCGACAGCACATTATCCTTATAAACCATTCGAATCTAGTAGTAATATTACCATCACGTACATTACATAAAATGTCCGTTTATTTTTGCTATCTCCTAATTACGAGTCCATTCGAAATTATCAACATTCCTACATTTCAATGAAAGTAAATATTTGGAACAAATCTAACTACTTACATAATCAATAACTCTATAGCAGCATCTACACGTGCGTATAATTTATTATCATGATAATAAAATAAATTATTATGCCATTTTTATCGATCATTTATCGTTTATCTTTCTACGATATAGATCTATCAATAATTATAAAATATGCTGTGTAGAGCCGATATCTCATATTATATAAATACCCACATTTGCCTCTATGATCATTAGATCGCAAGAATGTGTCACTTTCATAAAGTTATATTGTAGGAAACTAAGCTGGTCAACCCTGCTCACCTAAAGAAACTATCTAGCACAAAGTGATATAAAATATTGTCGTTAATTCCACCACAGATGCGCGAGGTAACATAATATGTAGCTAAGCAGTGAGCGACGTCAAAGCTAAGAACGGTAGTAAATATGTACATTCAAGCCAGATGTAAAAGGGAATAAACTAACTCACGATTTTATAAATCTTTATAAACTTATAATTGCTAACTTCGTATAAGTAAATTATATGTTTGGTAGGTACCAAATAAGTAATTTGTTTTTCAGTCATATCCATATTATTGCATTGCAAAAAACGACCCCGCCCATCCGATTTCTCTGTCTCCGGCGAATAGTGGGAAAAAGAAGCCCTCAACTTCTACTTATAAGAGTTATATGTTTGAAGTTATAACTTTGATTAGTTCTACATATTTGTTAAGCAACATCCACGAACTTTGTATCGCCCCACACATCAGATAATTGTCTAATTATACCGTCTATTAGATAGGTACAAACGTGTCTAGGTTTTCATAACGCAACAAACGTTACCTCCAATGTTTACACGTAGCACGTGTCGGGTGAACAGACAACATAATTGGTGATTTTGATTTTGTTATGTCATAAAATTATAATTGTGATTACGCACTGTATGTCGGTGATATTGCAATCGGAAATTTAGAACTTGATAAAGAAGTGTATGTACGAGTATGTCTACAGATTGCAAATTGAGTTTAAAATGTTGACAGTAATTGCAGTAGACATACCTAATTAGAAATGGTATTTATTCTGAATAAATAATACCTCTATGTATAGACAGAACATCACGTGTCATACTTGGGCATCTTATGCGACAAGGCCTACGTTTATACATAGGTGATAAATGATAATTCTTAGATCGACAGAATCCCTGTTTAATATTTAAACATATTGTCTTAATCATATTTTTCTTGTATTAATTATAATGGTTTTGTAAGGAATAATGTGCTATCGATTGTATCTACAATAATGCCAATAAACTGTGGAAAATTTTAAAATTTATATTCTTATGTCAATAGGTACTACTACCATTATCTAAAAATTGACCTTTAACTTTATTATAGGAAGTATTTTAGAGTAATAACATTAAACAATTGACAACAGCAGAAGATTATTGTTACTATGCGGTAACCATTTCGGTTAGGTACCTACTAGCCAATATTTGTTCTGAACTTATTGTAACAAAACAGTTAGTTCATATGATAAGGTGTAGCAATACCTTTGTTGTCTTACATTCAACGATTAAGACGAAAATATTAATAATGAAATATTTTCAAATGGCTGCCTGCTTAGAATGGTGCATTATTTTGTCGAATTTTTTGGTTGGTAATGAAATGACAATAGTTGTTCAGTAAGACTAATGACCATGCATAGCTATTCAGTCAATCAAATCATAAAAAAAATTGCAGAAGCTCACGAACACATACTTATCATCATGTGAATGTCGAGGCAATCCAGCTCGTCGACAACACGGACATAGTGAGAAGACTTTTGAGTTAGTGTAGTGTAGTGAGAACAATTCGTAGTCATAGTGCGCGAATGTAAGACACGTGAACAAAGTGATCGCCCTTAATAGTCGTTGGACTAACTCTTAGATATAAGTGCCAATTTATAGAATTTTAGGTCAAAATCAAATTACTTATTAGTCTTATTGTATTTAGGCTAGATCGTAATGAGAATAAAATGTCATACTATGGCACTTTATTTAATAACAATAATAATGTTTAGCTTTGTACTTAACTTATCTACATACCTACTTAATGATTTACCGACTAATTTGTATCATATCAGATTAAAGTAATTATAAGTAGGATATCCATTCAAATCGAGAGATCATAAAGTTAATAAAGCAAGGATGTCCGGTGGTAATTACACTATTACGCGATAGACTGGCACAGTACAAGGGCACAATAGACATTTTAGACTCATCAGAAGCACGCAACGACGATATATTAATACATTTATTATAATAAGATTTACAAATATCGCTATATTTAATTTTTTTCTAGTCTGATCTTGAAGACTTGAACTTATAGTGTTTTATGCTACGGGTACGGTGTTAGCGATGTCTCTATAGACTCTCTAGCTATGATGATGATCGATTACCATCGGACACTGTTAAAATTGTATATTCTATGTACCTTTTCTAGTTTGAAATTGTTCTATGTATCTAGACAACCAATTCTGTCTCTAACAATGGCTGTCGCGCCCTGTAAATATATTTCTCTTTATATTTTTATCTTTTACTCGACAACACAGCTCTGCTAAGATATAATTCACTATCTAATAGACACCCTTATCTGCTTGTCTTTTCTCAAAAAAATATACAGTAATTGTACAGTCGACAGCAGATCAATGGTAACACTTGCGTTACCATTGATCTGCTGTCGACTGTACAACAAACAGTACTTACAACAATATTATATTTTTACTACAAGTATAGGTATCGTACTCGTAAAATGTGTATTATGTAGATTTGGTACTGTGTAAACTAGAGTGTACTGTATATTCAATTGTTATTTCGCTAATTGGAGTAGATTGTCCTCGTAAGTTACCTATATAACATATTTTGCCAATTTACAGGTTTTTATTAAAAACATATCAGTCACCAAGACATAAACGCTTTTTGTTGTTCTATTAATACTACCAACACCTACCCAGAATTTAAGTGGCTTCGATGGAATTTAATATTTTGAAATAAATTATATAAGTACTTTAATTTTGTAGTTAGGTACATAGACAGAGATAAGTATACAGGGGGCCTCAATAAGGTTGAGATTTTCTCAAAAACTACTGGACCGAATTTAATAATTCTTTTACAGTTATATAGTTTTAACTTTTATCTATCAAACAGTGAAAGAACTTTTGCAATAGGTCAAGTATTTTTTGAGAAAATCTCAACCTTAAAAACTCTCCTGTACACCTTTCTCTGTGTTCCACCGTACAATATTTTGTGCTCACGACTTACAAATTAAAGCGTAGTTAAAGGATATCTAAAGATGTCTAGATAATATCAAACACGGTCCTTATTAATCTAGCTTGTATTGTAAGTGTACATAATGTCTCATATCTACTCAATTTATCAATTTAAAGTGCTCCTTTCGAGTTCACTGCGTTCACACACTAATTGACTTTGGCCACATAGAATGCTTTGGCGCAGCCACCGACCGTCATTGACATATGAAGTAATTGTTGATCCTTATTAATAAGGAAGGATCATGTCTTTGCTTTGCCTATCCAACCCTTTGAAACTGCGTGAACTTTTAACAAGAATAAAAAGTAGGGTATTATTTTAATTTTTTGTAATAAAAATATAAATTCCAATTGTTACAAAAAATAACTACTGCTTTTAGGGATAAAGTAGTAAGCATACACCAAAATCCAGTTGGAACCTAGCCATCGGCTGGCATAAACATTTGCATAAGACATAAATATAAATCCATACAGACAGTGCAGAAATTCTATTTGTATATAGCGACACCATTATTATTAAGCTTGGGTGGAGTACACGCCTCACTGAACTTTAGTTGACCTCAGTCTAAGAACGCTTTGCTCTTCGCCCAGATTGCTTTTACGTGTATAACTTATTTTTGTTTATTTATGTGTTTTGCAAATGAGTTGCAGTCTAAAAGGAGTGATTTACTTACACCCGTAATTAAATAAATCTCACAAATGTTTCTGGTATTCCCACTTTGAGACCTTGATATTTTCGTTCATTTCTTAACATATAGGTAGGTATTTTTCACATTTATTGTTGAAGTTGGCCGTTAGTGCTCTGGATTGCCCGATACTGTGAATCACTAGCAATCGGGCCAGACTACTTAAAGCAAAGATGTAAATCGTTGTTTGAAGTACTTTTCGGTGTACAGACGGAATACCGAAAGTCTCTGATGAAAATACCACTAGCGGCACAATCTGATTCGAATTCCGCGTTTACTCCGTTTTGACCACCGTTTAGGTAACCCTGTATTCCTACTTATATTTTGATTCAGAATGAAGGACGGATTCTGACTGTATATTCAACTCTTGTACTTTTGACAAGACTTAATGTACCTATGATCTGTGATCTGGGACTGAAAATAAGACCGTATTTTATTTATATAGAGTACAAAACAAGGCTACGTTGCGACATGTACTCGCATCATGTGACGTGACCGATCTCGTCACGTCGCGTCTCGTCACTGCACCCTTTGATCCGCCGCCATTTGTCACGGGGATTATGGAGTCTGCTAATATATCACGAACACCATTGCGAAATTGCAACTCACATTTATGTACCTCTCTTTATATGTTATTATTTATGATGGGTAGTACACGTATAAATAAAAGAATGCATACTCATCGCAAGCATTCGTGCGCAACATAATGTGAAGCTGCGTTCACAACCAAACAAAACAGCTGTTAAAAGCCAAAATTTTAGCGTTCATTCCAAGTTTTAGCGTTCGTGCCAAGGTTTCTTGTCCGTCAAGCAAAAAACGAGAAATTTTAGATGTGAATGCACCTTTATGCGCATTCTACTCCAAGCATTATGGACAATAAATGTCTTTGAACAGAGCTAAGATGGCAATATTTTTTAAATTTATAAGGGTATCGATAATACGGTGTTAGTTACCAACCAGACTATTGCCACTGAAAAGTTTCACTAGTTCGGTCATCTGCATTGCTGGCTGAGTTCTGAATAGGTAGCTTCTACCAACCTTTCCGAGGCACGGAGGGGTTCAAATGAAATTGACACTTGGGTCCTATCGTCCAACGTTGCCTAACTGTACGGTCGTTTTCAACTTTTCAACGCGTATGAGGTACTCGCAGCTTGACTACCTACCTCGCCATCATCATTATAATCTGATACATTCATTTAAGTCAATGGCCAATGGGAACCCATCGATTTCATAATGCATTGCACTTCCAACGTGGCACATAAATCTCATACGAGATGGAATCGATGAAATATCGTGAGATAATCGCAATGTGAAATGGATCCTCGACGATAACATCTTAAATAATATTTGCATCAGATGATAAATGATCACTTGTGGATCGCGAACCGGTATTTATGCGTAAGTATATATTTTTAATTTTATGTTTTAAATTTCAAGCATACAAGGCGGCTGTCAAAAATATTGCTTAAAGTTCACATCTTGTGACATTAGCATTACAAAAGCTTTATCTTACAAATTAATATGAGTAAGTGCCAATGACGTAAAATATTATCTGAACATTGATAATTAAAAACAAAACATCTACTTTTTCACACATTAACAGAACGGTGTCGTTTAATTAAGAGCCCACAATTTTTTTGGAAATAAACTCAAAATAATAATATAAGTACTTAGATCTATTAAATATTACATGTTTCTGAACGATGTAACTTCTTAATTCCTATACAATGTGTAATTATGTGAGAATTTCACAATGGTTTCCTGAAATTGATAAAAAATATAATATAATAAGGGCGCAAACAACTCTCGAACATGCGAAAATAATTACCGACAACCTATTTTGGGTATAAGTATTTAACCGACACGGTAAACGAACCCGGAACGCTTTGTGCAGGTGGCAGACACAGAGACATACTACCAATGTAGTCAAACAAGTACCATAGTGTACATACATTATACATATACAATGGCACAAGTAGCACGTCAAGTTAGGCATATTGTATTACTGTATATTTAATTTTTATTTAGTCTACTTATTTATCTGGAGACTAGGTAGAGCTTGATGGCTGTAGCACACTGGACTTTCGATATGAAGTCAGAGGTTCGACTACTCGTTCGGTTAATATGAGATTTTCTCAATAATAAGGAAACATGCATATTTTAAGCTAATACTTGTGTGTGTAAAACATGTACAAATTTATCTGGCTTACATCGTTTTATAATAAATAGAGTTATAATATAAAACAATGCCAGCTAGATACATTTGTACGCCCGTCTCCCATACGCAAATAGGTACGACATAATTCGGGTCGGTATACTTAATTCACCTAGGGTAATTCAGACAGACTTGGTTCACCCAGGTCTCTTCCGGGTGCATTAAGTACACTACACCGTAGACTTTCTATTATCTATAATAAATAAGTACATGAAATAAAATACTACAAGGACAAACCGTGATATAGATTATTCTAGAAATTAATAAACAAATAAACGCTGAAGTTACAAGTGGCGCGCGTGACTAATTTACTACATTATAATTATTCACAATCTTATATCCAAGTGTAGATAAGACTTGCCCACGCGCAGCACAGATTCACTATTCATTTCAGTGCTATGAGCTGATCTTGATTGAAATTTTCCACGCTATGGTGTGATAGGAAAAGTGTTATCAACTGTTGCTAGTTATACAATAGTTGTAGGGCAACTTTGTAACGTTATCTGATAATAGTAGAGTATAGGAAGGAAAAGGAACCTTTGGTAATCGGATTGGTAGAAATTTTCCACGGGTTTGAATTTGATCGACTTGGTAGAAATTATTTGAAAGCAACTCAGTATTGTGGTATTGCGAGATATATATTTCCCAGAGGTATAGCTACGAGTACAATTGTTTTATAATACTTACCTTCTTACTTAAGTATGAAATACGTGCTCTCGTGGTTTGATAGGGAGTTAGTTCTGCTGCTTATAGCCAGAGATTACTCCATAGTTATTAAGGCAACGTTGTACGATTTGTACTTACTTACGCACTTAGCTTTGTAATATTGTTGAAACAACTATCAGGGATCATCTTAAAATTAACATTTGGAGGCTGTTTAGTTATTGAAAGTGATTAGCATTTACAACGTAGGTACTTATCGTTCATTTTACTAGGTAGGTACTTTAGATAGAGTCTACGCTTCTTGTAACCCAAATACTATGTAAATATGCAGACATTTTTGGATCCATGCGTCGCGCTCATTTGAATACGGTCTAGATTAATGTAATGGTTTTGTTTGCTCTAGTGTGTTGACTAATGTAGGATACTTCTTGTAATCGGAACGGAACACAAATTTTATGTCTTTGCTGACTAGAATGTAGTCTTTAATGTCCCTACATTACATAAGTAAATAGCTACCTAATTTCCTATAAGTACTACTTGGGGCATATAATTATGATTATCTTAAGTAAGAAAACATCGATGAAATAACTCAGAAAAGCATACGGAGGCTTCATTTAGGTTGAAATATTAACAAATTATGTACTTGCCCGATTTTCATTTGTTTACCATTACTATAAACAAACTACTCTGCACTCTAAGCAATATACTGGTGAATGAATTTTTACATCACTCTTTGTTAGTTTTTGATAAAATATCATACCCCCCTGTATATCTGAGAGACTGAACCACTCTCGGTACCACCCACATCATTTAGTATAGTCATATAGTGTCAATCACGCACGAGGATCATTTCAGCAGTTACGTGTGGTATCGGTCGGAAGTACCATTGTCTTCATATCGTTGTCGTTTATCTCTGAAGTCTGCAGCACCCGTGAAAGTGAACAGAACAATGTTATCTAGAAACTAGATATATGGGATGTTACCCAATGAATTATCGCGTGTCAACCACTGTCAGGAAACAAAGGGGATTTTGATCCCCGGTCATAAATTGTGCTAATTATTCATCGTTGAACAAACATAACGAAAGCTTTTTAATTAAAAGAAGACAAGCAGAAGATTAAAGAGCGACGTTTAATTTAGACCTTTCACTCTTAAGTCTTAACCTTTTGATATTTTCTAATATTCATTCATTATCTTTGTCATCGCTTTGTCAAAGGTCATTGACTCGGTACCGTATAGGTAATGAAACTGTGTTGCGAGTCGAATACCGAACCATGGCGAAGTTCTCGTACTCGCCTCTAATTTTTGTCGAATAACCAACTGTATTGCATAGTATTATGCTACTATGACGATCTCCTGGCCTAGTCAGTAGCATGCCTGCCTTCTATGCAAGGGGTTCTAGGTTCGATTTCCGGTATGGAATGCTTATTTATACCTAAAGTAAACTTATACCTAGCCTGGGTCACAGAATATATAATAGTACAAGTACAGAAGAGTCTCTCCTAAAAACCGTTAAAATAAATCGCGAGTCTCGCAGCGACGCAATAAAGTACAATTCAGCTCGCGCAGCGCGAAGTGCCTACAATTATATTCACCTACAACGTGCGTCTCTTTCTATCGGGTAGCTCTTTACTCTTCTGACACGATTAGGGCTGCCGGCTTGTGAAAGATAAATAATCTGAATATTTAATGAACATATATTATTATACCACTCTATTATTCTACTTTTGTAAAAAAACTGATATTTCAAATATACCTACGGTATTAGATCACAAAAGACCATAGGCATGCTATCTTCTTACACTTTAATGGGTGTCTGCAATACTAAACATAACTCTTTTAGGTTTTAGCTAGGTACAATCTAGTCCGGGAGCCGAAACCCATATTTACATATTTAAGATGCAAGAACTAGCCTTGCGATTTATTATATAAATCTAATCTAATTATTCGTTCATTATTCATTCAATTTCATTCAATTATCTGCAACTATTCTCTAGATTGCATGGTAAAACTACTCGTAAGTTAATGGAGAATAAAATCGGGGAATAAAAATAACCCTGGGATAGTTACTCCAGTATAAATTGAAGTTTGGTCGAATCCACCCTAAATAAAATAAATTATTATGGTAGGTACTAAATTGTATGAAAGAATATTTTAATAATTTAGACCAAATTCTTGTCACGATTTTTTTCTTCCGATACAATGAAAGACGGCTAAATACGTCGCAGCGCGGGCGCAAAATAGCGGGCTACGTGCAATCAATCTGGAGCGCAGCAGCCCACTGAATAGCCGCGCCGGCGCGGCGCGGCCCAAGGCCGCCCGCCCGATGTACCTGTAGATTTATACCTAAAGCGCGGAGTGCACCAGGCCTGCCTGGGTGCAATTTTCCGTTTGGATTTGCATAGGTACATTATATGAGGGTGATATCTTATTTATCTCCTAACAAATCTTATTACCTATAGCAGTCACTGTTGATGCTGACCGTCTAGCACTTACGGCTTTGACCTTTATCTCATAGCTCCAGGTCCTGTCCGTCGCACTAATGGCAGACGCAATAGATAGAAATCAGAATACCTTACGTTGCCATGTTTCACAAGGCGGAGAGCGTCCCCAATCGATTGTGTCGGCTGGTTTGCCGCAACACCTTCGCTGCAGGGTTCCGGATAGTTCCAGCCACAATATCTCAATTACCTGCTAATGTTATGCTTCGCCAGTATCTTTGTGGCTCGAGACGAGTTTGGAGTTAAATAGCAAAATAAATTGGCTTAGAATGCAGCTGTTACGTTAAGCTAAATAAATTGTTATGTCCTACTTTTTGGTTCAATGGTGTCTGTTGCATCTTTTGATTGATGTTTTAGTTCTAGATAGTTATTAAATACAAGTAAAAGTATCTGACGATGGTGATCTTTTTATCATCAGTATCTGGTCTGGTATGTCACTGATGACAAAGTATTATTTGCTTTTCACTATTCACTTTCATTGTGCAATATAAAGTCTATCGATCTATCTACTTGTCACACTTCTAAAAAGTACATAGCCATAGTTTTATTTATAGACATTTTGTGTTTGTGTACTGTTAATCCCGTTGAAGACCAACCGCTTACTAATCTTTTGTTTAATCGGTTACATTTTTTGTTTATTTACCTTTTAATTACTCGATAAAACCCATCAGAGTTACCCGCTATCTCTAGTTTCTATCATAAATGTGAGGAGCGTCAAACGGAGACGCCCTTCATGCAACGGAATACGAATGCCATGACATTTAGTGCATGAGCGCAGGCGCAGGCAGCGCGCCTCCGTGCCTTCTGACCTCATTGCCGGCTGTCGTGAAATGTCTAGTCGCAACTTTTTATATTAACGGCTTATTACTTCGGCGATCTGATCAAGATATACTGTAGTTCAAGAACTCTATTAAAAGTTCGTGAGAATAAGGGATTTTTTTAATCTTCTGAGGCCTTCAGAAATAAGTCAAATTGAAATTACGAATTTCGTACATGAAGCTTCTCAAAAATCGTCAAAAACTATTTTTGTAAAATAAGAATGTTACACGATTTTTACAGTTTTTGTTTACCTATTGATAAAAATATCGTTACAAAATGCAATGTCTTAACATTAAGTACATTACCATATATTTAAATAAGATACATACGAGTATATGTATAAGGATAGGTATTATGTACTATCTGTTAGTATTGACTTCATGACATATTTAATTAATTACATACTTTTCCATTTAATATAATTTGCGTCGTAATTATAGAATTACGAGTACCTAACTCGTAGATCATACAAAAGTCAAGACGAATGCCATTGTAAATGGATCTTATCAAACTAGCACAAGCGGTGATTGTACTTATTTCACAGACGTCGTGTGAGTGTGACTATATCCTAGTGCGGAAAGTTACAGAGATGCTAACAGAGATATGTAATCAAATATACACTGTTATCAGAAATAACCAGGATCGTACTAAGAATACTGCCTGTTGAATGAAACACATTTAATGTCATTTATTCCCAATAAATTGCAGTTTGCAAGTTGTTGGTGACACAATAAAAGAAGTTGGATACAATTTTAAAAGAAGGGTGTAGCAATATAAAAATACATTAATTAAGGCCCTTAATGTATTTTCATCTTGTCAATAAACTGAAATATTTACGCATCCAAAATATATATTTAAAAACGCGTCAACATGTCACACAAATTAACTAAAACGTAACAATTACCTAATTATGAGGATTTTGCAATAGGACTGTAAGATGTACCACACTGTGTGTGCCTGTCTGTATGCCTATACCATAAGTGGAGGTTCATGTTCACGCCTACTCGTACGAGTAAGTTTTTAAACTTTCTAGTCCTTTTACAAACCTTACAGGTAACATTTAAAAATAAGGTAGACGATTGTATCGATTCCAGATTGGCCCACGCTAAAAAACGTTCCGCTCACTCTTACGCTACATCCTATACGAGTGGCAGGGACAGTGCGTTTGTGTTTATTATTAGATTTATACGACTGAATCACACCTAATGGGCTGTATGTCTCCTTATGCACAGAAATCTTCTTACAGAGCCTTCCCAATACTTCCCTACAAATATAAGTATCGGTCCTTTGTATGCATATTGAAACACCAATACGCAATGTGAAAGTTTTTGAACCGAAACATAAAAGTTGACAAATAAACAGTTCAAAGATTTATTTTATACACTTACTGAATTTGCCCTGAACTGAACCGGATCTGTCAGATCTCCTGATAACATGATATATTGTGTTATCTAAGTACAGGCAATATTATCACGCGTTTTTCACGCATGTACTGAATGGCGGCGTTATCGCATAATTACAGTGAGTACCTACTTTAGGATTTGCCATGTAGGCTTTAGACACGACGATGCAAGGGGTCCCCAAAGAGTGGAACGTAAATCAGTTCCGTAGATGCTCACTTCTGGCTAGAGTCAGACTATTTAATTGTAATGTGTGAACTGCTTCAATATAGTCGGCAATACAACAAATGTGATACATGGGCTTGGGAACTCTATGCGACTGTAATACAGCATAGATTGCACTAGATTTTTAAGGTTCCGTACAGTCGAAAAAGCACATCAAATGTAACAATTAAAACTCAGTACCTTTCCTATTGTTGTTGTTGATGAAAAAAGTTACAAATAAAATATTGATAGTTTTTTTTAAAAATAATATAGAGATAACATTAGTACCTACGGACAATAGCAGATCAATGGTAACACTTGCAGTACAATTTCAACTCTTACGACGCAGATAATAAGAACGGTCCAAAGTGTACACTTGATCTGCTTTGATGTGTACCGAGACAAATTGTTGATGTGTGGTAGTGGGCGACAATTTAACTTTCAAATTCAGCCATGTGGCTAGTCAAGTAAGCAAACAAAGCTCTCAAAATATGTCATTGGCTCATTGAGAATCACTTCAAGTTTGCAAATACTGACAATCACTCACTGCAAATACAGAAATAATGAAAACAACGTGCAACATCGCTGTAAAAAGTTTCTTTAATTTGCATAGAGACCCGCGGGTGCAACGGCTGAGTAATTAAAAGTTTCGCTATACCCACGACCTGGGTTTTTAGTTGTCTTTGTTCTGTTGCAACTGGTTGCAGTTGCAGAATTATTACTTGCCGTAGTATATAATTCCTTAGTGCTTGTCGTTGCTATTTATACTACATCGTAACTATGCGCTTAATCAGAAAAAAATACTTTCACCAAAATGCTGTAGGGATTACAGGGGGTTGGTATCTCGTAATTGTATATCGCAAAATGAGTACATATCACGAATATTGTAATGGTTGTAAATACTCGTACCTAAATTGTATGAGTTCTAAAGCCTCTAATGGCAAAATGTACCTACATGATGGGTACCTAAGTATATAAAAATTGAAATGAAATGTTTCGAATTGCGTATACCTACGTTTTGCGATTTTGTCATTTAGACGCCTAGTAATAAGGTTACGTGCAATGATGAAATGAATGCCAAAATACTTAAACCGAATGTTTCTAGGTCTCTAAATGGCAAAAAACGTGCGTGTTTTATTACGCCAAAAATATTCAAAAGTTCATGACCGGTTAAGATGTTATTGCCTACTCTAGTCTAGACATTTACCTACTCTTGTTCCGATATCTATTCGCTTATCAGTTGCCTATCACACTACCTCAGACAGTTATGAAAGTCAATGAACTACAGCACCTATAGGCAAGGTAGGTATACCTACTATACATATTACAGTAGCAATAGGTACATTACTCAATTTACGCGTAGTTATTAGTTTTTCTCCAATGCCTCTGTATTTTCACTTTTGTCTCATTTACAACAGTCATTTATGGAGTCTATTCACCAAAGCCGTCGACAGACGGACACAGCCGGTTTCTATTATGCTTCACACACACACAGCCACGACCTAGCCGCGGTTTGCGTCCTGCGATCAGTTGAAACGCATGCCCGCCTCATTTTCTGCCGTCGTTACATACTGGACGTAAATCGCAGGCCTCAGATCGCTACCTACTGGACGTTAAAATACCCAGAAAATAAGGCGGGGCATGCGTATCAACTGATCGCAGGACGTAAGCATGTGTGTGGAGGGCATTAAACGGACTTTGTCGGCGGCTTTGGTGTGTAGACTCCATTAGGTTGGTTAACGTGCGCACAATGCACCGAACTGTCGATACACTTTAATAGCAAGGTTCAGTTAATAATTTAAAAGACAAGAAGTTAAAGGGATGTTTATTTGAGTAAAAGACACATAACTGTTATTAAGCGTCTAATAACATTCGAGCTCCCGATTCTGGTCAGCCTTCATCGTTAGAATTAATTTAAATCAATTTATTTCATCGTTTATGTAGATCTAATGTAATAACTGGTATCTTGTTATATAATTGTGAATCACATGCGACGTGTGACCATGGGGGAGGCGAGTCAGCGCAGGCGCAGGTGTGCACAAATTGGGTCGCATCTTTATCGAGCAATGTCGGCGTCCTTCCATAAGTCTCGGCATAGAGCCTTTCATTGTATCAAAAGTTTGTATTTAAATATTTACTGTCTGTAATATAATAATTTATTTTATTTGCTAAAGAACCACCGTGTTGTGTTTATTATGATATTTAGTTGGATACGAGTACTTTCATTGTACTACTCTTAGATATAGTATATACCTATTTACTTACATAAACTCATATCCGTATCCGTAGGACTTCCATCTCCTATGATCCTGGGACCTCGCTTACTCTACCTACATTCATCATTATAATTTTTCATGCGCACTCGTCGGTTTATTCACAAAAAGCCTTTTCAGAGAATATCATCTCATTTATATAAAAGCGTTGCGACTCTATCAATTAATAAAGGAATAATTTTTAAATTAGGTCAAACTTTAGTCGCAAACTTCTGATGTTCGGCACTTAGGTCGAGATTCTTAATACTCGTTTACAGCGTAACATTAGCGTGAGCTCGCTCTTACGACTGTTATAATTGTATATGAAATTGTATGAAAGACAGTTCTAAGACCGAACTCAACCTCGCTCGCTCGCTCTGAAAACTGTCTGTAAGTCTCGGCCTTAGACCTCGCTTCGCCGATGCATAAAATCCGGGTCGCATCACAGATCGCATCACAGATCACAGACGAGCAATGTTGTTCTCCTTCTATACACCTCGACATAGAACCTACTTAGAACAACTCAATTAAATGATCATCAACCTACAAGTTTTGAAGGTGACCATCGCCTGTTATGTAATAACTCTGGTATGTATTAAGAATATTGCGTGGTTTAGTCTCAACGTTTATTCTGTTTATACCCGGTGCTCACCGAAACAACAATCTACGTACGTACAAGCTTTAATTTTTTACTTGTTAAGTGCGAGTAGGATACATGCTTAAAAAAAGCTTTCACAGCTTCAATGCAGTCATATTTACATTAGGTTTAATGCATTGGAGTAATGATTAGAATGTATCTGTATATCTGATGACTTGAATTCATAAGTATAATAGTCGTAATATGTTTTGACAAGTAATATTGTTAAAATCACATGTGTGATTTGACGTTAAAACCATTTTGGTGCCATAGGAGGACTAATGGAAAGTTATACGGAAATCATGATTGAATACTTTCCATTCCCAAGCAGTAGCCACTGCTTGGGAATGGAAAGTATTCAATCATGATTTCCGTGACTGAATGAAAAAAGTTGATCATAGAGTTCAAAGGAGAGATACTTGTGTCAAACAGTGGACTAATGTCGGTTGATGATGATGACCTGTTATCAGATTAAGGTAATCATGGGAAATCTGCTGAATGGTGTCACAATCCGCTATCATTAATCTTCAGTTAACTATAGTTACGCAATACTGTCACGCACTGCTGTTTATAGACAAGTAGGACAAGAACTTTAAAATCGAAGGATCACGCATGTCATGAGATGTTGTTGACTCAACATAAACATATCCAATGCAAAAATGCAGTCTATCAAACAATACTTGTCTTTCGCCAGCGGTGGAGTCCCCAGGGTCAATCAATCAAACTTCGTGTTACATGCATGAGTCGATGATGTGTGTTCCAGCCTAAACTATGTAGAAGTGTGAATGTCGACCGGTGAGATTATCGGGGTGTCACTCGTCGGTTGCGAAATGTGGTCCATTGTGTTGTGTATGGCGCCGGCGCCGGCGCAGCTCCCGGGCGGCGCGGCGCGGCGACTCCGCCTCGACCGTGTTCGATTTGATCTATCAAACAGACGGCAAAGAGAGGTGATGAATGTCGATATCGGCGAAGTATCGATGTTATTCTTTAGGTGCGGTCGTCAATTTTAGATAGATAAAGTATTTATTCATTTTGAAGCTCGTATCCTATTTCCTCTATCCGTTTCTGTCAATAGCTGTATTATGTTGACTCGGTTATGAGGATTGGTTAAACACGAATAGTCTGAATAAAGTTATTTTTCAACTAAGTTGTTTATACTTTTACGCACTGTACTTGTCGTGTCAGTTGCATGGAAAAGATTGCTTCGTGCAATAAGGTCACATATGTATAAACTTTAAATCTTGTTCTTATACTTGTTATTAATAAGGTGTTTGTTTATCCATCTCCGTCAATACTCGAAAAAGTATCGATAGATTCTATTGTCTCGTGCGAGGCATCCCTCGGATATAATGGGCCTTGATGTGTCCATCAAAGTATTCTGATGTGATGTGATGACTCATTATTGTTGTTGTGGTATTTGGAGCACGCATTCTCATTGTGCCGTGTAAATGGGGGATCCACTTGTGTTATGCCAATTTTCGGATCTTATCTCACATTTGTATGGGTATTATGTTACATGCTTCGCATCATGTATTACAAACAAGTAATTAGGATAACCACTTTTTAGTTTCCGTGGTTTGTAGGTTCCGTAAGTATTGCCGTCGAATTGTGTACTTGTGATTTACACTTGATGTGTTCTCGACTGTATTTTAAATATACAAAAAATGAATTATGTATACTTGCTTAATTGGTTTTAATATTTGTTAAAATATCAACACACAATTAATTTACGTTGGTAAACTATAAAAAAGATAAGATAAGATCCATGTTACGGTAGCTATGTTGGAAAAGAACATGCCCCGGAATAGCGAGGTCCCATGTTTCAAATCCTGGTGGTAACGAAAATAAAATTAAGACAACAAAAATAAACATATTTTAACGTTTAGAACAAGCTATTCATAACATGCTGTAATGCGTGCGCGATAGTGTGACCAACGAGAATTTTATGGCCGAAGAAGAGGCAGAAATTATGATGGGGTCGTTAACGGAAAGCGAAAACTTGTCTTACGTAATTGCCATATTGTGCTAGTACGCCATGGTCGAAACATATTGCTCCACTTTGACTTCTTGAGGTGTTGACCTAGTATATTTCTATAGTTCAGATCCTTTTTGGTTCAGTCTGTTCTATCTACTAGCTACGCAGTACATAATTTGCTACAATTGACGTTTGTCATTGTAGCAAATTGTCAGTTTAGGAACCTAAACTGGATCGCTATAAGAGGTGAGAGTAACCCTGCAGTCAGGAGTACATCAAAGTTCACAAAACCATTGCAATCACGTCGTGTAACCTATATTGTGTGTCTTGATGTGCTGTCGATTTGTGTCGATTGAACAAATGTATTTTTAGTTCATTCTATAATGATGGTACTTCACTTGGCTATTCGTATTCGCTATTGGTTGTTTGTCGTATTTGTAATGGCGGCACTTCATTTGGCTATTCGTATTCGCTATTGGATGTTTGTCGTATTAGTCAAATACTTGATGTACACACAAATAAGACGAATACTTTGTCAAGAATACCAACCACACATGACAATTATGACAAATACGCAAATACGAATTGTTTGATACGCTGCTGTGTGTTGTGAGCTAGTAGGGCTGGTTGGTGTTGGCGTTCAGAGGCAACTCATATAATAAACCAATAAAATAACGTAAATTGATAAAATCGATGTAATAATGGAAGAAACAAAAGAAGAATGACAGTAGAATAAAAAAGTAAACATTGGAACCAAAAAGATAGATACAAAAGAGATGTTATGTTGCAAACACGAATAGCCAAGTGAAGTGGGAGCATCAGAATCGTTAGGACCAACACCAACCCTGTCTTGTTCTTGGAGAGTTTTGGCAAACAGGATTTGGTATTGTTATCTAAGTTACAGAATAACTTAACAATACCGTCGTTGGTGCAAGACGTTGTTAGAGATCTGACATGGGATTAAGCAAAAGGGGTATGTTGCAAAAACATGTTACATGTATTACACGGTGACACGGTGTTATCTCTTAGCACAAGGTTGGTGCGAGTGGCCCTAAAACTAAGCTTTCAGTATGAGGTCTCTCGGTACACCTGATTATCAGCGACATCTAACAGCGGATAAAATATTGGCGTCATAAATGTCAGCCTTGTTATTTAGTACGCGTTTATCGATTCTCTATACATTTTCAACACTTGTTAGTTACGGTATTTAAAGTACTTAGCCGTAAAAACTTATGAGTTAGGAAGATACAGCTTGATTACTTTGTGTCCGTTCTCACAGCGTGACCATCGCCGAATATAAACTCGCATTGTGCAGGTATTTGTGTAGATTTTACAAAAAATATTGAATTCTATTTTTGGAACTTCGACCTTTGAGCATGTCTAAGTAAAGTTCTGAAACTTAAATGTCTTGTTTTTGTTCATTTAGCTACAGTTTTTCAGTACTCCATGCTCTCACTCACTACTAGGATAAAGTCATGAGCTTATTCAGACCATCCTTCTATGTGAGCGTTGAGCTCATCGCTCCATCATCGCCTGGGTCTATCGCAACATGTCATGTCAGTCCTATATTATTATTATTGTATGACTACCGGGAACTCCAAATCATGATACACATATAGATACCATATTTAACAAAAATAATTCACATACACATCAAATCACATCAAGTGCAACACTTTGGACCGTTCTTATTATCTGCATCGTAGGACTTGAAAATGTACTGCAAGTCTTACCATTGATCTGGCTGCTGTCCGTGCCTACCTCTTTTAGAACTCGGGTAGAATAATACTTTGCAAAAAGTTTTTTAAACCACTTTTTAAACTACAATATTTGTAAACATATTTATCAAGATAAACGGGAAATACAGTGTGCCATACCGAGAAATAATAAGTTTTATTTTTTGTTGTGCTGTTTTGGTAAAACAAGTATTTCACTTTCCTACAATCGGTATTGTTTACTACAGTTTTAGAGCGGTATGTTATCGCATCACGTTGTATATCCGTGATGTTTCGTAATCAGTCTCGTGCTAAAACTAAAATAGAACAAAATAAAAGTTGATAACAATGTTTGTAGATAGTTCAGTTTGATGTTTGTCAAACAGTATTTGGAGATAACTTATTGTTAACTTAGTTACGAATATACGAATGTAGCCATCAAAGATCTGCATCGACATCGGGGATACATGTTGTGTGATTCTGTTGTGGCCTCCAAACCTAATCCTAAAATATAAACGAGACGTTACTCACATAACACACATAAAGTTACATGCGGCATTTTGGACTTTGTATCCTACTAAGTGAGAATTTTTTTATTGTTCTATGTAAGTATGTTATTCAAATAGCCTGAACAGTCTGTAAAAACAATACATTGTTTGAACTACGGACCACGAGTATACGTCACCTTATCAACAACAAAGACGTCAGCCTGGCCCAAATGCGAGCAATTTGTAGCACAGTGATATCATTGTATTCTTACGGACATTTAAATAATATTGAATTCATAATACAAAATCTTTACAATTTCTATGTTTTGCAGACTACCCAGAATTATATTTGGATCATTTAGGATTATAATAGGACCCAGTCTGTGCCAAACACGACAGGCGGTAGAGTATGTCGAGGCTCCTTGACTGCTGGCTTTTATTCCGATGTATATTAATTTAATTTATTAGCTTTAGGTAAACCCAGTAATTAGGTACCTACTTATACCTAAATACTGATTAAGAAATAATGATCTCAAATCATGTCAAATAACAAATATTGATTGATATGCCACGTCTACAACGACATTGGTTTATTACCTTAGCCTTAAACACAAACAAATTATCCTCACACGTTTTCTATTAGCGTTGTATTCAATTGATTAACGTTTATTTGGCATCCTCGATCAGTTGATCACCAAAAATGGGTGGCAATTAGTTGAATACCAACACCGACAGTCGACAGTGTGCCAAGGAGAAGCTACGACAATAGAGATGCCTTCTCGAGCTTCACACCCGCTTTGCTTAAATTATTTGATGGAGTATAGCGGTGGAAGGTTGTTCAATGCCTTGTAGCAATTTGCAGGTATAAATAGAGATGGTAAAATATTAGTAGAGATTTCTTTTTGATTTTGGTCAGGGTACCTATAGGTAAGTTTATAATTATTGCACTGATCATAGCGTCTACGCAGAATAACTAGCGTATATCGAAGACGTATTAATTTATACGCACTTATAATATTTTGAACTTATTAACTCTTTATTATACAAAGAATAATATAGTAATCTAATTTGTACAAATGCGGTCTCTAACTAAATATCAAACCGGCCAAGTGCGAGTCGGCTGTTGGACTCGCGCACCGAGGGTTCCGTGCAACTTCACCATAACATTTGCACAAAACAAAAGATAAACTAGATTTAGTACTTATCTTTTCGTTTTCGAAACTGATAACGTCATCGCGTTTCAGGTCTTGACAGACAGACGGACATACGGACAACAAAGTGATCCTATAGGGTTCCTTTTTCCTCTTAAGGTACGGAACCCTAAGAAGATGTCTTCCAGGCCACTCTAGCATAATGGAAATACTAAATAAGTAATCGGCTGGTGATTGAACTAGGCTGAATTTTGGTTTTACACCTGCTTGAGTTTGTTTGTACAATGTTGTTAAGCGAATTTAGTGTCCACTCGCTGACATAAAACCGAAACCAAGATTTTTTAAACCCCACTATTCGTTCATTATACTGTTGATATTAATCTCTCGGCCTGACTCATCTCATCTCGCGCGTAGGCACAACAATGCAGCGAATATAATATGCCCCCGCCAATTGCACTGTACGTACACATTCGGCAGGTGCACATTAGATTATTAGCACCTACTTAATTTCCGATTCGATGAATCACCTTCTAATAGATGAAAGACTTACTCGGTATTCAACTTCATCGTCAAAGGTAATCCGTCAATGAAATTAACTTTCAATGATATCGTTTTGTAATATTATACCTACATGCAATTAAATATAGATTTAAACCTATAAAGAGCTATTTATGTAATTGTAGATAATATATCAAATGTAATTTAAGTAGAGAACGTATTTGATTATCATCTTTTTCGCGAATTTATAAACAAGGATGCGTAATGCCTCCGCATTCATTCAAAAAATCTATCCAATATTGATATGTAGTAAAGTTAGTAGGTATACAAGAAGCTTATAACACTTAATTGATATTGATAATAATGTATAAGCCCATTTTATTATAAACATACTAAGTTTTATAGGTTTTTTAAATATTTTAAGACTGCGCAGTAGATTACCCACCTATTTATAAACATGGGCACTACCTATCTACTGTCATTTAAGTACGGATAACAGCAGATCAATGGTAACACTTGCAGTACGATTTTAAATCTTACGACGCAGATAATAAGAACAATCCAAAGTCCAAAGTGTTACACTTGATCTGCTGTTAGCCCTAGTACTAAGTGCGTTCGCTCCTCTGCAATTGCCTGCTTCACGCAGCTGTCAATTACACATGACATGCCTTCACGCAGGTATTCGATAGGCCGTCATTAAAAACGTTCCACACACAGCCGCGATCCACGGCCTAGGCCTCAGATCGCTACCTACTGGACGTTAAAATGCCCAGAAAATGGAGCGAGCGAGGCATGGCCGCATGCCGCAAGCCGCGTGGAGGTCGCGGCTGTGTGTGGAACGCTTAAAAAGCTTTTAGAACAAGAGCCCGACCAGTGATTTCGATCTTACGAAATGTCTCGTAGAATGTAATAGACCTTTGTGGCAATTTATAAGAAAATTACATGTACACTTTTCTTTGTGTTACCTTAGAAACTTTCCTGCTAGTAAATACCTAATATTGATACTAACTTGATAACTACCTACTAGTAAATATTTTTTTCGATGTCATAGGTAAGGTAAAGTAAATCCTTAGGCACGTGTAATCCACCAATCCCCACTTGTATCCGCCCGGAAGGTCTGTGCAATAATAGTGGGGATATAAAATAGGTTAGGATAGAATAAAATAGGACTTTAATGGAGTCTATGATATTTTCTATCGACTCTATTACACTCAATTATTGTTAGATGGCAGACTATTTAAAACAGAATCGTCGAAATGGCTCTTGCAAAATATCAGAACATACTTATCAGTAATAAATATGTGTATTTAATATTTGTACGCGCCTTTTAACAAGCTGAATACCGTGACATCTCTGATTTAGTAACATCTCATAAATAATTGTGAATTCTGACTAATAAATTAATTAGATTTGAAGGCGTGTGAATTTAATTTAAATATCTAGACTCTATTTTTAAAATATCAAATTAAATTGCATAAAAATCTGACGAGTGTTCCAAAGCGGTACAAAAGTTAAATATAGGTAATCATACGTACCAGAAACGTCTTCTTTTGCTCGCGTTAATTTATCATTCGTTCCATATTTGGTTGTTAGGTCTCCGTTGGCGATGTTCGTGTGCGACGACGACCGGGTCTTTTCACCCCTAACATTGGGGGGAGAAGTGCGGGCCTTGAGGTATACCCTCTCTACCCGGGCATGAACTCACCGGATGTTGATCCGATGGTGAGATTGTACCCGCCTGCGATGCGGGATTTGGGAGTTGGGGAATTATGCAGGTCGGTACGTCCGTTTGGTGCACAGCTCAAACCCGCCGCTTAAGGCGACGGGGAGCGCAGCAACTCCCTCTGGAGGCGGTGGCCTTCCGGAGGGCGTGCGTGCAGGGGTGCGAGGTTGCGGAGATGAGCGTGCCTGCTGTTGTCGGCGCGGTCGAATAGTGATCGCGTCAACCTCAGCACGAACGCTTCGATCGACTCAACCCGCACATCGCGAGCGATGACGTCGTTACGAACGTACCGACCTGCACCGGTACAAATACGTAGGGCAATGTTCTGCTGCGCCTGCAGCTTGGCCCTCTGCCTCGTGGGGCAAAGCGAGTACCAAGCTGGGGCAGCGTAAGTGAGGCGAGAGCGGATATACATCTTGTAAATCCTCAGTTTAGCACGTAATGGTAGCCGTGAGCATAGCACCGGTCGCAACATGGCACGGGCGGCCTTGGCCTGTTTTACCAGGCCTTCGACCATCGGTACCATGCTAAGCGACCGGTCCATGTGACATCCCAGGTACTTCACTGACGATTCCCAATGTATATCCTGCCCTCGCAATTTAAGTTGGGGAGGGAGTTTGCGCTGGCGTCCGGTAAGCAGTGCGGCCGTCTTCCCCACGTTGACGGCCACTTTCCACTTATCGAGCCATCCAGGCAACAGGTCGAGTAGTCGTTGCATCTTACGAGCAGCGATATCGGCCCGCCGCGACGACGCGAAGTAGGCGCTATCGTCCGCAAACAAGGCCAGCTCGACGTCCTGTTCCCACTCTTCCAGGTGACCCTTCAGAGTGGGAATGTCGTCTGTATATGCCGCATACAGGAAAATTGTAATAGTTATTTTATGTTTGGATAATCCCATTATGGTCTTACCATCCATAAAATAAATTACAACGGGTTACTGGAGCTTTTCTATAAGAGATAGCCAGAACCGAGTAAAATAAAAGTTAAAAATTTAAGGTATCGGTGCTGTAAAATGAAAATTAAATTTGGAAAATTATATAATTAATAAATAGCACTGACCTTAGTACTAAATCGGGCGCCAGAGAATCCAGACATTCTCAAAGAAAAAGAAAAAAAGTAAAACCATGACTCAGGATGTAATGTAATATCATATATTTTATGAAATTTAAAAGTTACAATAAACTGCGTTTATATGAAGCGTTTTATAAAGGAAATACCTAAGATTTAATTAGAAACTAACCGCTCGGATTTATGTCACACATAAATGTACTTACTGGTACAATCGAGAAATGCAAAATTTGACAAATAATTCTTATCCATAAATTAAATTTAAAGTTATATTAAAGGTTAAAGGTGTTAGTTAATAATACTAATTCACTGATATTAAACGTTCAAAAAAGTCTCCGATCAAAAACATGTGTCTCGGTCACTAAAGGTGACTCGGGGAGTATCGGACTCCTGTGTAGCAACTGTAGAAAATAATGAGAACGGGCTGACCTTAATGTCTCCGAGGTGCTCACGTCATATAGGACGGAGGCGACGTAGGTCTCGTAGTGGAAAGTCTAGACTTGCATCCCTTTTCAAAACAGACCACGAAATGGTATCGACGAATCAATCCGACCGAAAAATACGGCGATCTGCGGTCTTCCGTCTAGGATTCCATCCAGAAGGTGGCGTGAAAATCCATTAAGAACCGAACTCGTCTTGAAAAATTTAACTAGATATAAAAAAAAATTATGGTGTGAAGTCAACAAACTATTACTCGCACCCAGCCATTGCTCTATATCCACTATTATGTACCATTATGCATCTGTGTCACAGTGTATTTGCACTGACAGCGAAAGTAATTCAATACACAAAGGTGAACAAATGATCGGGGTCGACTGTTAGTAAACCGTCTTGAATTTGTTAAGTAATAGTTGGCAAAAGCGTCTCCACCTCGTAATGACAAACGTGACGAGGGACGCGAATTTGGTGCTTCGGTTATGTCAACCGTAAAAGACGTGTATTCGTTTTTATTATTATTTATTTCTGCCTGTTTTCATTTAAGGTTGTGATAACTTTTCTTGGACTTTTGACATATTTTTTGGAAAATATTACAAAAATGTTAATGTTAAGGGGGATGGAGAGTTGCTGCCCCAATCCCAAATATCATCGCAATACATTTTGAACCTCATTGATATTTTATATAAAAAGTAATGTAAATATTTAATTCAAGTTAACTAAAATTTTAGTTAAAAATCTTAAAAAATACACAACTTATTAGATAAAAACAAATACAATTATATAAAGTTGAAACATTCAATCTAAGCAAAGTCAAAGTCAAATATCTTTATTGCAAGTAAGCACGTTGTGTACATTTTTGCACGTCAACATATTTTTTTGGTATTTACATTTACACCACTTTGCAAGGAAAAGGGGCCAACGCTGAGGAGAAAAGTGGCAAAAAATAAGAACAATACAATTACATCATAACTAGGTAATTAAGCTAAAATTGCAATGCTAAACATGGCTAAACTTCTTCTTATACATGGACATTCTTATACATCTTCGAATGTATGCCAGTTGATATGCCGTTTCGCGTAGTCCGAGCCCTAATTTTACTGTACAATATTTTTAGTTGAAAAAAGTAGATGGCTAGTAACTTTTATCACTGTCGATCCGAATATTTTGAGAGGTGTGAATTTGCATCATTCTACTTAGCATATGCACTAATCCTTGTCTCTGATCTCTGAGATGATAGCACTGCAATAATTTTACCATTTTTAGACACTTTAACAATATCTCAGTCATAAAACAGCGCTTACATATTCAAAATATTTCGTCATACCGCTTTAGACACAAAGATTCTAAATAAGGAGCGCCACCTGACCCCGAGAGGTCATGTTCACTGGAGTTATTATTAACTGTATAGACATTTAATTGTTGGAACATTCCGTCTTTAGGATAAATTAATAATGATTGCATTTATGTAGCGACACGCGAATAGGGTTATCAACGACTGAAAACCGAACTCCGGTCAACTCCGGTGTCAATGGATTATAAATACGGATTTTTCAAAACGCTGTGAACAGTCAAATAAAAGTCAAGACCATTTTAATTTCGTTTAAAAGTAAGCTGTCAGAATCGGCACCAATAAGTAGGTACATTGCATTGTAATTACTCATGTTTTTCTTAGGATTTTTGTTTGCTTTCAATCTTTCAACATCATTAAAAATAGAATTTTACCCTACTGCGCAAGAAGGGAGGGTTATGTTTTTCCAGTGTATGTATGTAAGTAGGTATGTATGTCTAATTCTTTGGCACGCCCTACAGCCTAAATGACTTGATGGATTTTAACATATGATGTGTCGTTAGATTCGTCTTGATTGTAGAAGTGACATAGGCTATAAATTTTTTATCAAAGCGGATTAAATTTATGACAGTCTTTTTTTTAAATTATTTACTCAAGTGTTTCATTACGAATTTAAACAAAATCAGATCTGAAATGTAATTTCGACACAGTCCAGCATAACCTCCTAAAGTCCTGTTCGGATATATCCGCTCATGACTTTATTCGACAGGATGCTAACCCTATGCGATGTGAATTTATGTGAACGAGTACGAGAAGTCATAGGTCCTGGTCCTGGCAATCTACACGACTTGTTTGCGAAGATCTTCCCTGCCTTACTTGGTCATAGACTTCGTGATACTCATGGAATAATAGTATTTATGGCTGTGGCTCTTTAGATTCTGGTCGAATAGTAGGTACATATGTGGTTATAATGGATTCACGGATTTTATCTCTTGCAGACTGGCCATCAGATTATATATTATAATCTTTTACAATTCCAATAGGCGTATGTTTAGTACATAAGAATATGCCTATCCTGCATGACAAGTTTCATAGTCTGCTGTTCTTTAAGGGGGAAAAATTAAGTAGGCAATTTTTAATAAAGCTTTCACAACTATAAGTATGCAGGTTTCCGTTTACGGTTTTAGAGCAATCAGTATAAATATATGTAAAGCCATTTGAACTCCAGACCCTCATTTAGAATGAACTTCTAAACGAGATAACCTAATTCGATTAGGTGTTTTTGGAAATAGGATTTAATCGAACTAGTGTCTTTTGCGGTCGCGTTATGGACCCGTTTTTACGAATACCCAAGAACATCTCGTTTCTTACATGGGAATCAAACCTGAACCTCCGCAACGAATGTCCATTTTATCCACAGAGTCATCGAGCCTCTATAATAATCGATATTGGATTCAGAATAGAAGTGTTCAAATCACGCATTGGCGTTCGCAGTACCTACGTGATTTGCAGAAAATTTGCATGCAAAATTCGTATTGTTATGTTGTTTCGCAACTGAAGGCACATAGCAATCAACTGCAACAACTCTGTTTAGGCACAAGGTGTTAGATGCATTCACTCGGCTGTCATAAAACAATTATACAAAATTCTTGGCAAGCTCTCCATGACGCAAGAAAACTTCGAACAAGTGGAACTGCCTACATAGTAACAGACAAGTTATCCTCTAAAATAATGATTTTACACATTTACATAGAAGGAAACTGATTATACAGTTTATAAACTCAATGACATTGTTAAGAACTCTACAATCTAAAAGTAAAATGTCTGCACAAACTTGTTGCAAAATGGAAAATTAAGGATGACAGAGAAATACCACTTCGTAAGTAAATTTTGAACCAAAATATGTATTATAATTCCCTAAAACAGTAATAAGTTCAGTGTTTCATTTAACTTGTCATAGTATACATTATTCGATTAATAAGTTCTTTATTCGTCCAAGGGTACATTCAAAGCTCTAGAAAAGAAAAAAATAACATAACTTAAGTAAGCTAGAACAAATTTTATTTTAAAAAAGTATAACCTAATGTCTGTGAGCCATTATCTCTCTCATAGTGGTTATCTCTCGCCAGCATTACGGAATATTTTGTAATTATTTATAGAAAACAAATGAACATTCTGTGTTCGATCTTTATTTTTATTTTGCGACAAACTTAACCTCGCCCCGAACGTGATAAAAAGTTAACTTACCGATAAATAGGTCACATACATTATGCGACGTGCTAAGAAATCATATTACGAAACGTCAAGGGGTTATTAATGATCCGAGGACTATTACACTTGAACTTTGAATTGCATGGTGCAGATTTAGTGATACAAGTGTTTATGTATGTTTAGCGTGATTTATGGTCTACGCATGGGCATGCGAAACGATTTGCAGGCAATTGTTTCACTCAGGGGCCACAGAAAGCACGTTTATCGCTTTGTCTCTCTAAATAAATGCTTATAAGATCATCGGAGTCCGGCTTTAAAAAACAATAGGTAGTGTCATAAAGCCAAAAGAAATAACTGAAAACGTTTGATCTACGAGTTTTGAATAAATAACTAGATTTGTTACAAAAACTAACAAAAAATCCGACTGCATTTATAGGATTTATAAGTACACAGTCGTAAAATATTACACTCCTTATTTCATCAATCGGGAAAAATATATGACTCCGTTAACGTTAAGTACTGAAGTAATAACCGAAAATGTTTTAAAGGCATTGACTTCTGTGGCAACTGGCAACTAAATAGTTGATAAGATTCGCTCCAGTCACTCCGTCAGTCCGGTGGCTCAGCGGTCGAGCCATTCACGCCGCCACGGTCAATGCCATCGCAGCTATGTTAACCAAGGTGTAGGTAGCTTTTGACTTATTTAATACTGTTAGTATAGAGAGGATCCAAGTATCAATTAAATGATTGATTTTGTGGTTACATCGCAACCGATCGAAGTTCCTTATTAATAAATAACTCTCAACTCTGAGATCGATATTGAGAGCGATTTTAGTATGGCGTTCCTATTAATAAACGGAACTTAAATGCGCTTTTAGGAATCCGGTATCAGTGGCCATGTGGGCTATGCACTAACACTTCCCTAGCCGAATAGGTACATTTATAATCGTATCACTGAAATAGTTTTCTCGCCTTTCGGGGTCTGATTTCATGTGTGCTCAGAGATGGGTCCCGCTAGGTGTAACCCATTACATTGTTGCTTTCTAAAAGGGCCTCTACGGAATTATGTCTTCGTGCAAGTCTTTCAAAGGAATGGGGGCTTGAACCCGTGAAACCTTAGGACATACATAATAAATAACAGTCCCAGACTGTCAATTTTATAGTTTTGGACATGAAGGGAAAAACTCCATACGGGACGGGCGAGACCATTTTCTTCATGGTAGTTGGGATTTAGTGACGTATTGTTTTATAAGCGTAAGGCTTGTTAAATTTGAAATTAAGACATGCTTTATCGTCTCGCTATATTCTTATGCATCATCACGTTAAAGTGTCTGTAACACCAAGGGTATGTAATTATATAATATGCAAAACTAGGTTAATTCCGCTGAACTAGGTAACAATCATTAGAGTTAAAGCCTAGAAAATCTATAATTATATTTGTATTTGTAGATTGTATTTCAAGCTGTGAGGTAACACTAATTGCTTTTAAAGCGTTCGCTTGCAAATTAGGAAAAACTAGACGTAACGCTTATAATTAAATCGATTTCAACCTACCTGTTGCGCATACCATACTTAGGGTGTTATTCCACCAGAGATTGTGCTACGCTGCGTCTGCATAAAGAGGGATGTATTATGATATCCACCAAAAATTTTATCATGTACTCTTTCCCTACGAAGCTTAGTAAGTATATGATATGAATATGACATCCACCAACAATATCGTTTTATTTTCATAGCTTAGCTCTAGAGGAAATGGGTTCAACCAAGGTAAGTTTTTTTATATGCTCGTTAGAAGCCAGAGATGCGTGCAAAGGATACATCAGTGTTGTACTACTACAAGCGATGAATAGCTTAACTCTCGTTGCACATCGTACCCCTTTGGTGGAAAAGACACTAGCTTCGTAGTTCATAGCTTAGCTTTGCTGCCTCGTGCATATCTGGTGTAAAAGCAGCCTTATGAGGCGTTGTGTGGTTAACCTCAGTGACACTGGGCGGGTACAATTTATTACACGTTGACCTCAGAAGCCATCATATGCTCTCATTAACATTTTACATCACGATTCTTTGATTCGATTTGTGCTAATCTTAATATTCGTGACCTATGGTAGAGTAATCGGCGTTATCTAATGCATCTGAACTAAACGCATCTTGTAGCAATTGCAAATAAGAAATCAATGATTGCGATTCAGCAAAAGGCTTTGATGTTAACAAAAAAAGAACAAAGACTTGATGGAAGATGATTTATGATTTCGAAATTAGTTACAAACGATGCAGCATAGAAGGTATCTTAATAAATGACTGTGCTTTGTTAAAAGGTTTTAGTTTTAGTATTTGGCCTGTGGGTTTTGTTGAATAATATACAGGGTGCTTTTGTTCCGAAAAATCATATAGGTAGGTACCAAATAGTTTAGTTACCGATTAACTTTTGCACTTATAGAAATCGCCACATTTGCTTTTCAATTTCCTCGAGTTACATACTTTATTTTCTTGTGTTGTACTGATAAGTATACCTAGTAATAAGTACTATATATTTTTTCTATTTAGATAGTTATAGATACTTATATCTGTGACAAATTCTGTCCAAATCCTTCGATACGTCTGTCACAGACATACAGACAACATAATAAGATAAGATTAGTTGTGTTCCGGTTACAGTGGTAGGTATTCTTATCAAATAGAGGACGATGGCGAGACCACTTACAAACACGACACAAGATAAAGTTGTGATTGATTGCTTTCGGTGGCAGACGGTCCACCTGTCTGATGTCTGTCCCCGATTTAAGGTTGCTCCGAATAATTTACGCGACTACTTGTACGCTACAGGTTTGCCTTGGATAGTAGGTATACATTATACATCGCACTTAGTTGACTGAACACAACTTGGAGGTATACATCTGGTTTGACATAAACCATGGATAAGAATACTATTATTTTCCTTTTGTCGTAACATAAGCGTCAAGCTACACAAACCCAATGCAATCTATGTCGTATTTTCATGGCCAGAGTGCTTGTGTGTTACACTTGATGAGCTATCGACCGAATTGTACCGTTCAAATCACTATACTTATTATGAGAGACGTGATACCTATAGTATACACAAAACAATTGTGGAATAAATCTACATGGAATTTAAAGAGTTGCTACAGTCAATATACTTAACCCTTTTACCTGACTGATGAAAGAAGGAAATAATGTTTATCATGTTCCTTTGTCTCAGGCACCCAAAACAACTTGATGGATTTCGATATAATATGAGGTGGCGTTAGATTCGTCTTGATGACTAATTGACGTCTAGGTTATATATCTATGCACGAAAAATCAGTCGAGATCTTTTGTTTTTGTAATAATTTAGGTTTTGTGAACGACTCATTTCATACAAGCACCATTTCCAACAACAATCAATTGATATAAACTGATGTGTTGTATGTGTTCATGCCATATTTATTACTTCTTCCGACTTAAAAGGTTTTCTCAGGAATTGACCGGGCAGCTATGCGGATAGCAAATCGTATTTTCGTTGCCAACAACCTTTAGCCGAAGAATCCGTGTGTTGGTATAGAAATGTCAGGCAAAGGTCGTAGTTGGTGGTATCTACTTGCGGCATTCGCATCGTAGTTATTCGGTATTATATTAAGGACGCAATTACATATTTGAATAAGTTCGTGACTCGTCGCGGAGTCAAGGAATCCAGATTGGGCGATTAAAACTAACTATACAAATCTCAATTAAATTTATTTTATGAGAAATATTTATATGAAATGATGTCATTACTCGAAGTACTTCCTGTTCATCTATAATGTGCCTAAATTCAATACCTTTATTTCGTTTCAGTTTAGCTTATAAATACGACCAATTTCAACACAAACTAAACTGCTATCTAATAGAAAACAATAATTATAGCGTAATAAAAGTGCTTTTGATTCCCTAATAAACGCTCTCTGCAAAAAGCAGCGACAGACTACGATTTCCCATGCATGAGTACAGCTTAATAATCATACCGGATCATATTAGAACGGAGTATCTGGGTAGTCCGTAAGACAAATTCTGTGAGTCAATATCTATTGACTCACAGAAGTGTTATAAAGGCTTGAAAGTCTGCGAATGAAACCACTTGACGAAGATGATTTAATTAAAAGTTAACGATCGCGTGCGCAACGGAAACCGTGACAGATAAGATAAGCGAAACCAGCACTGCTAGTGGTGGGCAAAAGTTAACTAGAAAGACCGAAATACCAATACAGCGTTTGGTGTGATTGAAACTTATATCGCTCACCGAAAGCGTTAATGAGCGTTACAAGAAAATACATAGCCATGCATTTCTTATTCTCCTTAACAGCTCTATTCGTTCCATATCCGAGCTTTTGCCTGCCAGTATGAAGCATGATGTAGGTACGGATAACAGCAGATCAGTGGTAATATTTGCAGTACGATTGCAACTCTTAATACGCAGATAATAAGAACGGTTCAAAGTCCCAAGTGTTACACTTGATGTCCTTTGATGAGTACTATTGTAGCTTGACCAAAACTATTTTTTCAAGTAATCCATTCTTTTGTTTATTACATTACGAGATGTATGTATGTATGCATTTTAAAGACCCATAAAATCTCTTTGCTGTAGGTATCTAACTGGCCGAAAAGAATAATAAAGGTTGGATGACAGATGCCGTGTAAAATGGGATCTAATATTATTGCTGTCGTATTTTATTTTTGACATAAAGTTTAAATACTAAAACGTTCTTTGGGTAAATATATAAATTCTTGAATGGCTACCGCATCATTTCCCGTTGAATAATAAGTACTTGTGAATTATAAGCGGGTTTATAAATTCATATTCATTTATTTGGTAATTTAGAGACAAGAAGGAATTATTCGTTTTGTATAAGTATTCTAAGGCAGAGTTTCAGAGACAATTTTGAGCGCGAGCTTATAGCTAAGCTCGCTCTGCAATTGATAAAAATCATATAATTTTGCCAGTCTTACGAGCGAGCTCACACAAGCGAGTCTCTGAATCCCGGTCTAAGCCCCAATGCTATACTTTGATTGATTACAACACTACCACGGACCGGCGCAGGCGCAGGTTGCGGACCGTTTCCGATTATGTAAGCTCGGTAACACGGCGGACGGTATCTAGTCCGCGGCACGATTAGCGTGTGACTTTTGACATTGTCGCCTATTTCATACACTTTATTTCGTTTCCGTGATGTCATGTTTATGATAATTGCAATAATTAGGTTTAGTATCAATATTTTACGGTTTATATTCGCCCGGAACTAATATTAAGAAACAAAAAAACTAGTTCTCAATAAAAGAGAAAAATGTTTTAGTTAAGATAAGGAGTTGTAGATCTCGAATTTCATGGAAAAATCAATGTTGGTTATTCTTTTGTTTTTGGAAATATTTTCAATAATTATCGATTATCAAATTCGATCCTCATAGTTGGCGAAACGTGCCAGTTGGCATAACGCTCTCCCGGTCCTCCTTCAACCTTCAGGCCAAAAAGCCTTAGAACCTTTAATTAATGTCTTTATCTCATTACGAAATATTTACGTGCTACGCTGCTGGCCACTTATTAGAAGTTGATAAATTCTTCAAATTGCGTGTCACGCCTCCAGCAGTAAGATAAAACGTCCAAGAGAGCCGACTCGACATGCCGAGAATAACGAACGATACTCACTAAGTGGGTAATGTAACAGAAACCGGTCATCCCAACTAATTGATGCGGTAAAGCTTTCATCTAAGAACCAAAGCGTAGCGAGTCAATGCTACGATTTGGTCTCATGGTATAACTATAACATTAGTTCTTAGGCCGACAATCATAGACGAAGCGCAAATAATACTCAACGTGAACTCAAAATTGTATGAAATCTGACAGATGTTAGACCGAACTCAAACTCAGCTCGCACTCAAAACTGTCTATGAATATCGGCCTAGGTCTATTATTATTATTACCCAGGGTTAGTTGCCATAATTATGAATGCCCGCCATAACTGCATTTTGAACCTTCCCTAACTTTAGAAATTACCAGTAGTAAACGTATTAAAATACTTTATTCTATAAGTTTTTTATATATAAAGTTCCTATCGCCATCGCTTTCATTGGTTGACTAGTTTAATACAAATAGTGATATATGCGAGGCGGGCGTTCGCCGAATGATTAACCGCCGCAAAAGGCAATAAAACGTTAATTCACACGTTTTACCTCTAATCGACGAAGAGGTCCACTTATCAATTAACTGTTTATGTAACTTAATCGATATTTATGTCATTCATCAATGATACAAATGTAAATGGTTTTTATAATTAGTGTAGTAAAAATCTTTCAATGAGAATTGAGATAGTTTCCACAATTACAAGCTTACATTTAATCTATGTGGTATCTTTCATCTTTATTGTCTTCAATTAAATTTTAGACGGTTTTCTTTACGATTTGTACAATTAAGATTCTGTGAGCTTAGAAAAAAATAACGTATGTATATCTGGATCTGGGTGCTTAAGTTTTATAACTTAACTTGAGTTTATACTCAATAGTCGCTTAAACGAGATGTGATACAGTTGCCTATAATACGTAGAAGCTAACTCGAAGAAGGTGTTAGTATCTAACCTTGGTGGTTAGATACTAACACCTTCTTCGAGTTAGCTTCTACGCTTTATCAATCTGGAGCCGAGCATTTCATCAATATTTGCAAAAAAATATGGCGACACAGCCGTCTTATCCGTCATTTTCTACAACCAGTGTTTTTCTTGTCGGTCAGCATCCAATAGACCCTGTGGTAAATATACTGGTGCCAAGGAGATTTCATGAAACCGCGATTAAATAAATGCTCTTTTACCAAACTATAAAGGGCGGTCTCTTTGACTTATAAATTTTTGATTTATTGTTATTTAATGTATGTTGTTGTATAAGTTATTGTACATACTTACATATGCATTATTATTAAACTATTTGCAATAAACTATAAATGTGATATGGATGTGGTTTCGTATAGGGCGCAATAAAATATAAAAAGTATCTATCACTTTCTCGATAACCGTTTATAAAGTGAGTGGCACGAATGTTATGTTTATTGATAGTCATTTGTTTAATAGTTACCTAGAACACGCGTCAAGTGATGTAACTTGTTAGGCCCTTGGAGAAATGAACTCACCCGCCGCCGCTGATCAGACACAAGGAATTAAATTGTTTAATTTGTAAATAAGGCAACGGAACTTAGCTATAAACCCTTATATATTTTCAGTGTAGATCATAAACTATGTAGTCGCGCGTAATGCCCATGACTGTGGTCCATGACTTGAATACAGACAATTACTCTTAGTAATAAAAAGTACTAAACGGCGGTGGCTTAATTTAATAGTTGCTAAAGCACTGATTTTTTCTGGCGAAATCCAATGAAAATCCTTAAACCAAGACTTAAAGCATAGTCTAACTTTAACTCGCGTTTATCTCTAAGGGATTTCTGAGAGACGATACGATTTTTTTTGGTAAGTCTAAAATAGGTCTCACCGAACTACACAGTACACACACGTTTATATCCTGAGCTCGTTGATGTCTTTTGTATGGGTGCGAATGGCCTACGAATACGAATGCATTATGGCTATGAATACTAAGAAAACATTTACCTTATCTATTGATATTTAATCTATTATACTGAAGGATTACTCCAAAACGATAAAATATAATGCATTTGTTTTAATAGAATAACAATAAGAACTATTTGCGTCAATGAAGGTTAACGCTAGACCCGAGGTTAAATCAGGGAAAATGTAAATCGTTTTCACTGGTTAAGTCGCTAACAATCGGGTTATATTTGGTGCAAGCCGGTGTAATAGTTATTAACTTATCGTAAAGACTGTCATGATCTATGGGTAATAGTTACAGATTTCATAGTTTGTAATACATTTTGTGCTGGCACAAAATCTTTTGGGGATATAATATTGTCAACAATGCAACAGGAATTACCTATTTATTTATTACAATAATTATATTTACATAGTATAGGTTTATATAATTGCCTCGGTTTTATAACAAACCTGCATAATATTTAATTCCTACATAATATAAAGAGCAACTACTAATTAAAATTAGTTACCTATTCAATTGTGTCGCGGTCTCATCGCGCTGAGATCACTGATGGCATAATTCTATTAACCCACATTGTATTCTAAATACTGTCACAAATCTTGTCACTGCCAATACACACGAACGCGAAGGTTGGCGGACCTTAGTAATTTAATATTTAGATAAGATAAATATACTTTATTGCACCATCAATACAGTATTAATTAGATTAACGATAAACAATAGAGAGCGATTTCTTCCATTCCAGACAGCCAACTGCAGAGGATAATACAAAAATACATAAGAAAATTAGTTTGATTATAACACGAACAATATACATGGGTACCTATATTGTATTTTGGATACATTGTAAAATCTCTGAATAGTCGAGCCGACACCATTATTAGCAATAGCCTACGAAGGACAAGGCCTATACGATATATTATTATGTAAATACAAGAATATATGGCGCTATATTTTATCTACCCAAAAGAAAGAGGAATATATGTTATGTTCTGGTTATAGTTTACTTCCTCCGTTTTTGACAAAACAAACTTAGTATGGAGTTTGTTTATATTTTTACTACTTATCTGAATTATAATTTACAAATATGTCTGTAACTATGGTATTATTCAATTGATTTCAATTCTGTTTCCATCAATTTATGACTATTTTGTATTTGTTAACTAAATCAAATCAATTTATTGCTCCATGTGGTACATACATTGGGTGTTACATTATTATTGACTCTCATATAAACCACTAAACTACGCTATTCCATGCTCAAACTGTGTCGGTAACCAAACGATCGTTGAACTATCATACAGTGTGTACAATGATTACCCCAGTTGCACAATGACTGCGTCTCTTGTTTTATTCATGGTTACAATACATGCCAGTATGCGCAGGAGCCTCGATTAACCGTTCCAGTGTGTTTCCACTGCACACTTAGTTAACTGATAAATCTTGTTTTCATACAGTTCAAGAACTTACTGAAGCACATTATTATGTCTTCCACTATGTTATATTGAGAAAAATATATTCGATTTAAAAAAATGGTCGGGATGCATTTAAGGTGAAGAATTTTCTCTTAATTTAATTAAATCGCCATAGCAGTTGTTACGTAATAGAAGTGTATTCAATTGTTAACGGCATTATCATGAAGGCAGAATCATCAGTATTGCAAAAGATATTAAACTCGTGGATTTCATTTTTTATTTCATTTATTCTTCATACACAATATAATGTACAGGCAAACCTAATGCCATGTGGCATTCTCGACCAGTCAACCTGTAGATAACAATAATAATAGAATTCCTTGTATTAATTATGCTTATTTCACCCAATAGTCACAAAATAAATGTGCAATTTCTCGTTGTGTATGACAATGTTCGTTCGGCCACTTTCCTGAAACAGACATACTTTGAGGTAAATGATGGTTATACCAAATCACACGTGAGTGAGTGAATGGACTAGCTGTGTCGGGTCGGAGAGCAATGGGCACTTCTTTCACTCCCGCTATGGGAACTAGGCCACCTCTGATGAGAATTATCTTGTATTATAAGGAACTGAGTGAAGATAATATTGGTTCACTAACACTTGGTTATTACTGATATTTCATTTCGTCACTGTACGTGTACAATTGCAGAAATTCAACTACAAATCCTATCGAGTATTGCAAAGACGAAAGGATATGCTGACCACAGCTCAGTATCTAACTTTGTAACTAGACTTAACCACAAGATCTGACCACCGTCATCTTCCCACACTTTGATATGGGGTGATTCAAGAGAACTTTGAAAATAATTCTTTAAGATTCGGCAACTTATTGAAGTAGCTTATTTTGTTATAAACAAACGCTCAGGTAAGAATAAAACCAGGTATTTGATCTCTGAATTCGGAGCCACACGGCTATTCATTGATGTCCCCATACCTACCTACCAGCGTGTACACAAATTCGTGAGCCAAGATCAAGCGGCCAGACCGTACGTCTGAATGATAAATTAACATCAAGGATCCACGAAGCATTTCGAATTTCACGGCACAATTACCTAACGTCTATTGCTTTGTTTTAAGTCTTAATTCGGCCACAGTGGGCTATAAGAATCGCGGTCAAAATTATCTAGTATCTTCCAGATTATAATGGGTTGCGTAAACTATAGTCGCAGGTTTCCACGGTGATTTCTCGACAATGCGTGGTGGTGCAACGGTGGTGAGTATCTGGTAGAAGCACTTCAGTCGCACGCGCAGCCTTGCACTGTCAACTCCTCATGCGATTGTTTCACGCTTTATTTGATGCAAGTGTACACTCTATGCAACAAGTGACGATGACGGAGCGTATGTGATCCAAAGCAAAAGTGATCGAACAAGTGCAGTTGACTGTTTCTGTGTAGTGGTGTGCTGTACGTTAAGTAATCGATCGCTGAATGCGGTTTGTTTGTTTGGACATTCCGACCTTTTGTTGTTGGTAAACGTAAACCACAAATTGTCGGTATACGAAAATTAATCTTTGCATTCGAAAGTGTAATAATAAAACCAAATTACGTGTATCTTACGTAATTGGTTAGGAAAGGTATAATTCTCGAGTTTTTACTTAGAGTTAAGCGATGGGCGGGCAGAGGGCGGGCGTCTGACACGCGAGAGATCGCTAACCGCGAGTGATTGCGCGATAAGTTCCATAAAACCGAAGCCTAACTGCCAAAACGTGTGGTAGCAACGTCGGTATCAATAAAAACGCAGTTTAGATTTAGTAGGTATGTCGTATAGATGGCTGATAATAAAAATATTTTGATATTCGTTCTAGTTTTTAGAGAAAGTTTCATTTTGTATGAAAGTAAAACCTTTTTATTAATGTCTCATTTGTTTTTGTATTAGCCACAACATGAAATAAACGGGTAGCTTGTCAAAACAATGCTAGATTGCTAGTGGTCCACTTAAGTTTATCTAGCCGGTACCTATAAATTAAACAATTCCGATAAAAGGAATTTAATGGTCTCTTATGCAACATTATTTTTGTATTCTTTTCACATTTGATTAGCTCAAATCTTTTCATTAGCTGTGCCACAAACAACTTTTAAAATTATCTAGTCTTTATAGTGCTGACTCTAGTTATGAAGCCGGAGTTTCTATCTTTTAAAACCAACCGACTACTTTATGAATCTTATTAGCCTCTCTATTTATCATAAGAGGTAGTATTAGATTGGCCTTATTCAAGTAAGGGCAAAAATGACTACCACTTTCGTGGATTCGCTGCAGTCTCTCACCACCTCGAATAACATTGCGATTGGTAAATGGAGACGGCAAAGTAATTTATTACGGTATTTAACCGATCACGACTAACCAAAAATAAAGTAGGTGGTGAGTACCACTTGAAATACGGCAATTGTGTATTACAATAAAATATTTTACTTACTGTCACAAAATGTCATTTAACTTATACGGTGTGCTGATTTGATTAAGAGTCACCGGCTCTATGTGTTTTAGATAATAGCGTGTTACGGAATATCGATGTAGAGGTTCGAATCTTGGTCGTGACGAAAAGTTGTCTTCCTGCATTTAATATTTAAGCGATACTTTTTATAACAAATAATTGCAAGGAATTAGCCATGTCATTGACCGAGCCGATTTCTCCTGAAAACACGCTTACTGCTATGTTATTAGTCTTCACTATCGGCTACTGGAATGCTAATTGTATCATGTCACAGTTCAATGCTCTAATAACTCGTTGGACGCCTCTAGTAAATTGCACTAAGCCACTCCTTTCTTTGCACCAGTGGCTCCCAGCATGTGTTACGCGCGCTCCTTGAGGTGTGTCATTGAGTGCGGTCGGTACCGTACCGTACCAGTGTCGCATCTACCACCAATATACGAACATTGTAGATTAACATAGTCCAACAGGTGTATGGAATCATAAGTACGGTCTAACAAAGCGAAAGGTGTGTATAAGAGTTATTAAGGTTGAGATTTACTCAGGAGTACTGGACAGATTGTTGAAAATTCTTTAGGTATCTACCTATAATTTTCAACAATCTGTCCAGTACTCCTGAGTAAATCTCAACCTTAATAATTATTTTATTAGTAGATACTAATAAAATAATTTTTACAATCGGTCAAGTAGTTATTTTCCCTGTGTACGACTGTAACACACATACAAATTTATTTAGGCCGCGTCAAAAAGTCTTCCCTAATGCCTTTCTCATCTCGAATATTTTACATTTCCTTCTTTGCATGTGTTACCTCATCGATGTAGGTAGCTACATCGATCTATAATGCTTAGGAGCTCAGAGGGATTATAACGGATTATATAGCATCCTATTAATATTATAAATGCGAAAGTTTGGATGTTTGTTACTGAACCAGCCAAGCCTGAATAAGAATTGATTTTTAATATTTCAATATCTTGTTGTCTGCTTGCACCATAAAGGGAGTCAGACATGAGCGGGGAGCGGTTGCGGTAGCGGGCGGGGGCTGTGGGCTACTGACCGCCCCATCGTCAACGCTCCCGCTTATGTCTGGGCGACTCTAGGGTTGAACTCGTCCTACAAGTCTATTGATGTGTTACATTTCCACGTCAATTTCAACCTATTAGTACGATTTTACCTGATTTGCTTTTGACTGTACTTACTTGCAAAGTAATGTTGGGTAGAGACCGGATTCGACATACATAATTGTTGGTCATCCATAAGTGGTGTGCGACCGCGGTGCCCGCTCGCCTGTATCGATGTTACTGTATGGATACCGCTACGCATTATGGACTAATTGATACGTACCTACTCGCCAATACTCATCGATTTAAAAGAGTTATTACATGACATTTTAAGGGGGCCTAGAACTTATGCTACATGTTATCGCTAGTGGCTCAGGCTTTGCAGTTCGTCTAGCACATGCCTATAATTTAGATTTTAAAATCATGTCAATTCTTCTGAACGTGTGCCGTAGCCGGTTCATAATTTGTCTGGATTTAAAAATCTTGTAGAGTGGTACCTAAATAACAAACTAAAAGGCTCCGGCGGCAGAGTCGTTGAAGCGGAGCCAACTAAAATACTTACATACTCACGTACTTACTTAAAAACGGCGAATCTATGAGAAATTGTATATGTTACATATATTTTTCCCACCAATATTGGCTGGCAAGTGTTGCGATGATCTTTTTTCAGCGTAGATATTTATTCTGAACTTTAATAAAATAGGTACATGTATCATATCTATTCCACAAATTATTCTTTTAATTACTTTTCTTCTACGCTTTTGTTAACTATGTAATCTACTAACGAGATACACTTAAACTACTAGATTTAAAACGGAAATAAAATGATATTTAAAGTACCTATAACAGATGCATGTGCAAGTGAACGGTTCATGCCATTGGAATTCACTCCAACAACGGAATGATATCGAATCGTTTGGTTTTTATATCTACAGTTCCACGTCATTCATACGATACGGAATGGAATCCTAGCGGTTAGCTTTTATTGTTCTCTTTATAGCTTAGACTTTAGATCAAATAATCTAGCCGCTACTTCATATCCGCATACTAGTAAAACACACTGCGATATTGGATATATGAAACACAATGCAATTTCGATTTCAATATTGTTTTGTTTTCGTAATAGAGGTTTGCTTGGATATCGCTTTGATGAAATTTACTTTTCGTCGTAGATACCTTGATACATATTATACTACATAGGTGCCTGTTTGCCCCTAAAAGTAGATTTCGTCACTACAGTACTGGCTTTAAATATTATGACTGTAAACGTAATATAAATAAAATTCCTAAGTAATTGATTCATTACCGTTCCGAATCTTTCGAACGTAGAAGACTCGTAGCAGGCTTTTGCACAGAGTCATGCCTTTATAGGTACGTTGTAACCGTAGGGAATATAAAAGCTAAAGTAAAAAAAAATTTCAATCGCATTTTTTTGCACATAATTAATATTATTATTCTTTGCAAATAACATTTTTTGTACAATATACAGGTGTAACCGAAAGGGTGTTCAGTAACGGTAATTGTATAACATTTATTCTATGTCTTTTCGAATAATAATAAAATAGGTAATTATTAATATCTCATACAAATCGATCAGCTGATCGGTGCAAAAAACAAATAAATCATAAATTTTATTTTCATGAATACGGGTGTGCAATTATATACGGGTCTTGAATTTTACAGTAGTGCCTTACAATATTCTGCCATTTGTGGCAAAAAATAAATTCGAAGAAATCGGAAAGTCGTAGAACAAAGATTGATCAGTTATCGTGGCTAAACACACCCTCTTTCGGCTTGCTATGGTACCCTTTCCGTTACGCCCACAATTGTGTTTTGTCAATCTGTGCAACTAATAGAGATAAATTAGAATCCGAGAAAACTAAAATAATTACAAACAAAATAGTCTCAAGGCAATGTGAACTAAATGAAACGTGTGAGCATTGTGTAGCGGATGTAGGTAAGTGGCCTACCAGGTACTCGGTGATATTTCACATTTTGTGCAAGATGAAATCGGGTCACAGGTTCTATAGTAAAGCACGATGATCCGAACTTTAATATAGGGTTTAGAGACAGAGGTGTATTGTTATAACATTATGTTGCGAAATACTTCTGCCTACACATAGATCAAGGACTAAGTTTGTTATTATACTCTGATGGTACAATAAGCGCGATTAGATGAAATTGTAGGTCTCGTGTAGTAATTGCGAGGTCGAGTTTTGAATTCTATAAATGAATTTTGACTTTAAAACTTTATAATTTTTAATTTGTAAAATTATATCGAGATAATTTTAGGATCATATCCGAATGCCATGGATTCGTGCCATGGATTCCATGGATGGATGCCATGGATTCGATTCAGCACGGACACCTTTCCCTTGCATAGAGTTGTAAGTTAAAAAAAAATTATGACGCGAAGAAAAATACACATTGTTTTTACTTGCAATAAAGAGATCATCATGAATGTATCATTCTATGATACTTACATTCAATAAAAAACTAAAATTAAGTTACAAAATAAATTAAAACTTACTACCTAAAATATTAAAAACTACTTAAAAAATCATTAAAAACTACCTAAAAGTCTAACTAACTAAAACAGTCTAAAAATTCAGTTTAATATTTTGTAATGTAATCGAAAACGTTTTAGTGCCTTGCTTATTTCGGATATTATAAGTGCGGCGCATACTCGTAATGTAACGTCTATTAATATCGATTATATCCAATTGTATCTACGCATCATCTGCGTAAATCAATTGGTTACTTCTCAATAGGCATTTCGTAATATGAAATGTGAAATAAAATTTAACTGGCTTTTGTACTCGTAGCAACTCGTAGCTCTACCTAGAGCGCGTCAATTGTTTTTATTGTGACATGATACTCAATTGTTTTGTTTTAAGGCGAACGGCAACTGAACGAAGGCATAAATGTGATATTGAATTTAAGCATTGTAATTAAATCTAATAAATTCAGTAGGTATGATGTATGTGTGTGTGTACTTAGTACGACGAAAGAAAAAGTTCAATAAATACGAAAAACGACTAAATATCATACGAGTACTTATATCCAACTTTGGGTACATGCATACTGCTGTGTTTGTTTCGTACCTATATTAAATAATATAAATATTAATAAATATTATGCATAATTAACAAATTAGATTTTAATAGAATACTAAATACTACGACAATAACATACATACTTAAATAAATTACACGAATAACTGACGCAAGCGCAAGATGAATTGCTAGACGGATGTTATCTCCAATTCTCCACATGCACATCAATTTGCTTGAGGTTGAATACTATTAGACCATCCGGAAATGCATCGGCCACAAATTGCCTGAGTTTATCAAGGATCTGCGATGCATTAGTGGCACATAGGTTGCATAAAGTCCTCAGCATTGCACAATCGCAGTAATCCACTCTCGTTGTCTCGCCGGCCGCCATTGTCGCGCACGCGCGTTGAGAACGTTCCCGCGTAAACAGGGCAAAAAGCGCGGGAACTGCGCCCAAACAATAATGGCCGACATAACGATCCGAATGTTATCTCATTATCTAGCGTTAAGTACTGACTGTTTACAACATTGCGAATGTTCTCATTAAGTACTTGCAAGTACTCACCTACTTCGTATAAGTAATTCATTCATTTACGCATTTAGTACTTACTTCTATACTTACCTAAGATTAGCGGAATCTACCACCACAATTTAGTCTTAGGTTAGTGATGGATTTACTTGCATCACAACCTAATATCGATTGTGATGGTTAAACGCTTTAAGTTTTCATTATTGCCTATATAAATGACAAGACCACATCGATTAAATCATTTAAGTAAGTACCTACATTAATCAATCGTATTCAAATCATTTTCATAACAAATGCACAGGTATCGTCCCTTTGCATTGTTTTGCATATTTTCTATTGAAATTGTAGATAGCATAACATGCGTGTTTACAAAACAAGACCAAATTCGTCCGCTCTATGTCCATTCCATTTAATCCGCACCCAATTAGTGAGAAATAATTTCCTTTCATGCATGCCCAGTCGCAAACACATAAACAAACAAACAATCCGCGCTCGGTGGCTCATTCATACTCAGTCAGTGTCATGACAGTGGCAGATGCGCTCATCGTGCTCAGGCCCTACCAAGTATCCCGCAATCACCTACGAAGGACACATGAACATGGCTCGTCAGGGAAAAGCGAAAAGAATGTGACGCAATTTTTGCACAAAATGAGAAATATTCAATCGTGACCATCAAATTAATCAGTGTCAAAGTTCTCCAATATGGTCAATGGCAATTACATCCTGTACGGCGACAGGCCGTCTTCTGAATCGGAGATAGTAGAAGATCATGTGCAGACACGCACTGCCGAACGTAAAGTCAAACGCAAACCTAACAGAACAGCCAACGAACTGCAGCACTCCCTGAATATGGCGCAACTGGACAATGAGACTGATTCGGTTAAATACGAGAAAAAGATTAAAGAGCCTCGGTTGCTCCGATATGTGCCCACTACTGAAGTCGAAGAGAACTTCGTCACTGAGAAGTTTGAAACATATGACTTGAAACCGACATCGGAAGAGAGACCTAGGCGATACGCCTTTACCAAGAAGCCTAAGAATCCATCTGATGGGTCGATAAACTACGCGTATTCTCGATCGAGTAGCAATTGCAGCTCCCCTAATGGCAATTTACCTACAATATCTGAACACGGCGAGCAGTACGGTACCTACCGAGTGCGCACAGTGTCCGGACCACCTGTCAGCGATATTATCAACGGCTACGAGTCCAAACTGGAGAAATATTTCGCGAAGCCAAGGGAAGTGAAGAAGTTCGCGACAAAGGTAGGCTACAATGTAAGTCAACTCGGTATCTCTCCACACTATTAGTGTAAATTGACCTCGTGGTCGATACCTTTTATTTGTTATTAGATAAAAGGAATCGCATAAGATTATCAGATAGAAAGAATCGAAAAGCCCATAAGGTCACATTCGATTTTTTTCTGATTAACCTATATACAGGGTGATTGGAAATTCGATACATTCCTTGAAAGGGGTGATACTAGAGGTGGTTAGAAAATTCCTAAATAAAATTAAAAATCAGAAACCACTCATTTTCGACCCCTCGTTAATAGGGCCTAATTTGTTGCAAACCACCTCTAGTATCATCCCTTTCAAGGAATGTATCGAATTTCAAATCAACCTGTATATTTTTCTAACTGATTATAATAAAATTACCCTGTATGCAGCAGTATTTTAAGAATTCATAAGGAATTCTTAAAATGTTAAAACAAACCGGTAATGTTAACAAACAGGCGGAATCCCGTCATATTATATAACAACATCCGCTTTTGTTATGTCTAATGTATGATTTATATTTTTAATTTTGCCATTTTATTTTCGTCTTGGACAGAAGTGGTGACATAAGTGGTGCCATAAGCTAGAATTCGTTCTACCTACTCGTATAGTACCTACATGTGGTACCGAATCGAAAGCTAGTTTAGAGAAATTAGGCCTCAGCATATGTTGCGTGGTGGTTCCATTAAAATCATGATAGTGATATCAAGTCATACGGGACCTAAACTAGAGCATACGCAGATTAATTAAGGGTGTTCCAGGCCTTCCGCGTTGTCGCAACAACTTGTATACTGGGCTCTTAATATATCATGTTGGCTGTGTGTGGCCGTGATCAATTAAAACTTATGATTCCGATCAAGGTATATTATACTGTTCTTACTTATCTACTTACTCTGAATCGTAAGTTATCCTGTGTTTCGCAAGTGTTTTCACCTTGTCTTTCACGAGGTTCAACTCCACAAACCAATTCACCACCTTTATCTAGGTTTATCTTCAGCTAATCTAGCTGATATTATGTTTAGCTATTAACGATACAAAATAATGATTTGTAATTCGAGAATCTCTTATCAATCTTCATAATTGCCTAATTCTGTCATTGAGTATCTCCAATTAAATCTCCATAACTTTCGCGCACTTTTAAATTTTAATAACGTTCTCCGCGATTTTGGATTAATTAACATAAATATAAATGTAGAGAATATACTTTATACCTATTTAATTTGTCAGTCAATATGTGTGCGAGTTATGTTGAGAAATATATGAAAGAGAAGAATTTATGAATTGCCTTAATGTGATGATTTTAAACTCCGGTAGCGGTTTCCATAAGATTTAAATCAAGACATAATAACGTTTAAATGAATCTTAATGACATGCCTACGGGTCTAAATACGTAATTTATGCAAGAGTGGCAATTACGTAACGCTGCGGGGGTTTGTACGGCGACGTAGAGCGGGTATATTATTTGATTAAAGTTGTTTATTTGTTATAATTCTTATTTTTGGTGACGTGCATTGCTCAGACAATGATTAAGTTAATTGATTTATACTATGGTTCGTGAATTACCTACATATTAACATACCTAGGAACATATCTACTAAATGTAGAGCCATGCGTAGAGCAGCTTAATTTATTACTTTTAAAAGTAAAGTATTTAGTTTTTATCAGATCTTTCTTGATGCCTACATTAAGGTGATTCATCAATTTTCACTTGAATACGACATAACTTTTAATACTGCAATGAACATAATTAAGTATCTACCAAAACCAAATGTAAGTCTGTAATCAAAATGTAAGTCTGTATTCTCTGTAATCAAAGTCTTCAGATGAACACCACCTCAGATCGCGGAAAACACAATAATATATACATATTTATAAAGTATGAAAATACTCGATCAAATCGAGCCCTCGATATAAGGGATGGTCTGCGGTCTCTAGTAGTGCGGTCATAAAATTATACCGCTGATGATGATGAAAATACAGATATGTAAGCACCTAACAGAACTTGTAATGCGGTGCATAGGCGAGTACTCGTATACGAGTATAAGCTTATAAACTATTCAATAAAATTATATTTATGAGTGCTTTGACTTCATGAAGGTTTCCTGTAAAGAATGTTATGAATGACAGGAAAAGATAAGTGTGCTACTAATCTACAAATATATTGTGCTGATTTTGTATAAATTATACCGAATTTTATCGCTTAACAAAAGTTATGCTCGTCACATCGCAACTCTACTCTGTTTTATTTAAATGACATAATTAACTTATATTATAAGACTCACGTAACGCACAGATTGTTTGAATAAATAATGCGAAATATGCGGCTAAGACATTTTTATACGACTTTTATGCTAGTTAATAGGTATGCTTTTAGAACTGCCGGCCGATCGAATGTCTGCGATATTTTGAATATTTTTGCAAATATGTGTATAATGCCTTTCCAGCATTAAGTTGAACAGGGGGAGGGCTTGGGGGTGGGATCTGTGATTGACTGTCAACGGTCAACTCAGTCGTCAACCTCCAAGCGTCCAAGAAACGATAATTTAATTTATTTTAGTCGGTCGATATCGTTAGAGCTCACAAAGTAACCTTTAGTGCAAGGGTTTCTGAGATAGTTCCTATTCGGGAAGGCTTGAACATTAAGTATAGCACTTTCTCCGAGTCTGGGTGTATTTTGTGATCGTTACTGTGTGTCACTGGACCAATAGGGATCCTAGAATATAAGTGTGATGTCTTATTTTTTTTAAAGAAATAGATATGATACATTTTGACAGAAAATTCGCAACTGCAGCTACAAGCGCGTTATATACAAACTATGGGGCTGCCAAGTGTGTTGCTATTTGTTTTCCAAGCTTGTAATTACTAACAAGACCGTAGTTATTTTAGCTAGCTATTAAATCAACAGCTAAAAAAGCTGCTACAGGCAACCCTGTTTTTTCAGTACACGAACGCACATACACCTATGATTATTTTTCGATAAAGGAAGGGGTATTAAAATGTAGAGTTTATTGACCTTATCAATTGTTTGTTTCAGGGCTCTCACCCCGACAGCCTGTACCGCGTGCCGGCGGACAGCGGCGCGGGCGCAGGCAAGATGGCGCGGCTGCTGCGCGTGCTGCGGTGGCCGCTCGCGTTGGTCCTCGTGTGCGTCGCGCTGGCAGTCTTCGTGTATTTCCTGATGCCTAGTGAGTATTCCTTTAATCTTATATACGGACAACAGCAGAACAATGGTAACACTAGCAATACGATTTTAACTCTTACCACGCAGATAATAAGAACGGTTCAAAGCGTTACACTTAATCTGCTTTGATGTGTATAAGGATCTCGTCATCTATAAAACAAACTTGTTAGTGCTACATTGCAACTGTAATTTAGGTATTTATTCATTTATAACGAATAACGCCTCACGCCGGATTCCTGTAAGGGTATGCAGAGACGATGGACTTCCATCTGCTGCCATCCTGCCAAGTAACTCTCGCTTCCTCCACATTCATCTATCTCTTCATGCATGATCTCCGGTTTGTAGTAGACCGCACTTGGCCCTTTTTCAAGACTTCGAAAATTTGGTCGACGTATGTCGTACGTTCTCCTCGGTCTACCTCTGCCGACCCTTGGAATTTTGATAGATTTTGGAGAACCTTTATTATAAATATATCTATCAAAGCTCTCAATTGCGGTATGCACAATGCATTTGGGAGTATTGATAGTAGATCAGTAGGTTTACAATGTAGACAAACATTGATTACTCTAATCGTACACAGATTTATCAACATTATAACCGTGATTTAAGATATTTAAGATAAAGACAAAATAGGTATAAAACCAACAGAAACGATTCGACGATACTGTAATCATAGTCTTTTGTAAATTAACTTATTTGTAGATTATTTATCTACTTCGGGGGTCCTTTTATTGTACAAAATTGCTAGCTAGACCATACACTTTCAATACCTTTCACCACTTTTCCTAACCGATAGCTATTGTTGGCTTCGTTTCACCTTTCTTTAGCCCCATTTAGGTAAGTTTAAAAATAGTAAATTTTGCTGATGAAATGATTAGGTTAAGGCATATTTATACGTTATATAATTTGGCATTACGAACAAGTTTATGTTTTCTAGTCGCCTAAATAAATACCTCTTTGAGAGGAAACTATATCAACGGTGTTGGTCAGTTCCGTAGTCACTATTACGCTTAAATAATATTTATTACACCGAGCCAGTAAAGTTTTATAACGAAACACCTACGCACACACATGAGTCCTAAAACTTACATAGCGGTAGTCAATAAGTAATTACAAAAAATGAATTATTACGAATACCTGCTTTTTGCATAAAATGTCAGTTCCGTGATCAATCCGTTAAGGTTATAGGAGGCATTCATACCCTCAAAAACATTGCCTCCTTACGATAGTCGAGCAAAAATTAGAATTAAGTAGACGACGACTGTAGCAACCTTTCACTGCCAATACCACATTGTAATATCAATAAATATCTACCTTAGGGGTCACTTAATGTTTTTACATAAAATAAAAACTTGAAGAATGCATGAATGACCATGTTCTATAAATTGGTCGAAGCTTGAACATTCACTCTTATTGGTCACGTTCCAAACTTTCGATCTCCGTGAATGAAATTCAAAGGCACGTTTATTATTAGTTAAAAAGAAACAAATACAAAAAATTTAGAATAATTATTTTATATGCTAAAAGCACTGGACACGCACAGAAAAGCACAACGAACTCTGGAAATGAAATTGATATTGCCAAAAAATGAGATGAAATTGAAACTTTATAGAATGATACCATTGATCTCCTATAAACAACTAGATACACAAAGGTCTTACTAAAACAATTTAAAAAACGTATAAATAAGGGGCCATTGCGTCCAAATAATGTCCAATAAAGCAAATGAGGGACCGTCATCAGTCGAGGGACATTCATCCGTTTGGACCTTCTTTGCGCTCGGACATTTTTAGAAGGCAGACTGTGTATATAGTTGTTTATAGGAGATCAATGAATGATACCCACATAGTTGATGATTACATCAAACCCCAGCAAATACCACAGACGCTAGAACACTATCGTTTTCATGGTCCGTTTTCGTATTACAAATTATTATACCGTCAGTTATAATGAAGTGAAAGTCCCTGGAAACCTATTTATTATCCTATTCATCTTGTAAAATTAGTTTAAGTATCTCAACAGGTAATATGTCAACGATATCACACTGTAGTCCGCTTTGCTAAGCTTAGAGTCTGCTAGTCCGACCTGTTTGAAATTATAGCGTGGAATGGTTGAATTGAAAGTTAACAAATAATGGAATGTGTGATAGTCTGAGCAGGTCAGATGTGGTAAGTACAGCATGTAATTAACATCTCCCAGTAATTGATATAACCCTATCAGTCGTAAAATGATAAGTCGTAAATTTTATGGTAATAGGCAATGGCAAAGTAATGGTAGGCACGTGTTACGATTTTGTTTTGCAATCGTCGATAGATATAAATTGAATTGATTAATATAATTGTTACCCGACTGCGATGGAGGAGGGAAACCTTTTTCGAATGAATATCAGTTCCTAAACGGTTTGATGGATTTTGATATATGATGTGCGATTAGATTCGTCTTGAACATGAATTGAATATTACTTACATTTTATGCCAAAAAAAACAGTCGCGCATACGGTTATTTATACCATAACCTTTAGCTTTACATTCCAACGACATATTTAGTATATTTACTAATTAGTAATTACATATTACCCCATATCGGCGCACTCCAATGCACTCACATAATCCTGACTAAGTTAATGTAAATAATTAAGCAAAAATTTACATACCGAAAGTTCATACGAAATTAATTGTCATAAAACTCATAAACGTCCAAAATGCAAGTCAACCGCTCGTAAAGTATCATTCGGCGTAATTATGGTCCTTTACGAAATTTCAGGGTCTTTGACAAGAGCATTGATATTTTTCGGAGTTTACGACTTTGTAAATATTCAGATGCTTTCACATTTTGCATCCGAAGGGATTTAAAGAAGCTATTTTTATAAAGAAATCGAGCTTAGTAATATGATTTCTCTCGTGAGATTCTGACAGGTCACATTGTGTCCGGATGTGCTCGTATCTCGTTTTGTAATCGCCTTTTTATTTGCGAAGGACCCGTAAAGTGGAAAGTTGGCCTTTTGACAGGCTGTAGGTAGAATATAGTTGGACTATACGAAATGTTATGTATTTGCACAGCCCGACCTCTGACATCACTTTCTTTTGTCCCCTTTGCCGGCTGCATCATGTCTTCCGATGCGACTGATCTTGTTTGGTGTATTGTCTTTTTAACCGACTACCAAAAGGAGGGTAATATTTACGTGTAAACTTAAGGTACTTTGCGTCAGAACCTTCAAAAACTCGTCTTTTGTTCATAATCTCCTAATTCAGTGACAAGCGTAAAACATATATATCTCTATCTACGATATATAGTTACCGAGAGGAAATGTCCTGCCTATATTATATATAGTTACTACGTTGAGTGATATTAATATGGAAAAATAACTAACGGTAAAACCGTTTGAATTTTTTTGTAGTTTGAAATACTTACTCTTGAAGTATGAAGAATATAGCATTAATAACACTTAGGTATCTATCTTTATAGCTTTGCAATAAGGAACACCCTTTTTTATCCAGCGTGTGTCGCACGATCGTCATTCGAATTTACATATTAAACCCATACTTATGATATGAGTAGTTAGGTATTATTATTAGTTATTCTCCATAATATATCGATGCTTATCAAACGATTATGTAAGAAGAATGATTTTGGCGCGTGCTGACATCGCGTAATAGAGATTTAAAAATAACGCACTTTCCGACCTCGCTTTCTTTCATTACACACCATCGATTAGCGCCTTTGTGCGTATTAGCCACGCCTTCGTGAGTGACTGACTTTGATGCTATTATTATAGTGCTATTATGATGTCTATTGTGCGATATGAACACGTCGATAGCCTGCCCTGTATGGGTGATACTTCTGATAAAATTAAAATCAATCTATCAATTCTTAAGAGAAATTTAATAACTGCGTTACCTACGAATGTATAAATAATTAAGTAGTAAGGTATTACTGCTATTAAAATAAGTAAGTACCTACTCGTATAGGCGCGATTCTGTTGCGAAGCCAAATCTAATTCACATAGTAATAAAGTTGTTATTATAATACATGATACTTGGGCTAGCCTGGCCAAGCAGGTGTTGCGTTTGAAGGAATTCCGTATTGCTGTTGTGCCCCCCAGCTGTGAAACACTTACAAAGTGCTTGACAGGAAAATTATTTACTTAATAATTTGTTTGTGGTTACCGAGATAGCATATGGGTATTTTTTATAAGAGTATTATTACATAAGAGCTAATCACACGATGCTTAGGGGGTTCGCCGCAATGTAAATTACATCCCGTCCAGTGATTAGTTATCTATTTTCACTTGGAGAGTACTTATGTAGAGTTCTAGAAAAAGAGGGCAGGTTGAATAACGTCTTAGCAGGTACTAACTATGAAGTTAATCCTACCATTAAACAATTAAATGACTATTTCTATGGGATACTAAGCCACAGTAGTCGAATGGTTAGTTTAAGAGTGCGGCGCTAGGGTTAATTGTTGTTTCGATCCCCGCCTCTGGACTCTGTGGTCACACAAAAAATCTTGCCTTAGAGCCTTAGGCGCATTTGCACTAAGCTCGTGCTAAAAGATAACTCCACGGTAAATCACATAAACGCCACACTAATTTAGTCGACGGTTAGACGAATGGGCATGGGCCTTTACTTAATTGCGGTAGTATGGAATCAAACTCTGACGATAGGAGACAAAATTTTTTAAGTATGTTAACCTTCACGTTATTTAAAAGTTAGTCTACTTTTAACCCTTCGTCGGTCCCTTTTTAACTTAAGGTTTTTTTCCAATTGTGAAAAGGACAACTCGGTTTAATGATGTTTAACTATTTAAGTAAGTATATGACTAAGGGCTCAGACAGACGAGCGACAGTGCGTCGTCGCGCGAAGCTCGCGACACCTTTCGCGGAGGGATACACCCCGCGACATTCCGCGACGCAAAAGCGAAAGGTGTCGCGAGATATCGCGCGACGCACTGTCGCTCGTCTGTCTGAGCCCTAACAGTGTTAGGAGACATCATTAAACGATGTTTTTCTTTTGATATCATGGGAAACTGAACTGGTCTTATGTATATGTGTAGGTAGTAGTTATACAACCTGTCTGATATAAGGATTAATGGTCGCCACACTCGATACTAGGCTGACATCGTCCCGCGGAGGTGCGCCCGTGTCGATCGATGTGCTCGTGACTTCTTGAACCCAGCTTTCACCGATTTTGCGTCTTCGCTCTCATGAGTGTCTACCGCTCGAGATGCTTCCCGGGTTACGTCATATTGTAGTCCACTCGAGTTACAATATCTATTACGATACAATGTGTTATGTCTACCTGGTTATTGAAGTAGCGTCACGTTCTTCCTGCTCGACTACTAGTTGCTTCATCTTAATAATATTCGGATTGTTATGGGGGCAAATAGGCTGGTTCACCTGCAGAGATAAGTGATGTCTTGTGGTGGTGTTTATTTTCATAACCATACAGTGTCTATATTATGTATTTTATGCACATTGTGACCCTTTTTCCCTGTTTACCTAACATTCAATACGTCTTGTTCGCGTAACTGTATTATTACGAACTACATACTGGTTTTCTTACTTTCTTAGATAAGTACTAAGAATAACCCGAGTGTTAGCGTCTTAAATAGTAAAACGACATACTTTTTTATTATTATTTAACTCCGGGTTAAACGCTAACCCTACTTGGCGTTAGCCACCCACCCTTAGACTTTTTCATTTTATTGTTAGAACCCGAATTACCCAAGGGTGTGAGGTGAGATTTCTGAGCAAGTGTTACAGGTTTGCTAGTCAGCTTAGTTGCAGTTCTTGAAGAGATAATTAGCCCAACATTCATAAGACGTATTGAACACGAACTTAGCGTGAGCTCGCTCTTACAACTGGCAAACTATTTAATTTGTCGTTTGTAAGAGTGAGCTTACGCTAAGCTTGTCTTACTCAAAACTCTATGAAACTCGACCATAGTAATGTTTCTTTAAATAACGCCTGCAAGAATATTCCGCAATTCCACATAATGTTGAAACCTATTTCTTTTCAGGCAACCTGGAGTCTGACCTGGAGATAGTGAACAGCACGTACTGGGAGAGGAACTCGGCCAGCGTGGGTGCGATTCTGCACAGAGAACCTGATAAATCCGTCCACAAGCCGCCAACTACGACGACAGACAGCGCGGGCACTCAGAAACGTGGTATAAATCAATATTGAATACGCAATTGAATTCATCTTTAGATATTCAGTTTCAGATCATAGACAGACAACGGTTACCTAATTAAGTATTACTAAACTTTAATCTGAGTCTCTTCCGTGTAAAATGCTGCGGATAAGCCACTCAGATTCGACAGACTGTCCGGGATGCTATTGCTTGACAGGCAGACCTTAGCCATGTCCGAGGCCTAATAGGATGCCTGAAGATTGAACAATTCTGACGGGTTTTGCTACTAATCACACGATAAGAAGATACAAAACGTTAGCATATCATTGTGTTATTGCTATGAAATTTTCAGAAGGAAATCATAGACTGTTATAAATTGTCTACATCTACAAAGCCTAATATGTAGTCGTACCTTATTTTATTATTATTATAATATATTATGTATTCATTGGATTATAAATCCAGTCATATTTTCTTTATGAAAACGTAGTTTTTCTTGTTGGAAACTTTTGTATGTTTGTAATTGTACCTAATAGTTACCAAATGGGTCAGGTAGTCCTATGTGTTTGGGGTATATGTCATTTATTATCGTTGTCACATATCATGTAACACACCCATTATATTCACTTCATCGTCATGTCAATCAAAAGCACCTTGTGTTGTGAACTGTATTTTCATTACTTGCTGCTATGTTGTTATCGACATAGTCACAAGAAGTAATTCACGGTTTTGTCTTATTGTTGGTCCTTGTTTTACACCCACACTAACTTTAAGTTGATTATAAACTAGTCGTCACATAATGGTTTGTGCAATCCACATGTGACATAGGTACGTATGTACGCACATGACACTGTTCATGGAATTAACCAAAATCACTTGTAGTTTAGATATATTTTTATCATACTTAAACTATTTTAAAGTGTTGTACTAATACCCCTAATTCCAGGTCCTAGTAAAACACAAGAAATCGATTTTTACGAAGCCGATAGCGATAAAAAATTCGACTTGATATCAGTAATAGAAACAATAACAGAAAACAAAGCAGACAGAAAGTTGCCCATTCCTCCAGTGTTCCCCGAACATATAGCGCCTGAAGTGCAATATGGAAATGAGAAAGCTGACACAGATAAATTAAGGACGCCTAAAGTACTCGATGAAGAAAATGGAATAACATCGGATTCGACCGTAAAACCTCACATAACTCAGCAGCCAGAGAAACCTTTAGCTATTTATTTCAAAGATGCAACCACAGAAAGTATAACTAGAGCAGAGACCGTTAACGATTTCAACATCTACGACGAGAAGGTGTCGACGAAAAACGGAGGACGCTCCAATTACAAGACCTTATCATCTCAAGGGACAGGATATACCAAGCCACAGACAGTGGAGACAGCACCCGATGTTCCCCCAGAAGTGCAAGAATATTATGGCCGCCGTCCATCAAACGTCGACGTACATTTTACATCAGGTCATTCTAAATTCTTTGGTATCGGTATCGAGGATGCAGAGAAGATGCAGTCTACCACACAAAGTTCTCTGTATAATACCAGGGTGTCCCCTACATTGCCGACATGGCGTGACGGGGATGATACTACAACCAAGAAATACCCAGTGGTGAGCTCGGATGGTAAGTGTGGAATTTTATTACAAGGGCGCATGCGGGTTCATCCGGAGTTAGGTTGGTACGTATCATCATAATAAATATGTTTGTGTGTGTGTGTTCATATCATTGGGTTTGTATTGCATACATTGACACTGCTTTCTACATGTTATCTGTAGGTATTTGGGAACTTCTTGATTCACGTCACAGCATGTTATTTTCTGTTTCTTCCCTTCTAGATTTAGTATAATCCTGTCTGTTTTCTTGGCATTTACATATTTAGCTACTAATAATGGTAATATCTAATACCACTATTCTTATAAACATGCCCACTTTTCAAAATTCCAGTTCCACAATGCCATTCACCGCGTCTGGATCTTTGCCGTGGAGTCCTGCCTTACGACCTGGCTGGAGAAGCCGCGCTGGTGGGCGGGGTGGACGTCACCACCCTGCTGCCCCAGATAGACTACCTGGTGGGCAGTAACTGCAGCGATCGCGTGCGGCAGTTCGTATGCGCGCTGCTGGAGCCGGAATGCAGCCCGGCACCATATCCAGCCAAGTTGCCTTGTTACAACCTTTGCCAAGGTATGTGAAGTAGGACGATGACAATGCCGCAAACTTCTTTGTCTAACTTGTAGCGTATCTGTTGTCTGTGCCAAGTCTGTAGATTCAATTTTGGTAACTCCAAGTTTCTTAATTTTTGATCAGACAGATCACGGATACTATCAGAACTGTCCTAGTATTTATAAACGATGTGGATATGTATGTGATGTCTTATTCTTATTATAATGATGTTATTTACCAAAAAAGTTCGTTACTGCTACCTATGATGTGTAAGGTGAACGTTTTAGTACTTATGCTTATTACCTAGTAGAAATAACTTCTCTAAGGTGAGAGAAAACTAATTCTGGTAAATCTGCTTAGGTAGGCTTCCTCATATTATGTAGGTAAAGCAACCGCCACACATGCCATAGTACCTACCGTATAAAAAGCAGCTGAATCATAAATAAGTATAAGCTTTTAGATGTTGCTAACCATCTTTCCGCACAAAGTGGATATTTTAAGATAATCTAAGGGTTCCGGGTGGGGGGCTGACCCGCCCGTTCACCCACAAATAATCATTTTTATTATCTTTTTGTGTGAATAAATTACTTTTATTATTATTCTTATCATCACGTTACAGCAATCAGAGACAGCTGCGACGGCTACGTGCCTCGCGTGTTGTTCCCAGCATTCAACTGCCGTCAATATGGGCGGGAGAACTGCGTTGGCGCGCGTGCCCCGTGCTCGGAGCGCGAGCTGGCGTGCGGCGATGGGACGTGCGTGCTGCGTGACTGGGTGTGCGACGGCACGCAAGACTGTCCCGCGGGAGAGGACGAGAAGGGATGCTCTACGTGTGATAAACACGAATTTGAGTAAGTTTGGACGATCGTTAGTGCGGTATTTACCTCTACCAGAGGGCCCTTTTCCGTGGGAAAATATTTACCGACGTCCGACGGGTTACGTCGGACTCGCACCGACTAAAACCCCACGGTGGCTTCCTCCGCGCATTGTCTCTGTCTTGAGCTCCCCTCTGGGCTCTCTGTTGAGCTACACCAGAGTTCCCCACGTGCTTGCTGATTGCACTCCTCGGGTCGCTCCAGGCGGGCTACCAGAGGGCCTAGGCTTTTTACTTTCGTTAGCACAAGAGTTTAAACAAAATGTATGAGATTGAGGTAAACCAGAGATAACCTGGTAGAAAACGCCGCAACGCCTTTATACATGCGTTGTAATAAACAGTTTAATAATAAATATAGAAATGTCTAGTCCAAGTAATTGTGCGGAATCTAGAATGGGCACGCTAAAAAACATCGCTATACAAGGCGTACCGCTCACTACACGATGTTCCATATGAGTGATAGTGACAATGTGCTTAGGTTTAGGATTAGACTTGGTGGCGCTAGAAGCACACCTAATATTGCATTATACATTACCTTTTAGTCTATAATTATTCCATATTTACGTGCTCACAAGACGTAAAATCTTTGTCCTCATGACGAGTCTTCTCTGGTAGTTGTAGATGTCTGCAACGGCGACCACTTACCATTGGGTAACCCGCTAGCTTGTTGGCTGTCCCTTCTCTAGGACAATTGCAACCGATTTGTACCTATTTCGATAGGAAACACATTTCTGTTCCCCAGTTGCCAGTCCGGTAGCTGTATCCCCAAGCAATGGCTGTGCGACGGCTACAAGGACTGTCCCAAAGGCGAGGACGAGGCGGAGAGTTCGTGCAAGGACGTGGAGGCGACGCCCAGGGACCCGTTGCACGGCGAGCTGGGCGAGGAGTCTGCTGGGTCTGCGCCCGCGCCGGCCGTCAGGCGACCAAACAGGCTGCCGGATGCGAGAATAGGTCAATTCTTTATTTGAAGCTCGTATACTTTAGAGACAAAAATGTACTTATAAAAACTAGCATCTTTTGCCATCGTCCCTTAAACATGATGTACTCAATGTAATGTTCAATGTTACAAGAATAAACAATACAGCATCGTGCATTTCATGAATTTAGAGATATTAATCATCAACGATTAAATACTTCCGCAAGAAAAAAATCCCTATTCTTTTTATATTCTATGACTCAGGTGCAAACAACAAAAGTCGATTACTACTCGGACTCTTCTACATGGCAGTATGAGACATGACTGTATCAAGACAATAAATTGTTTAGTCATTTGTACAACGAGTTTGGTTTTTTCTCAGGTGAACACGATAGCAGCAAAGAACTATTAATCACAAGCGATAGCAGCAATGCCTTGAAAAGGAATTTCACTCGACGCCCGTCACCATCCCGACTAACTCCATATCGGCCGAAGCTGCGCCACCCTCCCCCTTCCACCCCCCACACCGAGGAGGACTCCAGTGACGAGAAAACTGAGAAGCCAATGCCGCCAGTAAGGAAAACCCTAAGTGAGGTAAAGGCTGCAGCAAAACAAAAGAGCAAACCTGTTGTTCAACAACAAGAGCCGGAAAATCGTGAGTCTGACGAGAACATCAATGTAGACGATTTAGGTTTGTTCGAGGATTTCGGGACGGAAAGAAAAGACAATGAACAACCGACTATAAAGCCTGTGCTACAGCAGCGGCCAAAGTCTAACAAAGAGAAAATGGAGAGACCAGCTATAGATGTGGATAAATTTCCAGTGCATGTGGATGGCCTGCCCTACCCTAGTCCCGTGTACGTGCCATCGTCTGGACCCATGCGCCTGTATACGCCGCCCGCGCCGCCCACTCTACACCCACCTACGCGCCTGGATAAGTCAATAAACCAGTTTGAGAAAATCATCGATGGCGCTGCTTTGTTGCGGGTAAAAACCTTTGTTTAAACTCTACACAAGATTTGGGCCGAGATTCACAGACAATTCGCTTTTATGACTGACAATTTTGACATTGTAAATTGTGGCTTTTTCCGTGGTAAAACAAATGTTTTATTTAGAGCCGATGCTGAAGTGTGTTGACGTTACTCTATAAGAAACGTTTAGATTGATTGCGGTGCTGACGGGTGCCGACAAGTGGAGAAAATGTGTGTCTTTTATATGAAGGTTTTCAGTAATAAAGTAACGTGTTGCGGCAACGGAGAATATATTTTTGTTTATGAAATCCAAACCACATTACTCTCAGATTTAGACTGTATCACTAATTGTTTCTGACAAACTTCTTTTTGTTTTACAGAAAGCAGCAGCAGCTGCCGCCGAAGAGGCTCGTCTCACAGCCAACACTACGGAAGGGTACGAAGACGATTACCCAAAATCCCGTGGCCGTACGTCCCACACGTCGCCATGCCCGAGCGGCGAACTGCGCTGCGTCGACGGCCGCTGCATCACGCTCGCCCAGCTCTGCGACGGGACCATCGACTGCACTGACCACGCCGATGAAGACAATTGCTTCACGTGATCTGACCGTATAGAACATACAATTCCTAATACGCTCACTTACCACGTTCTTGCCTAAGGCTATATTCAGACTGACCACGCAATTGCCATACGACCACGACAAGTGTTGCCGGGCTGAAAACTCAAGTACCTTGAAACAACGTATGATTCGTGTGAAAGGAGCTAGACAGTATTTTCATTAAAAGTAGCCTGAAGTTGACAATCGACAGTTTCCGAACCTACCGAGCTGCCCGGCGAAGAAAAATGTATGTTTGCTAACATTTTGCGTCTAACGAAAGTCAAAGTCACTTGGATAAGGGAGCTGATAGCGGGCAAATCGTTAACTGACAGTTATTGAAAATTGATTCATTAGAAAGTCCATTGCTCGGTTTGCTGTGTCAAGAATTGTAAAGTTACTAATGAAACCCCCGATGGTCTCTAAAATGTTACTAGCACTGTCTTGCCTCGTGTCACTCTCGACAACGGCCCCGGTTTTGCATGAGACTCTAGCCGACAATGATTGCTTTTGCTTATCATTTGCTTATCATTAGTCTGCTGTATTGTTGTCGCTTGGTCGTTCTGAATATACCCTAATAATAATTGTCAGCGTATTGAGAATGACAACCGAAAATGCATTGTCCAGTGTTTTAATGTCACGGCCAGTGTTTCAATATTTGCCAGATGTTTGGAGTTCGCAGAACATTGAATATACTAAGTCGTTAATTTGAAATGCTCTAATGACAACCACGTTTGGTTGGGTGATTGAAGTATTTTCTTATAGGTGCAACTTTTTTAGGTATGTAGGCATATTATACCTACCTACGTGCATATAGACTTCGGTATACGTATATTGTAAATAAACTTTGCGTGCCTATACTGATCACAAACAATTTATTACCTACTGTAATTATTGGACATTCGATCGTCCCTAAATATAGATAATTCCAAAATTATCAAGTTACTTGGTAGTTAGTATATAATATTGTACCGTCCATTACTGGCTTTATTATATTGGTTTTATCCTATAGGTACTAATATAGAGTTAAGGGTAACAGAGAATTGCCGTCCCATACAAGTTGTCGTCGTTACAATTATGTTTGAAGTTCGTTCATCGACATAGATCAAAAAGTTAAGAAATAGAAATCTAGTTTCCTATATTTCAATTAATTTAAATTTTCGGAAGCTAGAATTATTGGTACAGAAACTAAGAGTATCAATACCGATGAGGCTAGAACTTGTGGCGATAATACTAGTAGGTAGTTTTTTGCAAGATGACCCTCCCCAGCCTTAAGGCACTGATATTGTATAGATGTGTATTGTGTAGGTATTTGTATACACTGTGATAAAGCAATGCATGATGTTATGGGGATAGATAGAACGCTATCTATAGCCGATACGATAAGTTTAAATTCCGTCCAATTTAAGCCTTCCTTATACTTGTTAATGATGGCCGTTTAAAGTGAACCTAATATAAAGGGCAATGAAAGAATATTACATTTACAATTGAATTGAAATATTTATATAAGTACTTTACAATGTACTCACTTTTAAATGCGCAATTTAATGACGATTTTCTTAATGATTGTAATAAACAGTTAAATTTGATTTTAGTCAAACAATCATCTTTAATATGTACCAATTCCAAAATTTTGTACTTTTATATGTAGAAAGGTACTAAAAAGTATCTAGATCTACCTTCTAGCTAGGATATAATAGATCAACGGCTTTTAATTTTTAAGACCATTGTGTTAATGCATGTCTGAACACATTTGATTAACGAATGCAAAAATACTCGTACAAAAATAAGCTGATATAAACTATAGGATAGGTGTAATAAATTTTACTCATTTAATATAAGGATATTGTAAATATAATCTAATTACTTAAGTATCGATTTATTTATAAATGACAGTAATTTATGTTCAAAAAATTCGACTCTTATAAGTTAAGTTGTGTTGATAACTTGAAGAATTCTTTTTAACTTCGTTCTACTTCTGACACTATTTGTAACCGATTTTATTAAATTACTATACCTACCTATTACTTTTAGAAAATGTCTATAATATATCCTCGTCTTAATCAAGTAATAGTTGGTATGACCTTGCTATCAACTAAGTCCAAAGTAATGTCATAATATTTTTTTAGTTTAGTACCTGCTATAGATGAATAAAATGAGGTATAAAATCAGTGTGATTTGATTCTAATTCTAATAAGAAGCAATTCGTCGATTTTGTGAACCATTAGCTCATTAGGTCCGATTCTGATTTTAGCTTTTAACACCAACCTTAACGAAAGTAATTAAATTAGAACTGTGCTGTCTTTTAAACCTGCCAATTTGCTTTAAGAAAACATAAGTCGGAATCGGTATCATAATGTTTGCAGAATAACGATTTGCATAACTCGAATAGGTATAGTGAATATTAACTTTTACGAATTTAGTAGTAGGTAGAGTATAATTTGAGTACTTATATTATGTACTAAGGTACTTAATATTAACTGTTTTGTATAATCGATTTTTATACGACATTAAAATAAACTCTATGCCATGTTTAAGGTTGTGTTATTTTATTTGTCACGATAAACTACCTCCTACATATTTTACTAGTAAGTTACTATTTCCTGGAATGTTATAACATCTATCAATTCCTATTTTCCTCATCTTATATGGTCAATTCAACAGGAAAGAACAATTCTCAATTTGTTGCCGACTGTACGCAATACGTTCACGGTTAGTGATCTGCATTAGCGATGCATGACTCACGATTGTATCTGTTGGACCCATCAAATACCCAACTTCACTTGTTTGACCACGAGAAAATAGTCTTTAGAAACAGGTTTTAGAGTTTATAATAAAATAATGACTTACTCGCGAATCTTCGTCGTCTTACCGTTAGATTGGGAATTTTTTAATGTATTTTTCATTCACGGACTGAATGATTACCTCACCGGCTGGACGGTGCTACTACCGTTCAGGTTTTGAGCAAACGTTAGGCTTGATATACACGTTTGTATTCACACCACATTCTAGCTAAGCTATAAATTATGTCATAAGAGGGCCTAATTTTGAAGAAAACGTAAAATGTTGAAAGAAATAATAAATATTAACCGAGTTAAATCCACGACCTACATGTGCAGTTTACAAATTCGCACTAGGTGGTGGGTCATAGCCCGAGTTCGCTTCGATGTAAATAAATGTATGTGCGTGTCCCAATAGTGGACATAAAAATAGACTGACGATGAACCCAGTACCTAGGTATAACGATCAAACCGTAGATCGATATCTTTCAATTCGCATATTTTATTGGACGGTTCGGGCATTCGTCCGAAGCGCTTTTCCCGTTGGTATGTCTGCTACAGCTTTTACACTGCCGGCCGAAAGTATGAGGGTAATGCTAAATCTGCATAATAAATGAATGCTCTTAATGTGAGGCTAAGTTAGAGTATGTCTACGGACTACACGACTTTTCTTTTAAAAAGGTGCTAGTGTAACCTTAGCTTTATAGTAGAGTTTGCTTCGTTTCGGTCGTTTTGCTTGCATTGTGCTTGGAGGTCGTTCGAGTTTCCTTGTCGATTCGTTGTTATGTTGCAAGTGAAACCAACTAGATAGTGTGATCATTCTTTTATCGATAAAATAGTTTCGTAACTGGTTTGTGTCGTTGATTTAATGAATAGGCTTATTTATTATAGGCCGAGAAAAATCGTATTAAATTTTTTTAGAACTTTAGTAGGTGCAATCAAAGAATTTTGATTCATATTTCTAAAATTATTTCCTTAAACTGTGCAAATACTTTCCTGAAAAAGTAATAATAATAAATAATAAATTTGTTTATTGTCACTTAAGGCATTTTCACAGTACAGCTTAAATTATAGGTGCTAGGGCTAGAGTTAAACTATATTGGTGAGCGCTAGCTCCCACACTAGGATTCCCTGTGTTGTGGGAGACTAGTCTCTCCCTGGAGTACAAATAATCGTTGAATGATTGTTATTATTACAAATAACAAAAAAAAACATTTAGCTGGCGATAAAAACGTATGTGTGTGTGTGAGGGTATGTGTGTAAGGGTGAGGGTATGTGTGTATGTGTGAGGGTGACTGTGTATGTGTGTGTAAAAAGTATAAAGGTTTGTCATAAAATTATGTGATTTATGACTAAAAGAAAATTTGAAATTGGCAAGCTAGATCAACTAGGAGTTTAGGTACCTATTAAAAATCAAACTCCTCGTTTCTGGAAGTCGGTTTCAAAGCAAACCCTTTATAGAACAGTGTCATTGACCGCTGGCTATTGGCTGGTGAGTAGAAAGCCGAGTGACTCATGCCACGCGCCGACGACGCGACCACAGCGATAGAGCGACCCCAGCCACTTCCAGTCGGGGTGTCCCAGAATAAGGCTACTGGAAGTGCCTGGAATATGGAAAATACTCTAAAAATGTTGGCGTATGAACTGAATCGCAACTGATAGCCATTTAGGTGAAAATTATGGGAAATGCCTTCCCATTTGTGATTTGCGATCGGTAAAAGAATTTTTAAACCACATTCTCTCAATTCGGATAGTTATATGTTTTTTATAATATATTATTCGGCGTTGTGAACCGATTTTGTTTCTGATTTTATCCATAGCGTAGGGTAGGTAGTATTCCGTAGGTGGTATGTAAGTAGTATTTCATAGATATTTACATTATATAAAGTAATATGTCGCACATGGAATGAATACGTTGACGACGTATTTTCATCAAAATTAAACTTTTTAATTTTATTTTTGTTTTAATATAGGTAATCGTTAAATGGAAGCCTGATTACTGGCAGACGGGTCTGCAGTGGAAGACGCGAATGAAAGTAAATAAACACCATTCCTGAGGTAAACAAACTGCGAGACAAGTCGGCTGACTGGTTTGGCCAGCTCTTCGTTTCGAGACGAGATCAGAATTAATGCCATTGGCTATACTTTCTAAATAATTACTAACACTTAATTACACACCTTGCCATGGGTCGGGTCATCTAGTTGTTTGAAGTGAACGGTTAACTTGTGGTGATATGAAGTATTATTTTCTATTGTAGATAATTCAGTTTATCAAAGAGGCAGGCAGAAAACAAGTGGAGTGAAAGTATTTGCGACGAGCAGTCACAAAAGATAATCTGTGTATCAGATTTTATCTTCTTTATTTTTTATGATTACTGTACCACTGAGTTGGGTATATGTAGGTACCGAGTGGTGGCTGGGTCAATGGACTTCCGATACGGCGGTCCCGGGTTCTATCCCCAGCCAGGGCAGCCATGTACCAATGAGTTATCCTCGTTTTTTTCGACGGAAAAACTTACATACATTTACCGAGTGCTCTCAAAACGGTGAAGGAAAACATCGTGATGAAACCTGCATGCCGTAGAAGAATAAAAAATCTAAGGCATGTGTAATCCGCCAATCCGCACTGGGCCCGCGTGGTGGATCATGGCCCCGGCTTCCTCGATGTAACGGAAAGACTGTGCTCGAGCAGTGGGGCAATTTAAATAGACTGACGATGAGGTACCGAACTGATGTTCTGTCTACTTATTTTTTCTCTGTTTGCTGCAAGTGACCCTAACATTACCTACTATGTTGCATTTAGGTTGACCACTTGACCAACCAGGTCGAGTTAGACTTCTGGAGGTTGCGAAAATAAAATGTCAGTCGGTCGAATCGCACGAGGTATCATTTGCAGCGCAATTTACTTGTGAGTCATCGACATCTTGCAAAGGTGGTGTATGAATTATACGTGGTTAAATGCACCCGTAGGTACTTAACTTTCAGGTACCTAACTGCCTATTTAACAACTTTTATGTACCTACTCAGTAAACAGGTACCTACTTACACTTTAATTTACATACCTACTTTGAAGATATTGATAAGTCGAGGAAGCGATATAATTGTGGTGTTCTATAGTTAGCAAATATAAGTTCTCGTCCTATCCTACCGGAAACTCTTAATGTATAAGTGGGTTTACCTTAGATCTATTACATACCTACCTACAATAAACTATATCTATTATTTTAAGACTTGTAGACGAATAATTTAGAAGTAAGTACTTACCTACATTATAAAGTGCAGTAACGAGTAAAATAAACGCAGATTTTTAAAATTGTCTGTATTATTTTATTACTACGCATTACTTACGTGTATTTTAGCAGTGAGTGTACGAGTTTCTGGTTGGAATCCGGTTCGGTGGACCAACCAACGTGGTGGGTGATCCATGGTGAAAATAAGGAAGTGTGTTGGAGATGTAGGTGGTCCTTGCCTGTTGTTTGGCAGGTTTTAGGGGCGAAGATATAAACTGTACAACTGGATATTATGTTATGTTATTAACAGGGTATAGGTTCATAGTTTTATTATTGTAATATTACTTATAAAATGCATGTAAAATGTTCTATATTAATTTATTACTTAAAATGTCACAAATTAAGTAAGTAACTAAACTGAACTTTGCACCATTAATAAAAAGGGAACAATTTCGTTACAATTAGTTGTAGTTTAAAATTAACTCTCCAAACTAATAACTTTCTGTATTTAGTAATTTTACTTCTCAGATCAGCGATCTGAGTTATACTTAGATAGATGTAAATTACTTAGGTCTAAAAATGTAGAGCTACTCGCAGGTTCGATCTCCACCTCTACTATACTTTCTTGTTGTATTAGTTACTTACTTATTAATAGGTGTGTCATTGCAATTCCAAGCCTAGGTACTTACTTAAGTAAGGATATTTTGTATTCGTATGAGATGTACTACTCGTAAGTACTTAGATTATTTACATACAACTGTCTGTAGAGCAAGTACAACGCCTAATATTGTATGTTATGGAGCGTGTTGTGCTGTGAGGGAATGCGTAGTACTTATAGCATTGTGGAACTGAGTACGCTGGTGATTCATTTCTCGGAATTGACCTTGCTATGAGTCATTCGCTGGAAGGCAGAGTCGGGGATACCGCGCCTGTCTGCCGGTTGCTCGCTAGACGCACTCCGCTCACCAGAGAGAGCTCCATGGAATATACAGTGCATAACAAAATCAAACTAAAATAACAATAAAAATGTGTATTCGTAAAAACCGAGTGAAAAATAAATACATTCTCTTCTTTTGAATATTTTGTAAATATTTGTGTTTGTCAAGTTGGATATCATGATAACAACGATGACGTCATTCATTTTGTTGAAGGTAAGTTATTTAAAATGTTTTGTTTATTTAATAATATTTAATTCGTATCGAATTATTAAAATTGTTAGCTTAGTGCATGAGTGAGTCATCCCAAAATATTCTTATCAGTTTCCAATTTGACTATTGTAGTACTTTTTGACGTTTACAATATTACACGACCAAAGCTGATTGTCTCAACTTCCGATATTTTTCTCTTTCTAACATATGATGATTTGTATTCGCATTGTGCGAGATAGCTTCTATATTGGGATCATCTATAAATGTTTCACATATTTCAAACACGATTTGACAATTTTGACATGAGTTAGAAAGGAATAGACGAACAAAAGAAAGAGCGAGCGATACATGTTGAAAGTTTAGTTTACAATTTGATTACGCACAAAAATCTCGAAAAATAGCTGGAATTCCAATAAACTCATTAGTTATTTGGTATTTATTTACTTGGATAGGGTTTTAATTGATATGCAATCAACGAATTCAAGTTACTTCAGTGATGCGGAGTGAACGCCAGACGAAAACTTTGCTCGTTTCGTTTTGTGTCTTGATACTTGTTGAACAAGTTTCCAATTAACTTTTCAGACCAACTCTTTTTTGTTGAGGATGAACAGGGAGGATAACGTGAACTGGTTCCATGGGAAAATATCGCGAGAAAATGCCGAGAATCTCTTGAAAGAAGGTGGGTGTTGCTTGATGTTCTTTTGTTTGTATCAGTGCTGTCTTTGTTATTGTTTTGAACCTGGCTGGATGCAATTGCTTTACTAACGTTTCTGATGTTTTCAGAGGGCGAGGATGGTGTTTTCTTGGTCCGTGAGAGCAACACGTCTCCAGGGGACTATGTACTTTCGGTTCTTCATCAGGTAAGTTTTAATATTTTTGTAACCTTGATAGAGCATTTTGTTTCCACTTGGCATCCAAATCCTATGTCTTCATACGATTCAAACATTATTTTTCTCTTGAAGATCCTTTGAACAAGTATTTTGACACAAAACATGCAAAACTCACACTAAGCTTGTGCTCAAATTGTCTCTTGAGTCGTGGCCAAAGAGCACCATTATCCTTCACCTTGTAAACACATGTCTTACTGATCTTATAACGCTAATTACTAATTCACTGTGTTATTTCTTCAATGCCAAGGTGGCATAGGTAATAAATTAAATCCATCCATCATCCATCGCGAAGGTAATAAATTAAAGACTTTCTTATTTATAAAATAACATTGAAAACTGTTTGTATATTCTGTAGCATAACCTAGTTTAGGAAAGTAAGGGGAAGTGTTAATTTCACAGAAACATAACTAATTATTAAACATAAAATATGCCTTCCAGTTCATCGCACATATCGATGCAACATGCTCAGAATGCTGGCAGCATTTCCTCTTTGTATGGTCAGGCTAATGCGTTAGGTTTAGGTTTATGAATAGCTTATTCATAGTATTATTTGTATGTGGGAATCTATATATTGCAGGGTGAGGTAGTTCACTACCAGATCCGCAGACATGGCGAAGATGCATTCTTCTCCATTGAGGAGCACACCACCGTGCATGGCTTGGACACGCTCATCCAACACTACCGGGGAGATTCTAATGGCCTTGTCACTCGTCTCTCAGTTGTATGTAAGGGCCAACCACCTCCACATGAGTCCCGAACACAAGGGACAACTAACCTCTTGCACCGGTGAGTGAAAAAATAACTACTTGTTTCTTTGTAATCACATTGCAATTGTAATATCTTATCAAATCTATGCATCAGTGTACTTTTAGTTTGCATGTGTTGAAAATTTTTAATTGCTGTAAGAGTTTAAAATTTTTATACAAAGTTGATTATATTTTATATAAAGGAATGGAAAAAGTTGCATGTGAATCATTTATAGTCTTTTAAGACTAAAGTTCCATTCCTTTAAATTCCTTTTATCTGCTTAGAGTTATTCTTCTCTTTAAATATTTTATGCATACAAATATATTACTTAGATACCTAGTTTACTTAGTCATCATCATGTATGTTCTCATTATGTAGTAAATTCACTTACAACAAGGTTACATGCCTGTGATTTTTTGCCATGTATGTATTATCACAATGAAGTCAGACTTTATATAATCTAGATTTTTTTCTTTATTATATCTGAGGTGCATACAGTAACTTATGATATTAATAAAAATATTAATATCATAAGTTACATCATTTTTTTTATTATTAATCCTGATCAATATATTAACCAATATCAGGATGGATGCAACAGGGTTGCAATAACAATTTATATAGAGCTGTCCTTCTGCCGTGGCCTTAGGTACAAGGGAAGTTGTTAATTAGGCAATGTAGAAAAGCTCCATATGATGATGGCCCATAAAGATGTGTTATCTATTTGAAGAAGGAAGTTCTATTAAGATGAGAGCCACACAAATTGACCTTAATTTTCCCTTCGTGTTTCATTGTTCCAATCAACATTGTTAGGCAACAATTTTTTATTTGCTTCTGTTTAGATGAAGTTGCTTAATAATTTTACTAGGTATTTTATCGAAGTTGTTGTAGAACCACTTAGTAGAATTTCGAACTTCCTTGAGTTGTCTTGAACATAATTCTATGTGGCTCTGAGAGTTATTTATGTTATATTCAATTAGATTTTTTGCAAATTACATTTTTCATTCCACCATTTTTTATTATAAAAAAATTATGGAAACGTAATCAAATCGTATAAACACATTTTTTCATAGATAACCATAAGTTGCATTTTGTTAGTCAGTATCTTAAAAAACTACAATGGACTACCGTACATCGAGCTATACAAGACAAGAATATATGAACAATACTAAGCATATGATGACATAATGATGTCAACTTTTCTTATACAAATGTACTCAGACAGGTTATTCACCTTATTATTTTGCTTACATTGCACTACAAGCAATTGCTACAAACAAAGTACGTGATATGTAATATAACACTGGAGTTTATTGCTGATTTCCTGCTGAGCCCATTGTTCAGGATGCTTATTCAATAAATATTAAGAGAGGGGAGACATGTCCACATATAGAGAGATGACAATGATATGAGATGATAATGCCTACTCTTTGTGTAAAATGCCAGTACGACAAGTCACAGAATTTTTACTGATATGAATAACTGACTGATTGGAATAGCAATGTGGGTGAAGTCCACTGAGTAATAAATACTCAAGTTTATATTTACTTACAAGCTAGTTTTTGCTCAAGGCCTGTATGTGGTTGCTATTCTGACGAAACGCCTCTGTAACGAAATACGTGTAGTTCCTCCCAACTTGGACCCAATACTTGTGCAAGAGGTTTCAGAATTGAACCTGGAAATGAAACAGGAATAACCTGGGGTAGTCCAAAACGAATCGGTGCTCCAGAGAATCGGCAAAGATGTGGATATTCTTAAGACCATAAAAATACAAATCTAGGTCACATAATGAGAATTACAAATTAAAAAGTATGATCTTCTACAACTGATTCTTCAAGAAAAGATCTAGGGCAGAATAATAATATCATAAGTCATAACTTAGGAACTTACGCCAACGGTATGGCTGTTTCGTGCTGGTTTTTGAGGGTTCAGATTCTGCTAATGAACCTTCGTAGGGAAAAAAATATAATCTGAATTCTGAGGATTTTTTGCGACCATAAAATTGCGGAGTTTTTATGTATATTGTGAATTCAGCTTTACTACTTCTTACGTCATGTTAAGTTGGGCTTGGCGTAGGCATTAAATGAAAAGCGATTTAATAAATAGTTTCACTTGTCAAGTCCAAGTTAATATTTATTCAAATGGGTCTTATTAAATATTAATATTACTCATACTCTGAGAATGTTTTGCTGGGATACATGACAATATCATAGCATCAATTCGGCTCAGATACATCTGTGTTTGGCGAACTGACTCACTGTTTATGTTAATGATTCACATAATTGCGTTGTGGATGGAGACGGCGATTTTTTACTGTTTTGGCTTGTTAGGAATAGTCGTCTGAGATCATTCGCAGATGTTTTAAAACTAACTACCGTTCTATTTCTTAGTAATGGCAAAAACATAATTCTAATATTCTAATAATAGTTATAGCGTTCCACGAGTCCTTTACTATATTTCATTCATGAATGTAGGAACCATTTCCGGTTCCTTGAAATATGACATAGTTTTTGGACAAACAACTAATATTTTTTCTCCTAATCTAAGGCTGAGATAAAGACCGATATTTTGAACATGAGCTTAGCGCGACTGTCAGATTACATAGACTTTTGACAGTTGTAAGGGCGAGCTCACTCTAAGCTTGTGCTCAAAACTATGAATCTCGGACTTTGGGCTCATAGCCATTGGTGCTTCATGTAGTGACATGTTCACGTTTCCGGACTCCTATCAGAAACAATATATCTCCAATCTGTGTCTGTGAATACTATGTACGCGCATTTAGCGACGTGACATCTCATACTTTTGGGAGAGGAGAAGAACGCGGTTACCGAGACAAAAAAAACAATTGCGCGCTCTGTCTAAAATACGTCTGTTTCTCAAAGATTTGAGTCCACAGAGAGAGAGATTAATGTTTCCTATTCCTCAGTGCAACCGAGGCCGGTGACTTCAACGTGGTGTCCCAGCTGCTTGCGTGCGGCTACCGGAGCCGCGACGCCAAGAACCAGGACGGCCAGACCGCCGTGCACATTGCGGCGCGCGCCGGACGAGACAAGATACTGGAGAAACTCATCGAGAGCGGGGCCACGGTCAACGTGAGGGACTCGTTTGGATATACGCCTTTACATGTAAGTATATTATTAATAAATTCATTTATTGCCACATTTTTTATCTAAAGAGTAACTTAAAACTAGAGTATAGGCCCGACCTAGCAGACACATCAAACATGAGCAGATCGCATTACCGCATTTATACCAAAAAATAGTTCGTCGAAGCGATCGACGAAACATTAGTGGGTGCGAGTGACGCGAGTTGTCTCGCACCAAAATGTAACTTGAGCGACTTAACCCGTGAAAACGCCATAAAAATAACCATATAAGCACTGCGTTTACCCTATGCAATTAATTTTCAGGGTTCAGAGTTCTATATATTATCTTCTTAATTGTACAACAATTTTCAAATATTTTTGAATTCCGAATTTTGATTACAAAATCGATCATGTGAGTTGCGATAACAACTATGAGTATATTGGGTGACGCTTTCCATCTGTTCGTCCACAGTACACTTGCCAGAACAACTTGCCTAGCACGACCGAGCTGCTAGTCACGAAGGGCCACGCCAACTACCAGATGCGCCACGCGCCCACCGGGAAGGTGCCGCTGCACGACGCTGCGCAGAGAGGACACATCGAATGCATCAAGGTATTGATAGTAGCGGGTTAGAGGACACTAATGTATCATCATCATCATCAAGTGTGCGAGATACTGAGAGGAGTACTATCCATTGTAAGGTATTATGTACAATATGTACGTTTTATAATGAATGGACTGTCCAACGTCTTGGGACATGATTGTTGTGACAAACATTTGTAATAATAAATAAATCAATAGACCCTGGGCGTGGGGAGTGCTGGTGGTAGCTAAATTAATGTACCACTTAAATAAATTTATCTTGCACCAAAGATTCAACAATAGAAGGTCAAACAATAGGTTAATCAAGGTTAACGGTTGATCATATTTAACCCGAACTATATCGCAAGTGTGCATAAGTATAAAATATATCGTCATCTCACTCACTACCACTTTGCCTTAGTATTATGAAATACCATAAAATAAGGTTATATTTACCGTTTCCACAGGTACTGCTAAAGCTGAAGGCGCCATCGCACCCGAGGACATTATCTCAAGACACACCAGCAGATTTGGCAAAACATTACGGCCACACGGAATGCTATCAAATACTTAGTAAGTGAACAGTTTGTGCACAGATAATATTTGAGTGTTAATTGAGCTTAGTGTGTGTGAGCTCGCTATTACAACTATCAAAATGCTATGAATTTTGTCAGTTGGGATAGGATATGATAAACAACAGTAATGACGTCAAACTCAACTGTCAAAATCAACTCTCACTCAAAACTGTATATGGCCGACAGTCATAGATAGTTTTGAGCACGAACTCAGCGTGCAGCTTGCACTTACGACTGTCAAATTTTTATGAAAAAATGTCTGTTATAAGACCGAACTCAAATTCCATTCATAATAAAGATCGTTTCATACTCTTATGGCTATCGGAATAAGCTCAAAGTTTTGCGTACGCTAATATTAGTCGCCGCTAAGCGAAGCGTCCTGCCCCCTTACCATGAATTCTACTTCAATAATACTTTATTATTACGTACTATGACGTCCTTAATAAGCTTACTTTAAGGTCGTCATGGTACGAAATAACAAAGTATTATTGAAGTAATCCTGCTATAAGAGTTCATGGTAAGGGGCTGCTCGCTCTTGCGCGATGTAGCATATGAACGACAGTGACAGTTTACGATTCGACTTAGTGGCCGCTACATACTTACTTAGCTATAGTCTCTATTTCAATATACTTCCACCACACAGAAACCCACAAGCCCGATGTATCGAAGACGACCCGGAGCCAGTGGTACCACGGCACGCTGAACCGCGACGAGGCCGTGCGGACGCTGCAGGCGCACTGCCAGCAGCACGGGCTGCAGGACAAGGCGTCGGACGGCGTGTTCCTCGTGCGATACAGCGAGCGGCACACGGGCGCTTACGTGCTCACTATGCTCAGCGAGAATACGCCGTACAACTTTATCATACGGAAAGAGGTACGATCGTTTACATGCCATTACTAGTTCCATCCGCGCATAATATTGATTAACTGAAAAGAAGAAAAACGCACGGAACCCTAAAAGCGTCAGAATTACTAACATTTGTACAATTACTAATATTTAACAAATATTCCTTGAAAGTGACTGGTCCAATAGTATGTCCTAAAAAATTCTAAAGGATCCTGATGGACTCGGCGGTTCATTATAATCCTATACATGGCAACTTGTATCACTTCTCTTCTCACGGTTATATCGTTATTATAAGGCAACGTAGTACATACATTTGTAGTGATTCCAGCCTATTACCTTTTTCAAAACGATGAAATCATACCATGAGATGGTGCGCCGAACAGAGACGCCGCTATACCAACGCAATAGCACTGTCCTTGATATTTTCTTTTGAGAACAGAAATATTCCTACAGGTTTGAAGAGATTCAAATTTTATTCGTCCCCCGCATTCTATGTAGTATGTATGTACGTAGATAATCTAGTATGTAGAAGAGTATGCAGCATATAAGTGACAGTCACGTTAAGGTTTTAGATTAGATTTGATGACAGCGACAGAATCATACCTATTGAATTTTGAAGAGAAGTATGCCAGTGCTTATTATCCAATGAAAACGCAATCTTTGTCCGCAGAGTCAATGGCTGTTCATAGACGACGGTCCGTACCTGGAGTCGTTGGAGCGTCTGATCGAGCACTACGGCGCCGTGCCCGACGGGCTGCCCACGCGGCTCACGGCCGCAGTGCCGCCCAAACCGAAACCACCGCTACCTGAAGTGAGTGTTGACTATAATAGTAAGCGGTTGTAAAGAAGAGCTTGGTGGTTGTAGATGGGAAGTAATGTTATGGACTCCGAGGTTCAATGCCCAGAATTTTAAACAAGAAAGAAATTTAAAAAATATTATATGCAGTTCAAATTGTTTGTAAAATTAAAATGAGTCTTCTTTCAATGGAATTTTGTATCTACAATATTTAAGGTACTTTTCCTGTGTGTGGCAATCTGTGGGACGCCCTGTATTATATCAATATTAAGCCTGCATTTTGCGAAACACTGCATCATCCCAGGCTCCCCTGACGTAAAAATATACCACCGTCAACCCCTGAAATTAGCTGGCATGGATTGTACGTTAAATACATCTCATTTCCAGTTCTCCACGATGCCACGTACCAAGAAGCCGTCACCGAGCCGAGTCGCCATGAACCAGACGCTATCCCTAGTCAAGCACGACATCCTCGGGGACAAACAGATCTCGCTCCCCATACCCAACAACAACGACTTCGAGCTGTTGACTAGAAACTTGTCCTTCTCATCGGATTTCCATAACGACACCATAAACAATAACGACGGCTCGGATGATAACGACACGTACAAAGTACCGTCTAATAATAGCGCTGTAGCGACGCTTGCAGAGAATTACAATGAGATTTCTATTGATTCCGATGGCCAGCTATCCACACTGCAAGGTAAGATATTTTGTCTAAAAAAATTCACTTAGTAATTTTATACTTGACACATCTCCAAACTTACGTATCTCGCATCCCTCCACGCATTCATTGTAGCAAAACGGTCCACCGCCACCCACTTTTCGCCACTACGTGGGCCATGGCGTGATAGGTGGCAAACCTTGTTGTCTTTTTAGAGCACTTTAGATTTATTTGGTATTATAGTGGTCCCATGAAAACTACTATTAATCACTATAGAAAATTGCATTATGTTACGGCCAAACGTAAGGACTGTTTATTCTCATTGTCTACTTCCTCCCATCTATTCGGATGACCTACTGCCTCCCATCTGTCCTCGTATATAATATCCATCATAAATATTTGAGTATGTATCTATGACATCTGTGTATTCTCTGCATCTTAAAGTATATGCGAGGATATATTTATTTCAGGCAATCCCCCTTTTGTGTAACTGATAGTGACAGGAAACCATTTCAATAATCCATTGCTCGGTTGCTGTGACAAGTTTATGTTTCTAATTAAAGCCAGCAATGGACTATTGCCGCACACGTACCCACTACCCACCAGAAGGGTGAGCTGCGACAATTTTTACTAGCGCTCAAGTCCCGTCAATGTGAGATTTTTGGCGGAAAATAGTACAAAAATTCGTTAGCGCAGACTTTGACAGAACTGTAGGCGATTAGTGTGCGTTGCAGTATGGAGTTTACAAAGAAAACTGAACGACTCAGGTTGAGGCGGAATTTATCCCGTGCCCGGGCTTTACGTCTGCAACAACCCTTAAACCGCTGCTCCCATGCGCCGTTTACCTTATGATTCCACTTCACTTGGCAATTCGTATTCGCTATTGGATGTTTGGCGTATTTGTCAAATACTTGACGTACATACAAATAAGACGAATATTTTGTCATGGTGGCACTTCACTTGGCTATTCGTATTCGCTATTGTATGTTCGTCGTATTTGTCAAATACTTGACGTACAATCGAAGACAGAGATAAGTATACAGGGGGTGAGGCAAGGTTGAAATTTTCTCAAAAACTACTGGACCGAATTTAATAATTCTTTTAGAGTTATATAATTTTAACTTTTATCTATCAAACAGTGAAAGAATTTTTGCAATAGGTCAAGTAGTTTTAGAGAAAATCTCAACCTTATAAACTCTCCTGTACACCTTTCTCTGTGCTCCACCGTACATACAAATGTTACGAATATTTTGTCAAGAATACCAACCACACATGGCAATTATGACAAATGCGCAAATACGAATAGCCAAGTGAAGTGCCACCATCACATTTTTGTCCTCAGAATTTATCCCAATGGGCGAGCTAACGCTAGGCGTGATACTGGGCGAGGGTGAGTTCGGTTCTGTGTTGCGCGCGACGTACACGCCGGCCGACCAGCCGCCGCAGCCGGTCGCCGTGAAGACGCTGCACATGCAACACACGGACACCAACAAGCAGGAGTTCCTGTCGGAAGCAAAGCTCATGATGTCGCTGAGGCATAGGTGTATTGTCAGGCTGATTGGGGTTTCACTGGTGAGTACCGTTAATGGTGAAATTTGTGTTTATTCCTACTAGTTCTGTTGACTGAACTAGTGGGAATTTTCCCCCATTTGTTCAGTAATGAAACCTAGTTTGGCGCCCAGTTTCACTTTTTAAATGTGCCACACTAAGTGTAATCGTCGCTAAGCGAGGCGTCCCGCTCTCTCTTACGCAATGCAGCATGTGGGTGACAGTTGCATTTAGGTTTAGAGGCGGCCACGACAATAGCAACAATTAACTATTCGACACTATTTTTGCAGGTGTTCTGGTTATAAAATGCGTGTATTGTTTAGTATCAAAATTGGGTGTACAATGGCTCAAAAGTGGCCAAGTTGATTTTGAAGCTATTCATTAACTATTACTGCTCGTGAATCAACATTATCTTAGTGGGCAAAGGTCTTTAAATAGCCGTGGTCATCAAAGCTAGTAGTCTTGACAATATACCGTAATATTATACTATGTTTCTAGGAGTAATAGTACCTAATAATAGGACTAAGGAGTACAGCCCAAGGCAAATGAAATGATAAATTAATCCAATAATGTTTTGATTATTTTCTACAAACTGAATTTCACCAAACATTTTTTATTCCAGGGTCCTCCACTTGCAATGATTCAGGAGCTAGTTCCCTTAGGGTCATTGCTAGAATATCTAATACGTCACCCAGAAAAGGCGTCCCCAGGGTATGAGCTGCGACTCTGGGCCTGTCAAGTGGCCGCGGGTATGCGATACTTGGAGCGACGTCGCTTCGTGCATAGAGACCTCGCTGCGAGGAATATTTTGTTAGCTAGCAGGTAAGGCACTTGCATTTCTTTAAACTGAGTTCAAAACAAAAGTGAATCAGGTTTTATAATGCTATGAGGCAGATTATCACAACCTTATTAACCTCTCTATTGTAAAAAAGTCTATTGCCTTATTATAATTGTAAACCATCAACATCCCAATTGTAATTATGACGACAATAAAAATATTGTTGACCATTTAACCAGGTTTGTTTTCTGGCCAGTATCCAGCTAGGAATTGCCTTTGAACTACGTATACCAAGGAAGTTTTATTCATTGATTTTACAATACGAAATATTGTTAGGGTCACTTGCAATTAACGACTTAACCCGTGAAAAGCCCATACATTTTGCTCGGGTTAAGTCGCTAACTCTTGGGTTATCTTATATTGCAAGGGGTTATATTGACAACTTTTTTGTTTGTTCCCAGACATCAAGCTAAAATAAGCGATTTCGGTTTGTCCCGAGCGTTGTCCACGGATAGTTCGTACTACAAGGCGAGTCGCGGCGGCAAGTGGCCGATCAAGTGGTACGCGCCCGAGTCCTACAACTACGGCACGTTCAGCCACGCGAGCGACGTGTGGAGCTACGGCGTCACACTGTGGGAGATGTTCTCCTTCGGGGCGCAGCCTTACGGGGATATGAGGGGCACGGAGGTCAGTGCACTAGCTTGTATAGAATGACCGATAGCGCTGTACCGCGCCTTAGGTAGCTGCGCGGCGAGACGCGGAGGTGGAACCGCCCGCTTCCCTCCCCCCGTACGTCTGTCTCCACCCACGGCTCGGTACAGCGCTTGCGGTCAGACATATATATTACTCTTTGGGTCAAACTATAGTTCAGCAAATACCCCAGATATAACAAATATTTGGCTATTTCTCTTGTTCACTGAGAGATGTTCTGGGTGCCGTATTAGGTACGATTAAGGCACGTTCAGTCCAGCGACGACGTTGAATGCGGCGTTGCTAATACGAACATGAAAATCTAGATCCGGTGTTATTCTGTTCTGCTTTTTTACGAAGCCCTACTGAACTGATAATTTTAATGTAGACTATATTATGACGACTGACAAGCGTGTACCTTACTTTATTTTCCTGCGATCTAATCACAACTTATCGCTTCTTGTTCCGGTAAACCAATAATAGAATTGACCTACAAACATTTTTGTGTTATCATTACAGGCGATAGCGATAGTAGAAAGCGGCAAACGGCTCGAGAGGCCAGAGGACTGCCCGGACGAGATCTATAATGTAATGCTCGACTGCTGGGCGTATACTCCCGACAACCGGCCTACGTTCGGGCAACTTGTCGACGTGTTTTCCCAGCATCCAGATTACGTGAATATTAGCCAACTAGCCCTTGATAGTGAGGACGTTTGAAATGGTGAAATTAAGACAATGAGTGCCTATAACTTTGCGATTGCCATTTTTACGTTGATGACTGGCTGGCGCAGTGTCGGGTTTCAATCCCGGTTGGGAAAGTGTGAGGTCACTTTCAGGAATCTGGGTTTACAGTGTTGTTCGAGATCTGTATATAATCAACGTATACCAAGGAAATCACGCTCCTTTTACTGTGATAATGATGCATCTGATAATCAATGGGATCCCAGTTTGGAGTATTGAGTCTTCCTCAGTTTTTTTCTTCTTCATTAGAACATCGAATTTCCGGGGGTGCTCTATACAGTTGTAGTATCTGTATTTTTCGTCCCTGATTTAATAATATATCCTATATCTCTTTTTATAATTCAGAATGCAATGATACGTTCAAGTATAATTTTATTCATATTATTGGTTTGCGAGATGATAAACAAGTGAACTTTAATTTTGAATTATATTAACCATAGACGGACACTACGCGGACTATACTATTACCGCAGTACATGGACTTGAGGACCAGATCGTACTTTTTCTTGTATCTTAAGTACACTCGATATCACATCAAAGTTAGCACGTAAAGTACGATATCAACTCGTATAGGACAATAAGAACGTCACAAAGTCCAAAATGTTACACTTGATGCACTTTCGATTGTACATAGTATGTGGCTCAGTACGTACTCAGTCTGCGCTGAGCCTTAGGAAATGACATGCCATGATGTGCCTCGCAATACGTAAGTATTGCTAGTTTTTAAATTTAACGTAGATAATAATTTTTCATCTTATGCATTTGTATATTTTTTATATTACAAAAACTGCTAAGCTATGAACTTGCACCTTTTATGAACTTGTTTAATTGAAGAAGCGCTTTTAAAATGCATTTTGTATTCCTTTTATCTCAATTAAGTGCTCGTGTTTTAAATTTTAATCTAACTAATTACAATTTTATTGTACATAGATATCTACTTGTTCCTTTTATAAAGCCAAAATGTGTAACAAATAAATTAATATATTTTTATTTACTTTGAAATGACAATAATGACTAGATACAAATTAATACATACATTCCGATTTCTGTACAATGTTTTACACGTATTTTTCTTTTATATAAATGTTGACAAATATTTATTACTTAGTGTAAATATTGTTCTATATTCTGAAGTAGTCTCCACATTGAACGCCTTTAGTTTAGGCGTGAATGTTATATATTTCATGGAATCGAATGAACCAGAATTTACACATGTAAAATGCCATAGTTTTCGTGATCTTACAGCAAATGATTTGCCATCAGGTTGTGTTATGTAATGTACAAATATCTATGTAGTTACCCAAATTCTATCTGTTTAGATTTTAGAGAATTTATATTAAATTCTATGAGTCTGATTTAGCATTATAATTTTTATATTATGAATTTATTTTATGACAGATCATATTATTAATTATATGTTAAAAACAAATGTGATAATGGTATTTATGAAATAAATAATAATATTCCCAATTTTTGTTTGATTTTATGAAAAAATCCATTATTTTTAGAGCATAATTCTTAGCGTTATCTCGTTGTTTTTCTTCTACACAATGAGATTAGTATGACATTTGTTTCTTTATCTTATCACAATTACTTGTTTCAATATAAAATCCGTACACACACTCCAATCACTTAACAATAAATTCAAAATATCACAACGATAACATTTGTCTCAGTTCTTTTGTACTACAGGACATCACAATATCTCTAACCTTAGATAAACACTAACTAATTTAGTTCTCAAATATTGATACGACATTCATTATAAGGAGGCGGGGGTGTCTCAGACCGATCTGGTAATCTCACCGCATCTATTTCTAATCCAGCCTCCACAATCGTTGGCAGTCCGTACGTGGGGAACGGTGGATTTCTTTCAGACATCTGTCGCCGGAACAACGGCGGCGTCTCCAAATCCGGGTTAATTACACTACTCCACAGTAAATTCCTCGTGTCGCCTTCTCTCTGCGCCCGTCGCCTTTGCCGCCGAGTTTGCGGCGCCGTGCAATTCAACTGGCCGCATTTACAAAACTTTCGCAACCAGATGTACGTCCCCACAATTCCTATTCCAAGACCTATCTCCATTCCGATAATGAAGGCTTGAAACGATGAAAACTCTTGGTCGAATTTTTGAAACGGGGTTAGTGGTGTCGTTGGTTTTGCCGTAGTAACATTAGTATCGATTGTAATATTCCATACATCATTTACGTCGACATCAGCTCTGTCTGTTACTACAGATATCATTTTCTCGGACATCTTTGGCATTAACTTCTTGCATTGCTTCTCGTATGCTATCCCATGTGATACGACCCATGTTTCGATAGCCATAAAGTCAGGGGTGCATTGCCAGTATTCGTTTCGTAGTTCTATTCGCTCTAGCTTCCGTAATGGTCGGAGAAGCTCGGTGGTCAAAGTGATCATGTAGTTCTCGCTCAAGTCTAGCTTTCTCAGTTCCGGTAGTCGGGTGAATAATCGGTCTGGTAAGAATTTAATTCGGCAGTTTTGAAGGTTGAGTATCTGAAACATAAAAGAAAATCGTCAGAATTTGTTTTATGTATTATGGCATGCTCTGTGAATAAATGACATTGCCACATTTCAATGGAGCTTTGCCCCACCTTTGGTCACCTACGTGACCATTGAAGCTCATATATCATTTGTTGTATATATACATAAGTCATTGTTGGAGACTTGTTACAGGTTTCATATTGCATAATCATAATCAGTAGGAATTGCGAGAGTAGTAGAAAATGATAACAAAGACAATGAATAATACGCTTCGATTTCTTATTATTTTCTGAATTCGTAATTAAGCTGTTTTTTCGACTCGCATGTTGTACTTTATTTTAAATCAATAATTGTAATAAAAAACAGATTTTTTACATTTATTCGGCATCTTGTTCATCATGCGGTTTATGGCGGGGCAGAATCTGGCATTGTCATTTAAATGATGGAAAATTTCTAGCCGTGGGCAGGACTTGAACCTGTGACCAACTGAGCCATCACAGGCCCACGCCCGACCTACCGAAATTCTTCATCGTATTATACATACTAAAAGGTATGTTGCGCAACTCCATCTATCGGACAATAGTAGTAGTATTCCGAAAAAAAATCTTGTCCTATTATTTGGTTCAAGGACCATTCGTAACAACGAAGTCTGCGAATCCAAGTATAAGGTCATCTCTTTCTAGTGTTCTAATACAGAAAGAGACAACCTTTGTCTAATGGAATCCTCCGTTAACTTTTGTGTTAATAGACTTGTTAATCCCTCTTATCTGTAGATTGCATGCATTAAACACGTGTTTTTATTGCATATTGACAATAAACGTCCAAGTGCATCGTATGAACTTCAAGTCAACCGTTACAGCCATGTAGTCTGCAGCGTGGTGACGCTCTCCCATTGATAATTAGCTTACGAATGAGTATTACTTATTACAAATGAGAAAGTTTGTATGTTTATTACTTCAATTGCACCTAATAAATGCTACAATATACCGTTTAAAACATAGAGTTCCTTATTATATGGGAACTATAACGACACAATTTAGGCCTCGCTATACAGGCTAAGTGCAGTGGTTAATTTGTCAAATTATTTATTGCATTCCATAAGTTAATACATTGATCCTGGAATGTCAGATTGCTCCACAGTTTCAAGACAGTACAATCTCTAGACATAGGTAGGCTAGACTTTTAGAAAGCCGAATATGCCAATGAAACAATACCTGCAACTTATTATGCATCAAAAACGGTTCATTCTTCAGCGTTTCGAAGACATTCCCTGACAGGTCCAGGGTCTCAAGGTCAGGTGTCTCCCAGAACAGGTCGGAGGATATCTGCCGTAGCCTGTTGTTGCTGAGATCTATGTGACGCAGGTCGTCCAGACCAGAGAATGCGTGCAATCCGATCCAGAATATAAGGTTATATGACAGGTTTAGAATTTGTATTGAAGTATAGCCGGCTTCCTGGAAAAGGTCAAATAACAGATGAAGGAATGTTGCAAGACAAATGACTAATAGCAATTAATCTGTTATCCTTATGATCTAACTAATAACTTTAATTCTATGCGTTTCAGTTTATTTTGTCTTGGACAGTATTTTCCTTGATCGCCTGTACCTTTGTCTCTAATCATTTTGATGAAAATGTGAGAGGCAGAAGCCACGTAAATCTTATATGACTTTACCATATAGGCACTATATGCTTGACACAAAATTGTGCGTAAAAATACAGCCAGACCAAATTAATCTGTAAAGCAGAGCACGTAAAGTTACATTTCCATCACACTTCAGAAATAAGTTGAGGAAATCTTCCTTAAAAGTACAAATCAAACTCTTTACCTTGAAGCAATAGTTGTCCAGCTCACTTATAGCATTATGACTAAGACTATACACTTGCACAGCTTTAGGCACTCCCACTTCTATGCTGATAATGTTTTGGTCCACACACATCGCTCTGTTCAGCCCATTGTCCATATCACAGTCACATTGCTTTGGACACAGATCACCACAAACACTACTAACTAATATTAAAATTACTATGGAAAATTCTAACTCCATTTTTTATAATTTAGTAAACTTGTATAGTTAAACGTTGTTTTCATTATGGATGATGCCAGTGTATGTTTAATATGTACTGACGCACGATTTCACATGAATATGGAGCAATGATAGGGATACAAATTGATAAAACAACGCTTATCGCTCTCATAAACCTGATAAGATAGTACACGTATGTACCTCTGTAATACCGTAGCAGCTACTATTACTGGTGGTATAGTTAAACAAAACGGCAGAACAGTTCATTGTTTTGCTAGTGGGTTGTTTAAAGTAGCCTTTATGACGTAACTAGAGAATTGATTTTAGCACTACGTAAACTACAGATGCTCTTATCTGTAATATGATGTGAATTACCTTGGCTACATTATTCGATGGAAATGTTATTTAATTGCTTGTCTTTTATTAATTTAGCATACTAAATTATCATGTTTCTGCCCCTATTAAATCAAAATCATCCCCAAGAGAAAGATAAAAATAAAATAAAAAACATTTTATTAACCACTACGAGTATAAAAGCTTATTACTAAACTAATTTACAAGTAGACACAATAGCTCAATAGCTGGGGGACACTAGAATGCGATGCTCCAAGATCGATTTCCACCAAGAATTGCAAAAAAATAACTTTTTTTATTACTCATACGATAAAGAATTTCGGTGGTCGGACTGTGGCCTGTGGTGGTTCAGTTGGTAAGAACGTGTCACAAAATGACATCGTCGCAGGTTCAAGTCCTGCCCACAGCTAGAAATTTTTTAACATTTTATTATTATTAAATAAAAATTTAGATCTGCCACACATTTGCTTTTCTTTGTTTGAATTTTCAATAAGTCGAACGTATAAAAACGATGTCTCTTTATGACGTATGAGAATGAAAGTGACAACAAGGGCGGAGACCTGTCCCCATACAATATACTTTATGCTCTCTCCATGGAGCGCAGCGAAATTTTTTCCTACATGGGTCGCATGGACAGCTAAGTTTAATTGATGCAGTAGATTCGTCCCCGTAAAATTGACTGTTCAACTGTTCTTAAAGTGGACGGTCAGGACTTTTAAACCAATACATTTAAATGCCTATGAATTAGTAAATGAGTGGAGATTAGCTGAACAAATTGGAGTTCTGCCGGTGCGTGGTTGCTGTGACGGGGTAGCACCGCTTCATGGTGTAGTCGATGCTCACGATGGCGTTCCTCACGTCGTGGACCGACGAGTTGATGTTCTCGAACGAGCTCGCTAGTCTGTCCACGGCCAGCGCCTGCAAAAAACAGACTAGCTTGTATTTTGTTGTCGTTATTTTTAAATGGCCCGACGCCACCCACAACACGTTTATGCAAAAACCTAGTTAAACCTCACTTCCCTTAAACCGTGTTGTTGTAACTTTCTTCCTTCGTTAAAAAACGTTAAGTTAAAAACGATGGAATAACTTAAAATCACGTTTATGGATACGCACTTATGAGGGTTGCCGAAGTAAATAAAGTTGAATTCAAATGGTTACTAAATCAGTTGCTTCGCCGCCACCCCATTCCGTCGGTCTGCGCTGACCCTTAATGTTACGCGGTGATTTACCTAAATGGTTTCAAGATTTTAACCAAGCTATAAAAATTAAAATATATAGGTGTATAATACTACATACCTGTATATGCGACGCCTCTGCTAGCCGTTCCAGAGCTTTAGAGTGGTTGTGCGACGCCTGCGCCATCTGGGTCATAGCTTGAGCCTGCTGGTCCATTACTTCCACCTGTGAATTGTCAAATTTATTAATGTCAATGAGCTGTCTTTAGTTACTTAAGGCCCTTCCATGCGCCAACTAGCGCCGCCGCCAATCTTGAAAAAATAATATCTTCCAATTTAATTAATTTTATTAAAAAAGCTATTTACAAAATGTTTATTAGGATGAATACTATTTTTCAATATACAATACATGGCATAATTGCGACAAGCTAATTTGTTGTTCGCATAATTGCGAAAAACGGTCGTTTTTGGCACATTTGGTTTTGACATTGAATCACGTTATAAATAAGCATTTAAAAAATAGTATTTATCGTAATAAACATTTTGTAAATAGCTTTTTTAATAAAATTGATTATATTGGAAGATATTATTTTTTCAAGATTGGCGCCGCATGTTGGCTCATTGAAGGCTCTTAACCTTTTAAATTAATACTATTCATTCGGTAAAGATTACATTAGCCACAAGTGAATTATTACAAAGCAACATATGAATCTAATCTAACGATACTACTTACATTAAAATCCATCAAGCCATTTAGGCTACAGGGGGTCACAATGGTGCCACATACATACATACATACACTCGCAAAATAGTTTCGTCAGTCGGCGAAAAACTGTTAAATAGGTTTTTTGAAAATTAGGCCTTATCTAAGTAGTCACAGAATGTATGGCTGAAATATACCAATTTTTCCATCATAGTCAAGTGCCGCTCATCTGTGTCAGTGGATAGCAACCTGCTGTTGTCTATGTGACTGATCTCCAACTCTTCACTCTCAGGGAATAGGTCACCCATGGAGTCATCATCATCATCTCCGTTGCATGGTTCCACCTTCACACCTCTTTTTCTATCTGTTAATGGAAATAAAAGAGGAATGTAGTCCATACAAGTCAGATCAATATGAAAACTTGTCATATTTGGGAGTCGGGATTTGGTCCATGCAATATACATGACTTAAGCTTCCATGGCCTTTCTCACAGGTCAGATCGCGCCAGGCCATGGGAACCGTCGCGTCTGATGAGGCCTGCGATGGCCTGTTATCGCCAGTCCGACCTCCGGCAAGTTCAAAGGCGCGGCGCGACGGTGCCTGTCGCGGACTGTGTCGCGATCTGGACTGCGAGAAAGCAGGTTGTGGGACCCCCAGCTTTATAGATAGCTTTTTAGCTTTTAGATAAATATAAAATGAATACTGTGTGTAACAACTGTTAAAATCTTATTATACAACATATTTCTGGTGTATCTATTTCACAGTTCTATAAATTATTAGTCATTTTCTAAAGTGAAAAAATGGTAGGAAAGCATTTTGTTCTTTCATGCCCCTGGTATTAAAGCAATCTGTGCTTTGAAACATAGTGAAGAGCTTTTTTGAACTGTGAAATCGATGAGATTGGATTTAAATGTAGTTTGAAGAATTTATAGATTTTGTACCTACTTATAGATACAGATAAAGTGTAGAAATACTTACTAGCTGGACAAGCTCTGCTATTCTGTGGCATATTCTGACACAAATCGTAAATCTTTTGTTCTATCGGAGCCAATGTGTCTTCTAGTTTGCCTTCTTCTATTTGTTTTTGTTTAATCATTATACTTCTTCTTTTATCTGACCAGAACTAAAAATGTTTATTTGTTATTTATACAAACATGGCAAATGGACTAGTTAAAACATCCAGAAATTGATCAGATGTTGAAATGTACATATATCAGATTGGTATTTGTTAAGCATTGATGCAGAGTACTAATATATAATATATTATATAATCTGCAAATAAGGGTATGTAATGTAGTATGTCATGAAGTGATGGTTATTTTATTATTCACCATATTAACTGACAAAACAGATCATAAGTACAGCAAAAAGGATAAGTAATGAATGTGTAATAGCAATGTAATATATGTATATACATAATTTCCACATGTTTTTCTTTCGTTAGTTCTATAAAAGCCATACTGGACCCAACAGTTGCAACACAACTCACTTTTATCCACCCCTTTGTAGATTTCAGTGAGCCATCAAGTGAGTTTGCAATATTAGACAGCTCTACCCACAGCTTCTTAACCTTTGTGCGCGCAACACCGCTCCTCAGCTTCCTGTGAGCCAAATCTGGGTGTTTCTGTATAAATTCTATTAGAGCTTTCACTTGCGCCAGTGAAGGTCTCGAAGGCTAGAATAGACAAAAAACGTATTCAAAATACTCTTCAGTTACAATGGAGTTATCTAATCTGTACCTAGGTAGTTAGGTTACATTATGCACTAACAGGCGTTGTGCTTGCATTGTGAAGATGTACCTAATATGAAAAACGAATCAGCTCTTGGACTATATTATCAGCTAATATAACCTTATTTGCGGCTTGGAAGTCTTGAAAACCTACTGTTTCGGCCGCTGAAATGTAGTGAATTAAAAGCTGCTCTGAGAAGCAGTGTCAACAGAGAGCAACTTCGCTGAACGTCGATACCTTTTCTGCCTTACAGAATCTGTTCTTCAGGGTAAGTAAGGCAGACGGTCAACATATCTGTACATACAGTAAGTTTGTTCTAGAGCTATGACTTTATTAAAAAAGCAGATTAGCATTGTGTTATATTGAAATATAACTACTGGACTTACGCGAACAGTGTTATCCAGATTTGCCACTTCTATGAGTATATCAGCCATTCTACAGTATTCAAGATACTCTCGAGGAAATTTATCAAGTTCTCGTACGTTTCAGACAGTCAGACTAAGGACTTTAGTTGTTTTGTTCAAAGAAAACGTGATTATACACATTTTACATAAAATTACATTTTCATCAACAAAAACCTCCCTTTGCTTTGGCAGTGTGTGTGACCATGCTAAAATTAGCAATCCTGCACTAAGGCAGGATTGCTAATTTTAACATGGTCACCTTATGCAAGAAAACTGAAAGAAAAATCCTGTCAAATCAAACTGCCAAACTAATAATTAAGCCAAGTCTGCTGCGAAAATTTTGTAACAAAACACAAAGTTACCGTAACATGTTACCAAAACAGCCGCGCGCGTCTTTTTCTTGTTTTGTTTCAATTCAAAAATGAGTTCCGAGGAAGAGGATAATAGATTTTGTTCTAGGAGAATAATAGATTTAGTTCTAGGATCAAAAAGGAAGTATAGATAGATTCAGGGTCCGACCCTACCTACAATCACAGTGATTCTTAAATGTCGATATGTCTTCCCTCTAGTGAGTGTAACACAAAATCACAAAATGGCGTGAATTCCCCCCTCGCAGACGAACGCGGGGGATGTTACCCATTCATCGCGAGTAACATGTTTCCAGTTTTTTGGTAACGTAATTGTTACGCCACGCTCCTAAATCGGATGTAACACGTCGCAGCGACTTGGCTTTATGCACATGCACAAAGTGGCAAAATATATATCACATAAAAATTAACATCACACGAAAAAAAAATTCACATCACATGAAAATTCTTTTTCGTTACTTTCGTTCAACCTTAATTTCAGAATGAAACTGGTGTGATGGATATCTTTGTATCAAATTAAATACAAAACAGTTAAAAATAAATCTTTAGTAAGCTAAAAAGCTAGTCAATTACTAACACGTTACCTACGGGTACATCACTATTAACGTCATATTGTCATGTGTAATATCGGGCCTATTAAAACGGCCGCACTATAACAGTGTTATTGTGCGGTACAAAATACGCCCGTATCGCACAATGACATTGGTAAACACTACAAACATTTTACAAAAATAATGTATTTTTCCTGCTACCACGTTCAAATATAAACCTGCCAAAAAGGCAGGATCCTGCCGCATATGGTCACACTACATTGCTCAATTTTTTTTAAATATTTTATGGCCCTGGAGCCAGCCATAACATTTTTCTTACATATTGCGTCGGCCAAAAGTTCATACTATGTTTACACATTCGCGCGCATATAAATAATAATATTTATTCCGTGTTCGCGCGAGTGGCGAGGCGATCAGGCGACTAGCCTGACGACTAGCCACTCGTCATTTGCGCCATCGCCACTCGATAAGCGACACGCGTGTGAAAAATAAATATGGCGCTATTTATAATATGTCACTCGCACCCACGAATGTCCCAACGAACGTTTCGTCGAATACTTACTTTGAGGTGTATGTGAATGCGCATGACAGAGTGGTGGGTGGGTGACAAAGTTCCAAGTTTCCTTCCTTCCAATCCAATCCAACCAACCAAGCCAAAAAAAAAATGCGAATGACTGCTGGATTTTGTGATTTTGTATTTTGTGGATTTTAGTCGATTTTACTGGTTTGTGGTGTACATTGTACTTAATTTATTGAGTACGAGTAAACAAAGGCTATGTGGTTTTATTTTATTCATAACTAAGTAATAAATACGAGGTATGTTCACACAATTTGAGTTTTCAGCTGATTGGTGTTTACAAATATTTTCCTTTGTAAACTAAATTGTGAGCGGTTTTCAGTGATGTATTCTTTCGAGGGGGACTTCAGGCGGAAGCCTCAACAGAACTTGGCCGGAGCTAGCGGCCAGCGCAAGACAGACAGAGATGCGTTGATACTTCAGACTCAACAACAAAGACAGAAACGAGAGGTTTGAATTTTTATCATTATGCTGTCCCCTATGGCAATGGCCTAAAAACCCTTGGATTTGGTTTGAAATAGTGCGTTTATAAATAATTTATAATGACTTACATTCCATGGTTTTGTACAACACAGTTATATTGCAATCTAGGTCGTATTACCGATGCGTAGAATGCCTGTGTGTGTTACACTTGGAATGAGGTTGTTGCAGAGGTGTACCTGCAACTGCTCGTGTTATGCCATTCAAACTCTTCTTTAGTTCATTATTATAGTACAAGGTCTTATTCTACGGGGTTAGAGACTCTGTGCCAACTCCATGAAGGTAGGTGTTTTGTGAATGTACATATTTAATCTCAAATGTCAGTGCATACATCTTTGAATGCAGAAAAAACATAAACTTGGAATTATTCACAAAGACCGCTCTTTATTATATAGCGCTTTAAGCTATGTACCTATACAAAAGGCCTTAAAGGACCAACATGTTTGTATCCAAAACTTACTTGCATGTTTCCAAGCTATGCCAGCTTTATTCGAACAATATTTAAAGTTTCTGAGTGAATGTGTAAAAAATTGCAGGAGCATAGACGCCGCCTCAATAGTACAATTACAATCCAAGCATTTGTGAGAAGTTACCTCGCACGGAAGCATTGCAAACAGTATGAACGTGAGCAGTTTGACAGCATGTTCGCGAAAGCAACTTCTGATGACCAAGTGTTGATATCTTCTCTTGTTGCCAAAATTCTATTTTTTTATGATGACAAATATGATTTTTCGAGATTGGTAAGTAGTATTTTCAACTCCACTTAATTGTTTTTGCCATGAAAAATATCTATAATGTTTTATTCTGTGATTTGGTCACAATCGCTTAATATTGCGTTTTATTGTCAGTTGAAATGTCTTGTTTACAATTTCTCCGCAGTTTATAATCTCACTAGAGTTATTTTAAACTTACTGTGTTCAAATCGAATGAATCTTTATTTCAGACACAAGTCCATAATATGTTAGTACCAATTTACTTACAACTATGTTAGTGATAAAACTTATAATAACATTTTCTGGATGAAGTTACCTGATGTAGCATGTACCTTCACCCAAAAACACAGGGTGGGCCAGTCCCACCTGTCGACAATTAACTTCAGGAGGCTGTAATATGTATTTTCTTTTTTCAGGTTTGCATATCACAATTCCTACTAAAGCAATGGAAGAAAGTGTTCCACAATGGGAATTCATGTTTCGCTATTCAAATACGAAGACTGCTGGCTTTACATTTGAGACTGTTAAGGAATGAATCTGAGGTGAGTACACCCACAACTCTCGCTTCCTGCGTATCCATCAATGTATGATACTAAAGTGATGTGTGTCTTAACCGCTTGTAGTTTTATAGTAGACTGCATTTGATCCCTTTATAATATCATATCACCAATTTAGTCGATATCATGTATTAAAGTCTCCTATAAATATGCTAGCATGCTTTGATGTAAAAGTATATGACAAAGACCAAAATATACTGGCAATATTGTTACTTAGCGACCAAAGTCTTAACTCATGAATACACTATTAGGGACATTAAGCAGTTGGTCCCGATTGTTGTCATTCGGCAGCAGTTGTTAGGCCACATAGGAAAAAGAAGACACCATACATTTTTTACATTTAACCCCGGGTTAAGTGTAACCCTCCTTGCGCCAGCAAGTGTACCTTTCTAATCTAACACCTCCTAAGTTTATTTAACCCTACTTCATTGTCACAGGTGCCTTTAGCTGTGCCCCTCAGGATGTTTGAAGTGTTCACATCCACCAACTCTGCTGAATCAGCCATGGACTGTGATGATGCTCTCACCATAGTAGGGAATACATTTTTATATCTTGTGAAAAGAGGTGAGTGCAATTGTTATAATCATTTCTATTAGCTACATTTTTATCCAAATATTTAAAAGAGATGTCTTGATTGATTTATCAATATTCAATGCTCAAAATGTGCCAAGATAGACACGAGCGTTTCCTTTGTTAAAATTATGATAGTTAATGTGGTGATTACGTCAAGTTAATCTGCAAATGTTTCCATTTATTGTTGTGCTCCAAACAAAATGTATTTGTGAAGTTTCATGCTCCTATCAAGGATTCCGCATGACTCAGGGGTGGCCGGACTTATTTTGTTTACCAATCATCATCATAAGAGTGTCTTACTCTTATGTTACTTCATCCAAGGTAGCAGTTGTTTATTAGGTACTCTGTTACATGACATTGGCAAATGACATAAAGTTTTCAAAATTTCATTCAACGACTCCTCTGGAGGAAGTACCAAAGACTGCAATAGACTATTGTTACTCTTTAACTTGAAATTGGCAAATGACAAAACTGTCGAGTCCAATACAAAAATAAAATAAATACACGTGTGTTGTTAGGCTATTTCCGCGACCTACGCGAGTTGGTGTGCGAGCGCACGCCGCCGCTGTACGGCCCGTCGCCGAACCCGCCGACGCCCCTCTGCGGCGCGCTGCTCGACCTCATTCAGAGGCCGCTCAGTCTGGCTATGCATGTCAATGTGCCCAGTTACGAGTAAGTGCAACTTTAGACATGTTTTTTTCACAGATCAATTCAATGCTTTATTTGTGGCATAAGGACAAGTAAACATTGTACAAACCAAAGCGAGTAATAAAGCACTCCACAGAAATATAGATTTTAGGGTGTAATTAATTACACGCAGCCGAAATAAGCTGTAGCTAGTACGGACAACAGCAGATCAATGGTTAATTGCAGTACGATTTTAAATCTTACGACGCAGATAATAAGAAGGGTCCAAAGTCTCAACAATGCTATTGCATATAACAGTGAATAAGATATAATAAGAGAACATATATGTATGATTTTGACTGATGTAGCTTTCACAGATAATGAACCGCAAGTACTGCTACACATCCATATAGTAATTATAATAATTTGTTAATTGACATTTTACATCAATATTCATATTTGAAAATATCGCTGAAATTATGACAAAAAGAGAAATACGCAACATACACACACACACTCTATACTTGGCCAAAAAAAACCAGCTCAATAAGGAGATTTAATGCGCGTATATGAAACTCGTCATTACAACCACTGTATACCTTTCCAGTGACATAGTGCTGTCAGAATTCGCCGCCGCGTTCCTGTGCAACCCGTACCCCGAGCCCGTGGAGCTGTTCATCATCCCCGCACTGGCACGGGACCCGCACAGGAAGTTCCCGTTCCTCGCGCTTGCGCAGTGCCTGCAGGACGAGGGCAGGCTCCGAAGCAGCAAGTTAGTCAACGACTCGTGGCTGCTGCACTCTGTTCTGTCGTTGGAACCTCCTGACTTTGGTAAGTCTTTTATTTTTTTACCACGTCGAACAAAAACATAAACGGTCATGACGTTTCATTGCGTAGAAGTTTTTTTTTCACGGCTGCATGAGATTGCATATCTGAGTATTTGGTATTAATTTTAAATTGATACCTCACGCGTTTCTGGGAAAAATGTATTGACAGACAATGAAGTGATCCTATAAGGGTTCCATTTTACCTTTTGAGGTACGGAACCATAATAATAACTCTTTATTGTACACACTGATACATTAATGTAACAAAATAAACAGAAAAGACATGCACAAAGGGCGTAACTTATCTCTATGAGAGATTTCTTCCAGCAAACCCCATGAAGTGATAACTTAAATAAAAGAACCATAATGAGGTATGGCGTGAAACGACCGCAATGCCATCTTCGCTGATTGGCTTGCGTGAAAATTGTGGCATAAAATACTTAAAAAAAGCATTAGGAACTTTTTTATTGTCGTAATTTTCATGCTGACTGAACAAATGATGTGTATATCAGCTCTTCTAATTGGCTGACGTTAAAATTTCGCCCATAAAATTGGGATGTTTCATTGTAAAGGCAACACATAATTCCTAAATTTTTCTTGCAGTGAACGAAATACGTAACCTGAACAACACAAGACTGCCAAATAATCCTATTGTACTAGACTACCTTAAAATTATAGCTAAGTTAACTGTAAATGTGTGTAATAAACAAATAACTTACGAATACGAAGACTCATTATACAGCCAAGAGACAGTGGCCGATAAGGACGATGACAGCGACAGTGAGAGTGAACCAAACCCGACGTCTGTGAGAGAACAGATGCTCCTTACTAGATGTATAGAGATATTAAATGAGCCTGACCGCTGTATAATGGTCACGTGCGCCCAAATCACAGAGATCGATCTCGGCGACGACTTTTTGGACTGTGTGTCGGAGATATGTCACAATTTATTGCTGAGTCATAGAATGGCATTGCATAAGTACAGGTAAGGTTAAAGTGTTATTTATTTTTATGGCATTTGTAATTAAGCAATTATTATCCCGGCCATTCAACTAACTGAATTAAAACTAAGTTAAAACACCTATTTCTGCTGATTTAAAAATCTGATTTTAGCAAGTGTTTACTATTAAATTAGAATGAAAATCGCGTTAGTTTATAAAACACAAATCAGAAGTCACATTATGTTCATATCCATTCTTTTATCAACCAATAGTCTTATACGAAACCAATGATACATGTTTGATATAACGTTTCTTCACAAAAGTCGCAAAGATGACTATGTTTAGCCACGCCTATTTCGCTGACGTCGCGACTCATGAGTTTCCTTGACTCAGTTGTAAGCAACATAACATTTCTGAGCGCGAGTTTTGTGTGCCAGCTCACACAAAACTCGCGCTCAGAAATGTTTCCACCATCATTCAGCACTTACCGTATAACATAATCTTGTGTAATTGGTGTGTGGCAATAAACATATTTTTTTTCTGTACAGCAGTTCATGTTCTAATATTTTATCTATTTTTCAGATTACTATACACCCTAGCATTTAAGCCTGTATTCCTCCGCGGGCTATGGCGATGGCTGAGTAGCATGAGCCATGAATCCTCCTTCGGCGGGTCGGCGACACCCCTCTTGTCCGCCCTCTCCCGCGGCATGGGGGCGGAGACCTCGGTCATAGGGGTGCACAGACTACTGGCACCGCTAGCTGTGTTCTGCGCGTTGTTCACGTTGCTCATCGGCACACTTCACGATACAGAGTTCTGTCGGGATATGGACGATGACGATAAGATGATCTGTGAGTTGATTTCATTTTCTGCTGTATTTATGAAGTTGTTGATCACTGTGAGATTGGGCAGAACTTGTTTCCTCCGCGATGGCAATAAAATGCGCTATCTCCCTCTTTAATGTTTTCTATATAATATTTATTTATAATACTCATAATACTCATTTATTACACCTTAGTTAGGTACTCTATGGAACACTTGGTTACGTCAATATTATCCATAACATAAATTAATTTATTACATCAAGGAATAAAGGCTAGCTAGATACACAAAGGCATAAGGACAAAAGGCAGACCATTAGTCAATAATGAACACACTGTCTTACATTATAACGTCGGGATAACATTTGAAAGTGATATCCGCATTTGGTAGTAAAATTATGGGCGTTCTGTAGTTATTAAGCCGTCACCCAACATCACTTCTGTTCATTCGGACCTGTCAAATCCAGTCTTGATCCGTTCCAAAATAACATTATAGGCTGTTAGCCATACATAAACTCACGCCCGACAGGTAGGCAGAGACGACGTAATTCCATCTGTCGTTACCTTCCTTACCACCACCCGCTTTTGGCGGCACCTCATCGCCGCCATAAACCTGTTAGCAATATACCTAGTCAAACAGCGTAAAACTGTGTTCCCAGTCACAGCAACAGCTGGCATTGTAAACCCGCCGGGCGGTCGCGTGCACGCGTTCGAGTTCTCCGAGCTGGGCGGTTTGTGTCGGACGCTGCGCCAGGTGTGCCTCGGGCTGGTGGAGCTCGCGTACCCGGAGAGCCGGCCCGCCGTGTGCGGACCGTACCGGGAAGCGGTCGCCGGCGCGCAGATTGAGCTCTCCGGCAAGAACCAGACGCCGACGTGGAGCCATCTGTTCAAGGTAGCGTTTGACAAACCAATGCAGCATTACATGACCTAGAGGTATACCCTATACCCCAAGGCCCGCGCTTCTCCCCCGGAATTAGGGGCCTCTTTTTCTTCTCGTGTGCTTTAGCGACCAAACCTATTGTCAGATGTTCAGGCCGCCCATAGGCCTCTGACATGGCCTAACGGCCGAGAGACAACAAAAGCGACCAACCTGCATAACGTGCTTTTCGAGGCACGGAGGGGAAGATGAAACTCAGATGAAATTGTCACTAACGGTAACCCATCAGGCACTGGCCTCTTCTAATGCTGCTTAATTTGTACTATCGTTTTCAACGTATACCCACAACTGGACTACGAGCCCCACTGCTGTATGTTAAGCCTCGTATCCACTAGGCAACATTTGACGCGCGACATGTTGCTCATCAACGAGGAACTTGCGTTACCATTGGTATTGGTAGCATTTGCTCATGTTGCGCGCCAGCTGGCAACGTCGCGCGTTGTTGTACGGTGGAACACAGAGAAAGGTGTACAGGAGAGTTTTTAAGGTTGATATTTTCTCAAAACTACTTGACCTATTGCAAAAATTCTTTCACTGTTAGATAAAAGCTAAAACTATGTAACTGTTGATAATTATTAAATTCGGTCCAGTAGTTTTTGAGAAAATCTCAACCTTATTGAGGCCCCTGTATACTTATCTCTGTTTTCGACTGTACCATTTGCTCATGTTGCGCGCCAGCTGTCAAAGTCGCGCGTTGTTGTGCAACGTTGGCGATCTTGTTGAGCGTCACGTGTTGCGCGTCAAATGTTGCCTAGTGGATACTTTAATGATCCGGTCGCCGTATAAAGTTCCTATTGATTGTTGTTAGGTGTGCACGCACCTGTTGCGCGCTCTACACGTGCGCGACTCTCGGCTGCGGTTCTGCTCGGGGTGGCAGTGGCCGGTGGCGGGCGCGGTGCCCGAGGGCGCGGCCGCGGTCGCCGTGGTGGCGGGCACGCACGTCAGGCCAAACCCGAGACAGCTGCGCAGACCGCCAAACCTAGCCGCAGCCATATTAGCGCAGGGTGAGCAATAAGATAAGATCATTTATTCCTTCAAGATGTCGTTATGCAATATAAACCGAAGCACAAATCAAGTCTTATTTTGTAAACATAAACTACCCTACCCTACTAACATTTTAAGCTATTCTGTGATCATTGCATAGTTATTTTCACATTATTAGATCGGATTACTTTATTTTCACAATTATCAACAGGTTCGATCAATCAACTCCTTCAGTGTTACATCACAACAGGTAATTGGACGATCATATTTGTTTACAAAATAAGACACTTGATTTGGGACGCGGTATACATAAGTGTTTATGTTACACACCACTTCAACCTAAACGGTGGCGTAACTTTAAATCACGTTTATGAATACGCGCCTAAAGCGTGTTCGTGAGTAGATGGATGTATTAAAATATTTCCCTAAATATTTCAAATTATTTTCAATTTTCAGAGGAAGGACCACCGTTGACAATCAAAGAGCTCAGAACAGTCACTATATTGAGAGAAATCCCCTTTGTTGTGCCATTTTCTACGCGAGTTTTGATATTCCAGGGACTACTTATCAGGTAATTTAAGCAAAAATGAGCTTTATTATCTAGTATAAATGTAATGTTTGAGTTACGAATTTGTTTTAATTTTTGTAGGGAAAAGCACGACCACTGGTACGAAATGACGAACTTCAACGAAGGTCCTTTGATAAATATCAGTGTTAGACGAACGCATTTATATGAAGACGCATTCGACAAACTCAGTCCCGATAATGGTAAGTTCATTCACTATGTGAATCATCAAAGCACACCAAGTGTAACACTTTGGACTTGGACCGTTCTTATTCTCTGTGTCGTCGCAAGAGTTGAAATCGTACTGCAAGTGTTACTATTGATCTGCTGTTATCCGCCACACGAACTGAAGATAGAGAAAAATATAGGTACAGTCGACAGGGTCTCTATAAGATTGAAATTTTCTCAAAAACTACTGGATAGAATTTAATAATAATTTTACAGTTTTTTTTTAGTTTGTTTAGTTTATTTTAAGTTTTACCTTTTATATATCTAAAAATAAAAATCTTGCAATGTGTCAAGTAGTTTTAGAGATAGTCTCAATCTTAAAAACTCTCCTACACTTTTCTTATCCATAACTAGTTCCCATTTAGTTATAAGGGGATTATAACAGAACTCTCTATGAATCTGGGCCTATGGATTTATAGATAGTTTTGGGCGCCTAATAAGTGACTGTGGCCGATAGTCGTAGACAGTTTTGAGTATGAGTGAAGTTTGAGTTCAGTCTTACAACTGTCAATTTTCATACAATTTTGACAGTTGTAAGTGCGAGCTCACGCTGAGGTCGTGCTCAAAACTATGACTATCGGCCTGAGAGTGGGTAAAATAATATAAGTAAATATATTTTGTTGCACAGAAATAAATACCCAGACAATAATTACGTTAAAACATAAGCAACGTTGGGCTAGGTCAGGACCTGGATGGGTGACCGCTAGTGACACTTTCATCTGAGCCCCTTCGTGCCTCGGACAGAAGTTTGTCCTGGTTGTTGTCGCTTGACAGCAGTCGTTAGGTCACGTCACGGTCCGTCACGGTCTGAATAACTTTGACAAATAGGTTTGATCACTAAACCACACGAGAAAAGAAAGAAAGAATTACTTTACAGAACCTGATCTGAAACTCAAGCTCCGCGTGCAACTGATAAACCAGGCGGGCGCGGAAGAGGCGGGGGTGGACGGCGGCGGTGTCTTCAGAGAGTTTCTATCAGAACTTCTCAAGTAAGTTGTCAATATACCATTACCGCAGCTACCATTGAGATTTGTTGTAAAACTAAAACGATATTCACTTTCATTGCTGTGTTTAGTTTTGATGCGATATGCGAGTCTAAGGCCGACATTCAGGGACAAATTTCAGTGCTACAAAATTAGAATCATATCTATTTATTGCAAGTAAAAAAATACATTGGATATATTTTTGCACGTCAACATTTTTTTGAAAGGAAAAGGCGCCGAGGTGATATAAAGTTCGCAATAAAAAAAACCGCACCAAGTCTTTTAAAATAATAACAATGAGGTTTTTTGAATAACTAGGAATAATATATATATTTTTTAATAATCTTACTATTAACAATCCAAACTTAATCCTTCATGGAGATCTGACGATGCCATGCCTTTCCATCGTTTATATAATTCAGATACATTATACAGATTGGCGCAGAATCGCTAGCCTTATCTTTTGTATGGTGCCAATGTATGCGTTAAATGTTTTAGGTCAGCGTTTGATCCCAACCGGGGGCTGTTCAGGATAACTAGGGACAACATGCTGTATCCCAACCCGGGAGTGCATTTACTGTACGACGACTTTCCTATGCACTATTATTTCGTCGGAAGGATGCTGGGGAAGGTAAATATACGTACTTATTTTTTCTTGCTCTTTTACTAATACAAGTCCTACGATTGAGTACCACACTAAAAAAAGCGTTAGTTACACCAAAATATTTTTTTTTTTAAATTATTATGGCATGGCCCAATACCATCGGCCAAAATGTCATTGAATTCACATTACAAATACGTTTAGTACATTTTGTAACTTATTGTACTCCGATCAAATAAGGTCCCCTAAATATTGGGAAATTGAGAAGGGCCACACTATTTCACTTTGACGTTTTTGTTTCATACTCGTCCTGCCATCTAGTTTTAAAGATGAATTCTAAAAGACAACTGCTCATTGGCTATCATTATCATATCAATCTTTATTTTTAGGCGTTATACGAGAATCTACTAGTTGAGTTGCCGCTCGCCGAGTTCTTCCTGGGCAAGCTGACGTCGTCCCGCGAGCCCGACGTGCACGCGCTCGCGTCGCTGGACCCGGCGCTGTACCGCGGCCTGCTGATGCTCAAGTCGCACCGCAGGCAGGACGTGCCGGACTTGGGGCTGGACTTCACGATAGTCAGCGACGAGCTGGGGGAACAGAGGGTAAGAATTATTCGCCTTTTGTTATTCGTAAACTTTTGACACAGGTACTCGTATGTATATGGGCGAACTTATTGTTAGGTTAGGTTAACCAGTTAACCTATGGCGATGCGGAGAATGATGAGGCATGTAAAGCTAATCATATTGTGATTTTGAACGTAGAATATATATAAAAAACCACAAGACCCCTTTTTGAAAGAAACTATTTCGAAAACTATTTCGAGATTTTACATTTAAAATCATTATTTTTCTATTTGTAACCCTTCAAGCTTTGGGATTATCTTTATTTTAATGAAAAACTTGTCTTTAATTTGATCCCTAAAATTAGGCGGTATAAGGCAAAAACTCATTGCCTTACACATTCTCTAATAGTTTCTTTTTTGTCAACCATATTTTCTTTACTCTCCGCAGCAAAGGAACCTAAATAGTAAATAGTCACTACTTTTATAGAATACTCGTCATTATACCAACGTTTTACTTTCAGATAGAAGAATTGAAGCCCGGTGGTACCAATATTCCAGTGACCGCTGAGAATAGGATAGAATACATTCATCTAGTCGCCGATTATAAATTAAATAGGTAAGCATAAATTATAGCTAAACAACCAGCGGGCTTAGTATTAATTTGCTGTAAACAACAAGTAATTTTACTCTAACTTTTTAAACATTGACATTAAAAATTAAATTATAAATTACGCAGTAATTTTTCATCACCAATATCGATACAGTTTCAATGTGTTGCGATCACGGATTGCGATAATATTTTTGCGTTTCTCTTATTTTTTGTTGCGAAAACAAGTTTTCTTTATTTTCTTTTAGTTCTAATTTAGGATAAAAATATGATTGTCAATATTTTTCAGTTTCCAATATTTGTTGCGAAAAAACTTGTGAAAAAACTTGAGAATTTTTGGATAACTTCCAAATATTTAAATCAATTTATTTATGTGTTTAGGCAAATTCGGTCTCAGTGCACCGCGTTCAAGCGCGGCCTGACGTCTGTGGTGAACGCTGAGTGGCTGCGCATGTTCTCGTGTCGCGAGCTGCAGCTCATGATCTCCGGCGCGGAAGTGCCCATCGATTTGGACGACATGCGGAGACACACGCAATATGGAGGTCAGTTTATTTATATTTGGCGTAAGTAGTAATTAAATTATTACAGTATGATAAATCGTATGTAATTAATAAGTAATAACACTAAAGCAATATTACCTAATGCAGTTAAATTAGACATATTGAATTATTGGTAGGTAATCAACTTATCTAAATTTTTTGATTAACTACATCGTACTATCTGCTTACACGAACTAGCGGATTGTGGTTCACTTCGCTGTCTATTTATCTATATTTATTAATCCATGACTCGTAGTGATAAACGCGACTTGAAGTTAGGCTATGGTTTCACCTGTTTTAAGGGTTTCGCTGGATTTCGTTATACAAAATGGGTGGTTCAGCAACTGTCAAATTAAACCAGTGTTAATCAATTTTTATCGCTACAAGCTCATAATCAAAAGATCGAGAAAACAGCGTTCGAAAGCCGAAATACCAAATTTTGTAGGCACCTTGTCGAGAGACTCGTAGTCCCGTTGCGAGTATGCATTGAAAACGATCGTATAAATAAGTCGTTGTATATCCGATTGCCTTGAACATAGTTTGAATCATCATCATCATCAGCCCGTAACAGTACACTGCTGGACGCAGGCCTCTCCCAAAGCACGCCACTCAACCCTACTCTCGGCCCTCTGCATCCAATCCCTGCCAGCCATCTTGCGAAGGTCATCCCTCCATCTGGTCGGGGGCGTCCCACACTACGTTTACCCGTTCGTGGCCTCCATTCGAGAACTCGTCTACCCCATCGGTTATCGACACACCCACGACAGAAGTGACCAACCACTTTTGTCTTCTGGCGGATATACTCGTATCTTACTCTATTTAACAGAGAAATGCCAGCTCTTTCCATAGCTCGCTGAGCGACTTTGAACTTGTGGGCTAGTCTCACCGTCAATGTCCACGTTTCGGCTCCGACCTACGGAATCACTGGCTGGACGCACTGGTTGAAGACCTTAGTTTTCAGGCATTGTGGTATAGTTTGAAGGTCCACATCGAATTATTTGATTGACGAAGTTGCAATTGCAGGCGGTTTCTCAGCGACGCACCCCACGGTCCTGTGTTTCTGGAAGGTGGTGGAGAACTTCACGGACGACCAGAGGCGGCAGTTACTCAAATTCGTCACGAGTTGTTCCAGACCGCCGTTACTGGGCTTCAAGGTGAGTAGTTTGTATTATAAGGGCATACAATTGTATATTTACGTCGAGTCTTGAAACCAGAGCGGAGAAAAAGATTATACGAGCGTAGCGTAGCGAAGGATTCTTAAATTAAAACGTAGCGTAAGACCCATCCAATGAACTCTCCCGGGATGGAAATGTAATAATTGATTGTGTAACAAACGAACAAACTTTTTAACAAAAACACATTTATATTATCCCTACCAATATATTAGTCGGAGTAGTATTGAATATCCTAGCAAGTATTGAAGTGGGGCGGCCCAATTTGGATAGTAATTTATCTAATTAATGAATATTCTAAATAACTTGACGTTGGCAAAAATACCAATTTAAAAAAAACTGTCAGCAATTGAGAGCTTCGTTTTCTTATAGAAGTTGCCTAGTTTGTGCCCTTTCCAACGGCATACCACATGTCGTTCAAGTAACTCGTGATGTGGTCAAAATTAGGGATACAAGTATTACTAAGGAATAGTCTCAAAATGATATCTTTAAAAAATCGTATCTCAGTATCCGTGACACTTAGGAGAAATGGTGACCTTGCAAATGATCCCATCAATTCACCAAAAAACTTTGGCGGTCCATGTGCCGAACACCCTGTATAATAGTAATTTTCCCCGCTAACATTATAACTTTCTAAGTACGCCTCCGCTTGTCCATGCCAGGACCTGCAACCTCCGTTCTGCATTCAGTCCGCGGGCGCGTCCGACCGACTGCCTTCCTCCTCCACGTGCATGAATCTACTCAAGCTGCCCGAGTTCCACGCAGAGGCGCTGCTCTCAGAGAAGCTGCTCTACGCCATACAAGCCGGCGCGGGCTTCGAGCTCAGCTAGAATGTACGGACAACAGCCAGATCAATGGTTACACTTGCAGTACGATTTCAACTCTTACGGCGCAGATAATAAGAACGGTCCAAAGTGTTATACTCGATCTGCTTTGTGTGACACGAAGACAGAAAAGTGTACAGGGGGCCTAAATAAGGTTGAGATTTTCGCAAAAACTACTGGACCGTATTTCACAATTCTTTGATAGTTACATAGTATTAAATTTTTTCTATCTAACAGTGCAAGAATTCTTGCAATAGGTCAAGTAGTTTTTGAGATAATGTCAACCAAAAGCTCTCCTGTACACTTTTCTCTGTGTTACACTGTTCGTATCTACATTAGGAGAGGTGTAATAGGGCTGTTCATCTGGCAAATACATTGTTACATATCTAGCCTAATATTAAAAAGATGGAAAAAATTTCGTCGTGAATAGCATTTGTTACTTTGCCATATCGTGGAATGCTCTTTAACTACGGAACTATGTACCCATGAAGGAAAAAAAATTCACCGCCCTCTATGGGGAGAGCCTAAAGTACATTGTGTATGGCGCGAGGCTTGCTTGTTGTCACTGTCATTCTCATACATCGGAAAGATCAGTTTTTTGTTCGACCTCTATTGAAAATTCAATCAATAGAAAAACAAGAGAGTGGCGGACCGCGAAGAATTGATGCAAGAGCGGGGCTTGCGATGTGTATGGTTTACTCCATAGGTCGTTTATTGCTTCGGCTGTACCATTCCTTACGGTGTCGTGTCCATATTTGTATTAGACAAAGTGACATCAATCGGGGGATATTGTAATTAGAAACCGGCTACACTTACTGGGAGTATTTAAGTGTCTCCTCTGGCAAATAGATCATATTATGAATGACATAAAATGATATTAAAATATTTTAATAGAAAAATTGCTAAATATTCTAACAGCAATATCTGACATGTTTGTGACCGACATAATTCATGTTACGTTAAATCCAACGTACATTTTAATTTCGTCGATGTAGCCGTGTTATTTTGGAAAAGGTCTACGTGGAATGGCAATCAGTTCGAATCCAATTTACGACAAAAAAACTCCCATCTATTTTAATATCTAGATTTTTGAATCGCATGGCGTAAATGCAAAAAATAATAAAATCATATCTATTTTTTCAACAGCAATAACGTTAAATGATGTATATGTGTACCTATTTAAATAATTATTTTTCAACAATGTATGTTGAAGCGATCAATAAATCTCAATGTGATAAAACTTATTAGGGTACTCGTGAAGTACTTTGTTTTGTAAATAAAATGTTATCCTACGAATTGACGTCCCGATTTTATTTTAATCTGATTCTTACTGCTTTTGTTTTTCCACAAACCATTTATTTATTTTCTCTGCTTCCAAAATAATCTATTTATTCTTATGTAGTGTAGGTAATTTTAGAGCAATGTTGTAAAAAGTTATGTAAATTGAATAAATAATTACTTATAGAATTTTTTATCGAATTTTCCCTAATGAATCTGGGCAATTTGGGAAACTTATGTAAATGTGAAAGGTTATATGGAATTGATTCTGAGTAATTATGTATATTGTTAAATTTAAACATGATGAAAATTTTCTAGCCGTGGGCAGGACTTGAGCCTGCGATCTTGTCATTCCGTGACACGTCTTACCAACTGAGCCACCACAGGCCACGCTATATTGTTATGGTACAAGTAAGTATAAATTTTCTCGCGTTAGACATCCATTTGTGTCAAAGCGATTTTATATTTTAGTACCTCAAAATAAAATTGTCGTATCATGTAGTTTCAGAGTTTTCCTTTACATACCTACACCATTCGCGATATCAAACAGCGTACATTTAAAATAAAATAAATGTGTACAATCGAGGAACGTAATTTCCATTCCATTGTATACTATAAGCTTTTCACAATAATGAAGTGCCGAAGCGTATTAAAGAGAACCAAAGTCCTTCAGTTTTACATTAAAACAAACTTGCCCGGTTTGTAAACATATTACCGAATTGAATATGACTGCAATAATCAACATGGTGTGGACAGGAGAATGTGTGAATAAGAGACGATAATAAATCTGAACAAAAAATCTGGGAGATAAAGGTAGAAATAAGAAATTAGTCGCGAGTAAACATAATAATATAATTAGCGAAATGTTTTAGCTTCCTCATACAAAATTATTTATTTTCAGATTTTTTTTAAAGATTAAGTTGTGCTCTCTTAATAATTTTAACCACTTACTATTTTTTAAAGAATTCCAAATTGAAATTAATTACAACCATTACACGCACCATGGAATATCATGGGTGACGTCATCGCAGGGCGCGTTGGAAACGAATGTAGAGATAATCGAGATTACTAGACGAGCTGTGAGTGACGCGATGCGCGTACGCACACGACGACGCGACGCAACGGTGCGATCCCGGAGGCTACAGAGGCGGCGTTTTAAGGGACCATTATAGTTTCTGACCAAATATAATCTTAATGGGTAGGGACCGCGACTTTCGTTTTCGTAATCATGGACGATGTTACATTACTGCAATATTTTTGCAAGTTTTAACGAACTACAAAGAAACTCAGTTTCTTGTGTCAAAACGAAAACGATGGAAATGGCGGTCAGTAGGTACGTGAGCCGCGACGATTTTTACTAGCGCTCAAGGCCTGTCAAAGTTTGCGCGAACGATGTACGGACAAAAGCAGATCAATGCTAACACTTGCAGTACCATTTTAACTCTTACGACAAAGATAATAAGATCGGTCTAAAGTTTTACACTTGATTTACTGCTAGCTGTACTATTTTTCGCCAAAAATCTGACTTCGTTGCGGCTCACCCCTGTCACTTGTATTGTAATGCTACGGGAAGGCTACGAGCGTAGGCTACGAGGCTTGAGAGAGCGGGACGCGGCGCTTAGCAATAATCAAATTCAGAGTGCCAAACTCTGGGATCGACACATTCTCGAACTTTTTACGATTGAAATTATATTATCATCCACCTAAACTTATTTAATTGAGAACTATAAGAAACCCTTTCACACATTCTCTGGGAGTGTTCTTATTTCCTGTAGAAGACACGTGATATCATCACCTGAAGATATAAAGGTACATCATAATATGATACCTGTACGGTGAGACGTTACCTACATAGGATTTCATACAAAGAATTGCGTAATTTACATATATAATATTATATTTAGTACATTTCGTGTTTAGACATTTGTTTTCAATCAAGCTCTAATGATTTGAAAACTAAGTAGTCTGAAATTACACCCGAATAGTCCCGAAAGTAATACTTTAGGCTTTTACAATAGGAAATTGGAAATTCGTATCTAGCCGTTCAAAAATATTAATATGAAATTCGTCGGTTTCGTAGCCCCAAACGGACAATCGCGACCACCGGCCGCGTTTCGACGACGACCTACGTTCCATACATTATAGCGTATTCAGACGACGTACCTACCTACTAGTTTAATGTGAAAACTATAGCTGCCTATTGTTATGGCGTACAGGGTGTAACAAAGTTCCTTACCTATAGATTATCATCCGTGAGTTCATATTCGTAAGAAAGATAGATTCGTAGCAATTTTTTTTCAAACGATTAATTATGTTTATCGACTTTCGATTGTATCAATATAAAACAGCTTATCAAAATCCGGATCTCGTGGTAAAAGTTATTCTATGGCCTCGTTATTGATAAGTTGATGACAAAAAGTTTCATTCGAAATAACAGTCTCATTTTATTTCGAATGAATCCTTTGATATTTTAAAAATGCTACGATTATTCCGAACCCTGATAATGAATCACCATATAAACTGAATAGATGTGTTTTATTATAGCTGTATAGTATCCTGTTTCCTCCTATTCACCCACTGAGTTCAATCATTCATAGATGCTGAATAGGCGATACGAATTTAATTAAAGATTTATTGCTACCATTCGCCTAGCCTCCCACCTAGTCTATGTATGAAGTACGGTCAGATACAAAATACTTATGAAAAATAATGCGTCTATTCATTTCAGTAATATGTACGTACTCGTATTGTATCCTTTACAGTATGTACAGTTCCTTTGTGTATAGATACAGTAGTGATAGAGTGTAGGTTGAGTATATCGTGTTAGATTTCTAAACCATACATCTATCGATATTCGATACTGCTTTACATAAGACGAGAACAGTGTATGTAATGAAGTTAACAGTTCCGTGATTCGCCTAGTCCTGTATCTGTTAAATGTTTATTGCGTCCTTCTAAGTTTAAGTCGAGTTGTGGTATTTGAAACAATATGTGAAGAAGTTTTGGAGGAAACTAGACCTCATCTATCTTTTACAAAAACAAAAATGTACCATAAGATGTACATGTAAGCTAATTATTTGGTCCACCGTACCCGTACATTTTACCCGTGACTGTCCGTGTACACACGCTAACGAGGTTTTATCACCGACTCATTTACCCCGTTCCCAACATGTATACAATGTTTAAATAAATTATAGGTCTAATAAGTAACCGTGAACTTGGGTTGGAGCTCATCAATAACGGGCATTAATATTGGCTTAGTGCATTCATCGGATCCAATATGGCGGCCACTCGCCGCCATTACCGTTTTGACAGTTGCAATCAATCAGCGCCAGCGCTGATGAATGTGTTCGCGGGCCTCGTGCGCGGCGGTCGGTCGGAGCCGGGCACCGAGCGTGCGGTAGCCACTCAGTCGATCTTACTCAAGCGGTTGGCATACCTGCCAAAGACAAACCAATAAGAGCAACTCGGTACTGTCGAGTCATGGAGATGATACTCGAGGATCGGTAGGAGACATTATTTTACCACACATATCTTTCAGACACTCTGATCGGAAACAAGTTCCAAGTCAAATCCCTATCGAGATAAATCAGGAATCACCAGTGACAATTGAGCTTTTTGACTCCTCATGTCCTGACCATGGTGGCTGCAATTGCAATGTTACTCGAATATCGTCGCTTAGATATCCTCAGTATGAAATACGGTACCTAACTCGTTTTACCATGATTAGGTTTCCAAATCCCTTCTTTGAAATTATGGGTTCTGGTGCATGTGGCTAGAATCTGTTCACTACTTACCTACGTTATCCATAATTTGGAAGTACTATCCAACAATAACACAAAAGTTACTGCTCTATTATTGATATCAATCCCGTAGTGACTTATCTTTCCCGTGATATATTCGTGCAGATGAAGAATGGCACCCTCAGACTAAGCCATACGTCATGCATGGCGGCCACCGCGCTCGCTCGATTTTATACCAATGGAAAGATTAAACGACTGCCTGTCAGTCGGAACGTAATGTGAATCAAATGACCACGCCATTATGAAGGCTCTGTTATTCATATTTATGTCTGCTTGCTGCATATTAATTATAATTACGTAGGTTTACATTGGAAGTGAAAACTCGTCACAACAGTCCTTTGGAGGAGTAAGAACCGTAATGTAGATGGTATGGTATAATAATAAAGATGTTAGCAATGACCGCGAAAACAATGAGTACCTAAAATATAAATTCTAACTTTGTGGCAAACACGAGTTTGCTGTAAAGCGGTTTTCAGAACGGGGTGGCTGGTCGTTCCTTCAAGGACTTAACCCAATATACTCGTACCGCCCGCCATATTATTAATTTTATTTTGTTGTTTAGCGTTTAGACACCCTTTAGATACTGGACTACATTCATTGATTTGTGACCAACATACGTAAACCATCCCAGCTGCCACGAACGACCACATTTTTAAAACCTGTTGACAATCACATCTTATGCGGTTCGAAACATTGTAGGTACTTAGCTGTTCGATGCACTTATATATTAACCCGTATGCCCTTTAAAGATGGATTGTCGTCAACGTCAAGCGGTTGACGCGCGTGGGCAGTTTGCAATCCAGTCACGTACCGACACGCGTGTCCGTGATATTGTCGCTCAAATTCGGCAGTCGCTTAATTCGCAACATTGTTGAAACTGCAAGGCTTCGTGGAAAGTCACCTTAAGCAATGACCCGCACTGGCAGCGAGACGTAAGTAAGACGTTTAATGGTTCAAGCACATTATGCCGGGCCGCAGCGTGTCGGGGCGGAGCGCAAAAATCCGCTCAAATCGCTTTAATACAATTTGTATGAACTATCGCACACTGTGTCGGGCCGCAGCGGCTCGCATTATTGCGAGGCGGATTTGCGTCCGTGCGATGCGGCCCGCCCCGCCCCGCTGCGCCCCGACACAGTGTGCTATAGCAAGCGGATTGGCGTGCACGTGTTGATTTTACGATATCTGGCAGTACACTGTGCTCAAAATCCGTCAATGCGCTGCGACCCGGCCAGTCACTAATATGCTAAGTAAGCATTTTGCGCTACGCTGCGGCCCGCCCCGACACGCTGCGGCCCGGCATAATGTGCTCGAACCTTTAGACTATATTCAGACCTGTGATTCAGACGGACCACTTTACCACACGATAGTGACGCGACTGTGAACGCGTAGCTCCTTGTGTGGAAGCTTAACTTATTGGTTCCATATGGGATATTTAGACCGAGACAGTTTTGAGTCCGAGTCGAGTTTGAGCTCGGTATTTCAACTGTCAGATTTGATAAAATTTTCACAGTCGTAAGAGCGAGATCACTCACTCAAAACTGTATATGAAGCTCGGCCTTATTCCTATAAGAAACAATATCGAATAACAAGTTAAATGAAAAAATGATAAAAAAAAACCGGTTTTTTTCTGATTGCCGAAGGTCCCATTTATCCTATCCTACTAATATTATAAACGTGAAAGTTTGGATGGATGTTTGAATCTCTTTCACGCAAAAGCTACTGAATGGATTTTAATGAAACTTTACAATAATATACCTCATACATCAGAATAACACATCGGCTATAATTTATAATCCTGCGCAGACGAAGTCGCGGGCAGCAGCTAGTTTCCAATATTTTCAAACACAAAACCGCGTTGCGGCGGGCGCACCGCGCCGCTATACGCAGTATTGGTTGTTTTGAATTCGAACGCTCGGCAACCCCGATTTTGGAGGCGCGGTGCGGCGCCGCAACGCGGTTCTGTGTTTCGGCCCAAATACATCATAGTTAATGCTGTCGACTGTATTGTAACTTATTGTTAATTGAGGGAAATCTTCTAAAGACCGGACCTCCTAGGCTCCTATATCTACTAGTTACCAACAAGTAGGTATTGTGGTATTTCGCTTAACATAAATTCCTAGATTTAATTTGTTGCCGTGGCCGTGTTTGCATACTTATCTATAGGAACCAAGTTAAGGAGTGTCCATGTCCAGCTTTGGCGTAGGTTTCCTTTTACAGAAATCAATGCAGCTCAGTTATCTTAACACAATAAATCGCAATTTATCGAAACATGCGCCTACCGGATTAGACGATTGGTAGGTAGTGTAGTAAAATACAATCAGGTATCGTAGAGCGAGACTGATGGTCATACTTGTTTGCCTGAGATATGACATGACTCTAGTTTCTAACTAGGCAAATTGTTAGGACCTAGTTCATTTTAATTTTTCAGGTGTCTACGACTCTAGAAAGGTAGAGAAAACTTAAACTATTTTAAGTTTTTACTCAGTTATTAAACTTGTGTACTTCAATACATAAATTATACACATTATACATCTGCAATGAACGAAGAATTTATAACCAATTAACTGCACGAATACGACTTGTTTTACAATGTCATAACTTGGTCGTAACCGTAACATTATGTTGGCCTGTCGCTGGCTGTCCACAGCGATCCTATTAGGGGACAGTCACACAAAGGAGTCACCACAAAAGCTTCAAAAGTGATTAAAATGTAAGACAGCTTAATAGTATTGTGAACATGACGCGTTCTGCAATAATGGCGTCGAGTGTCCTATAGGGACGGCGGCGGTCGCCGTAGATTCATGTCTCATTCAATATCACCGTGAGCCCATTAGGGTGTGATAAAGTATGTCTGCTGTAATATAAATATAGGCAGGTGCCATCTTCGATCTTTTAAATAGGTAGATAAATGTGGGAAGATATCTTTTATATATAATTATTTATTTACTTAACATTTTTAGTTTTTGTTATGAATTTGTAAAGTTGTTGTTTTAATGTGGGATAAACCGATAGGAGGAGATCGCAATGTAATAAACCATGCTCTCATATTTACCAAATCGAACTCTGCACCTAGCTGTTCTACCACCGTCGTCGTATCAATCGGCTTTTGCATTGATCTCCTATAAACAACTAGATACACAAAGGTCTTACTAAAACAATTTGAAAACGTCCAAATAACGTCCATTGTTAACGTTTAAATAATGTCCAATAAAACAAATGAAATTCATCCGTTTGGACCTTCTTTGCGCTCGGACATTTTTAGAAGGCAGACGTGTATCTAGTTGTTTATAGGAGATCAATGGCTTCTAGAGATTCATTCAAATATTTCCTTTTATTTCATCGCAAACCAAAATCACTGAACTTTTATAGCATAGGAACATCGGCTTATATTTTGGCACATGGCTTAATTAATCACATGGTTAAAGATTTATTTATACTCTAATGGCTATATCCTATCCAATTTTTTCCCAACCCTACTATAACATTCAAGGCACCTCAGAACAATCGTTTTCTATTTTTATCAGCCCAGAATAGTGTGATGGTACTCGATGAGACGTGAATTTACTGTGAACGCCCGGCCTATCTATTTTGCTTGACAATATAACAATGATCGTTGCGGGTGGTCCGCGCCGCGAACATTGTCGGCCAGAGCCCCACTTCTCGGAAGGTCACCGTAGACCGTAGGCTTTGTGCAGCGAAGCCTTAGTCTAGCTAGGAGCTCGTAAAATAACTCTAGGGCCTATAATTATAGGGGACTTGGTCAGTTGCCGCATATGAGGAAGTGGAGGAGTAGCTTTAGGGATGTGTAATGATTGGGTTCGTTTTCTGAGAATACGTTTTTATGAGCTATGTTTCTTGGGGTGAGTTAAACGTCGGGAAGAAGTAAAATATGCCTAATAAGCACACACGCTTAGAAAAGGAGTCATCTTGTTTTACAATATGCACGGGCACTAAAATGTACTTGCTCAATTTTACAGTTGGATACATATTAAGAAGGTATACGACTTCGCTCCTTCGGCGCATAAAACCTTTTTCCACACTCACAGGAACTGGATTGGCTGAAAAGGAGAAAAAATGGGCTTATGAAATTAAGAAATATTGTTAGGTAGAGAAGAATTGTTATTTGAAAATCGTGTTCCTGAAGTAGATCGTTTATAGTTAAGTGTGTTTTGGATAATTTAGAATTTGTGTCTTAATTTGAAATCGTATCTCAAGTGTAAATCAATGTGCCGTCGGGTGTACTTACGACCTATTTTAATATGTCTAATTTTATATATATTTGTCACTGTACCAATCACAGATTTCTCCAAAGTGTTTATAGTTCTCATGTTATACACAGTGAAATTTCGCAGTACGAGAGCCGGTATGGAAAGTAATCTATCATCACGCTTTGCTGCCCGCTCGCGCTACGAGCGCCAGGCTTCGGAGACACGACGTGGAAAATGTTGCGCGATGACGGATCTAGGCGCACCGGTGCTCTAGATGCGATCTGACGCGACAAGAGATAATTTCGCAGGGTCACCATACCTCAGGAATTCCGATCTTTAGTCTTTCATCCTTGTCGGATGTGGGCGTAAGCTCTTCGGGTGTATAGCTCGATTATTTTGCTGTAGTTATTTATCTAGAAGTTTTCTTTACGCAAGGTTGCACCAGAGGCATCGAATCAGTCCCTCATCGTGTTATTAAGAATCGGATCAAAAGGAAAAACAGAGTATATTCAGCTTACCTACTACCCTTTTCATTACACCTGGTATAATTGATAACTAGAATCAAAAGTTAATTAGAGAAAGTTGTTTGTTGCCCAATACATTATTAGGCATACTTACACTTTCTATAACCTGTCAACATTCGGTATTCCGCCTAAGAGCAGAAAGAGGTACTTAGTCTGTACCCCACAGGAGTTATGACATGACTTTGATTGACTGGGTATAGCAATTGTAAATAGCGTTGAGGCGAAGATTGTCCGCACCTGGAATTGCAGAATGATGGCAAGCCTAGTTCTCGCTATCTATTTCAGCTCCATTCGAGCGGGCGATATCTTACAAATCTCGGCCTTATTCTGTCTGCCGGCGAACGACCCACGGGCCGCGACAGACCACCCAAGTCGACTCACTGCCACTCCTAAATATAAAGCGGCTGTCTATCTGTTTATTATTTACACCCAGCCAAACAAGAAATTAAATCTGATACGTTTTATTAACACCAACATTCTGAGTTTAGAATCTGTTGATTGCGCACTCTATACAATGAGCAATAAAATATATATCGTCGTAAATTAGCTTCAAAAGATTTGAGAGGCATATAAAAATCTAATGACATTTTCATTATTGCGATGCGACCGGACGAAGACTTAATTTAGCTAAAATATAATGAGGCATGGCAGTTATTCAGGTGGTCTGTTGTGAAGTTTGGGCCAGAGACGAAGTTAGGCGTACTATTAGAAAATACTGTCGATTCATTGAGCGCTACATTGGTTAGTCTAACGAAGAGATATTTATATTATAGCAAGTTACTGTACAGTATCAGTGATTGAATTAAGTTTATCTGCCGACCCATTTGGCACAATACAGGTATGTCAATGTAAATGAAAATAGTGACACAAATGCAATACTTAGACAAATTATGGTTATCCCATAACGCCATTTTTTGAAGAGATAGTAAAACTCACAGCAGGATAGCTGAGAATTGTTCTAAATGTGTCTTAAGTTGACTTTGAGGCGATTTTATGCAATGCATAGATAGATATCTCTCATAGCAAAAGCTACGTGCGGCCCCATCTTCTAGCTACGTCCCTGAATTAAATACTAATAAAGAAGGGTTTTATATTTGGCGGTATAAGACCCTCATATTTCAAGATGTCCGGTCAAAGGGGATTGGTGGTCGCCGTCGCATGTTATATTGCCTTACGACTTGCGGCCCAACCACAAAATGCCGATCGAGGCAAAATGACAGGTTCGACAATCCCAATATAATATTTCAGCAATTTATTATGTAATAACCCGCATGCTACTCTAATTTATTAACATTATATCCGACTTTAGATACGTTATTCTTCCTTTAATTTAAAGACTATTAAGTTGAGTCTTAGGTATATTCTGTCAATTCTTAAGTTATCCACCGTGGTGTAAAATAAATTTCAAAAGAAAATGTCGATGTGCAAAAATATAGATATGACTGAATAGTAGACAGCACATGCAACTACACGTACACGGATATAAAGAGTTCTTAGATCAAGATAATCCCTATTTCTTAAATAAGCAAAACTATTATTAGTATCTCGTTTTGAGAAATATTTTTTTCCATATAAGTACAAGTATGTTTCTACCGTATTATATCGCGTTCGCGCGGCAATCGTCGTGGGTGGCATCTCTTGTTCCGTTCCCTACAAAAATAAGGAAAAAGACATTTAATCCCAAAGGAAATTAGTCCCCCTAAAACATGTTTCGGACATGTGTTACTTTTTTCGCTTTAAGCAAGCGTCACACAAGATTTATAGTGCGGTTCTCTTTCCGATAATAAAATGTGGTCAAGCAATATGAAACTGATTTAATTAAAATAGAATGACGTTTTAGATCTCTACAACACAACACGTAATATTTCTCAGTTCGCTTGTCGCAAACCCGGTAAATTTAATTCAATGCAATTATTCAAAGAGTAAACTGAGCTAAGTCAAACATCGTCAAAATATCCAGTGGAACATGGCAAAATTATTGCTTCAGCAAGGTATAAGGAAATATTTCATTCTTAAATGCAAGCAGAGCCGCGGGTTTTTTCTTTACTCTTCAACACACGAACTTTAATTATGTTTAAAATCCGGAGTTGTATTTTTATTACTATCATATTATTTTTATTTCAAAAACCGTCGTTAGAGTATTTACCTGTGGATTGTTAAGTATTTTTGTGGAATGATAAGAATTGTGTGTTTTGGAGAGACGACGACGGTTGTCGAGAGGGGGTGCGTGCGCAGGCGCAGCGCAGGTAGAGCGTAGCACAGGTAGCACAAACAGCTACTGTGCGTGTCCTGAGTACACAGCTTAGTCATACAATGCAGCGAGTAGGGCAACTATGTTGCAGGGAAGGAAATGTTAAATAGAGGAGTTGAACACACGAGTGCCTACCAGACATTTTATTGCCATAAAATGATTTAAGTACTTTGTTCCTTCATCCTTGCCCCAAATTTGATCTACCAGAGTAGGAAACGCCATAAATAAGGATGTCGTTGTGATATTATGCTTAGGCACACTTACGCCAAGAAGATAACACCGGATTAAGTAATAATAACCTCAAATCTGAAACTGCTCTTGCTACAAAGATAACCTCTGTCAAATTTCAGTTATTCTCCTTTCTGATCGTATGTTTAGTGGCAAAACCTATTGGCGGAGTTATTCAGGCGCAGTCTCCAATATGGACCAGCGACTCGAGTGTCTCGGAAATCACCCTAAGCAGTCGGTTCGGTCCGGCTTACAACAGCCGTTACGCAGTAATCGTTAACTATAAAGACAGGCATTGGTAGTAATACTAGCGTGCGTTTTTAAAAAGTAGATCAGAGAGGTCTAAAAATACTGCCGCCCGTTCCTACCAAAGTTATCAAAAAACTGGCACTACTTTTAGAAATATGAAAGCTAGTTTAAAATAACAACAGAGGATCGTTACCATTGCGTCATATAGAAGGGGAATCGATTATATTTCTCGTCCTATAAACTGTTAGCACCATGGTGCACTCATCACGCAACAATGCGAAACGTCTCGGAAGGCAGGGCTGTCAAGGAATTAAGCTCGTTGTTTATCCGGTGCCACTCGAGGTAACGAGCGCTCGCTAAACGCGCACGCAAACACGCCTCAGTCCGCTTACCTTGTGCCAACAGTTTTTTTCAGTATTGTCACAGGAGGCTTCTCGTTACTGATCGGTGACAGCTCACCGAAATACGCAGTCACATAAGGCTTATGCAGTGGCCGATGACGTCACAAAAAGTACTATCGAAACACATGATGAAACCTATTGATATTAAAAATGTAAATTAATTTCAGCATTTATCTAATATCTTATTAAACTAATACAAATAACAAACTAATAATAATAATAAAAAAAAATTAAAGATAGAAAACCTGCCCCAGGTCCCCCACTATAGGCAGCGTGCCCAAAAGGCTGGCAGCGTTGCCCCGCTGTATCGCGAGGCTGATACGTTGTGCGAAGTAGCTGCCAGCCTTTTGGTCACGCGATGCCTCGACCAGGCGCCGCGATATTTCCCTAGCGATGCGGTGTGCTCCCGGCCCCCATGGTCCCAGCGTCTCCACCCCAAACGGCTCAAACATGTAGCCATCGCCGATAGCTGCATATTTGCGCCGTTTGAGGTTTTCGGCTGTGGTGGCCGCAGCGCCGACCTTGCTGGACGTGTTTGGAAGATGCGACGGCGCAAGGGTGTCGACGCAGGTTGCGTCCCACACCAAAGGCCGTCCCATCTTCCAAGGCATGAGGGTCATACCGTCTGGTCTCTTGCCATCGTCGCGCGCCAGACCGTTTGGTTCGAGAACGGCCGGCGCACCGGCGGTAGCAAGAGCCCGACGGATGACGTCGTTAAGGTCGGCATGTCTTGGTATGCGGCCAGCACTTCTGCCACAGGAGAGTCCATGGTGGCCGAGCTGGTCGACAGCACCACCGCAACGGCATGAGTGGACAACGTTGGTAGGGGCACCCAGGCGCAAACAGGTTGCCAAACGGAACGTGGTGCGTTCGAGGAGTGTACCTATATGTCTGGAAGGTAGAGCCTGCAGCCACAGACCTGACTCCCACTCTCCCACAGCCAGCAGACGAGCACGCTCTGCAGAATTGGTTGACGTATCAATGAGTTTATTCCGGACCAATTTGCAGAGCGGTTCGTCCCACTGTCTCTGCGAAGAGAGAGCGGTTGGCAGGTCTGTGTTAGGGCAAGCCATCAACCAGGCGTTTCTAGCCTCAGCCAAGCACGTCACCTCACCGTCAAAATCAAGCGATGGAGCAAGGATTTTGGCGATAAGGGGAAGAGTACTATGGACTGAGGCCAAAAAAGCCGGTAACGATACACCAGAAATGTTCCTGATACCCAAGCCACCAAACCTAATAGGTAAAGAAGCTTGAGTCCAGGTATTTTGGTCCAATGTGATGTTGATGACGGAAGAGAGGGAATCCTTGATGGTATCGTCGAGCTTAGTTAGAAGAGTGGGGAATTTCCAAAATTGACAACATCTTAAATAATACATAAATTTTGGTACAAAAAGGCAAAACCGAATTATATAATAGGCCATGTGTGTATTAATTTGGAGTAATCTGTCTGAAATCTCTGTAAATTTTTGAATTTTGTCTGTAACGAAGTTGGGTAGGGAAGCGTCCAGCACCGGTGACCCCAGGAGGCGCAGCGAAGTTGGGTCCACTACTGTAATGTTGGGTGCTAAAACGTTGAATTTAGTGATTACAGCTTCAACGTCCAAACATTGGTCACTGATGAATAATTCGCATTTTGAGGTATTCAGATCAAGACCGATGCTCTTAAGGTCTTGTATCAGAGCCTGCAAATCACCCAACACTGTGTTCGCGTCGCCACCCAAGGTCCCGTCATCTAGGTACCAGACATTAAATTTAGAATTTAGGCGCTCAATTAATGGATGAATAACCAAACTGAAGATGGCTGGCCCTAGAGGGTCGCCCTGTTGACAGCCAACTGCCGAATTTAAAAGGTGTTCCTTGTATAAAAGATTAGACGGTGTACTATAACATTGCCAGAGAAAATTATAAAGGGAAGGAATTTTTGATTTAATTTGCGTCAACAGGGCACCTCTGTCTACCGAGTTAAAGGCGTTTCTAATGTCGACCTTAACGAGGACCTCGCCTCCCTGATTAGTAAGGTATGTACGCAAAGAATGGACAGCGGCCTCACACCCGCCTTTCGAGCCGAAACCAAGCTGGAGCGGTTGAAAATAATTGGACAAGTATTCTGAAACCGACCGGCAGCATACTTTGGCCACAAGGCGGCGAAAAGTTGTACCGACTGCGATTGGTCTTATGCCGCCATCCTTTTTCTTTAACGCACATAAGTTAGCACCATATAATATTGGTACAATGTCGTTGGTAACCTTGCCTGCAAGCATTAGGTTGGCCAAGTCCAATTTCAGCAACCTTCTTTTGAAAAATATCCTCATTTTAGATTGTGAAAAAGTAAATTCTTAGAATTTGTTATTTTTAGGGTTCCGTGCCTCAAAAGGAAAAAAAAACCCTTATAGGATCACTTTGTTGTCTGTCTGTCTGTCCGACTGTTTTCAAGACCTTATATATCAGAAACGCGTAGACGGATCAAGTTGAAATTAATACCAAATACTCAGGTCTGCAACCTCAGCCATGAAAAAATCAACCTTCTACGTCAACGCAATCAAAAGATATGGCCGCGTATGCCGCATTTTCTCGCATATTTGTATGAAAATTCAAGAAAAACAAAACGGGTACTTCCCGTTGACCTAGAATCATGAAATTTGGCAAGAAGCCAGGTCTTATAGCACAAGTAAAGGAAAATATCTGGAAATTGTAAATTTGAACAAGAAGCCGGAGCTTATAGCACAAGTAAAGGAAAAAATCCGAAAACTGTTGAAATTACATCTCTCAATTTTGTTTAATTTATTTATTACAAACTTATATTTGCAGATGATGAACTAATCAGGAGTATGTCGATGTATTGACATTTTTCTATGATAATGGCAAAGATAATTTGGTTTCTAAATCTAGTTTATCTTTTCGTTTCAGCAAAGTTACGGTGTTGCGTTGTACGGAAGCCTCAAAATTCTTAATTTACAGTAATCAAATTAAAAAAAACCAATCAGATTCCAACGAATGCGCTATGGGAGTGCGAAACAAAGAAGTAGCGCACTAACGCCGCGGCGTTAGGGCGCTACTTCTCTGTTTCGCACTGTGTGATTCGCAGTTCCGTGTTTCGCACTCACGTAGCTTACCTACTCGATTCCAATAGGTCAACGTGGGTTGCGATAACAACTTATCGGTATAACCTGTCCCTTTTTAATTTTAGGTCTTGATGATACCCATATCGGTCTGACAAGATATTGAACATGGGTAACCATCAGTAATTGCATTTGCACGAAATTTGTCCTGGGAAGCAATCGGTGTCATAAGTAGTTTCAAAGTGTAGTTCTCACGAGGAGCGGTGGCCCCGAATCGGATCAATGTAAATAATCGCTGTGATCTTAGGGCAATACCAACTCAGGAAGCACGGTTATCACTGTGGCTCGGACGACGCCGAGAGTTGGTTTCCATTTTCGTAGCGTCAACGATGACGACAGATTATACTAAATGGGCTCTACAGTTCCGTTGTCCGGGGGTTTTGATTGTTACCTATATGATCCTGTACCGCTGGGCAAAGGTCTTTTTACCAAAAATCTCGTTCTTGCGATTCCTCCGACCATGTTCATGAGAAAAGTGTATATTTATTTACGTTGTCTCGTTATCTACGTCTTTAGACTGTAACGTCGATTCCTACTTTACGTCACTCTGTGAGCATTTTAGTGATCAAGTCGTTTAGTTAGTTATGTTCTAGGTCTGTGCAGTTCTGGGTCTAGGTCTGCTAGTTAAAAATTTCAGCGTGTTGGCTGAATGGCTCATACCTCGGAGATTTGTGTTTTGGAGTGCAGTGTGATGCGTTTGACACGATTCCTTCAATCTTATTCCTCATACACTGTCTTCCATCTTATTCCTGATACACTGTCTTCCATTCCAACTAAGTAGGTAACAATGTTTAAAAAAAGGAAATCTTGTCCAAATCCACCTGCAAAATGTACAGAAATAAACCTACCTATAAACCCTTTGCAATATATCATACTGATCTTCTGCAAACCTTGAGTTTAGTGTCCTTCTGAGTGTTTCTACATAGTGTTCAAGATATTTTATCCGGAATGACCCCTTGATGAAATGAAATTCGTTGTGTCATCGGTGACAGTGGAAACAGGGTTTCGAGATGAAACGAAGATTGAAGAGTGAATTATCGATGTCGCGCTCGGGGCGAAGTTTGTTCAGCCGCCGAATGCCACCGCGACGGAACGAGAAAAAATTAAAAAAGTCAGATGGGAACCGAGATACATCCTGCCCTTTCATTAACGAAACTTTCTGTTTTTCTCCGACCAGCAGCCGACACTGACACAATTACCCGTTAATGATTGATTTAAAATGTTTACTTTCGATTTTTGTGTGGTGTCACTGTTTGGTTTGCCGTGAGATCAAACGACGGTTTGGTCTTACAAATAAAAACCGAAAGAACCCTTCAAAAAGTTAGAGACCTTACTTTCGATTTAGAATGGAAGTTTTTCTGCATCGTAATTTCGGCTGTTTTATCGTTAACCGAGGATAATTATGGAATTAATTTAGGTGCTCTTGTATTACCCACTGCTTTTATCTGCTATGCAAAGATATTTTGTTACTCCTCCATGACAGTCATTATAGTCATTATATCCTCCATGATAGTCATTATAGTTTGAAGTCATAAGATCATGTCTTGTGTTGGTGACCCAAAAATGGAGAAATAATATTTTATGCTAAACGATACAATAAGGTTACTTGTTGTACAAATAAGATTATCTATGTCAAGTGAAATTAAGTATGTAAGTAGTTGTAGTTCCCTAACTGTAAAATCGGTTTTTATTTCATGAGTTTCATCGTTTCCCTGAATTTGTTTCGTACAACAGTCTGTCTTTACTTGTAAATAATCTATGGCAGGTAATTTGTCACTACCTCTATACTTGTTAAGGAATACATAACTCTAAAAAAACAGGACAGCTAATTCTGAGTAACCCTAAACAACCAGTGGCTTTTGGTCAGAGCTATTTACAACCTATTGTTGCGAGCTTATCTGGTGTCCTTCTAATTGAGTCATCCTACACCGGCACCGTTCGCGGTATTGTTTGCGAAAGTTAACCATAGGTTGGCCGTAGTCTCGCCCTATGTGGGTGGTCTCACTTAGCTCTACTAAGAATGCTGCGTTATCTAGGAAGTGATTCCTATTTGTTTACAAACTTCCTCGGACAACGGCGAGAAATTATGGGGTTTGTTTTTATTTTAAGAATGCGTAGTAAAGAGTTATGTAAGTCATATAATTACATATAAATTATTTATTACTCACCTCATTATTATACATAGTTCTAATATAGATGTCTCAACAACCCGTGGCACACTAACTTGGTAAGACATAAACATCACATATTGGACCTCTAGACTGGAGAAAAAATAAATAAAATAATATACTTACATACTTTACTATACAACTCGGAATGCAGATATACCACATAGCTTGTTATTCATAAACACGATTTAAAGTTACGCCACCGTTATGCCACCCTGTCCCTTTCTATCGTAATCTTTTTTAACGAAGTGTGATAGGGATAGCGACACGATTTAAAGGTTACTAGGTTTATGAACAACAGCACAAGATCATTAGAAGATCGTCAGTTGTCATTTGTGTCGGAGGTTGCCTAAAAGCACAAGTTTTTATCAGCGAGCTTAGAGGTTTTAATCCATTCTTAATTATCTGCAACATAAAAACTGAAATTGCACTGCTGTTGACGACTGTACATATACGAGGTATGTATCTTAAAACTTTCCGCAGATTTTATGACAGTTTAATGACGCGCTTTTATCTAAGTCCTATATGCAATGTATAAAGCGGATGCATGACGAAAGGTGTATGTGTCTATCCGCCTTGCCATGTTGCAGGGTGGAGGCGAGGGGCGCGCCGAAGGGCGTACAAATTGATTACGGCTCGGTGACGGACTGGCGGCAGACCACCCACGACGAAGACGGCAGAATTACGACTCTGATGTAACCTATTGTACTAATGCCTTTAGCTGTGAAGGAAGTTCTCAGATATAGAGACATCAGTCACGGTAGGATGTATGTGAAATTAATAGATTTGCCGCAACGGCCGCCGGCTGACAGCCTAGCATGAAAATGATAGGAATTAATATGTATTGCCTATATTATTGTGAATCCTCCTCCATAGTATTGCCATGGGTTTGGACCAAAAAACAAAAGAAGGATTTCATTGTAGGGGTTTATATTGACTCCAACCACAGAGCACCCCCACTAGAGTCCGCATTAACAAATTTTTGTTTGAAAACGAAATCGCCACAGGAACGAGGTGCGGGGCGGGACAAGCCACATCCTGATTGGCCAATTCAAGGTCGTCGCACGTCGTAAGCGCAGAACGTATGCAGCGCAAGGATGGGATAATAATATAGGATGTATCGATTATCGACATTTTCTGTCGATAAGCGATTTTGTACTTGAATTTAGAAAATTGTTAGGATGAGTCATATTGCGGAATTTGATGTGACATCAAATGTCTACTACTATGTGATACTAAACATTAATAAATAAAACAGCGCAAATTGTAAAGAAATAAATTAGTTTTATTAAATTAAATAATACTGATACTTGATAGCTTATAGATAGAGAGAGAGCTCGGTGGCGCAGTGGTTGAGTCACTGGACTTGCAATACGGAGGTCCCGGTTCGATTCCCAGCCAGGGCAGCCATGTTCTAATGAGTTATACTCGGTTCTTTTCGACCGAAAAACTTACGTACATTTACCGAATGTTCTCAAAACGGTGAAGGAAAACATCGCGATGAAACCTTCATGCCGTAGAAAAAAAATATCTAAGGCATGTGTAATCCGCCAATCGGCACTGGACCCGCGTGGTGGACCATGGTGCGAGCTCCCTCGATGAGAGGGAAAGTCTGTGCCCAATCAGTGGGGACATAAAAATAAATAAGCTTAAAACAGGTAAATCTCAAAGGAGCCCATACCTTTAAGGCCCACCCTTGCTGTCCTGTTATTGAGACAATATTAATCCCATATTTTTCTACCGCGTTTATTGCTCTTAAACACAAGGCTAGTCAATGCAAAGTTGAATTTACCTTAACATTTGATGAAATCAAAATAAAAAAGTTGAATATGTTCCTTCGAATCAACGTACTTTTCTGTAAGTACCACTTGTTTTTATTAAATTCAATTGCCCAAATGAATGCACCGAAGCTTTGTTTTTCCTAAGTCGCATTTTACGTGGAGTATTCCAATGAGTTGGCAAATTTAATAAATCAATACTGGTATCCGGTTGTATTATCTCGGGGAATTTTTGTGGTTCTGGCAGCGTGAAATGTTCAGAAGATGCTGGGTTTGTTCTTGGCGGTACTACGGCATGTTTTGAATACTGTTCATCTTCAATAAAGTTCTGTAAAAGTGTAATAGTTACATGTTAATCTTAATTTGAAGGACATAAAATTATCAAAATTTATAGTTATGCTCAAGCAACATACCTTAGACATAAATGTTGTCTCCAACGTTGGTTGGGAAATCATAGGCAACGTTACTGAAGTTGACTGAACTCCAAGAACATTGATATATAAATTAAATGTATTCCGAATAATATTTCGATCTAACGAGGTAGAAAAATATGAATATTAAATTAAGAACAGTATACTTCTATAAAGGGTGGGCCTGGTTTGATCAATCTCCTTTGAATATGCTAACAACATCGACAATTCCCGAACGGGTGACTGAAAGCACTAACTTACACGTGCCGGGGAGAAAGCGGGATGTCTAAATATGAATTAACACATGAAAGAAAGAGATTCGTAAAAAAGACATCAACGTGCTCACCTGAAATGGTACACATTATGCAGCAAAATTTATTTTATTATTTTAATCTTTTTATATGGAAATTCAACTGACCGATGAAAGGAAATACCATCCTTTTGAAGATTCGATGTTCTACAAGACTTTCCACATAATTTTACCGCACAGTAAGACATATTTAGATAGTTTTTTACCTCATTTTCACTCACAAACTCATGAGGACGTTCAATAAGCGAATGAAACGATGTTTTGAGGCGTGGCGCTATTATAGTAGTACTAACTATTATGCTTGGCAGCAGCGGGGGCCCTCATATGCGGACTCTAGTGGGGGTGCTCTGTGACTCCAACCTTTCAGTTTCTGGACAAAGCAAGATTTTTAGCACAAAAGGGTTCGTTTTTCGTCAAAATTAATTGGAAAGAAAACGGGAACAGAGAACGAGTACTTAGGTACTTACCTATATTTTATTATTATTAATTTAGATACCTGATATTACTAGTTCATAAATATATTTTATTTACAAACCATAATCATATAATTAAATATTAACCTTACTCGGTGGACTATTAGCATCATCGGTTAGACATTAAAGCTAACGTCGATTGCATCGTAATTGTTATATTAAAGCTAGCCTCCGGGAAGCCTCCGCGACCCATACGTCTACAGGATGCGTAATTATACCCGGTTTCGTAGACTCTATCACAGATTATAAAAGTAGTGAGGACAGGTAAGGCATGCATGTCCACCAGAGCTATGCCAGTTAAGAAAACTGCCTACCAGATTTTATCGAGCTCGCTACGGTATATCAAAATACCCTTCACCGATAGAACGGCTTGTATTTATGATTAGAAAATGAATTAATGTATGGTGGATTTTTTAGGTATTTCTTACAACTCTGCAGACGTATAAGTATTTTTTTAAACAAAATTAGCAATGTTCCACTTTACTGTCTCCTCAACCACTCCAACTTGTGCTAGGTGCCACAATTACACAAGTTAGTAGTCCTGCCCCCTTACCATGAACTCTTATAGCACAGGATTACTTCAATAATACTTTATTATTTCGTACCATGACGTCCTTAAGCTTACTTTAAGGTCGTTATGGTACGAAATAATAAAGTATTATTGCAGTAATCCTGCTATAAGACTTCATGGTAATGACCCTGGCTTCTGCTCGAACCTGCGACTAAGCTTGCACCGCCTTAGATATTGGGCCTGTGGCTTGTCTAAAGAATCATGTCATCAGTGAATTTTACGATTGTTGCAATATCAAGCGTAAGATTTGTTCTGGCGAGTATCTAACAGTATAAACTTTGTCACTCAGAGGCTGGCTCCTAATAGGTAAAAACAGACACGGTACAAACTTCTAAAAAACTAATCTCTTCAGAAATCACAGAATAAATATTAAGGCGATACCACCCTCGGTAATGGCCACTCACGTACCTTACTATCCTTTCCTGCTATTAGAATCCTTAATTGCTCTAAGGTTGGTCATGTTACTCTCTTTTATGGTAAAGCGGTCAAACTTAATTGTTTTTATGAGCGTCTGTTTTTTGAGCTCTGAATTATTAGTTTTGTAATAGTGGTGCAGGTGGTCTGTCATTAGTTGGGTTTGGATTGTCTATGGCATTTTAATAGTCTCTAATTAATTAATTGTTGAAATGACTCCGATACTCCGTTTTGCATTTAAATGGAAATGTTTACATTAGACGGTTTTATAGCTAAGCAATTTGCCCCTACCCATTACCTCGAAGAGTTTTATGATGTTAAATAAAACCTTGTCAACAAGGATCAGAGATTGAGCGAAAATTAACATCGAGGCCCTTAGCGCGGTGGTTTAAATCCTGGCTTAATTGCAGATTTATCCATACAAAATCGGTATCTAGTTCAGCGACTGAGAAATTAAACCAACGTTTAATCAACCAACTTCGGACAACAAAAATTAATCAATTTAAATAATGAAAATTTTCTAGCCGTGGGCAGGACTTGAACCTGAGACCTTGTCATTCCGTGGCAGGTTCAAGTCCTGCCCACGGCTAGAAATTTATCATCATTTAAATTATTTGCCAAGAATGGTATATAATGCATAAAAAATAAATCTGATAAATTAATCAGTTTTCCATTCGGTTTCTCTGCTTTACACACTAGTATTACAGGTAGTATCTAGTAGAGATACAACTAAGTATGTACCCCATATAAATGGCCATGAACTTTATTCATTACCCACTTTTACGAAAAGTATGCAAATATAAGTATATTTGTTCAGTCCGCATGGACATTGCCGTCTAAAACTGTTAATGAAGCTCGACGAAAGGGCCAATAAGAGCGAAGGCACGAAAGCTTTAAACGGCAGCGGCAGGCAGTGTTATGAGTATGTGTTATACCGTCATTGGTATGACTTTTTAATCTCAACGCGATATGGTAAAAGCATGTTGGTGTCGTAATTGTAACAACCATTGTTAAGGTTATGTGTCTAGCAATTTTGTACGGAAATTGTGACACTTGTCTAGTTCTTCGGGGAGTCGCTACACTACTCATAAATCAATGGTTTTTCTACGCTGGCGGCTGGACATCCTTATGCCGAGCATTGCTGGGCCACTCGTGATCGGCAAATAAAATACGGCAAAAATTGTTTGTCCATCTCTATTACCGATCCCAATGACTCGTTATAAAGAGAAAAAATACTACCAAGTTTAATCTTAACGCCTCTTAATTCGTCGTTCGTTATAGATTATTTTATTAACTGCTGGTTTTATTGGATATAGATAGCAAGTAGTTTTAACACACCCCAAAGGTTAGGGCATAGACTGCAGCATTATGAAGTCAATCCTCACGGACTAATGCAAAATACTCGTATGTCAAAGATATTTAGCTAGCACAAGGCTTGACTGAGGAAATTAATATGAATTGTAGGTACCTACAGTCGACAGCACGTCAACCTACACAAAGCCATTGCATAGTTACCCGTGTGTCACAGTTTATGCGCTGTCGACCGTACGTTACATTTTTGTGTGATTGTATTCTGAAAATAAATTAACGGAAATATTGTTATATTTGAAGAGATGAGTGACTACTCTATATATTTACTTGTATTGCTATGTCTTAATCCTGTCCGAAACTTGGTCATACTTTATAACCCAATCTAGACCTCTCCTCTATTAAGTTTACGACTGAATTATGTTGTAAATCAACTGTCCGCACGTTGGCTGGCCGCATTTTTAAGCTATCTACATTGTACACTTTGTGATGGGACGTAGATGGATACAGTACGTTCATTGTTTCTAAGTGAGTCCTGAATAAAATTTGTTGACAGTATACATTCATTGGCATATGACTGATATTAAATCTTATTGTTGATGCATTTCAACTGTTCATCCACTAAACTTCAGTCACAATGTCGTAAGTAATCGTAACTATTTATTTACGTAGGCTTTAATAGTTGGAGTTTAGTGGAGTCATGATGCTGTTATCCGTTTTATTACAAAAATATAATGGGATTAGGAAATTAGCGTCATAGTCGCAGTCGCGCTATGTATGAGTGGACGTTTGCGAGGCGAGGCGGAGGCGATGCGATGCGGGCCGGCCGCGGCGCGAGCGCGTGTCACTCGCCGCGATCCCTGCAATAATCTCCCCGAGCGATTGCTCTATCCGGTGACGGAGTAAAGTATCGCTAGTTGATTATTGTGTTTATTTGCGCGCGCGCGTGTGTGGGTGTTGCGCGGCAGTGTGCGTGCGTGCGCGCGGTAGTGGCCCACCCAGCGCGCGGCCACACGCGGCGCCCACCCACGTGGCCAGGGGCGCCGCCTCGCGGCCCGCGCGCTCAGCCCCTGCCGTACTATAGCGCATCGCACACCGCCCGCGCCCGGCCCCATGTCCAACTGGCTACCGGTTGCCGCCGCTGGACATCGATATCTCTGATTGACGCGTGTCAGTCTGCGCTACGACCGATATAAATTGAAATCAGATTCATCACTGAGATATATCGCAATAGCAAGACGGTAGCCCGACGGGACCACTCTTTATTGTTCAGTGGCCGGCAGAGACTTCGAATTATTATTGTCGTATACTTTCATAATTCTAAATAACTGCAGAATTGTAGAGATAACTTTGAGCTTCTCGTATAAAAGAGAAATGAATGAGATTGTAGATGTCCAATTGGAAATATCGAACTATGTATAATAACTTCACTCAATATCGGTACAGTGACGTATATGTTAGGTCTAGCAAAGTAGCGCAGCGGTACTGTACGCAATTTCGTTTTCTTGTACAGTCGACAGCTGATCAATAACAGGTAACACTTTTTACTTTTGACAGTTCTTATTATTTGCGTCGTAAGACTTGAAATCGTACTGCAAGTGTTACCATTGATCTGCTGTCGACTGTACCACCTAATATCCACCTGCTACGTGCCCGAGCCAGTGCGCCAATAAACTGCAAATGGATCTTAATTGACATTTAACTTACATGAAGCATTGGTCATTGGACATTCAAAACACCCACTGAATAATATAACAATCATTCTAAAAAAATATTAGACAAACACATACTGGTTTTCGTAATCAGTAATCCAATCCCACGTGTAGTGGTATGCGTTTAAAAGTCGGATAATCGCATATTTGAACAGATTTATGTGAGGGCTAAAGGTCAGGAACAAGCCAGTGTCGTAGGGCCACCTCGCTGCAGAGACTCTACATTATTCATGTTTAAATGTTAATGGGTCTATATGTTAAAACATAAACATAGTCTGCACGAAACAAAATTACAGGTTAATTTATTACTGCTCTGTAAATAAGTAAGTAGTATTATGGGTTAATTGCTTATGCAATGCAGGTAAACACATTTTAATGTCAGCCCTCATGAATGTCATTTTAATAAAAGGCCATTCGTTAATTTTTAATGTCGGCATTTTAATGAAATAAAAAGTTTGTATATAAGTTGTCATAAATCCTCGTTTGATATCTTGGACGAATAAACCATATGTTAATTAAATCACTAACGTTTTAAGTTTTCATAAGCATAACCTTAGTAAAGAAATATAAGTACATATTTTAACCAAGTATTTTATTACTTGTTTAATTTTATTTAATAAAATAATATTGCAAAACATCAAGCTAATAAAATGTTTTCACATTATCAAAAAACTAAAACAGTATGAAAGTTACGCTAACGACGAGCTAGGTTGATTTTATTGATTTGATTTTAAAATTCTTTATTATACATGATTACAAAATAACACTTAAAAGTTATAATGATTAGACAAATAATAATAATAAAAACTACACTTTATTAGGCTGACGGCACCTTTACAAGTTTTCTAACAATGGGTATTTGGAGGCTCTTTAACATTATATCGAGCTCTATAACAACGAGCTAGGTTAAAATCGTACCTAAAAAGGGGTGGAAAATTTAAAAAAAAAAGTCTTTAAATTAATAAAATACACTCAAAGGACCACATTTCGAATGATACCAGTGCAAGGTTGATGTAATATTTGCTGTTTAGTGCGAGTTTAGCGGGCAATAAAATAAATATTAAACTGAATGCAAACCTCGATTGCACAACGCCTGGCCGTGCGGCGGCGAGCGCGCGTGCGCCAATCTCGTAGCTGCCGAATTTTGCCCGCGCCCGCGACACCTCTCCGTTTTGCAATGTTAAAAAATCTAACATTACCCAATAAATGATTAAACTTCGCATACTTCTTCTTCTTTTCGTGTGGTGAACTAACCAAATTTCAGAGTAGCTAAGTATCTAACAATAACAAACGGGTCCAACGTGCCTCGAAAAGACCGAGATGGAAATGCCACTAGCGGTCACCCATCCAGATACCGCCAATGTTGCTTAACTTGCACGATCGTCGTTTTCAGCGCGTACTCCCAACTAGACTACGAATATGAGGGGCCAGACTTTACATTGTTTATTTACTTGATGATAAACATGAAGATATTTTTATGACACAACGAAATGATGACACAAGTAGAGAAAAAAATACTCATCGGCGGGAATCAAACCCGACACTTCCGGCTTATGCGCCGGGCTGCGTCTTCGTATAAGCCGAAGGTGTTATTTCGATTCCCATCGCTGAGCAATTTATGTCTGCTTGTTGCATAATTTTAAGTGTGATAAAAGTCAATAGCGATGAATCAATTTTCGTACAAATTTTCAAGTCATGGTCATGTGGCACAGTGTAAACCAGGACCCAACGTAACAGCGGAAAGTATAATGATATCAATGATACCTCTGAGGTTTAGTACGAGCCTTCCAAGAAGCCTCTTGCTCGTTAGCCTTATTCGTAGTTGGTTTTAGTTTTGAAAGTTCTTTATTTGCATAATGATACAATAACATGTATACCAAAAACATTGCAGTGGCTTACATTAACTTAAGAATTTAAATTGTTTATCAGGTTACGAACCTCTTAAAACTTGTTCACTAATCTTAATTCACTACACTAGGAAGAGTTCCTACCCTTATTCGTAGGAACTCTACCAATAGAGAGATATTAGCACTATGTTAACGCCGTGTAAACCGCAGACTCAGATCCTGGCCTTGGCTGTTCCACAAATAAATATACAACCTGATCTAAAAAATAACAACTTCTATTTTTCCTAAAATTACGAGAATGTCGTCGTCACATATATATAAGGACAATTTTTTCTGCGAGAGCCTCCCAGGTACATCATCACATCAAGGCCGACGGTAATAGAGCCTGTCGCCACGTAATCACCGTGTCTTCCGATATATTTTGTTGCTATTAGCTAACGTCATAGATTAATATATCAGAATATCAAGAAGACTGACAAGTAGGTTACGACTCTATGTTAACTGTTTAGTTATAGTGATTGTTCTCGCCTTGTACTCTTTATGAAGAATCAGTCAGTATTAGATAGGTCATAAGGAGAGCAGGAATATCGGAAGAAAAACATTTTATTTTCAGTTTCAGACCATTTCAATATCTCATCTAAAATGCAGCTATCGTGATGCAACCATCACATCTAATGGATGTGGTTTGAAACAACTTGTTTCAATTAAATTGAAATACATGTTGAAATCTGTTGTCACCGTCCAGTCCAATTTCCTATTCCAGGACAACAATTTCTATGGGTCAATTGATTTCTTAATTCATCTATTTCCTAAAATGCAATAGGCATCGTTTATTGCAAGTAATACATATTACTTATTTGTTATTTGCGAATATGACTGCATGTCGAGTGGAAAAAACCTCAAATGTGCAGCGTATCTATTTTTATAAAAATCAAATGTCTGTCTCCTCTATTTTTTTATGTTTCGATTCTATGATCCGTAAGAAATCGTTGCCCTTTAATCCCGCCGCTCGCTACCGAGAAACGATGCGGCTGGGCGTGCCCAATCGCAATGCCATCAATCTGCGCCAGCGCCGTCCTCATAGAGACATTAGCAAACATTTTGGACCAGCAATTAGGACAGAATGAATTTCCGGCTGATTTTTACCTATTGTCTATTTGGTTTTTTAAAAATTCTTTTTTGATTTTGTAGTATTATTTGGTTAGTTTCTTGTTTTGCTTTTGGAGCTGAATCTTAGGTGTGATTATGTTAGTACGATTTGAATTGTTGTCTTCCAACTTGAGGGTATCCGATTGATCTTACAGCTATCACAGTTTCCCATGGCACCGTACAAAAAATATCATCGGTTTGACATTTCCGGCAAACATTTCGATCCAGCGTTCATCGATATAATGAATAACGGCCCAATTCCTATCAAAAATCTATATATATACCATATAGGACCTACACTATAGGCCATAGTACCGCCTATTCCCTGGTTCCTATTATCGCTCCTTCCGTCATCGTCATAGGACTCTACAAATACTTATAATATATTTATTATATACCAATGCTATTTCCTGATCTGAGGAATTTCATTTGATTTATAAAATAACAATAAAAATTTGATTTTAATTTAGTATTAGTATTGATAATTAAAATAACTTAAGATTCCTAGGAATCGGAACAAACATGGATTTGGTATCCCACGTTGAACACTGTCTTGTCGCCCGCATGTCAGTCAGTGGGCTCAGTAAATTAAATATAAGTCATAGTCGGAGCTGCAGCGAGCCCTAAAATTAAGTCATTATGTGAAACGACAACTATTATTTAATTAATGCGTGGTCGGAACAAAACAATGGTCCGATTGTTCCAACAGTGCCCTGTCAGCGTAGCTCTACCGCGCACACTGGTTCGTCTGGTTTCCTGATGGGAAAAAATATTTAAATTATTTTAGGATTTATTAAAATTATTTCACTATTTTTCTTTTCTTTCGTTTTATAAATTATTTATATTTTAATGTGCACTATGAATACAAATCTGAATAAAAACGATTTCATTACTTTTACAATTGCCTTTACGAGTGTCATTTTATATGAAAGCAAACATTTTTATTTTGACAATCAGATAATTGACCCATGGTCAATTCAATATAGTGTTGGCATTTTAATGACAGTAGATTCATATCGTATCTTAGAATCAATAAAGTTCTTAAGGGACGCAGACGTTTTCTTGTTAGGTATTATATTAGTGGATTCATGTCTATAATGAAAGTTCTTTGGAAATTCACTGGAATCATTTTATAGACTGACTGACTAGAAATACAGCCTACAGATCATATTTTTCAATGAAATGCTTTTTAAATGAGAATTCTCACTGGCTGTAGTAGCTGCGGGCACAGACTGAATCAACATCTGTTCACGTATATAATTAATCCATTAGTTTTTTAATTAATCTGTTAATTATTTTGCCTAGACCGCGATGACGGTGGCCCAGTGTGCAGTGCTACGAGTGAGGACGCGTCGCATCTCTATGGCAACGGGTTGTTCCGTTCCGCCATCTTGCCCGGCTTTTTGTGTCGGACCACCCAACACGAACTCGCTACATTATTTTATTGTACAATAAACAAATTTATTGCTCCATATGGCTATTTGTATTTTTATTTATAAGGGCCTTTTGTTACATACCGAAGAGATTACTAAAATCTTTCGCGGGTAATTGTGTTTTAAGTTGCGGTCAAAAGTCTGTTTTATTTACGACCGATTGACCGATCAAGTAAATCAAGTTTAAACGTATTTTTATTCTTTTTGTAGAGACCGATTGGCGACTTATATTTATACTTAAGTTATTAAACCGAAGATATCATCAATTTCATTTTTCAGGGTCCGTTATTTACATACTTACTATGTCATTATTAAGGCCTGGTATGCGCGTATTTTCAGTTTTTCGATGAAGGCTACGGCACTACCTACTAAAAGTAGACGTCTGAAAAAAATATATAGCAATCTTATGTGTATATTTAGGGACTGATGAATACCGATACACGATTGGACAAACTTCGCTCGATAGAAAAAAATCGCAAACATACCCCTTCCACGTCATTTAAAATTAAAATTATGTCTAAACCGAAATAGTTATTCATACGAAATATATATCAAAATGTAGGGTATTATAATTACGAGAGCTTGTTTAAAAAAATCTGATTTTTATTGGTGTATTTTAATTTCCCTGCCAAAATTCATCCAATATCAATATAAATACAAATATGGAGTCACTGTGCCGTGCTCTTCACTCCGCCGCTGCGGGACATCTTCTGTCTCGCGCTCGAGTTTGAGAGCTCGCCGCCCCTTAACAGTTCTTATTTGTTAAAATACCCAAAAATAGAGTTTACGTCACAATGTAGCACTGATTTAATTATCATTGATAATAATATAAAGTATACCTACAAAATTGAAGAATTAATCACAAATAAGCAAGTACAGTCGACAGTACACTCAATAGGAAAACTTGGAGTGCGATATCAACTATTATAGCGTAAACAATAATTATGGTACAAAATCCGAAGTGCTTCACTTGATGCCCGTCGACTGTTCTTCAACCTATTCACTGCACACTTTTTGTTTGACTTGCTGTCAACAGTGCATAAACGAGTTACCTTACTCTTCATGTTCCTGTCGCATTTACAACATGCAATGTCCTGTGATTTTACTATCATCATGATAAATTATTTATGAGCATTATTCACCGTAATAGCTGCCTGCACCGTATGATACAAACATTGATTAAAATTAATTAAACTATCCGTAAGTGCACGTTGCGCCGTCACCGACATGCATTAAGTATTAATTAAGTTCATAACAAAAAACCGTTTCTGTATCATTAATGGAAAATATCAGACGAGCTTGCATTATGGATACGGCGCAGTAATGACACCATGCTTGTTGAAACTGGCAGGATATGTTCCTAATCAATCCTGCAAAAGATTGCATCACTAGATATTCTCTTACAGCTAAGGAGTGGAACCACTTTCAGACCTACTCATTTTGAAGTATAATGATTAAAGTTTTTAAGTTGTTTTCAGTAACTTTGACTGATTCGCTTTTCGTTTGTATTCTTACGCTGATAAAAATAATTCTTAGATTAAAGCAATCTTTGTTTCCTCTATAAAACTTTTTTTATTGTTTTTCTCTAAGTTGTGGTTGCGGGGTGAAGTGAGATGTAATAACCCTTCCTTGCTGCGCAGTCGGATAAAAACATCAACGTAACTACAAGTACTGAGGACATGGACTCCTATTAAATACCACAAAACACCACATTATTGAGCTCCTCTTCTATCATTTCGTACTCTGTGGCCCCTTTTCCTCTCTAAATTCGTATTCGTGGTTTATCTCAATAATCAGTTGCTGTTTGGTGACCCTATGGGGCAAAGTGGCAGATGTAGTGAATTATAAGGACATTTAGATGCATGTTCATGGCTGGGCGGCGCATAGAGACGTCAGGCAGACCACCCACGGAGACCCGGGCTACCAGCCGGAGATACTCGGATCGATGTCTAATTCCGATGATTACTTGTTGATAATAGAAATGAAAAAATAACATGTTATTTGTATCAGAAATTACAGTCAATTTTGGTAATCTGTTTATACCAAGGAATGTGATATTTTATAGTTAATCTTGATGACAGTAATATATTTAGACATCATCCAAAAAAGACATCATACATAATGAAGAAATATCTAGGGAGCCTTTAGCAGAATTCTGTCGAAGGTCCATAAAACCGTGTTGGTATACACACCTCATAGATAGATGATAGATGCTGCAGAAAACAACAGCGAAAGAAAATGGCGGATTTCAATTTTATGGTCGCCATCATGGACGTACAAAAATATATTTTTCGTAGAGCTTAAATTTGTCGCATTAGCAACTAGTTGTTCAACACTTGCCTTTAGTTTGGTAACGATTTATCATTTGTATACTAAAAACCTTCCTTGAGTGAATCTGCAGCAGTTATTGATTTATAAATACACAGACATCCCAGACAGACTCCGGAGAAGACATAATTTCAAGTAGGTAGGACGGGAAGAAGTGATGCGTGCGTGTATCATTTCGGACAGTTATGTAGGAAATTACCGTCGGTTTACGCACGAACCTCTGTTACATAACAGCAATAAGAGGCACAATTTGTTTGATTCTGTTTATCGTATGTCTAAATCGGCAATTTATCCAATTAGCCGGGCGCTCGCGGCGCCCGCCGAGACCACCCACGACGGGCCACTATTAAACATAAATTATATAATTTGGTAACGTTTATTTTGGCCCTCACTCGCTCCAATCTGATTGCGGTTAGCCAGTAAATGTTGATCCACTTCATAATACAGTTATTCTATTTGTTTATTATTGTTATTTAATTATTAGGGATTTTTTGGTAATTTAGGACTGTGGAGGAAATTAGGAGACAAGATGTAAACCGAAAATAATATGTGAAATTGTGCTAATGTGCTAATTGTAAAACATTTTTTTTCTTCATTTAATTTAATCGTAATTTAATTTCTTGTATGTATTAATATTAAAACATTACCTAACACTATATCAAATTAAGTCGATAAAGGTAGACTTCAAGCGCCAAGTGCGGTCTACTCTAAACCGACCACCATCACTGAAGAGATAGATGAATGTGGAGACAAAAATAGTCTTCCATGACCGCAAAATATGGAAACCCAGCACATCAAGTCATACCAAACCATTTCAATGTCATCCTCGCATAGAGTGAGTACGAGGATATTTATTTAATGTGATTTCGACTACATCTACGTTTACATGCACGATTGACGCCAGAGTTTCAGTTAGGTACTACTTTAACTTGAATAAGATATAAGCAATGCGTAAATTTCTCGCTAACAGTATCTAAATCACGCAATTTATTATTGCAACAACTATAGTTAACAAGGGGTGTCTGTGACAGTTTGCTAATCAAGATGCCGACGAGGTGCGAAATTTAAGAACGTATAATTAAAATACTCGAGTGAATTGATTTAGTGCTGAACTGATGGCAGATCAAGAATTAAAATAAGGTTGCCGGATTCGTTCGTGTTAGGGCCGACGCACAACGCCACGGCGCGGCGCCGGTGACTTGCGCCGGTGTGGCCGGCGCGGTTCGCCGTCCACCGCGTCGCGTCGTCCACGGCGTCGTCCGCCGGCGCTGTTCTGTTGTACGCTAGCCCTTAGGTTTGTTTTCATGCTATTATGAATAACACTGTAATAATATGTCAGGGAACGGCTTACCAATCACTTGATATATTCACCATATATCAAGTGATTGGTAAGCCGTTATATGTTAAAATTATATATTAGTCCCCACAAAACAATTAATAAAGTTGGCCTGTGAGTTCATCTGTAGGTCAGGAACGGGCTCTCAGTTCTACTGATACTATAGCGAAACTTGTAATTTTTGCACGTTTCTTTCTGGCAAATACGAGCAATCAGAATCATAAAGACTATTTTTAAATGCCCCTACCTGTTAGGGCACAGTCGCTTGCCTAACATCGAGGGAGGATTACGAGCCATGTTCCACTACGCTGGCCCAGTGCGGTATAAGATTTTCTCCTAAATATACGGCAATTACTCCATGGTTCACTAATGTTTGACAAAAAACGTATGACAAATGATCATTTTACAAATTATTTTTGAAAAAGTAATCATTTGACAAACTTATCATTTACTAAAGTGATCGTTTTAAAAGTGATCATTTGACAAAAATCCATTTTATAAATATTTAACATAGCAAATGTTGTGAATGCTAAACCGTCATTTTGCAATTGATTAAATGACCAAAGTATTCCTTTTGCAAGGTCGCCATTAGACAAAATATTGGGTAAATAAGTGGGTATTTTATATGTATAATTGTTAATAAATGAACTTGCTTTTTGAATACAAAAAAAAAAAACCTAACATCGAAGTCTCTGGCTTGGAGCGAAGCTGCGCTTCGCTCCAAGCCAGAGCCTTCTGAACCTAAACATCCGTGTCGGATCTGGTTAGAGAGTTGGTCGGGATGTCCCTTCATTTGATAAAAAACAAATTACAAATTTATGTATAATTGTTAATAAATAAACTTGCTTTTAGAATACAAAAAAAAAAACCTAACATCGAAGTCTCTGGCTTGGAGCGAAGCGCAGCTTCGCTCCAAGCCAGAGCCTTCTGAACCTAAACATCCGTGTCGGATCTGGTTAGAGAGTTGTCGGGGTGTCCCTTCATTTGATAAAAAACAAATTACAATTACCAAACAATGCATTTTGTCAAAGGTGTTTATGCCTTGCGTTGTTTTATCTATTAACGTATATAATAAGTGAATAGTTTGTTAAGTGATGTTTTGAAGAAAGAAACTTTGTCTCGTAATTGTTTTGTCAAATGAATTATTTATAGAACCATTACTTTGTACAAAGATGAACTTATGAATCATGATTTTGCCAAACGTTGTTTGTGAAATGAATGGTTTGTAATATGTTTTTTATCAAATGAAGGGACACCTTACTCCATACCAATTTTATCACTAGATTTGCCAACATTAATTTTACCGATATAACACTTGTGGCGATAGTCATAGACAGGTTAGAGCATGAAATCAGAGTGAGCTCGCACTTACGACTGTCAAAACTGTATGAAAACTGACAGTTGTAAGACCGAACTCAAACTTCACTCATACTCCGCTCATACTCCACTTATACTTCACTTTTACTCATCTATGACTATCGGCTTCACGCCCCTGACGACCAAGGTACGGATTGCAAAACACATAAGTTTTATTGTTTCGCCCATTCATAATGCTGTAAACACGTTTTACGACACGACGACGCCGCCGTCCGTCGGAGCCGAATTTATAACGACAACTAATGTCTATTCGCTGCGGTGACTCGGCTCACTGTTGCATTGTTATTAGATACTTGGTGCATATTTTTAGAAAGCAAATCATTTGTTTGTCCAAATTAGGTTCATTGTAATTTAATGTTAAATCAATTTTAAAACTCTTTAGGAGTAATTATAATTTTTGTTTTTCGCTATTATATTAGTATGAGACATTAATTTATTTTTATTAAAAAGCCGTATAGAACGAAAGTTTTTTAGTTACCTTATCATTTTCGTTACACCCAGTATAAAGAATGGAAATAATCCCCTCCGTGTCATGCTGTAAGTAAAGCCAGCATATCTGGAAGAACCTACACGTTCTTCACATCAACTTGCAATATTACTATTTATGTATGATTTACTTGAGACATTGAAAATGCCACCCTCTGATCGGATACTTTTATTCTGGGTGTGAACACAGCTTCAGCCGGTAGAACCTTCTACGTGGTTACTCCAGTTCAGCAGGGATGATTATGTGTTGCTTAATTGACTAAGAATTATGTAGTTACCTAGTTACTAAAAATGTAACTGTTATTATTTTAAAAGACAAGCTGCTGAGTTTTTGCGACTTTTTTCCTCAGCGTTGACACCTATTCCTTGCGAGCAAAAATATACGCAATAAAGAGATGATTCTCATTACGAGAGTAAGTCAGTAGGTAGGAGCGGCATGACTGGCCGCATTTTATAGAGCTTTCGATCCTTTTAGGATCGCTAAGAAGAGTACTTAACTAAATAATTTTCAACCAAGCACGAAAGTCTCTTTCTATATTAAACTTGTATGTACGCAGCACCTGGCTGCGCCCGAGTTTTTAGGAGGACAATAAAACAGTGCGCGACACGCGTGTCGGCTGCGCGAGCGCACCGCACGCACATTATGGCATGACGGGCCAGTGAGTGCGAAACTTCAGCTGGAATAAACTTTAGGTCCTTAAGCTGTGTACATACACCTGAAAAACGTATCATTGGCATTATGCCATTGGGCAATCAAATATTTTTTTTCCTTTTTATATTTTTAGACCTGTTAAAAGTAATTAGTACTTATCCGTGTTTTAATTTTGACCGAAACGACCACATTAATTTTAACTAGGTCGACTCTTCCAATAGCGACACCACTTGCTGATGATTCAACGCCAAATAATTTGAAAAGGATAAAAAAGGGGAATGTCACCTGTCGTCAGATTCAATCTAGTTTTAAAATATAAACACACCGGAATTGCTACCACTGTATCAGAGAAAAAAGAGAACAGGACTGGCACCGAAAGAAGAACCCTAGCTAGAGAGAAGAAGTCAGTAATGAATTAAATACATAAATTACTCGCACCCTAATTTACTTCGTTTATCCACATCCAGTACATTTAGTTCGAGAACTAAGCACTTTGGGCTAAACTCCGCCGGACTCGTTGCAATGGCGCCATAAATTCGTCAATGTCACGCCCTGTCGCCGAAACGCAACCTCTGGCGGTTTATAAACACAGTCTGGCCACTGATCGGAATCGCTAAATAACGATTTCGGGTTTACATGCGAATGGAAATGACAGTCATCGCAAACACTGATCAGTAGATAATTTTAAGAAGATCCCTGGCTTTTATATTTGGTTGCATACAGGACATTCGGGTGCAAGAAGAACTCTAATCCAAATATCATAGGCTTGAATATGAGTGGTGTTCGGTTTTACAAAGAACTGTCACTTTTCATACTTACAATTTTGACAGTCGTAAGTGTGAGCTCACACTGAGCTCATACTCATCGGCTCGTGATATCGGCTTAAGGCAGCTTGACTCCTTTGACTCGGATACAACGGGGTCATGCCCTCTCATCTAGGGTTTGAGCGAATTGGGACTTGAGGTCGCCCTCGTTGACCCGGTAGGGTCTCGGTCATAGGGCCCCTCTGATGAAGACTTTGGCTTGGTCGATTGTGCGGCGGCGGGTGCGCGGCAGCAATCAGAACGACAGGTATCGTCTCGTTTCGGAGTCAAGAACCACTTCGAGACGCTGAGCCAGCGAAGTAAGTAGGCCATTGCGAATGATATAATAGTTAACTCAAACTTTGATCAGTACCTACATATTAATTATCTACTGATCGAAGTCATTTAGGAGATATTCTTACGAAATCGTATATGTATTTGGTTGTGTGGGGCATTCCGTTGCGACAGAAACAAAAGTCAACTCCATCGAGAAATTACAGAGGTTAACTAGACTCTAACATTCAACATGCACACTGTACTTATACTCTTATTATTGTTGCAGAGTAAGATAATGCGAAGTTAGTGACTCCCAAGAGCCACATACGAGTACAATAGTGGTACCTACCTACCATCACATATTTCTCAATCATAATTGAATCGCCGCTTTGATTGTGGTCTCAATCCACCTCACGCGAGGTTCCTGGAAGATGAATAGTGAAGCACCCCGCTGCGTTTTCGCCCGAAGTGTCAAAATGTCCAACGAACCACCCTCGCCTTACCACGCTGTATCTACTATACCCAAAAATACGTCATTGGAAATTGAACTTTAATTATAAATTCGAAGAATTGAAGGAGTATTTCAGTGATGGAATTTATAAAATTGTAAAAACATTTTGCGGTGCCTTAATATCGGGAGATCGATCTATTCCCTCGTATTGATGCCATTTTGGAGTAAATTCCATTCAACGGGGTCGTTTACACCTACATTGGTTCTCGGAAGGTTGAACTATGAAATCGACTTGTCTTCAGGTGTGGTTTAAGATGTTAAATCCGATTGTTGAGGATTTTACAACATCTGTGATCGGATTTCAACATAGGAAAACGATACCAAAATAAACTAACGTGGAACGCGTTGATGTCTATCATATAAGAGTGTTTAGAAAAAAACATTTTCCTTACAAAAGACATCAACGATGCACTTCTGAGGTACCTATGAATTAAATTATTTTTCGAAGTGCATCTTAGACGTCCAAGAATTGCATAGATCAATTTATAGTAACTAACTTAGGACGGAAATAACAATAGCACAGTTTATTAAAATATTACAGTCATTTGCCCGCCGTCATATTGAGGCAAGCTACTACTTGTAGCGATTCTAGACTGCGTACGGTAATTTTAATCAATTCTAAGCGAGGATTTTCGGCGAGCAATTCTCACTCTTATGCATAGGAGTGGCAGTGACAATTGCGTTTAGGTTTAGCATTAGATTTCGTGGCCATACGATATAATCACACCTAATGTACGGCTAAAATTAACTCGTGTTAAATCCCATAATTGTATATTGTTATTGTGAATTAACTCGGGTTAAGGCACTTTACACGGGTTAAGTTTGTGAAAGTGGCCCATATGATGCAAGCGAGAACACTTACCAACGAAAAAAGAAAAGATAATTATAAATTATGCAACAAACACACATACAAAAATACTTTCGCATTCAAAACATAGTGACACCTACGCATTAGCACACAAGTCACGTACCTGACAGAGGGTAATAAAACACTGATAAAATCAAACTTAGGTTAAGACTCGGGATTCATTTTAATTGTCTCCAGGCACATGCATGAATATGCAGGGCGCGTGTTGCCAAAACGCCGTGACCGCCACTTGTGGATTCAACTCGTATAGGCTGTGACATTAATCTTAGAGCCAATTGCACCATCAAGACAAGCCAGGTTAAGTGTTTAACCCCTATATAATTTCTCTAGCACAAAAGATAACTTCTGTGAAAGTTCCAGTTATTCTTCTTGGAGTGGCCACTATAACATATCCACACGAACTAGGTAGTCGTGTGGTTATGTTATAGTAGCCAGAAACTTTTTGCCATAGTATTTAGGCCCAATGGTCTTCGACATAATCACTTACTCCAGTGAATGATAAAATTTGAGTTAAACAAGAGATTAACTCGACGTAAAATATTTGAACCAAGTTGGACTTGGGTCAAATATTTCACCTGAACTTTGAGCAAATTGCCCTATGATAAGGACCACTTGCTCCAACAAGATGAACAGGGTTAAATGCCTAACCTCGAGTTAAGTAGCAGAAATGCACAAATATTTGTGTTTAACTCGGGTTAACTGTTTTGCGTATGATTCAATTGGCCCTTATGTTAGTATTCCTACCTCTTTTCAACAGGCAACAAATGTCACCCTCGCATTGAGTTTGGCAATCATTTTACTTATGTCGTAGGTTCTGTCTGGCGCATCAGCACATTTATCACATTGACGCGTGAATAGAGCACGACACTTTGTTGAATATGCATGTGTTGTAGCTAAACAGCTTAAATCGGAACTTCTCAAAGTTCCCAGACACTTCGTCTTCTTGTTCGGACTGAGATCGGATAATGAACATTTTAATTAAACCGTATTTTCCCTGCTGTCATCTAAAGTAGAGATCCCTACAGTTTTGAGCGAAAGCTTAGCATAAGCGATACATTTGACAATTTGTAAGAGCGAGCTCACGCTAAGCTCGAGCCCAAAACTGTCTCATTCTCGGCTTTAGAGATTACCATCCGTTACCAGAATTGGCTTCCTGAGAAACTTCAGGCCTTAAACCTTTCGGCTTGTCCATTGATACTATTGTTAACGAGTACGCTTTGCTAATCGCCACCTAACCTTTCATTAAGGCATTAAGTCTGTTAAAAGTCAGGCTTAGACAAACCAGCCATGCTCGTATGTAGTGATCGTTTTCATTACCTAGCCAGACTATAATATCGAGTCTTCCGTAAGCATTCTTAATTTCCTCATCATATGGGTCACTATTTATAGCTATAAATATAATTGACCCAGCTTTTATCAGCGCAGTTTTAAATATCACTGCACGGTCGATAACATTATAAAAAGAGTATTGGACTGTTGTAATAATAATTTAAAAGCTGTACTTGTATATTTATAGTTGTAAAGATAATTATATTGAACACATAGTTATATTGAAGAAAGTGCAAGCGATCCCACATTTAAATGTTTTTAATCTTTATAAAAATAGCGACATTAGTAATTTTCTCCTGAACCACTCCAACCTAACTAAGCTACAAGCTTGTGCCCTAGCACAAGTGTGGTGGCTGCTCCTAAGCAGCCACCACATGACAATAGTCTAGAGGTGGGGATCGAACCTGCGACTCTTGCGCCGCAGTCTCACACCATAACATTAGGGGCTGTGACTTCTAAGATCAAACAAAGCTCTGCTCCTGCCTCTTATCATTTATCAATCACCAAATGGCCTCTCGTGACCGCCACGATTGCGATTGACCCGAATAATTTGCAAATGTCAGTTAATGTTGATGATTTCATTGGTGTTAAATAATCCATAATTTTATATGTACTTTACTTCATTATTACTTATTTATCTAATTTACTACATTTTTAAAATAATCTTTTTGGAAGCGTCTTTGTAAACGCATTCAATTGTCATGTTAAAAAGTAACTGTCAACAATGACCTTCAATATTTGAACTAACGTTCGATCAGTGGCTGTGCCTCCACGTTATATATTTTCAAATTTAATAAACTGAGTTTGTAATACAGTCTACAGTTTTAATCATCAGTTCAGAAGTCCCAATTACCAGTGTTAAAAGGGCTCTGGGCCTTACCAATTGGTGTTATTTCAAATATCTTGGCAAAAATTGGTAATGTGAAGGTAGAGTTATACCTATATCTACATACCATGACAATTATGAGATGTGAGAAATATTCTTCACTAAAAACATAGATATCATATAAATGTTATAAGTACAAGGATTTTGAGATCACTAGATTCCTTTTTCTGCCTTGTTCTGTGTTAAAATTTTAGTTTTTATAATTGAGTAATTAATAAGTGCACTATTAATTTTACGTTTATGGTAGTAAATAAATGATCCACATTACTGGATTTTTTTGGGATCAGCGATCGATGGCGTTAAGGTATGCTCCTCCGCGTCCTAGTAACGTAACGAGTACGCGTCGCAGGGTGGAGGGAGGACGCGGCGGCACTCACTCACGCCCGCTAAATAAATTCATTAGTTAAATCATCGCCGGCGGCGTTTTATGTCGGTAACTTCAAAGGGCCAGCCGCCGCCCTGCCGGGGGCGCGTTCGTCCGACTTTTTACTCAGAAATCTCTGTAAACAAAATGATATGGTGCGTCCGAATGTTTGATCCACCTTTATTATCTGTATACAGAGGAAATGTTTGGCTAGCAAACGTCCTCTCTTTGTGGTAATTGTGGGGATGTAATAACTTTTGTGAGTGCAGACAAACACTGCTTTGAAGTGTCTCTAGGATGCGACCCTGCCATGCCGTACCGTATCCTCATTGCCCTTTAGTTCTTTGAATATTTGTAGCTCTGTGAAGTCTGAAAACACTCTCTTTCCAGTTCCATTATATATGGTAGGTAGAAATACAGGGCATAGGGTCTAAGGACCAAATATTGATCAATTCTATACATTGTGACTTATGTTCTAGGATACTGCGGAGTTTGGCAAACATTGTATCCATCGATTCCTATATGATACGTTACTAGTCGCAGGTGCGGTTACACTGACTGACTGATGTGATTTTCCTCTGGAGACTTCATTCCATTTCATTCATTGTTTTTATTTTATTTAACTGTATCTGCCTTCCCGCTTTCCTCTTTATGTGCGAGGGAGACAGCAGCCTCACGTGTGTGGTCCTCATGCGAGGCACCTCGTTCGCCTTCGCCCGAGTTCGGTAGAACTCGTCTCCCAGAACGGCAACATAGAGTCGTCGGAATCATGATGGCGGTTCAACAAACAGCCAGTGTACGCATTCGCCGCACTCGCTCGCTCGCTTCAGGTCAGTGTTGCTCGAGTCGCGCCAGTGTCGAGACGCGATCGCCGTGTTGCGATATCGAAACCCGGTGTCGGTCCGCGTTCCGAACGGTACAGTGCTGGATAGAAGTGTGCAGAATCCCAGTGTGAGTGTGTGGTTATGTGGCGGCGAGTGATATGACAGCGTGTGCCGCCAGACGGACTCCGGCCGTCTTCATGAGGATACTGGTGACAAGCCTGGCCCCGAGATCATGGTGGCTCCCGATTCCGAGGCTCCTTCGACTCCTCGGATAGCGTCTGCCGCGAGCGAAAGCCCCTCCGCCGAGGCGCGCCACAGCGCCGACCTGTACATCCGCACCAGCTGGGTCGACGCGGCCCTAGCGCTCTCCGAACTTGAAAAGGTGCAGTGTTTCATCCAAAACAGTGGCCACCACTTACAACTGTGCACTACTAAGTAGTGTCAAGTTTCGGTTGTCATATTGCACGTGTGATTGTTTTTCTGCGAATGTCAACCGCGTCCAGGAACGCGGCAGCGCGGAGCGGTGGCGCCGACTAGCGGTAATCGTGCGTACTATCAAGGCCGCGCGTATTTTTGAGGCCATACGTAGCACTGGAACATTCTCAAAAATTATAAAAATAATAATTGCCCCACCTACAAAACTACGTAACCATTTAAGCTGTACCTATCATTTCGTTGGGGACTTATTACAGGTTTCATATTGCATAATCATAATCAGTATCATTTTCTACTACTCTCGCAACTCCTATAGAAGAATAACAAAAACAATAAATAAATCGCTTCGATTTCTTACTATTTTCTGAATTCATAATTAAGCTGTTTTTTTCGAATCGCAACTTGTACATAACTTTAATTTAAACCAATAATTTTAATAAAATACGGAGATACTTTTACATTTATTCGTTATCTTGTACAACTTGCGGTTGATGGTGGGGCAGAATCTGGCATTGTCATACATAAACCAAGATAATATTAGAGAACTTTTAAGTGAGTAAGAACCTTGCCTTTGTAAACTGATTGCTGTGTTGTGAATGGTCGTGGTGAGCCAACGACCGAAAGCAAATAATAAATGTAAAGTTAGGTACGGTGTTTATTATTATAACTCCAAAAAAACGAGTAAAAGCAATCTCTTAAGAAATCTCGTTCAAATTAGTTCAAAAACTTAGCGTAAAATCAAACTCAAACGCGCAACAAGGTACAAAAAAGGGAACGGGTAATTTATCATTTGCCGTGTTCGTGCTTACATCTCTATAGAAAGCATTGAATTCGTCGGGCTGGCTGTATAGAGGCAGGTTCGAGGAAGGTAGCGCTTTCCTAGAAGGCCACACGCGCGCCCCGCCGAGCTCCGCACCCTTGCCACGGCCATTTGCGAAACCTTCCCGTTCAGAAACGACTCACTCAAAAGGAGACAACTCAATAACATTTCATTTATTTAAAACACCCGTTTAGCCATAACAAGATTTACAACGACCTTCTGTGTTCCAAAGTTTTAAAAGAAGAGGATATTTGATAAACAAAAACGCTATTAAAACAAAACAAAGAAATATTCCGAAAATTGGAAGAACACAGACATCATTGACAGAATATAATCGTGTCTGATTGTTTAGTTGTAGTGGGTGGACCGTTTCTACAAAGTTTAACTTTGGGGCTTAGAGTGGTTGAGGAGATAATATAGGTGGTTTTTTTTGGTAAAAGCCAGCAAAAATATCGGTACCTAATCGGAAAGACTATTACAACGGCCTTAACAGAATAAAATAAATATTCTTAATAATAAAAACAAGAACATCCATTAAAATATTTATGTAAAATTGTATTTAAGTACATATACTGGGAAATATAAAAACAGCTGGTAATTCGTGGTGAGGTTAATGTAACGTATAGCAGTTAGCTATAATGCCTGAGCGTGGTCGGGCGTATGCAAGATGAAGCAATTAAGGCCCAGCAGGGGCCGCGCGGGGAAAGGAGGGCTGCGCACGCGCAGGCCAGCCCAGAGCCAACGATAGAGACATCAACGCGAGACGGTGCGAAGACTCTATTAGAAGAGATCGATAAGGAAAACCAACTTAATCATGTCATTTTGAATAGGTATGTTGACAGATGATAAATTGTAATTTTAAAACATAATTAAACGTGAATAACGTACAAAACCTACCACCAGCTTTCAACTTGAGCCTTACTCGCTCACTAGGGTATTACAATTTTTTGTCATTTGTAAATGTAATAATGAGTTCTGTAACTGTCCACCTCGGAAATGCCATTTATTGCATTTCTTTTCTACATTATTTAGTACAGAGTCAATAAGTAGTACAAAATATAAGACAAAGTAATGTAAGTACCCTGTATGGGCGTAGCAAAGCTTTAAGGATCATCCTTAAATCAGCCATCCATAGCATAAAACTTGGAAGATCCTTAAGGTGTTTAAATAAAACGGTAAAAATTGGATCACAATTGCCAAAAGTAAGAGAGACAATAAAAAATTCTGTCGGTTTGGGAAACTCCATAAAATCATTAAGTAATAATAAAATCATTAATCATCACTTTATCCACATGAACGTATACTATTAATTAACCAGGGTTACGTGGTTACATACTGCATCTCCAACTTTCATGTATTTCCAGGTGATACTTTAAATCCATATCTCCGTTAATTGACAATCAGAAATATTGATCCAAAAAAACTATTGAAAGGCTTATAGATCACAATTTTATTTGCTCCTGTTCTTCTTAACTTCATTATACAAATATTTATATTTCCTACATAACTGCTTCTCCAAAACAAAAATAAAAGAATGCCATTCTATAAAGTTTAATGTCTGGCAGGACCGCACAGCGCTCGACTCGTGGAATTGAGACATCTTGTGGTTTCCGATCACACATCCCTTTCTTTCTCGTAGCTTCTTTCCTTTTCTATAAGATTCATTCTTTGTCTCTTTCCCACTAGTTTTTCCCACATATCGTCTGTCTTCGTCCAAACATTGAGCTCGCCGGCGGGCGGCAGCTGCGATGGAGACCTATAAATGATTGTACACCCACGATTTTTAAAGGTGCAGCTTTGGAACCTGACTTCTGGGGATTTTCAGATAATACATCAATACAGTACTGATAAGGGGAACACCAAGAAAATGTCAAATAATTACGTGATGATGAGAGCAGATACCGCATCACTGGACTATTGTGGAAGTGATGCTATTCCAAATTCCAATCAACACCTCGACAAATTTTTCAACATTTATACATCTACATCGATAAAAATGACTAAATTGCAATGATTTTGTGTGGCTATCTGTTCTGTCGTCTGTATAAGTATGTATAAAAAGTGGTTGAAGATAATGGAAATGTGCCATGAAAACATTTTAATTAAAATGGTATAAGGGTAGAACTCAAAGTAGAGAAATCCGCTATCTTTGTAAGTGCGTTTGAAGAATCTGCAAAAAAATTCTCACAATCTCCGCAGGGGTAAATCTATACAATGATGCAAGAAAGTCTCAAGGCAGCTGGTTAACCGCAAGGCAGCACTTCTGGTATCAGATTTCGGCACAAATCCTTAAACCCGCCCGCCACCAGGCCGTTTTGTCGACACGTGGCTGTGTATACACATCATTGCACATTCCCCATCACTGCCCTCCGCTTCCGTCCCAGTAGCTACTGCACCAGCTGGTTAACCGCAGAGTCCTCGTGTCTTTGTAATTAGTTCTTGTTCTTTGTATATATGGTTCATATACAAATCCACCCCTAAACATTTACTAGATCAATGGACATTTCGTGTGACTGCAAACTGGCGCATCCAACTTTTCATGTATTTCTTGCTCGACAAAACGTTTTTTTTTAAGATCTGCATACGGCTGTAGAGCAATTCTAGTTTTCTGGTCTAACATAAGGGATTTACTTATAATGAAAATATTTGTATTATATGAATATCGATCCCATGGGGTTCCACAATCGTTTGAAAGAAGAACATTAAATCATTTTTGGTATAGTATCTCTGAACTGAAACTTAAGTAACTTACATATGCAAAACTAGTTGAGTCTTACTATAAACAGAACTCAACTGCAGTTAAAGTGGTTGAGGAGAAAAATACTAGACAGTATCCAAAAATGATACTTAAATAATTAAAAAGATAAAAAAAAAAGATGAAAAGATTTTTATTCACACAAAAATAATGATCAGTGCTTCTTGAAAATAGGTACTTATACATTTTTAGCAATTATTATACATTTGTTTCATGAATGTGGAAACGATAGCATCCGTACTAGTTTAAAAAACTGTATGACGGATTACTAACGCCTTCCATCGGAAATGTAATTGTGGTTGTTTATGCCAATAAATTTAATCTTAAGTAAAAATAATTAAATAAGCAAGTACTTAATGAAAAATATTCTTAAGAGTGTTTTTAAGAGGTAGCAAGTGTGTGAGGGTGTGTGAGAGAGGGAGGGTGTGTTTGTGACTGAGGGTGTGTATAATCGAGGTGTATCTGGGGTGTATTGGGTGTGTCAGAGGGTATGAGAGGGTGCGTGTGTGCGTGTGTGAGTGAGAGTGGGTGAAGATGTGCGTGAGATGGTGAAATTAATTTTTGGTGTGCGTCCATTTTTTAGATTTAGTGTTTGTTTGCCTTTATCTTGAGTTAATCATAATTATAGTTTAAACCCAAATAAAGTCTAGCATATTGCAACAAAATGACAGCAACCTTTTCTAAATACTTGTTTAAGTACTAGTAACTTTCTATGTGTATAAAAAATACTAGTAACCTAGTGCATTACCGATAAAATGGCTATCATATGGCGACGGGAACCGGTTCCGCCCGTCACATAACTTGGCAACTTTCTCGAGATCAAGCTACTTTCCGCTGTTATGTTATAAATATTAAAATCCTCTAGAAAACAGTGCGTCATGAAAAAAAACTGTAAATTTCGAAAGCAACCCTTAAAGAATTTAAAAAGTAAAGTAGAGAAGCTATAACTTTATAAACTCAATACTTACTAAAGAAAATATTCATCAGATACCCAACGAGGAATGTAATGTCTAGACATTATTGTCTATTGAATAGACAATAAGCTCTTCGTTAACTTGTTTCAGTTGATGGTCAAACTAGTAACTTTATGAACAACCTTGAAACTCTCGAATGATCTCGAATGTATACCTTAAAAAGACACTATGTTGAATCCAGAGTGAAACTATATTCCCGAGCGCAGCGTAGAGTTTTACTGTGACATTACTTACTACCACGATTGACTTATGTATTGATGGGCAAAATGTAATTTTTTCCGAATGGGATATTTAGCATCGCGCATAAGAACATAAGCTCTTAACTAAAGAAGAACATAATAGTGTGTAAAATTACATAATAATGTCATTGACATTCAAAGGCAGTGTGTTGATGGCCGACTGGCCAATTGGCCAACATGTGAATGTCCTTGACGATCACCACCGGTTTTTGCGTGCATACAATTACATCTCAATATCCTGTACGTAGGAGTAGAAATGTAGTTTTTGTCAGAACATACATTGAAGATCAATAACCTTGTTGATAAACTGATTGTTGATCTTGTGTTTATGAAGGACGTTAAGACGTTTAGTTTGTTATTTACTAGATTTTGAAATCAAGAGTTCCAAGTTCGAACAGAAAATTGCTGAAACGTAAGACGACGATGTTGAAATCAAAAATTGGACAGTTTGTCCAAACGAACTGCAACGGAGCCAGAAGATAGACGATCGTTCGACAACAAAATAATGTTGTTTCAATACAAAGGAGAATGTTCTTAAAAATTGCAATAAACGTTACTGACGGGAGTGCTTGCCCCACGTAAAGTTACAAAGCGAAAGGGAATTCATATAATGACTGTTATTTTCGCCATGGCTGATGCTGTTGTTGCTATATGCCTACAACTTGCACAATGTTTAGAATGCATTCTAAACTTAGGCGCAGTGGAGTTAGGTGCACGACGGCTCATGCATTCTGATGGGATAATAGAGCCCACACCCACGGCCCATTATATGTAGATGCCCGGAACAGTGCTCGGTGCATGCCTGGACGCTGCTGGATACCAATGGTGCCGGATGTCAGAGATCGTGCCAATCAAACTAAACTACAACCTCTACTGACATTAACGAAACATACATGACAAGAAATTGATGCATTAGTTTGGTACGCACCGCACGTGACGATGAAGTTGTTTTTTAAATTCTTATGACACTGCAGGTGGTGCCATGACTATTTTTTGTTTTGTGACACCAGAAATATGAAAAAAAAATTGAACTGAAAATAATATCTTTTGAACTGAAAATAATATCTTCACTGTGGAGGTTCGCCATCATTTTGGAATGGCGGTCTGATTTTTTATTTGTTTGATTTTATATTTACATGAATACTCTAAATAACTTGACATTGGCGAAATTATCTCTTGTGTAAGAGTAGAAGCCATTCAAATAAGAATAGAATACGAGTAGAATATCTTCACTGTGTAAGAATAATGGGACATCGAAATGTTAGAAAACAAAGTCTTTAAACATTTGAGAATATTTTGCAATTACTAGTGAGTTTCATTCTCCTTCATATGTGAAGCTGAAGACAGACGACAATACCAGTAGAGAGAGATACGAGTATGCATGTACTGCCTTGCAGAACAACACATTTTAATGAAACGTTTCATTTTGTGTCTACAAGTTTTTTTTTGTCAAAAGCGTGTTTGTCACACTGCATAACAAGACTTTTGCCATCTAAGTGTGTGTGTGGCAACCTACGTGAAAATGCCATCACAGAAAATGTTCCTAGTGGTCGTATGAAATGCCGTTTTACGTAAATCGTACAAGGACCTATGCGTCGAAAATCGAAACGGAGTGAGCGACAAATATCATAAATTTTGAAGAAAAAAAGTTATTTTTGAATGAAACCACTGTCAGAGATACTGAATATACTGCGTGCCACTGTGAAGAAGAAAATAAGATTTTGGCAAACGTATCGTTATGGTAATCTAGTTTAACAACCATTCTCACATTCTTCAAACGTGAATTATTTTCGTCTAATCAGCTTCCATGCCCACACGCGTAGCAGTCATGTTCTGATAAACTCTACAATACCTAACACACTCCTATTTGGAGGCACATTAAGAAGCAATTAAATTGAGACAATTATTATGACGGCCCGACGACCCCAGATAAGAGACAAAGTCAGCCGGCAGTGGCGCGGCCTACCGCCCACTCCATTCCCAGTATTTACTTCTAAAATTATCGCCATAATATTTCCTGAAGATGATAAAGAGTGTGTTTATATAACAAACTAATTGATGGCGCGTATACATACTCAATAAGTGGAAACAAATTGTTATTCTGATAATATCTTCGCAGTCAGCGAACAGTACCGTGGCCACCGGTAGTCGTGAGAACGTGCTCGGAGTGGCCCAATCTCTTATCTGCAGGGCAGGAAGCGAAGTCGCCGGCGCCGGCGCATTGCGGATCATGGCGTCTAATCCCGTACGTTTACGTCAGCATCACAAACAAGTCATGCACTGGGTCGGAGAGTATGAAAAGAGTAATGTTTGCATATCTCAGTGGCGATTGCGCAGGTTGCGCGTATCTGACGTATTCGGCGCCTCAATGAAGAGGAGTGGTGATGCGGCGTGGTGGCGCGTTGCGTACTTGCGTACGCACCACGTGGGCCGCGCGGTGCGGGCGCGGCGAGCGGGGGCGCGGCGCGGGCGCATTCCGGCCGTGACGTCACGCCCACCCAGCGCGCCCGACATTCACCTCCGTTCGCCCGCGCTCACCCGAGAGCAGGCTAACCCAACCAATCCACCACACCATCGCCACGGCTCTCGCTATATCTGCCATTATTGTTGCTACGATATTTATTTACTTGCGGTCGGAAGCTAAACTCGGTTTCGGCGGGAAGCGGCCGCTGGTTCAGCGAACTCGGTATTGGAACAATGGCGTCCAGTCCGATTGAAAATAAACACCGAGGAATTCGCCCGAGTCACCGCTAACGATGCTTTAATTGCGCTGTCAGGATCGCATTTCGTTCTCGCGAGAGGTGAGGCGCTCGGTAGCCTTCCAGTGTCCACAGCTCTACACACCCTGGCTTCAATCATTCAATTTGATAACAATTAGCAATATCCATTAATTAAAATGATTTATTGTATTATTATTGATTTATTTAACAACAATTAAAAATTAAATAGGTATGTCAAAATTGATATTTAAATAACTATTTAAACATTTGAAAGGAATTCAAAACATCCGAAGAAATTCTGTCATATTATCGTGATTCGTGAGAGAGATTGCTTATGTTTGCTGTACCTTTCTTTCCTCTATACAACAGTATATTAATTATATGGCATACTAATGAGTATGCCTAGCCTCAGTATTATAACTTGTAATTGATACGAGTTATGTATAACAAGTGTTATTTAACCACATAACAATGAATGTATTGTTCTGTGTATTTAACTTTACGATTTATCTCTAGGTAAAATCGACAGCACAGTCTTACACTTAATGTTCTATTGACTGTACTTAAATATACATACTTACATAACTAAATGTACTTGCTATAAAAACGAATAAAAACTAAATTAGAAAGAAATAAAATTACTATTTAAAAAACGTGATCGTTGATATCTTTTATATGAAGAATGTGTATTAATTTTAAATTGTGAAATTATATCAACAATTTGCTTAAAACGTTAATACAATCTCTATAACAACATAAAAGACCTTACGTCAACCAAGACATTCACTTAAATTGATACCGTTATTACCCGGGCGGGGGCGGTTCTCCAAAAAATAGAAAGGGCACGCCGCCACCGCCGAAGCTCTAAATTCGACTCCGGTCGGTCGGTCGCGTAATAGTTGCGTTCGACACGAGATCCCGATTGAGTTATTATTATGCAATTAGTAGACGCTTCACGGAGATACTCGGGACAAGTACGAAACCTTCCCCCATACTGTGATGTGAGTACATGTCTGGCAGAGCTGTAAATTCTATGATATTGTAATGAAGAAAACTTTTTTAAATTTGTCTATTTATGATTTTCACCAACCTCTCCAACTAAACGGAAAGTTTTACTAGATCAACCATCCACAAGTCTAACAATCAGGGATTCACAAACGTTGAGCGCCTTCAATTTCGGCCTCGTCGTTAAGTTCGCGTTGGAGGTAGAAATTACTAACTTGGCTTTTGGAGCCATCGAATCGGCACTACAACAGATCGCGTAGAGAACTCTATCATAGAGTTAAAAATACCATACATCAAAGATTTCATGTAACGTGTATTTATTTTGTGTACATTAAAGAATTACGGAATCATTGTCAATTTATTTAACTTACTACGTAAGATTACAATTATTGTGGCAATCAATGACCTAATAGCATTGCTAAGTGATACGTCCCGCTCATTCTTACCCGACGCGAGTGACAGTTGCGCTTAGGCCTAGTATTCTACTTTGTACTCCACGATATAATCACACCTAGTAATAGGTTCAATGGATGCCAAATTCCTCAAATTCACCTGTATCTATGGTTGTGAAATCTTCGGACCTAAATACAGTATGTCGTGTTCTAAACGTTGCTAATCCGCTGTACGACTGCAAGCCCCCGTATGCGAGAACCTGTGTTCCTCGCTCGAGGCACCTCCGTGGCGCCACGGGTGCGCTCGCCGCCCGTCATTAATCACAATCGCCACATATATTATGATTTTAAACTCCATACCATACCATCTCCCGCCATAGCTTGAGCAGGTCGAGGGTTAAAACTATGTCTGTAGATGATACAGCGTTTTATGGTATGGCTACTGTTTACTCGACGGCAACCTAGCCCAGTAATGGACCTGCCTTGTGTACGGTAAACATATTTTTTTAATGTAATTTTCAAACGACATTGCCACATTTCAATGGAGCTTTGCCCCACCTACAAAACTACGTAACCATTTAAGCTGTACCTATCATTTTGTTGGGGACTTATTACAGGTTTCATATTGCATAATCATAATCAGTATCATTTTCTACTACTCTCGCAACTCCAATAGAAGAATAACAAAAACAATGAATAAATCGCTTCGATTTCTTACTATTTTCTGAATTCTTAATTAAGCTGTTTTTTTCGAATCGCAACTTGTACAAAACTTTATTTTAAACCAATAATTTTAATAAAAAACGGAGATATTATATACATTTATTCGTTATCTTGTACAACTTGCGGTTGATGGTGGGGCAGAATCTGGCATTGTCATTTATTAATCGGGACTTTAAGTTTAAAAATTTAAATGTCGATTTACTCTAAAATGACGGAATTTCGACCAGCATATGACTTGACCTTTGTAACTCCAAATTAGCCTCAGATTCACCTCCAGAGAGGAATAGGTCGAAATACCAGTCACCCTGTAGATAAAAGTGTACAGGAGAGTTTTTAAGGTTGAGATTATCTCAAAAACTACTTGACTATTACAAGAATTCTTTCACTTTTAGATAGATAAAAGTAAAAACTATTAACTAAAAAAAATAAAAAAATCGGTGATGTAGTTTTTGAGAAAATCTCAAACTTTTTGATTTCTGTATACTTATCGCTGTCTTCGTGTGAGAGTTGATTTATGGTTTGTTCTCATAAAGCCAGATTCTCAAAAGGACAGATTCTCAAGAAGACAGATTCTCAAAAGGACAGGAGTACACGTGAGCAGAAAAAGAAACGATAAAATTATTTATGATAAGTTTATGTATGATAAGTTTGCCCGAATTGTCATATTATGCACGTCTCAATATCGCAAGCCGTTGCAAGCACTCTAAGACCGATATTTCACTCCTTAAACATTCAGATATAATGTGTTCAATTTTACTGTCTACTAAAATATCACTTTTCCTCCTTCTTTTCCCTGCACAATAATAGGCACTGAGATTTTAGTCGACATCCCCACTAATAGTGTTATGTAATGTTACCAGGGTAACATCGAAGGCGGGCGGACGTCTCTGTGGATCCGCGCGTGGCTCCAGGAGCAGCTCTTCATCCTCGGCTGCTTCCTGCAAGGGGACGCGGGCAAGGTCCTGTTCGTGGCCGTGCTGGTTCTGTCCACCTTCTGCGTGGGGCTCAAGTCAGCGCAAATACACTCCAGGGTCGAACAGCTATGGGTGCAAGGTAAGATAGAATTTATAACCGTTTTTTTGACAGTGGAAAGAAGAATCTTATAAAGATATCCATTAAGGAATATAAGATCTTATACAGACTTTACAACCGTTTCGTTGACAGGAAGATAAGGATCTTCTAAAGATATTCGTGGGGAAAAAATAAACAAGACGTCACTCCTGGCTTTTTAAGATTCCCTGAGCTATGGGTCCAGAAACGACCACAAATTACACCCAGGCTCGAAGAAAGTGGTTATTAGGTACAATGCATGTTCCCGGCAGGGAATCAAACCCAGAATCCCTTGAGAAGGCAGGCGCACTGCCGACTAGACTGGAGGTCGTCAAAAGGAGAAATTATGTGACATTTTTAGCCACTAATGCCAAACAAAAATTGATACTCAGCTTAAAAATTGTTTTCAGTAAAAACATGCACGTGAAACAGTTAACGCTAAGTTTTATATTTGAATGACATCTTTATTACAAACTATTAGTCTTGCCGCAATCAACGCTAAACTGACACTAATTCATTACGTCAATATAGCAATTAACGTTAAAGGCGTGTTGAAAGTACGTTTGAAATCGATCAATTTGATCAAGCTCTCATTTTCACTTTTCGTACAAACAAGTTTAAGTTACCCAACTCGATAGCTTAATCGGTAAAGAACTTCTACGTACCGGTGTTAAAATATATAAAATGGTTATAAGATCTATTAAGTCACAATCGCAAAACCGTCGCGTTTTATATCTCTCTTGTAATCGACGCTTTTATAAATGCATTTGTTTTCAGTATCCCTTGCATTGTCCTTATCGGGTAACGATCTAAAAAGTCCATCATGATCAAGACTTTGTAGCGTTTGTGCATCCCATAGCATACCAATGCGCCAGTGAGTGGCGTTTATAAAGCCGCTTCCGTCTCGCGAACGTGCGCTGCATTTGGTGTCGCGACTACACAGCGCGCCGCGTGTGTTACCCCCTTAAGCGAAGCACTTGACGAATTTAAATTCCTCAATTGACAACCTTTAATATGAATCAATTATTCAATTAATGTATAAATAAATCTTTCATCGTCAAGTACTTGCTCCTTAATTGTATTTTAAATTAGCCTTTATTGCAATGCAATATGCGTGATGTAAATTAGCAAGTTTTTATCGCATTGTTCTTGCGTGTAGGTGCGATCGGCGTCTTTGATGCCGGTGGTCATCCTGTCGGAAATTGAAATTATATAAGTTATTCAGAATCACGACACGAATAATAATGATCTGATGTTCCCTCAAGAATAACCAACTTCTGCCTTGTATAACTGTTCATCAATCACAATATTAAGCAGCTTGGAAGTACTGTGTAGGTAGGTTAGTTTTGTAACTTTTCAAAACAAGTGGTGATATCTAACCTAAGTCAATACGTAACGTAACACACTAACCGATTTGACGGTATATTATTATCTTTTTTTATGTTTTATTGGGTTTAAAGTTTTCATTAATCGGTTTTTATCTTCGGGGACATCCTGTAGCATAGGTATCTACTGTAGGTATAATATAGGTACGAGTTAGGTTATACCTGCATTATTCAAAAACTCATTGATATTCTTCGTCATGATTTCTTTATGACGGATAATGGCATGCAAGTCATAAATAAAAGTTTACGACGAATCTATCACCTCACAATATACATAAATAAAGTGGCGAGAGGCTATCTTTCGTAGCGCAGATAAATTGACGCATTTATAAAGCCAGTCACATTATAGCGATCTCGAACGAAACGTCGATCGGTTTGATTATTGCTTCATTTTATCGGTTGTTGATTTTTAGCTGTACATTTGCATTTATATGGGATTATTATAGTTATATTTGGCATTGAATATTCAATTCTGAAATTCTGTTTTGGGATTGACCACTTATATTAGCTTAAGTACGTACTTGGATTCGGAGTTGTAGAGGAGAAAATAAGTCTTGTTAAAACATGGTTAATATACGCTTTAAAGTAAATAAAGTATCTTCTTGATGGAAAATTATTCACAATGTATTACATTTCGGCGAGACGAACTTGACGTTTTTATGAGAGAGTGGTCTGAGTCTGCGCAGAATAGAGATGAGTGGAAGGGTTGGGGGGAGGCCTTTGCCCAGCAGTGGGACATTGCAGGCTATTAATAAATAATAATAAAATAATTACATTTTACGAAATAAATACTACTATGATCCTACTTAGATATCGGTTAGTCATTATTGAAGCTTCAAATATTTTTTTCATAATTTATAAACAACCCAATATTTAAACCCAGGTTCTCTTGAAAATGGCGGGAAACGACGGTTGCAAAATTATGTGATAATTTTTATTTTAATGTCTACAGTGGTTATTTTGTGTTTAATATCACGTTAAATTAATCAGAAAATGTATGGTGAATTTATTGGATAATTTTAGTAAGATCTGAAGTTTCAAGCTTTTATCAAGAGTCCCGCTACAAGCTTGGGAGTGAACGTGACTGTCAAGCTGCTTCGTCCAGAGTGATGACGCTACGGCGACTCCTCTGGATGAAGACAAGAAGACGCGGCTTCCCAGGGTGAAGACGCTACTGCGGCTATTATATATTGAATTTTCTGTAACATGACATTGGTAAATGACGAACTGTCGAGTCCATTAATAAAATAAATAAATTTAAAACATAATACCATAACAACATTGTAGTGTAGTCCTGTATACGTCTCAAGGAAACGTCCTTGAAACGAGGACCTCAAAAGGAAGAAATAAGCGACTCTTTTTCTTATTGGGTCCTTTTCAAAGCCGGGTGGTCTCAAAATTATTTTATGAATAAAGAAAATTATAGACGTAATAAATTAACTTACCTTCTTTACTAAAGGTTACTTTATTTATTTTTTACATCTTTATAATGTTATAGGAAACAAAAATTCCCATCCTCGATATAGGATGTGTCGAGATCACGTCACAGTCATACGGGATGCAGACGAGTGTAGGATATCCGTTATTATCTGTGTGAACTTTTATGCAATAAATATCTCATTATTATACATTTAAAATCCTCCTTTTTCAGCGGTCAGGTAAAATACGTAATAATATAAGGAAATAACGATAATGTATTATTATATTATCATTTGAAGAGACCTTTTTATAAGTATTTCATTTTGGAAAAAAATATAGTTTTAATATTCAAAAATAATACCAAAAACGGTTAGAGCTCGATCGTCCACATACTATACAGCTGACCATACATAAAGCGTATATACATGTATAATACATGTGCATTCTACGCGATGGTAATACGGCCCAGATTCCAATAGTTGATAGAGTCTAGAGGAGACTCTGAACATTTTCATCGATAAAATAATAACAAAATCAATGGTTGAAAGTACCAAAAAAGTAAAACTCCAGTCCAGACGTCGTCGTCGTCGTCGTTTTTGCAAAATAAGTGGGCGATTATATGGATGCACCTGTCGCATGCTACAGTCGAAACTTTGCCCTTTCTTACATTTTTTTATTTTCTAAGCCATAAGATGTGAAATCGTACTTCTAGTACTTACCCTTGATGTGCTGCCGTGTCGTGTGTACGAGTACTTTGTAAGCACTGTATATCCGCATGGATACGATTTTTGTTTTTCCTTACTTCCTCATTTTACACAACTGGTTTATGCATGATGACTTGTTTAAAAATACCGAGCTGCTTAATTATGGTTCCCATCCAGTTTACATTTTTATTAACTAAATTGTTATTCAAGAGGTTCAAAGTTACACCCACCAATTCACACTCGGCCCGCGTGGTGGATCATGGCCTGAGCTCCCTCGATGTAAGAGAAAGTTATGTACCCCAATTGTAAGGACATAAAAGTAGCTGCTGATTATGGAAGTTGTACAGATATGAGGTACGCTTACAGAAAAATATTTGCTAACAGTTGTACAGCTGCCAATCAATTTTGCAATTTCCACATTACAATAAGCGTGATAAAATCTGTCTCTCACCAATAAAAAGGAAGAGTTCGAAATGCCGTTCTTTATTAAGACCTTGCTACCGTCCAAACAATGGAATTAGAAACACATTGAAAGGCAACAACCAACACAACCTTATCGCCGAACAATGCCGCCTCTGTTAAACAAAGCCGAGGGTCCTGGAGTCGCCTAACAACTTAATTAGGTGGCCCGCGGCCGCCCGTAAATATCCCCACGTGAAATTACGACCAATAAAACTAAAAAAATGTATAACATTTCTATTGACTCACAAAAAACGAGGGATCCGATTGTCCGGTCCGCTTTGTGAAGACACCTCGCTGCGAGTCGTACGGACAACATCAGATCAATGTGTTAGTACTTGCAGTACGATTTCAACTCTTACGACGCAGATAATAAGAACGGTCCAAAGTGTTATACCTACTTGATGTGTACCTCCATTCCACACTCGACTTGCCTAGTTTGATCCCTCACTAAGAATAGTTTTCTTCTCCACTAAACTGAGAATCAAATAGTACAGGGTTTAGCGTAGAACGGTATTTTTTCCAAATCGTAGCTCGCTGAGCGTGGAGAATGTGACGTTATTATTTGCGGAACGTAGGTGGACGTTAATGATTGTCGAAATTGTGACGGAAAAAATAGTAGATATATAAATGATTATTCAATTTGATATGGTAAAGAACTACCATATCAAAATCTATATGGTAGAATCTCTTAGAAAAGAGAACTGTCTTTATCTATCTTTTGAAGAGCTCTTAGCCTGCCTTTAGCAAAAATTTCGGGTAAGTGAAACGAATTATGTAGGTAATGAGTACAGTCGAAGACAGAGATAAGTATACAGGGGGCCTGAATAAGGTTGAGATTTTCTCAAAAACTACTGTACCGAATTTAACAATATTTTACAGTTACATAGTTTTAACTTTTATCTACCAAACAGTGAAAGAATTTTTGCAATAGGTCAAGTAGTTTTTGAGAAAATCTTAACCTTAAAAACTCTCCTGTACACCTTTCTCTGTCTTCCACCGTACATTACTACTTGTGACATAACTACAATTTGTCAATGAATGAATATGAATGATAGCAAAGACCTTGGAAGTCACGTGGCCATAACTTTTAATGGAATCCATTCGTTATCTCCTGATGTGGTCTCCAGTCGTTTAGCTCAAGAGTTTGTTCGAAACTTCGGTTTCGAACAAACTCTTGGCAGCGCTTTCCAATAGACCCTTGGAGAGCTGGCTCACGTGTCAAACGAGATGTCGTACGTGAGTTATTTGTAACCGATACCGTATACGTGTTCATATCATCTGTCAGTCGCTTGGCGCGCCGCAGCGGACCTCCGAAAGTGGTTAGTTTTTGTTCCAAAACCGGCCTCGGCCCGATCGATTTAGCGACCGTGACCGGAATGTTACGGATTTCTCCTTACTCGATATTAGTTCATTATCTGTAAATGTTTATTTATTGTTATAGCTTCACGTTTTCGCTCTCATCAACATTTTGAATGCTTCGAAAAGTTCAATGGACATAAATGATAAATGAAGAAAAAAATTTTGCATATGCGCTATGCGAAACAAAAATTTTCTCCATTTATCATTTAGATTTTCGTTTCGCATAGCGCATATGCAATAAAATATCAAAATTCAATGGACATGTCGTTCATTTAGTTTGTATTGACAACAAAAAAAATTCATTTTGGTTAAATGCCTCTTCATTAATTTTGCAAAGGGCGTGTGTTAAAGGAAATCTAAGAAAGGCTTCGCTAACAAACAATGTCGCTTCGAGTTGAAAGATCTCCGCGCAAAGCTGCGCTCGCGCCGCGCCGCCCGCCGCCGCCGCCGCCTGCCCGCCGCGTCGGCCGCAAAGGACGCGGTTTGTTTATTCCGCCATCCATCTGTTGTCTACGCTGGCTAATTTGCATAGAGGGCTCGGCGGGTTTGCGCGGGGGGCGCGGGGCGCTCGCCGGCGGACCACACGGACGCCGCGCGGCGAGCGCGGGTGGCCCGGCCGCATGCGCGCAATGTTGCCAACTAACTCAAGTCAACCCAAAATGAGCTAAAGAGCTAAGCAGCATTTAAAATGACCAGAATAAGCTTTATTTAAATGACACCCAATTTAATAAGCATTTGCACTGAAGCTTTAAGTATAAATTATGATGTGGCGGGCAGTCCAAAATCGCAAGAGGCGGAACGGTCAGATTGATAGACAGACTAGTCTGGCCAGCGGGAAGTTTTATTCCCGTTGGTCAGAGCTCAGATCGATGGTCATATTCATACAACCCTACCCCAATTAAAGTTTAATGTTAACAATTACAGTTATAGTTAAGTGCCGCCTACTCTGACGTAGAAAAAATTATACCGCTTCAGTGATCATGATCAAATATTACGCATTTCTATAAGTTTTTGCCATAAAATAATAATAATTGCAAAGCTGATATGACAAAATATATAGTTCATTACCAAAACATGAGCTACAGGAGCAAGAAATCTGACGGTGGGCAACACTGATGCGCAATGCGCAGGCGCACGTAGCGGCCGTAGCGCCCCCCGCCCCCGCACCTCGGTCCTCAACGTCATTCATTGCGATCGTCCACACTGATCGCTCGCTACCACATCGAGTAGAAATGCTGTCATTATCGGCGCGCACGCATCGAGAATGCAATAAAAGGTTGATTGGCATGACTGTTACCAGCATACATTGACAGATCTATGCACCCATCCATGTTCCGAGGAATCATTACGTATTGTATTGTCAGAAGAAACTGGTCGTTAAAAGTTACGTAATGCAGGGTTTGTTAGCGTTGATAAAGACTGGAAGCTCGGCTCGGTCGTATAGCTAATGATGAAAGATGTGTCACGGTGTATCATGCCGGCTTTGAAGTCGCGGCGTGAGAGACAGATGCGATAACCTCGCGTGACCTTGCGGAGTGCCCTGTTTCCGCGCTTTCCGACCCGCTTTGTAGACGCATCCGTTTGCCGCCGCCGCTACCTATCTGAACGTTAGAAAATGATAAAGCTTGTGGATATTTTTAAAACTGCACGACACAAACATATAACGACATTTCAAGCCAATCTTCCATTATTTAAATAATGTAGTGGGTATTCAAGGCTAAAATACTACATTGTTAAACGTGTCAGTGAACATAAGCTAGAAACACTGAATGCATAACATATATCGACTCGTAGCAATAATCCCGCTAATTAATTTTGATATTCTAAGAACAGGAACGCGATAGTCCGTTCAAATCTTACTTATAATAAGTTTTGTATCTAATTTCATACCACTATTCGACAACACAACACTTAAATCCCTCTCGACGATGCAGCATTAGTAACTTTGGCATCGTAAATCGCGCCCACGGCCCTGCTACGCGGGTAGGTGTTAAAATAGAGGCGCCCTGTGCGGGCCACGATCCCATTCCACTTGCTTTATGATAATCCCCGATATCCGGCACGGGCTATGTTTAGCTGGACGATTACCGAAGGTTGACTGCCCCTGACGTGACGTGGATATACGAATTTTTAATTCTTTACATTCTGAGGCCGATAGTCATAGGCAGTTTTAAGCACGCACTCTGTGTGAGCTCGCACTTACAACTGTTTTTTATGAAAACTGACATGACTGACTGTTGTAATACCGAACTCAAATTCCAGTCATACTCAAAACTGTCTATGACTATCAGCCTTAATTCCTGTGTAACATCGTCGTTACTTGTAGAGTCACTTGAAGAATACCAATAAATGTACGTTTGACCATTTACTTTCACTTTATTCCTCTAGTAATAAGAGCTAAGAGCAAATTATCAATGCGTAACTAAACTTAATACATTATATATATATCATCATATATATCATCATAAAATACGTAGAAGAGATAGTAAATTGTAGAGAAATTGTGAACATAAATTCAATAATGTAAATGCCAATGAATGCAAATTAAAGACACGTTTCTCCGTTTACTATCAGGCTATCTGTAACTTCTGCCTCTTAAAATAATACTCATAGATTTTACTCCATATGTGGTTATTTATTGTAAGTAAGTAAACAAGTTGCTCTACCTACCTAATGGACGAGATCTATCAATCGATATCTTATACTAGTAAGATTGTCTGACTAGTAAAACATACGCACTTATACGATATGTATGTACTTATCACTTCTCGGTTCCTAAAACGTCTTGGCAGATGAAGACATCTTCATCGCGTTTTTTTGCAAACCCTTTGTAATATTTAATGCTTATTAAGCTCATTTACATACAAAGTGTTCTGCGAAACGATGATGGCATTAGTACAATCCCCGGGACTGACAAACGAGTGGTCGACAGGTGGGTCGTTCTGTTATGGAGCAATTCAACGCAGTGCTTTTTTTGCTTATAAAGAAATAAAATGCAAATTGCGCAGATATTTTACTGGCTGATGATTGAAGGGATTAGCATAACTATATGATTTACTATATTGTTGAATTATTTATAAGTGATTCAATTATGAACAATTAAACCGGTTAATGGTCTTTCATGTCAATGAAACCTTCGTGTCCTACGATAAAGATACTGATAACAGCTTCATCAATGCCACCATTTGTTTGTAAACACTGCATACATGTGCATTATAAGTAGTTTTACTTATAGGTATCAGGTAGTTATCGTTATGTAAATTCGTTTCTACAATACAATTTTTCAGTTACTTAATCTTGCGTACTCTTATTACATCGAAATACCGAATAATAATGCTTCGCTCCAAGTGGATCCTATTAGAAATTAGAATCATAAAATATCCTAATATAATCTCTGTTTAGCCTGCCAGAAATTACGGATGCCTTGATATGAGTAAGTATATTAAAATAAGTTCAATATCCTACTCGCACCGTCCTCTGTGTCGTTCGCTATCGCGCTCACAACACAACACGCGTTCACGCTATAAATTAGCGACCGAAATAAATAGCATTCCTCGCGCGTGCTCCCGCCCGTTAACTGCCTGTTGCCACTGCACTGTTACAAGACAGAACAGTTGCACGCCTGTTAACTGCTGACTACTGACATGACACGTCCCTAGGCTGCGACAGATTAGAAGGAATCTGGGTCTGTTCTCAGTAAAACAGATTTAAGTTTTCCTAGAAACTTCAGAGCCGCGTTACACTAGAGACGGAGAAAGATACTTCAGTAGTAGTGTATTGAAAATAATATCTGTATTTTATTTAACACAATGCATTTAACAGAAGCATTTTCTCGCGGTTCCACCCGCGTTAACATCTCCTTGGTGTAAACGCAGGAATAAGGTCTTAGAGATGCTGGCCGAAAAGAAAAACAAAAAAAGCGCAAATGAAAATGGCGGCCTTTAATTTTATTGTTCATATATTTTTAACGTTTTCTGGACGTAACGTTTCATGGGGTTTTTGAATAAATATTCATAAGATAATTCAACAGCGAGGCATGACGTTGAGCTTTACAAAATTAAGATTCATGCCTATAGTAAAAGTGAAGATTGAGGTCGTTTTTAACCAAACAAGTAGTGGAGTGTGAATCTAATTTGGACGAAACTTAACAAACCGGCTTATAAATCACCTGCCTGGGTGTTAATTGGAACGAATTCCCGCGACGTTTCGCGATAACGTACGGCCCAATGTGTGCCCAAATTGCAAAAAATAACCTTTTTTGTTTGAGAATTCCAAAACTCGTCCTTTCGTTGACAGTCACATAATGAAACTGGATCGTGACATGTGTGAGGTTACAATTTATAAATTATCAGTTTCATTTATTTTTAGCAATTAATTCGTTCTTGCCAAAAACATAACAACATAATAAGTAAGTTTCATGGTTATTTTCACACAATGCTATCATCCAATATCTGTGGATTTCCAATTTCCATACATTAATTGCGCCGCGCCGTGTGCCCAGTAGGAACGTCCCCTTAGAGTTAGATAATCTTTGCTAGAGTTTCTAGTTTAAGATACGACTTCTCAAACTCAGAACTAGCTAAAATATTCTCTATTTAGACATTGAATGTAGTGTAGTGACAGTTGCGTGAGAGTTATATTTTTTAATTAAACCCATGGCGCCGACAGCAGGCACCCGCACGGGACTGTCACAGCTTGCGATAAATCACGCCGGATGTGTTAACTATCGCGGCTTGCCACTTCTCTCTCAAACAAATGTGTCGACACACACCAATATTAGGTGCCGATGGGGTGCGATAGCTAAATTTAGACGAGTTTTTGTGATTTCTAGTAGTCCAATGGTGAAATTGTAGCGACATTTCTACATAATGTAAAAGGTTTAGTCGCAATGAGCCGATTTCACATTTCCTACCCATTTATGTTCTTCAGTAGTTTAAAGAAGTTTCGGCCTCAGCTAGTAGTCGATATACCTACCTAAGTTCATCTTTTTTTTCCATCATGCGTTGTTTATCAATTACGGGCGCATTCACTGCACATCTATCACCATTAATCTACTACTGCACCTGCAAGTACCTCTCATTGCAATTCAATTTATCGTCTCACGTATACTCATAAAGCGATAACATTTAAAGCGAATCCATAATAATTATGTTCATAAATAAATGGCTCGGACGCAAGTTGCAACACATTACGAATAGCGTATGCAAATAAAAAGGCCATACAGGACATTATCGCGATATACAAGTAGTACACGAATAAGTTAATTAAGTTGTCTGTACCATAACGACTCCGCCATTACACAGACGATTTATTTTAATGAACCAAAGCAGGCGACGCGCCTCACTTCTGCGGCCAACAAAAACTGAATTTAATGCGAACTTAATTGCATTTTTATTAATACCTGCACGTATAATTGAGGCTTTTTACTCGCCAATTGGTCGGCTAATTTGGGTATTGTTCATATTATGTAGAGCGTTTGCTTATTCATTGCCGTCTTTTTATTTTTATGCAATTTTCATTGGCTTCACGGTTTAGCCATAATATCGATAAGTTAGTTCGTAATATCGGAATAAGAGTAGTGTAGCGTCAAAGGATTTAGTACGGCGTAGTAGAATGTAAAGGACGGCCGGCGGTACGTGTTATTGAAATAAAATTATTTGTAGTATAAGTACAATCGGGCGCACTTTACACGTACGGCGGGACTGTTGCCAATAGTACCTACGTAATGGTCAAATTAAAAAAAACTACACCCTTGGAGCACGATTTCAATTTTATTCCTATGGTGTGGTACAAAGTTTGAAATGTTACAGTGCCTTGTATCACCTGTATAGAAAAGTCAGTAAAGTGACTTCTTTACAGAACTATTACTCCCATCCCGTTTAACTGATTGTAAATATTGATTGAATCTCGTTGTCCACAGAGGGCGGTAGATTGGAAGCCGAGCTGAAATACACAGCCAAGGTGCTCGGAGAGACGGAGTCCTCGACGCACCAGCTCATCATTCAGACGGCGAAGGACCCGGACGCTTCGGTGCTACATCCGAATGCTTTGCTTGAACATCTAAAGGTAATTTGACTCTCTACGATGTGAACAAAACATAAATATTTGCAAGAAACTTTGTCTATTTTCTATTACGACCAGCAGTTACGAAATTGGCGATCCTAAACTGGAGCTTATGACAAATTATTTGCCTTCACATAAGATATCCATGGATTTTTCTTTCTATTCTACACTAACTAAGACACTTAAATATGTATGAGTCGCTATGGGTAACTAAAAACGTTTGTACAGCTAAGCGTACAGTAGATCAAGTGTAACACTTTGAACTATGTACCGTTCTTATTATCTGCGTCTTAAGATTTAAAATCGTACTGCAAGTGTTACCATTGATCTGCTGTTGTCCGTACTACGACTAATTACAAAATATATGTAAATCATCCCATCCATCATCCAACAATTAATTAACCCAGCTATGGTTCAAAATGAAGTTCCGGTTACCATCAGAGACATATCAGGACAATTTGGCAGCTCGAGTCATTACTCCCAGGTTGAGATTCATAGACCGTTTCGAGCGGAAGCTTAGCAGGAGCATGCTCTTACAACTCTATCAAACGACTATGGAATTTGACGTTTCTAAGAGTGTCATCACTCTAAGCTCCCGTTCAAAAGTCTATGAATCTCGACCCTAGACTGCCACGTATGCTCCTCTAATAGTGAACTGCTTTGTTCCGTCTACTCGTGACCATGATGGCTGCAATGCTGTCGAAATATCGACATCAATATTAATGTTGTTATTCATAAACCTAGTTAAACCTCACATCCTTTATCCCTGTCACACTTCGTTAAAAAGTATAAGATAGAAAGGGACAGGGTGGCTAAACGGTGGCGTAACTTTAAATCACGTTTATAAATAACAGCCAAAATGTTTAACACGGCAATTCCCGTTTTATCTCATTAATATGTTTTGTTCAGGTGGTGCAGGCAGCGACTCGGGTGACAGTGCACTTGCACGAAGCCGAGTGGCGCCTGAAGGACCTGTGCTACAGCCCCTCCATCCCCAACTTCGAGGCGGCCTACCACGTCGAGAAGATCCTCGACAACATCATCCCCTGCGCCATCATCACGCCTCTAGACTGCTTCTGGGAAGGAAGCAAGTTACTTGGACCTGATTATCCTATTTATGTGCCGTAAGTGTCACGCGTAGTCATATTTTGGGGTATCTTACATTATTGATTTCCAGAAACGAGGTTCTCTATTCGAGTTTTTTTTAATCACCAAAAAATCATACTCTCATCTCTCTGTCACACTGGTTTGCTTAGTAGAGAACTCTCTACCATAGAGTTAAGCACATCTTATGTACAACTAATTGGATCTCATGTAACGTGTATTTTATTTGTGTACATTAAATAACTACAGAAAGCAAAAACTTACTATCTTAAAAATTTGCTGAATTACACAAGTTTCAAAATACTCGTACAAAAATAGCGACAACACTACTGTATGACATCGCAATCTTGATATATTTTAACTTGTTGGTTCTATTTAAAGCCATACACAGGCGCGATCTGTACGCAGCCTGCGGTCAGTTGAAACACATGCCCTCCCTATTTTCTCCCGTCGGTAACGTGCGGCCTAGGCCTCAGATCGCTACCTACTGGACGTTAACGACGCAAGAAAATGGGGCGGGGCATGCGTTTCATTCAACTGGCCGCAGGCCGCAAGCCGCGTGCAGATCGATCCTGTGTGGGAAAGGCTTTAAACTTCGGTACAATGGCATATCCTAAACCTCAGCTCAACGTCATCAACCTCAACATCAACATCAGCATCAACCTATACTCAGATTCACTTTCTAAAAATGTTTATCTTATTTTTCAGTGGTATCCAAAACAATTTAAAATGGACACATCTAAATCCCCAAGAGATTTTGCAAGAAGTGCGGCACCTGAAGTTCCAGTTCCCGCTGAGTACGATGGAAGCGTACATGAAGCGAGCAGGCATCTCCTCCGCTTACATGAAGAAGCCCTGCCTGGACCCCACAGATGCGGGTTGTCCAGACTCAGCACCCAACAAGAAAACGGGACAGGCAAGTTACTACCTACTGTACTATTTGCTGTAGGCAGTTAGGGTCGCTTGCAATATCGAGATAACCCTAGGTTAAGTACTTAACCCGTGAAAACTCCATACATTTTGCTAGGGTTATCTCATATTGCAAGTGGGGGTTAATGCCACCACTACGCACATAAATGTAAATTTTAGTGTGACTTACTTGATCTTCAACACTCTTCAATATTCACCGAGATAGTAACCTAACCCATGTGTTAGTATTATGCGAATAGTTACGGCCAGCCAAATGAACGTTATGCGAATCGGAAGTTTTGGGCTTTCATTGATATTCTGAACTCTGTCTGAACTCATTAATAAGTATATCGTCAATCAACTCCGATGTTTGATAGGTATTTATTTAGCAATCAATTCATTATTATTATTTAAAAGTTGTGTTGCTGAAACATCGCCTCACTAATCGACGCTAATTTAAAAATGATGACCATGCACAAATGTACACAACATGCAATAAATGAGGCTTCATATCATGATATAATGATATGAAGATGAGGTTATAGAGGATCGTGCACATTGCCAGCGTTACTTAGCGATCAGATAGCGATATAATAAGCGTTGTAAGCTCATAACGCGCTAAAGCCTATGGTTGGTCCTGAAAGTCGATTGGTTTTCAATTTAAGGCGTTGAAGATAAATAGTTTAGTTATCCATATAAATACACCTGTATATGATATAATAATATGTTAGACATCTCATTCTCCGACGTATAATATAATATAGTCGTCAGCAGGAACGTGTTCTCCAAGATTTTCAGGTAGTCGATGATCCTTTTGTGCGAGCTATACCAGAGTGAGCTCCGCAAGGAATCATTTGTTCCGCCTCCGTGAGACCCACATTAGGGACCATTACGACAACTCCCGGTCCTTTTATGAAGACTTCAATTTACGACAGTTTTACTGGCACATAAATAAAGCGTGTAGGATCACGACAAATAAAATAACTTTATCGAGGCGAACGCATAAAGTTTAAATACTTTCCATAATAATAAAATATTTTTGGAAACGGTAATAAGGCAGGATGAAAGCGGTCGCCGCCGGGCAGATGGCGCGGCTACCTGCCTGATGGCGTCGCGCCCGAGAAAGTTATGGTCCGAGACCGAGTATTGAGTCGTCGATACCATCGTCCGGAAATATTTACTGAGATTTTGTTTTGCCACCCTAAAAAAGAACGCCCATCCGTTATTAATTTTCATGTTTCAAGACACGATAACTTTGATGCATCAACTCTGTATATCCTTCCTATTTATATCAATGGCGGGCTCCTCAGAATCTATTTTGATCTTTAACATGTCTAATAGGATCAATTTTATTCGAAGCACATCAGTCATGCATGAATGCAAGGCACATGATGGCTACCTCTTATTAGGCGATTTTAATAGGGTCTATCTTGTTTCACCAACAAGAATATATGCTGTTATTCATAAACCTAGTTAAACCTCACTTCCCTTAAATCGTGTTGCTATCCCTTTCACACTTCGTTAAAAAAGGTTAAAATAGAAAGGGACAGGGAGCCACGGTGGCGTAACTTTAAGTCACGTTTATGAACAAGCGCCATAATGTGCAAGTCTCCTCACGATGTTTTACTACTTTGAGCGCCATCGATCGCTATTTTTATTATGGAAGATTTCAAATGATTTTTGTTAGATGAATTCATTGTCACATAACTGACGCATAGATCATATGGTGATCGAACCATGGGGTACGAACCTGGACAAAATCTAGTGCAACCAAATAAACGCAATAACGACTAAGACACGTTATGTAAATGTAAGACAGTTCATAACACCAAGTAATATCAATATAATATCATACACTTGATGCACGGCCTACGTTGATGTGTCATCGATTGTACATTCTTATTATCTGCGTCATAAGAGTTGAATTCGTACTGCAAGTGTTACCATTGATCTGCTTTTGTCCGTACATCTTAATACGGATTGATGAATATCAAATTTCAGATCAAATTATCAGTACAATAAAATCTCTCCCTTGAGCCGGGGTCTCTACTAAGTTTTACAGAAATAGCACCAAAACACAAACAACTGTATTATGTATTTCGTGTTCGATTGTCTTTCAAATAGCGTATTGGGAGCGTAGAACGTTTTTGTGGGCACTGGTACGGGTGGAGCCGAGCAGAGCCGGGCACCGCCACCCACGTTCGGCGAAGGGCCGCGGCGCAGAACGGCCGCGCATTGTTTGTTCCCTGCGCCCGCGCAGTCGGACCGCCGCATTATACGGGCGCATTGTACGCGCTTCAATGGGCCTCGTTTGCCGCCGCTATCGCCCATCACAATGACACTATTATATGTATCATAATAATATGCGCCCAAAGCAAACTATGTTTCACGGAATCCTTGTAAACTTTGCGTCGCTTTTGTCGGAGTAAATAACGTTGTCAACTTGTTACTGACATTTTAATATAAAGTAGAGCCGTGCTAATACCTAATACACTAACGTGTATTATTGCTGCTCCAGACGACAATATATTCTATGTAGTCACCCATATGCTACATACCTACATCACGTATTGATAGGCGGAAAGATCAAATTTAGCAAGTGGAAATTCAGAATCGCTGCCAATGTCAGCCCATCAATGTTATAAATCACATTTAGTTAGGGACAGTGTTGTTACATAACTACATAAAAGAAACTCTACTTAGTATGAAACATCACGGCATGTTTGATTTTAAGCAATACTAGGTACCTACTCTCCAGAATTCACCTATCCGGCAAAATCAATCGCATCGAGAAAACTCCTCGCGTCACACCTGCTAATTAGCTCAAGTCTAATTAGCTCTTCTCTCGTAGATTCCAGATATAGCAGCCGAGCTATCCGACGGGTGCTACGGTTTCGCGGCGGCGTACATGCACTGGCCAGAGCAGCTGATCGTCGGCGGTGCCACCCGCAACTCCACGTCTGCCCTGCGGAGCGCACGCGCACTGCAGACGGTGGTCCAGCTGATGGGCGAGCGCGAAATGTACGAGTACTGGGTCGACACACGCCAAGTGCACAACTCTAATTGGGACCAGAAGAAGGCGGCCGCGGTACTAGACGCTTGGCAGAGGAAGTTTGCCGCTGTAAGTTTACGTATTTTATTGGAGAAGGTTGATAATAAATATTAATTAAAACATTCGTCAGGACAAGAATGCTACTGAAAATGTATTATAGCAACACACGTAAGATTTTGATCGATATTAGTAATTAAATCTAACATAAATAAGTAAATGAAGAATTCAGTTTAGGCATAAAATAAAATATTGTACACACATCACATTACATACTATAACAAGATCGATAACATTTGCAGGAGGATTTCTACTCGCGCAAACAATAAGAAAAATACTAAGTCTAAACTTGATGTACATACCATATAACAATTAAGAATGTTTAAAACTCCTTGGTATATCTATACCTACCGTAGGAATGAGCCGAATTCTGGCCGAAAAAAAAAGAATCGCGGACGATAATAGCGAATAATATTTTTTTATATTTATTATTATATAGTTATTGGAGTTAGGTAGATTACCTAAACCGAAATCGAATTAAATATAAATAAATAATTCTGGCTCCGTTTCTTGTGAAATTGATTTAGTAAGCATGAAAATCACCGGTTATTCCACATTGTGGTTAAAATATCAACCTACGAGAATATTTAATAGAAGAAGTCCTTAAAAATGTTTTAATTCTTATTATTCATATAAAAAATTGATTAAACTATTTTCAGGAGGTCCGAAAAATTACAGCATCAGGAACAGCGTCCCCTTCCTACAGCTTCCATCCATTCTCCACGTCGTCTCTTAACGACATCCTCGGCAAGTTCTCAGAGCTGTCGCTAAAGAACATCATATTAGGTTACATGTTTATGGTGAGTGGATTTTTTTTAATAATAAAATAAGTGACGCCAAAATAGGCAGACAAGGCACTTGATTGTAAGTGGTCCCCGTGCCTGACACCTATATAAAAAACTCTGACTTTCATATTTGTCTGTAGGTATGTTCTGTGTTAAAAAAAATTATTTATATTGCATGCTTACCGTAAATATTAGTCATTCATTGATCTAGTTCTACTATTTTGCTATGCCCCGTAGCATAGTTTACTGTTCTGCATATCTGTACTCATCTGAGTACTAATTTATCTATGCTATTCGAATACATTGATGACACTTTTGCACAGAAATCATTGGATATTGCCACTATTTTGTTTGTTAAATATCTGCATTTTCTAATTTAAATTGTGGAAATAAACTTGCCAATTTAGCAATCTCAAGTTGATTTTATTTTGTTTTATATGATTTTTATTAGTTTTATTTCGTTTTCAGTTAATTTACGTAGCAGTAGCTCTGATGCAATGGCGAGACCCGGTGCGATCGCAGGCGGGGGTGGGCATTGCCGGAGTCCTGCTGCTTTCTATCTCAGTCGCTGCAGGGCTAGGCTTTTGTGCTTTATTAGGTGATTATTATTTATTTTCTTACAATATCTTTTAATTTATTTTTATTTACCTACCTATTTTATTTATATTTATTGTAAACAAGTAGAACATTGTACTTATCCATAACTTTTTTCCAGGCATACCATTCAATGCATCTAGCACACAAATAGTACCTTTCCTAGCCCTCGGGTTAGGCGTGCAGGACATGTTCCTTCTCACTCATACTTATGTGGAGCAAGCGGGAGATGTGCCCAGAGAGGAGAGAACTGGACTGGTGTTGAAAAAGAGTGGCCTCAGCGTGCTTTTGGCATCCCTTTGCAATGTAATGGCGTTTCTAGCCGCGGCTATACTGCCAATACCTGCTCTTAGAGTATTTTGTCTTCAGGTGAGAATTTTTTTTGATAGTATAAATTATATTAAATAAGAGCATTTTTCAGGGTTTCACTAAATGATCAAATGAATTCGTCAATATTGAAAATCATTATTTACGTTTAATAATTTTATACTTTGTTAAACAAGAGTAGAGTTGGATCACAATTTCTAGTAACTACTTATGCGTATTTTCCAAAATTAAACGAGGCAGTTTTTCTGATCTCTAATATCGAGGACTTGAGTTCCTTTGAACATCTCTATAAGAGATAGAGATAAATAGATAAATAATTATCTCTCTCATCTCATTTTAAAAGATAGCTTAACCTTATTTACACCCAAACTTGTTGTATCTGTACTCTGTTTCTAAACTTAGCTTTTGTTTCAGGCTGCCATCCTTCTCCTGTTCAATCTAGGCTCAATACTACTCGTGTTTCCCGCAATGATCTCTCTGGATCTTCGGCGAAGGTCCGCAGCGAGGGCCGATCTCCTTTGTTGTTTGATGCCTGAGAGTCCTCTGCCAACAAGATCTAATAGAACTGCCGACAAATCGAAAAGTCGGGGAGGAAAGACTGAAAAGGTACCATTTTTAATGAATATTCAAAATGACTAGTAGATACCTATCATATAGAGTTGAAATTAATTGCGTGGTTTTCTTACAGAATAATTGGAAAGATGCAACCAGACAGCCTTTAGATCCTGAAGTAACTGGAGACGATGTAAAAAAGACGTGCTGCCTCAGTCTTTCGCTCACAAAGTGGGCAAAGAACCATTACGCACCTTTCATCATGCGGCCCGCTGTCAAGGTACTTACGATATGATTGCTGAAATTATCAATGATACTTCACTGAAGTTAGTAATTGCATTGACTAAAATACTTTTTCTACTTTTAGGTAACATCGATGCTAGCTCTAATCGCCGTCATATTAGCCAGTGTTTGGGGAGCCACGAAAATCAAAGATGGCTTGGATCTCACGGACATTGTGCCTGAAAACACCGACGAACACGAATTCCTCTACCGCCAAGAGAAGTACTTCGGCTTCTACAGCATGTACGCCGTCACCCAGGGAGACTTCGAGTACCCCACCAACCAGAAACTGCTTTACGAATACCACGACCAATTTGTTAGAATACCAAACATAATCAAAAACGACAACGGAGGCCTTACGAAATTCTGGCTCAGCTTATTCCGTGACTGGCTGCTAGATCTACAAGCTGCATTCGACAAAGAAGTAGCGAATGGATGTATAACGCGAGAATACTGGTGCAAAAACGCAAGCGATGAGGGAAAATTAGCATACAAACTTATTGTCCAGACTGGACATGTGGACAATCCCATCGACAAGTCACTCGTTACTGCCTACATGAAAAATACTCATAGATTAGTAGACAAAGACGGAATTATAAACCCGAAGGCGTTTTATAATTACTTATCCGCCTGGGCGACTAATGACGCTCTGGCATACGGAGCATCTCAAGCCAACTTGAAGCCTCAGCCTAAGAGATGGACACATTCGCCCGGGGATTACGATCTTATGATCCCGAAATCGTTGCCTCTAATCTACACTCAACTCCCGTTCTACCTGTCTGGCCTCAGCGACACAAACAGTATAAAGAACTTGATAATATCTGTGCGGGAGTTGTGTTTGAAGTTTGAAGCGAAGGGATTGTCTAATTTCCCGTCTGGCATTCCTTTCCTGTTTTGGGAGCAGTACTTGTACTTGAGGACATCGCTGCTCCTGGCTCTCGCTTGTGCCTTAGCTGCTGTATTCGTGGTGAGTACTCTTCACTCAAAGTCTAGCCCTGATTATTATGAGCATTTCACTTATCTTGTTTTGTGAAATCTTAATCCACGTATATTTCCAGGCGGTAATGGTACTCCTGCTAAACATCTGGGCAGCAGTGTTGGTGACCGTGACTTTAGCCACGTTGGTCCTGCAACTACTCGGATGCATGGCACTCTTACAAGTGAAGTTATCCGCCGTTCCTGCTGTTCTATTGGTGTTATCCATCGGCCGAGGCGTACATTTCACCGTGCACTTATGTTTGGTAGGTTGTCTATTAAGCATATTAGATTTAGCTTGACAATCCTCTAGCAAAATCTTCTCGGATTTCATAAGGCAGAAATCTTTACCAGTATAATACAACCACTATTTCTATTCGCAGGCCTTTATAACATCGATTGGCTGCAAGCGTCGTCGTGCCTCCCTGGCCCTGGAGTCCGTCCTGGCTCCCGTCGTCCACGGGGCGTTGGCGGCCGCCCTGGCAGCCTCCATGCTGGCAGCCAGCGAGTTTGGTTTCGTCGCCCGTCTCTTCCTCAGACTCCTGCTAGCCTTAGTGCTACTCGGTTTGATCGACGGTCTACTGTTCTTCCCGATTGTGTTGGCGCTATTGGGACCAGCAGCTGAGGTTAGTTCACATTCCATAGTTTTAATGTTATCCAATAACCAATTCACAATGTCATTTAATCTAATCACTAATTAATCTTACTCAGGTTCGACCACTTGAACATCCTGAGCGATTGTCAACACCATCACCGAAGTCATCGCCAGTGCATCCCAGAAAATCGAGTTCCAAATCGAATAGTGGAGACAAATCAAGTCGCAATAACAAGTCGGCGCCATCGCGACCTTCGGCGCCGTCCCTCACCACGATAACTGAGGAGCCCCCGAGCTGGCATAGTTCCGCCCAGTCGGTGCAATCGTCGATTCAGTCGATTGTGGTGCAGCCCGAAGTGGTAGTGGAGACGACGACGTACAATGGAAGCGACTCCGCCTCAGGGCGATCGACTCCCACGAAGTCGCAACATTCTGGCGCTATTACTACTAAGGTAAGATTGCTCTTAAACTTGAACATGCAATAATCTAGCCAGTTAACCTAGTCAATCCTACATAGATGAGTCTTAAAAGGCCTCAATAATAATTCAACCTAAAACGTTTCTTACTTTGCGGACAAAATACATGAATTCTAATGATTTACCTTTTCTTTCAGGTCACCGCCACAGCGAATATAAAAGTGGAGGTGGTGACACCAAGTGACAGAAAATCCCGCCGATCATACCACTACTATGACCGTCGCAGGGAACGCGACGATGACCGTGACAGAGACCGGGATAGAGATCGGGACCGGGATAGAGATAGGGATAGAGATAGGTCACGAGAACGAGATCGCAGGGATCGGTTTCGTGACGAACGGGAGCACCGAGCGTCTCCGAGGGAGAACGGACGGGATTCCGGACACGAGAGTGACTCTTCCAGGCATTGAGCCAAGTGACATTAGAATATCGAATTAAAGTGTCAGTTTACAACGAACTACGAAATGAATGAGTAAAATACGTAGTTATTTACGTGAACGCATTTACGTTTGGTAATGCTGAATGAAATGACATCTTTACCTAAACGTTACGATGTTTCATATCTTTATATAGTGCCGTAAATAGACGTGTTTTAAGGTTCGCAATAACGCTTATGTAATCAAAGCCTTAAGACAGTATTACGAGAATAATTTTAAGTCAATTCTTTCATTAAACAAGGATGCAGCGGAGGCTAGGAAGTTACAATCAAACGAAACATGGAAGTGCTAGTATTTCATGACACAGGCATCATTCAGATGAATGCTTTTGTAAATGTGATATAAGTACTGTTACAGTATATGTCTGCCCGGTGTATGTCGGTGAAGAACCAACAATTACCTTAAAGCGCAATCGTCTCGGATTTTTTTTTACCCGGTGTAATAATCTACGACCGCGTTCAAAGCGAACTTGCACACATCTATTTTGCAAAATAGGCCAAAGCTAAAGTTATTGTCTTAGACGGAGTAAATGTAGATTCGGATCGACATTAACCGGGAACAGATATTTAACGTAACATAGATACTTACTTAATTTGTTTTCTCCTTAGTAAACTTGTTTCTCTAAATTGATATCGTTTTAAAACCCATCACGTTACAAAAGCACTCATTTAAACTCACATAAAATAACCCTAGTTATTGTATACAGCCTATACAGGATGGTACTGTAATCATTCCATAGTTTGGCACTAGTACTTCTATATTGGGACTCGGTATAGACGTGATTCAGTGTGAGGAAATGTGGATTCTTTAAAGACCAAATATCATTTTAGAGCGTCATATCGTAACATAATTACTTATACAATTTTATTCTGTGTGTTCCTATTTTTAAAGACATTTCCATTTGTCTCCATTTGTGCTTTTTTGTTACATTTTATACTTATCTAAAGACTGTGGTCAAATATTATTATTAATTTATCATATTATTTATTTTATGTCTATAATTATTACTCTATCACCAGTGAAATCTGTAGAAAATCTCAGATGAATTGTACAAATTTTTAAGTAGATATCTAATTTAAGTTTAACTTAGGTATGTTAGGCAGTTATTTATGAGATTACTTAGATATGTTACTGTACCTAATTGTATTTTTGTGATCTTTAGGTAAATGTTCAATAGTAATTGGAAGACTGCATTTAACGATCAAAACACAGTATTGTGTGGGATAAGCTATGCGGTGTTCATGACAAGATCTGACTTCCTGACCTCAGTAGGAGAAATTGACGATTAGCGTTGTGACATGTTGTGCAAAGTACTTAGTAGATTATATTAATTTATACGTATAATTAATTGTACTATGTAAATATAGTGGTAGAGTTAGGTGTAACGTTGCTGTGCGCTCGGTGCGCGCACGCAGCGCGACTTGCGCATTTGTATCGTTTATTTTTATACAATTTTAACTGACGTATTGTCGAAAAACTACATAGATTGTAATTGAAGGCGTTTTAACTGCTTTTATATGAGTAACGATGTATACAAAATGACGACATAACAATATTTTTATATAATTATGATCTTTGATAAAGACAACTAATCAAAAACAGGTTATAAAATATTATCGCCTACATGCTGCTATAGGAAATGGTATATATGTTCGAATATCAGCTTTAATGAAATAACATAGGGCATTGATACATGCCCACGAGTAGCCGAAGATAAATACTACGAATCTTTAATTCTCTGTCTTATAAAAACTTCCGTGTTCAAGATATTTAGGACACTCTCACACTTGCGATTTTCTGTTGTGTTTCTGTGGCTCTGAAGTATCCATATATACTTAGTACCTACATATTTTTTTCATCAACCTCTGATCACCTGTTAACATTATTTTAGTGTCTAATGGAATTTCATTAATATCCTTATAATAGGATAAAGTCCAATTAAAACATGGTAATACAAAACATTAAGGTGAATCCTCAATTTTCATTTATCAAAATAATTAATTTGCTGGGCAAAAGTTAGCAAGCTATTTTATGCTAAAGTCGTACTTATCAAAAGGTTCATAATATCATATCATTGCCTCTATATACTATTGTATAACTTATCTAATTAATATTTATACACCATAACATTTAACTTAATGTCATGTTAACGACATTAAGTATACTTTTTACTGTGAATGATTGACAATTTACCTACATTATTGTTAATAAACAGAAGTTAAACTGTCGACTGTATTGAGAAAATAAAACCTACAATCTGAACATAATTCATTTCATTTCGATAAACTTTCCAAATATTTCCCCATCTTTAAAATTAAATGAAGCGACTCTAACTACCTAGTAAGGTAAGGACTTAAATGTAGGTATTGGTATTACGTGAGAAAACGAGAAATAAATCGTAATAAAAGTTTTTTTAGTACTTATAAATCTAATTTCCGAAGTCAAACTTTATTTCCTTTACTTCTCCCGGTTAATATTGACAGGAAATCATTGAAATTAATTATTTAAAAGGAAAGCAATCCGCCCGGTACGGTGATCCGCTTAGACCGATTTATAATAGCGGGCGGGAATTTTGGCGGCAACAACGCTTGCGACATTCCTTAGAAAGCGGGAGCGCGGGAATCAATAAAGGATTTCCTGGCGGCGTGCCCACGCATGTGCGTGGCGGCCGGCGGCACCCGCGGGGCTCCGCTGGCGTCCATACGACACGACCACATCCGCCAATACACTTCCATGCCAACGTTTCAGGTCCTTCGCAAGCCGGATATGTCTTTAAGCGATGCATCACTCCGGCATCCCTTCGTATAAATCTCAGCATTATATTAAGTAGTAGGCTGCGTTATTGGGCGTTTGATCCGCGCGCAGCGTCACTGCGGCTCGGCGGGTACGCGGAGAGCGCGGGGGCGGGTGCGCACGACGTCGTCGTCGCCGGCGGGTCCACGTTCTGTCCTCGCCCTGCGGCCCGTCCGCACCTACACCGCACCGGCTCCGATCCCTAACCTAGTGTCTCGATGACTCATGCACAGTACGCCCTTTGGTGACATTGCGGGAGTGTAGTGCGGCCGGTGTTGTGCTCGATGTAGAGAGTGTGTGTGCTGTGATGTGCGGAGTGTGGCGCTAGCATGGTTCGCGTGTGGCCGGCCCCGCTGGGGCTGTTGGCGCCGCTGCTGCTGGCTGCGGCGCTGGCCAACCAGCTCGAGGACATTCCGCACAACGAGTAAGCACACACAAATATTATTAACCTAGGCATTCAATACACAGCTTGTAAAACCCTTTTCCATTTAAGTAGTTATCGTAAAGAGTTGATAGAGCCACTTGATCTGTCAATAAGTATACATTTAAGTCACATAAGTTTCCTGAAGTTTCCTTCAGGAAATAACATTAGAGATAAGTATAATATTTGCCACAACCTATATTTTACATGATTTTACCTGAATTTGCCAGCAAGTACCTATATAAAAAGTTTCAGTGACATAACACTGTTATAAATTGGCCGTAAAGTAATCCAATTACTACTAATAATAAACTACAATCTAACATCATTACAAAACTAAGTAACTTGATATTTTTTTTACAATAGGTAAAAGGGTAGGTAGGTGTATCTCTAATATTAAGTTTCCAATCTTATCATACGCGAGACATTAACGTGAAGATATTTAATTTAGAGCAAGAGTTTATGTAATCAAATAGTTATTCGTATGTAGATAGTACTTTTTATGATAATATGGCAGGGAAACTTGAATATTCTCGAAGACGCACAAAAACAAGATGAGCCCCTATTGCAGCCATTCTATGTACGTATCTCTTAGTTGGGTATTTGGCCGGCGGATTTGTGATTCCCTGCAAGGGAGCTTCAATATAGCTGGATATTTATAAGACTACTATTATGATCAGTCAATGATTATTACGCTCTCTAATGAGTAGAGAAAAATATCATTCCCTTTTTAGACGGTCGGTCGCAGGTTAAAGAGCAAACAATTAAAATCCAGGTCACAGAATAAGGCCAATATTCATAAACAGTCAGTTTTGGACTGAACTACACGGATTTCAACTAGTCGGTTACTTCGCCAAAACTGAGTTTGATTTCGGTTTAACAACTGCCAGATTCCACACAATTTTGACAGTCGTAAGAGCGAGCTCACACTAAGCTCATGCTCAAAACAATATCGGCCCAGGTTTACCTAACTTTATCTCTGAGATTTTTTAAAATTTTCGCGAAACAACATTCCTGAAACAAAAGTCAATCAAAAATGTAGGAAGTGTCAACCGAATAGAATCTCGCTGACTAATGATTCTGCAGTTAAAATCGTCATTGCCTACCATTTTAACATCTGAGTGGCTATTAATCAGCGACTCAGTTAAAAGCCTAGTCCGATAACGGCTATCTCTTGTCGGAGACATATAAAAATGTAAGTAGGTAGTGCAATGAATGATGTACGACACACGTCACTAGCGGGAATTAATCTTAGGTAGGTACACCTGTTGCGAGAGCTCTCTGCGTCTCTTCCTGCCCCATGGGAACAGCCAAAGGTTTTCCTCTTCTAAAATGGAGAATATTTGATTTCATTCCCTCCTTTTCAACAACAGTAAAATAATGTTTGAAGAGGACGCTAGCCAAATATCAAAAAGCATGTTTCGTCTTCGAAATAATCCGCTTTCAGATTTGTTTCTGACTAGAGAAATATTGAAATCATGTTGAGTTTGACTTTATAGAATAAATGCGAGTATCCATATCCATATGTGTGGACTTATTGCTTACGGAGTTACTTTTCCGAAGGGATTTCCGAACTTAAAAATCAAGACCAGAAAAGAAATTAATTTTTATTCAAGGAGAGCCTATCATTGTTCTTTCAACGACATTTATAGGTCGAAGAAGTATCACGCGGAACTTGAGGCTCCTTTCCGCGTGTAGGTACTTTCTAGGCTTTCTAGGCCTATATTTGTTTGAGCGTCCACCAGAGGTTAGGCCGACGAAATCCTCATCCTAATTTATGCAGTCAAGCAAGGCGGTTGCGGAAAACATCGGCTGGGAGGATATATCAACACTCAGCTTTTCACCCTGTATTAAGCTTTATGCATACGAGGGCATTAACCTGAGGGCAAGCCAGCCTCCGCACCGCTAAGCAGCCTATTGACAGGCAATTACAGGACGAAACGCCCCGCACCCCAGCCCTCATCCCCTCAGTCTTCCGCTACGAAGATGAATTTCTGTAATGACGTGTCGGCGCCTGAACGCCGCGATTAGCTAAGCGGCTAAACGAAAAAGTTCACAAGTGACAGTCGGGACCCCGAGATGGATCAATCCGTGAAGAATTAACGTAATGTCAAATGTTTTACGAATAGAGTCTGGGGAAAATCATAATCTCGGTAACTCACAGATCACTTACCCCATAGACCTGTAACAGGAGGGCGCCCTTGTCTGCCCGCACATGAGCGCAAAATTGCTTCGCGACACGTGTAACCTAGAGATATTATCGACATAGACGCATCTCTTTAATACGGCACCCCTGTCCCCTGCTTCGTTTCTATGCGCTCATCGTTGACAGAATTTTTCGCTTGCAAATTTGTACCGATTTCATGTCTATTGGGTAAGTGGTCTGTGAGGGAACTCCTATTTATCAGGCTCAACACCCACTTCCTAGCATTTGAATGATTTGCTTGGTTCTGTGCTAGTAAAGACACCCATAACACAGGAAGTCTAGTTTGGCCCATGAGTAGGTATTAATTAAGTATTCATTTTTACTCGATAAACTTTTTACTCATAGTAACCCAGCAAAGCTGCTCGAGTAAATTTCACCAGACAAAACTGCTATTTTGTCGCCACAATTTCAGCGTGTGCAATCACCATCCTCTGATTGGTGATTGGTAAAACACCAAACGGTGGTTGGGTTGTGAATACACTTTAGCGACATTTAAATATCAGAAGATCTAACTAAAGTATTTTTTTATTAAATTAAGGGACCACTGACATCTCGTACAAATTGTATAGCTGGCTTCGAGGTCGATCTCGACTCGTGTTTCACGATAGCACTCTCGTTTCGCCGAGTACCTACTCGTATAAGAATGCTGAAGAAAACGATAGTCTGTAAGGACCCTTAAAGTACGATTTCAAACTAGAAATGTTAAGAACACTTTATATGGCGTGTACCTACTAAATGTATCATATATGAAAAGAATTGGTATGCTAATAAAATTATATTAAACAAATACATGAAACTGAAATGTTTCACACATAATTACTCATTTCCCCGGGTCCAATTAGCCGGCACAGGCGCCATCGCCCACACATATTAATTATGAAAACAAGTTAGGTTTCCACGTAACCTTCTCTGCTAACAGAGCTTTGAGCGTGGACAGTGCGTGGGCGGGTTATTCATTCCGACGGAACTTACGCACAGATTTATACGGGAATAATCTGAGTTGGCGATTAAATATCTATGCTGAAGCCGCAATAGGCTAAAGTGGTTAGCGGGGAGTTTACAGTCGCAGTCCAAATGGGTTAGGGTACAACTGGCCCGCTCAAAATCTAACTCTACCAATACTTACTTAGGTAATTATGGCTATATCCGGTTACTTTTAAGACGTCCAATCGTCCAGTTGGTTAATAAATTTACCCATTACCTCTTTTTATTTTCGCTTTGCCTAATGGCGTGCTAGTACATGGGCACAATAAATATTTAAACACATGTGTAGGTCCTTCGTTAAGAGTGAAGCTAATACAAATTATACTTTACGTCACCTCCATTCATAAAGCGAGAGCGGGTCAAAACCTCACGTGAAACTCGTGAAAGCATCTCATTTGACGCCAACCTGTTATTATATACAATCTCTCGTACCTACATGAAAGCATTCGTTTGCGACGGCGTTCGGGACCGAAGGGCCAGTAACTTTTGCTGACTGTGCTAAAATTAAAAGAGGTAAAAATATAGCGATTCCAGAGTGCGCATGTTAAGTTAATCGTCGCATCAATTTACAGTCTAACTCAGACAAAAGTCTAACACCTCATTAAAATTAAGATTTTCCCAAACTACTTTCATTTTCAAAATATTTTACTATTACACGCGGGGAAGCCACAAACGTGTTTTGAAGTTATTGCCTGTGACGTGATTTGAAGTGTGAAAGTGATAAAAACACGGTTTAAGGGAAGTGAGGTTAAAATAGGGATCTACGAGTGTTTACAATCAGTCAAGTAAATCAATCTTAATTAACCCGACCCCCTGTATACTGACTCAACTCGATTGCATTGCATCATATTGCCGTGGCATAAAATGTCACTGCCTGTACTAGGCTGAACAAGGTTACAGACCTTTACGGAAGCGAGACTCGCACATAATGGCAAAGAGACCGCAGCGTGGCGTGGGCGCGTGGGCGGCCCGCCGCGTCTGAGCCCTACGAGGACATTTCTTGCCATTTGAACTTGTACCGAGACCCTGCGACCCACGTGTTACTGACACTTTATTTTGCTGTTTAACCTTTTTCTGTTTTATCTAAGATTTTTTAAATTTGTTTTCTTAAAATGCTGAATCGTTGATAAACGCGACTTTACGTCCAGTAGGTAGCGGATTGCGTCCTAGGCCTCAAATCGCTACCTACTGGACGGTAACGACGACGGGAGAAAATGCATGCGTTGAACTGGTCGCAGGTCGAAAGCCGCGTGCAGGCCGCCTGTGTGTGTCAGGCTTAAAGAACTTTCGATACGAATGAATATACGAGTATATTTTGATGATAGTCAAATCATACTCGTTTATTCATGTACAGTAATTATGATGTACAGTATGGTTGATAAATCCTCTTAATAAAGATGGTTATTCCTGTAAAGAGAAACTTCGAGTTTCGTAGACACCAATTTATTATTGTGTTTGAATTGAAACAATTCAACATATAATTAATCGTAGCTACTCGTAGCGCGTCATATTAGTAGTAAAATCGACCACATACAAGTGCATCACGATTCACGCGTCAACTTTACGGGAAAGTAATACAGCGCAGATTCCAATGGTTTATGCGGGTTTATACGCTATCGGTTGTACGTAGCATGCAACGTACCTAGCATTTGTGGTAGATTGTTTCCAGTTCATTTGCTACGCGAGCGTAACATTGCATTTGTTGGGAAGTTCGTTCATCGCATACTGAAAGTTTATGTTGTACGCTTAATTATCTACCTAGAAATATTTTAGTACTGCAATGTTGTGGATATACAAGAATAATTAATATAAAATTACCAAAAAACATACGTAGTCAATTAGAATTTCTCGTAACAGTTCACCGCCCGCGGTTAGTTATGATCTGTTGCCACAACGTAAATATTTGCAGAGAGGCACGCGGGGCACATGTCAAAGGCGCCGGCTCCGGTATTGATCTAGCGGGGGTACGCCGGGGTGTGGGCGCGGGCGGCGTACTACGGAGGCTGGCTTACGTAAGGGCGCAGCTCGTCTGACACCCGTCTGCCATGCCAGCGAGCTCGACGCTGATTAATAAAACAACCGTTATCGACTGCAACCGAGATATCATTGCTTTCTATCTTTAATGAACTAACTTTAACAGCCTACGCCTGCTCGAATGACACAATAAGAGCCTTTTGATGGCGAACCATTCGGTTTATTTGACGCGGAGTTAAATTAGCGTTACTTGGCACTTCCTTCGTTTTATCGGAATTCCGTTTATTTGTTCAGATTCGTCATCCGCCTATCTACGAGTATGTATTCATTTTTAGGGTATATCTACAGACGACGCAAAGGAGTGTTTTGCGGGATATAATTGAGGCCATAGGGGAGCTCAGCCCGGCTGAACTTACGATACGGAGTCAGCCAAGGAGGTTTTTTCGAAATATTATATTCAAATTTAGTATTCTAGTTATTCTCGTATTTATGAAATAGACTATAGACCCTATATTAAAAATTGCATAATAAAATCTAGTCAAACAGCAACAACTGACAGACCGAAGGTTGTGTTTCAAGAGAATCCTATAGAATTGTAAAAGATCATTCCAGCCCGCATCTGACTTCTGCAAGTTAGAGGTCATTGACACATGGCTGACTTGTGGCTCGAATTAAGTTTAAACTTGCTACAAAATGTACAAATCCTTAAATAAATAACTGTCATGCCCAATTATATTAAGAAAATAGTACAAGTACTGTATGCCATATCACCGTTGCATAGAGTTCCCGTGAGTTTAACTTCATGTACTGTCAACTATACCACCATGTACCAGAGCTCTCGTCGATATAAATTCAGGTAAAACGTAAATCGTGCCTCGCTCGGGCCAAAGACACCCTACGCGGGCCTCAGGGTTAAACCGATTACTGAAACAAGATATTTTAAGCGGATTCTGTAGAGCTGAGTCGCATTTACTCTGTTTTCCTAATCCATTACTCCTTACTAACGAACTTGTACTTGAATACAAGAAATGTAAAATTTCTAAAAATATTTTAGGTCTGACTGAACACTTTTTCCTTGTCATGCGAAAAAGTGTCATGCGAAAATATACACATTATGCACATATTTACTTGCAATAAAGAGTATATCAGTTTCACTCAATATGAGTTAAGAGATTCAATTAGTGCCTGAAATGCCACCCTGTAAGATTAATACTTAATTAATTAATTAATATCTGCTAGTTATTTAATTAGAGTTCTAATAAAAAGTATTACTGCTTATTGATAGTTACTTATAAATCAAACAATATGGTGGATAACATAGCATGAGAGCACCCGGCCGCGCCCAACGAACTTCCTTCATGGTGGTTATTAATAAATCGATGTTTAAATTTCTTAGATTAAACCATCAATTTTGTGATACGAAAATCCTTAATCGCATTTATTAATTTGAGCGATAGTTGGGTCGACATTGGACACATTCTCCATTCGTCCAAATAGAATCCTATTTCAACAATTATTCAACGATTCGAATCTAAAGATAGCAGTTTTAAAAAGTCGTTTCCCGTAAGCTGTGCTTTCGGCCGGTTCTCAGCCCGTGCCGAGCCGCACTTGTGCCCACCTGGCGCGCCGGCCGCGCCGCTCGTGCGACTAGGAATAATGGAAAGGGGCTATTTCAGTTCTTACTTCTACTAGGAAACTGTGCATGTCGAAGTATTCTTGCCATTAAAAATACTGAGCCATCTTTGGAATGCAATATTAGTTCGAGTTACGATTACAGAAACGTTAGTTACGCACGCTTCGCCAGGGCCACGTGACTTTTCGTTAGCAATTTTAAATTTATCATTTTATTTTATTAGCGTTAAGAATATAGAAAGCCCTATCAGATCCTAGTCTAGGCCCTATCAGAAAACAGCTGGCGTATTCTACGTCAGTCGAGGTCGATAATACGAGTATATACATACATACGGTAACAAATTATTTACCGATATTGCAAGTAATAACAGTTTCATGTGAAAAAAGTAAAACTAATTTCAGGTTACGATGGTTATCGGCAAAAAATATTTTACCGATAACAAACGGCTGGCCTAGAGGCAGCCAGCCCTACTGACGATCAGGCCGCCGCCGCGCCGCGCCGGTAGATAATTATTAATTAGCCTGTCAGTTAATCGTAACACTGCACATGTGCACAGTTTCTCTGAAGTTATTGGACTGACATAGGATTGGGTATGCGAACTGCGCGTATGTCAGGTGTCGGGCGGACAGTCCATGGCGATATGTGAACTAACGATCAAAATCTGTCAGTGTGCAGGTGTGCGGACATTACCGCGCATTCAAACATTGCTGGCATATCGTCGGCAGGTATTAATCGGTTTAGTAAGTTTTTTTTGTGTGGTTTTGTGACCAAAGCGGTTATCAGAGTTCTTAAAAGTTTCTGACTCGGTCTAACGACTGGTTAAACGACAACAGCCGGGAGCAAATTCTAATTTCCAGGCCTAGGGGATAATATTAAAGTGTCAATAGTGCTGCTTAATCTATGAGATAGTTTTCAACGCATAATCGAGAATGGGATCTAGAATTTGGGGGAATAAAGAATTAGCCATGTTTCTTGGTTTTGAGCTGTTTTCTTTCGTTGGTAGATGGAGGGAACGTTTCAACAATTTTAAATTCCCGACCGATGGCGGTGACAGCCGAACTCGCGCGAACAATGTCCGCGAAACCTCCTCTGATTGCTAATGAGGACATTGTGGGACGACTTGAATTAAACCGAACGGAATAAGGAAATAGCGAAGAAAGGAAACACGACGAAGTTTTCACAAAAATGTTCTTAAATGTCCGTCGTCACGACGTTTATCGATGATATTTTCTTTTTAAGAACAAGGCTTATATTCGTCTGTATTTTAGGTTCTATTGTCTCACAAATGATATTCGAACGGTTCGCTGAATGCCTTTAGTTAGGGGAATTCACGTTTAAAGGCAGTGCTACAACAGCGTAGCATAGTCCTACGACAGCGTAGCATAGCCCTACGACAGCGTAGCATAGCCTTACGACATCGTAGCATAGTCCTATGACATCGTAGCATATTGCTACGATGGCGTAGCACTGAGCAAAACTTTGGGAAACCAATAAAGTTTTAAAACAAGTTTCTTTTGGATATTCACAATATTTTTTTTATTTTCTGTACAAATGTTTGCACTAAAATATTTTTTTTAACACTGAACTCGTTTTCTCTATGTAAGCAAACAATTTATAATTTAACCTAATGTAAGTCAGATAGGAAACGGGTTACTTTAATCAAAGGTTTCGGGGCCAAACGCGGGTTTGATTTATCTTTAAAAAAAAAGATTTTTTTGTGAATCTTGCTCGCATAGAAAGCAAGATAGGCAGGCAATAAGTAATATATACAAAATCAAGTTTGTTTGCTCGCACGGCACCCGGCGAGCGCTGCAAGGTCCCAGAGTGGATAAATGTTTGCTGTTGGCCCGGCACGCCTTCGATTGATTCGCTATTTGCCCTCGCTATACCAACTTTACACAGCCAATACACGTATAGGTATTCTAGACATGTGATGGAGTCTCGTATGTAAACATAAGGTACGCAAACCAATAACAAGTCAATAAATAAAAGTAAAACCAATCTATACCTGAAAAAATGTCTGTCAATAGTGTCAATCGTTATTGTGCAGTTCTGATTCGAAATTATTAGTCTTCGTGCATAACCTAAGTAGAAATCGACATTCACCGTTTCAGAAAATATGAATAATTATCAGGTGTAATTCTGTCGTGACCGTTAAATCTAATCCTAAAGGAAAATTTCACTATGGCTCATTTGCCCGTGCCGTATAGCGAGAGATCCTATTAGGATCTTTTACGATCCTTACTACCTACAAATAAAAGTTTCGTATTAAGTAAAGTCTTATAAAATAGGCAGGGTCTTAACGTGCACGAAGCTTTTAAAAGCGGTCTCTTTTACGATTTGCGCAAATGATGAATGTTGACAAAAGCGAAAAATATAAAGGCAGTGAAACAGCCGCCGTCTCAATGCCATTCAGCTGAAATCGTTTGAAATATTACAATGATTTAAATCTCCCCGTAAAAAGTATCCGAAGGCTGTAAGAAACTGATAATTAATGGGAAAACATTTTCAATCGCGACCCGCAACCGGCTACCTGCGATCCAAACCTTAATTAAATGGGTTTCATCCCATCACGATGATTGCTGTACATTTATATTTGTCATTTCGCGACAAAAATAAATGTAACGATATAACTTCTAAGGACGCGTTTGTATGAAATAAAATAAGGGGTGGTTGGCGAACTGGAAAAAATGCTTAACCTGCTTCCCCCAATCACATTTACTTCCCTATGACAGAATTATGATAAATGTTTAAAAAAAGATTTTTTCTTGAACGTTCGTCGTCGTATCGCTTTCCTCTTATCTCCTTTTACCTTTCATGAAGTAATTGTATCATTTATGGGAAATTGCTTCATCTTTGTTAGTCGAGTTACGTATAATTTGGTTAGGAAGGTCTCCCTACATAACCGTTAAATTGACATTTGTGTTTTGTTTCAGAGTCAAAAATTGGGCGTTAAAATTCGGCGTGGACCTGTGGGAGTTCGGGAGGCACTTCACGAAAATGAACCAGATACAGAACGTAAGTGGCAGCATTATTCTTTAAATCTACAGTTTCATCTGAATAGAGCCTTAGTTTTATAATTAAGTTTATTTTAATATAGCGAACTTTTTATGAACTTAGTATGGAGTTTGTATAGGAAGGTCTGACGTCACATTGTTTTTTCTATAATTTAAACGAAAGTAATCTAATTTTCAATACTTGTCAATTACAATATTGTTAAGGTTAGTTTAGGAACCACTACATTTTTACTCTACTTCCGAAAGGAGGGTAATATTTTACTAATGTACTCTAATGTATGTCGGTTCCTTTGTAGCCGTAACGGCGTGATGGATTTAGACGAACAAGGTATTGTAAGATTCCTCTTGATCACCATATTGACTTAGGATATGCCAACAAAGCATAAAGCGAGTTTTTTTTGTGACGGTAATAATTAACCGCATGAAGGATAAGTTTAGTTGGTTAAAATAAGAATAATTATGTAATTACCTAGTTATTAAGTAATTTAATTGTAATTATTTTAAAAGATGTGCTGAAAGTTTTTTGTCACTTTTTCTCCTCAGCGTTGGCACCTTTTTCATGCAAAGTGGTGTAAATGTAAATTTGGACGTGCAAAAATACATACCGTGCTTACTTGCAATAAAGAGCTTTAACTTTGACTAACTTATTTTATAATTGTCTCGGATTATCTCTAAATTCTCTAACTCTAATAGTTTCGGTTTCCCATACTGACTCTAGGTAGGTATATTTTTTTTTGACTGAGCTAGGTATATTTTTGAGAAAGTTCAGATTGTTCTGTATTTCCTCATTATTCTTCGAAGCATATCTCTAAACGTGCGAGCTTTCTCGTTGCAAAGTGTGAGAGCATGGAGCAAGTAACTAGCCTCATCGGTCGGACACGTCCGTACAAAAATGCTCCCGGTTCGTATTCGCACCCTCCACCCACCCCGCGCCGGCTCCCGCGACCCAGTTACGTGTCGGACCGGGTGCTTCCAGATCACATAAGTAAAATATAGTAAAGTAGTATTATCAGCTAAAAATTACCGTAGATTCCAAAATGTTACTACAGTGAAATTGTTTACCTCGCTACGATATACTGAAATACCCTTCACCGATGGAACGTTTCGCCGAAAACACGCTTAGTCGACGTTTTGTTCTACAAAGAAATCAACCGTCGGCAAAGAATGTTTTCGGCGAAGCATCAAAAGGTGAATGATTCGTAGAACAAACCGTCTGATGAACGTGTTTTCGGCGAAGTTTTCCATCGGTGAATGATTTTTTCGTAGAACAAACCGTCGTCAGCTAAGCGTGTTTTCGGCGAAGCGTTCCGTCGGTGAAGGGTATTTAGGTATACCGTAGCGAGCTCGAAATTGCTTTATTTTAATAATTTTATTTTACTTTATTTTGCAAAAAAAAAAATATTTTTAAAATTATTTCCCACACGAAGTACGAACGAATTAGAAACACCAGGAAATTATTAAGAATATGTTCGTGTTTTTCGTATATTTTTGCAGTCGTCCTAGAAATGTCTTTTGTGGACATAAATTGGACAAAATAAGTTACCGTGGCAATTTATAAATAAAAATATGCAATAGATTAATAATGACACTGTATTTTAATAATTACAGTGTACAGTAAAACAGTCAAAATTACAGTAGATCTACTGTAATACAGTGCATCTGGAAGCACTGGACCGACGCGGCGTACCCCTCCCCTCATTCGGATCGGATACACACGAGGTACGCTCACCGTACTCATTCTCTGCTACAATTAACACAGCCTATCGATTGTAAAAGCAACAATTAATGGACATTTTTATTGCCTTGCGGACTGCGGCTCTTTTCATTTAGATTTTGTGTCGTGCATGACAGATATGACAAAGTTGAATTGGACAGTAGAAAGGGGTAAAAAATTTAACGGATTTTGTTTTCCTATAATGGAATTTAAATCTACTCGCTACTTACAGGTACCTACTGATGATTTGGTTGAATGATATCAAGCCCCAACCCTAAGAATCATCAGTAAGATATCATTCAACCAAATCATCAGTAGGTACCTGTAAGTAGCGAGTAGATACTTAAATACCGCATTCCTTAGCTTGATTAATTTTATGTTAGTTAATACTTTTTTTGTTCAATCATGTCATATTTTAACTTTTAAGTATGAGCTGTGACCATTAAAAGTGTGGCATAATTTTTGGAATCAATGTTCCTTGTCAGTTATTTTGCAATATGTACCATCCGTTGGAAACCCTTAAATAATACTTATATCGTAACATATATTTGGTCCATAGGTTTTCAAAAAAATATTCTAACAAGATATACGATTTTTTAAAGGTGGGATAGCCATTTATGCATGGCTCTTCAGAATAAACTTCGTGGCACATTGCGAGTATGATATGAACTGACGCTAACACCCTTGCCTGCCACTTCAGTGCGTGTAGCACGTCACCATTACTTTACCATTAGTTAATACCACAGGAAGTGACGCATGTCACTCGGTTTGACGTAAGAGTATCAGCATCTCAACCCACGTGTACACGACTTATATACCTAATACTTACAGGTGCGTATTCATATACACGGAATAAGGTTATTCCACGGTTTAAGCAAGCGGTTCTAACTTAATGTTTTTTAAAGATATGTGAAAGTGACAAAAACGGTTTAAGGTGAGGATAAGCTAGGTACAGTCGAAGACAGAGATAAGTATACAAGGGGGCTCAATAAGGTTGAGATTTTCTCAAAAACTACTGGACCAAATTTAGTAATTCTTTTACAGTTACATAGTTTTAACTTTTATCTATCAAACAGTGAAAGAATTTTTGCAATAGGTCAAGTAGTTTTTGAGAAAATCTTAACCTTAAAAACTCTCCTGTACACCTTTCTCTGTGTTCCACCGTACCTTTTTAAGTAGCAGCAATAGTATATAGACCAATTACTAAAAACGCTATTTTTAAGCGGCTGCTCAAATATGTATAAGCGATATAACGCTAATAAATGATTTAAATAAGTTGTTTTCAACCATTGATCGTAAAAGTTAAGCCGTATTTAGTTAGCTAGAAAATTGACTATGTCATAGAATAATAATTATAATATACACTTTTTGTACGTCCATCCACACTTATGTATGTACGTTGAATGGAAGGGGTAGCGATGAGTAAGGTAATTTTAATTTGATTTTGTGAAATAGGTGAATTTACTTTCGATTGCTAAGAATATGAACTGGCCAATATTAGCTTAGTCATATTATTTACTTTACTCGGTATTGGAACATGACTATGCTAAGTTATTAGGCGTTTTCTTAGAAATAATACTAAGGCAATTATAAGTTATCCACGGCTTTCAAAGAATAATTTGCCTAATAAGATATTTGAGTTTGAAGTTTACCACGGGAAAATAACTTATTACCGCGGAATACTCAAAATCCGAACCTGAAAGCTATTGTAAATTAAAAATATATACTTTAATTACACTACTAATTACACTAATTTAATACTAACAGTATAAGGGGGTCAGAAGATGATGGGAAAATCGAAGAATAGAATATTCTACCTATTTAACCAAAACTAAATTAAGGGAATTAATAAAATGATTAATAATAATGTTCAAACAATATTTAATATAAGTAATAATAATTTGACTAAGCTAACATGACATAATGATAATTATGAATTGTAATTATTTGTAATTAAATTATAGGAGGGCTCTAATAAATAAATAAAAAATTAGGGGTTAAGTACCAAGTAGTGTTATAGAAATGTCTCACAATGAATGACCGATATTTCAATATTATGTCCGCAACAGTAATAAAACAATCAAAATTCTGGCCGAAGAGCCGCTCTGAAAGTAATATAATGTTTCGCGAGAAACTTCTCCATCGGAACTTATTCAATATTAGCCCGGCTCTGATCGACCACCCACCACCACACCTACGTACGCTGCTATCCTATCACCTTAATAAATCAGAAACAGATAAGTAGCATAAAGTTATGTTATTAACTCTTATGTTTGAGTTAGATGTGCACACGATATTGTACAGTCAACAGCTCACTGTAACACAGTTACAGACACTCTACACAATGGTAATTGGCTTAGTTTGCAATAATTTTGTGTAGGTAGATGTGCTGTCGACTGTACGTAATATATCGGAATAAGTAATATATATAAATATAGGTTTAAAAAATCTTTACCAGTTCATTAAATGCTTAATTTTTTATATTAGAATTAATCATAGAATATACTAAGCTGCAAAAAATATATGTGTGTTAATTAAAAGTTACACTACAAAGTTTGTACCACAGATGAAGTTTGAGGAACGGCATTAAGTCCATGTAAGGAAGATACGAGTATAATATTACCATAGTGACGAAAAAGCCAAACAACATCGCAAAAAGTAACATAATGTGTCCACAGAATGTCCGAGACCGTGTCAGAGCAGAGAGCAGTCTTCACAGAGTGAAAACTTTGATTCAATTAATATATCTTTAATTAGCCGCCCCCGGCATCAAAAGTTCGACATTTACGCGAAGTGTCGGACCCGGAATGGGGAAATTCCTAATTGTTAAAGATGACACTTCTACTAGGACAAGTTACACAATCTTACAATTAATTTGGGCCTAACTAAGTAGGGCAAATCGCTTCCCAACTTTGTTTAATTTAAAACAACCTCTCAAGGAGAACATTGCTTCTGCTACGGCCGAGGTTGACTGGGGCTGTACTCTGCTAACCAACCAAGTCAACCAACTGCTAACAAATAGGGTATTTATCTTTTATGTAAGTATTTATTTATTTTATTAATGGGCTCGACAGTTCGTCATTTGCCAATGTCATGTTACAAAAAATTAAATATATAATATTATTATATCTTCCTCCAGAGGAGACGCCCGTAGCGTCATCACTCTGGAAGTCTGAACGAAGCAGCTCGACAGTCACGTTCACTCCCGAGCTTGTAGCGGGAAACCAAAGATAATGTACCTAATACTACGTTCAGCGGGAACTCTACTCTCGGAAATAAATTCACCATGCTGTAAAATAGCCACTGTAGACATTATAACAAAAAGTTTGAAATAATTTTGCAACCGTCGTTTCCCGCCATTTTCAAGAGAACCTTATGTAAGTATATGACCTCCTCGCGGTTCCACACGCGCATACATTATCCTTGGATCGCTGACAGAGAACATGAAAGAGAGACATCAAAAAAGAGATCAAAGATGAAGACTCTTAAGAACCGAGGTCCTTTGCCGAAAAACTAAATAATAAAAAATATAAAAAGAGGACATTTTCGTTGTTAACCATAAATCTAATTTAACCTTTAATATTTCGTTAAAAACGTTAAGTTAGATACCGTGGCTCGTGGCGTGGCTTACACCATGTAATAACTTTTATTCTGCGTAGGCATCTTAATTTATTGTTGGCGTATTCAGCATTCGTCCACACTGGTCAAGATAAGTGTTAGTCCAAGTAAATATTACAGATACATCAGAAACCACCATTAGCCGTAATATTCATTGTAAAAAAACTCGATTAGAGTGCTGGAACGCCGCTTTGTATTCAACAATATTTTCCCAGATTTTCTATTGACAAGCTTTTGGAAAATCCACGCTGAGGGCTGTATCGTAATAGGAGGCAAAGCAGGGCCGACCAACCCTTTTCTGTACATATTTTTTGCGCGTAAATGGAGTTCCCTTGTGCGGGCACGCACAAACGCGGCCGCCCGGAGTGGAAAATCCTGTCCGGCGATAGCAAGAAACGGCGACCGGACCGGCGGTGATCTGACCGAATCGTGACAAAGCGTTTTTATCGTTATTGTTTACCACATCCCTTTTATTTACGGCTTAATTTAAAGAACATAGCAAACAGTAATTTAATAATGGATTTGTCGGAATGAAATGTGGAATATTATTCATTTAAAACAGGAACCTATCTCCGATATATTTCTTGACAACTTGGCTTACACAGCTACCTTCTCATAACTAGGTATATTCACAAACATCCTTTTTAGAATTCGCTAGATTGTATCATAAAATGAAAATAAATATGGCGTGAAATAGTGTGGTATCATAATCATCATTCATTCGCCACACGTTCCCCGTTTATATGCAAAGCGTTGGAACAATAACTAGGGCTCTTTTAATATAATTAGGAGGACAATAAATCTTCTGCGAGTAATATTACAGCAGGCAATTTAATAATAGAGCCTTGATTGGTGTTATGTTTATAAGTACGTCATGCATATGGGATTTGCTTAGATTAAAAACGTTACATCTGCTTTCGGCCGATTGATAAAAATATTTAGAAGAGGGCGCGATGTACGTGAGAGGGCGCTTGTGAGTGTGTGTTCTCTCACACTCAAAGAACGTGTTTTGTTTCTGTGTTTTTGTGCCTTCTAGTATGGATATGTATGTGCTGTGCGCGCAAGAGATATAATAATTTTTGTGAAAGATTTATGTGTGTGATATCTTGGTTTGTGGTATCTATCAATACCGTAAGGCGCTTAAAAGGAATAAAGATAGTTTAAGAATTTCCTGGAGAATCGCAGTGGAATAGACAGTGATTTTGGTTCTACTTGAATTTACAAATGGGGATACAAACTGCAAACGTCTACGCGGAGTAAAAGCAACACTTTAAACCAATCAGAACAAGGAGGTGTTGACTGAGAGTGAGATTGCATTATCCGATGTCTTATAGTGCATTTTTTGTTGTGCCATTTCTAGCACATTGACTTGTACCTATAGTACAGTCGACAGCAGATCAATGGTAACACCGAGCCTTTGGACCGTTCTTATTATCGTCTGCGTCGTAGGATTTAAAATCATACTGCAAGTGTTACCATTGATCTGCTGTCGACTGTACAAGCTATCAGAAATAAGGAACCTTGTATTTACGACAACACAAGCACATTTTGCTTGAGTAAAGCCGGATTTATTTTCAGTGACCCATCAATCCAGTATAATCCTATATTCCTAATCCGTAGAGGCATAAACGTTTCGTAATCATTTCGAATGCTCAATGTACCATCTTCGTTTCACGTTACAACTCAGGACTTCCGTAAAGGTATCCAGATTTACGTACCAGGTGTGGTTAAAAGTTAATTATAAGAGTAGGTATGGACAACAGCAGATCAATGGTAACACTTGCAGTATGATTTTAAATCCTACGACGCAGATAATAAGAACGGTCCAAAGTCCAAAGTGTTACACTTGATCTGCTGTTAGCGTACATGCGAGATTTTTCTTTACCAGTGTAGTTAAATATTTTCTTACTTTCCTATCAGAAAAGGACCTAGATAGGAAAGTTAAAGTTTGTAATTTGCAACTACCATCACCTTGTAAACCTGGATATCTTTCCGGTATTCCTGTATGTACGTAAATGAGACGCCCGTGCTTAGAATATTCGTTCGAATATGAAGCACGGTTGTCCCTATGATTGAGGCCAAACGCGGTCTTACATAAAAACCTACGCGAAGACCTAATCCGTTTGAATATAAAGAAGTTTCAGATCAGCATTTCCCTTTCTTACAAGTTACAATATAACTAGACGTAAATCCGATTCTACATTCTTAACGCTCTGAGCGATAACTTTCAAAACGGAAAACGTAGTTAGCGCGGGTTTTGCACGGCGTAATTACCTTCTGTTACGAACGCCTCGGCGCAATTTGAGGCTATTTATCGTAATAACTAGCCGCAAAGTTTTGCTACACCATGTGTACGAGTAGTATTCAAGAAATGGGAGCACCTTGTATAGTAACATTTAGGGCAAGACTAGATATGGGTGCAGGCTCTAGCCTAGATATTAAGGCAGTTGTCCGACCGCCGGCGATGACCGAGCAAAGCTATCAAATATAAAACTAGTGGGCGAGTGGCGAGTATAGTTTTGTAGCTCGGCTATCGGTGAGTGTCGCTGAGCGACGGGCGATTACTCGCTTTACTCGCACTCGCCAGTGTAGCTCAGCGAGTAGGCCAGTATCGCCGGGCGAATACTCGCCGGGCGGCGCAGCGGTGTGAACAGTCGGCGATGTACTATTAATATATGTGTCTCCTTTGTTTACACGGAATGTACTATCTTTTGTACGTTTCTTGGGCAAAAAATAGCAAGGGTTTACTCGCTTATTAGCCGGCGGTGGGACAACTGCCTAAATTACACCTGTGTGACAAACGAGTGTGACAGTCAAAACTGTCAGACCAATTTGTCACACTAGTGTGATTTAATATCCGACACTATTTGTAGCACAAATAAACCACAATAGAGGTATTATTATAAGGCCTAAGCTATTTGCAAAGAAGGTGAAAGAAAATATACGGTTTTTAGTTCCAGCCAATGATTATCACACACTGATACTAATGGCCATTTTGGAATGGAATGAAATCAAAACCCAAGTTTCAGTTTCGGCGGATATGAAATTTTCATTGTTAGCACCTTGGAATATGGCCTTATTATGATATTATCAAATTTTTCATTCAAAGTAAGTACATCGTTAGGAATAAAATATTTACGAGTGCTAGTTATTACTTAATTTAACGAGTAAACAGTTGAAAACACGTTTAATCTTCTACCGGTGGGTGGTGGGTGGGTATACAAAGCGGATTAAATTAACTGGCTTAATTGAATTTAGGTTCCTTGTTAGCCAATGTGTCCCCATGGCCCTCTCTGGCGATGGCGGGCCGAGAGCGACCCACCCTGGACCCAATGATTGCCCATCAGGATCATAATATCAAGGCACGTAGCTCGTAGGTGCACAATTTAAATCTCATTTCAAACCTTGTCCTATTTCGTACTACACGAAAAATAAGGCTTATTCCACTAATCCCCGTTGACAATCCCCGTCAACGGGGATTAGTGAACTTTTTGTTCATTAATCCCCGTTAACGTCAATTGGAGCTTATAATGGGGATTACTGAACTAAAAAGTTCATTAATCCCCATTACGTTAAAAATAAAATACTAATGTAAGAATCAGGTACCTTCTATTTATTATTGGATAAGAACTCACTTATTGATTATTTTTATAATCAAATTAAATTTAAGCCTGATTACAATACTTAAAAATTTACAAAAAAAAAATCAGAGTCACAAACGTTGCTATCAACTTTTATATTACCTACCTTGATTATTTTAAAAACATTCAGAGCTCCTCTGAGCCTGAGCAACCGATTCATTTATAATAAAATCAGATTTTTAACTATTAGTTACGTTTCTTCAGTAAAATGACAGCTATTAATAAGAAAACATAAGTACTATAAAATAAAATACAGATAGTTACTTTCAAGTAATCACAGATTTTACATTTCTTAATACCTACAATCACAGATTAATAGTTAAATTTATCTAATACACCTAACAAAATCATAGTTTGTTACAATTATTAATTAAAAAGGAAACATTAAAACATAGCATTCCTAACATAATAAAATCACAGATTGTTACAATTAGTAAAATCACAGATTGTTACAATTATTAATTAAAAAGGAAACATTAAAACATAGCATTCCTAACATAATAAAATCACAGATTGTTACAATTAGTAAAATCACAGATTGTTACAATTATTAATTAAAAAGGAAACATTAAAACATAGCATTCCTAACGTAATAAAATCACAGATTGTTACAATTAGTAAAATCACAGATTGTTACAATTTCTACAAAATAATTTTACAATTAAATACACGACGACACTGTCCCGCCCCACAACTAATGGGGCGGGACAGTGTCGTCGTAGTTCAATAATGCAGTTCTTATCAGTTTGCTGCAGTGAGTTCAAATATTCTTAGAGTCTTAAACTAAAGAAATGGCTGGTAGTTCAAGTGGCGTTTGTTTAATTAAAAAGGGTAAAGCTACCATACTTCTCCGGGCTGGATATCAATACTGTGTCAAATCCAAGTACAAGAATGGTGCAGTTTTGTGGGAGTGTAATACACGTAAAAAAAGTAAATTGTAACAATTTTAAAAATATTTAATTGTAAAAATATTTTGTAGAAATTGTAATCTGTGATTTTACTAATTGTAACAATCTGTCATTTTATTATGTTAGGAATGCTATGTTTTAATGTTTCCTTTTTAATTAATAATTGTAACAATCTGTGATTTTACTAATTGTAACAATCTGTGATTTTATTATGTTAGGAATGCTATGTTTTAATGTTTCCTTTTTAATTAATAATTGTAACAAACTATGATTTTGTTAGGTGTATTAGATAAATTTAACTATTAATCTGTGATTGTAGGTATTAAGAAATGTAAAATCTGTGATTACTTGAAAGTAACTATCTGTATTTTATTTTATAGTACTTATGTTTTCTTATTAATAGCTGTCATTTTACTGAAGAAACGTAACTAATAGTTAAAAATCTGATTTTATTATAAATGAATCGGTTGCTCAGGCTCAGAGGAGCTCTGAATGTTTTTAAAATAATCAAGGTAATATAAAAGTTGATAGCAACGTTTGTGACTCTGATTTTTTTTTGTAAATTTTTAAGTATTAATAAATAAATAAAATAATAAAAAAAAAAAAAAAAAATTATTTATTTCGGACATGGTCCATAGATGTTAGTAAAATACAATAAAATGACTTACAAACTAATGTTAGTAGGTACAAAAACAAGTAAAAAATTTTAAAATAGGACGACCCCGGACACAATTTTAAGTCAGGTGTTTCTCGCCCACCCTTCGCCCCTCAGCCCGCCGTGTGCAGGTGTGTCCAGTGCGCGAGGATGGGCGAGTCCCACCTGGACGCCAATGCGCTCAGGATGCCGTTGGTGGAGGCGCGAAGCCTGCGCTGCAGTGAGGCGCAGCGCTTGCGCAGTATGGCCGGGAAGCCATCTGTCTGCGCCTCGGCAAACATGCCCGACGCGCTGCAGAACCTCGGCAACCCCATCAGCGTCCTGAACGCATTGTTGTATTGGACTCGCAGGGCGCTGAGCGCTCCCTTTGTATGTCTGACCCACAGGCTGCACGTGTAGAATGACTGGCAGTAGGCTCTGAAGAGCGTGACCTTGACTTGCCTGGTACACCGTGCAAACCTGCGGGCCAGCATGTTACAGCGGACCGCCAGCGCCCTGCGCTCCCGCTCTATGTCCGCGTCGTCGTTCAGGTCCTCGGTGACCCAGTGGCCCAGGTATTTGAACTGCGATACAGTGTTGAGAGGAGTGCCACACAACGTCACAGGCGGTACATTAGTGTATCGCTTCGCGCGCGACTTGAAAATAAGCAACTCACTCTTCTTCGCGTTGTACCTGAGCCCATGGGCCTCCGCGTAGGACTCGCACTTCTGCAGCAGACCTCTCAGTCCTCCGATCGATGGACTCAGCAACACCATGTCGTCCGCGTAACTTATGTTATTGACAGTAACGAACGTCACCGACAGCACAACCGATCTTGGCGTTGCTGAGCCCAACGATCAGCTGATTGACGTACAGGTTGAACAGGCGGGGCGAGCTCAATCCCCTATTGTATTGTAATCAGGCTTAAATTTAATTTAATTTGATTATAAAAATAATCAATAAGTGAGTTCTTATCCAATAATAAATAGAAGGTACCTGATTCTTACATTAGTATTTTATTTTTAACGTAATGGGGTTTAATGAACTTTTTAGTTCAGTAATCCCCATTATAAGCTCCAATTGGTGTTAACGGGGATTAATGAACAAAAAGTTCACTAATCCCCGTTGACGGGGATTGTCAACGGGGATTAGTGGAATAAGCCAAAAATAAATACTTCCTTCATCAAGACAACATAATTAAATATTTAGTTTTATTTATACAGGTTGTAAACTTGAAACTGACACTGATATGAAGCCGAAGGATGCCGAGTGCTCACTATTGGTAACTGAACAACTTTGGGTACACGTCTTTTCGATTTTCGCCAAATCAAATTAAGACTCCACATCATTCTATTTTTATTATTATTATTAAATGGCTACTCCTCTTAATAATGATGTAATTTCGTGTTATTTAGGACTCTCCAAACATATCGATTTGTAATGCGACATTGGTATCCATTTTTAAATGGAAAAGTCGTCAAGCAGAAGGTCGAGTTATCGATACAGAACATTCATTCGACTTCCTTCTTTCCACACAATCGTTACACTCTGATTGAACTAGTTTCTCTTAACATCCACATTTTTCCCAGTGTCAGCGGTACGCGTTCAATCACATATCACCCTCACGGGCCCGCAACCTTTACCTCACCCAATTAACCAATCGTTTGACCTCTGTGCGCCCCGATAACCCCAAACAAAAACTAATATTAATGCTTTTCCGAACCACCGAAGTTCGCTATCTAATCTATTAAATTGGGTCTCACGGAGTTATGCCGACACAAACGTGAGTTGACGGCCAAACCGTGGTCATATGTTTTCACTTCACGTCTCGCTCGCTAGCGACTGCGTATTAACGTGGCTCTAAGTTACCTGGGTATAATAACATTAGCTTGTAGCTGTAATGTTATTATCGTAGTCACTAGCGAACGAACTTACTAGGTACAGCAACTCGATTGTGGTAGCTATTATCCATAAACGAAACCTACGTGAATATCAGTATTTTCTATCCCAACGAATGAGCTAAAAGCTCATGCTATAAGCTAGCCTTTGGTTGTTCTTTCTAGTCTAATGGAAATAAACTTCAAGGTGCCGCTACAGTAGTTCAGAGGTGGAGGTCGAATCTGCGCCGCCGTCTCATTGGGGCTACTGTGACTTAAATTGTGTGTGTCGGTTTGTTTTCGGAATATAATTTTCACCCGTTCGAGGCGAAGGAAACTTCAGAGACAAATTGTTTTAAAATGTCATCTTTCCGCTAGAGCGAATGGGTAATTTATAGGAATATTTAAAAAAAACACCAAATCAAAAGCCTCGTTATATTTGATAGTAGGTACCTACAACAAAAGGCGACGTCGTTCTCGGAGCACAATCTAAAAATTCAATAACAAGCAGCACGGAGCGGGCGCGGCGGGCGGGCGCCTCTGCCGAATAACAATAATTTGGCAGCCAGCATCCGCCAAATTCCGGACGTGTTCGTTCCATTTTTAAATTTGACAGGTCCTAGCCGATTCGCGCTCCAACGCCGCCGCCATGTTGCGTCCAATAACTCAACGCGTAATGTAGCGCGAATGCGACACGATTGTTGTCATTTTCGCAAATTATGCGAACGCTACAAGCCTACTGCCAATGTTTATCTGTGCTCATGAAAGCACTAAATTACGCAGTGCCTGCTCTATGCAGATAATATAACTAGCGCCAGACTATTTGCACTGAATTTATTATTGCCTAATAGAGATAAGCGTAAAGGTCGATTCACAATCACAGATTTAACGTCAAAATTGTGCGTTTTGTGTTTGGCGGGAAAAGTGGGCACGGTGTCCGCTGATTAGCTGGCGTACCTAAATAGTGTGGCGAACAACGCGGTGTTGTCTGTGATTGTCTTTACTTTTATAGTAACTATATATTTTTATATAAAAATTTGCATATTATTTAAAATTCAGTGCTTTTTCGAGATCCACGATTATCAGCACGCCTAATGCGGATATAATATTATTTTATTCGTTGTGATTGGCTGCGTAGTTAATTTGCGTAGTATATTTAAAGTTTCAAAAGTTTAAAAAATTATTCGTCGTTGCTCGTCGTCCATTTAGTTCACCTGGACTACGGGTTTTTTTTGCCCGTAGTACACCCAGGTGAACTACGGGAAATTATTTTTGGGAAATTGATTTCTACGGAAGTCTCATGAACACTCATTTGTTTGTGCAGAAATACCACGAGTACAACGTGGAGGTGGTGCGCAAGGACGGGCTGCTGCTGATGCGCGAGCTGGCCGCAGAGGTCAAGAACCACATGGACTTCAAGATCAACTCTGTTAAGGTAAGTGTGCTATAGTGTGGATGCACAATGACAGATGATTGATGTTTAACATAACATGGCGATTGCCGTATTTCTTGATTATATTTTATTAAATATAACATCAATCTCATTATCAATGCGAAATCACGCACTTTTTAAAAGTAAGTATTAAGTACTTTTAACCTATTAAAAAAATTTAAACCAATATTTCAGTATTTCCTTGTTACTGTCATCATGTCCATTGTGCCATCCGCTAATTGCTTGGGTTGGGTGGCCTGAAAATTGTGGCAATGGTGATTGTGAATTTAATTAATAATAATAAAAATATTATAATTTTTTCGTTTAAATGAAAATATTGTTCAATATAAGTTTTTGAATATTCCAATTAAGATATAAGTATTAATGGTTAAAGACGTACTTCAACCCTCTTTGGCATAATCAGATTCCTGACTATCAAATACTATATACCTTTAATTAATTTATTATTGAACTAATTTCAATTCTGTCTCCTTCAATGTAAGTATGTCTAATTTGTAGAATAAAGAAAATAATTTAGTTTTCAATACTTATCAACTTATTTTCGACGCTAATGCCTCCTTTTGGCTTACCTACTATCCTTTATGTTACACCCTGTGTAATGAATGGTAGAAAGGATTTGACCGAATCAATTTGCAAGAATGTTGCAAGTTACCTTTTGAATCGGAGGCGTTGATGGAATTGCGTATACCGGGTACAAATCACAAAACATTCCAATCCCTCCGGTTAATTGAATCCTGTAGGCCTTCATTAGAGGCCGGGGAACGAATCGACAAAAACGAACTTTTACAGAAAGTAGAACGCTGGGGCTCGGACAAAAACCGCAAATGACATTCGGGAGGTGGCGCGGATCGAATAATTACGTCGGCGGCGGCTCATGCCCGAACTTGGCTTTCACACTCCAAACATTGTCGCTCCTTCATAAAACTTCGCCGTCTACTCGCGATGCCTGAATTATACATGTTTTACTGAAACGTAAGTAGATACTTAGCAAACTTCCTTGAAATAAAGGGATCCTTTATCGCGCATTATTAAAACTTCGGTCTCATTTTACTCAACGCAGTTTCCCTAATGAGAACCACACAAATGAAAGTTTTAAACTATTGGATCCGATATAGCGGGAAATCTTATGTTATTATCTATAATTATGGAATAAGTAAATTTTATTTATTATTTTATCTACCTACATCCATGTAATTTTTTTGGCTCGAAATTACAATACCATAGGTCACTCTCAATTTATTATTTCGCATTTTACTATGTTGGCAGGCATACTTATGGCGTGAAATATAAAATTAACAACCACGGGAAGTTTTTTCCCTGTGGTCCACCCAGGTGAACCACGGGGAAAAACTTCCCGTGGTCCACCGAGGTGAACATCCGAGGTGAACCACAGGCAATAACCCGTATTTGTCACCGAACTACTCGTACTCGTAACTCGACCCGACTTGTCTTCTATTTTGAATTTAAGAAAGAGTTATTTCCATTGAAATTGTCAAGTTTGCACCAAATTGAAAGTTGAACTGGAAAGCCTCAGTCAGGCTAGTTGAAGATTCAAAAGTATTCCAATATCAGTGGGCTGGCGAATCGCGAAAGACGGGGTCGCAGTTGCAGGGCGTGAGCGGGGGCGGAGGCGGCGGGGTGAGGGGCGGCCGGGGCAGACATCGGCCATCGTTGAATATGTTAATGCGCTCGCTGTCGCCGCAAAACCTTCGCAGACATATCTTATTGCTTTTTATTTCGAGACTGATACTTCTCAAGTATGTACTCTACGTTTGTGTAATAGCAAGCAACCTTGCCCTAAGTTACATTTATGATGTTATTCAATAATCTAGTATACCACATTTCCCTTAAACCGAGTTGTAGTCCCTTTCATAATCCGTTAAAAAAATGGTAAGGTAGACAGGGACAGAAGGCAACGGTGGAATAACTTTAAATTATGTTTATGGATACTAGCTACGAGGAGGTAGGCTGCTGCTGAAATGAGCGAAAAACTAGTCCATTTTAAGGCTAACGTCTTAAGTTGCAAACTTAGGAATTTCGCCTTAATAAGTACCTCCATATTAGTTATTAGATTAGTTACTAGTACTTCTTCTTCTTGCGGTGCCACTCCTATTGAAGATTATACTTAATTACCTAGGACTACATATACTTATGTATTCGTGCCTATTATTTCATTTAAATTCCATCCATGAGTTAACAAAGTAAACGCAACCTTATTATACACTTGGCGGCTTATTAAGTTATTACGCTAAGCGCGATACAGGGCTGTAGCAATGCTTTAAACCCCCCATTAAATTATGATCAAAATAGGTACTTTACTTTTTCCAATTTTGGTACTGAGGAATATACTTATATTAAGTACCTATTGGTAAATATTGTCAAAGAATTCAATTTACAACGAATTTTCTGTAAATCTCAATAAAAGATGAATAAACAATACCTCGTTTTTATATGATAATAATTTTTGTATTCTGTCTAATGCCTTATATTCTATTTCTAATACCACAATGTAAACTTTAGATACTTAGATACTTTGGATAGGCCGATCTACCTCGAATAAATAGGTACAAACTATGCCTGGCTTCTTCTGCTGAAGAGGAATGTTCTGCAAGAATTTGCCCCCTCGTACGATAAATCCTGTATCCGCGCCTGTATTACGCTAATAAGCTGCGTATACTGCAGCAAACGGAATTCATCGTCGGAATATTTCAAAGTGCACACAATAAAGGGCCGGAATCCGCTTCAACAGGCTATGTTGGTAAATTCTAAACGAAGCCGGCTCAAGCACCCCCTACCAAGGCATCTTTGGAATTTTATATGAGCTCTTACTCGTACAGTACTACAAGATATGAAGATATAACGAGCGTGAATAAAGCGACTTTCAATTCGACTTATTGTCTATTTTTGGATTTGGATGAGTTCCTAACTGAATTACCAGGCGAGTGGTCATTCAGTTTGGTGATTCAGACACCTACAAATTGCAAAGAAAATAGCCTGTGGTGGCTCAGTTGGTAAGAGCGTGTCACGGAATGACAAGGTCGCAGGTTCAAGTCCTGCCCACGGCTAGAAATTTTTCATCATGTTTAAAATTGCAAAGATATCGATTTTGCGCCCTCTTCAACAAGAAGATACCTAACTGTAAGTAAATATAATATCAAAGAACTAAACGATTCTAGGGTCAAGGGCAAGGGACATACACAAAATTTTCACAGAAGTGAAAAAATGTTTTTTATCCAAAATTTACAAACAGTTTAATATAGATTAATCGAAGCTAAATAGAAAGACTTTTAATATAAGGCAAATACGTTACGACGAGATAAGCTGTCAAATATTTTTATAGCCCTGATTTGCGCTTTCCTTTCATTTCTATTTGCGAACCGATGGTAGAAGCGCCGCAGTCGACGCCCGATCTCGCACAAATCTCGCATGACAATTCACTTTGAGCGGATTTCTACAGCGGCTTCACTCACACGCCTCGCGCCACTCTTAGCACGACCCGGGGACGCTATATGACTATGCAATTCCTGGGATTTAAGTGAATTTAACCCGACGCTAATTAAATTCAATTACGGGTTTCGGTTGCGTATGTTTAGTGGGATTATTCGGTAAAGCCCATGTGTACGTACTGATACCGCATGGGATGGTTTAGATATTAGTAAAAGCGAGGTTATATTAGAAGTCATGAAGTTAGAAGTAGAGCCATTGAGTTTTTTGATCAGCGATAAATTCTGGCATAGGTGATATCACCCAGGAACAGTGGAATGAACCTAGTTAAATAGGGCATGATTTGTAAGAAAACCCTAATGGATATTGTCAAACCTTTCAAATGGACCATTCGATCCCAATTCAGTACGTACAGTGATATCGCAGCCGTAGCTATCTCAGTTTTTGATGCTGTAGTTAGAATGCTCTTATAACGTTATGTTCAAGATTCAGAGATCAGGGTCAGCTCACTTGGAGCTGGCTTGTCCGATTTCACACAATTTTAACATTGTAAGAGCGATCTCACACTAAGCTCGCGCCCAAAGACGGCTCTAAATCTAGACTTTGGAGGATACTCTTTCTACTACAAAGCCAAATTGATCTCGAAGGGTAGCTATTTTGTGCTCATAGCTTTCAAAAATTCGTGTAGATACGATTAAGCAACAACATTCCCATTGCTCACTGTAGCGTTCATAAAGTACAAAGATTCGTGTAATGTGCCTAGGAACATAAAATTCAACGGAAAATTGAACTCTTTCAGTTCAGTTCCTATGGAAACCTTTGTAAGCGCGTCTGTGCCTCGTTTTGTAAAGCGTGAAAAATGTGAGTGCATCATTGTTCTACAAAGATAACAATTCAGTTTGAAATTGTTATCTCCGCTTTGTAACAGAGAGTTATTCATGTTTTCTCGGAGTGATTTGTTTTCTTTATTAAGGGGAACGAAGAGGCATCGCCCCATACTAATTGTTATAGGAACTTGGATCGATATTTGAGGCGATTACACTATGCCACCCTAAACTTCATTGTTGCTAAACGAGGCGCCCACTCTGTCGCCTTGTAGCGTATGAGTGACAGTTGCGGTTAGGTTTAGGATAAGATTTGGCGGCCGAGACAGAATCACACCTAAAACAACACCTAAACCCCCGGATAACGCGGATCAGTTGAACTATCTGTAATGCAAGCATACATATTTAGTTTTTAGTTTAGTTTATATTTTTAGGATAATAATAATGGGCATTTTTAAAAAGACATTGCCCCATTTCAATGGAGCTTTGCCCCACCTACAAAACTACGTGACCATTCAAGCTGTCCTACCTATCATTTTGTTGGGGACTTATTACAGGTTTCATATTGCATAATCATAATCAGTATCATTTTCTACTACTCTCGCAACTCCTATAGAAGAATAACAAAAACGATGAATAAATTGCTTCGATTTCTTACTATTTTCTGAATTATTAATTAAGCTGTTTTTTCGAATCGCAACTTGTACAAAACTTTATTTTAAACCAATAATTTTAATAAAAAACGGAGATATTTTTACATTTATTCGTTATCTTGTACAACTTGCGGTTGATGGTGGGGCAGAATCTGGCATTGTCATTTATTGTTATTTAAATAAAGTACATTGTTCATTCTTAAACAACGGTTAAATGAATAAACATCGAGTTTGATTTAGATAGGAATTATTTTTTAACTTGATGATATTATTATTTTTTATCCTTCTAAACTCCTTTATTAAACACAGAAATGTGTTGACTAATGTTTTTTGACATTTTTTATCCCCAGCACCTTTTCCTTGCAAAGAGATAAAAATGTATAAGTAGTCAAAAATGTAAAAAAATATACATAGTAATAGATGTAACTCTGTCATGACCGCTAATTTAATCTAAACCTAAACGGAACTGTCACTCATACGAGTACATCACGTAAGTGAGCGGGACGCCTTGCTTAGCGACGATTAAACACTCTGGAATCGCCATATTAATGAATTTACTTGCAATAAACGATATGAATCTGAATAACTTCAAACAGGTTTCAATGTGCGTTGCGATACCATCTTGTATGGGGCGGCAGATCTCCGTTGCCATTAAACAAAAGCGACTTGTAGGATCTCTATCAAGGGACGGACGGACGTTGTCGGTATTGTCTAACAATGTGCCGATCTAATCCTATTTTGCTGTCTTATCAAATCATGACGCCTATATTTAAATATTAGATAAGATACGACTAGACTCTAGTCTATCACCGAGCTACTCGTATCTTATCTAATATTTAAATAGTGTCTAGTCACTAGATAGTCACTTGAACTTTATGGGATGCTAACTTTTGCCTACATACGGCTCAACCGTTTTGAAAACACGCATTATGAAAATAAAAGCCACATTATTACAAGGGCTAAGTTTTAGATTGCTGCGCAAGCGTCGCACGCAGGTTCAATCTCCATCTGTAAGACTTTCGTGGTGGCTCCTAGTTCACAGGCTTTATTACTTCAGTTAGTTGGAATGGAAGAGAAGAAATAAATAGGGGCATTCTCTTCCACTTTAATTTATTTCACAAAATTCATTCATTCATAACTTTTAATATAGAACTCGTACGCACGCAATTTAACTACCAAATCAAAGTATAAATAAAGTGCAAATTCACCAGATTCAAATTCTGTTAATTTAGGACCGCGGTAAGGATTTCATTTTAGTATTTTCAGTGCATTCAGATGCTCTCAAATGCGCTCAGACTTTAGTTTATTGTAGCCTTTGCAACAATGTAAATTCTAGATTTATAATCGGAACAGAATAGGTGCCTAGTTTTCTAGATAGCTCCGACTCCTTGCAACGTAGCACTTTAGCGAGCGAGTGTTCCAAAGGTTTCCCGAGGCGTCACAAGGCCCGGGCTCTCTGAATGCACTCGACGTCGCAGCCGTCTCTGTATTTGCATTCTGACTCTGCATTCCCATTCCCAATTTAAAGCATTGTCGGATGAACGCGAACCTCCAAAGCGGAGATGCTGTGAGCTTAAGTTCCAAACCGGGGTTCACTATTGTTTCATTGATTGCTTCTATGAATTCAAGTTGAGTATTGAGATAATAAGTAAATATATTATAGTGATACAAAACGTTTGCTTAACTAAGAAGGATATATGAAGTTCGAGATTATGATAAGGTCTTATGTTTCCACCAAAAATAATGACCTAAGAGACTTGATCACACTAGCGTCTTTCGAGCGTCGACGTCTTGTCGGCGCCCGCGGGGCGTCAACGCGGCGGCGTGGCGTTTGCTTGGCGGCGTCCCGTCGCGCCAGCGGTGTCTTTCGAGCGTTGTCGTCTAAGGAAAGGGAAATGAAAATGTGAAGGACGACAACGCTCGAAAGACGCGCCGCGCCGCTGACGCAAGCGTCACGTCGACGCTCGAAAGATATCGTGTGGCATCATTTAACTCCATTAATAACCATGGTTTCATTAATTGCGTTGAGATATTCAGTTAAGACCAGGCTAAGACGTACAAAGAGGTCGGTAATGTAAGGTACAAAGGTTCAACACAAAACGTTTGATTTATTATCAGTGTCAAAGAGATGTAGCTGTTTTGATATGATATCAATTACCTAACGTTGTGAAACGTTGCCTTATCCATTTACTTTGAGAGCTTAATAGCGGTGTGATTACGAGAATGAACTTCCATTACTAAGGAACAAATACGATTCTCAGAGGCCATGTAGGTACAATCGACATGACTCGGCCACTCTTAGTCACCAGTAATACGACCCAGATTGCAATGGTTTCGTGGTTGGTGTGCTGTAGATGGTACAATACCAATATTTTTTTCTTATGGGTTGGAGAGAACTTACGTGCTAAACGCACGTAAGTTCTCTCCAACTTACGCATCTGAAGCTTCCCACGTAGGTATCAGAGTAGGTATTCCTATGCACGCGGAGATCCCATCATAGAAAATGTCTCGCATCTTGGCACTTGTATCAAATCTTCACACAATGACATAGTCATCGAAATAATATCTCACACAACACAATGTTTTCACAGTGATTACAAATAGCCCTAATAAGATAAGATCACTAATTTTGACCGATTATTTTAATAAAAGATCACTTCACTTCACTTTTTAAAATATGGCTTCTATCTACACACCGTTACCGTAGTGCATTATTACCTATAATATTCTAGTACTTAACACAGATGGGAACTTTCATGATAGTTATATCATATAATTAACAATAAATAGCATTAAGTTTTTATGTTTTAGTTACTCTTTTTTGTGGTCTTCGAGATTAGCGAGACTGTACGAGAGTAGGAAAGGCCTGAAAAGCAGCGTGTCGCTGAGGCCTTTCCTATTCATCTGTAACAATAGGTACTACTATAACTAAGTTACTTTTAAGTTAATTATGTTCAGATGAATAAATGTCTCTTTATTTTTTTTTTATTTTTTTTTATCTACCGTGGCTGGCACAGTAAATCGCCGAACATACCGATTATTTTTCATAACTACTTTTTTGACATAGAGTGTTTAATAGATTAAGGGCGTCGTGACTGTTGAAGAGCAATAAGTTTACATACGTATTTACAATCTCAAATCGACAAAGTTAAATATCGGAAGATCGGAAGGAAAACTGCATAATACAAGTTATTCTTGTGAGTGTGAATTAGTCATACTCTACATATAAAATTGCATAATAAAAGCGAGTCCTAATATAATACATTACTTATGTAGTGCATGAAGAATGTTATTGGCACAGATGGAAGACCCTATTAAAATCCCAAAAGATCCTAATAAAATCTCTGGCTGCTTGGCAAAGACTAAATTCCGTGAGGTCACATACGCTACATCAATTTATTTTTAATTTGTCGCGCCATGATTTTCATTTTTTATCTCGCTAATAAAGCATGGTGTAGCCGGGGCCTGGCGGGCGGGAGGGGGGATAGGTTAGGTAGAGGGTGGGCACATCCCGCAGGCTCTGTTTACATTATACCTATTATATTATTATGATTTATTACTCAATCGATGCGCCGCGCGCGAGGCGCCTGCTATGTAATTTCAGAATTTTGCCTAAGTTCGTGTACTGGAATTTGAACTACGCTCCTGCACGTAAAGGAATCAGGCTCTTTGATATGCCTTGCAAGTGTATAAGAGGTATTTATTAGGTATACTAGCTTTGTTAGCTATTTCGTGAGCGTGAACTGAATATTGCGGGGTGCTACGTACGAGCTACGAGAATGTAGTACTTAAGTCTACGATTACTTTTTATCGTTATTAATGTTACTCGTATTTAGGTACGTCAGAGTCAGTATGTAGGTACTTACTCGTAGTAGATAGAGAGCTCATTGGGGATGTAGTTAGGACATTGATGAGTCTTGTATAGCGCAGTATTCTATTATTAATAATCATGAAGTCCTAGATTATAGTATTAAATATGTATATCAACTTACGTCATATACCCTAGCGGGCAAGACAGATATTATGTTAGGAGCCTTTACTATTCTAGTAGGATTATGGTGCCATCAGATATTATTATGACGTCGAAATTTAAACCTAATTATACCGTAATATCTGGCCTTTATTGTTTTATTATACGAAATACAGAGAAGATAAAGTATTTATTTAGGAAAATACGCTGAATTATCCCAAATATTACCTCAAAATTCGGGATAATATGCTGGAAGAAAACTCTTAAAAGGGTTAATCGCCTTCATAAAAAATAATCTCATTTTTATTTGTATACATAACTAGATTTAAGATACTTTTTTATTTTCCTACTTTCCTAGTAACGTTTCAGAAAGAGTAAACTGCTGTATAATAGGAAAATTCGATATTTGGATGTTGTATACTCACGCTCAAACGTCTTGACATTGATGCATTAACACCAAATTTTCATCCCCGAGTTTAAACAGCCTACTTTTTACTCCGGGAAAGTATCGTTTTCCTATGGGAAACTCGCAATCCGCGGGCGCCGCGCGCCGCCACGGGACAGCGAGCTGTTTAATAATTTTGCACATTCACCGCATTCGCATTAAACGTAATTAATTGCGTGGTTTCAATATACAGTAGGTATACGAGTATGTATACGAGTGAGTATTATAGGTAAATCAACACAAGCACTGGCGGGTAAATTAGCCGGGACATGTGGAAATTAGAGGTCGACGAATTATTTGGTTGCGGTCATGTTACATCTCTGTAATGTCGTTTAGTTAGATAATACGAGTTGATTGTAGCAATTCCAGATTGCGTACGCTAATATTAGTCCCCGCTAAGCGAGGCGTCCCGCTCGCTCTTACGCGATGTAGCATATTAACGACAGTGACAGTTGGGTTTAGGATTAGGATTCGACTTAGTGGTAGAATTACCTCTCTGTCGTCTGCTTTTAACCTCTGTTTAAGTAAACTTAGTGCAGTATAGTTCAAAAAGTAGTGATATCCTTTTTATAACTTTGGTGTAGGAAAGGAGGGAGAATTTTTAGACATGTCAGGTTGAATTTATAATTAATTACTACTATTTTTCAACCTTTTTTTTCTTCAATTTCTATTTTCGCTAACTTAGATCATTAATCGTACATTGGGTAGATACAGTCGAAGAGAGAGATAAGTATACAGGGGGCCTCAATAAGGTTGAGATTTTTCAAAAACTACTGGACCGAATTTAATAATTATTTTACAGTTACATAGTTTTAAGTTTTATCTATCAAATAGTGAAATAATTTTTGCAATAGGTCAAGTAGCTTTTGAGGAAATGACAACCTTAAAAACTCTCCTGTACACCTTTCTGTGTGTTCGTTCCACCGTACCTATATTCCAGCTATATGAAAATCTAAATAAACCAAATATAATAACGATATTATATTTGTTTTGTAAGTTAATTTTAGTTTTTTATTGAATATAAGTAAGTTCCTTATTAAATTTAAAAAAAATAACGATAATATCAATCGCATAAACCAAAAAGCATGCCCAACTAGCGACACCGAAAGCAGCTGGAAGGCACTTCAGCGTGCTAAAACTATCACGAAAGTGTTTCACGGAACTATCCAAAGCCCTTTGACGACCAACTTCGCGACAAGAACAACAATCTCCTTGTAATATGTTACAGTATACAGGCGTGTCGGAATTCCGCTGCAAGCCTAAGTGCAAGGCGCACCGCCAAATTCCGGCGGCGTGCCGCAGGGCGTGGGGGTTCCCCCTGCTGGGGACTCCCCCAGGAAGTAGACCACTGCACTTGCCCGACCTTAATGCCGCCATCAGCAAATTGCGAAACACCAGCTGTTTGCGACAAGAAATCTCTGACATAATTCACGCCATTGGACCGCAATTCGTGCGGGAAATTGCTATGACAATCATCTCCGATGCAACGTTTGGGACGATTACATGCAATTGGTTGAAAATGCTGGATATTGAAATGCAAAAGTACAGAGTGGCAGAGCAAATGTGATCACCGTTAACTGGATAATCAGTATCAAAGGCTAATATTAAAAATTATTAGAACCCCTTTTCAAAAGTTGATTGTTTTGTGAGTCACTAATTTTTATTTAATTTTTAACGACTTTTAATATCGGTTGTAGACCGTATTTTGTCGCTTTCACAATGCGTTACAAAAACGTCAATTTGTAAATGGACCGATAGCATGAAAAAACGTTCAGTCACGTTTTTGGCTAATAGAGTTGTTGTGTTGTCGACTGTACAGATTAAAGCCTGACACATACACGGGCGGACTGCACGCGGCCTGCGGCCAGTTGAATCGTATGCCCCGCCATCTTTTCTGCTAGTTTTCGGTAGCGATCTGAGGCCTATGCCGCAATCCGCTACATACGGGACGTTAACGTCGGGAGAAAATGGGGCGGGCGTGCGTTTCAACTGGCCGCAGGCCGCGTGCAGATCGCGCCTGTGTGGGAAAGACTTTAATCGTGTTTGATTGAGTGAAGGTCGGGCAATATCTGTCGGGTGTAGGGGCGAGGCGAGGGTTATTAAACAGCATCTCGCAGGGGAATGCACCGTGACCCACATCCCGCGCTGCACCGCCCGACTTTATACGAGTGGACTTTATTGATTCGCAGTCTTGAGACGCTGCCTCTGTCCCGCTCACACGCGTTTCGGGACACGGGAACGACCGGGAGCGGTGATTCCCGTAGGCTACTTACTCAATATTCCAAAGGCGCGCCGGGACGCCTGCAGTAATAGGACTCTTAGGTAACACGCAATGTACTAAACGAGTATTTTATACGCGGTCCATTCTATAAATTGAAGGTTTTCTCCTTTCAACGCCCTTCGCAGGGATTTGCCAATCCTTTTGATCCAATAGGGAGATGTTATATAGGTGTGTATAGAACAGAGATGAGATAGAGATTTGAGGCGCTAATTTAAAGAAGAATGACGTGCAAATGTATTAACTAGAAATAAACCGTTACCTACGACTCCGAATAAAGCCGTCACGCTCAATTGAGCTTTATTAAGCTTATTATAAATCAATAGAGCGTGACGTGAGACTCCTCCCAGACCAGATGGAGGGATGACCTGCACAGGTTGCATACATGCAAAAGGCCTAATCAGGTTGATTGGCTTATTGCTTTGGGAGAGGCCTATGTCAAGCAGTGGACTATTACGGGCTGAATTAATGATGATGAATTTGGGCTAATTGGTCACAGTAGGCTTTACTATAGATAATATACTTCAAACTTCAAACTTCAATATTTATTCTGAAAATAGATCCTTATGAATACTTTTTCATGTCAAAATATAATAAAAATTATACAAAAATACAAAAACTAAAATTAACCAATTTCAATATTAAATATAAATTCATTCAATTAATTATAAATGTCATTCAATTAAAAATATAAGTCTATAATATTAATAAAAATAGCTCATTTATAATAAACCAGAATATACTTGTATTAGACCGAATTCGGGGAGCACCACGCTTCTTTGTCAGTAATGTAGTCATCGGTAGTATAATATGCTTTTCGCATTAGGGTTTTCTTTACATGGGATTTAAACTTCGTTTCGGTTAGGCATAAAATATCATCAGGAATCTTGTTATAAAAGTTAATCCCATTACCCATGAAGGAATTTCTAACTTTACTCAGACGAAAGCGGGGAATTGACAATTTGTTCTTATTTCTAGTATTGTAATTGTGAGTATCAGCATTTGTACGATACAAGTGGATATTTTTTCGGATGTTCATTATGTTCAAATATATATATTGTGACGCCACAGTAAGGATTCCGATCTGCTTAAAAACTTCCCTAAGAGAGTCTCGGCGCTTAAGTTTGTAAATTGATCGCACCGCTCTTTTCTGCAAAACAAAAATCGTTTGGATATCCGCAGCTTTGCCCCATAAAAGTAGCCCATAAGACATAATACTATGGAAATAACTAAAGTATACTAATCTTGATGTTTCGACATCAGTGAGTTGCCTGATTTTCCAGACTGCATAGGCTGCGGAACTAAGCTTTCCAGACACTGCTTCAATGTGAGAGTGCCACTGGAGTGTTGAGTCTAATGTTATTCCGAGAAAAACAGCCGATCCCGCAAACTCTAATGCATCACCATTCAATATAATCTCCGGCACAATACTCTTTGTATTTGGCATTGTAAATTTGACACATTTTGTCTTCCTTGCGTTAAGTAACAGGTTATTTGCAGTAAACCAATCTGATAACTTAGTGAGTGTATTGTTTACATCGTCAAAATAAACCTTATTTCTGTCAAATTTAAAAATTAATGATGTATCATCAGCAAACAACACTATTTCACACATATTATGCAGGAAAAAAGGCAAATCATTGACGTAGATTAGGAAAAGTAGAGGCCCCAATATTGAGCCCTGTGGAACTCCCATCCGCACAGGAGACCCAGAAGACTGCACGTCGGCGATGCGCACCGTTTGAACTCTGTCATGCAGATAAGACTCCAGTAATTCCAGTGACCTATCCCGCACACCATAATAATGCAACTTCGTCAAAAGGGTTTCATAATCAACGCAGTCAAAAGCCTTTGACAAGTCGCAAAAAATGCCAATAGCGTCAAGAGAGCTCTCCCAAGCCTCATAAATGTTCTTGAGGAGCAAAGTACCTGCGTCGACAGTTGACCTTCCCCTGGTAAAGCCGAACTGGTGTGTATGGAGTAATCTGTTGGAACCAAAGTGAGACAATAGTTGGTTGAAGATAATCTTTTCGAAAATCTTACTCAGTGCCGGTAGTATGGAGATTGGCCGAAAGTTTGCAAGATTGTTTCTTTCTCCCGATTTAAAAAGAGGAATGACTTTACTGTACTTCATCAGATCGGGAAAAACTCCATCGTCAATACATTTATTGAAAATAAAAGCCAAATGGTGTGAAATTATGCCAATCACGTTTTGCAAAATACTGACTGATAAGCCCCATAAATCTTCGGTCTTTTTTATATTGATAGTTTTAAATGTCTTTATTATATCAGTATGTGTAATATGCCTGAATTTAAATTGTGTGGGGCATTCTTCAACAGACTGCTTCAGTAACGATTCTGCAATAACAGAAGAGGAGTTCAGTGACTCAGTTGTCACAACAGGCACATCAGAAAAGTAATTCACGAAAGCGTTAGCAACTTCCTCATCTGTCTTTATCAACTTATCATCAACCTTCAGAGCGAAAACATTTTCATGGTTGCGTTTTGTTTTGCCAGTTTCATTGTTTATGACATTCCAGGTAGTCTTTATTTTATTACTTGAATGCTTAATCTGGGAACTCAGGAATAGGGACTTGGCAGAGGCACAGACTCTTCTAAAGATTTTAGAGTATCTTTTTACATATTCAGCAAAACCAGGGTCTCGAACGTAATTTCGCATACTGTACAACTCGTACAGTGTAGTTCTGCATTTATGAATACCGGCTGTCGCCCAGTCACTAAATTTGGGGTTATTATTTACTTTAATAGTAGCGGTTGTAAATACGGTATTGGCTTCCTGAACAAGGAATTCAAATAGACCGGCATACAGTTCCCCGGCATCATTCTGATCAAATGGAAGCGTGACTAACTTTGATTCAATGTTTGATTTAAATTGTTCGATTCTATTATTAGTTATTGGTCGACAAGTTAGTTTTCTCGACGGCCTAAATCTTTGACCCCTAACACAAGCTTTTTGACCTCGATGATCAGAACTCAAACGATCCATAATCGATTCCCTTAAAACTTCACAATTACAGAATATGTTATCTAAGCATGTAGCTGAGTGTTCGGTTATTCTAGTCGCTTCATTGAATAAATTACGCAAATTGAAAGATTGAAATAATGTCAAAAATTTAGTACTAACTGAAGATTTATCCAAAATATCCACATTGAAATCGCCACATACTATTAAATTTTTCCCTTGTTTAAGTACCCGTCGCAGTGTATCTTCCATCACTGCTTCGAATTGCGAGTAATCCCCCGAAGGCGGTCTGTATACGCAAACAACTACGTACTCATCTAGTTCCACGCATGATAATTCGACAACCCTTTCAATCGATAAATTAGTAATGTCTTTACGTTCTTTACATTTCAAATTGTTTCTAGTCATTATCAACGACCCACCATGAATTGCTGACCGTCTATTGAATGAGCTTACAACTCTATGGTTGTTGAAGTTAATTATCATTTCATTATTCTTGAACCAATGTTCAGTTACACACATAATGTCTATATTGTCACTTTCTAAAAAAAGTGCAACTTCTAACTCTTTGCTGGAAAACCCCTGAATATTCTGGTGTACAATAGTAATGTAATTTTCCATTGTCTCATTATTTAGTTTAAAGTAGTTTTACAACTCAAGTCAATATTAGCATTAATATTTGAACCATGTTCAGCCGTTACAGACCCTGTAGCATCGTCATGTACATTGTATGCCAAAAATTTGGCAATCTGAAATTTACAATATCGAGATATATTACTAGCAGTAGTATTTTGACTATTGTGGGTCATGTTACATTTTGATTTAAATTCGTTGATGTCAAAAAATATAATGTTACTTTGTTCACAAGTCAAGTTGTATAATAAAGTATTTAGATTATGAATGTGCAAATTGTCTTTGTCGTACAAAGGATGAGAATATGGGAAGGCACATATAATTATTTTTGCTACTCCTTTTCCAACAATTGTCTGGAGAGTTGATATACAATCGATAAGCTCAACTTTCTTAATCTTGTCACTCGTTCCTATTGCTAGTATAAGTGTAGTGTTGCGGGTAAAGTTTGACGTTGCCATTTTATTTACAATTTGCTTGAATGTCGCACCCGGATAACACTCGTTTGTAACTTTCTGGTCGAGATATCTACTCAACATTGATCCCATGCCGATACCCATCTCATCAGAGTATACTATTGTCTGCCGCACAGGGGCGGGTATGCCACCGACCACAGGCGACTGGCGAACAGGCGGCACTAGTTCCGTTGTACCGAGTGGTGATGACGGCGTCGCTGGATTTGTTTGCTGATCTTCCGGTGTGGACGACCTTTCAGAAATTGCCTCTGTATCTCTTCCATCAAATACCTTATAGTGTTGAGGGTCTTTAGGTGGGGCAAGCCGCTCACCACATGGTGCCGAGTCAAACAATCCGGGCACTTTAGCACCGTCAGTAGCAGACGAAGACACCGATAGTAGTAATTCCCTTTGTTGAGTGGAAGACGGCATCGATACCGGGGCAGTGGCTCCCTCCGACTGGGGGTGGTAGGGCAACATCGACACCGAAGCATTCAACCCATGAGCCGATATAGGAAGAGAACTCAGCCCCACCGTCAAGTCGACCGTAGGTAAGGATGTAAGGTGCAATTCCAATGCCTCCAGTAGATCGTTCTCCGTCTCGATGTGTTCCTGGATATCTTTTTTAGCATTCGCATATCGAATATTAAGGTTTTTCAGGGATGCCTCAAGGCCACCGATTACTGACTGTAAGCGCCGAACATCATTATCATATATCTCGCTATTTTGTTGAAGTTCAATAGTACTATTTTCCAATTGATTTAATAAGTCTAATCGCTCTTTTCTTAAAGTAATGTTTTTATTAAGACATTTTTTCATTTTTAATAATCTTTGTGTTTTTTTTATTGATTTGTTCAGTTTTATGTATTTTTTAACTTGTTTACGGCTATTCATTGAATACTTTTTTACAACTGCTCCATCGAAGTTGTCGGCATCATCGGGTCGTGTCACAGTAATGTCGACAGCGCTACATTCTACCAACTCCTCAAATAGACTTTGAGTATGAGCCGACGAACTTTTGTCGCAAGCTATCTGCACTTCTTGTTGAGAGATAACATCGTATGCCTGCCGTAATTCCAATTCCAGGTCAGTGATCCGCTTCAGTGCGGACTCATGAGTGTCATTGCAATGCCTTAGGTCACTGATGTTTTGTTCCAACTGATTACGCTGACTCACGACATCAAGATATTGTTGATGGAGCTCAGTCATTTCATTTCTCAGGGTACCATACTTGTCCAGAACTTGTTGAACCTCTATTTCGCTATCTGCGCGTTCTTCAAGTAATCGAGTATTAAGCTCATTCGAGATCTTCAGCTCATCTAAAGCCAGCTGCAACTTTTTCTCTATATCCTGAATCCGTGCCATGTTACGGGTCGTCATGATATCCAATATTATGTTCTAATAATTTGTCATCGACTTAATAATCTTATAGTATATAAGTCGTCGTACAAATTGCAGCTTCTCAATGTGTCATAAAATAATTTAATTTCGTTTTATTAAAACAAAATGCAAAAAAAAAAAAAAAAAGGTTTTTTGTAAACGCCGTGGATTCGAACCAGGAACATCCAGTGCGACCGGTTAGGCGTTTGAAGCAGAGCGCTCGACCACTGAGCCAAATTGCAGTTAAGTAAAACGGCGAAATTATGGTACACCTTTACGTGACTCGTAATCAGCTGACAAGGTGTTTATCTCAGTTTCTTGATATCAATTACGGAATCACAACACTTGTTTTGACAATGTCAACGGTTATTTTTTGTCCAGGAAGGTATATCTAAATATTGACTGTTATTTTCCACGATATTTAGTATTAATAATGTTAATTTTGTGATATTTTACAGTAATATCTTCAATTAATAGGATGTGTGTTGACTGTATGCCTATAACACATCTATGAACACCATTATTTTTGAATTCGCTTGTTTTATTGTACGTTAAGTTTTTATACACATCACTCGGAATTTATGCAACAATATATATATAAGCAAGCCGAAGACTCCAGTTCATCATCACAATCGACCTGTAACTGTCCACTCTTTCAAGACGCGCATACAGAATCAATCCGATTTTTAGCTTTTTGCATCCAGTTCCTTACCTACCCTACAACATTTTGCAGATCATCTCTCCATCTAGTCTGGAGGTCCCACGTTTACCCGTTCGACTGCAGGTCACGAGTTCGCAATTTAGCGAGTTGAAAGTGAATTGAGAGACCCCGAGATTACTCCCCTGGCACTCTCCCGACTTCTATTAAACTTTAATGCTTCCCAATTTCCGTACGGATTTGGCATAATTTGTGGTTGCATTTAGGATATTACCGTGTAGCCGTGCATTACCCAAAAATATAAATATTCAGCGTGTTATGGAGGTCAGTATAATAAAATTTAAAAAAAATACTGCCTTACAATTCCGATTAGGGAGATTTCTGGAGACTATAGGATGGAATGGCGGTATCTATCCTTTGTAAGATAGACACAGACAGATATTTTTTTTTTTGTTAACCTATATATTGTCCCACTGCTGGGCAAAGGTCTCCCCGCTCCTCTTCCATCCATCCCTGTCCTGAGACTCTTCCAGCCACCCATCCCTGTATCTAACGATATCGTCTCTCCACCTACGCCGAGGTCTGCCCCGACGCCGGCGACCGTTAGACAGATATTAACTTAGTATTATTTTTGATACTAACTAGCCAATACATTTATGAAAATATCATGGAGTACGTACGTAAGAATATATCTCTATTTCCAAAAACCAGTGACACACATAGTTACAATACAAGAAATAGACATAAACTTGCATTTCCAGGATTCATATTCTAAAAGAAGGCGGTTCTCAACCCGATGTATTTTTAAAGCTAGCTTTTATTACGACTCTTATTAAAGAGTAATTATTAAGTTCCTATTAAGGTCTATCCTATTACACGCACAGTGCACACACGCAAACCAACGCTTGTGTGCAAGTTATTTACCATGAAGAAAAAAGTTTCGCCGCGCTTCATGGAGAGAGCCTAAAGTATATTTTGTATAGAGGCAGGTACTTGTCACTTTCACACGTCAGAAAGAGACATCTCTTTTTATATCTACCTATGTTCGACTTCTATTGAAAATTCAAATATTGGAAAAAACAAGTGAGTGGCAGAGACGTTATTTACTAACACAAACTTATAGAAAAAATCTCACGGACAAAGCTATTACGGCAATCTATTCCGAAAAGGTTTCTTATCGGCCGCCGCTCGCTATATCGCCATGTAAATTAAATGAAACAACGCAAATTTCTATTAGGTAGGTAACTGATTCACATCTTTGTACAACCTACAGGTAGGTAGGTAGGTATAGCTCAGTAGGTATAGTAAGTAGGTAAAGTTATTGCTAGCATTTTTTTAACTATTTATTTTTAGTCGTTTTTTTGTTTCTACATGTTTGATGTTTTTGATATTTTCTTGCATATGCGCTATGCGAAACGAAAATCTAAATGATAAATGGAGAAAAATGACGTGGGTACGATATCACGGTGGCTCTGTTGGAATAGAGCGTGCCACGGAATAGCGAGGTACCTGGTTCGAATCCCGGTCATGATAAAAATTTTACTCCATTTATCATAGTTGAGGTCTTTATCACATTGCCAAAATACTAGCTACCGCATTTTGTATATTCAAGTACGACATTAGCTCTATTGTCCTGGACTATAAATAAGAACTTTAGGTAACTCCAAAGTCCAAAATGTTACACTTCATATGCTTCGACTGTACAGTCGCCCTTAGGGCAAAGTATACAGGGTCCCTTATTTATAGTTAAAAATGCTAATAAAATAAAATAATAAATACTCTCACGAGATCCAAATAGTATCTGGCTATAGGAATAAATCCCATTATAAATTTTATTATCTGTATAGTATAAGTATATATTTAATTAAATACAATTTATAATAGGCTCCATTTCCATAACTTTTACACTGATTAAAACACCTCGTAAAACAGTCAAACCTACCTAACAAAATTATATGTAGATAGCTGTTCGCGACTCCGACCTCGCTTTGAAGTAATCCAGTTGAAGTGGTACACAAACCTAGAATTCGCTAGTATCTCGGGATAAATATTTGATCGTAAATCCGCCGGCGTGTGTACGCGGGCCAGCGAGTGGGGGCGGGCGGCGGGGGCCGGGGGGCGCACGGCGAGGACACCAAAGGGCGGGGGTCAACAACCTCCGCGAGCCTCGATATTAAAGCGATTTCGGCGACCACAACCCCATCCAGTTTAATAAATGTTATACTGAAGTAATCATGTTATTGTTCCGTTTAAATGTGCCGTCGATCGAGATAAGATAATATTTTCGTTAGCCGAAGCTATATGGAGAAAAGTTTATAGTCTCACGAAGGATGAGATTTTCTCAAAATCTACTTGACCGAATGTCTAAATTCTTCTTCTCTTGGTCTTCTCGTGTGGTTTCGCGACCAAACCTATTGTGAGAGATGTTCAGGACGGTAGGCAAAAAAAATGACATCATAGGTAAGATCGTATACAATTTTCAAATTTCAAAACATACCCTTTCCATGTCTTTAAAATGAAGATTATGTCTAAGCCAAAATAGTTACTCATACAAAAAATACCTATATCATAATGTAGGGTACCTACTATGAATACGATAGGTTGTTTTAAAAAAATCTGTTTTTTATTGGCGTATTTTTATTTCCCTGCCAAAATTCATCCAAAATTCATAAAAATCCAACTATGGAGTCACCGTGCCATGCTCTTCACTCCGCCGCTGCGGGACATCTTCTGTCTCGCGCTTGAGTTTGACAGCTGGCAGCTTGGCCCCTTAAACTTGCAAGCTGCTGTCGGGCAGACTGTCGGATATTACTCGAAAAAGTCTTGCAGGTGTTAAGCTCACGTCACACAGAGGCGGGAAAGTGTCCCGGCGGTGGCGAACTTGCTGGAAGTAAACTCAAGGAACATATATTAAAAATGTTATTTAGAACTAACTAAAATTATCCTAAAATAAAATTTACGGCCTTACGATACAAATTACAAAGCTTTTTGTAAGTCATACTATTTTTTTAGAGATGTACAACAGTGATAGTGCATTTACACTATAATTACAACTTTACTACAAGCGCACAGAGGCAGAGTATAAATTAGAGTGAACAATACGGATGCAAGGCTGATCTCTGGCGACATAAAGGATTAAACCTGCTCGCGTTGCAAAGCCAGTGCCTAGGTACTGCGCCAAGGATTGAGGACACAAACGTTGTTATTATTTAACACTAATGTATGTTACCTACCTAAAGGACTAGTTAATTAAAGAATTGAATTTGGAATACAGCAGCCCCTAGCCAAGTGGCATTTTGACTTTCGTTAACGTCAGTAGAATTGAAAGAAAAGTGAATTGGATTGACAAAGGATTGACATTTGGTAACGAAAAAACAAATGTCAGTCGCATACATTTTTTTTCTACTTGGCTATATTGTCAATGGCTTGGTTGGTAAGTTTTTTTGCTTGGTCGATCATCTTGATGCATTGACTCATAATAATCTCTTGTGTTCTAGATTGATCGTAGGTATAAATATGTATTAATCGTCTCATATTCGAAATAAACAGTTTAAATTTTTTCCATATACCTAGGTATAACATATACGGTAAGAATAATATTCTTACAAAGTAATAATGAGTTACCAACCTATTTTCGCTCACAACAACCCCTGTACAAAATGATAAGTGGAGTTCAACACCTTCCGGGCACTAATGATATTAGCACCATAGTTACGGGAACTGGAAGACAGTGTTGCTCAAACTGATGGCGCGTACGCTATTTTATATGGCTTCCCAGAAACCATATCATATATTTCATATTCTTCTTTGGCAACTATTAATAAGCAAATAAAAGAAACATAACCCATATGTCTGATCGGTATTGGAAATCAAATACCATTGTAAAAATATGTATCTAATATAAGTAGATAGTAAGTAGGTACATGGATTTTCTAATTAAAGTTACATGTAATAAAAATCTGTTTATGTTTTCAATGAAATAATAGATATTTCTAAATTCTTTATTTATAATTCACAATAAAAAAAATCGACATCCAACACATATTTAACACATGTTCCTTATATTGCTTATTAACAGTTAGCACAGACCAATATGAGATACGACGAGGTTCCTGGGAAGCATCCATATGACCCTTAGTATGGAGGCCTTATTGTTTGCAACCCAGGGGTCCGTAGGAGCCAGTTTAGGAGCCCGTGCCTGGCTGCGGGGATGACAAACCGCGCTCGTCGCAACAGGCAGACATATTGCATTATGTCAGCACCCCGGGGCGGGCGGAGGGCGGGCGGCTGCGGCTTCGCATGCGAACGTGCCGTAAACACGTCACGCCAACAATACAATAGAGGAACAAATAATAACACATGCAATTAGTTGGCAATAACACAGTCATTTGTTTGTGATTTGAACGGAAATGTTGATTTTCGGATAAGTTTTGGTCTACAAAGGTACCACAAAATTTTAAACACTGTAATTTTTTTCTAAATTGAAATGAATTGTCTAAAAAACAGGATTCATGCATCGAAATCGGTCGAATCTGTCAGTCTAACTAACACCGACTTAAACTAAACAAGTGAGTTTATTCCGTGTACATTTAATAATTTAAATCGGAACCGCGATTTCGAATAAGACAGATATAATTGATATCCTATCGAAACTGGTTTCGTATAACGATCATTTATTCCTCATGGCATCGGGTTACGAAACTCCGGTTACGCAAGTGGCCGAAGGGGAAACCGTTTATTCGTCCAAAGGGAAAACGGAAGCAGCGCAATAGGATATTTGACTGTAGGTAGATATTGAAAAAAAAATAGACATACTTATACAGATCAAATGCGAGAACAGAATTATAGTCGTTGAAAAATAAAGTAGCTACGACATTGGCAAATGGCAAAACTATTGAAGGAAGGAACAATGTGACGTCACATGCTACTAATGCCAAACAATCTGCATACTAATATACCATTTTACTACAAATATCTTTTCCAAACAACCTGAATTTAACCATTAATATATCTGATGTGTATTCTTATAAGACTTTCCAAGGTAATTTTCGTTTCGTTAAATTACTATTTAAAGTATTCCTAATTAATTTCGATACCTAATGTCAAAAGATTTTTTAATTAACGTGCACGAATTAATTAGAACTGTATTAACATTTTAGTACAGACGAAAGCGATAAGACTACAATAGGTACTTTACATAAAGATAAGATTTATAAAGGAAAAAACACGGCTATTTAATTTGAATTTTCCTGCAAACACAGTAAGGGAAAACTGGTAGCTCTTAGGCAGTCTGCCTCAGAGAAAAGTATACAAGAGTGAAGGATGTTAAGATGAAGGTTGTGATTTTGTCATAAACTACCGATTGAATTCAATACCGACTATTAGGTTGGGTGCGATTCTGTTGTGGCCTCTCAAATTTAATAAAGTGTCATAGTCACTAATAGACTAAATTGTGTAAGAGTGTGATTAAATTGTGTAGGCAATATAATTTTAAAACTCAGTCAATTTGTTTTTGAGAAAATCTCAATCTTTATGAGAACCCCTTTTGTACCTTTCTCTGAATTACATAGCACTGAAAAAATTTGGATCGAGCATAAAATGTGTATATTTTGGCAGTGAATAATCCCATTGCGTCGACCGGCCCCGGCGGAGGAAGCCCGCAATAAATTCACACGGATATTGCGGCCGGAGACTAATCTACGCTACTGGTCCACTCGCCTATTCATGAACCTTCCCTTAGTACCTCTCTTCCTTCTGCGTGCCTATCCCGACCTGAATTAGACACTGTCCTATTGCTAAAAGCATAATCAACGCAATACGGGTCTACGCTGATTCGAAAAGGTGTGCTTTCATATATTTATCTATGGAAGCATAATTGGAGATCCAAATTGAATCCAACTTTAATTTTGGAGATATTATGAAGACAATAAAAGGACATCAGAAATAATAAGAACTCTCATAACGTACTCATTTGAGCGTCAGTATTTCGCGTCACATTGAGAGTCAACGAGTCGGAATCATAGGGAATACAGTCGAGTTTATCTGAGCCGTTTATCTTCTCGTTTATTCGCTCGCAACCCCGGTCTTTACCGGTACTATCATATGAGAAAAAGGCCCTGAATCCTCCTTAAAAACATCGTGAATGTCGGTCTCTCTCGCGTAGTATAGCAGGTGATAAAGACAGGCTGAACATTCGCGAGCAAATTCGTTTTTTCTCGGCCATGATACGGGGTGAGGGCATCGTTCACTGCGACCCATTTAGCCAACAGACTCTCAGTAATATCACTTCACCCCACTATCCTTATTTCCAATGTGTTTTATGCGTGTGACCGTACCTTACCTAATGTACTGCTGCCTGATGTATCAGGTATGGCACACTCTGCCATATTAAGGTTTTATTAGCTGCTCAAATATTACCTAATTACATATTAGGTAAGATTTTACAAATAAATAAATTAGGTACAACCGAAAGCATTACATAACACGGACCTCTTACGCGACGGTAATACAACCTAGATTGCAATGATATTGACGTAGCTGGTCGACAGCTGATGAACAGTCATGCAGGTAATGAAGTGAGATTGACAAAACTGTCTATGGGCTTGATTTTTTTCGCAAAAATTTAGCAGTTGAGAGTGGGCGTTAGCATGACGTCAGTAAAGTTATACAACTTTTAATGAACGTCTAGTAAAGTTATACAACCTTTAATGAACTACCGATTTTGTTTATCACTAAAATCTGAGTATCTAAGGACAAAGAGAGAACGGATAGTTCCCGGAGAATTTAAATGACTCGCCGGTGTCTATCCTGCAATTCCGACTTGTGATGCTTCATTCGATTATCTGGATTCCTGGTTAATTAAATTACTTTAACGGACTAAGCCGCCAATTAAATAAATTGACTGGATGTCTAGAGCTTGGACCGTCTGATTAAACCACGGCAATGACGACAATGCACTACAAAATCAGCGCTTTGGAAATGAAAAATATTTGTTACACATACCTACTTACACTTAGCATCTATTCACACGTACCACAGCCGCACCACATCGCATTGTCAATAAGTGGCCGATCACGCGAATGAAGTTGACGGCATAATGCGACAGTCAACTTCAATCTTCATACAAATTCGCGCCCGACTACTTATTTTAGTAGTCAACGCGTGGTTGCAGTTGTGGTGTGGTTGTGGTACGTGTAAATCAAGCCTAAGAATCATTAGACTATTAAAAACTAAAGAAAAATACAGTATGCGTAACAGGAAAAAGATCAACCTAGCCACTAAGGTGACAGGTGCCCAGAGCAGACTCGTCTATAACATAGGTACTTTTGTTTGGTGGTGTTGCTTATATGAAAGGTGAATCCATAGATAAAACGGTAGGTAACGGTGTGCAAAGTTCCAAATAAGGTTTGCCGTCGCGGCGCCTCCCGGCCCCGGTGCCGATCCCAAAGCGCCCAGAACTTAGCTCAACAATAAAGTTGAAAAATCGAGGGGATTGCTGCGCTGCGGGCGGCGCGTCGCCAGGAAAAAACGACGCAGACATTTCGCACTTAATGAAACTGTAGCGAAACGAAATAAACGAGAGCCGTATTTACGCGAACTGTACTAACTATTGTTTCAAGACGAGGCTTTTCATCGCACTTTTAATGGACGAATTAAAATGTTTGAGTGCAGGAATGTAATGGAAATACAAATTAATTCATAACAGCGACACATGACACCTGTCGGCATGAGAGATGATCGGTTTGCTATACAGTGTGTCCTATTAGAATCGTAAAAGATATAATAGAATCTCAGGTTGAGGCTAAATGTTGTACCTATTAGTAAGTTAGTACTTGTATTTTATTGTAATAAAAAAAATAAGTAACCGTTTACGGTCGATTGAAAACAATGCCAATCTAACAGGTCCTTAGATTCCTGCCTGAATATAGCCACCTACGCATTTATAGGTAGGTACCTAAATTAAAAATTACAGACAATAAAACTTCCAAATACCTTTGCTTACTGTACTAAACTAACCCTAATTTCGTTTTATAGCTTTGCCCGCGTGAAAGTACCTATAGAGTCGACGTATTACGTATATCCCCAACGCTCTCGTTTTTGAGAAGTTTCACTGAAATCGTAATTGATCGCGGTTGTATAACCAACTTTTATGTTTTAGATTTGACCACATAGATTCCATCTCGCACATTGATTATCTATGTCAGACCCTATAAGATCTATAGAGTCACTGGTAAAATCCGATTCGTCGCATTTGGTCCAATGTCCCAATTCGCGAATGGTCCAACTTTTCATGATGATAAAGTGCACCTCTAGTAGATAGATACCACAGGCCACTGGCCGTTGAAGAAAGACAATAAAGTATACAGCCTCGTCTGACAACATTAATAAGACATGTAATTTAGAACAAGATAATAACAATATAATGTTTTGCGTTCACCAATTCCTCGGCGAGCCCGAGAAACAATTTATAAATGAGAGTTTTTAGTTGTAAGATGGACTAGCCGGGCGCCGGCGGGGCGGGCGGCGGGCCCATCGCGGGAACAAGCCTGCAAAGTGGGGGCGAAGTAATTAAAACTTGCGCCCGCCCCGCGCCTTACAGAACCCCTTGGCTGGACGACACTTCAGAGCTATAACGTGTTTCAACAACATCTTCAGGTGGAACAGACAGGTGTTGCCACCACATACAAGAGTCCACTGTGTAATGCATCCGAAAAAATTTAAACTGGCGCCCGCCACTCGCCTTACTGAACACCCTGCCTGGACGACACTTCAGAGCTACGTGTTTCTGTATCAACAACATATTCAGGTGGGACGGACGACGGACAGGTGTTGTCGCCACCCAGAAACTAAGTCCACTGTGTAATAAGTACTTACATCCGAAAAAAATATACCTTACGCCCGCCACGCGCCTAACCGGCCCCCCTGCCTGTACGACACTTCGAAGCTATAACGGTTTCAACATCTTCAGGTGGAACAGACAGGTGTTGCCACACACAAGTTTAGTCCACTGTGTCACCCAAAAGGAACGCGTAGTTGAAACGTGGTCGATAAGTAATCAGCTGTACGTAATGTAAGTGAACAAAAAATCGAGATTCCGCAAACAAGGAGATAAATCTTATGATAAAAATTATCATTTTAATATTAAATATACGGGGTAAATACTATCAATTTTTGCAATATCTTTATCTCCTATAGATCCTATCGCTACCGTTCCTAAGCATAATATGGAGGGAAGATTTTTGCAAACAAGATCCGGAGTCACGGTGGCTATGCTGGAATATAGAGCGTTCCACGTATGACGAGGTCCATGGTTTTAATACTGGTCGTAACCAAAATATTTCTCCATTTGTTTCAGTTTTAGATTTTCGTGGACCACCATGAATGAGTATAAATATTCTACATACAAATCAAAGGCAAGACGGCTTTAGATGTTACGTGATCTCAAAAAGGTATATGTTGTATGCTCGGGCAATCAGGTCGGGGTCGTTAGGCGCACGCGACCCTCGCTATTATCAACCACTCGCGGATCAAAGGGTTGCCGGGATACCAAAGGTTGCCGAATGTCACCGTGACCTGAGCATCGAGTAATGGGTAACCTTTCCTTATCTGTGGTATTATCGGAGATAAGACAACGTTTCATGTGGAGTGGATAGTAACGGTAGTGATTATTAAATAGTTTGGAGGTAGGTAAATCTAGTAGTTTAATGACTTACAATAATGTATTGTATATATAAATATAATTAAGTTTAATGACTTACAATAATATATTGTATATATAAATATGTATCGTATATATTCATTAAATTACCAGATTTACCTACCTCCTCTTTATTTTATATTAATTTTAATTTAATAAAGTATGTAATCAGATGTGATATGTGAAACACTAATTTACCTAGTAACGTTATAGAGTATGAGCTATAAATCTAATATTGTAGAATCTATAAGCGGGTCGAACTTCTCACTGTTTTGGTACTTATCAAAGTGAGAATACGGTTGCGTTTAGGTTTAGGATTGTTGTCATGTGACATAGCTCTAGTCCTATGTAACTTACAGGTAGGTACATAATTTCCAGTTCAGTACTAACAATCGGTGTTCGCGACAAAAAATATTAGCTTCGGCCCTTTCCGTTGACACCCTATATTAGCAAGTCGTATTGATTTACACATCAACATGTGTGTACAGCGAATAATACAGAACACACGCCGAGTTTGGTGAACTCCAACAATTTTCCAAACAAACACAAGTGTCGGAGTTACAACCGATATCCTGTCGCGGGCCGCCGAGCCTCTGCCGCTCGGCTGGATTATTTGTAATTTTTAGGGTTCAGTGCCTTAAAAATAATGAAATGCAACCTTTATAGCATCACTTTGTTATCCATATGTCTGTCGAGACCCTTTTTTCTCAGGACCATCAGACAATCCTCCACGAAATACTTACAAAGTACTGGAATGCAGGTTCACACATACCTCAATGGTTAATTAGCCCATATTTTGAACAGAGATCAGAGCTGTCCTATCAAAATCATTTCATTACTTTTGGCGTAGGTACCTAATATCTGTGCACATCTAAACTACATTCATACAAGAATACTAAAAATTATCCATCCTAAAACACATTACAATTAGTATTAAAAAAAAATCTAATGTAGGTAGGTATAAACTCATCTTGTTTAAAGTAAAAAGTGGCAAAATGCAACGTATAGGTATAGGTTTCTATGCAAATGCGCGCACATACCACAAGTCAAAACATGCTTTTATTACTGCGAAAACTTCACGCGACGAAAAAAATCGTAGTGCGCGGTAAGCCTACGTATTTTAAACGGAATTACGGAACCCTCAGTCGCCTGTCTTACTCGCACTATTCCGGTTTTTCAGCGCGGCGCTAATGCCTCGCGGACAAAAGCAGCTATCGATCAGTCGAATTCTACTCCGGCTAATTGCCGACGATTGTCTGCGCCTCCATTGCGACCACTCTTTGTGCTCGATGAGCCTTTGCGGCACCCCTTTTGCGGCGACCCCTGAACTTGCTGCAGGGGCTACTGAGGCCACTGGAATGTCTAGATATGAATTACTATTGTAAGAAAGAAGGAAAGTCCTGCTACGGTTAGGTAGTGAGCCGTTTAAATTATATTAAGTACTTACAGGTTAAAGGTAGCTGGCAGGGACTGGATGCAAAAGGCCGAGAATCGGGTTGAGTGGCGTGCCTTGGGAGATGTCTTAGGGAGAGGTATATGTCTAGCAGCAGCGGACTGATACGGGCTGATGACGGCACGATTAAACTCACATAATAAGAAAACCCACGCCAGAATCGGTACAATTATCTGTTTGAGATGGTTAAATATAAGTACGATTACAAATTCTAAAACCACTGATATAAATTAATTTCGAAGGAACGGCTTTACGGCCGTTTCATCGAACCGCAGAGATTACACACACCTTTCAGTCCGGATCAAAGGATATTAAATTCGAATGAGCGCTCGTAGAGTTCAAGGTCAAACCTTTGAATCCATTCTCACTCTCAAAAGATAAAAGAAAGTCTCGTCAACTCGTAATTAATAGAGTAGTTAACAAGTATCGACAATTAAACCCTTTTCGTTATCGTTACAAAATAGACATAAATTAATGGTCAACTGTGAAAGAATTGAATGGATGTTAGATACGACATTTGCATCATTACGTCACATGAAAACATGATTTGTTAAAAAAGATAATTACTCTTCAATTAAGAAAGTCACTACCTGCTTGATTTTATCTCTGTTGGTGTTAATAGAAATATCAAAAAACCGATTTCCTATACAATGTATAAGGAGTTGATTGGTGCAAAAAAAATTGTTTATATGCCTAATAGAAATATTTAATAAATATACTAACTATAAATAAACTAAAATAATTAATTTAATTTATTGTTTTATTTTGTTATTATTTATACTACCTCTAGTGATTTTTCTTCTCAGACTTGAATCTTGTTCTCCAGTCCTGGCACATTCTTAAATTAATCAATATTGTTACAGCGTATAATGGATTCGGCCGAAGCTGCAGCGCTGTCTGGCGCCGGTAGTGACGCAGTGCCCGGCACGTACTACGACGCGCGCTGGCTGAACGTGCACGCCGACGACGGCACGCTGGCCGAGCACGCGAGGAGACTGGTCCTCGCGCCGAGCAGACACTTCGACCACATAGCAGTCAATACCAGCTACAGCGCTGTGCTGATGCCGCCGTACATTAGTGTTGAAGGTATGTGGAATTGGGATGGTTTTCGGAACTTGTCACTGAAGAATTTAAATTAAGTTCTGGCGAAGACATCAAACATTGGCATGTCCGTGCCGTAATCCATAGGAGCATTCACAATTGTAGACTGTTGTGTGATCGGCGTGAAAAGTGGGTATATAATGCCGTATGCTGCACTAACATCTCAAGAAACTATTCCATCAGGAAAATAAAATGATTTAATCATGATGCTAATGCTAAGTAATGCTATCCCAAAAACGTCAGCGCCGCTACATACTAATTGTATGTGATATCCAAATAATAGCTAGAAAATTTATAGAGGGTATTATAATAGAGTAAGTAGAGTATATAGCATCTCATCTTCTCCAAAAGGTAATATGAGAGTTATCTTTAAAAAATTGCCTAAATAACCAAAGCTTACTCAACCAAGGCAACTTCTAAATGACTTTTATTCCGTGATTTATTCCTAGGAAATTCGCATTAGGTTCCACAACTGTTAAATTGAACCCCACTTGGCAGTTTATATGTAAAAGGTTCGAAGTGTTTTAGTTACAATATGAGTTTTCTCTGACAGTATGTAATCCCACAAGCAGAACTACAACGGCCCATGTCTGCTGTCCTTAAATAACGACACCTAATATATTGTTGACACACGATGGAGGAAAACCACCCGGCCAAGGGAAGGGTGGAATGATTTATGAACAAATTGACGTATTTCTGCCTATTAGTTGTTAACTCACACGGACGTCAGTTTACTATTTGTGGTGACATAAATCGCTGTAGGAAATAGAAAATGAGGTGAAAATAGTTGATCAAATATCAATGATTAAGTACGTTCAAATGTTTTTTTGGTACAATTTATTACTTCATGCCTGGTTTTTTTCTTTGTTTACGTATTTTTTGTCCATCCAATTGACCATGTGTATACTAATAGGTACAACCGAAAACACGTCAAGTGTAACCCTTTGAACTTTGTACCCTTCTTATTGACTGGAGTCATAATAGTAGAAATCTCGCTTTAAATGCCTACCATTGAAGTTCTATTGACTGTACGAAATATTATTATTTGATAGTGCTTATCTACATACAATCATGGTCATAAGTAATTAAGTTTAGGTAGGTATAATTAGAAGAAATATGTATTAGCACAGATTTGTAAATCTTAATATTTTGTCAACTATAGTAAACATATAAACCTCATACAACACATCACTCACTTCCAGTGCGATAGCAAAGCACTTTGGCTAACGAAGTTAACCCACGAAGATAGAGTTAACATCAATAGTTAACACCCATACTTAACGATATCATTTTGCAACGTGAAAAATGGATGTATTCCATATCAGACACGTAACATTCCAAATGACAAATGGTTGTAAAAGTAAAATAATTAAGTTGAAATGACGCAGAAGGGTAAAGGCCTATTCGGTCCGACCGCGTTCACTTGACAAACCATAGTACCTACGGGCCGAACCATTAATTTTTCCGCCCGCTGGCCCACGAGAAACCAATCACGGCTGCCCAATGAACCAAGTTTGCCAATTACGCTTCTTTTAATGGGTAGTTAAAGGAAATTTCCCTAATTGTTCCACACAGCTAGTGCCAACGGTGTCGGGGAATCTGGTCCGACCACCTAACAAATTGCCTCATACATAATTCACAACCAAACGCTTTTTATTTTGAACCGAGTACAATTTTCTTGGATAACAATCTACATTTAAAAGCTTTACTTTAGGACGGTAAGGACACAGAAGTCGAAAGAACATTTTATGACATTCGCTCTCATTAGGTACAATAAATAGGTAAAACTTCAACACAAGCACCAATACAGCCTTTTACGGTCTTGAGTTACTAGAACTGAAGTTCAAAGGGTGAAAAAGCACATAAAAGCAACATTAATAAAATGTTACATCTGCGAATTGCGAATGGAAATTCTCTGCCGCCGGCGTTTATGTTCTCCGAAACGTACCTTAATATCTTCAAACCTAGAGTAATATCAAATACCTAGCACTGGTTTAGATTAAACTCTACCAAATTATACTCTTATATAAAATTGCTTGTGTCTCTCGTGTCAATTTATCTACTCCACTTAACTCGGGATAAGCGGTTGCGACTCCATTATTTTATTCTACCAAGTAACCGTAATGGAAATAGTCCTGTGGCGATTAAAAACACGTTTACATACGGATACTGGCCTCCATTAAATTTATTGAATACATAAGAATAAAGTTATAAATTAATACAGACAGCACATCAAGTGGGCATTTTAGGTACTGCATAGATTGTAATGGTTTTGTGAAGGTTGATGTGCTGTGGACTGTACCTATCACAATTATTATTAAACTAGCGTATTTTTTCTCCAGAAGGTGAGGTGCAAAATCAGATCGCGTGGTCGGAGCATCTGGACCCACTTTTCGTGAATAACTACGAAATCGACGCTACTCTCTCCTGGCAATACTTCGCCTCTTCCACTGGATTCATGAGGCGATATCCAGGTCAGTTTAGATTTTACTATAATAGCTCAACGTGAATACTTAATAGTTGTAGTATGGATCCCCAATTTACGGGATCGTAGTGGAATAGCAAAGTTCTTGTTATTCTTGCGGGGAATCCGAACGAAACGCGCGAATACTATCACGTTACATGATGTTGTAAAACATTATTGTCCTTTAGACGATGGAGGATATGGAGACAAATTTGTCCAGTGCAATCGCGATATAGCTTTGTTAGAAAAGAGTAGGTCTACGAAATGACAAGGTGGAATCAATTAAGTTCACGAAGATTAAATATCTTCGTGAACTCGTTCGAGTCTATTTATTATTTTGATCTAAATAGTTTGGTTTCTCAATCTACATTTTCATTATTCAACAATTTTTTGCCATCAGCAATGTCCTGGCCGCCAGAAGATGGATACTCGCATCACGCTAGAGACTTCTACGACTTCAGGTCTTCCAACTGGTTCGTGGAAGCCGCGACCTCTCCCAAAGACTTGGTTATCCTGCTCGACGACTCAGATGACCTCGGCTCGTCCTACTGGCGTCTGGCTAAGGCCACAGTCTCAGGAATACTCGACACGCTTGGACCGAACGATTTCGTCAATGTATACCGCTACAGCGATACAGTTTCGGAGGTGCATCAGTGTTATGCGAAGATTTTGGCTCAGGTGAGTTTTTGGGAACCGCTAACTGATGTAACTCTTTTTTTATACAGAATGTGGCGGAAAGGGTACTAATAGGCAGCAGAATGTTGAAACTTGGTATCAAATCCTGAACAACTTTTGTTCTAAGACTTTATTAGATTAAAAAATAAAAATAAATCAATGTCCCATCCATACAAATCGATAACGATCGCTGCACATTATATGGAAAGACAAATCCCAAAAATGTAAAGAAATAAAATCATTACCAGAAGAGTTCTATGAGACGTACGAACACCCTGCCTACACTAGAAGTCAAAAGACACAAAGCCGAATGGGATGTAATATAATATAGCTCACATGACAGACCCACCGTACCCCTGGGCCATATATGGTGGTACTGTGTTTTTTGCAAAACGCTACCACCAGTTAATAGTGTTGTGCATTATTTTTTGTATAAATATGATAATTTATACATGCAGTTTGTTAGCCATAAAAACATTAGATTTTTTTAAAAATATACTGGTGCCTCTAAATCGATCGTGAGTAAAGTAATCACGTAATCAGTATATTTAAATTAGTAGGCAAATGCAGACATTGCGTGTGAGGCTTTGCATTAGGCGATACGCATCTGTCCGCGTCCAGTGTGCTGGCACGCACTATAATGGAATCAAACAAGCTAGCTTAATGGTGGCCTCCATTAGAAGGCCATTCATAGATAGAGTAGGGCCTTTTCAATAGCAAGTTGACTGGCAAAATATGGGGTCGGTCGATGCTAAGGGCATCTAAGGGACAGGCGAGTTTGTGGTCGAGCGAATAAGTTGCCGCGAGGGATTATAGGTAATCCTACTCCATACTTATGTGTGTACTAACTACTTTTACGTAGGCAGTAGAAGCATATTTATTTGCCTTATCCTAAGTTAGGCAGTTTTGATCACAAATATTAAATGCAGGCTGATATTAAAATCATTGGTAATAAATAAACTAAGACAATTGCAATAAAAAATTTACAAATACTTAATTTAAAAAAATAGCGTATTTCTATTTGCAATATAATTAGTGAAAATGAAAATGAAACAATAGTTATTTCTTTCTCAACTTAGTCTTGAGCTACAATGTTGCCGGGGTTCTCCTGGTTCCTGTGTTAGGAGGCCCCGCTCTTCCACCTTACAGGCAAATCTGATGACAGAGTTGATTTTATTAGAGCTTATTAAAATTATATAAGTAATAAAAAATATGCAAATCTTAGGCTTAATGTGTGTGTGTTTTATTAGTATTGCACACACTGAAAATAATTAAATTTAGAATAACGTACTATAAGATATGTGTACAGTGGTTTGGTACTATCCTTGAGCTATCCTTGAGCCATTAAATTCCGTGGTTACAGATTAGGGAATAAAGAAATTACTGTCTGATCTGATACATTATGTAAAGGCAATATTACGTTACGTCACGACCAAAGTGCCGGGGCCCGGCGACTAAGACATTTGTCAATTTGCTCACCTTAATGGAGGTAAATGGAGGATAGAAAGTATAATGTTCTTTTGCATCAGTATGCGATGGTTTTTAATTTTTCTTGCATGCGAAGCGAGTTACCTTTTATCTATTGGAGAAATTTTTTCGTCACGACTAGGATTCGAACCAGAGACCTCAGCATTCCGTGACACGCCCTTTTACAACAGAGATATTTTGACTCAGACGTTCCTAAGACAAATTATAAAAGAAGTTTTCGCCGTCCTAATCCGAGTCACGATAGCGAAGTTCCTTGTTCTAATTACGACCGTGACGAATTTTTTTCTCAATTTCACAAACTTATGTAAGTGTACACAATAGGAGCAAATGCAAAACCAATCTCGTATTGCATCGCTTCACAACATTTCACAGTGAACTTCTAACTGATAAACCCTCACATTTCCCAAGGCGTTCAAAAGTACCATGTTTCCACGGGACTATCATCTACTCACTTATACAGTTCATAAGTCTGGCAAACTTTCGAGATAAAATCTTTGCCACAAAGAAGCGAGAGGCGCGTAGTCTGTGACAGGTGGGAGGGTGCGAGCGCGCCCTTATCGCGGTAACTTCGCCCCGAGGAATTGATGCCTACTTGCATGCAACACACTTGCGCAAGTAGCTCGACAGTCACGGCAGCAGGTCGGTGCTTTCCATTGATTGTAAATTTCCCCACCGAGTTTGGAATATTATTGGAAAGGTCTTTTGAAATTATCTTGAGAATTTTACCATAGCATTTTACCATCCTCTAAGAGGATCGTTTCTATGTTATGATCGTTGCTTCAATTGACCAATTCTTATGAACCTACAATATACATAGATCATCATCAGTCTATTTATATTGCCCCACTGTTCGGGCACAGACCTTCCCTTACATCGAGGGAGCTCAGGCTATGATCCACTACGCGGGCCCAGTGTGGATTGGCGGATTTCACATGCCTTAGATTTTTTCTTCTACGGCATGCAGGTTTCATCACGATGTTTTCCTTCACCGTTTTGACAGCAGTAGATAAATGTACGTAAGTTTTTCAAACAAGGATAACTCATTGGTACATGGCTGCACTAGCTGGGAATCGAAACTGGGACCTCCGTATCGCAAGTCCATTGACCCAACCACTGAGCCACCGAGCTCTCCTACATTGATCTACCTCTTAATAAAAATATCAAATGCAATTCAAATAATATTCTACGTTAGGTTAGCTAGGTACCCTAAACTTTAAAATACCTATCAAATTCTCGCCTAGCGTGAAGTGCTGTCCACGTGGAAAATATTCTAACACTAAAATGAAATGTCAACATGCTTAGCGAAGCACAATCGGTTCAACAATTTAGAAATGATAACCGACGGCAGACAGACGGGTATCACAAAAGGCTATAAATCTGTTCAATTCATAGTTTTGTCCTCAAATAGCGTACAATTTCAGTTTATTCGGTCCAGAGGAACACAGTACAATAATGTCAGTTATTTTAACGTGATTTTCTAAATAGAATAGGTATAAAAATGTAACATCCTTTTCTACACCAAAGTTATAAAAAGGACAACACTACTTTTAAAACTAAAAAAGATAGCTAAAATAAAATTCCAAAATGCTGCAAGAGAATAGCTACCGATATAATGGTTAAGTATATCCGAGTTTCTTAAAGTAGTACTACTATTTTCTTAACTATGGTGTAAGAAACGGAAGCAGCATTTTTAGACCAGTCAGATTTAGTGGGTTATTGCCCTTGGTCCACCTCGGCTGTTCAGTTTAGTTTTAAAAAATCACGGCACAATTACTAACATCGTCCTACTTATACGTTAGGTAGGTGAGCTGTAAATTATTCCACGATTAAGCCTTCTCTCCTTGTCTAACTTAAGGTTTTTTTAATGAAGGATCTGTGACAAAAACGCGGTTTAAGGGAAATGAGATTTAACGAAGTGTCTGATTAAAACTATAGGACCTAGATCCAGTCGCGTGTGCAACAGTAACGAGCCCAATCGAGCACTTTACTGTATTCGTACGAGTCTCCCCACTCGAACTCGCAACTTCGCCAACGAGCCAGGCAGGAATTACCTCCACAGCAAACACTCCCTCATGTCCCCGGCAAAATGAAACCTTGTATATTTAAGAGTTGTTACACACATAAAGTTTAATTGGTATATTCGCATGTTTATTCGCATTAACGACACATGTTTAATGATCTAACGTTTAACGCTTGCTTATTTCGACTACGTTTCAGTTAAATAACTTATTTACGGTAAGTATAGAAAGCAATCTGGAGTAGACGCGAATGTAAGTAATTATTATCGGGAGTTAATTAAGTATCTCCCGATATAGCGATTTTGTGTAATGGAACGCCTACGTGCGGCTAAACGCGTTGGTGTAATTTGACCTTAATTTCATCGTCCAGTAATTAATTTAATATTGTTTTGGTCTTTGTAAGTCATATAATATAAAAAAACGGTGTTTCGCAAATTCTTATGACATTACCAAGAGTTACTATAGTAAGTTCACTCGCTAGCGAATACACTACGCATACTAGTCGGATAAAGATATGTTGATTTCACATGGTTTATAATATTATTTGTTGCCTCATATTTTAAGCTACCTTAGCTGTGACGTACGGAATTGGTAGGACTTTAGGGGCCAATAGCGGAAATAAAATCCAATCATACCGTACATCGCAGCTAACATATTTACGTAATCGCTAGCGAGCGTATATGTATATATATAGATAGAATCAGTTTTAGTTTTCGCAGGAAAGCAATTTCGCAAGTTATAATACCCAAAGTAAAACTAACATGCCCGCCGCACTATATCAAAGTTTCAAGGTTTGCTTTGTGTCCAGTCAAGGTAGTGCTGTCACAGAAACTAACAAATGTACAACGACACCGTAGTTTGTACAGTAACAAAGTGGCTTTCAAAGTGGGGCCGAAAAAGAAAGAAACCAAACCGAATGAATCTCAACCATGGTTAAACGAGATTGGAGTACCTAAGTAGTTCTTTAAAAAATTGTTTTCCTTTGCGTTCTTCCGAAAAAGTGAACAAAAAAATTATTTACGAAAGTGGAAGCTAATGATTTAATTAAACTCTGTTTAATGTTCTTTCAATGATATAATTTGATAGCAAATTACCTGACCTGTCACTTGGTCATATTAAGAAATAAATAATGAAGTAATCTGAATATTTTAAAGTAGGTACCTACACCGAAAACCAAGTTACTAAAACGAAAAATATGCTAATAAAGCTCAAAAAATATTTTAGCAAAGCTAGAATATACTCGAAAACGTAGACTCGTATTTATAAAAACGTCATGAAAATTATTTATACAGAACCGTAAGCCATCCTTGACCCTCTCAACTTCAAAGGCCGAGTGAGACAGTGACTAGCACGCCGTCGGCCTCGGCCCGCTGCAGCTAAACTTCGCCATTATGTAGCCACACTCATCAACTATGCACGAACTGCATTCAACTGCAGCGAGCTTGTTTAGTTGTGGAGCCATGCAACGGATAATAGGGCAGGCGGCAGGCGTCACGCGTGCAGGACCTATGGGCGATAAAGCGCTGCCTTACAAATAGAGTTCGTTAACTCACGTGGAATTTATAAATCAATCTAAATATTGCATTTATCACGAATACAAATCATCACTAAATTACGGCTCCAAGAAGAAACCGATCAAAAATAATATATCTTTAATTAAAATGATATGGTATAAAATGTCACTTCATAAGACTATTGGCACTACCTAATACGACGCAGTCAAACGTCGGATTTAAGGCCCGTATTAATAGTCTGAGCTCAAACCCGCTCTCAAGAGCGAATTCAGCTGATACACTCTCAAGACGTGAGCACCATCTCAAGTATGTCATTTATTAATAAACCAATCTTGAGGGCGTATCACGTGGTGTCTTTCTCAAGTCGCGGTTCACCTGCAATCAGCAAATACGTTATCAAGTGTGAGTTTGACATTTCTCTTGAGAACTGAGTTTTGTTTATTACTACGGCGTTACTCACGTGATACCCAATTCCTAAACGCGCACCTATTTTACGTTTATTAATAGGAACGCCATCTTGAGGTGGTCTCAAGATTAACTTTTGAGCTGAGAGTGATTTATTAATACGGGCCGTATGATAAGTATCTGTTTCTTTTGTACCTAGTAAGAGGCAATGCCAATGTACTTTCGTGACGTGAAATAAATGCGCGAGCATACTTATATTTACTCTAAACTGAGCCAAAGCATTTTCATTCATGATAATTTCTTTACCTAATTGCGCTTTTTATTGGACTTCGACATTACCATAAAGGTTTACTAATATTACGTCCATATTAAAATATATATTATTAAATATTTATTTTCTCTTTTTAACAGGCTGCACCAGAAACGATCCGAGAACTCAAGACCGCGTTATGGGGCGCTGAAGCGACCGGCGGCACTGCCAATTTGACGGGGGCGCTCACTGCCGCCTTTGAAATTCTACATCGGGTAAACACCATTGTTAAAAATATCCACCCCTTCTGATATCGCTTTGTAGAAAGAAAATAATGCTTTGGGTTCGATATACTCTGTCTAAACTAACTTGTCAATTTACAATTGTACCGTACAACAAATAGGTATTTAATGTATAGTTATTTCAATTGTAATCGAAAATCAGATGATAAAGAACGTTATTCTTTAAACGACAAGTCTTAAAACGGTTTGGTTGATGTGTTACGATCTTAAGGTACTTTTACTATTACAATTGATGATTAGAAATTTAGAACATACTTTTCTCGCGTCCAATTATGTAAAACGTTAATTGTACAATCTATCGATTCATTGCTTCATATTTGAAGGACTTACTAATATTGGCCACTCGCGACTCAATATCTTGTCTGTATAACCAAAGGTTGACTGGTAGAGATTGCCGCATGGCATAAAATCGTATATAAAGAATAAAAAAATAAACAATATATTGTATATTAATGAACATAATATTTAGATCCCTTTTTAAACCAATACTGTCTTATATTTATCATAAAAAGATTGTATTTGTGTATTTCTCGTTACGAACGCTGTTTCTAACGTCCTATTGTGTTTCAGTACAACCGAACCGGCCAAGGGAGTCAGTGCAACCAAGCCATAGCGGTGGTGGGCGCCGGCGGCGGTGCGGGCGGGGTGAAGGGCGTGTTCCGCACGTGGAACTGGCCTCACATGCCAGTGCGCATCTTCACGTACAGAATCGGCGGCGACGCGACCGCAGGCCATAATATGAAGGACATGGCGTGCACCAATAAAGGTACCACACGAGTACTCTACACAATGGGAATACAGCATAGATTGCTGTGGTTTTGTATAGGATGTGCTGTCGTCTGTGTCGTGTGTGTATATGACCTTTCAGGAAGGATACTATTTAGTGTTATTTATCTGACAAAGTGCTACACAGCTACAAGATTGTTTGTTGCACTTGGTAGTATGAAGTGCTACGCGTACCTACGTGTGTAGCGCTTGGTGGCACGAAGTGCTACGAGCACCTCTGTTTATTTGTAGCACTTGGTAATAATGAAGTGCTACGAGTACCTACGTTTGTAGCACTTGGTAATATGAACGCTACGAGCAGCTACGTTTATTAGCAGTTGGTAATTTGAAGTGCTACGTACAGCTACTACAAAAACCTACGAGTATGTAGTACTTTTATTACTTATCGACGAGTACTCGTAGCAAATGAATTGTTTTTGCAACATGAAACATGGTTACAAATTCCCAAAAACTGATTAATTTTTGATAAAATCTCTACCTTATCGTGGCTCCCTGCATACTTTTCTCTGGGTTAGTGTGTTATGTACGGACAACAGCAGATCCATGGTAACACTTACAGTACGATTTCAACTCTTACGACACAGATAATAAGAACGGTCCAAAGAGTTACACTTGATGTGCTTTGATGTGTACTACTCCCGTTCTAAACAGAATATTTCATTTCGTCTCCTAGGTTTCTACGTCTCAATCAACGAACATTCAGAGATACGGTCGAAGGTGCTGCATGTGGTGGAGGTGTTGGCTCGGCCGCTGGTCATGTACCAAACGGACCACCCTGTACATTGGAGTCCCGTGTACGTCGGGGGAAGAGTAAGTGGACCTTATGGCTGCGCAGTAAGGTGCAAAATATAGTACAGTATATTGCCTATTATTTATTGTGAAGGGACGAATTAAAGTTACCCAGTTGGTCGATAGACTAGATTCATTATTAAATTAATGGTCGTGAGCTTAAAACTCACGATACAGAGGTTGAAGGTTCGAATCCCGTGCCAATACACTATTGTTTTTTTTTTAAAGTAAACTTACTGATAAGACTGAATGCTTTCAAAATATCAAAGGAGAATATAGTGAGAAAATATAAAAAAAAAATACCATTTATCGATTTTAAGGTATGTGTAATCCACTAATCCGTACAAAACCCGAGTCACTATGTCACTGGCTATGGACAGTGATGATATAAATCTAGGCTATTGATGTTGTTAAGCTTTCAGTAAAAGTATTTTTGTATGTAATTCGTTCGATAGTTTTTAAGGAAACCCACGCACTTCACCGTACTATGAAACTCCATAATGGATCGTCAAATATGTTACGTGATTGTCATATCGATTAAATTCATATTTCATACGTAAAATTTAAATTACAGAGCAGTAGCCTCGCAGACGATGGAATGGGACAGCTGATGACCTCCGTCACAGTTCCTATATTCGACAGACGAAACCACACGGTATGTCAACTGCCTGTATGGAGAGGTTAATGGCATAGCTTCCGCAGCAACAACAGGCAAAAGATAATATCTGTATTCATTTCAGCAAAGGGAAGCGAACTTATTGGGCGTGGTGGGAACGGATGTGCCGGTCGATCAGATAAAGAAGCTCGTACCACCTTATAAGGTAATGAAATGGGTGTACTATCCTATAGACTCAATACTAAATTAACAAGGATATGTGATATAAAAAAGGTTATTTTTTAAATGTAACTATCATATCTTTTTAATTAACTTTTTTTCTAAGTAAAAATATTTTTACCCGACTGCCCCCAGAAGGAGGGTAATGTTTTTCGGGTGTATGTATGTCCATCATGCCATCCTGTAGCCTAAACGGCTTGATGGATTTTGGTGTATGAGGTATCGTTAGATTCGTCTTGATTACGGGAATGTCATAGGGTATAAAAATTAATCAATTAATATTAAGTTTTTTTGCAGTCGTTCTTTTTTAAATAATTTCTGCTTGTTTGGACATTTTACTCACCATTTTGAGTTTGAATTATCGAGTAATTAATTTTGATTAAGTACCTATATGCAATTCAACTCAATATTATAGTTTTTTTAATTCTAAAATTCAACAGTGTGGTTCTGCTGGGAAAGAGCGTATTATCCTACCATAAAATCGAAATGCTAGTTTGGACGAAAAGTTTTATCCTCGTATATTTAATATTTATAACCGCGCAATGATGCTTCTATAATTGTAATTTCATATTGTTTTTACAGTTGGGAGTGAATGGCTACTCTTTCATGGTGGATAATAACGGGCATGTATTGTATCATCCAGATTTGAGGCCACTGGTGAGTTGCATTGTCTTGTGGTTTCATAGCTAATATATTTTACAAGAGATTAAAACGCAACTTTTAAATTCTAATAAATTGGTATTTAAAAAATCTCAAATTGATGTTAACTGAGTGTCTTCTTTCGTTTCCACAGCACACAAATGAAGAAGTAAGTATTCGAGTGTAAAGGAAATACAGTAATTTTAACTATAATATTAAGACTTTTCATATTAGGTATTGCTTTTGTTATTTTGTTTAAGCCTTATTTCTTTTATTTTCTGTAAACAATATTAGTTAGGTAACCTATCTAGGGCCCGTATTAATAAATCACTCTCAGCTCAAAAATCAATCTTGAGAACGACCTCAAGATGGCGTTCCTATTAATAAACATAACTTAGGTGTTCCTTTAGTAATCGGGTATCACGTGATTAACACCATATTAATAAACAAAACTCAGCTCTCAAGAGAAATGTCGAACTCACATTTGAGAACGTATTTGCTGATTGCAGGCGAACCGTGACTTGAGAAAGACATCACGTGATACGCCCTCAATATTGGTTTATTAATAAATGACATACCTACTTGAGATGGTGATCACGTCTTGAGAGTGTATAAGCTGAATTCGCTCTTGAGGGCGGGTTTGGGCTCAGAATAATATAATTAATACGGGCCATATTTTAGCTTTTCGTTTAGCTTCATCATTTACTTAAATCACGTAATATTGCGCTGCCGAAATAATTACTAATTTTCACTACTAAAAAGCGGTTTTCCATTCGTTTAGTACACAGAGACTCTGCGCCCACTGTATTCCAGTGTGGATGTGACTGATGTGGAACTCCTGGTGGACTCTGATGAGAATTCTAGGGTCAACCTTACGTCCTTGCTGCTTGATGTAAGTAACTCTCGGAATGTGTATTCCTTTACCAGCATACCAGATCACATCATTACAAACCAAAAAACTAAGGCACAAAAAATCCCCATTCGATTCATTATTAGATACTGAGGCGTTGATGATTACGCCTCCTTAGAGATGATTGCATCTCCTTCGTGTTTGGGGCTGGCAGCCTTAATACTTATGTATAAGAAACAAAAGAAGATGATTGTCAGATGTTTTTCATTGTCCTGTCTTCTTCTAGTCGAAGCTTCTTGTGTTTTATCTCACAATTAAATAGTTATAATTGTAAATATCAACACGGCGTTTTATTATAACATTCGGAGTAACTTATGGTTACTCCAAAATACCATTACTTTTATTTGATAAGGCGAGGCGAAACGCCTAGTTTTTGCAACAAGTCCAATTATTATTGAAAATACACGTCAAAAATAATAAATTAAACATTAAAGTTTGGTTTGTTTTCTTGCACTTTCGTGATGAATCGTTTATGTCTTACAGCTCCGACACGATATGATAGAGCAAAGAGAAGGTGAGACAGAAATCGCAGTCAAAGTGCAATATGATAACATGAGACGCGTCGCCACGAGGAGGCAAAGGTACTTTAAAAACTACAATACTTTATAAAGGTACTATATAAGTGCTATAATAGCATTTCTTAGAGTTTCGAGTTTCCTATCTCTGTTTTAATTGTAGTAACAAGTTCCCATCTAATAAACTTTAGTATACATCAAAAGGACACAAACGGGTACCAAAACACCACATGTGCCATATTGGCGGCCTTATCACTAAAAGCGATCTCTTCCAGGCAAGCTGAATTTGAAAAGGGATTAATATTAGTTTTAGGGTAATGTGACACTGACGAGATAATGGGCAGTTCTCGTAATAACTAAAAGATAATAATATAAACCCTGAACTTTCAGATACTTCTACGGTCCAGTGGAGGGTACACCATATTCATTAGCAGTGGTGCTACCAGATGGGTATGGAATGTATGAGTTGCAAGCAGAGCAGGAGGTCAAACATAGTCCTATTAACGGTTAGTATTAAGAACATAAAATAATAATAAATGATAATAAATAACGTCTTTATTTCATCTCACACGGCTAGGACAAAAGATTATAGTTTGTAGAAAGTGAGAGTCTGAAATAAATCAACAATTCACGAATCAAGCCACAGTATCCGAATGGGTATGGAGTGAGACTACGGTGCAAGAGCCGCGGGTTCGATCGCCACCTCTGAACTATTGCGCAGGGCTGGTTTAGTACAAGCTTTTGGCCTAATTGGAGTGATTTATGAGAAAATGAGTAAGTAATGCAAAAACATTGCCTTGCCAAGCTTCTTTTTGCAAAAAAAGAAAGAAAAAAAATGAAAACCGTAAAATTAGTTACATAGGTTAGCTTTACATTTCTAAAAATAACTCTGAAACGAGTTGGAATTCAAGTCCTCAAAACTTGACCCAAATTAACTAATCTTATTTCTTACAATTTTAATATTTAAAATCTATTTGTGCTAGTCTATCATAAATGTACCATGTTAATATTGAATTCATTTTATGCAGTCACGGAATACTTCAAAAACGATAATTGGAAAATTCACCCCGACTGGTAAGAACTTACGTAATAATAAATAATTAGAAGTGGGTATGAAATATGTTCACCCTGGTAGGGAAAAGTGAAAACAAAATTCAACTTTTCCACCCAAGAGTGGATGGCTGGAAATATAAATGGAGCCGAACATAACAGACATCATACAAATACCATTGACCTACCATACATCGATGGGTCCTACAAATAAATATTGAATTCTTTGCTAACCCTACTTTTCTTTACTGTTATTACTGATCACTTCAATAAGACCTTCCTATTCTGATCACGCAAGGAACTTCTCGGGGACGCTTTTCATTTGTGGGGTAATCGTGCCTATTTCGGTCACATGCTTGACAGTATATTTTCCGCAGGGTGTACTGCGAATACGCGTCTACTTCTGATCAGTCGTTCAACTCGCCCGAGGAGCAGCTGGTGCACTTCCTATCGCGCGCCGGCCGGCCCGCGTGGAAGTGGATGTCGCTCCGGCCCAGGGCGCTTGTGCAGCACAACGCCCACAAGAAACAGGAACGAGACTCGTACTATTGTGAGACATTTTACTGTAGCCTCGTATACACTAGGCAACATTTGACAGGCGACATGTTGCACAATATGTTGCTCATCATGTTGAACGAGGAACTTGCGCATTGGTACTATTGGTCATGCATGTCGAGCACCAGCTGGCAACGTCGCGCGTTGTTGTACAACGTTGCCGATCTTGTTGAGCCGCGTCACGTGTTGCGCGTCAATTGTTGCCTAGTGAATACGATGGAGGCTTTATCTTCTCTTCTTCTTGACGACCTCGTTTTTCCGTGGGGAAATGCTTATGCATACCCTCGTAAGCAGCGACGGGTTATGTCAGACTTGCACCGAAATCCCACGGGTGGCCTCATCACCGCATTGTGGGTAGCTCTGGACTCTCTGTTGAACCACACCAGCATTCCCCACGCGCATGCTTCTTCTTGAAGACCTCCTAGCCAAATCAGTGTTCCTGCTTTCTGTGCAAGAGGTACATTACCATTGCTGGGTTTCATTAGTAACATGAAAATTCTAGGCACAGCAACGGGCTGGACTATTGAAATGGGTCTGAATCGAAAGTCGATCTTCACTCTATAGTATTTATAAAAAAAATCAGGTGAATGTATGTTAGCTTCTAAAAGAATCGCCAGAAATAAGCGTTGCTAAATAACACTTAGGTTGAAATACGGTCTTATCTTACTTATATCTCTCTTGTATCTTGCAATACTCAAATTGCATTCGTAATTTTTTTGAAATCATAGGTACTTGAATATATTCGTTATTTTGTATTATTTCAGGTGACAAGAATCTCGTTCAGTCTCTTATTCGGGACGCAATGGTAATAAAAGAATTGGACGCACACATTGGACACGCGAGCCATCACTCACAGTAAGTAACTTTAATATATTAGAATATATTTATTTATACCATAAATGGGCACCAAACAAAACATCCTCATTTAGTAGGCAAGAAGGTATTTAAGACGGAGGCCAATCGAAGCAGGAAAGAAACTGAATCGTGCTCAAAAGACGTAGAACCTTCAGTTTAATTATCCACGATCGACCGATGTGCAGTTTCGATCCAGTTCACGTCAACAGTCGATTTAACTCCAATATGGTTTTGCCGTTTGAACTGACTGCAGTGGAACGAAATTTTGTGCTTATGCCGAATTAATCATGACGTGCCAAATAAATCTTGAATATAAATTCCGACAATAGAAGGTACACATACGGTACCTTAAAACTGCACATTATACCAACCCTTGCATGTTGGGTACACTCGACAGTACATCAATGGTATCATTTGAAACTGTAACTCTTATGGCTCAGACAATAAGAACAGTACAAAGCCCAAATTACTACACTTGATGTGCTTTCGAATGTACTAAGCACCGATAACTCTAATATTACGCTTTCAATCGCACTTTAAGTTAATTTTTATGTTGATCACTAATGTTATATGTGTTTGTCACACAAATAGCCCGATAGCAACTTTAATGGCACTACTCACAAGGTAACGTAACAAGAAACTACATAATCGTTCTAGTAGGTTGCTAGAAGATACTAGAAGTAACTTATTAAAGGGAGAAATCGCTAGCTAATCAAATAAACCATAGCAAAATTTATTTATTAGACAACTAAAACTCTAGCTAAGATAATAAAATACTAATGTAAATGTAGTACCTACATCTATATTTATATAGAAAGTTATCTATAATGGTTTCAACGATACTTTCTAAAATAAAGATTGACTTTTGACTCTTTAACGAAGTTTTCATAGTGCAGAATCAATTAAGATATTATTTTATACGATACGATATAAAACATTTAAGAGTCACTATGACAAGTTTTGAGGCCCAATCCTAAGCCAACAGAAAGACATGCTGTACTCGTATAATAGTCAATTTATTTTATTAAATGTAGAACGAAGTCAATATCGCATATCGTTTTCCGCGGCCTTTGTACCTATCTATATGCCATCCACAAATTATTAGCTATCCAGGACGAAGGTAAATCCTAATAAAGTGTTTACTAACCATTTTTAGCTGCCAGAGGATTTAACACTTATTTCATAGCCTGCACAGATGACTACCTGTTAACTTTACAGCAATCACTGATCATGTTTTATGCTATACATATGTGGCGTCAAAGAATAAGTACTTGAGTAATTCACCAAACATAAATTCCGATCATAAATTAAAAGAAACATAATCAGTGACAATAATAAAATTGTTATATTAGTTTAATAAGCTAATTATTAATCATGATTAATAAACGACATATTTCGACTTATCAAGAATCCCTGTATTTCCATCACAAGAAATCATTGGAAATAGTCGAGAAATCAAAGGTGCTACAAGAATTGGGATCGAGTCGAGATTCGAAAGGTTCCACTACTAATGAAAGGAAACACCACATCGATGATCGATAGTCAGAAATCTGAGGAATCTGGATGGAACAACGATTTCGCATTCGCTCGCCTTTTAAGAAAACATTACTCGTACCTATATTTATTGCGAGTTTCTGTCTATCAAGCCACGCGTCAAGATAATGGATTTCGACGATCACCTATCTAAATAATACAGGGTGGCCTTGAATTCGTTCGACAAATTGAAACTGGGGGTTGTACTCATGATAAATATTAAATTGGTAAGGTTTTTTTGGAATCAAAACGAACTAAGTACGTCACAAGTCACACAATGACCTTAGAAATTACCATTCGCTCAAATTCCATTAAAAGAAATCGTTGGCAAAAAATTAAAAATGCCTTAAAATGTAAAAAAAAATCCAAAGCACAGTATTAAAGTTATATTAAAATTAATAATTTCTTGATAAGTATAAGAATATATTGAAATGATTTTTTTCATATTTTCCCAAATTGTTTAATTTACTTAAACAAGCAGAATTAATGTTTGACACAAGCATAGCCATCCATTTAATTTTGTCGAATGAATTCAAGGTCACCCTGTATAGGCTATTGCCTCATTCGTTATGCATAATCTCCAATATCTATGTGAACTGTGTACCTCTTTACAGACAAGGCCGATTCCACAAGTTCGTGGTGACGCTGTCCTTCATCGCGACTCGGAGCGGGCTGCTCAAGTGGACGGAGAACACCAACAGTTCTAGGACCGCGGAGACTTCTGAACCGTAAGTATACTTGCAGTCCTATTCCGCAAACAGAGGAGGGTTATAGGAAAAGTAATCACAATTAACTGGCAGTTGCGGCTAATGACACGATTGCATTAAAACTCAGTGCTGAACTCACATAACCGTTCCTTGCTCAGCAAGCCAGCAACGATTATCATCAATAAGCTGTATTTCCATGGGGTATTTGACAGGTACCAAAAATTAAATGTTTTTTATAATTATTACAAAATAGACACAAATTCATTATCAACTGTGAAATCAAAATTGAAATCAGTTGAAAAATGAAGTAACTACAGGCATTTAGAAAAGTTGTGTTAGAAAGAGACAGAAACAGTACACGTCATATTGAGGTAGCGCCATACAAACTTCATACTAAAGACAGTTTTGCTAAAAAGAGATGGAGCATCCTCACCACTTGACTTAACCGCTCAATATCTTCGGTATTAGTTGAGATATCGAAAAACTGATTTCACAGCTGGAATATGAGAGTTGATTGATGCAATAAAACCAAAAAATAAAACAATCAACATCTGATGTTATTTATACAACAGGCCTGCGGTTTGAGGATGCTGCTCATCTAACATAATTAGTAGATTACTAAACAGAAGCAAAACTTAAGACGTTTTATATCTTCAGTTTTGCTAAAATTTCATATTTAGAGCCCTTCATGTCAATAAACAGTATTGTTTGATACAGGCACTTCAGCGAAAGATACGCCAGAGCCTTCGACTCCGAATGGTATCGTCGAGCCGTGGAGCACCACGCGATAGAACCAGAAAGCTTCGTGTTCTCAGTTCCATTCCGAGATAGCTCGGAGGCCGAGGACCTCAGTGGCCGGCCTCCACTGATCTTGGCGACCCATGCCGTGTTCGTGGAGTCGAGAGGGCATAGGGCTCCGGCAGCCGTCGTCGGAATACATTTCCAACTGGAATCGCTTGCAAGGCACTTCTTGAATGTTACTTCTACGGTAAGTCGTTGACAAAAAAGATACAATCTGGGAAAAAACTTTCGAAACCTAGTATTCTGCGCCATTGTACTACGAGTATCTGACATTATCAGTTAGTCCTTCTGCAGATGTCAATGAAACTTCCACTCAACTATATCTCAATTTACTTTACAGTGCACAGCAGGCACCGTATGCAAGAAAACCTGCGCAGGCGACGAATTAGACTGCTATATTCTCGACGACAATGGCTTCATAATTCTCTCCGAAGACGTATCTCAGACGGGACGGTTCTTTGGGCAGGTGGACGGCACTATCATGGACTCGCTGGTGCAGGACAGGATCTACAAGAAAATCACTGTTCACGACCATCAAGGGAGATGCCCTGATTCCAGAAACCCATTTAGTGGAGACGGAACTAAGCTAACGGTAACTTTTTAAATATGCCGTGTAACATTTGGTATTCAAATTCTGGCCAGAACTTCTTTATTTGTTTACGGGACAGAAGGCTAGTAGGAAGTTATGATAGTAATTAAATTAAATATACTAATATATATTACCTTTTTAATAATTTATTATTAATTTACTATTAATTTAAATATGTATACCTGAATACTGTGGCCTGTGAGATTACACCAAGTTTAATGTTTCAGCCAATGAAACCGCTTTCCTGGCTCGGAGGATACTTCACGAGCTTACTGGCAGTGTGGGTACCACTTTGGGAATCCGTTCGAGCGAGACCACATCCATATGGTGACGATGAAATTGGTAATATTATGTAGAGAGCCACAAAAGTTGTTTGAAGTTTCTTTTAGTGACCGTTCTAAATGTGACATTAATTCAGTAGACTATGAAGACTACGAAAGCGAGGACCGTGAGAACGATGACCCGGAGAGAGATCGGGGAACCTACGAGATCATTATCGACGGCCAGGGCAGTACTGAGGACAAGGGCCACGACCCTGGCCCGGGGCCCGAGCCGCCAGGGCCGCCGCGCGAGCCCCCGCGCGAGGCCGCGCGCTCCGCTGCCGTCAGGCCGTGCGACACCAGCGCAGAGCTGTACACTCTGCAATCGACCAGACTCAACGCAGCGCAACCACTCAAAGGAAAGCTTACGAACTGCCACAATTCGGGGTGCGAGAGGTAAGATCCAGCGTAATTTGAAAGGAACAGCTATTTTACATTTACGTAACTATATCATTAATTTTGGTAGAAACCAGACAATATTTTTTTTCTTATTACAAACTTATATTTAGAGATGATCAACTAATTAGTAGTATGTCGATGTATGGACATAATATTTTGATAATGGCAAAGATAAGTTGGTCTCTAAATCTAGCTTATATTTTCGTTACAGCAAAGTTACGGGGTTAAGTTGCGTTGCACGAAACCCTCGGTGCGCGAGTCCGACTCGCACTTGGCCGGTTGTTTTTGTTATTAGATCACATGGCCCGAGACACGGTGGTCCTTACCAACGAGCACCTTTTTGTACCATGTCCTTACGCGCTTTGATTCTGCTGAAGAGCTGCATTTCTTTATATTGTGGATCAACAATCCTAAACAAGTGATCATATTATGCAGAATCATGGATGTTAAAAGCGCCCCATTATCCCCAGGCCATTCAGCGTGCAAAAGATCCCTCACAGCAACCTGATCCTGTTGGTGGTGGACACGCTGTGCCCGTGCGGCGCCAAGCGGCTGGACGTGCGGCCGCGCGAGGCGCCCCCGCGCGCGGCCTGCCGACGACACCCGCTGCACGCGCACCGCCGCCGGCCCAGACACTGCGTCTCATACCACCCGGAGGTAACGAAATGATTTTTCATCAGACTAACCAACTATACTTCCATATCGGTCGATAATACACCACGAGCCGAAATATAGTACAAAATTTCCAGGTAATTCGTAGACTTTGACAGGACTTGAACGCTAATAAAAATCGAGCAGCTAACTCCCCAGACTAACTATCCTTGCCATATAGGCCGAGAATACCACGAGGAATCAATAACTCTCGGAAAAGCGTGAGACTTGAAACATTCCACACATTTTATTGGCATAACCGACACAGGGTGCTGCAGGAAAATCTGGATAAAATCTAGAAACACAACAGGAACCAGATACGTCTCATTGTTAGCATTTGTTGAATTTTTTAAAGCGGAAATCGTTACTAGTGTGCGGTCTGTAAATAAATGTTATGTTATTGCACGAAGGGAGAATTAACGCGTAATATTTTCTTTTCCAGGAAATAGAGATAATGTCGTGCGGACGTGGATATCGGACGAGGCCTCTTCTCGGCTTAGCGACGGTCATAATTGTACAATTATGGCTGTCTGTCGCCACGTGACTGACGCAACACAACCCCTAAACAACCTATTAAACTTCCCCGAGACCGACGGCGGCCGGTCTTGGAACGTCGCCTAGGAAGCTTTCTACTACTGAAATGATTTAAATGAAATAAAGATGAATAACCCTTGAAAGCTTCATACGCATGCCTACGTTCAGTGTTCCACGTTCGTGTGTTTGAGATTGTTTGAGATACGGTTTGTATGACGTGTGCAATAACGAGAGGACTGATAGTTGTCGTTAGGAGTTTTTCGATGTCACTGCGTCGACAGAAACTGAACTTAGACCATTCTCACGCGGCGCTACTCAAATGAAACGAGTTACCAACTTGGATTAAAATCAGTGCCTGTAGTAGTCACTGTACTATTTGTATGGTGACCAGCGAATGGGGTGATTGGTTAGTAACCAGTCCATGTGCGAGCCTCCCATACAAATATACTAGTGCAGTTGCTAGCTATAAAGTATATGATTTTTAATCCAAATTGTTTATTAGTTCCATTTAAGTAGCGCCTGAGAATGACCTTAGATGTTACGTTACAGAACCGATTACTTCGTAGAAAGATGTCCGTTTCTGTTGTGTAATTTCCAAGTCGATGCTAAGTGCTCCTACAGCTCTTTGTGGTGTGTAAATTAAACGTACGGGAAGGTTAAAGTTTTGATCAATTTTTACTGACTGAAGTTTTGGTCCGACCAAATGAACTTTGATCTTGTTTTAAAACAGGATTTATCTATTCGAATTAGGATACGATAATAATTAAAAAATACTTCCCCATCTCTGTTAAGTTGTCATTTTTCATATTGTAACTATAACGCAGTTGCATACAGTATAATAGGTAGGTAACGAATATCTTGTTAAATTTAAATTGAGGATTATCACAAACTTGGAGATCTTATTATAAATTATAGCTAATGTTAATAGGTATTGAAATATAATTAATGTAAAATAATATCGTTTGAAACTGTTTTAGAAAAATTTACCTATGTTGAACCTAACTCGGTTTATTTCTTGATAACTCATTCAAATTACTCGCAAACATATTGATTAGTTGCATAGTTGGTGTAAATAAGAGATGTTTTATTTGTAGGCAGTTACTTTGCTGAATTTATGTGTGCCTGTGTAATAATTATGTAAAAGAGTACCGTTTCGTCGAGATGGCATCGCGGTGTATTGATTGAGACCCGTTTTCACTATGATTAGTGATCAGCGCGAATGATTAGTGCAAGTGTGACCGTGAACTATCCCCCCATACAAGTTGAAATGTGATCGATGTTTAGTAACCAAAAGTTGGTGTAAAATAAGAACAAAGTTTCTGTAAAAAAGTTAACACAAGCACAACTACTAAACCCTTTTAGACATTACGCGCTGTAGGTACTGGCTAATCATTGGCACTGACACTAATCAAAGTGAGATTTGGGTTGTCTTATTTAAAGCTAGGAATGCATGATTAAAACAAGGTGACCACGAGTTCTGACCACAAAATTACTCAATTATAAAAAGGTAAGAGTATGAAAGAAAAATATCATGTGAACCTGGTGCGTTGAGCGGAATCATGAAATTCTCTTTTTACAGCATTACTTTTAATACTAAACTTTTACTTTTAAATGGCTCCCACTTAAAGTAATTGTTGATTGTGACCTGAATATTACCCTGTATATTCTCCTGATAGTTTTGTTGATCTACAATCGTGATATATTTTAATTTTGTTTTAAAATACAAAAACACAAAAAAAGTGTTTTCCGATATCTTAAATTAACAGAACTCAGTTATAATTTGATTGTATGTAGTTAATTTACGTAGTTATGAATTCAGTATTAATTAATCTTTGCTGTAAAGAACTATTTATGAAAGCGAGGAATCGGTGAATCCTATTAATTGGAAATCCCTATGGGCCTAAACACGTACAGTAAGTGGTCAAAGTGTGCAATCGCGATGCAATCTCCAGCGACGTTCTCATTCGTCTAGTTGTTAGATTTTCTCGCCTAATCTTCGAATAATGTTGTATTGAAGAAACTGTAAACAGTTTTCTATTTTTATTGTAAATATTTTACTAACTTAAATGGCCTATTATATGTACGACTTAAGAACGTGTGTTGCTAATGTTTAAATCGTTCGGATTCGACTTCTTCTGTCATATATTCATGGATAATACTTCATATCGACCTAATCGCGGCAATTATTTTATATATCATTTTGAATTGGGTTAAAAATTTACAATTAAAAGCAATCAATACACATCTAAGGCCTAGCGCGCACGATAAACATTAATCTCCGCAACTTTTTCATCTTCCACGTCAAATCTGTGGAATTGTATAAAAGTGTCGCGTCGTAACGTGCGCGCACGTTTAATCACTTGGACTTGATGTGACGAAAAAGTTGCCGAAAATAAAGTTTATTGTGAGCACTAGGCCTTATTCTCATACGTAAATTTTGAAATATCGCAGTGTAAGTAAGCGTAATAAATTATTAACTCGTTTGTACTAACTACCCTAAAATATGTGAATGTTGCATATAGGAATAAAATTCAGTTCCATATACCTGCATACTTAAATAGGTTTTTATATCGTATCGAATAGTGTTAATTACATTATTATGGCTTGCTGTTGTCCATTTTACAATGACAAATACAATATTCATGAATACAATGAAATGGTAAGAAAATAATAATGTTAAATAGATAGATGAAGATAACACATCCATACATCGTGCCAAACCACAAATCTGATATATTTCACATTTAAAAAGGTTTATTAAAAGCCCTACAGACTTTTGCAGGACAATAGCAAGCACAGTTGTACCTAAATTTAAATTGATCACAGTAATCTCCTGGTGTTTTAATAGCGATATACTAGAATTTAATATCAGGTAATAACTAACACAGGTAGAATAGAGAAGCGCAGGTAACGGAACGGACAATATTTTAATACCTAAGTATTTTTCCTAGTTCTCCTAGAGATGTATACGTGTGTTATTTAAAATTAGGAAGGAACGGTTAAGTGAAAGATACGCACATTTTATATCGTCTGCATCAAATAGTTTCCCGAGCTGTTAGACAATGATGTATGAAGAAATATCAATATAAGAGTTGGCTATTAATGGAATAATCTTGTAATTTTTCAAACATATCAAGTACAATAGGCTTCCTTTGGGATGCATACAAGATTTTGCCAAAAAAAATGGCGGTTGATTGAAAACCGCATAAATTAAACAATAATTATCGAGATTACTGTAATCAATACACATCGTCGACTAAAGTTACTTAATCATACATTTATCATAACATAATACAAAATACATATTCACAACCATAATATACTTAATCGTTGGAGAGTTTTGAGAAATTGTACATTTTGTATAAATAATACAGTAAGGAGTCGATTTAATGGAGTAGAATTTGTTTAAAGGTGAGTGGCGAGCGACTGGCAAATTGAAAGTGCTTCGTTGTAAGCGTTGAGTCTTCCATAGCAGTCGCGCGGGGCGAGTGGTTACTGTAACGTCTAAGTATTAAACGATAATAATAGCGTATACTTATCTTAGCATAGGCAAAGGCTCGCGTCTTGGGCGGTGTGCAGATATTTTTACTTGCACTTCGCAGGATTTAGTTCTACACAAGGAGCTTAAATGCAGTGTCGAGAGAAGACTTATTTAGGATGGGTTCCGAAACACTTTTTTCAACATTCACTTTTTATTTTTACTTGATGAGAAGAATATCTTTTGTTAAAGATAATTAGCAATGCTTTCGCATTACTAATTTTCTCCTAAATTTCTCCCATAAAGCTTGTACTAAAACCGCCCACAATAATCATCACCGCAATTCTCGCGCGAGCCAATCAGCAGAAAGATCCAGTTCCTCTGGCGCGAAAACAGTGGCGATAAATTGCTGAAAAGTTTTTGTGAATGCACCTTTACCCATCGGGCTACTGTAGCTTATTATTATTTAATATCATCAGGTGAAGTTATGCAATGATGCTTTGATATTCATACATAACATAAAACCCACTTAATTACTATTTACCAGAGCTCGAGATTGCTTTTACAACAGTCAAATTTATTATTCTTTGACAGTTGTCAGAGTGAGCTCACGCTCTTGGGAGTGTTCCTTCCGCATTGTATGTAAGCTCCTTGGTTTATGTAACTATAGACACAAAACAAATACCTCGTTTAGTTACAAAGGTAATAGCTAGACAGTTAGCGTTTGTTTCGCGTTTAGTTCTTGGACATATCAATTCAGGCACCAAATGATACTATAGTATTTAAGCAATTTTTCAATGTTATTGACTGTAATTTTTTCGAATAAGTATTTCAGTGAATTTAAGAAGCTGTATGTCCTTATTGCGACTTCGGATGAATTCAGAGTGATGTGATAAGAATTGTTTTCAAGGGTGTCCTAAATAACTTTAAATAATTGTTAATATATAAAGCATCGAATTAAACCGCCAGTTAAGAAAAGCACCGAAAATATTTGGCCGTCTTTTTGTCTATCTACAAAGAAACAAGTTGTTTGTATCTATTCCTACAGCAAATTATACAGAAACTCGACAGAAATAGACAATATAGTTTCTTTATACAGAGAACCGAAAGTGTCTTGATCTAAGAATCTATTTAATCCGTCTAGGAAGAATAAAATTGTACACATTCAACATAATACATACAGAGAGTAAAGGAAGTCAAGATAATAATGCCACGTAGCTTCTTAAATTGCTGGAAATACATTTTTGTAAGTGCAATATGTTCATGTGAGGAACAGTGATCTTTAAAACTAAACTTTTACAATATTCTCTTAATCGGTGTACATTTTTCTATCAAACTACTCGGTTATAAATCTCACTGTCGATCATTCCCTCGTTAAAGCTTTTAGGAGTAAATTATATTCAAAATTTGTACGAGTAAACAGTTTAAAGAGCAAATTTTGATGTCACTGTTTTAAAATATCGTTTTTTATTTTATACTTGTTAGTTTGAAATAGTTGTAACGTATTGGGCACGGCCGACTATGTGAACATGGTTCTCTAGTGTAATTCTAGTAAAATACTGTTCTTTTTGTTACTTGCCAGTTCATGCTATAGATATACCGTAATTAAAACAATAAAGTTCTCTTATAACATTGTGAAATGGTGTTGTGTTTTATTTATTACTAGCTGTACCCCGCAACTTCGTTTGTGTAGAGGAGGAGGATGGAGTAGATCATTAGGCAGATCTTCCTCTCTTGATCCTTGTTTCCACATCACATGCCGCCATGGCTTATAGCCTATGAGCTGTCCGGATATTTCAGCTATCTCCTAGTAAAACTCCCATCAAAATCCCTTCAGTAGTTATGGCGTGATACTTGCACAAAGTCACAGACAAACAGACAAAAATTCTAAAAAATAGTGTTTTGGCATCAGTGTCGATCCTAAAACACATTACAATTATTCTTTTCAAAAAATATCCAATGTACAGACAGACACATGTTTTCTATAGTCTTATGATATGCATGGATTATTTTCATCAAGTATTCGCTGAGGTTATAAAATTAATAACCATAGGCTCAGTTCTCATAATACAAACTGTATTTGTATTAGTTTTAAGAACAACTCTGATGTGTAGTAAGTTCTGATTTTCGAATGGTCGAATTTTTATACGTTTCTATTCGTTTGTATTACGAGCTGCGAGCAGCTTGAAAGAATGTTATTTTGATAATCATATTTTGTCCGCAATCTTGAAAGGGTTCGCATTGGAAAATATTGCTAAAAGCCTAGGCGTCACAATTTTAGCGTAAGGTAATCTGAGAACGATTTTGCCAAAGTGTCACGCCGAAAATTGTAGCGATAAATTTCCGATTTTTATGGTTTTGAACGCAACTTTATACGTACGCGTATATAAAGAACATTAATAAAATTAAACGACTGCATTCTGGCATTATCATGATAAGGGATCCTCCTCGTGGTCTTGGTCAAACTGTTCCCTCGTGGTCAAATTTAGACTGGCAACAAACTCATCGTCCAATCCTAAAACGGTTACGAAGCCTAGTCTAGCAGTAGGTAGAGAAGGAGCTAATAAGTACTATACTTATATGCTACCAAGGCTTTCTTTGTTTTATACTTAGTCCTTTGGGTATAGATGCGCTGATGTTGCCAACATAATTTGCGATGTAGCTAATTATGTGGCGACTACCAAGTCGAATCCTAAACCTAAACGCAATTGTCACTGTCGTTGATATGCTACATCGCGTAAGAGGCAGTGGGACGCCTAGCGGCGGCGCATATCAGCGTACGCAATCTGAAATTGCTACAGATATTTGAATAAAAACAACTAGATACATCATAGAAACTATTAATATAATTAAGCGGACGCTTACACTGGTTTCACATGTACAGACTGGCCGCAAACACTATGTCCCTCTTCAGCAGTTTGATTGCCTCGCTGAACTTGTTCTCTAGGTCGCTGTTGCCGATGTTCTTAGCGGCTTGGCAGAGCTGTCTCAGGACCTCCTCCAGACGACGCATGCATCGGATTATGGAACCTGTAAAATTTCCTTACTTAAGACTAGTGTACCTAATAATAATTTTTCAATCAGCTTTTCTAGTTGAGCAAATATATTTTTTTAATTGCTTACGAGAAAGTAACCTAACCTAAAGTATTGTTGTCCGAAAAGAAAAACCACGCTGATGGCAGCCGAAGAAAATTGATGCTGTATGAACTGAGGTCCTTTGCCTTTCCCATTAGAAATAAACTTTAAAAAGGCAACAAAACAAAATGGCGGACACTTCACGTCAAACCAATCCAAATCTCACTACCAGAATGCTATATTGACAATTTATTATAAATTTATAATATTCTAAAAACTCCCATGATTGCATCTGTACACATAATTGGATAGCGCAAAACTACCAGTCTTTCAGTTTACAGTTATAGGCGCCCGGACATACACATTGCATACTGATTAACAAAACAATATAGAGATGCGATGATTACCTTCGTATATATCAGTCATCTTGCATATCTGCAGGAACGAGGCGCCTTTCGCCCACGCCAGCACTATGTCCATCATAGTGCACTTGAACTTGCTCACGTATTCGTCTTCATCGAGATCCAGTTTGGCGTCTATAGACACCTTGGCTATTCGACGAGCGTATTCCTACGGGATAACCACAGTATTTTAAAATTCAAATGTTATTTATTTCCTTCCACATTCGGTACATTTTACATGGTATTAGACACAGTTTGGTGGAAGACTGGTGTTCAAGATAGGAGTTCTCCTGTGTTTTGAGACCCCTTACAGACATAATGTGCACTAAAAGTAAATAGGGTGCAGAAACAAGCATTTAAAAAAAATGATTATTAACAAAACCAAAAGAAAGGTGTGTTTGTGTGTCGTGTGTGCATGTGTGTCAGTACGATGAGTGTATGTTTGTGCGGTATGCAAAGGTGTGGTTTGTGTGTGGTGGTAAAATCGTCATAAACTTCAACTCGAAAGACGACTTTATTTTTTGAGTAACTACACGTCACTATTAGCTATAAAGAAAGCAACGTGCTCCTTTCGGAACTTCATGAGGGGCAAACGCCAAAACGGCCTTCATAGCGTCCTGCTACTTTAAGAACCCCTGAAATAGTTGAATGCTACGCTTTTGTTTCACCTGTAACTGTCTGAGCACGCCCCTCAACTCCTCGCCTGTGGCCGAGCTCTGCGAGCTGTTCTCGTCGCAAACGAAACAACTGAGTATGGAAGCGCTCTGCTCCGGCGTCAGGCTGTTGAACACGCCGTTGAATATCATCTCGGTCAGCAGCAACTCGTCGGCACTGGTCGACAGGAACAAAGGTAACATGTAAACATCAGTCTAGTAATGTTGTCTCCGCTGTCGAGGCACAGACCTTCACTTACATCGAGGGAGCTTGGGTCATGACCACGCGGGCTCAGTGCGGATTGGTGAATTACACATGCCTTAGAATTATTATCTTTGCAGGTTTCCTCACGATGTTTTACTTCACCATTATTAAAGGTCAGTTTTCATTCGAAAAAAAAACCGAGAAAAAACTCATTGATACACGTTGGAACTCCGGATTCGAACCGCAAATCGGTCATATACAGAACATGTACTTATGAGTTTTGCTAAGGTGCAAAAGAAAAATTATACGTTTACGTATAATACACCAACTCGCACTGGACCAGCGTGGCGAATCATGGCAATAAACATATATGATTCTGATGAATGAAACATAACTCACCTGCTCAATTCGCATGCTATTCGTCCCTTCAACTCAATGACGTCTGCGGCGGTGCAATACCCGAGTCGTCTCAGCACTCGTTTCCTCTTCTTCAGCTCATCCATCTGCAGGATGCTCTTGGCCTTCTTCAGCTCAGCCTTGGCCTGTGTCAACTCCTCGAAGAGTTCCTGCTTCCTTTCATAGGCCGCTGTGAGCGCGCCGCGGCTTTTGTCGTTGTGTAACGGATGTGCGTACAGCCTAAAATACAGCGTATGATATTGAGAACAATTCGGCCTTACATGAATCACTCGATTTAATGGTAGAGATCCTTTACGATAACATGGCCCGCCCGCACCTCCAAATAATTGTTTCAATGTGCGTAATCTTACGAATCTCGAAAATTATATCTTACGAAGCCGTTTACATGGTGGCCTATCGAGTAGATGGTTAGGCTTGTGATATACATTAATTCTGCAAAGCGTTTATATAAATTAAACCATTTGGGGAAAATTAAAAAATATTTACAATAATACTAAAAACTATCAATTTTTTGAGACTATAGGTAAAGTTATTCAAAACTGTTTATAAGCCTACAGCCAACACCTAAGGCATCATAATTGTTGATTCAATCCTGTGTATGACAACGTCTAGATTAGAACGTCGGGTCAATAACTCGAATTATAAAGAATACTAGATTTATGAGCAGTGATAGATTAGGACATATGCAATCTCGTACCTACCTCTCTTCTAACTGCTTGATCCTATCCACACAGTCTTTGAACACTGTCTCTTCGATCTTCATATCTTTGATAGGATTGAGGAGAGGAGGTCCGTCCGGAAAGCGTTTCTTGACTTCACCAATAGTTTTAAGGACTGATTTGCGGTTGTCAGAGGGTCGTAGGTCCTTGGGGTAGTATACACGAAGGGCGCTTATCTGGTTGATAAGTGTGTGAAGCACTGGGACCACTTCTACTTCACCTTGCTAAAAATAAAGGAAATACTCTACAGATTTTTAAAGGGGTTTAAAGCGGTCTACAACGAACCGACGAGCGTGTATGAAGAGATTGATGAATATAGATGAAGCGAGAGTTGTACGCCAGGATCGCAGCAGATGGAAGTCCATCGTCTCTGTCTACCCCTACAACAGAAACAGGCGTGAGTTTATGATGAAAATGTATATAGGATTGGGATGTAAAAGATGTGCTACTGAGAGCCACTTTTTCTCCTCTGCCGTTGACATCTTTTCCTTGCAAAGTGGTGTAAATGTAAATCAAGTACCTAAATATATTGACGTGCAAAAATATACGCCATTTACATGCAATAAGCATACATATATGATTGCCGAAGGTTGCCTGGAAAAAATCGCTTAAAGCGATAAGGCCGGCTGTCTGTACACTGGCTTCTTCTCGTGTTGATGGCTTCAATCAGATGCGGCCGGCCCAGAAGGACGCTGGACACTAGCTAATTTTGGTTTTACATAATATGTAACCGATGTATTCCTTTTGTGTAAATATATGTAACCAATGTATTCCTTTTGTGTGCAAATAAACTGTATCTAATTGTTTTGATGATTCGGATTCTGGTGAAAAATGAAGCTGCTATTACCTCCCCCGGCGGGCACGGCACATTGCTCTCCGAGTCGTCCCCTTCGCACGTCCTCACGTGCAGCAGGATGTCCACGACGATGACCGTTTCCGCTGTCAAAGGGTTCACCTCCTTCTTCTTCTTGCCTTTGCCGGTCTGCTGGCGGAAGTTCACGATGATGCCCCAGTCGAACTCGTGCTTCTCTGTTTTTACCTTTATAATCAATAACAATAAAGTATTTTAAAGAAACTACATGGTAGGTAAAATATATATTCTTTGCTGCCTAGAAGAAAGATCGGTAGCGCTGTGTTTAGTCCAGTGGACTTGCTACGGAGGGCTCATAATTTTTTTTTAGGCGCAAAAACGGCGAAGGAAAAATTCGTGCATGCCTAAGAAAAATGTCAATAAAAATATACCTACATTAATAGACGGCACACACTCTCTAGATTTTCAAATGCCTATAAATTAATATTCAACATTGTTGTAAAATATTTTATTTTCCATAAAATAAAGAAAAAAGAAAAGACAAATCAAAAATACTACTTTATTTCAATAGACCCCATCAACTTGACAAGTCATCCGGGTTGCAGCAACGGTTTGAGGTATTCCGGGCGCGTGATGAACGAGCGGAACTGCGCGCCGAGCAGCTCGAGCTGTGACCTGATGTTGCAGTATGACCGTATCGAGTGCTCTTGTTCGACAGACACTGAGTTCGACTCTTTCTCCTTTGAAATAAATAAGTCCCATTACCTTGACAAGTCGTCCGGGTTGCAGGAAAGGCTTGAGGTACTCCGGCCGCGTGATGAACGAGCGGAACTGCGCGCCGAGCAGCTCGAGCTGCGACCTGATGCTGCAGTATGACCCTATCGAGTGCTCTTCCTCGACTGACACTGAGTTGTACTCTTTCTCCTTTGATTTTAGCTCTGTTGATACAATCATACATTTGTAGAAAAAAAGAGAAATGCGAGTCGGACTCGCGCACTGATTCAGAAACAATTTTTGAGGCGCGATATTAATGCGAGCGTGCTCCAAAATTGTCTCCGAAAATTGTTCTTATATTACAAAATATTTTGAAAGATAGAAACGAAATTCTAAATATTTATGGTTTTAGAGACAGAAATTTATTCGAATCCCTAAATCCTAAATAAATATATATATATATAACTTTGTTTCTATCTTTCAAAATATTTTGTGATATGAATACCTTATGTAAAACTTACTATCTATTAGATCAGGTATAGCAGCCTGATTCTGGAACTGGAAGAAACTTCTTTCTAACATATATTCTGGGTTGATTTCTTCTACACGCAATAAATTCAATACCTGAAAAGGAAGTACATTGTGTTAATTCCGGTGCAGCACAGTAAATTTAATCGTCGCTAAATGCAAGTCCCGCTCGCTCTTGCACTCTTGTCGGCACTCTTGTCGTCAGCATTAACCTTTTCGTAATAGCGGCTAAGATTACTTAATTACTATGAGCTCTTACCATATTATAAGTAAGGTGGAAGGCAGAATTGATGGGGTCCGCTTGGCCTTGTACCATGTCTTTAACGATGACTGGCGTCACTTTCTGATCTATCATGAGGATCACGATGCCTTTGTCGTCCAGGCCTCGTCGGCCGGCGCGACCGGACATCTGGATGTACTCGCCAGATGTTATCTGAAATAGATGAATGCAAAAAAACTGAAAGAATTTTCAAAAAGACTAGGATTTTTGGGGGGTGTAGTAGAATCAGACTTTGTTGCAAGTAAGTACCTAAATAGATTGCGTATATTTTAGCACGTCAATATTTTCTGGAATTTACACCACTTTGCAAGTGCCAATGCTGAAGAGAAAAAGTGGCAAATAAAATCGCAGCAGCACATTTTTTAAAATAATAATAGTAACCGAAAGGAATTACTTTATTTAAAAACATCGTCTCCTCGAGGTTATTGTTTGTGGTCTAATTTTACCGAGTTTTTGTGGCTAACGACCGCGTAACTTAAAACCTATTTATTTATAAAAAAGCATGAGATTTCTATGAACAAAATAATATAATCGTTGATTTGGCAACAAGCACAGGACAATTTATTTTCGTAGATGTATATTTTTGGTACTTACATTCATAATAAAAGAATAAAATATTATAAGATGTTAAAATAAAATAAACTCACAAATCTGAAATCCTTGCCGTCAAATTTCTGGCAATTCGTAAACACAACAGTTCTCGCCGGCATGTTCAAGCCCATAGCAAACGTTTCAGTTGCAAACAGTGCCTGTAAAATAAATAAAATGTTATAGTTTAGCTAGGTCCACGTGGAGCAAAACTTTCGGGTTAAACTGTTGTTAAATTCAACCTAATTTTATCAGAATAAATTGTCACCATAATAGTATTTCTTTCTTTGACTGTAACACAGAGAAAAGTGTACAGTTAAGTTATTAAGGTTGAGATTTTCTCACAAAGTACTGGACTGATTTTTAAAAATTCCTTACAATTATATAGTGTGTACTCTAAATTATCTACTAGTAAAATAATTTTAACAATCGCTCAAGTAGTTTTTGAGAAAATCTCAACCTTTTTGAGGCCCGCGTATGATTACATCTGTCTTCGTGTGCACGTAATTGTACGGACAACAGCAGATCACATTGCAGTACGATTTCAACTCTTACGACGCAGATAATACGAATGGTCCTTAATTCAAAGTGTTAAACTTGATCTGCTTTGATGTGTACCAGATTAAATTGCCAGGGTAATTTCTTCTTTAACCGTACCTTTATAAGTCCTAATCCGAACAAAATCTCAATAGTCTCCTTCAGTATGGGCAGCAGCCCGCCGTGATGTATTCCGATGCCGCGCCTCAGCAGTGGAATGACGTTCTCCACCTGCGGCAACTTGCGGTCCTCCTCGTTCAGCACATCCATGGCATTGTTGAACACTTCGTCCACTAGCTTCTTCTCTTCGACTGTAACAACACTATAATTCAGTCCCCCCTATTCCGCTAATATATTTGGATCGAACAAAGTCGCACGACCAAGTAACTAAACCGAGGCCCAAATCAAGTGTCTTATTTTGTAAACAAAAACTAACCTCCCCCACTAACATTTTAAGCTTATTAGATCGGATTACTTTATTTTCACAATGATGAACAAATTCAATCAATCAGTTCCTTCAGTTTTACATCACGACAGGTAATTAGACGATCATATTTGTTTACAAAATAAGACACTTGATTTGGGCTCCGGTATAGTATAAGCTAGCATGACGATGTTACTTGGGGCCGGACCAGATTATACTGGCTACGTAATTGTTCGATCCAAATATCTTAACGGAACGGCAGGTATGCTTCCGACGTCGGCGACCACGGCGACCGTTTGTTATGACGACTGAACGAATACGATAAATTAACAAAACATATTTCCCTCACTTGTATTAAAGTCCAGCTTAGCCATTTGCAAAGCATACGACTCGCAGTCCCTTTTGCTGAAGCTGAATATGATGACCGGTGCGAAGTTCCTCTCCATGATCATCTTGACGATGTTGAAGATATTCGTTTGGTTCTGGTTGAGTCCCTTAGGCCCGCCGCGGCGGCCGCGCTGTTCGCCTTTGCCCGCGTCGCCGGCGTTGCTTAGGACTGTCATTGCGGTATTGAAGTTATCCTCTTTGAATTGGCCCTGCCGATAACCACAACATTCAGGGTCTTGCCAGAAATTAAACAAACGTTGAGCGTCTGTCGGCACGTTCTGGGAGGAACTGAAAGATGTCGCTTACGATCGGGAAGAATGGTGCGTTTTAATCTCATGCATTTTATTTCAGGCACTAGCACAATACAAAACGAACTGTCATACACACATTTTAAAATTAAATAGAAACCGTGGAGGTAAGTGATTATGATTAATGATTTATTGTTCACATGAGAAAATTTCCGCATATTTGTCTCTTTATTGAAAGAAGACATGTTTATAAAGTTTCACGCACTTATCAAGGAATCCTAGCATGACTGACGTATGGACCTGGTAGAATCATTGGGTTATTTCATTTAAGAATCAAGTAAAGCAACTGCAACCCTGGACGAAAGAAGTATATTTATATGATGATAATGTTGATCATTCAACATCATCATCATATAAAAATACTCCAGGGTTGCAGTTGCTTTAGGTCACTCTCCACGAGGAAGATATGTTATCAATTACTTATATTACTCTTTTACTTGACTTTGCTTTTTATTAGCAAAGGACATCAAAATTTCCGGTCGCTATTTAAAAAAACAATCTCCTCTGGAAGATATTAGCGCTCACCTTCTCATCAACGACAAGATGTATGCCGTCGCCGCCCGCCGGGAATATGTAGTGCTGCAGCGGTGTGGGCCGGTACTCCGTGTAGACCACGTGGCACGGCTGCGTGTGCAGTCGGCACACCCACTCGGCGAACTGGCGCGCGTTCGGGATCGTCGCCGATAGAAACACGTAGTGCACGTTGTCCGGCAGAAGGATTAGGGTTTCTGGACAATATCAATAAATAAGATAAGAACTATTGATCACGGTCGGGCGGATCAATAGTTATTATCTTATTCGTTTTATTGCGCCTCTCTGACGAACTCTGCCAATGTCAAATCGGTCATGGGAGAAACACAAAGTGCTGAATCGGTTTTGTTATCGTTTGCATTTTGACACTTGCACGATATACGAATATATTACTGCGTTTCGTTGTCGTTTGTTAAAACTTACAAAAATATTGCAGTAATGTACGAGTATAACGTCTATGTGTCAATTTAACGATCTCACCACGATATAGCCATTACTTATGAATTAAGGCAGGAGTTGAAATTTTAGATTTTCGTTTCGCATAGCGCATATGCAATAAAATATCAAAACATATGAAAAAGGAACGCGTCAATAATTAAAAAACATGATTTCTAACTGTAATGTTAGATATGAATTTGGGTAATTGCACAATTACTGGATAGATGTCGCTACCGTCCCTAAGACGAGAATATGGAGGCAAAATTCACGATCTGGGTATGAAATCACGGTGGCTCAGTTGGAATAGAGCGTGCCACGGAATGGCGAGGTCCTGGGTTCGAATCCCGGTCGTGATGAATTTTTTTTGTCCAATTATTATTTAGATTTTTATAGCGCATATGCAAGAAAATATCACTAGTGTATGTTACCCATAGGGGATTATCAACCAGACTTAATGAGTTACAGGACTTAGATGACACTAACTACATTTTATTTGGACTACTTATACTATAAAGACTCACTTCATACTTGCACAGTTATTTAAATCTTTTAAATCAAAAGATACCAACCTTCCCAGACGACCCCTCTCTCCTTGTCCCTCATGTAATGGATCTCGTCGAACACCACCCAGCCCACTTCTCGCATTATTTCCGATCCTCTGTACAACATATTTCTGAGAATCTAGAAATAAACAAAGTATTTCAAATCCACTTCTAATTCTAACTATTAATTATCATTAATTAATATAACACGACTAAAATTGAGAATGGCCTAAAAAATTTGAACCTCATTAACAAGAACAGACAACTGTTTTAATTAATTCAGGTACTTAGTTTTGAAAGTTATAAACATTAGGCACTTTGATTCTTATGTGTAAATAACTACATTTCTGTAATGCATAACATAGGTTTTATCAAAATATAATTAAACAATCTCGCTAGGGAAAGAATAATCAAAGAGTCAAACACATGAAAATTACCATTACATCAAAATGACATTGCCACATTTCAATGGAGCTTTGCCCCATCTACAAAACTACGTGACCAATTAAGGTGTACCTATCATTTTGTTGTAGACTTATTACAGGTTTCATATTGCATAATCAGTATCATTTTCTACTACTCTCGCAACTCCTATAGAAGAATAACAAAACAAAAAAAAGTCGCTTCGATTTCTTACTATTTTCTGAATTCTTAATTAGGCAGTTTTTTTCGACTCGCTAGATGTACAAGACTTTGTTTCAAACCAATAATTTTAATAAAAAAACGGAGATATTTTTACATTTATTCGTTATCTTGTACATCTTGTGGTTGATGGTGGGGCAGAATCTGGCATTGTCATTTCCCGAAATTAAATCAATGATTATCAAAACAGTTTCCATAAAAAACAGTAAACTGGATAAAAAAAAAAACTTCGCTCCTGTTATTGGACTATTCACTTGTTTTATGAGATATCTAAACTAAATCTATGAAGGCTTTTTGAAAATGGCGGGAAACGACGGTTGCGAAATTATTTAATAATTTTCAGTATAATGTCTACAGTGGGTGTTTTGTGTTTAATATCACGTTAAATTAATCAGAAAATGTTTGAGAATGACAGTATGGTGAAGTTATTGGAGAATTCAAGCAGGATCTGAAGTTTGGCGCCATGGTCAAGATTCCCACTACGAGCTCGGGAGTGAACGTGACTGTCGAGCTGCTTCGTCCGCAGTGATTGACGCTACGGCGTCTCCTGTGGATGAAGACATGAAGACGCTGCTACCCAGGGTGATGACGCTACGGCGACTCCCCTGGAGGAAGATAGAAGACTATTTATACATTGAATTTTTTGTAACATGACATTGGCAAATGACGAACTGTCGAGTCCATTAATAAAATAAATAAATAAATAAATCTATGAACATACAGAAATCAATATACATAAATTTTTACCTCTGTGGTCATAATAAGGCAAGATGCTGAAGGGTTTATGGTCACATCTCCAGTGATGAGACCTACGTCATGGAACTCTTCGGAGAACTCTCTGTACTTCTGATTGGAAAGAGCCTTGATGGGAGTGGTGTATATTACTCTTTGTTTGTTCTTCAATGATAGGGCTATGGCATACCTTAACATAAACATAACAGGGATTAAACTACATTCAAAGTTTTGTGGTGTGGTGTGTCATGGCATGTTATAACTCCAACTGATGCATATCTGAACTATGCATTTACTATGTCCAGAATCATATTTCTCTCTAGAAATGTGAATCCATAGCAGATGCAATAGACACATCACACCACAAAAATGTGAATCTGAAGAGGACCTTAAGATATCCACCCAAGAAAGAATGTTGTTGAAACTACTAAACTTGATTTTTGATAGGAAACTAATTTGTAGTATTGTATAATGTTTATAAAAGTTTTCCAATCAGGATCAACTATTGTAACTATATTTTGTAACCACCAAAAGAATCATTTACAGAGCAAAAATACATTTTTAATTAAAAACGTTACCATTTTCTGAAAACCTTACTTTACTTCCTCTTTTAATTTAACGAAACACACTGAATAGTCAAAAAAAATGTTTCTTTACTATCGGTATCACTATCACAAATAAAGTGCTACTAAGCTTTTTAGTTTTTAGACTTTTATGTTGTTAAATATTATATAACACACTTTGCTTGATGGCAAAGTGGTTTGCATTGCTTTGTAATGGTTTTGTTTAAGCTCAAATGCTGTCAACTATACCAAATAATATCATAAATAACTTACTCGGCCACAACAGTTTTTCCCGCAGAAGTATGAGCAGATACCAGTACCGACTGTAAATTGTCAATGCACAAAATAGCCTCCTTTTGAAAAGGATCCAGTATAAAACTATACTGCTTGGCCGGTTCTGCGGAAAGGGGCATCAAGGGCGCATACTCATGGGTTGGAGGTATTGCCACCTCGTGTGTGCAGCCCTCGTGTGCCTCTAGCGTGTGTATAACTATACGGGAGCATAGTACGTCAATGCTGTAACAAAACCGACCGAATTATTAATATTTATGTGTATGAAAGTCATCATTTGTCTTGGCAATTTTTCATATATGTATATGGAATGATATTCCCAATTCCCATTCAATTTAGGCTGGAGTGTTGTGGAGGCGCTAAACAATAATAATAATTCTTTATTTACCCATAAAATTTCAAAATAATTACAATAAAATGACAAAAATAATACATGACCAAAATAATAAAATAATAATAAAAAGCTAAAGGGAAAATAAAACTTAGAACAAATGGGTTTGTGCCAATATAATTATTGTAAACATGGAATCAAGGTCAGAGTGTCGCTAAGGGGGCACTGAGGAAAAAAGACTTCAAAAAATTCTGATCAACCGCTGTCAAATTAGGGGGTAAAATGTAAGAAATTCGGTTCTGGCACTTCGCCGGCCGATGCCACAGCACGCTCGCTTCGCTCGCTCGGCTCCTGCGTTTGTAGTCATAAAACAAACCTAACTTAACCTAATGATTCTGGGTGGTCTAGTTTTTTATTTTAATTTTCAGCCCCTAATTTGACAGGGGTTGATCGGACAAAAAAATTACCTTGACAAAAAATCATCCCCAAAGAGCCCCCTTTCCGGTGGTATCATAAAAAGGGTTATATACAGACGATCCTAATGGGTTATTTAGATCACTCTAGAAAGAAAAATTCAAAAACCAAACTTACTTCATATCAGCAATAAGCTCTTTGGTATCCTCCTCGTCTTGTTTAGGTTTTTTTGTTGTGTCTTCATATTCAACTTCCTCATGCGGACGTTTGTTACTTGTAGATGGTGTGTCCTCGGACGCTTCTCTGCAAGTAAGATAACAGGGAACATCAGAATTTCAAAACAACATGGTCAGAGAAAAAGGTATAGGTTAGGACAAAACTTACGTAGTTTTCTCATCTCTCGAAACATTAGGGAACTGAACAGCAGCTTCATTTTGTGGAGTTTCTTCAAAACAATCAAATAAGCTATTCAAATCTGCCATTTTTGCAATAATCTAAAACATTTTAGGGAAAATAAAACCGTAACAAACTCGTCGCACAATCACACAAATGTTATGCAGTGTTGCCAGACGTAGCCTGAACCAAATCGCCAAAAATTGGGCTTCAGGTAGCCTAAATCGCCCAATTCAAAAAAAATATTAAAATTAGCCTAAAATCGCCCAAATACGGATCAGGTAGCCTAAGTTGCACTTTTTATACATCCCACAGTTAACTTTAATTAGCAGGACACCGATTTTTAGGCTTGAAATACACCTCAATTTAATTATTTATAAACATGACGTGTTCCTTTCGCAAAAATTTCCTTTTCTCCTTGTATATGTTATGTACTTAATGTGATTTTCAAATAGTATAAAAACTAAAATAAAAATTATTTAGATTAAAAAAAAAATAAGTAATGTAGTTTGTTTGACGTTGACTGGATCATGATTTACAATTTTAATTGTGGCCTCGATAAAATTGGAGAGCCAAATCTTTGTTTCACAAAAATCTAAAATTTGTAGAACTGACCGATACTGAAAACCCTCTCTTTTGGCTTTATACTCTTTCTGTTTCCTATTCCACAATAATAAATGGCATGAAAAAGTTTTATTTTTTAAATTGAGGCTACAATCAAAATGTGTAAATCACGGTCCAAGTCAACTTCTAAACAAACAACATTGATTCTTTTTTTACTTTTTCTCTATTTGGAAACCATATGAAAATACAAGGAGAAAAGGGAGATTTTATCGAAATACATTTTGCAAACTTAACAATTTGCGAAATGGACATTATCAGAAATTGATGTTTTGAGCTTGGTGGACATGACTTAAACAACGTTGCTAAACCCACACTATATAGAAATACACAATACAGAAATAATTTATAGACGATGGAGGCAATTTATTAGCATTGATGATGAATAATATTAATCATCATGTAGGACCTAATAAAACAATTTCTTCTAAAATACCTCCATCGTCATAATTCGCTGAAGATATGCTGGAGCTGTAGAGGCCAGCTGATAATGTGGAAGGATCTGTGGGTTATGTGGTTTTGCCAGTATATGATTATATTAGGAAAGTAAAACGTTAATTGGAAAATTATGGCAAGATTTATTAGATTTTTCTCTATTTATTATTAAGATTTATTAGATCTGCTAAAAATTTATCTAGCTGTTCGTTTGTAGCCTAAAATCGCCCAATTTTTTTTTCGGGGTAGCCTAAATGGCGACCAGTCGCAAATCACGATTTATCGTCGCCCCGACCCCCTTCGAGATAGCCTAAATGGCGATAAGTCGCCTAATCTGGCAGCACTGATGTTATGCGGTAGCGTTCTAAAACAAGTTTTCCCTTTCTTTCGATAATAGATGGCCATTATAGCCCACCTTGCACCAACAAGATTCACGAATTCACAAAAATACTAAACATTTTGTAAATATATTCAGTCAAAGCAATCATTAAAATTCCCTCTAATGTGGTTAGTTTGTGTGAGATTTTTGTGAATCGTGATAATTTCCAATTATACATATACACTTGTTAAACTTATTTTGTTTTGGAACAATGCCCAATTGTCAATCACCAAGAGAGTTGTATCAATTTGTTCAATCATCACCAATATAATATAGGCTGAGTCTATTCGCAACATTGACTTATACCTATGGACATGGCATACCTACGAAAATAACTTGCCTACCTAAACTTTGTGGGGAACAAATATGGCGGATTGTCGTAGTGCAGCCTCGATGTTCATCGATAACTTTATCGATATTGACCGGAGACGGTAAATGCAGTTTCCCCATAGATTTTATATCTAACCTCTATTATCATCCTTAAATCATCGAAATAAGGTTTAAAATAACTTGATCAGAAATAAATACTGTGCCGTGCCAAGCCATACTGTGCCGTCCTCGAGCGTAGGCCATAACGATCTAGACAAATAAAAAAACAGTTTAGAAATATGATTTATTATTAACTTAATTAGGTACACTACACATCCTTTCTACGTACATGATTGATTAATTAATTTAGATATGTGTTCAAGTACTGTGACTACAATTCATTAATGTTATTCAAGTTTTTTTATGATGCATCTCTGAATAACCCGACAGTAAATCTCGTCCGTAAAACGTTAAATGTAAGAAAAAATGAAGGGTCAAAGCAAATCTTCTACTCTCTGCTCAATATCTTCCGGATATTGTTTTTCCACAGGCAAACCTCTAGATTTTAAGGAATTAATGAAGTCTTTCCTTGTAAATATTCAATAATTGAAATCTCGTTATTTAACAAATTCCGTTTGCGTAAATCTTTCGTAATATTTAAAAAGAAAAATCTATTCTACCTGCGAATTTTCTCAGTTAATCGTTTGATTTTTATTCCTTGAAGCATACATAATTATTGCTTCAATTTCTTATGATTCTCAAAAGAAATATCCTGAAATCAAACAAAACGCATTCGTTATATAATATATTGCATTAGAGTACAAAAACAGAAAAAAAAAATGAATATATCGATATTTCACAATAACAAAAGAACAACACTATCGTCCAACTATTGCTATTTTTACAAAGTCAAATTCTCTTGAAATATGGCTTAGAACAGTAGTTTAGCCTATCTAAAATGTACTTAATTAGGATCTGCTTTGAATTTCGAAAACAAGAAGTGGAAATATATGGAATTAGACGATATATCATAGCAAAATGTCTTGCTTACCGGTGAAATGTTATATTATTAAAATTTCGGTTATTCCTGGTCTTCCTCGAACCACAGCCTATTACACTTCATTTAGTCATTGTTCCTTTACATTAATTTGTACTTTTTATGCGCTATATCACTTGATAACAAGGTTTAATTAGTTAAAAATCACAATCAAAACAGCAAATTGACACATGAAGTACTCAACAAATGCGTTAACAAATATGGCGACTGGGCACTTTCCCACGGGTCGCGACGCCACATAATAAGTGTTGCCAAAATTGTTACTGACACAACTAGCGTCGTCCTTGTCCACTTATTGAAATTCATTATAGTTAAAAAGAGATAGCATTATATTTAAGAGTTCAACGTCGAAATGCATGATATTTGTATAACCAAATAGTAATATAGAAGAATAGGGCATGTCCATAGGTATAAGTCAATGATATTCGCAACCGGTCGCTCTGCTTGTCTATGGGAAAAACAGCAGTGTTGCCAGTGGAAAAAAATCGAAAAATAGCAGTGTTGTCAGTGGAAAAAATTGCAAAATAGCAGTGTTGACAGTTGAAAAAAATGAAAATGTTGCCAAAATTGGTTATTTTATGGCCTTCTTTGGCCAAATTCATACCATTGACAAGATAAAGTACCCGCTGGAAATAGCCACCATACATTGGGATTTGTATGAGCTGTTCAAATTTCCCGCAAATTTGCACAGATTAGAAATCACCGAAACGAAACCGGAAACGAAACAAGTTTGTTTTGCAGTTTTACATATTTCATCAAAATCTTGAAACGGCGGATTTTCTATTCGATTGATTACTCGAAATAACTTGAGATTGTCGAAAATAGGAGAGCATTTTATATATGACACACGTGATTGGGATATTTTCCAACAGTTTCTAATGTGTGAAGGATATGTGTGTGGAGCAAGTGCTGGTCATCGGCGGTGATAGTCCTGTATCTGGATGACGGCAGTCCTTCACAGTGGCAGCAGACCTGTCTCTGTCGTTATCCTTCTAGACTGGCACATAGCACAAAACGTCCTACCGAACCAGCCAAGAATACCATCACCCGCAGGACAACCAAACTAACCAAGGCCTTCAAAGTAGTTGGAATTGGAAACGTTCGTAGTTTGTGAAGTGATTAGAGAATGGTGACCCCTAACAAACTCCATAGATCAAGCAATCAAATGCCATGAGTGTTCGATAGAAATACATGACAAATTGTGGGCCAGCAATGTCTTCTCATGCCAAGAGTTATCTCTACGACCATACCAATAAAGGAAGACTATGGTATTTGAGGTAAGTAGTAATTATAAACTATAAGGTATGGGTGGGTCAGGTGTGTAACATAACACATGTGTTAAATTCCTTATATGACAACCTCGCATTATTCATATTTAGGACAAAATAAACATCTAGGTACTTCTAATAAGTTTGTGCAGAGACTCTCGCCTCGTTAAAACTCTTAAGGGTCTCTTGCAATATCGAGATAACCCTGGGTTGAGAGAACTCCATACATTTCGCTCACGTTAAGTCGCTAACCCTTGAAGAATGTGTAGGTTTTCCGTCAGTATATTTAGGAAATATTAACTGGATTTGCTAGATAATATTGATTGATAAATAATATTCTTCATTGCAATTACACAAATATATAAATAAAGGGTGGGATATACAATAATATCACAACTTATCGCTGAAAGTGATCTCTATTTTCTCCTAGACAAGCGTTGAGAAAGAAATGTGAGAATGAATTAAGTAGCTTATGGTTCAAATTGTCATTTATGTGTCTTTTTAATTTGAGCTGATAATAATATAAATTTAATATTCTTTATTGCAATAACATTACACAAATACATAAAGGTTGGGTTATAAGTTATGCGGATGACATGGTGCTTCTCAGTCCATCGATCAACGGTCTCAGGAAGCTAGTTTCAGTCTGTGAGCGCTATGCTAGGGCTCATGGGCTGAAATACAATGTGCTGAAGTCTGAGATGATGGTTTTCAGGGCGGGTAGGGGTCCTGAGAGGGTGCCAGAGGTTTATCTGAATGATTCTGTAGTTCGGGTTGTGCAACAGTTCAGATACCTTGGACACATACTGACCTGGGATCTCAGGGATGATCTCGACATAGAGAGAGAAAGGAGGGCACTCTCGGTTCGGTGCAACATGCTGGCGCGGAGGTTCTCTAAATGTAGCCCAGATGTAAAAACGACCCTGTTCAAGGCATACTGCCAATGTTTTTACACAGGTCAACTCTGGGTGAAATTTAGGAGAGCCTCGCTGAGCACCATAAGGGTGCAGTATAATGATGCATACCGCATCCTTATGAAACATCCACGCTACTGCATAGGCCAGTCATTAAAGGAGTTGACCCTAGCAGTAACTCATCTATCTATGAAATTTGGCACAGTGATAGAGTACCATATGTAGATTGGAATTGACATAGAATCCAATAATTTGTAGAAACGGAAGTTAGGTATTTTCAAGGTCAAACTTAAATTACGTGGTATCAATTACAGGAAAATTGCTCTATCCAAAATTCTTTTTTTACAAGTTCTAGTTACCTATAGGCATGTGTTGACAGAATATCCAACCATATTTCCATATGGAAATATATATATTTTAATAAAATGTGTTTTTTTGCCGTAATTTCCAAGGGATAATTACTCACTCCAATTTCTATTTAATTATGTATTTAAAATATTACTTTCGAAAGTAGTTATGAATTTCCAATAAAAAATCCAGACCGAAAAGCGTTATCCAGAAATTGACGAAAAATGGGGGTTTCCAAAAATGCTCAGCCCGATTTTTCTTGTCATTATGAACAGACTATCTTATTAAAACTGCTTTTCAAGTTTTCCAATAAAAAATGCAGGCGAAGCACAAAATATCAAATAGAGTTGTATTCAAATATTTCTAATCAACGCGGCGGTGCATGCGCCATGTGCGCGGATCGCTACTACGGCCGATTAACAACCTTATTCCTATTACACGTACAGAACAGCGGGAACGCGGACGAGAAATTGGACGGAGCGGAGGAGATATTTGGAGATGGGATTCTGTTGTCTACTCATATACAAATAAGGTTAATTGTAGATTAACTCTTTACTAAAGTCCAGTAAAGATCCATGCGGACAAGCGTTTTCTAGAAATCGACGAAAAATTAGAGTTGAGAAAAATGCTAAGTTCGATTTTTCTTATCATTATGAACATACTTACGATCTTAGTCGAACTGTTCTTCAAAGTCAAAGAATTTATAATAAACCTTATTCCTATACAAGTAGAAAATATCTATCGCATCGGTAACGTGGACTGGAAGTTGAACAAATATTTTGGAGATAGGATTCTGTACTCTACCTACAGTTATACGAATAAGGTTTATTTTAGGTTAACTCGTTACCGAGTGGTGAAAGCTCGACCGACCTACGCCAACATGCACAAAACCATTCTAATCTAGCCCGTATCATCGGCGCATAAGTACGACAACATTTCAAGGTTAGTACGGACATAGCAAAACAAATGGTAACACTTGCAGTACGATTTCAACTCTTACGACGCAGATAATAAGAACGGTTCAAAGTGTTACACTTGATCTGATTTTGGAATGTTTTAAGTAAGCTCGACCGACACAACAGTACTAACGCCAACATACACAAAACCATTGTAATCTAGCCCGTATCATCGGCGCATAAGCGCAACATGTCAAGTCAAGGTTAGTACGGACAAAAGCAGATCAATAGTAACACTTTCAGTACGATTTCAACTCTAACGACGCAGCTAGATATATAGATTGGAGCGGCCCAAAGTGTTACAACTTGATGTGTTTTTATGTGTACTTACTAGGTACCTACTACGTGGAATGTTTAAGTAAGCTCGACCGAGACGATAGTACCTACGCCAACAAACACAAAACGTAATCTAGCCCGTATCATCAACGCATAAGTACGACAACATATGTCAAGGTTTTTTTCGCCGTGGGATCTCGTTTGGTGTGCGTGTATCAAATTATTTCTTAAAATTATAATTATCTGTTATATAAAACCCTACTGTATTGTGATATTATTAGAATCAAAATAGATTATCAGTCAATAAGTGATTCAGCGGAACGGTGCGCCGTGCTACATGCGATCGGACCCCCCTCACCCCCTCGAGTAACAAAGACAGCTTGTTATTTTTCAACTCGCTCGCACATCGACTACGGGTATATTTGCGTGCGGCATAGGTCTTATTACTTACGTCATACTGACGACTACAGCTAAGCAAATTTAAATTCTACACTTGTACGATGAGCGTGAGATATTCACCTACTAATAATAATAATATGTAATCGCAACTGCAACCACAAAAATCTACAAGTGAGGGTGATCTGCCTAATATACTAACCAAATTCCAAACACAATTATTTTTTCAATTCGACGAATTGATAACCTCCTCCTTTTTTTGGAAGTCGGTTAAAAATACAAAATAAAACACGAAACAAAATACAAAACAAAAATAAATAAAAAAAACAAAAAAAAATATATTTAGCTAAGGATCGAACCCGGAACCGCGTGCACGGGAGGCGACCGCTCCAGCCACTAGACCGATTCGTTCGCTGTTTAGCCCGGCGAAATTACCAAGCATATCTCATGCACCAGCGTGAGACATGAACGGACCGCTCCGTCTAGATTTCGACAAAATTGCAAGTAATCTAGTACAGACAGATTCCCAGCTCTCCTAATACACCTACTTCGGTATAAATGAGTTCAGAGTTTATGCTCAAATAAAATTCAAAGATAATTACAACAAAATGTTTGATAAAATACTAACCAAATTCGAAACAATTAAAATAAAATACAAAATAAAACACGAAACAAAAAAAATATATATATTTAGCTAAGAATCGAACCCGGAACCGCGTGCACGGGAGGCGACCGCTCCAGCCACTCGACCAATACGCCCGCTGTTTGGCGTGGCGAAATTATCAAACACTATCTCATGCACCAGCGTGAGACATGAACGCGACTAGATTTCGACAAAATTGCAAATAATCTAGTACAGATTCACAACAGGGGCGTTTCTTAAAGCTGGAAGTAACATAAAAAAACGGTGTCCCTTCATTTGATAAAAAACATATTACAAACCATTCATTTCACAAACAACGTTTGGCAAAATCATGATTCATAAGTTCATCTTTGTACAAAGTAATGGTTCTATAAATAATTCATTTGACAAAACAATTACGAGACAAAGTTTCTTTCTTCAAAACATCACTTAACAAACTATTCACTTATTATATACGTTAATAGATAAAACAACGCAAGGCATAAAAACCTTTGACAAAATGCATTGTTTGGTAATTGTAATTTGTTTTTTATCAAATGAAGGGACACCCCGACAACTCTCTAACCAGATCCGACACGGATGTTTAGGTTCAGAAGGCTCTGGCTTGGAGCGAAGCGCAGCTTCGCTCCAAGCCAGAGACTTCGATGTTAGGTTTTTTTTTTTTGTATTCAAAAAGCAAGTTTATTTATTAACAATTATACATAAATTTGTAATTTGTTTTTTATCAAATGAAGGGACGCCCCGACCAACTCTCTAACCAGATCCGACACGGATGTTTAGGTTCAGAAGGCTCTGGCTTGGAGCGAAGCGCAGCTTCGCTCCAAGCCAGAGACTTCGATGTTAGGTTTTTTTTTTTTGTATTCAAAAAGCAAGTTCATTTATTAACAATTATACATATAAAATACCCACTTATTTACCCAATATTTTGTCTAATGGCGACCTTGCAAAAGGAATACTTTGGTCATTTAATCAATTGCAAAATGACGGTTTAGCATTCACAACATTTGCTATGTTAAATATTTATAAAATGGATTTTTGTCAAATGATCACTTTTAAAACGATCACTTTAGTAAATGATAAGTTTGTCAAATGATTACTTTTTCAAAAATAATTTGTAAAATGATCATTTGTCATACGTTTTTTGTCAAACATTAGTGAACCTAAAAAAACACTAAGCGCCCAATTAAGTTAAAGACACTCTAAAGGAATCTCTGGGTTAGTTTATCCTAGACCCCGTGTCGCGAAGAAAACACACACTATATACTCAACTTATACAAGGCAATACGCATATTACATTTACTGCGTTCGTATGTTTCGAAACGATGACGATAATAATAATTAAATTGCGATGTTTAGATCAACCTCTTACATACATACATACATACATACGTATAGTACGGACAACAGCAGATCAATGGTAATACTCGCTCGCATTCGCACGATTTCAACTCTTACGACGCAGATAATAAGAACGTTACTTAGTCCAAAGTGTTGATCTTCTGTTAGCTGTACCTATTAACCTACTTGAAGAAACTCGCCCGCCGCTCGACCGGTTTTCGACGCCCCTCGCCCGCCTCGGGCCCCGCGCTGGCCTGCGCTTGATAGGTATTTCGAAATAATGGTGTTCCGCCTGGATATTTTGTTGGATTCTTTTGAAATCAGGTTATTTGTGGGTATCTCATTACAATTGTAAAAAATATCTGATAGAGTAATTTTCCAGAGATAGTTAAAAGACAAATTCTGTATAATGAATTGTTTCATTTGGATTTTTTTGTTGGATTTTCGTACTTATACTAGAAATAATAATTTGAAGGCATATTAAAAACAGAAACCCGGCGGAGCAATTATCCTATGGAAACTACGGCCAAAAAAGACATTTTATTAAAATACCTACACTTTCGAATTAAAAAGTAGTTTTACTTATGAATGTACAGAAGCACACTAATAAAATACAATTTATAGAAAAAGAATTATGACCATAACATTGTTCCAGAAAAAGATACGGTATAATGTTGAATTTCAATTAAAATAAGTAACTTCCGCCTCGAAATATTATTGGATTCTCTGACAATTGTTCTTATAAATATGCTATTAAGTATACAAAAAAGTTTCATCGATAGAGGAGTTATTGTTGGGGTCTCCATACAAACGCTCGCCAGAATGACTGGCCTAGCAGTGCGTCCGGCATGTTCGCCGAGGCGAGGGTGCCCGACTTCTTTGCTGTTGTGAGGGCTCGCATATCATCCTTTTGGGAGAGATTACGGGGATCTCACAACGGCATATTACAGGCTGTGTCAGAGGATCTCTCGAGTCCTATTTTCAAATATTGGCTTTCGGTCCACCGGAACCCGAACAAGAAATAAATCTGTGATATGATAATGTTCATTTTGACATTATCTTATTTTAATATCTTTGTCTATATTTTATATTGTATATTATTTTTTGTATTGTATTATTGTGGGATTTACACCTGAAATAAAGATTATTATTATTATTATATTACAAAAGAATCACAACTTATTGCTGAAAGTGATCTCTCCTACAACCGTTGCGAGATAAATGAGAGGATGAATTATGTAGCTGATTGTGCAGTATTAAATTGTCATCTATGTGATTTTGATAAGCTGATAATAATGTTATAATTTTGTTACAGTATGCCTAAAATGTGAAAAGGTGATGAACGGGTCACTTCGTGAGATAAGAAAGACAAAATGGACAAGAGACTCATGCGCGGCGTTCTTGGGATGACAAATACTGAAAAGGGACACCAGTGAAGAGACTTTGAGAGGATGCCGAATCCTAGAAAGAGAGTAACGGCCACAATTGATTTGTTTAAATATAATTTTGATTTCAATTTGTTATTGACTTTTATTATAATATACATTAAGTACCCATTTCTTGTATGGTATACCCAGAGAAATAACTCTGAGATGGTAATTCAACGTCTCTGTTCATTTACAACTCAAAGATTTCCTTGACGGAAGTGCTACAAGCATGAATGCTCTATGGAGAGAGCCTAAAGTATATTTTGTATGGGGGACAGGGTTCTGCCCTTGAAACAGTGCTTTCACTCTCATGCATCAGAAAAAGCCATCTGTTTTTATGTTCGATTTTTATTGAAAAATTAAACAATGGAAAAGCAAGAGCAGTGACGGTTATGCAAATATTGGAGTAATCCGCAAGATGTTCCTTGCTTCATATCTACATGCAGTTGGTTTAGTATATAAATTATTATTATTACTTATGCCTAAAATTACAACAATTTAATTAGACAAACACTTCAACTGACTATCACTTGACATAATACCACTACAATACTGGATATGTGTTTCAATTTCCTATTATACCATATTTCAATTAAACTAGTTGTGTTCCTCTAAATGACAATGTAATTAGATAAGATAAATATTCTTCATTGCAAAAAAGAAAAGAATTACACAAAGAAAAGGCTAATATCGTTAATATTACAATTGGTGGTCTTAATTAGGTACTTTTAATGACAACCTCTGATGTTGTATTGCCTATATCACTTTTATCGTCAATTACTACAGCTTTTGTTCTTAAACCAGACTTCTCCAGTTCCAATGTGGACAATGCAACTTGAATGGTCACATCATCACCGGGGTCCATTATAATAAGCATCTTCAATGACTCCATTCTTGCCAGGGCAGTTGGGAGTCAGTGTATAGTACATCCGGTCAAATCCAAGTTTTCAAGACTTGCCATTCTGTCCAACTAGTCTATCCAGGCACACACATCAATGTATTTGTTATTCTTCAGACTCAACCATTTCAGAAAATTGAGACCGCTTAGGTTCTGTATTCCCTCATACCGAATGCCATTGTGATGGAAGTTTGTGCAGTCCACAGCTTCTATGAAGTAGCCATCAGTAGATCCAATCTTTCGAATTTTTCAATCTGAAAAAGGTCAACTTCAAGTATAAATATGTGAGATTTCATAACTCCTGTATCATATATTAGTATATTTGAAATTTATTTCTATTTCACCTTACAGATACAAGTTATATTTATAAAAACGAACCTGACAGCGCAGTGTCGATATGTGAAGAAATGTACAGCAGCTAAATTTGAACCAAGAGACGAAAGAGTTCTGGCAAATATTTCTGATTCTGTATCTCCTGGACCACCTTCATGCTCGTCCACCAATCTTTCACTGTTTGGACGTCCATATACGGTAGCGTAGTCTTTGCAATGCATTCATTATTTCTGGGCTAGGATTTTTCCGCGTGAACAGTGACAGTTTACTGGACCATTCGTTATCACGCTGTATCCAGGGCTTTCTCCATTCGGGATAAGGCTTTCCATGAACGGTTTGGGGTTGTTTGCCTTCCTCATCTTGTTGATAAATTGATTTTTTGGTACCTTCGGGAGGTTATGTAAAGGCCTGAATGTACCGCAAATTAAATGCCATGTGATGTATGTGTTCAGAACGACCAGAAAACCAGAAAAAGATTATTATTACTGTAGTCTGTATCGTATACAATCCAATATCACAAAAAGGATAGAAACATTTTGTTTGCAATTGAATTTTGTAGCTTTTTTAATTTTTTTTGGTAAAACATAGGGATGCCCGATTCGAATCGATCTTATTGAATACGACCTTCGATTTTTTGAATCGATTCACGTGAATGCGATCTCGGCCAGGCCTGGTGCACTCCGCGCTTTAGGTATAAATCTACAGGTACATCGGGCGGGCGGCCTTGGGCCGCGCTGGCGCGGCTATTCAGTGGGCTGCTGCGCGCCAGATTGATTGCACGTAGCCCGCTATTTTGCGCCCGCGCTGCGACGTATTTAGCCGTCTTTCATTGTATCGGAAGAAAAAAATCGTGACAAGAATTTGGTCTAAATTATTAAAATATTCTTTCATACAATTTAGTACCTACCATAATAATTTATTTTATTTAGGGTGGATTCGACCAAACTTCAATTTATACTGGAGTAACTATCCCAGGGTTATTTTTATTCCCCGATTTTATTCTCCATTAACTTACGAGTAGTTTTACCATGCAATCTAGAGAATAGTTGCAGATAATTGAATGAAATTGAATGAATAATGAACGAATAATTAGATTAGATTTATATAATAAATCGCAAGGCTAGTTCTTGCATCTTAAATATGTAAATATGGGTTTCGGCTCCCGGACTAGATTGTACCTAGCTAAAACCTAAAAGAGTTATGCTTAGTATTGTAGACACCCATTAAAGTGTAAGAAGATAGCATGCCTATGGTCTTTTGTGATCTAATACCGTAGGTATATTTGAAATATCAGTTTGTTTACAAAAGTAGAATAATAGAGTGGTATAATAATATATGTTCATTAAATATTCAGATTATTTATCTTTCACAAGCCGGCAGCCCTAATCGTGTCAGAAGAGTAAAGAGCTACCCGATAGAAAGAGACGCACGTTGTAGGTGAATATAATTGTAGGCACTTCGCGCTGCGCGAGCTGAATTGTACTTTATTGCGTCGCTGCGAGACTCGCGATTTATTTTAACGGTTTTTAGGAGAGACTCTTCTGTACTTGTACTATTATATATTCTGTGTCTCGGCACAGATCGAATCGCATACCTAGAAGATCGGATGAAAAAAATCGAAAGATTGTTATTGTGAGGAACTTTGTGCCAAACATCAAAAAGGGCACAATATAGAAATTTCCACCATATCAGCTCTCAGACTTTAAAATATACTATTTACCGACACTCAAATATGTGCAAAAGCACTAATCGATGTCACAAATTAGACTGAAAACCGTAATCGACTAGATCCCGAACGTATAAGTTATTGCTTTTGAAATGCTATAATAGATGTTAGTGTAGGTAGTTGACATCCAGTAAATATATAGTATGAATAGAATAATAATAAAAATCGGTCATTTACCCCATATTTCGATATATTTTTGGGTACAAAACGATACGATTCGATCTTTGCGAAATCGATTCAAACCCATATGATTTAATCGCGAATCAATTCAATTAGTTACGATTACGATTCATTGCGATCCACAAGATCGATTTAAATCAAGAAATCGAACATCCCTAGTAAAACACTTCTTCCTTCTTAGAGGGACAGGCAAAGCCTACTAGAGCATACAGCCTAGTCTGATGTAATAAGAATGTCTGGGTTTTTATAAATACATACATATATACGAAGATCGCGGACATTTCTCCTGATTAATTTAACGTGATCATTAATCACTAAATGTCGCGGAAACTATTTAATTAGGATTTTCACAAAAAGTAGCTAATGACGTTTCGCGCGCTTAAACTTACACATTATGTACTTTGATGTGTAAAGGCGGATATGTTATTTTTGATCCCGAACGGTGGGTATATATATATATAAAAGAAAATAATGCAACAGACTTGGACGTATAAACTTGCAAGTCTTTTGCCCTTTCACAATCCATCCATAAAGAATAGTTTGACACTGACAGTTTTCTTTATAAATGTAGAAAAAAATGTCTATGGTCTTATTTGTAACCGATCCTCTAGATTGTTTATGGATATTGTCTATGGTTAAACCATAGACAATGAAGACGACCCGCTGGGAATAGCGTCGCCGTATAATATATACTATTTTTTCCTTGTATTTTCGGAGAAGTAATGTTTTTAGAATTTCTTCTTTCTTTAAAAGATAGCATTTCTTCTTTCTCAGTCCCCCAAGTCCACTTTCCAGCAATCACATGATTCGGATGTAATAAAAATCAAAGATTTCTTTCCTCACTGCATAAAATCGATTTCGATTGTTTGATTGATATAATCGATTGTATATTTTTTACATGGCAACATTTCTCACAGTGACTCAACGGTCACGTGATCAAAAAAAGCTTGGGTTCGAGTTGAAGTTTTTCATTCTTGGCTTGGAGACTTGCGCTTGCCTCGAGTGTTTTCGCGTGGATAATATTCTTTCTTGTGCTCATACTATTTGTGGTGACATAAAAATATCACCATGTCGTCTAAAACAAAAAAGACTGTGACGTCCTCGTCTAATATAAGTGTAGTGTCGTCTGTGCAAAGCCCGCCGCAATCTAGCACTCCTGTCGGTAGCCGCCCTTCTAGTTCTGCCGGCCGGCCCAGCAGCCCACTGAGTCCTACGAGACACAGCCGACAACAAGAGAAGGAGAATCTACAGAACCTCAATGACCGATTGGCAGCATACATCGACAAGGTCCGGCAGTTGGAGAGTGAGAATTCGGGCCTACGTCGAGAGATCCAAACAACACAGGAGGTGGTCACACGCGAGGTGTCGAATATAAAAGGAATGTACGAGCATGAATTACAAGATGCTCGAAAGCTTTTAGATGATACTTCCCGTGAAAAAGCTAAGTTGGAGATTGATTTGAAGAGGTTATACGAGGAAAACGATGACCTAAAGAAACGGTGAGTTTACAACCTCTTATCGCATCGAATTACTGAGATAAGTGTTGTTATTTAAGTAGGTACATATTTGAGCGTTGTGTGTGCTTTATTTTCATTTCGATATGCTAAGCCTGTAGTATTAGTATAGTGTGAGCAACATCTTCCGGCTAACCTTAGCCTGAAGTTTACGTCATCGGCGGCGATTATAAGCGGGCGCGGTGTGACGAGAACGCGCGACCTCGCTTCTACGACACAGTGACATCATAGCTGAATTTAACTGAACCAATCACATTACGTATTCTAAGCATAGGAATTACGTAGACTTAGTGTATCATCAACATTTATATTTAGGCATAAAAACAATTGTTTATGCTTTAATTTTTATAATGTAGGAAACTAGGCGCTTGTTGATAAACACTTCCAAGATCTTGGATAGTACTAATATTGATCGAATTGTTACCATCGGCATGACTTAGATCTTTTTATTTTGTTAAAAATGTTTCCTAAAGGGTAAAAATCATTTTAAGATAGATTACCTAACAAATTAGTAGCTTTCAATTTCCAAATTCCTAACTTTCATGTTCCTGGCAAGCTAGACATTTTATTCTTAGAGTTAAAAAGCCAAGTGACCTACTTTTTCCCCGCCTGTTTGTGTCAAGGCAATACTGCTTTAATTACCCTAATTTAGGTACTTTTATTATTTACTTTACTTTATAGCATGAGCTGTACATATGCTGCTATTAAAAATAGTCAGCAATGCTGTAAAATATATTCAACTGATAGGTAACTGCTAAAAAAAAATTGTTATCAGAGTACCTATACAAAGCTAACTTTAAGCTAAGTTTAGCAAAACGCGCAATGCTATTTTTTTTATCAAGCCATAATTTTCTTACAGAAATGCTACATGTGGGTTTCTTTCTATAGAAATGCGCGCATATGTGAGATGGCAAATTCATACATTTATTACTGTGACAAAATTATCGCTCAGGAAAAAGTATTTTAATACAACCAACAATTACCTAGTGTTATTGTTATTCATCTGGATGTAGATCCATGCGTTAGCTCCCGCATGACTCAGTATGCAGCAGTGACATGTTTCGATGCAAGTCAGCACAGGTTGCCGTGGTCCTAAAGGCATGAATTTTTTTTACAATTGTTTTGACATCATTCAAAGAAAATTAGAGGGTATGCGTTGCAAAAAACGAACTTAATTTTTTTGTGACACCCTAATATAGGTACCTATCTATTTAATACATATCCATATTTTTATGGCAAGTGTATAATGTACTTACCTACAGTACAAATGTACTGAACACCTTCATAATTGACATCATGCTAAATAAATTCTACTTACCTATAACAGGAACTGTAAATAGTACTCTTGCAAACAACTCACATTGATTCTTACAGAAAATGATTATTTAGCATAGGAATGCTTATTAGGGTCAGCACAAACGCCGCCGTGTGTGTATGCAAAATGTTATACTACTTACGTTGACTTCTACATGGAACATCAGCATAGTTTATTGTGTATTTTTTATATTTAGCAATCAAATACCCCAGATCCAGTCATATCACCACTGTTACCTAACTCAACCAATAGGAATTAGCTGGATTCTCTCTGAAAAAAGATGCAGGTGACATCCCTAGACAATGGCAGACATTCCTTTGGTTGTTGTCATATTTCACAAAGCTTGATGTAATTTGATTATTTATTTATTTACTAAACCCTTCATTTAAGCAACCTGCACTTCATAGTTGGACACCACATCAGACTATAGCGCATATCCATAAACGTGATTTAAAGCTATTCTACCATTTAGGCCTTCTATCCCTTTCTAACTTACGGTTTTTTAACAAAGTGTGAAAATGACAAGTACACAGTTTAAGGGAAGTGAGGTTCTTTAACTAGGTTCGTGAATAACAGCAATTGAGTTCAATAAAATATCTACTCAATGGTAATATAGTACCAATGCTATAGGTAGTTACTTAGTAACTTCAGATTTATATCCACCATGTGTATGTTTTGTGTCCTTGGTGTGAGAATTCGATGGTGCAGTGCTGACCACTGCACATACTGGACACAATACAGAGGTCCAAGGTTTGACCCATTAAAAAAGTTTTCTCTCTCAAAGCGGCAAAGGAAAACCTCATGAGGAAACCCACATCCCTGAGATTAATCAGCCAACTGCACTGGATCCGCGTGGTGGCTCATGGCCAAGCTTTCTCTATGGAAAGGTCTATGCTATGTCAACAGTTAAGATATACACACATACTGTGATAATGTTTATGTGAGATTATTGATGCTATAATAAAAGAACGTCAAATACCGTATTTAACTCCAAATACTAGATAGGCATTTAGGTTAGTAAGTAAAACGGACTGTCATAACCTTGGCTTAGTTTACCATTTCCAGATCGATCAATGGCAGAGGCAGGCACAGAAAGGCCGCGATCGCCGATGTTACGAGTTTATGTCGAAAAACGCACGCGACATTATTTGCCTTCTAAAGATAAAAACTTTATCATGAGCTCTGACTCTGGAGATAGTGGAACTTGTATTTTAATTACCTACCACTCGTTGGCATCCAATACAACTTTTAAGTATATAGGAATTTTATATTTACCTTTAGCATGTAACTATACCTAGTTAGAATCTAATCCTATACCTAAGGGCAACTGTGACTGTCACTCATGCGGTATAACGCGCAAGAGTGAGCGGGACGACTTCCTTAGCGACGATGTTTGAAAGCGTACGCATTGTAGAATCCGCACAAAAATACGTTTTATTTACATAGGTACATTCTTATTCAAACTAAAAAAGTTAAAAATCTTGCAAATCTTATGCCAGTTTTTGTTCTCAATACTCGCAAAGCAAAACCATTTGGTCATTTAATACCTAGTTAGATTGAATAAGAACTCAAAATCTTGCAAATCTTATACAAGCCAATAAAATATTAATAATAGATAGATATAAATAAGTCTTCAGTTTTGTTGGCAATACTCGCCAAGTAAAAATGTAGAGCTTGGTCTTGACCACTTGGTCCGATCAGGTCATACCGGCGGCTGTTGACCCTGAAGACACGTCGGGCATCCCAAAACGCGACAACTTACCGGCTTGCCGCCGAATGCCGCCCACCAACATCACTGAACTAAGGCCGTGTTGCCACCGCCAACGCAACAAACGCGTTAAAAGTCGCCGGTAATCTGTATCAATGTCGTGGTCAGATCGTTAAATTGAGCATTTCATGAAATCGTCAATCATTTCATGAAATGGTGGCATTTCACGAAATCGTCAAGTTGTGCTGGGCATATCGTTTAAACGTCAACGTTCGTCGATTTGTCCAACGACGTTTGGTCAGATCATTAATGTAGGGTGCCCATTAAAGTTTTAAGTAATAATAATTCTAAATTTATTTATTTATTTATTTATAATATCATTTGCACCCTTACAGCTAATAACCATCGCGGTACAAATTTAATAATCAATTAACAACACAACATTTAAATCAGATAAATAATTAAGTCAACTAACAACACAACATAAAATATTCATTAAATATACTTATTACGAACTTATTTATTGATCTAGTCAGTAGAGTACCAAAATAAAAAAAATATATGTTACAAAATTCAAACAAATTGTCCACTGGAATTAAATATACGAAATATTCATATTTAATTTTTTCTTGAGACATGTTGGTACTTACCTAATAAATATAATAATAAAAAAACATTTAATAAAAATTTCTTTATTGTCCTTGAAAGTACAAAATTGTATTATAATATTATATAACGTTAAAACGTTTCATTTCACATACGGTATACCTTTAAATTCCGTTAGTATTTCAAAATATTTCTCCATCGTAATTATACGTATAGTAGGATCAGCAATGCATTTCTTCTTGTATATTAAAAACTCGTAATTCCAGTATTTCCATGATGTCATATTTTGTAATCCAGTAAATTATAGTCCGTCGACTTTCGTTGCCTGGTCATCCTACTTTCCTTTATTTGTTGTATAACCTAAAAACGAAAATTATGTATGTTAAATTTCTAGGATTCATTAATTAAAAGTAAATACATTTTAGATACTTAAGTGAGATTTTAAAAGGATATACTTAAACTAAATAATTATTGTCATTGCGATACTAACCTGTGAATGTATTCCCAAATTTTTTTTGTTAATTTGCGTTCGGTTTTTGTGTGACTGTCATAAAATTCACACCGTTTCGTATAGTAACGCTTTTCCAAGTTTCCAACACACTTTCTTATATAATTTGCACATTATTATTCACTTTTAAACATGAATCCGCATTGTTTACTTACGCACACAAACATAAACAATGACAAAGCGCGCTCTCAGCGCCTCTAGCGGTAGTTATTGCTATTTTTCTACGATATGGTCAATTGTGTTTGGTCATATCATGAAATAGCCGTGCGTTTGTTGGGCATATCGTAAAACGCTTTCTATTCATTGATCTGGCCAAGCTATTTCATGAAATGACCAATAGACATTTGACGTTTTCGTGAAATGCCACCATTTCATGAAATGGTCGACTATTTCATGAAATGTTCAATTTAACGATATGACCACGACATCAATACAGACAGCCAATATGTGATTATGTCGTGGCCAACTGTCAACATTGTCATTGTCACTCATATTCTACATCGCGTGAGAGTGAGCGGGACGAACCGCTTAGCGACGATTAAAATTATCGTATAATCTGCTACTTAGCACTCCTGGAATAAAATCTATCCTGTCCAAAAAAATCTTAATAGCACTGCACTGGATGGAAACTAATAACTATATCAATCTTTTTATTTCTATCATTATTATGAAATCGTACTGCAAGCGTACAATCGACAGCATTAACCTAATACTTGCAATCTTCCCAATATTACCGCCACAATATTTGTCGTGTGTCAATCGCTTGTCAAATGTGTATACTTACGTTTGACGAACGGTTGACCATTTGAACAGTGTTTTATCTTTGGAAGTCTGTTCAGAAGCAAAATTAGAAAGAAAAGCCCTCATAATATTGTTCATTCTCATTATAGAGATTTTACAAAAAGCTTTGTACCTATAAACTTTGGTATTGTAAACGCTGCTTTAGCTATGACGTAATCTCAGGGCGTAACGGATATTTATACTGCATTACGACACCTATGCAGCCTTCTTTAAATCGAAACTAAAATACTGGACGATGAAAACTTCTAAATAATAATATGACGTCACTCCGAAATACCTAGAATTCATAAATACGAATGACAGCAGAACATCACATGAATCTATAAAAAAAGACCTTATTTCCGTCGCGTAAGGTGTCCGTGTAACATTGATGTGTAGCCGACTGTACGACATAGCATAGTACAGACAACAGCAGATCAATAGTAACACTCGCAGTACGAATTCAAATCTTACGACGTAGATAACAACGGTTCAAAGTGTTACACTTGATGTGTACTAGCGGCACTAGAGCGGTATAATTTATATTTTTCGAATTCTCTAAAAAACCAAGACAGTTAACAACAACATTACAATCTAGGAATAACCTAAAATACGATCATTTTATCGCCACAATTTTGGTGTTTCATCGTGAAACTTTTGCAATACCGATGTTTGGTTGCTAAAATTGTGGCTTTTTAGCAACATTTTCTAATGTGAATGCAGCTTTAAACGTCGTCATCCACAAAATGGTTGACAACTCTTTTTAGATGAATAATCTTGCACATTTGCTACCCCACACAAGCATGTCTGATGCCTCCCGCGTCGTCGCGCGAATATAATATTGTAGTTTGTTATAATAGGTACGCACACATGGCGTGATTTCCGCATATATCTATTTGTGTGATTCTGAAAGTTATTCACAACCCAAATATGATGAGAGATTTTAAAAAAAATGGTAGCAGTTTAAAATACCTATACGGACCCATATTATAGAGATAAACACATTGAATCTTCAGACGATTGTAGCGTATTTTATTTAATTATAGAGTTTATTATGATTGTAAAAATATTACCACCACGCCAGTTTTATGGCCCATGAAAATTATTCTATCGGCGTGGCCATCTATCGCTCAGTACCCATTATCTATTTCCGAAACTCGGAATATTACGTCACTTAGGTAGCTATCCTACCGGTATTCAAAGAATTTGACCTTCAATGTTTTGAGTAATATTAGGTAACAAGAACATTAAGCACCACAAGTCATCACTCGTCATTACTATGTCACGCCTAAATAAAAAAATGTTTACAGAATTCCGTCATTGTTTACTTCGTGCGATGTTGCCCAACCGCTTCGTTTCAATGAAATGAAATAAATTAAAGATACTACAGATGTAAGGTGATGCGCTGGAAATGACCCACCAAAGTTGCACTTAAAACTTCGAATAGTGCAATCTCGATAAACCCTTTCGACTGGTTAAAATTTCGCTTTTACTGTACTATTTTCATGAGTTGCCATATTATAGGTACGCTCGCTAGCGAGTACGTAAATCGTAAATACCGTAGCTACTATGTTTGGAATTAGTGAAGTTTTAGTTCTAATTCCAGATTGCATACGCATAAGCGAGGCGTACCGCTCCTCTTACGCGATGTAGCATATGAACGACAGTGACAGTTGCGTTTAGGTTTAGACTTAGCGGCCGATACAGAATTAGCTACATTGCCTCCATAGTATTTTTAATCTAAGATTTCCTCTATATTTTCGTCGCGCGTCTCGTCCCAATTTCAGTAGCCTTGAAGATGTATTCATTTATCAACCCCTCAATAATCCGCTTTCTCTTTATTCGTTTGGGTCACGCAATTTTGCCGTGGTGCTGGTTATAAATGAAATATCGGCCAAGGCCCTCATGCGGGCCCCTGCGTTGTCGCTCGCTCGTGTGTGAAGCACGGGAATCTCCACAAGCTTTTATTGAGTTACAATGTAATATAAAAGGGTTAATTTTAAGAATTTGTGTGCTTAGATTCATACATGCCGAAAATTGTGGCTATGTAATTGCTGTTTCTCAACGCGGCTTTACGCATGCCGTTTCTGATTTTACTTATAAACCGGCGCGGGCGTCCCATAACCTCGTTCTCATACACATCATCGCCAGATTACAGATGCAACTAAACCGTAGCTTTAGAAAGTTCGACTATAGGTATATATTTTATCTATAGCTTTGCATAGGTACGAGTCTCTTTGGTCAAGATTTTTCGAGTATTGTTCGCGCGTATACCGTGCTTGCCGGGACCGGATTGTAGTACAATCAAGTGCGTCTATAACACCATATGGGTGGAAATTTAAAAAAAAACGCCGATTCTTAAAAACCTTACCTTTTTACACCTTTTTAAAACCTTTATGTAAACACATATTCTGCACTCTAAACTATCAACAAAAGTCGTAGAATTTTTACAGTCACTGATGTAGTTTTTGAGAAATACTGGACTTTTTGAGAAAATCTGGACCTTACTGTATGTTTGTCTCCCTTTTTCTACATGAAACAGTACTGCCCTTGTAGCACGCGTTAGCGATCGGCGCAACGCCCGCCGCTGCGGAACTGTTAAATTGACGTTATTACAAGGTGTTTCACAGCTTTGCGGCGTTGCGTCGATCGCTATAACGCTGCGCGTGTTAGCACCCCTGTACTCAGAAAAAAAATATACAGAGGAGATAGTTAAATTTGAGAATTTGTCAAAACTATTGTTTGGAGTGCAATCTGTGTACATTGTACCTACTAAATTGTAAAAACAACTCAGCCAAGTAGTTATTGAGAAAATATGAACCTAAATAAGGCGCCCCCGCGCACTTTTGTCATAGTTAGACTGTACTTATCGTATGTTTACATTAGCATAAAAGCGTTCCGTGTATATCGTTGCGCAAGCGTGCGCTCGCGCCGCACGCAGACGTCGTTTGACTTGACTTTTTACCTTATTCATTCAATGTCATGGATTCAATGTCTGACTGAATAGCTCTTCGATATTTAGGAATGCTAACTTTCTTGTTATCTCCATGACTATTTGTAACAGGGTTTCGTATTTATATTCGTTATTGCTTTTCTTCAATACAAGCTTGGAAAGATAGATCTTGAGATATCTCAAGATAAATTTGATTTTTCATGGATTCCAGGCTTTGTAACATTTTAATTGTACAATAATTGTCTCGTTTTCTTTTTTTGCGGAAACTACCTAGTTATTTTAATTTACAGTAACTTCCGATTTGAATATACTAATATCGATCGGGTTTGTGCTTTTCGATAATAACTTGTATTGGATTACAACCTCGGTCTTTATGAATATTTGCTATATTGATGACATCATCTTTCTTAAATATGTCAATGACACGACATTTTTATTGATGTATTATCTACATTGCTGAATTAATGATACTAGATTACCAGTAGACATAAATAACTAAACTTGGCAACAGAGCAGGAAATATCCTTATTCAGTATAGTAGATTCTGCAAGGCTTCAATATTCAAATATGTCAACAAAAATTGACTGAAAGATATCGCTATAAGCTGCGTTAATAACCAAAAAAAGCGGCAATTTTATAACCACATCTTAAGCATTGGATCAGTCACATACAGTGTCTGTTAAATCTAAACCTAAACGCTACTTAAAGATAACGATTTAGGCGTTAGAGTGAGAGGGACGCCGCCTGTTGCCGATGCAACATATTTTTCAAGAACAAAGTGTATTTTTAGTTTTATAAGCCAAAATTAAGTAAATATTGGACTTTTGTTTTGGAATATTTCGTTTTGCGCATTTCAAAAAGGTTTTATAGTTGAGTCGATTACAAGCATTTAGGTATTTAAGAATGACGTGGTTTCTATGATCTGCCCCCTAGCTCCCTGGTCTTCCTATCCTTAGCAACTATGGTTATATTTACTCTGGAATCGGTTCAATTAACTATCTATAACATTACATATTATTATAGCATGTTGTGTTTTCTTCAGCTTGGACAAGAAGACCAAAGATTGCACGCAAGCAGAGAACTTGGCGCGTCACTTCGAGACGCGCTTCACGGATGAGAGCAACAAGTACAACAGCGCTCTTGCCGACAAGAAGAAGGCGCAAGATGAGGCCAGGGTAAGCGATTTTGAACTTTTGAGTCCCAAAACAGCAGTCTCTATTGATTGTCAATATGATTAATTGTTCACATCAAACTAGAGTAGTCCATATATTGTTAGAAATACTTAGCGTCTTTCGAGGGTCGACGTCTTGTCGCCCGCCGCCCTGCGCGGTTTCGACGCGGCGCTTGGTCGCTATGTGACCCTTTTGTTTTTGCCAGAACGCATCATGGATGTTTTTTTATAAAAGGCACGTGAAAGTCTTACAGAGACCGCAACGCGTTGTGAGCTGTTTTCGAGCGTTTTCGCTTATTGAGCCTGAAACACAGACCACTTACCCAATAGACATGAAATCGGTACAGCAAGCGAAACATTCTGTCAACGATGAGCGCATAGAGACGAAGCGGGGTACAGGGGTGCACTCCGTGCGCTCATTAAAGAGATGCATCCGTGTCGATAATATCTCTAGGTTACACGTGTCGCGAAGCAATTTTGCGCTCATGTGTGGACGGACACGGGCGCTCTCCAGTTACAGGTTTATGGGGTAAGTGGTCTGTGGCCTGAAATGAAACTATTAGGGCCCTATGATTTGTTTGATAACATAGCTGGCGACATCGCACTGACTTCCCGGTGAGGTAAGTAGGACTCATAAAGTGTTGTCCTCATCTGTACCCCGTTGTCCCCAGGAACTGGGCAAGGAGTTGGAGAAACTCCGCAAGGTGTACGCGGACACGCGCAAGACGCTCGAGGAGGAGATGCTGTGCCGCATCGACATGGAGAACACGGTGCAGAGCCTGCGCGAGGAGCTCGCCTTCAAGGACCAGGTGTTCCAGCAGGAGCTGCAGGAGACGCGTACCAGGAGACAGGTCGAGATCACAGAGATTGGTGAGTGACTTGGTGTAGGTTCCTTAGGCTGATTTTGATACACTTCAAAATATTTCAAGTTATTGGCTGTTGTTTTGATCAGCGACCCCCAACTCAGCGGTGGTAGTCTAAGTAATCTTAGTTCCTAAAATTCCGTTTTCACTATAATTACTATTTTTTTTTAAATTCTTTATTTAAGTTGAAGTTATAGTAACAAATTTTATTATTTGTGGATTTTTCATGAAAACTTAAGGTACTTTTGTTGCATCAGTATCGTGCATATCACCCCTGAGTCGTTGATCAAAACAACACCCTTTATAAATATGGATAACAATAACTTTTTTGCGGACACCAGTATTAGACCGACAGTTTCGACCGATTTCGACTGTACGTATAGTAGGCCCATAACAGTACTTTAATAAAAATAAACCTGACATAATCTATAGATAAAAATTCAAAACCGATCGACCAAAGTTTCTGTGATGTTTTGTGACTAGAATATTCGTCAGACTTACCCCCGTTGGTTTGCAGATGGCCGCCTCGCCCAGCAGTACGAGGCCAAGCTGCAGCAGAGCCTGCAGGAGCTGCGTGAGCAGCAGGAGGCAAACATCAAGGCAAACCGCGACGAGATCGAGGCGCTCTACGAGAACAAGGTGACCAAACACGTAATAACAATATTTCTTAGTTTGAGTGCTTAGACAATTCCAATACACCATAGTGGTTCCCAAATAGCTTATTTTACAATTTAATGTAATAAAATTATGTTTTCTTTAATAAACTATTTTTTATTATGTTTTATGAGACATTTGACGATTTGGTATAGTTTCCATAACAAAAAATATTTTGTTATTTCTTCGACATGTCCCCATATTTTTTTTTTAAATAAATGTTGCAGCAACGTTACGAATTAAATTTTTCATGATATTAATAATAACCATACTGACGTCTGATGTGTCTTGTGTTACATTTTTTCACAATACCCGCCAATGAAGTTTCCGCCGTATTTGGAATATCCTTAATATTTTGATGAAGTTTTTATTATTATTGTACTTATTGTCGTAGTGGCACCCTGTATAATATAAGTATTTTTATTATCGCCCGTATTAATTATTGGTTATCATATAATTAAAAATATATATCATCACACGTTTGTGTTTGTATGTAGATGAAGAACCTGCAGTCCGCCGCCAGCCGCAACAGCAACGCGGCCACCGTGGCCGTGGAGGAGCTGCGCACCATGCGCACGCGCATCGACACCCTCAACTCCCAGCTCAACGAGCTAGAGAACAAGAACGCGGCGCTCAGCGTGAGTACTACATTATTATTATTTGATATCACAAATATTGGGTGGGGTGTTGGTACGGTGGAACACAGAGAAAGGTGTACAGGAGAGTTTTTAAGGTTGAGATTTTCGCAAAAACTAATTGACCTATTGCAAAAATTCTTTCACTGTCTGATAGATAAGAGTTAAAATTATGTAACTATAAAAGAATTATTAAAATCGGTCCAGTAGTTTTAAAAAAAAACCTCAGTCTTATTGAGGCCCCCTGTATACTTATCTCTGTCGTCGACTGTACAAGCCCAAGGGTCACTCCGACCTCAAAGGTCTGTTATGACCGCCGAGTTCTTATACTCGCTCCCAAGGTCAACGTTCTTAGGGAATCGTATGACGCACTTAGGCGAGAGTAAGTGTGCGAGGATACTAGGATGAGATTCTGAGACAGTTTTGAACACGAGCTTAGTTTGTGCTCGGTTTTAGAACTTTGTAAACTGACAGTTGAGACCCTCCTCATCTGTATTGAGAGGGAGGGATACCTGCTCCTTTCACGTGTCTCGCCGCGCTGCGGGTAGTCTAGTTTTTTTAGGTTTAAATTTACATTTATCGTTGTTCCCGCCACAGAACCGTTGCCGCGAGTTGGAGCGCCAGCTGGAGTCCGAGCGCGCTCGCCACGCCGAGGACTTGGCCTCGCTGGAGATGGAGCTGGCGCGCCTGCGCGACGAGATGGCCGGGCAGCTGCGCGAGTACGCCACGCTCATGGACATCAAGATCTCGCTCGACCACGAGATCGCCACATACCGCACGCTGCTAGAGGGAGAGGAGGATAGGTAAGCTTGAACGAACAAAAGCAGATCAATGGTAACACTTGCAGTACGATTTCAACTCTTACGACCAAAGTGTTACACTTGATGTGCTTTGATGTGTACGGTCTAACACAGAGAAAGGTGTACGGGAGAGTTTTTAAGGATGAGATTTAAAAAAAAAAAAATTAACCTAATGCATCAATTATTTCACTGTTGAATAGATGAAAATTAAAACTATATAACTATAAAAGAATTGTGAAAATTAGTCCAGTAGTTTTTGAGACAATATCAACCATAAAGAGGCCCCTTTGTATCTCTAATATATATATAATTGAAATAATTTACTTTCCAATATTTTTTACCATATGTCATATATCCATAATTATCTGGGATCGTCCCAAAATCTTACGGCAACTGCTTTAATACCCAATCACATTTTACAGATTAAATCTGACCGGTCAGTCCCCCGGTCGCGAGTCGCGCGCCTCTGCCAGCGGCGCCAGCGTGAGCGGCGGGCGCCTGACGCCGGGCCGCCGCGCCACGCCCCTGCGCGCCGCGCGCAAGCGAACCCTGCTTGATGAGAGCGAGGAACGCAGCCTCAGCGACTTCAGCGTCACATCCAGCGCTAAGGGAGACTTGGAAGTGGCGGAGACATGCCCGGACGGAAGCTTCGTCAAGATACGCAACAAGGGCAAGAAGGTGTGAAACGGAGACGAGAAGAGATTATTTCAGCTAGGGTGTATCCACCCTAGTGCGAAGATGCGTACCGGTTAGACTGGAGCGGAGATAGCGCTGGCTAGATCGGAACTCACAGTTCAGCGTGATCTAGCACGAAACGCAGACGTCTCGGTCATGTCGTTATTATAAAAACGTGCGACCCGGGGCGAATAACGGCTCCTCTCACTGCACGCTGTCTCCGCGAGGCACAGCTCACATCTCAGCTGTGATTCACGCCATACAAATATTAGCCATCTCCTGTCTGCTCAACCGTGTCCATTGAAACGGAGCGGAGACGATATGTGTGAATAACGAAATCCTATTGGTTGTTTAAAACACGTCTCCGCTTTGGTGGAGTCCGGCCCTTAGATTCGTTATTGTCAAACCATGTCACAAGCCACTCTACTCGATGAGGTTTGCGTTTACTTGTCAATACGACGAAAGCCTCAGACGAATTCTAACAATTCCAATTTTTCTCAGGAGCTGAGCCTGGGCGGTTACCAGATCCTGCGCAAGGCCGGCGACCAGGAGACCGTGTTCAAGTTCCATCGCACCGTTAAGTTGGAGCCCGGCGCCGTGGCGACCGTGTGGTCGGCGGACGCGGGCGCAGACCACGACCCGCCGCGCGAGATCGTCATGAAGGGACAGAAGTGGTTCGTTGCGGACTCATTCACCACAACGCTGGTCAATACCGACCAGGAGGTACGGATTACATTGCTTAGCTGTAGGTGTACTTCTTCACGGAAGAAGACGGCGCCATAAGAAGTTCTTATGGTGCAGTCTTCTTACGAATGTTGGCGATCACTATGGCAATCTGCACTCTTGACAACCCCGCACGGAATAGAGACCCGGTACTCTTGCCTGGCCGTGAGCTCCGCATAGCTTCCCCTATCTTGAACTAGATGGCAATGCTCTTCGATGCTGTGCACTCACTTATTTTGCTAGGCTAAGATTTTTTCCTTCTGTTAACCCGCCTCTTCCCCACAATGTTGTTCATCATTATGAGTTGGCGGCTGTCGGAGATAGCCCACTTTTCCCCTCTTAAATGGTCATGAGTTCCCGGGATTTACCGTCTCGTCGCAGGACTTTAACATTCGCGACTCTCTGGACCCAACATTTCCAAGGCCTAGTTCTAGAGTCTGATGCGATCTAATAATTTGGCCATAATCACAGCTGTGGGTTTAGGCATTTTGTGAGTGTACAAAACAAGTGTTCCACCGTACTGACGTGTCTATGTGGTCGCAGGAGGTGGCCGTGTCCGAGCGTCAGCGGCGGCAGGTGAGCACGAGCGCGCAGCGGCACCGCGAGCTCGCGCACAAGTTCCCGCGCAGAGAACAGGTAACTACAACAACACGAGAATACCTGTCAGTACCTCGATAGGACCGTTAGTGACATTTCTTTTGAGTCCCTCCGTGCCTCGGACTACATGCAGTTGGTCCCGGTTGCTGTCGGCAGCAGTCGTAAAGGCCATGACGGAGGTCTTTAGAAGGGCGGCCTGAATTACTCTGACAATAGGTTTGGTCAATAAACCACACGAGAAGAGATAGAGAGAACAACATGAGAATAGACTAGACTAAGTTGTTTTATTGTTTAAATCAACTAATGTTGTCTTGCTGAGGATACATCTGTAATTGATTTTTCGATATTCCAACTACAACGGAGATATTTAATGGTTAAAGTTTGTTCTTCATTCCATTATGAACTTTGTGTGAAATTAGCAGGACATGACATCACTTCTTACTATCTAATTTTGTAACATTGTATTTTTCTAACTGAATTTAATTATGCTTCCACAGTTGACTTTCCACAATTTACGTCTATTTTGTAAAATTACTTTATAACTCAAAACAATAAGGTACTATTTATACTATTAAGGTGCTATTTTTTAACAAACTGGGAAACGTCGCACTATTGTCCTCATGTTCTAACTTACTAACGCCTGTACACATTCTTATGCGGGCGAGTAAGACATCACACTCGTGGCAATTATAGTCCTTAATAAGCTTACTTTAAGGTCGTCATGGTACGAAATAACAAAGTATTATTGAAGCAATCCTGTTATAAGAGTTCATAGTAAGGGGGCTGAACTAAGATTCCCTTTAGCTCACACATACAAATACGATCCCACTAGACTAGGAAAATGTACTGCTAAGTTAATTTGTGTATTTCCTTTGTCAGCTGGGCGAGATCCGCGAGGGCGACGAGAACTGCCGCATCATGTAATGCGGATCATGCTTCAAGTCGCCGGAACCTCCACTCTGCCCCGTGGGCAAACACTGTATTAACACTTAACCACCTACAACACCACATAGTTCGCACATGCACATCAATACAACGTATGAACTAATAGGACGTTTGACGAGATCATTCAACCTCAGAACATAGAATAAATGATAAGAACCGCACTACACGCCGAATTTGAAGGTTCCGCCCCCATTTTCTGGACCTGCGTTTTAGAAACTTATATGCAAAACATGGTCAAACTAGTCTCGAAGTTTTCCCTCAACTCGGAATGGGTAGGTTCAAAAGAATCCTTCAGAACCGGCACTTCAGCGCGTTAGCATCCTCGTGGTATTACAATTGTCTCTGGGTGATTAACATAAAAATCACGTAAAATATACCATATATGTTAATTATAGAAAGCTGCCCGAAGTTGCAAGTGTTTCAAAGATTTATTTGAAGTTGCCCAGGTTGTAGTAGACGCACATTTCCAATTAGAAATAAGCAAACTCTCGAATATTATTTTGGTTCATTTGTTGCATTGATCATAGATCCTTTTCCCATTGCATATCTGCTAGTCAAATGCTTGAACGATATGATAAAATAAAGTTCGGTGATTTTTCTATCGGCACCACATTCGCTCATTTGCCACAGATGTGCAATGGATAAACGATATTGTATTGTAATTATGTGTGAATTATTTGAACATTGCAGTTACTTGGCGCTGTTTACTATAGGTTAAAGTAAAACTCAAGAAGTTTTATTAGTATCTATCTATGTTTGACAAAATTAGAATTAGAATTTGTATGCTGCAAAAGCCAGGTCTGCTTAATGGTTCATTGGTTTATATCCCAATACGGTAGATAGGCTCATGAATGAAAAAAATGTTGGTAAACTGCGCCATGTAAATGTGAAATATCTGTAACTTGACCTCATTTTCCGTGTTCTCTCAATGTTGTAATTCAACCTTAGTCCATATATTTTGAAACATAAACATACGCTGCCGCACTTGGTTTACGTGTCTCCCATGCGTAACAATCAATTGGGTCGATTTTTGGTGAACTCGACATATTTGTTATTAACAAATATGATTTTTTTAAAGTGTAAACAGGGACTTATTTACCTACTTATGTTGTTATAAACTGTTAACTAATAAAAACACGAAATCGATCGGATATATTGTACCGTGTGGGAAGCACCTTAGTGTTTGTGAACAAAGTACAAAACATTTTTCACATGTTCACGCTAAGGTAAGTATAGATTTAATAATATTAATAAATTGTCTATAAGGTCCCACCCCCGTAATATGCACTAGATTATAAGGATTTTATGTCGATTAAAATATTTTCCATCGATAACAACTTGTAGATTAAATCTACTAAAATAAGTAATCATGTTTCTTAATGACCATGACTAGAAAAATCATTGTGTTTAGGATAAGTTTCATTTGACTATCGTTCAGATTGTCAAATTAAGTCTAAGTTGCAGTCTTCAATTTATCGAATGATATTTTTATTATAATTGTAATTAATATAACATGAAAAACAGGTGCAAGTCTCAAATAATAGGATCAGAGACAACAGGAAGTTTAAATGAGAAGTGAAAAGCATTTATAATCATTTGCATTCTAAACTAAATGGTTTATCTTGATAGATTTTATTATTTTTAATTTTTCTATTAACATAGTATGTATTTTGAAATTTATTTCACATGGTCAATAATTTTGTTTAATTTTTCAAATATTTTCTTCTTCAAGTATACATAATACTGTCGTAGTTGAAATAAAAGTGACTTATAATTTGGTATGGACCCAGCATAACTTCCATGTGTAAAATACATATTACGTGAAATTAAAATAAATATATTTAGGTTTACACATAGCGTTTTATTTTTTCGAATTTAAAAACATTGTTGGGTGTGTCTGTGAAGCAAGGAACGCCCTGTGGAGTAACTCATATTTACTCTTGCTCTAGTTGGTGTCATTGGTTTGAATTTTGAATAGAAGTCGAGCATATCAAAATAAAAACTTGCATTACGATTTTAAATCTTACAACGCAGATAATAAGAACGATCCAAAGTGTTATACTTGATCTGCTGTTAGCTGTATGTATGAGACCACTGAGATAAATATATCAATGTATGAGAATGAAAAAAGTGACAACAAGGGCGGAGAGAGACCTGTGTACAAAATACTTTTGGCTCTCTCCATTGGAGAGCGGCGAGAAGGTAAGTCAATGATTTTTGGTTTCTGATGTCAATATTTTGGCCGAACTCTGGTGCAAGTTATGCGTGATCGTTGGTGGTTTTCACCGTGAAGAAAGGTATTCTCAAGTGCGCCTCCCCAATGATTTTCCTTCGTTCATGATCATAATATAAGAAAATTCGCTTGGGAATTGAGGCTTGTTGAAAATCGATGTTTTCGTTCAACAATAAATATCGATGTTTTTATTCAACAGAAAATATCGATTCAATCTGTAAATTTTATCTTATGGCAACATCGATTACATTTCTTTTCTTACACACTAGCACAATGTGATGCTAGAAAGAGAAAGTGATAGAGCAAAGCTTGAACAAAGTATCAGCTATTCCTTTCGTTCGATTCCAAATAATAAATAGTCACAGAATCATCCCACATAAACACATGAGATGCCGCGGATTGTTTGTTTGTTGTTCCACTGTGTTCGTTCACGTTTTAGCTTTTAATTTCCTATTATTTCGCATTATTTCTGTATAAGAATTACAAAAATCACAGTTCAGATAATATTTCTTAATTACTTTAAATGCACGCAATCGTTATAACCACAGAAGTTACTTTATTTCGATGTAGTATTTTGACATGCAATTGAACTCTAGGTTTATTTATTATCATCTTATTACACCGCAAGGGCCACGCAAGGGCTTTCAATAAGTTGAATAATAATTACAAACGACGGAGGTAAGTAATATCTATGTAATGATGACTGACACCTTTATCCATAAAGGGGTTACTCTTTGATATAGGCGGACTTGCCTCGAAGATATCTTCCAGTAAATAACCATAAATCTTAGTGAATATTGTCAGTGAAAGCGAGGGATGGATTAGTTAGGGTATCGTTATGGGAGCATTGGGTTAGAGAGTGTCGCTAAGGGGGCACTGAGGAAAAAAGACAAAAATTTTGAAATTTTTTTTTGACCGAAAATTTCGTCTCTGTATAACCCCCCTTTTTATGATACCATCGGAAGGGGGGTTCTTTGGGGATGATTTTTTGTCAATGTAATTTTTTTGTCCGAACTAGCCCTGTCAAATTAGGGGCTGAAAATTAAAATTAGTACTTTGAAAAAAAACTAGACCACCTAGAACCATTAGGTTAGGTTTGTTTTATGACTACAAATGCGCGAGCGTACCGCGGCAGCGGCCGGCGAAGTGCAAGAACCGAACCTCTTACGTTTAACCCCCTAATTTGACAGGGGTTGATTGGACAAAAATTTGGGCTTGACAAAAAATCATCCCCAAAGAACCCCTCTTCTGATGGCATCATAAAAATGGGGGGATATATATCCGAAATTTTTGATCAAAATTTTTCTAAGTCTCTTTTCCCCTTAGCGACACTCTGACCGAGCGTACCGAGACATCAGGCAAAGACTGACATGGATGGTTAGGTTCAGAAAGCTTTTGCTGGCCGGAGCAAAGAAAGGAAGATTTTCAACTCTTTCCATTCCATCCCACACTCCTACCACAAACATCTGTAGCAGCACAGAGTGTAATATGTTACAGTTTTAAATTACACATTTACATTATTATTATGTTTGCTACAACACTGCATTTTGGAAGGAGGAGGAGTAAGGTAGGGTAATGTTTCTCAGAGTATGTATCTCCTCCTGTCGCCTCCTGTAGCTTAAATGGTTTGAAAGGACCGTTTTGAACGGACTGTAAGCAAGAGGGCAATATTTTTGGATCCGAACCGTAGTATGCATGTATGCCGGTTACTTTGTCGCCTTCTGTAGCCCAAAGATGAGTATGTAATGAGATATTTATTCATTTTGGTCAAACACTGATAAAAGACTAATAAATACTAAAATTTGGTTATGAAGTATATTTGTGTTAATAACGGGCTGATTATTATAACAAAATCTCTTGTGAATGTTTTCATTTAAAAACAAGTTTAAAATCTTTTAAATAGGTATACCTGTTCTTCCGGTTGTCAAACTGACAGGATGTTGTTGTGACGCTCTCGTAAAATAAATATTAAAACTAGTAAACTCGCACGATTCTTACAATATCAGTTTAAAATCAGACGCAGAAGTGTTATTAGCATATAGTGGAAGTGAAATTTGGCCTATAACAGTCGTAATAGTGATAAAATTTTGAGTACAATAACAGACAGACTGGATTTTGAGGGTATGTTCAATTCAAATATAGACGACAGAATCAACACGAAGTGAGGGCCAAATTTGACAATTCTGTTAGAGTTGCCAGAGTAGAAAATATCGCCACTTCCGGTAATACGTTCCGTTACACACAGTTGGAATTTTGGATAAAATGGATGAACAATTTCAACTCCTTTTCGATAAAATGAAAGTCGAACTGACAAATCAAACAGCTGTAATAACAGACTCTATAACAAATACGATAATGGAAAGAATCGAAGAAAAACTACAACCAATCTTAACAGAGAATAAAAACTTCAAACTAAAAATAGAAAAATTGGAGGAAGAGATAGAGTACTTGAAAAGGGAAAAGAAAAACAATAATATTGTAATTTTCGGCATGAAGGAGGACGAAAATTCCACCCAAGAATTAATAGAGAATGTGAAAAAAACCTTTAAAAGTGACATAGGTGTCAATATAGAAGAATACGAAGTTAATAAAATATATCGTATTGGCAACGGGAAAAAAGAAGACAAACCGAGACCCATTCTCTTCTCATTTGTAAACGGATGGAAAAAAAGCGAAGTCATGAAAAACAAAACGAACTTGAAAGATATATATGTGAAAGAAGATTACTCAAAGGAAGTCCTAGAAAAGAGGAAAGCGTTACAACCGAAATTAGCAGAAGAAAGAAATAAAGGCAATATTGCATATTTAAAACACGACAAACTTGTAGTCAAAGAAAATGACATCAACAAAGATAAGAGGAAAAGGGAGCCTTCTTCATCACCACAAACTGAAACCCAGCCAAGGAAGCAGCAGACAGTAACATCCAAAAATAACAGGATTAATGCATTTGATGCGATGAGGGGCAGATCTAACTCCTTTTCTAACTTTCAAGCTAGTAAAAAACAATAGCAATTAGATATCGGCAAACGGAAAGAGCAACTGAATAATGATGTAGTAAAGGAAAACAACCAAGAAACTCTCCCAAGACGACTGGTCCTCGCGGGGGAAAATGACCACGACCCTCTAAAGACAAATAACAAGACACACAGAAAAACATCTGATATACATATAGCCACCTTTAACACAAGATCATTAAGGACCCCTGAGAAATTGATTGAACTAGAACTAGCCATCGATAAAATTAAATGGGATATAATTGGCATTAGCGAAATGAGAAGATTCGGGGAAGGAATAGAGGACCATGGAAAATATATTCTACACTACAAAGGGGAGACACCGGGACTTTATGGAGTTGGTTTCTTAATTAAAAAGAATCTAGCTAACAAAATAGAAGAAATTAGAGGAATCTCGGAAAGAATAACAATCCTTAATATAAAACTACCTTCCTATAGCAGTAAAGAAGAGACATGGTCCATAATCCAAGCATACGCCCCAACTGAGTCAGACAAAAAAGAAGACATAATGAAAATAGAGAAATTTTATGAAGACCTACAATCGACTATCCAATGCTCAAACAAGAATACCATAGTAATGGGCGATTTTAATGGACAAATAGGAACACGTAACATGGGAGAAGAATATGTCATTGGGAAATATGGATATGGTAGCAGAAGTAAAAATGGTGCAAGGTTAGTAACCTTTGCATTAGAAAACAATTTCAGCATCCTGAACAGTTTATATAAAAAGAGAAAGTCAAGAAAATGGACATGGATGTCTCCTAACGGTTTGTATAAGAATGAAATCGACTTCATTATGACTAATAATCCAAAAGTTTTTAAAGATGTATCCACGGTGAACCAACTAAATTTCTATACAGACCACAGAATGTTGAGAGCAAAATTTACTGGAAGAAATATAAAAAAGAGTAGAAAGTTTCACAACAAATGCACAAGCGCACTCGTATGTACTGGCAATAGCGACACGCTTCTTGAAAACTTAAATATATCCATAAACCGAAATAAAAAACACAGCACAACTACACAAGAACGATATGATGGCATAATAAACATACTCAAGACCGAAACTAGAAAAATAAATAAAAATACCGAAAATGTATTATCACTTGAAACCAAAAAGCTTATAGAAGATAGGAAAGAACTTATGAAAGTTAATAAAAACAGAAATGTCCGCCAGAAGATCTCAGAAATCAGTAAAAAGATTAACGCAAATATAAGAAAAGATAGAAGATTTAAACGTCAAAAAACCCTGAAAACATACATTGAAAAAACGGGAGGAATAAAGAAAGCGATTAAAGAACTAAACCAAAAGAAAACGTGGATGCCAAATATCAAGAACAAAGATGGGAACAGCACAAGTAAACGACATGAGATACTTAAAGTTGCTACCAATTACTATAGAAATTTGTACCACAGGCAAACCCCAGAGCAAGTTACAATACAAAAGGATAAAACAATCGCTTCAGAGCCAATACCAATAATATTAGAAAAAGAAACAATTAGAGCTATCAAGACTCAAAAACTAGACAAAGCTCCTGGCTTAGACCAGATAACAAATGAATTGTTGAAAACTACGATGCCAGCTGTAGCCACTACATTAACAGATATATTCAACGAAATCATTTCAACCGAATGTATTCCTAATGACTGGACGAAATCAACAATAACATTAATACACAAAAAAGGAGACAAAGGAGATATTGGCAACTACCGACCGATAAGTTTAATGTCGAACATTTATAAGATATTCTCCAAGATAATACTATCCCGAATTGCCACTACACTTGACGAAAACCAACCTAAGGAACAAGCAGGCTTCCGTAGCAAATTTTCTACCATAGACCATATCCATGTCCTAAGACAAGTTATCCAAAAATACAAGGAGTATAACAAAATTTATTACTTGGGATTCGTAGACTTCAACAAAGCGTTCGATTCCTTAGAACATGAATATATATGGGCAGCACTGGAGGAACAGGGAGTCCAAGCAAAATACATAAGAATACTTAAGAACGTCTACTTAAAGAGTACCGCCCAAGTCAGACTCGAAAGTGCTGGCGAAGAATTTCCAATTGAAAGAGGCGTTCGACAAGGCGACCCTATTTCGCCAAAGTTATTCTCAGCAGTGCTAGAGATGATATTCAGGAACTTGGACTGGACTAAAAATGGACTTAACATAAATGGAGAAAGGCTACATCACCTACGTTTTGCAGACGATCTGATCCTGTTTTCTGAGTGTCCAAGGAGTTTAGAAGAAATGCTACAACAACTATCTGATGAAAGCGCCAAGGCAGGCTTGTCAATGAACACAGTTAAAACCAAAATAATGACCAACTCGACAAAAACAGACGTCATGATAAAAGTAAACGACGAACAAATAGACTACGTAAATGAATATATATACTTGGGTCAATTGATATCTACGACTGATACCATGCAGAAAGAAATAGACAGAAGAGTTGCTAACACTTGGAAACGGTTCTGGTCACTTAGTGAAGTCATGAAGAACAGAGATATGCCTATAAAAGAAAAAAGGAAAGTGTACAACACGTGCATCCTACCATGCCTATCATACGGGTGTCAAACATGGGCACTGACAGAGCACTTACTTAATAAAATAAATGTATGTCAAAATGGGATAGAAAGAAGCGTAATGGGAGTAAAGAGGAGAGACAGAGTGAGACTACAAGATATAAAAGGTATAACAAAATTCAAAAACATACAAATAATTTATAAACAACAAAAATGGAGATGGTCAGGTCACATGTTAAGAGAAGAAAAAGAGAAGTGGACGAAATTAATAACAGAGTGGTACCCAAGGGATAGCAGAAGAAATAAAGGTAGACAAACCAAACGTTGGGAGGATGACATAAAAAAAGTAGCCGGCCCTGTATGGACCCGTACAGCAAAGGACAGGACAAAATGGAAGGCTTTAGAGGAGGCCTTTGTCGAAGGACAAGCTGTCATGAAGTAGACTCGTTTGCCGATAACTGAAAAATATTCCAAATTTAGACTTAAGTAACTAGATATAGATATACGGCTGTATTGTAAAAAAAAAAACTTAAACAGCAATAAAGGCTTATTTTATTTTATTTTATTTTTATACCTATTAATTAGATAAAATAGGTACCTAATTTCCATGTTGAAAAATATAATATAGCTAAGTACAACCATTTAGTTATTTCTAAATAAATAAAAGTAACCAATATGTAGTAAGATGGTCTTTCGCATTTATCACTATAACTTTAGTACAAATAATAACTACTTTCTTTCTATCATCTCCCAAAGGTGACTGGAATAAATTGTTTCAAACTATAAATTCAGTCCTATTTACACTATTTAATTTAGTTTCCTCAATAATGTAGGCATGTAGCATACTAATCTGAGGTAGGTAGCATAGCGAGCAATTTGGTTTCATTGAAGAACAGTCTGATAAAAGGTAAACATTGATTTGCAACTATTTTGTGGTAGTACAGCATAAATTACGTAAATAGGGTACCTATATTCGGTGTCGGATCACCAGGGTCCGCGCGGCTTCCGCACCTTGACCCAGGTGGGCGGCACGGCGCAATAGGTCAGGGGAGAGAGGCCCGGGGGCTAGGGGGTGTTTGGGCGGGCGTACTATAGCGTAGTGACGTCAGAGGCGAACAGTATCGACCCCGCGAGCCGTCACAACACCCCCCGCGCGCTCCGCACGCCTCCCCACGACCGCTCCGCGCATCTACGCAGCGCGCTGGCCGGAAATTTGCCGCCTCTAATGGAAAACATGGCTCGCCTTGATGAGATCCAGGCCTCCCCTCGAATGGGATTACTGGTGACGTCTCGACAGGGGTGCCGTAATCTCGGTGCCATCTGCAATCCCACACGAATGCGTATCGGCGGTTATATTTAACTTTGCGCCCCTATATTACTGTTACATTCGTAATTGTAAGGTTAAGCCTATTGATGGATCGATTAAACGCGCCATGAATGGTTTGAGTTATTCCGGTCGGAAGCCTTGTTTATACCTATTTACCTAGGTATAAACAAATGATACGGTGTTATCAAACAGCCTTACTATACAAGGCATGTATTGTTATCTGTTATTTGTAATGTGTGGGGTGCAAAGTTTGTTTACAAGCTATTATTGTGGAAGTGGTTGCGGCGTCCTCAATCACTGTCCACGTGTCCTCACCTCGCGAAGCGCAAAACCAACACGGCCAAACAAGTGCGCAGTTACAACGCGGGGCGGAACTTCCCTCCGAATTTTCGGCATAGGCCTTGACCCAAATACACAAACCTCCCTTGTCTCGGTTGAGCTACTATATATTCACAACAATAATTTTCCCCCTGCTGCTGGTGCTCGAACCGAGAACTTTTATTGGAAATTCTCTTACTAACAAAATGTTATTCAAACATTCATTCAAAGTAACACGAAATTGTTCCTTTCAGAATAAAATTTGAAGTAATACCAGCAAACCCAAAATTACAAATGGTGTAATGGCTGAGAACTCCGGAGATGTCGTACTTCCTCCACAGAAACGGTTTAAAAAGATACCGGTGTACGTGGTAGAGGAACACAATGATGCCTTGCAATTCATATACTCTGCCATTGGGGGAAAGAAGTTGCCTTTAGAAGGCACTACGTTAGTACATTTGGATGCTCACCCTGACATGCTCATAGACCGCAAGTTGAAAGGTTCCGACGCACGTTCAGGAAGAAAACTATTGCCTTTGCTACAAATAGAAAACTGGATAGTGCCTGCTGCAGCGGCTGGGCATTTAGAGCGAGTGGTATGGCTCCGCCCGCCGTGGGCGAAGCAATTCACTGATGGCACGCGGACAATTCACGTCGGAGACCATCCTACGACGGGATACCTCCGCGTAGATAGCAAAGAACCCTATTACATGTCAGATGCACTGTACTCGTCCATACTTTCCAACAAAAGAACGTTTAATCTCACAGTAGCGGAGCTAGCAGTCCCTTTAGTGACCCCAGATGTGTCGAAAAATATCCCGGAACTAGCGAACCATCTTAACATTTGTCAACCATACGTACTCGACATTGATTTAGATTTCTTCAGTACAGGTAATCCATTTCTATCTCTGTATGAAAATATCGGGTTATACGATATGTTGAAACCTATATTCGAATTCGATATCCCTGCCGAGGACGACGTGGCGACAATGGAGAAAGTTGTCGAGTTACGCGACCGACAACTGCAGGAACTCGAAAACTTGTTCCAACATCTAGAAGAGAACGGCAATCTGCAAACGTATAAAGGGGAAAAGTCAGAACTTTTTAACATGGTTAGTAAAGCTATTGTTTTCTTCTGGAGGAAGATATTTTCTCGTTTTTATTAGATCTAATCTTAGAAGTATAGTATACTTAAGTATAAAAGTAGAGTATGGAGAACTACTTTTTTATATTTGCGAATTGTGCTCACTTCATTTTAACAAAAATCATTTTCAATAGCTTCTTTAGGCCTCCTTTCATCACGACTCCAACATCTTCAATTATTTTAGGTGTCAGACTTAGCCGTAGCCGTATCATCGGAAGCGGATAGACTTGGCGAGTCGCCCGACTGGTGGGCGGTGTTCGCTGGGGGTTGTACCAGAGACCAAGGAGGGCTGCCGTACCATATTAGTACCGAGGAGGAAATAAGGAACACGGTTAACAGAGCACTGTCGCCGTTATTGAAGTGTTTGCCTGCCCCCGTGATGATTACAGTGGCGAGATCGACTGAAGACGGATATTGTCCACCTCACCAGGTATATTTTTAAACCTACAAGCGATTTGAGCCAAGTTTGTTATGAGATAACACCGTGTTAAATGCCTGCAATCTATTGTCGCATAAAATGAAAATTACATTATCTTATGATGCGAGAAAACTTACTACATCCACTCATAGTAATGCTAATGATACTGTTTCTAAGGTTGAGTTAGGTATACCCTGATCATAAATGGTATAGGTACCAAAGACGTTTTAACGCATTCACATATTTGTGTTTTCGATACTTTCATCCAGTGCTTTGAACGCGTCTATGAATTCATATATTTAGCGAGTTTCTCCCAGTGCCTTCAACGCTTATTATCATGTTCCATATATATCTTATATGTGTTTCACCCTGGATTTGAAGACATCCGATCCATCACACATCCAATGCAGTGAATACGAATGACGAATGCAACCGCGGCAAAATGCGCGAAGCTCATAATTACAATCTTGTTTCAGGTGGAATTGATACAGTATCTCGTTCTACAAACGTTGAAAGATCTATACGATACCGATGATCCTGCTTTACACTATTTAACTGTAAATACGTTGTAGTTGTTGTAAAAGAAATACAATTGTATGATAATTAATATTGTACATAATAAAACATGTTGAGAAATAAGAGGTAGGTACTCATTTCTTATTTATTGTGTACCTACATAAGTAAATAAACTAAAGGAGATGACTCAAACCACTTAGAAAAAATACCAGGTCCGGTGCTAAGGTGTTGTACCTCAGATTTTAGAGGACAAATAAAAATAATATTCTGAACTATCCCTATTTTTCTATCGGGTGGCTAACATATTTTTTTTGCTCGAAAAGTTTTGTAGTCATTCCTATTAAACTCGTTTATCGACTAAACATTAATTATTATGTACGATTATTGTGTAAGGCACCTAAATAAATACAAATAAAAAGTATGCTAGTATATTTATTTAGTTCAAATAATAACATTGTTCGCAACAGCCGCGAATACGTCGAGGACTGTCTCGACGAATACGTTGATGATACACGAACCTAAAGAACACATCAAAGCTGATCAAGGGTAACACTTTGGACTGTTCTTATTATTAGCGTCGTAAGAGTTGAAATCGTACTGCAAGTGTTGCCGTTGATCTGCTGTGGTCCGTACGCGTCGCGCCACAGACCACTTACCCCATAGACCTGTAACAGGAGGACGACCGTGTCTGCCCGCACATGAGCGCAAAATTATCTATAATACTCATGTCTCTATGCGGTCATCGTTGACAGAATTTTTCGCGTGCAAATTTGTACCGATTTCATGTCTATTGGGTAAGTGGTACGCGTAGAGTAACGCGGACCATTGTAATTTGTATATGAGATTTGTAAGAATAATAAATACCTAATATAATCATTATTTGATCTTTCCGATATAGTTAGACTGGGTCATACCTACTCTGATAAGATTAAATGCGTTCTAGACTTATTTTTCTAGCAGCCGTTGAATTAAATATTGGCGCACGCATGACGTGACGCCTCTCATTATGTAGACGTAATTATAAAAACAAACTTTCAACAAAGCCGACAAAGTTCAATTTACATTCGCAGCCGTAATTAAATTACAGAAGGTTGCGTAAATTTCGTAGCACTTCTTCCGTGACAAATTTATTTGTTCGGATGTACAGTCTAACTCAGAGATTTTATCAAAAACTACTTGACCGATTATTGTAAAACTTCTTAGTGTAAAAGAATTTTAAGAATCGGTCTAGTACCTAGCTACTTTTACGCAAAGTTAGGTACTTTGCGTAAAAGTAGCTAGGTACTAGCAATTAGGTAGGTAGGTACTAATGAATGAGCCTCTATCTGTACTTTTCTCTGAATTTACTCCACTCTGCGTGATGTTAAAAGGTAAATCCTAAATTGCCGTTGCATTTTGTAAAGGTTGATGTGTTGTCGACCGTACAGTCGAAAGTATTTCAAAATTAAATTAATTGGATAAGTTATAATCGCACGAGGCGTGACTCGGCGTGAGGCGACGCGGAGGCGCGGTCTCCACTCTGCTCTAGTGCCAAAATGCATACCATATTTCACGTGTAATGTGCTTAACGAACGCTTCGGTCATTTATAAAAAGCAATTTTACCCTTTGAAATATTTTCAAATGCTTGCATAATACATAAAGCTGAGCTGGGTAATATGAGCAATAAATAATTCATTATTATACTCGTAGTAGCGCTTCCTGGCTCCTACGGGTTGGAGCTTTTATTGTTGTGGTATAACTACTTGTTGTAGTTTGTTATATGTTTCTACTCGTACTTAACGTGCGATTAAGGTTGATGACTAAACAACACCTCTCAAATAAATTGTTAGTTTACACAGGATCGTTGCCTCAGCGATTTAAAAGTTAATTAGGTACCTACACCGAAATTACGATCAAAATATTTGCAAAAAGATATGATGCAAATCTATATATAAAGGCACCTATTAGAAGTTACAGTTCTTGGTAGATAGTATTATATTATTTCAGATATTCGGAGCTCTGTATGTAAGTTCTGAAAAAAAAACTATTTATTTATTATTTGTACAGTAGTAGCAAGTAGTAGGTAGATAATAATAATAATTTTCGATTTCCAATAAATATCGGTTCCATGCAACATTAGTTGGGATAACAACTTTTAAAAAGCGTCACGTCCGACGTCCGTACAGTATCCCTTAGTTTATTTTTAGATATATTTTGTTAACAACTGCTACGAATAGGTATTCATGTATCTTTATCACAAAAACTTTCCGTGCATACTTACTCTATTGTGTAGTAGGTAATACAACGTGCACATGTCTGGTGACGGTTTTAGAATACCTATTTACGAGTTAGTCAACGTAACAGTAGTAAACTAAATTCACTGCCATTCCGTGGACTGTGGACATTACCGTCCATACAAGAGTTTTGCCAAGGCTAGGCCGCATGCCTACATAATAAATATTTTTATTTTCGACACTCACAAGTGTCTTCGAGATGTTGCGTAGGTTGATTAGAGCAATGATTTTCGTAGAGGTGACAACTGTCGAAGTGGCAGGCATTTAGCGCGGTGTGGTGTCACCGTGGCAGGCACGGGCAGGTCGGGTCAATTAGCAATTAAAAGTGGATCGACGACGACGACCCCATTGCTCCGAAACAAAACAAGTTTCGAGAAGTACTGTACGTCGATAACAAAAAAGTATACAGGGGGCTTCATAAGGTTGAGATTTTATCAAGAACTACTTGGCTGATTGCAAAAATTCTCAGTGGATAGTTTCGAGTACACATGTACTTAATGGTAAAGAATTGTAAAAATCAGTCAAGTACTTTTGAAAAAATCTCAATCTTATTGACTCTACTTTTCGTATCAAACTCGATTTCTTCTTGTTTTGTTCACAAAACTAGTCCATCCATAGGTACATTTATTTTTATCAGTTTATTTTAGGCTAACAGCAATAAATCTGTGAATGGAGTCTGTCTGAGCTGAGGGGAACGGAGTGATACTTTAAATTTGTTTTATTGAATCAAAACAATGAATACGAATGTGGGGTAGACACGTGACGTGACGACCCGAAATTGGGGCCTCTTGTAGTATAGTTAGCTTAGCACATAATGCTTAGTTTATTTATACTCTGTTGGCAATTCTGATAATCGCCATTTCATCAAGTCAGGAACTCAGGACATAATTTAGGAGTATCTGCGGGTGGAGATAATAAAGGTATCAAAATATTAGATACACGCACAGTTACAAAAGAACCTTGCCAATCTACTACAGAAGAACAAAGCTTATTATTATGTAAATAACATTGAATACGCTATCCATTGCGACTCTGGAACACTGTCAAAAAAGAAATTAAGATATTTGCCATTTCATTGTGGAATACTAACACGTTCGACCCACGAGGAAACATGGCGAGTGGGTAGGTAGGTACAATGGACAGCACAGCGACGTAGAAAACGACTACAACTCTTAATGCGCAGACAACAAGAAAGTCCAAAGTGTTAAACTTGATTTGTTGCTGCTGTAAGTACCTAATGAATACTACCTACACAGCGACGCTTGGGAGAAATGAAACATTCGTTGTATTATCGCAAGGGCCCTATTTATAAAATCTCGTTTGTGAAGTCGCATGGCCCATGGCACGTACGCCATTTCTTTCTTAGAATAAGCACCTCTAACATTCTTGGGATTCGATAATAATCCTTATTTCTGAGACACAAATAATTCTTACGCAACGCAACAGCAGTGTCTTTAGAACGTTGTCGCCATGTCTCTAAATAAAAAATATTTACATAGGTAGGTACTTCCTCCATCTATACAAGTTTTATAATAACATAATAATGAACACACAATATGACTACTAAATCAAAATATAAATTACCTACCTTTTTAGCTAGAACTCTAACAAACGACAGGGAGGGATCTACCTACCCTATAAATTGTTATACCTTTGATGGATTTTGATTTTTGAACCAGCCACAAAGGAACCGACGTACCTACATACATACATAGTGCAAACACTAGTGTTGTATGGCAGCTAAATATCGATTAATCGAGTTAATCAATTGCACAGGAAATAAGTAGGACACAAAGTCCAGAGTTTTAAAACTTGACATAGACGACTTTCGATCCTACTGTGTGAGACTTTATAAACAAAAATGTTTAGGAAAAATATCTGTTTTAGAAGCGAGGAATAACAAAATAATATTCGGATCAATATCGAGGTACATAAATGTGATAGGTATATGGGGCCATAAATTGTATCTGATCATAATATCAGTGATCGGGCGAAACAATTGAGTCCTTCGATTGGGTGCGATTGGGGTCAACTGCGCATCGAAGTGTCGTCATGTTCGTGTCATTACATCATGCATGTGGTGGCCGGGCCTCGGTAAGTTATACCAATTAAATTCAATAAAAATCAGTCTTGTAGACTCTGATGTTATTGATTGCATTTAGGTATATTGTAAACAGCACAGTACGAAAGCTCGATTTATCTTTTATTGCCGACTAGACAGTGGGGTATAGATGATACCCGATGGGGTAGATGAGCTTTGGAATGGAGGCCACGAATGGTAAACGTTTCGTGCGATGCCTCCCGACCACATGGAGAGATGACCTGCGCAAGGTGACTGGCAGAGACTGGATGCAAATGGCCGAATCGGGTTGAGTGATGTGCTTTGGGAATGCGCAGATACGAGCTGATGGTGATACCCGACTAGACAGTGGTTAGGACAATTTACCTCTATTACAGAGGCCCGCGGGTTCAATCCCCATCGTGGATAACACATAATGAGATTTCCTCGTGTAGGTATATTCCGAAGGCAATTATTCGTACCTTATACGAAAGCTTTGAAAACCGCAGGAAAGCATCGTGAGGAAACCTGTATGCATGAAGGAGAAAAGCTAAAGCTTTACACATGTTTTAGCTTTTCTCCTCCTCCGCCTCTATCTGCCATTCCGCACGAGTTCGCGAGGTGGATCATGGCCCGAGCTCCCTCCATGTAGCGAAGCAGCGAGGTAAGGATAGACATGTCCCCCGACGACGTCGGGGTAGGCTGCTGATGCTGATTTTTATTAAATTACATAAATGCTTCCAATTAATATCTTCATCATAAATTACTCATTGGGATCTTGGGGCTATTGTGCAGACAGAACATCAACCTATACACAAAACCAGTCTAATCTAGGTCGTATTACCGACTGCTTAATATGGCCGTCTGTTACACTTGATGTCCTGGCGAGTTTACGAGTATAATGTGGTTTAACTTTATGGTACCCATATTTTACTTACGTGCACCTATACGATATAACAATATTGACAATTTATCCTTAAAATATGTAAAAATATCCTGAATAAAATAAAATCAAACAAAGTCTCTTAAAAAAGTTACCTACTATATTCAAACCCCACAGAATCGTAATGTTTCGAAGGCCCTGAACTCGACACATAAAATGCGGCCTTGGGATAGGATTCTGTGTGTATCCCAGAAGGGTCAAACATGAATCCCATTAGTAGTATGTACTATGTGGGTATGTATTAGCATACACGCGGTAGGCTTTGTGCCAGTTGTTTGTGAAGTACCTAGGTATATTTTTTATTTATTTACACGAGGAAATTATACAACGGATGGACGGGTGCTCCTTTTTAGGGTTCCGTGGGTTACCTCAAAAATAACAGAAAAATGGAACTCTATATAGCCCACTTGCAATAAAAGATAGTAACCCGTGTGTTAACCTGCACTTACTCTAACTCGTGAAAAATATATAGTTAGGTAATTATCACTGTGTTATCCGTCTACGGTCTCTACATTTTTATCACAGACCGGCAGATGGCAGAGGTATGTATCAGTTTAATACTAAGTACCTTCCGTGGTGTTGCACAATTCAAACTTACCTAGAAGAAGACTCGGATCAGCAGGGGGGTGAGGTGACCACGTTTCATCGTTTTCGTAATCGATTACAATTTGACACATGGACGCTATACATTACTGCAATATTTTTGTAAGGTTTTAACAAATTACAACCAAACGCAGCAATGTATATCGACCAAGTGTCAAAGTGAAAACCATAACGAAAACGATTGAAGTCGCGGTCGGGCTACATGTCTCAGTGTAACGGAAAGATACGGCCGCATTTATTTCCGCTGGCAGGAAGCGCAAGGTGTATCACTGATCTGAGAATATAACACAGAACAATTCGACCTACCTTAGTTGTAGTACGCCTGCCTTTTGTGTGTGCAAGGTTCTGGGTTCGATTCCCAGTAGGGAAGATGCTTGTGCTAAAGGTACAACAACTTTCACCGACTCTGGGACTCCGGTGTAATACGAGTATGACCGTTTGTATTTTTCTGGCTGGACCCTATCACTGTTAATATTAGTTTGAGCCATGGGTTATGTCTTATAAAAACTATTTTAAACTCAAAGCCACTTAAATTATCTCAGCATTTTTTTTTAATGTATGTTATCGGGCGCAAAGGCAACGGCACGTATGAATAAAGAACGGAACCCAGGACGAAAGTCATATTCGTACTTGTGCGGTTTTTTGCACAGAGGGAATAAAATCGTGCGGCACGCTACCTGAATCCACAAACTTGGAATACATCTAACATTCAGTATTTTTATATCACTGTGTTCTCCGCTTGGCGAGTTTACGACGCGTTATGATTTATGTATTACTCTGATTGTTGATCCTTTGAAACGTCGAGCACGAAGATTATAAAGCGTTTTACTATCTCCTTAAACATCCAATACTATTTGATGCTGTAATAAATTAAATTATAATGAGCGCGCTTTCAGAGCGAGCGACGCACCGCAGTACAGCGGAACTACGTTTGTGTGTCTACTACGGACGGTGAATAAAAATATCGACTCTTCGAAGTTTAAATTGTAACAAAAGTCATTTTAGCATAAAACAACTTATGACTATGTCTGTTAATCTCTCATCATCAGCCCGTATTAGTCCACTGCTGGACATAGAGGGCTTTCACAAAGCACGCCACCCAACCCGATTCTAGGCGTTTTGCATCCAGTCTTTGTCGCCCACTTTGCGCGGATTATTCCTCCATCCGGTCAGGGGTGAGTGTGTGACACTACGTTCTAAACTTGTATATCTACCCCATCGGTTCTACGACAGATGTGGTCAGCCCATTGCCACTTCTGCTTGCTGATCCTATGAACAAGACATTCCTCATTGTAGTGACAACTACAAGCTCTATCGATTCCTTATTACTTACTTATTTAAAATATTAGATAGGTACCTACTTATTAGCTAAACGCTCGTGCGTAGTGAAACCGAAACTGGTTGCTAATTTGGTTTCGGTCAAAATTTAATCCTCGAACGACCGACAAAGCGTTCATGTTTGACTACAAAAAATCGAGATACAGTTGACAGCATATTATACACAAACCAATTGAAATCGCCGACAATCGATCGCGTACCCGACCAAGCGATTGCTCTAACTACGTAAAAACTTATAAACTTTATATAAATATAGCTTCCAGTAAACCACAAAAAACACTTGACGCCTATAATCAGTTAAATTAATTTAATTGCCACCCGCCGCCTCCCACGGCAGGTAACTAACCAAATAATGCTGTAATAAACAATTTAAACTGACTCCTCGGTAAACCGATAATTACGCACTAATTGTAGACCATGTTATAGTTTACTCCTTAATTATTGTATCATGGATAGTAATTTCTTTGAAGTTTAATTATCTTGAATTAATTATGTATTGTACGAGTTTTTGGTCGTTGGTCTGTGTGTAAAATACTCGTAAAGGTACTTATTATAAATTCATACAAGTACCTTGTTTCCTGTTTCCTTTTGTGTGTTCGACATGGACACTTATTCGAATGTCTACGTAGGGCTACATTTTATTTGTCAGACTTTTTACGTATCATATAAAAGTAGGTACCTACCTAGTGTACTTTACTAATCGTTAGTACGCAGGTGAGCTGGACTGGATGCTAGTAAAATGTAAAATGTCCGACGCTACCACAGAAGAAGAAGAATACAAGATGCTACCCAGTTGTGTTGTTAGTCGCCTCAAATTTGGTACCAATAGTCTGAAGATTTATACGCTAAAAGCGTCCTTCAGCGAACATTGCCACCGCTAATTTCAGCAGATCATTGAATCTGCTTGAATGACAACAGACATTCAAACTGTCTTTTATAAATATATCTTAAAGAGAGAGTAGGGTTGGCGCGCTTTGGGAGAGGCCTACGTCCAGCAGTGGACTGATACGGGCTGATGATGATGATGATGATGAAATATATTTTCATGGAGTTTTTTTGAGACACGTTAACTCGCTATCGATTTTCTTCAACAAAATCGATCCGGTAAAATGGGGACTGAAATGTGCTTGAAAAACTTGTTCGAGAAAAGTCACAGTCAACCCTACTAATGTTACATTTTATTACCGAGTAGGTACTATACCTACCTGTGTGCGATAAACTAGAGCCATCCCACCATTTTTTTCCTCTGCGAAGTGCAAATGTGTAGGCAACAGTGCATGACAGCCGTAAGGAAGTCCAATTATCAACGCTCACGAAACTATCGTAATTTAATTAACTGGGTATAAAAATCAAACTACATTATCACGCGACTTTGCTAGCTAGAAGATTTTATCATACTAATAAACCTGTCGGTTACAGTCCAATGCCGGAACCAGCATGATGATCGTCGGAACACTGAACCTGATCTTCGGTTCTTCGCATTTACTTCATTTAATACTCTCAAAGTTTAAAAGTTTTCCATCAAAGCTTCAACTGTAACAAACATCGTAGTTATTACATTAGAATACAGTATATTTTTTGTTGTACAGGGCCACTAATTCCCACCTCGTACCAAACATTACGATATACGATAAGAAAAACTTGCTTTCATTGATAAATGTGGCTTGCGTAAGCGTTGTTTTTAACTGCGATAAGCCTAGCACCCACTCGCTGATAACGTGGACTATCTACTCGAAAATACCATAACAAAACATGACAAATCCCCGTCCTTACATAATTTTTCAAATGTTTCATAAATTCGGTTGCTGAGGATACAGGCTGGTTCAGTTTAAGAGGAATAAAATGTGAAATTAAAATAAATACACGTTCAATTTACCATTGAATTATTATTTACTTGCAATAAAAGCCTTGTTTGGCGCCTTTATCCGTATAATTTATATTAAATTGTATAATGTGTTCGTAAGTAGTTTTTCTAACTAAAAGTGGTTGTTTAACTTTGTGTTGAGTTGTCATTTGTTTTAGAATCCACAATCAATTAATTGTAATTTGTTAAATTTAGCTAGGCTAAAGTATTTTATGACTATAAAACTAAAAACAATAAACTTTGGAATAACGATGATGAACATTATAAATGTTACATCAGCTAATCAAGGGGCGGAGTCGTAGAATTGTTTTATATTCCCGTTGAACTTTGACTGTCAAGTAATTTGTCGATAAATGATTATCATTTTTAGAAACAACAAATTGGAGGACGACGACATTCGATCGTTAAACTTAGTACCAACTAAATAATTAGACGATGTTCAATAGAATACCTACACTATAAGATATTAAAGTGATGTATGGATACGAGTATCTGAATGTATAAAATAATGTGGACAGGTAGGTAATATTACGCACTTCTTATCTAGGTAACCTATGGGATAGTGTCCCTGTTACCTAGATAAGAGGTGCCATTCCTATGTTGCATGCATGCAGTCCATGTATTTTGTAGGTAGCTGTAGAGTAATCGAATCTATTTTACGCAAAAATAATGTTTCTTGGCCATTGGCCAGTTTGCCAGGAAATTGCATTATCTAGAATCCAACAAAATGCTACTGAGAATTCTTATCTTCAATTTAATTTAATACTTAGACCAAAAATAATTACTAATAAGTTTTAGTGACAAGAGTTTCAGTGAAAAACTTATTTTAATTTAATTAAATCCTGGTCATTGGAATTAGTTCTGAATTTCTCTTTAAAAAAATTAAAAATTTCTCTTTCTACCTCTGTCCATGTAAACTTACTTTCTTACCACGTGCCCAATGAGTCTTGTCATCATCATCAGTCTAATTTTATTAGAGTTTTATTTAAGTCCCCACTGCTGGGATCTTGCTAGGACGCATTACCTTCCTTCTCCAATGGCCACTCGGTCGGTCATCGGCCAGCATGGTCCAATGTGTAGGCTCTTTACATCGAGGCAGCTCGGCCATGATCCACCATGCGATGTGGGCGCAGTGAGTGTTGGTGGAATACACATGCCTTAGATTTTTTAATATTCTCAGGCATGCAGATTTCCTTACGATGTTTTCCTTCACTGTTTTGAGAGCATTCAGTAAATGCACGTCCCTAGGTTTTAGGAAAAACCGAGGAAAATCTCATTAGTATATTGGTTCGACCGGTCCGGGGTTTGAACCCGGGCCCTTTCGTAACGGAAGTCCAGTGTCCTAACTACGCTACAGAGTTATCGCCTCAATGCGCCAGCCACAGAAAAACTATTCCCTCTTCCGACGGGATACCTACCTACCTAGTGGTGTGCTTTGATGAGGGCTGTGTGACAAGGGTAACTTTTTTGCTGCAAGTCAGACATCTTGCTTACTTAGTAGGTACATAAATAAAAAAATAGGTAAGCAAAGTTGTTGTTGGTGAGGGAGGAGTACGCGCGAGCTGAGGTGAGACTGAGAGAGGAGACAAACAAATGCGACGCAACCAGTGCTGCCAACCCTACTGTTTTACTGAACATTTGGCTTTTTTTAATGACATCCTTGTTTTCTATTTCAGTCTATAATATGTCGTAGCCACAAATGGTGTAATATGTAATTAAGTAATTCACGAAGTGCCAAGCACACTGTGAAGTACGCGCTGAGTTAGATGATATTTGGTAGGACTTAGGACTCACGGCATTCCTTGCGGGCTAGATTCTATTAGGATTTTAACGATTTTGATAATGATGGACTATCGCTGCTCTTCGATGGTTTTTCATAAACGGAGTAAATGTCGTTGGCAATTTATCCATACAAAATCACAGCTCCAAATTCTACCTTTAGGAATTACAGCAAGCGACTTTGTATGGCTTTAAAATACACTTTTTGTTTTAACCCGGGTTATCTTCATTACGCAAGTGGTCATTATTCAATTTGATTTGATGCTTTTCGGTCTCGTAGGGCAACATTGGTTGCGACGCTTTGCCCGAGACGAGAGCGCGCCCTACCGAGAGCCAACCAAAAAAATAAGCACGCGAGAACGGGCAAGCCGCATTCCTCTAGTCGACTGGGTCGACGGCATCGCGGGACGGCCTCTCGCTCGCTCCCGCACCCGCCCGCCCCGCCCGCGCCGCGTAATGCGTGCGCCGCGCCGCCGCCAGGCCAGCCGCGTCGCGCAGTCATTCGCGCGCGCCAGTCGTGATTACTCGAGTCCATGTTGCCCGCTCTCTATTGTGTGCTGTGTTTACAATACAGTGTTGTTGTTATTACCCAAATATACGAGCCAGTGATCTGTGGCGGTGACGAAGTGTGAAAGATACAGTGTGCGACAGGATTGTTGGCGTTTGTACTATTGTTGTGGTCGGCGAAGAGAACGCCACGGCAGACACCGAGCTCAGGTATGGTAGAATTTAGTATTGTCTGTTTACATAACTGGTAAGTCACAACAGAGCCATGTGAACGCAGCAGGTCTGTTGGCTTGGCTGCCGCCCGCGGGCACACCACGTGGTGCGCAGCGGTGGTGTAAACAAGGCACGGCGTTCCTCACCCCTCAAGAAGCGGCGGGCGGCTTTCCCCACAGTCCTACATTCACCTACCAAAACACCTAGGGTTGCTCGCTATTATTAGTACCTACCTAGCTTATAATTACCTGTGACCTCGTCCGTGATTTTGATTAAAAATTAGTCGCTTCAACCTAGTATTCTCTGGTTCCACAACAGACGGACAGACCTTCAACTGTATGGATTTGATTTAGATTCCCGGCCAAAGTTCCCGGCATTGGGATCTATTGTAATTCTAATAGGATCCACTTTATTATACCAAACAAACATATTTAACAATGTATAACCACAGTATGATGCCGTCGATCGCTAAAGTTTTAAGAAAACAACTGTTCCCGTTACGTTGTTGGTCAGATTCAGATCTAATTCTCAAATTGATGGTCAGGGTAACCCAGACTCTAGTAGGTAACAAAACAATCGCCAAAACAAAAGTTACCGGTGTGCGCGCTCGAAGATTTTGACCAAAAATTTATTAAAAACATCTGATTTTTCACTATGGTTTCCAAAAAAAGTATGATTTTCAAATTCAAAACGCCAAAAAAACAACGAAAACGCGGAAACCGGGTTCTCTTGAAAATGGCGGGAAACGACGGTTGCAAAATTATTTGATAATTTTTGTTATAATGTCTACAGTGGCTATTTTGTGTTTAATATCACGTTAAGTTAATCAGAAAATGTTCGCGAATGACAGTATGGTGAATTTATTGGATAATTTTAGCAAGATCTGAAGTTTCAAACTTTTATCAAGAGTTCCCGCTACAAGCTCGGGAGTGAACGTGACTGTCGGTCGAGCTGCTTGATGACGCTACGGCGTCTCCTCTGGATGAAGACATGAAGACGCGGCTACCCAGGGTGAAGACGCTAACGCGACTCCTCTGGAGGAAGATAGAAGACTATTATATATTGAATTTTCTGTAATATGACATTGGCAAATGACGAACTGTCGAGTCCATTAATAAAATAAATAAATCGTCGAATTGAGAACCTCCTTCTTTTTTTGAAGTCGGTTAATAATAACCACAGATTAAAGATATAAGTTTTCTATTCAAACTTCTCTATCTACGTATTCAAATAATAACGCGGAAGCCTAAATAAACTTACCTATGTCTATTTTACGCGTAGATGGAGGTTTCTCTCTCTACGATTTTATGACTGAAATATAAGCCAATTTTAGTTCACAACATCGACAATACTGTAATGAAAAATTGCAAGAAGCTGCCAAAATAAACCGCGAAACACTACACTGATGATTGGAGTACGATATTTACGAAGCGATCAAAGGCCAATATCATAAACGACGAAGGTAAGTAACTCGGATGAAATATCATCCAGCCAGACTAATTTAATTACCCAATCTTAATATCTAACATGAACATTTGCTTCACATGACAACCATAAGCGCCCCAGTGAAGAGATGAATATGGAAGAGAATAGACTGTGGTTTGCCAGGATCGCAGCAGAGAAATCCATCATCTCTATCTGCCTATCTCTATGAAGATCAGCGTGAATTTGTTTGTAGGCAACTCTTTCTTTCAGGTGAAGGATGACCTTGTTAAATTTAAATAGTAGTTAAACATAAATAGTATTTAAGCCAAGATTGTTACTGATTATATCTCTGCTACCGCTTTGATTACCTCTGTATGAATGCTATGGTCGAAGAATACGATTCAACTACGAAATTTGGTATGTTATAGTCGAAGTCCGAAGCTCCCGCACTCCTAGGTATGACTAGTTAGTCGATTCTCAGGTCAGTTATGTCTGACAACAGTCAAACGCGCTCAAAACTGTCTATGAACCTCGGCCTTACTCTACATTATTATTATTGACTGTTGGAATTTTGGAAACACCACTTATCTCTAATCTAGACCTAGATAAGTGACTAAATTAGATAAGAGACTGTAGTTAAGTGATAGAAGTACCTACCTAAATCTATGTTTGCAAAACGTTTAAAGTTAACAGCTGTTGCGGTTGTCATCCCTGTTTTTTTATTAGCAAAACGGTTCTTATTACCTGTTTGTTTATGTGGCTCATCTGACATCACATCACATTTTATCCCTTATCAACAACTATTGCAGTATCTTACTAACTCCTGATACTGAATACTTGTATTCAAAGTTTCCATTTGTACATTAGGTACCTACCTATCAACCTAATTAAATTAAAATTGATGGTCAAATCTCAAATGTAAAAAAAAGGAAACTCTGAATACAAATCCTCCTCCTTCTCCTAATCAAATACCCTTATTCATTTCAAAGAATTTGCAATCCACCTGCTATTGTAAATTGTTACTACACCACACATTCCTGTCCGTACATACAACCGTCTCTGTTTACTTTATAGTAAACGCTACCTACAGTGCGCTACTGTTGTAGATAGTGTAATGGGTCTGCCACAATGATGTTGTGTCAGTCGGGCAGGTCAGTTCACTGCACGCTGGTCGCATGTGTTTGTCCTTTGCAATGCCACAGGCACACTACTGTATAGGTGTATTACTTACTGTATGCAATGCCTATGCTTGGCGTAGATTTGTAAACAGTGCGTGAGAACGTAGGCACGCTAGGTCACAGAATACCTATCTTGATCCGGATTATAGCTGGTATTTTATAGTTCCTTTATGTTTTAACAAATAAACTTGCCCAAATTGGCAATAACAAGTTGACGCTATTTTGGAGCTTTATTTAGTTACCTACATATACATACAAGGCTTGTTCGTACGGTGATAGACCACTGGGAACACCGCTTACAATAGGGAATTTTGATCCCATGGTCAACCATGCAAGAAATAGTTTCGGCTCGAGTTTATCCGGGTAAACTTACCTACCTCGTAGTGCCACAATTAGCGTTTCAATACAGTGGTGGAAAACATCGTGAAGAAATCCTGCATCACAGAAAACCTAATAGTTTGATATCAATTAAAAATTACCTACACGTAATAATATTAGTGGGTTTGAGAAGTTTACAGTATTACAAATGTAGTATTTATAGTGGACAATTGGACATCAAAATTCCTTGTTCTATTATCGATAACAAAACAATACGTAAGCGGCGTACACCTTGAGGCCTTATCAAAACAATATTGTACCTACTGAAAACAACGTTTTACAGTTTACGCGACCTTGAATTAATCCTTGATAATGATAAATGATCTCTGGTTGTATTCTTTGTCTGATTGTAAAGTGGCATTTTTGACAGTTTTGTCCTGTATATCGTTGAGTTAGACAGACAGTTATGAGCACAGGAACTCAGCGTGAGCTCGCGTCGCACCTACTACTGTGAAAATTGTACGAAAACTGACAGTTGTAAGACCGATCTGAAACTCCACTCATACCCAAAACTGTATACATCTATTGGCCTTATACCGATTCAGCCGATTCAGAGACGATTTTGAGCTTATTGTGAGCTCATTTAGACCGAGATTTGGAGACAATTTGAAGGGCAAACTAGCCATCCTACAAATGTCAGAATGTTATGAATTTGAACAGTTGTAAGAGCGATCATGCGCCCAAAATTGTCACTCATGCCTAGACTCAGAGACCATTTTATTTTTGAGGTAGAGCTTAGGCCGAGATTCAGAACTAAACGATTTTGAGCGCGAGCTCAGATGGAGCTCGCTTTTACGACTGTAAAATTTCATAGACTTATGGCTGCCGTAAGAGCGAGCTCACAGGCTTACACTAAGCTCGCGCTCAAAATTGTCTCTAAATCTGAGCCTCAATATCGGCGTACGATGCCCCACTTACTTACTTACTTACTTACTTACTTACTTACTTGAAACTTTAAATTTGGAAAGATTCATCAGTTCAGTTACAACATCCAAAACATGAATGAATTCTATGTTGATTGACGTTGGCGTACATCCGCGCGTAATTGTGTGATCTAGTATGTCACATTTGTTTAGGTCACAATTGCAGTAGGTCAAACCACTGTAGTTTGATCCATAAGTCCAATCTAATAAGTTATTTTAGCCAGTATAGAAAAAGTGTATTTGTAACCTGTCTAATTCACATGGAGGTTGCTTGTGATTTCGAAAATCAAATGATTTTCTCATTCTACGACTACCTATGTATCATCCATACAAGTTACACCACACCTGCACAATGTTTGTATTCGTGCACGAAATAATGGCAGCTCTTACTTTTTTGTTATTAAACGTTGCGTGCATTGAATTATCCCAACAGTTCCCACTCCCACTGCCGTAACGAGAACCCGTAGTGCGGTTGTATTTGTAAACGCGTAGTAATCCGTAGTGCGCTTTCCTACTGCGTTTAGTGTGAGCGCGATGCGGGGGTTGGCCGGGGCCTGGGGTGCAATGTTTTGGGTGGCGAGTGAGGCGCGCCGTCGCACTGGCCACGCGGGCTGATCGATCCTGCTGCGCGCTATTCTATTATTTATTACCAAAATATGGCGGCGTGGTGCGGCACGCGGTCGTCGACCCCCGCGCCGACACGGCGTGTAAACAACTCTCAGAATGCAGCGCGGGAAACGGGTCCCCTTCCTACCTGCCTGGCACGCCGGGACCCTGCGCGTTTACCAAAAGTCCATGTGCTCGCTTTCGCGGCAATTTTAGCCTCACTCACTGAACTCGAGATGCCCGCCAATACAACTCCACGTGTAAAACGCGTGCACGTGGTTTGTTTCAGTGAGATAATTAGAACGATTGCTTAGGCGTGATCGTCGTGAACGTGATGTAGGTAGTAATGTAGCAGAATATGACATCAATCATTATTATTTTGTTTAGATAATTTCGTTATGGATAAAATAATTAGGTGTGTTTTCTTACCTACCACTAGATTTCTTTTTTATTCATATAGGTAAGTACCTAGACTCAAGCCATTCGTTTTATCAGTACTAGCCTGGATATCCTACGATTCTAATAGGATCCGATTACCTATGTCAAGCTCATCTGTTAGCATGACATATAGATCAACCTGTGGTAGCTCTGGACTGCTAGTTATTATTTAGCACCCACCTATCCCATTTCTGGTTCATTTTTGATTCTTTTATTTTACTTATTTGAGAAGAAAATGATCGGTGAATATTACAAAATTATCCTCTAGAATACCTTGTATTCTAATTGGATAGTAGGTATAAAGCTCAGAGGGTAAAGTTTAACTTTGTTTATCTGGGTAAGTTAGTATAATACTCGTACGATAATGAGGAGGCCGTATAGGTACTTATAAGACAATACTTGGATTTTTAAACACTGCTTACCTACTAAATGAGATTATACTACACATTGTAAGCACCCGACATGCACTTTAGTAGGTCGTCCGTCACCACGGCGTCACGGTGTCGTAGCAACATATAAATACATTAGTACTTACAGTCTTACAACATACATCCTACTCCTACTTAATATTATACACGCGAAAGTTAGTATGGATGGATGGATGTTTGTTGCTCTTACACGCAAAAACTACTGAACGGATTTTAATAAAACCTTACAATAATATAGCTCATACATCAGAATAACACAAAAGTTATAATTTATAATCCTGCGCAGACGAAGTCGCGGGCAGCAGCTAGTCACTTGCATATTACAAACTACATGATCGCAGACCCCACCCGCCTTATTAATCTGTGCCCAAACCATGAAGTATTGGCCCAAACCAACCGTCACTGGCATTAAGCGTCCTGCACATTATCGGTCGAAGTTCCACACGAAATATTTCACAAAGTTGACCGAAGCGAAGTAGCGTCACTCTCGTCCAAATACGCGAGGAGTACACGCGAGATACATAGACAGTTTTGTGCGAAAGCTTAGTATGAGATCGCTCTTACAAACTGTCAAATGTCTATGTATTTTGACATTTGTAAGAACGAGTTCACGCTAAGCTCGCACTCAAAACTGTCTATGAATCTCGGCATCAGCATCAGACTTGATGTAGTGAGTGAGAATGAGAAAGACTCGAACTTCGGCTCTTTGGACTCGGACCAAAAACCGACAACAAATGTCACCCGGGGCGAAGCGAAGTTGCACGATGTAGGTAGCTCTCTTCACTCTCACTTCGCTTCGGTCAACTTCGAGAGAGTGTGGAGGCCGCTTTACACAGTATCTCAGTGTAATATCAACAATGACAGTGTAAGCTGATCATAAAGCATGATGATACGCGTGGCTGCTGCCTTGTCTGGTATTGAATTTAGATTAGCATCAACGTGACTGTTGCAACCTAGGCCGTATTACTGTCGCTTTGAGTCCTCCTTAATGTGCTATCGAGTCGACTATACCTTATCTAAGCCTACAATGCTCTAAACTGCAATTGGGGTGTCACCAAAAATCGGTTACATTTAATTTCCTTATCAGATTGGCGTTACTTTACTAACAAACTTTCAACCAACTTTACTCGAAATAGAATATATTTATAGATTTTCATAGAACCGTCAATAAATGAACTTGAAGTGACTTCGCTAAGAATCGAATTGGAAACTAACTTTTCGTTTTAAATAACCTCCTACTTCGATACGAGTTAAACCCCTAGCCAAGTGGCAACTTTCGTAACACTAGTAGATTAGAATGAAAAATGTAATAGGTTTACATTAGCTACCGAAAAAGCAAGTTTTATATCAATCCCATACATTTTTCTTTCTAAATCTATTATATTTGCCTAGTGGGGCAATACTTTAGGTAGGTTAGGTATTGGTACCTTAAAGAACCTGAAAGTTATTATCTAACCAATCTGATTGACGCATTGTTTCATGTTAACTTTATTACGAACTTAACAAACCGATTTATTTCAGTTATGTAAGCACGCAGGGTACATAAAATACTAAAACAAACCTTAGTTCACGCTACTTAATACATTATTCGATTACAGAAAATGAGATTACTAATTTAATTATGGGATTTAATGTCTAGGTAAATAAGTAAAGCAAGTACCTACCTATATCTAGAATACTATTTACACAAATTGGGAATACCTACCTGCATTAAATTGTGACGAAAGTGCTTATACTTATACTCAGAATTTGTTTTATGTATTATGCCATGCTCAAAAGTGCTTATAGTTAGAGGACAAAAACCTTCCGTCTGTTATTCGAACCCGTGATCCCTTGCACAGGAGGCCGACACTAGCAACTAGACTTAAAGACTTCGGTAGAGTAATTCGAATCCTTCCAAACCGGAACCCAAATCCAATGGAGTTTCGTAACAATTTAAAGGGGACCTTACGCAAACCTAGACCCATGAAAAGCTATAAAGAAGTAATAAAATGTTGGCTCAGGCCCTTTGGTGGGCGTCGTCTAATGCAAAAACAACATTACATGTTTGCGGCCCTTGACAAGGGGTTTCGACATCACTAAAAATACGCTCTATACGTGCCTGTGCGAAGGCCCTTCTAAAGATGATGGAACGGAAACAAACTTACTGAAGGAATCTATTCTTCCAACAAAGCAATATAATGTTAAAGTAAAATAGAGCGTTTGCCATCCATCCAACCCCCAACAAAGTCTATTATGTACAAGTAAGCACGTGTACCATATTCCGCGAAAACGATGGGGTTAGCATGGTAACACCTCGCCGTAGAATCGAAATCGAGCTTGAAACTACGTTGGAACTATACTATTTATTTGACAATGTCAGTGGTCAGCGCCGTCTTCGGGTGAATATAGAACTAAAAACCATAGTCTCGATTCTATGACGATAATGTTACACGTTGGGCCTACGGCAGCACAAACATGTCATGATTGTGACGTTGTGTTGTATTTGAACCGGACTCCTTTGAAAATAAATGCGAAGTTCAGTAGAACAGTCATGATGATTTTTATCACTTATTATTACCAGTTATCCGTATTTTGTATTGCGCAATAGAACAAACTCGACTTGTTTTTCGTGGGTACTTGTTCTACTATACTAATAGAACAAATAAAACGAGAACGTCCTTTTACATTTACACAAACTATTAGGCTTGCGCGTATGAAATTCGTTGCATTTCAATAGTTTCAACGCTTTTAATATTCGTAATCTTTTGCGTATGTTTTTCGTGTCGTGTGGCCACCTCACGACCGTGACTTCAGCCTTATTGAGCATATTAAAATTTACCCATTTCAATGTCAGCGGTTTTGATAACAAAATCAAATGAACTACGGTCTAAGGTCGTGTCAATCTTTCAGGAAATTCTGCCACTACCTATATCTGAATCGATTACTAAACACATTTTTCTTCTTGTTTTCCTCATCTGAATACGCATGGAACGTTTTTGATACAGGCATGTACAGTAAAGTCGACAACACATAAGTGTAACTCAGGGTCACTTTACGCGATAATAATACCTACCTCCTAAATTGCAATGGTTTTGTATGGGTTTAATGTTGTCAACTGTACCTGAATTGAATAAAAAACAAACAAATGAACTTACCTGTTTTCTTTCTTGGAAAACCTTCATATAATCAGACAATTAATTGTTAATTGTATTGACGTAGTAATTTAGCTGTGATAAATCAATTCTAATTTAATTGCAACCTACAAGGTAAGACGATGTTTGTTTTGCCTTTTCCTCTTACTAAATTCGTCTTAAGGTCGAGATTTAGGAACAATTTTAAGCACAAGCTTTGTGTGAGTTCGCTCTTACGTCTCCCAGAATTCATAGCATTTTGACAGTTGTAAAAGCAAGCTCACAGTAATCTTTATTATAGACATATTGCAAGCAGGTGTTTCGAACGTTTACGATGTATCACACACAACGAATCCGCTTCAGTGTTGTGGCATTTTCGCGACGACAGATAAGTAAACAGTCGTTGTATACGTATCTATAGATATTGGAGTCAGTTAATTATTATTTACTACAATACAATGTCTGTATAATAAATAAGTAATCTAACGATATCACTGTGACTAATTCTACGCTCGAAATACGCTCGTGTCTTAACTCTTATCTAACGGCAGTTTACATTCTGAAGATTGATTCACAAGATTTCAATTTCGTAAACTGTTAGTCACAAATGCGATCGTCCTCGGAGCCGTGAAGTCTGCGATTGGGTTAGGTTCACTTATTTCGCTAACGTGTAATTCCTAATTGATATTTTCCTGTTACGAGCGTACCGTGAGAACCTAGATGGCTCCCACGCTAATTACTACGGCCTTTATTATTGTGGTCTGCGAACCGGCGGCGCCTCCATCATCAATGAAATTTATATTCATCAATGGAACCGCTATTGTTGTACACAATAAGGATTTCAATCTGCAGATAATGGTTCTGACACGGCGTCAAATTATGATTAATCATTCGTCCTTCACTTACTGTGTAATTTTATTCGTTTATCCGTATCCTCTGGAACGTAGGGCGTTCAATAGGTAGGACGTGACTTCTGTACCTACAATGACTGGAATTACAATTCACGTGTGTGTAACATTGATCTCCTATAAGCAACTAGATACACAGTCTGCCTTCTAAAAATGGTGTGTAATGTTATTTTGCGCTCTAGGGCCGAGATTCAAGGACAGATTGGCCGCGAGGTTAGGCCGATTTTCATAGACTTGAGTGTGAGCAGAGTTTGTGCTCGGGCTTAAAACTGTTAGATTCCATACAATTTTGACAGTCGTATGTACATTGTACACATCAAAGCACACCAAGTGTAACACTTTGGACCGTTCTTATTGTCTGCGTCGTAAGAGTTGAAATCGTACTGCAAATTGTTACCATTGACCTGCTGTTGTCCGTACGAGCGAGCTCACGCGAAGCTCGCCTCAAGTCAAGACTATCTAGTTTCTATGAATCTCGGCCTTAGTGTGAGCTCTCTGTTATAACCCGTCTTTTATAGGCCGAGATTCATAGACAGTTTTGAGCACAAGCTTAGCGTAAGCTCGCTCATATAAATGTCAATTCCATAGATATTTGGCACTTGTAAGGCCGTATCATAGATGATTTTGAGCTCGGTCTTTGTAAGAATTGTCAGATCTCACAAATTTCCAGCATTTAGCGATTATCATTCTCATGCAGATTTGAGGGAATAATTTTAATGTAGAAATCTTCGATGTAACTTTTGATTTGATTCAGCTATAATATAAAGTAATAGAACGTGTTAGTTAACGACATTCCAAACACAAATAATTATCCCGCCCGCCTCGTGCAATCAGACATTTGCAAGTAGCAATGCAACTCGCAGTGTTTATTTAGTCCACATTAATTAATTGCGTGCATGTTATTATAGAGCGAAGTGATGATTTTACACGACAAGCAATGTTTGAAGATCTATTAGGAACAAACGAACCAAGCGCACGAGATGTTAGAGAAATAGCTAGGTAGCTTCCTGCGCTGCGCCTAAATAGCGAATTTATAGGCTACTGGTTAAGAATATTGTAAAGAAATATACAAAAATTCAGAGACTATTTTGAACGCAATCTATATGTGGTGGCTTGTAATTGGCTTTGTGTTAATTTTTAAAATGTTACATATTTGTAGCTGTAAGCCTCCCAAAAAAACAAAAAAGTGTCAGCTTGCTCTTATGACTGTAAAAATTCCTAGCATTGTGAGTTGTAAGAGCTAGCTTGCTACTACTCATTTCAAATACGACCACATTCCAAAACTATAGTTTCCCGAAGCTATGAGTACCATTTCCTAAAGAGGCAATTTTGCAAAACGACCACTTTCCAAAACCACAATTTCCCCTAAAAATACCACATCCCAAAACGGACCACTTCCTAAAGCGACCACTTCCCAAAGCGACCACTAATTCCCAAAGAGACCATTTCCTAAAGCGACCGCTTCCCAAAATGTTACTTTCTATACATGTTGTCTAACAATTTGTATGTCCGATTGTCCGCAGCTCGGGACATGCGTACATTGCGTGTCGGTCACGGCGCGGCGTGATGTGGCGCGCGCGCGACGGGCTGGCGTTGCCGGCGCTGGCGTGCGCGCTGCTGCTGGCGTGCGCACGCGCAGCGCCAACCGACCAGGCTCAGCCAGACGAGGACGAACCGGGCGGTGAGTACATGAAAATAACTAGACCAATACAATTGATACATCTATCTGGTATTTCTATGCTCAAAGTGCATGTGAGCAAAGCATTGTAATTGTAACATAATTTTATTAAACTTATTTTTATTTATATTAACGAGATAAAGGGGAAATTACCTGTTAAACATTGAGGATTGAGTTCTTATCGTGACCATAGTGTCACCTAAATATCAGGATCTCTATAATCATTGTTTAACAGTTTTGCTCATCATCCACACCGCATCCAATTCGAATCCGTGAAATAACGCCCCATAGTCGTAGAACTTATTTGTATGGTAGGTAGTTTACGCACAATCTGATGACGGAATTCGGATCTAGTGTGTAAACTACCTAGGTTAGGTACACTTCGTTCTACGACTAGTTCGGAATGGTTTTTCACGGATTCGGATCGAATGCAGTGCGAAACTGCTGTAAGGGTCGATCTCGGAAATCGTCAGACAGATCTTAGATTTGTTTTGAATTGATTAGTCAGGTGGACAGGGAGTTGAGTTGACGTCATGGCTATTCATCTCAATATCGTTTCCGTGGTCATTACTCAAAATACGTCGTGGTAAAGCGTATAATACTAAAACTGTTTTGCGTCTACATGGTGGGTGGTCAGACTGAATGTGAATAGATTGACGTAGCAAATTATGTCCTCGCTAAAATACACATTTCAGTTCGTAGTAGGTTGAGTTGCTACGTTTAAACTCGTGTAACCACCACGGATGGCCACGTGTACCCTAGAAAAGCAATGAACATATCCCGAGTTCGGAGATATTTTAGTCCCTTGCTAATCAACAACCGACATGTCACATGTAGGTACTCCATTTTGGAAGCAGAAGCGTCTGGCTCGTCTGTCAGCACCTCATCCGTTTCTGTCACCTATTGCTAGCCCTCCCCCGCGCAGCACCTCGCCCCTCCGACCTCCCGCCACTAAACACCCAACGAATGTCTGACGACATGAAGCAAGTAATGAAGTAACCGCCGATGGATTAGCCATCTTTACATCGCAGACTCAAGGGCGGAGCATGATTATTTTTCGCGTCTCTGCCACTCACTTGTTTTTCCATTGTTTGAATTTTCAATAGAAGTCGAACATATAAAAAAGATGTATCTTTCAAGTGAAAGTGACAACAAGGGCGGACAACCATACAAAATATACCTTATGCTCTCTCCATAGAACGCGACGAAATTTTTTCATTCATGTCTGACGCCTTATCCTCTCATTAATAAACAACATACACCTACTGCTGTCGACTTATTTTTTGGGCGAATACCTACCTACATACACCAGCAAGATTATTTCGTCATCGGTCGCTAAAAATAGATACTTTGCGAGATAAAGAAAATTTAATATTTGTTTAATCTAGATTTCTATTTTCTAGATGTAGAGCACGGGCAGGCAGGCACATAGTAGGTTAACTTGCAATTTTGCGATCCAAATAAATAACTCGTGTTTACTGTTCGTTGGCCATGTTTTCAATCGTTGTACTTGTACATAATTTCATTCTTATCATCACTTTTTCCTCCTTTCTCTTGTGCAGCATTTCTAGCGACGTTCTACAAATATTTACCCACCTACCTAGTTAACTTAGGTCCAACTAGTGGTTCCTTATTGACAATAATCTTATCTTGGACACATCTTTATTTTACCACCTTATTGTTTTCCATGTTAGCTTGTTATCAACTAACATGTTAGACGTAATCTAAGCATTATGGAGACGCAAATTAACTGTTGACAAAACTATTGTTTACTTCCTATTCCTAGTGAATCAGAATTTGAAGAACGCTCCAGTTTATAATTTCTTACTTATGTGAATCGCTTAGATATAAGTACTTATTGATAAAGTAGGTACTCATTTCACAACATACCTATGAATATCGCGAAGATAATTTATTCTTCGACTTACCTACCTATACAATATCTTCAAAACAAACCATAAGGAAACTTGACCACCTGGCCTACCGCATACATAAGTCGCGGCCCCTCTCGGACACCCAAAATAGGCGAATAACTTATTCGACTCGAGCGGGGTACATGTAGAGAACGGCATGGAACATTCTGGCCGTGCCGTGAGGTTCTAATAGGAGGGAAGGGCTTCGGCCGCGTGCTTGCTTGCTAGGGTCTGTGCCCGTGGCGCGGCGCGTGTAAACAACGCCCGCAGCCGTTACCGCGGCGGATATTAGCAAAAACTGCCTCGGCCGTTGCTCCTGCCTGCTCGCCGCCGTGGGGCCACTTGTGGGCCGCAATTTTATTTTTATTTATATATTTTTTTAGTATTTGTACGTGTGCTATTGAACTCGAGCCGCGGCCACGGCGTGCTCGGTATCGCGCCGCCGTTTAATCCGTCAGATAATGAGTCGATATGTTGGTTGGTTGTTTGTTTGTAATTCTCGTGCGCTCAGCGAGCGAGTGAGGCCACGTTTAGGAGGCGCCCCGTGTTATCTCGCGAGCCGAACCGAAATTCACTCGTCCGTGTAATATGCGCGACGATATCGGACTTGGCAAATTAAACACACGTCCGCGACAACGAGGCGACGACGGCGGCCGAACGTGCTGCTCTTTGGATGATTGCTCCGTTCGTTTTTCATGGTGATGCAGCTTTTTTGAGACAAATGAATGACATCGCGTTATCTTGCCTTTCATAATAATCGTCAGCAGTCCATTGCTAGTCCAGGCAGATACATTCTAAGGCGCTCTACTGGATGCAATATCACGTTCACTCACTCGCCGGTTTTTAGTTTCGATGGATCATCTTACCTGGTTATTTGAGGAAATCGATCGATCCTATATTTCGCAGGAGTCTCACACCATACTTTTATCGTAATGCAATAAGCAACTTCTTCACTATCCCTAAATCGATGGGCCTTCAATTTCAACGTTTGATTGAACAATGTTGCTTGCCTTCCACTCCATATTTCTCCCTTCATCTTCATGTGTGTCATTCATGCCTATTAAAACGCATTGTATACTCACGTGATCGTAACAGCAGTCTGTAAACAACTGATGTCTGATGCAAGTCATAAGGACGCGGACGGTTTCCTCGTGACCCGATGCGGCGACGAATGCTTCCCATGTGCCAATTCCTATCTAATTGTAGGGAACACTTACCAGACTATCGCTAGTCTTATGTGTTACCTAATCAAGTAAAACATAATTCTTATAAGCTTTTGTTATGAATGATGAAACCATGTAACATCTTGAACACTAAGACGCGTATTCATAAACGTAATCTAAAATTACGCCACCGTTCAGGCTCTTTCTATCTTACCTTTTTTAACGGAGATTTAAGAGAAGTGAGGTTTAACTAGGTTTATGAATAATAGCATTATTTAATAAACGGCAACCTCAGCCGAACACTCAATAGCCTAAAGTTATGAAACTGTGTTTTTATGTGTTTTACTTATAATTTATTTATATACATTGTACATGTACGTACATATTGTGTTAAATGTTACGAATACGTGAATAATAATGCGGTTCATTTCAAATAAATGGGACAAATACAGTATCTGATTGATGGATAATGAAAATGATTATAACTGGGTGCTTACTTTATTATCAAGTAAAATGTATTCATATCTCAAACAATTGGCTAGAATAAAATTAACAAAATAGTCATGAGAGTAGAAAATTATTGCTACATATTATGGTAGGATAAATAAATAGGTAGGTACCTAGTTATACTTAGGTGGGTACGTCTATTATAAATTACCTACTACCACTTGTTTAGCAAGTTTTACAATAACAAGTGTTCTAGGTCCTTTTCCGCTAATTGGCAAATGCTTTCAATTTCCATGTAAATGTCTGACACAATGTTTCGTTAAAGCAAATAAGTACATAATATGTATTAAGTCAAGTACTACCTATGTTTGTATTCCAGTTTATTTTTAGTGGCGTTTTGTCATTGAATTTAAAGAGACAAACAAACGGTCGTGAGATAACAGAATCGTTGATAAATTAAACAAAACACGTTTCAACAACATAATTTCGAACGGACTGAATTTTAAATTAAAAGTTGAAAATTAATTAGGTTGTTAGTATGGTAGGTACCTACCTAGGTACTTACTTAGTTATTTTTTAAATGGAAAGGCATTAAGAATAAAATAAGGCAAGATTTATTTACAGAAGTTGAATTATGAATATTCTTCTAAATATTTCCATATATTTTTAGGTAAGTTACCTATTAGTATTTTAGTTATTTTGAGCTAACAAGCTGAATTGTTATCTATCATACATATTATAATGAAACCTTGTACCTACTCTTTATTTAGTTAACCGTTTTGAGTTGGTAGGTAGGTAGTTAAAAGAAATACCTAAGTTTACGTAACTAACTTGAACATTTAAAACCAGATAAAAATAATACGTATCTACCAGCCCCGGATCTACGATGTTTTCGAACCGGGGCAGGATTTGATAGTAGCGCCCCCTCTCTCCAGTGTTAAAGATAAATTGTCTAAAAAAACCTGAGAAAAAAAATCACAGTTTAATATGCGTTCCACTTTATGTGACCGGAAGAATATAAATTACCCTTTAATTTTGCAACCTACCAGCTAATCTTTATTTCATTTCTAATTATAATATGTTGGAAATTGTAGGAAACCTGAGAGAATTTATGAAAAATAAACTTAAATTATCAACTTTCGAGTGAAACCTTGAACTAAAGAAACGTATTTGTGTAAGTATCTAAAGATACTTTGTGAATCAACGCAGAAGTAGGTATGCTTCTACCAACTGTCTATTCTTGAACAGAGCTTAGGGACCTATACTGGCTAGTATATCTACCTGTCTACCTGAGCTTTCTCCAAGGCAGCTGGCAAACAGTGGGTCTTTCCCTTTCTACTCGCCATGTAGTCGATATAGGTAAGGTCGTAGTAGATATAGGTAAATATCCCCTATCTATAGCCTATAGTGCACCTCAAGTTGTTTACAACGCATGTTACTACTAAACAATAGTGACCAGCTGTCGTGTATCGGGGTCAGTGACCGCGACTGATGCGACCCTTTGATACTACATACGACCCTCCGTTCAAACATTTGCAATGAATTACCGTTGGCTAAAACTAGCTTGGGTAACGATAACTGTCGCTTTTTATCGAATACTGTTTCAAATTATTGGCTGACGAAGCCGTCAATGAAGTTACACAAATTAATACAACACAAGTTGTATCCTCAATCCTCTTTTTCACGATTCCGAGCCCTTAAAACCTCTTACGAGTAATCCATCCATCGATTTTATATAAACTAGATTTATTACATATTACCAATGTCGATCAGACAGGGTCCATTTTTTGGTCCGTTTTTTACATGCATTGTATACCTTTATAAATACTTATCTTTATAAATTTATCGTTTACAAATCTCCATATAAAACAAATATGATGATATAATATTAACTATAAACACAAATCTGATACAGAAATCATTATTTAAATAAATAACGGATAATGAAATGACACAGATTTGGTGATTGGTGATAAATCATACCTGTATCATCAGCTAGAAAAGCTGGTTATTTCCCTATGCAGTACATTTTTACGAGGATATACACTATTAGATAAAGTGCGTACTTTATGTTTTATCGGCAAACGTAACAATAGCATCAAACACGATTGAGTCGTTCACTAGTTGCGTAACTGAATTGTTGTAACTTTGTAGTTACAATATACAATGTTTTGTACTTATAATAATATATGTCCTTCAATTGTTTTTTTCCGATTACTACGCTAAAGTACCTGCCTACTTCGCTGCGAGTGTTGCCGATTTCATAAAGGCCATCGCACATTACACCAATTTCGTGCCAACTTAACTCTACATAAAGCAATGTGAGCTTTTAATTTAATCGTGTGTAAGAGACTACATTTTTCGAAATTCAGGTGAATTAATTCTGGCAATAAACAATATGATATGAATCTATGGGAAGCTTTAGGCAACGCTGAACCCACGATATGAATCTTAACAATTGAAGGACGATTTAAATTTTTGCATCGTCTTCAGAGATAATGTAAGAACATTGCTACAGTTATATTTCAAACACAAGTGTTGGTGTGAAACTACTCCCACTCGCGCCGGCCCAACGCGACCGCATTCTATGGACCACGCACAAGCCCATAACTCTGAAATATTCAACAAATTGCAATGCAACTCAGTTGCATATCGCTGCAAGTGATCTCTATAGAGAACTTTCCACGAACTGATCAATCGAATATATTTTTATAGAGTTGAACTATATTTCCCATGGAGTAAGACTTGATAATATGCGCATAGATTGGATTGTACCCCATGAGATTGAAACTCATTCTATCGATGAGCACTGGCTCGATTATTCGTGGGGGTTGAATGCCATGGTTCGAATTTGCTTTGCCCAGAATCGGGTCACAATCGAAGAGACGTAGGCAGATAAAAGTAATACAAATAAATTGTAAGCAAGCAGTATGTAGGTAATAAAAATGACATAAAATAAAATGTAGATCCTACGTCCAGATTTAATTCAAGAATTAAGGTCTCACGGAGGGATTCCAAGTGTCTTTATTTAAAGTAAAAATAAGTTAAGTTTTTTTAAAATAAGTTCGAGTAAGTTTGATTGAATTGCGGGTAACATCGCGATCGCGAGTATTCGCGAGTAATTTGAACTGATGCTTAAATCACGTTCCCATATAGTTTTTGTTTCGAAAAAAGGCGCTTCAAGAGTGCTTTAAACTAACCTTTTTTTTAAACTTACCTAGGTAGGTATTTCTACGTGTTTATGTGCAATAAAGTGCATTTAATTCTAAAGGTATTCGCTAGAGGCTGCGCGGGCGCAGCTTGATTTTATTTAGCCTGCCCTGCCGCACGGCCCTGGCTGTGTAAGTACACTGGGAAGTTTCGACATCACACGTGTACCGTATAGATATAAACACAGGCTGTTTTAATAACTGAATAAGCCTTCTTACAATTAAGTTTATTGTTATTCCAATATTTATTTATTTATTTATTTATTAAGGAAGACATACAGCTTCTATAATACATATGAGTATGGAAACTTAAGAATAGTACAGTAGCCAATAAAGTCCTCACCGCTAGTTCAACAGAAACGTGCATATTAATTTACTTATATAAATTACTTTAAATATTATGATTTGAATGAGATTATTTTGAATTTTGAAAATACTATATAACTATATAAACACATAAACTACCTAATTATTCTAGTTACTTCAAATTTACAATTTGTACCTTCTGACTGCGTTAATGAAGCTACTATAATCATTACCAAGTATATCAATTTGAGTATAATTGTTGTTGTAGTTATGACAAGCTCTAACAATAAAGCGGTTCCTTGCGTATTTGGTTGTACAAATTGGAACTGAGAAAAGGTCCCTGCAACGAGTGTTTCTCGTGGAACTCCTGTACTCGATCCTGTCACGGAGGTAGGGGGAATCCACAATTACGTGAATTATTTTGTATAAAAAGGTCTGATCTCTATGTGACCTGCGTTTTTCTAAAGAGACGGTAGTGTAGGAATGTGAGCACCCATATTTATAATTAAGTCGCTTAAGGAACTTATTTTGAATACGCTCCACCGCGTTAATATATTTGGAGTATTGCGGGTTCCATACTACAGACGCGTACTCCAAATGAGACCTCACGAATGAGTTGTACAGAAGAACAAAGGTGCTCAGATTCCTGAACTCACCACCTTGTCGAAACACAAACCCGAGCATCTTATAGGCTTTCGCTGTTATTCTATCTATGTGAGAGGAAAACAACAAATCACTATCAAGCTGAACCCCAAGGTCTCTCACCTCGGTAACCCTCTTCAAATTTGTGTTGAGAAGTGTATAGTTAAACAGTTTATAATTTTTCTTCCGAGAGAACGATATTGTACAACATTTCTCGACGTTTAAGTGTAAGTTATTGTCTAAACAATACTGACATAAACGGTCCAAATCGTCTTGCATATTAACGCAATCTTCGCTAGATTTTATTACTTTGAATATTTTTGTGTCATCTGCATATAACAATACATTGGAATTTTGAAAACAATTGATGACATCATTAATAAATATGTTAAACAATAGTGGCCCGAGGTGAGAACCCTGTGGCACGCCCGATGTAATGGGAACAAAACTTGAAGTATAGCCTTTAACAGCGACTGCCTGTGTCCTATCACGCAGGTAAGATTTCAACCATCTAAGTAAATCGCCATGTATACCCATCATTTCAAGCTTAATAATAAGTAGATAATGGGAAATTTTGTCAAAAGCCTTGGAATAATCGGTATACACCGCGTCCACCCGAAAGCCCTGTTCCATAGCATCCAGGGTCACGTCCAGAAATTCACACAAATTTGTCTCAGTAGAACGACCACTGACAAATCCGTGCTGATGAGGGATAAGCCAAGGACGCAGGGCACAAAACAAAGAATCGTAAATTATCTTTTCAAAGAGCTTAGGAATGACTGATAATTTGGATATACCACGATAATTTCTGATATTGTGTTTGTTTCCACTTTTAAAAATTGGAACAATTAGCGACTTTTTCCATATAGGCGGGAGTACACCGTTTACCAATGACACTTTGAAAATAACAGTCAAAGGCAGAGCTAGTTGATTGCTGCATTGCTTCAAAAATATTGGGTGTAATCCATCTGGGCCACTACCTTTAGATGTATCAAGCCGTTCCAGGTATTTTTCGACCTTACTAATATTAATATCAACAGTATCAATAATAAATCTATTAGAGTTAGAAGCATCATAATTCACATTCGAGGCATTCGTATCGAGTTCAAACACAGACTGAAAGAATGAATTAAACAAATTTGAAATGCATTGACCGTCTGATCCTACTTGATTATCCAAGTATAAGGTATCAGGAATATCGTTATTACTCTTTTTTGATTTAATAAATGACCAAAAATGTTTCGAATTGTATCGTATGTTGGTCTCTGCTCTCGATATGAATAAATTATAACATGACTCCTGCATTTCCTTACACATTCGTCTTAAAATGGAAAATTCATCGTAGTCGTTATGTCTGCCGTAGATCTTCCATCTTCTATGCACTTTAAGTTTTTTATTAATAAGCCTTATGAGAGGTCGCGTATACCAAACCGGATACTTTGCACAACTAAGAATTAATTTCGATGGCACTAGTCTGTCCACTATGTTGTTAACTACTAAATAGAAATTTTCAACCGCTAACTCAACATTGTCAAGTGGTAGGCGATCCTCCCAGTCTACCTTTGCCAATTCTGCGTTAATGAGATCATAGTCAGCCGCGTGGAATCGACGGACTACACGTGGTGCAGGTTTAAGGTTAGGCTCTATTGATCCAATATCGGCCATAGTCGAGAGCGCAGGATGGTGAGCATCTTCAGGCAATGCCAATGGCTCAGCGCGAGATACACGACTGACGAAGCTCGATATTATAAGGTCCAGTGATCTATTATTTACGTTGCGAATGCCATTATATTGTGACCAGCCGGTGAAACACAAAAATGTAAAGACCTGTGACGTTAAGGTGTCCTCGGATGGATTTTCAATAATAGACACACCACGTGTGTCGTCGCCGGGTACTTGAGACCACTTTGCGCATCTGATGTTGAAATCACCCAGCAACATGAACTCATCTTTGGGGTTATCAATTTGTAGGTCTGATACAAATTCAAAAAATGAGAGTTCAGACGATGCCTGGCATGCGTTTTGAGGAAAGTAACAACAGAATAATTGTAACTTCTTAGATGTGGGACCACAAGTAAGTGAAACTATTACGCACGTCACGTCAGCATCCTGGAACATTGGTAGAGGACATGAGTGACGCATGTCCACTGTGAGACCACGACGCACCGCTATCAACGTGCCACCTCCCTTAGACATTCCTAAGCGCTCATAATCACGATCAGTACGGTATACGTTATAGCGCGCATCGAACAGCTCGGCGTCAAAAATACCAGGCAACAACCAAGTCTCACTCAAGCATACCACATCATAGTCCGAATTCAGGAGATTTCCATAAAAAAGACTCGTTTTAGTTCGTAAACCACGAACGTTTTGGTAAAATACTTTAAGTGTCATAATTGTAAATAAATAATAAATTATCGATTGTGTATAATACTACTAGCGTGTCAATGTGGAGACCTTTTCTCAAAATATAACCAGAGCAGTTTGAATATTCATTTGTACAACCAATACTAAACCACCTGCAACAAACAATTAGAATCAAAATAACGCAATCATCAACGGTATAGAAACAAATATAATAATAATATAGCGGACACAAACAAGCCGCAACAAAACTAAAACTAAAATTACAACGGCAACGAAAACTAAGACAGGCTACAAAGCAACAGTAACAATCCCAAATTGCTCTTATACAATTTTCTTTAAAGACTCTTCAGATGTGATATGTAAAACTCCAGATTTGTCCGAACGACGCACCATGATGGTACAGTTACGTACCCAGCAATAGGCAATATCCGTTTTGTATTGATGACTCAATCGCAAACTATGTGTTTTCGTTTGTTACTTACGTTGATATTGATAACACGGCGAAAACACGCGGGTTACGTAGGCTGTCAGATTCTGAAATGCGATAAGAATTCAGGCAAACACGCTCGATAACAATCGATGGCGCCGAGATATTTTATCGAATTAAATCGTTCTGTTTATCGGCGGTGCTCGTTTAGATGTATTGCCTAAAACGGTGCAAATATCGGTGCGTCATGTAGCTGCATGAGTAAGGGCCTCGCAAAACACCCAAAGAGGCCAGATCTGGAGTGTTTCGGGGGCGGGATTTTTTAAGTCTCTGTGTTACAAGGGTACCAAATAACAATACTTACATTAAAAAATATATCGCCTCCAAAAAGCTCCCGGACGCGACATCTGTGTGGCTTGCTTGAGCTTTAAGCTCGGATTGCACGAACGACGACGGCGTCCGGTTCCATAGAAAAGGAGTCGACCGGTTGAACCGCCAGACTTGTTTTGAGTGGAACAGGATTAATCGCTGCAGACGGACTGCACGCCGTTTAGTTCTTACCCGAACCTTAGAGCCCAGTCACACTTAACTGATTAAACTGATCTAACCTTCTGCAGGGGAATAACCCATCGTTAGTTGGTTCGGGGAGCACAGTGCGCTTGCTACGCCTAAGAACGCCGCGCGCGCGCGCCATTCCCTTAACTAATGCCATTAGCAATAAACGTTACTTAGTTATAAAAAAAGTTAAGCGGTGGCGTAAGCCATTGCTTATGGATGTTGCTAGATTTCTCCGTCCAAAATCGGTGGTTCAGCAACTGTCAAATTAAATCACTTTCCAAGGTCTTAAGGAATTTAATCAAAGCACGGAGGAAAAAAATCCATTTGGTTATTTTCTTCAACAAGACTTGTGATTTGATCGTATTCCAAAACTGGTTTTAGTAATATGACCAAAATAACATACTTTGTACTGTTCTTATTTGTTTGCGCCATAAGGGTAGAAGTCGTACTCCAAGTGTTACAATTGATGTGGTGTCGGGTGTACACGTATATCGCTGAGATGTATCATTGTTCGTGCACCTCCGTCCAATCCAACAAGTTATGGCTGGCTTGATATTGACTTGAATGGCTTTCACTCACGATTCCACTGACATAATTTTCTATTTGACTCATTCAGTCACTGACCGGATCTCCGAAACGTTGAGCTAGACTGGAAGGAATGCTTTGATTGGAGATTTGTTCATGAGACAGTTACAGTATTTTGACATCCATGATTCCATATAGGTAGATAGATATTTTATTTGTTTATAAATAGTAGAGATATACTTGACACAAAACTCTTGTAATTTAGGTCGTGTTAGCATCGCGTAGGTCCTGCCTGCCTGACTTATTCAAATCCTAGCACATTATTTACAATATAACAGATGTCTTAAGCATAGAATAGCAAATTAAATATCCTTATTTAAGGCTCAAAAATATCGCAACCGTTGTACGTTGGAATTTGTTTGATATGATTATAAAGACAAAACATAAAATTTAGTAAATGGGAAAACTACCTACTAAGCTCTGTAACACAGAACAGCTTATATAGAGCGTCACTCCCGCGCCCTCCTTAATATAATTTCATTACATAGATAATGAAAGATAGCGTTCCGTTAGCGAAGCGCTAATTAGAAGTCCGTACTTGTGTGGTTCCACACAAGTATGATCAACAGCAGATCAATGGCAACACTTGCAGTACGATTTTAAATCTTACGACGCAGATAATAAGAACTGTCCAAAGTCCGAAGTGTTACACTTGATCTGCTGTTGCCTTTACAACTATTGTTAGGGTTCTGCGTGGAATAATATGTTTTTAGAATGACATTTTAATTATGGTAGTTGAATTGTTTTTAATAATTTTTATAATTGTCTTAAGTAATGAAATGTTTATTTTTATGTATTGTTTCCTCTCGCTACACCCGATGGGTAAAATTGTATGGGACTTATTATGACATATTTACCATCAACTTGTAACCTACAATTTATTGCGAATAAATGAAATGAAATTCTGTGCCTCGAGAGGAAAAAGGAACCCTTATGGGATCACTTTGCTGTCCGTCTGTCTGTCCGTCTGTCAAGACCTATATCTCAGAAACGCGTTGACGGATCAAGTTAAAATTAATACCAAATACTCAGGTCTGCAACCTCATGCAGCCGTGAAAAAATCAACCTTCTACGTCAACGCAATCAAAATATATCGCTGTTTATGTCGCATTTTCTCGCATATTTGTATGAAAATGCAAACCCATTGACCTAGAATCATGAAATTTGGCAAGAAGCTAGATCTTATAGCACAAATAAAGGAAAAAATCCGAAAACTGTAAATTTTAAGTTCCATCACGAAATAATATTTTTTTTGTAATTACAAACTTGTATTTGCAGTTGACGCCTGGTATGTTGATGTATGACGTCATCAGTTCCGAAAACGTTGCACGGAAGCCTCGGTGCGCGAGTCCGACTCGCACTTGGCCGGTTTTTTTGAAATAATACTCGCCTACTTGTACAACATAATTCGTGATGCGACCTCATAAACACCTATTATGTGGCCTAATAGTGTGAAGCACGTCAACATTTCTAGTCATAATATTCAGTGTTTGCATAGTCGGCGGCACAACATACCAATGCAAACTAGTCTCTCTTACTGTCGCATAGAGTGCTCGTGCACTTTAAATGCTGGCTACTGTGTTTACTATTGCGCAAGTAATAGTGCGGTGGTTCAACGTAAAGTCATATCTTATTGAGTACCACAGTGAAACCATTCTGCGGTAATAATTGATGGTATGAAACATAAAAATAAGTAGGTGTGGCCCGTGATGAATTGCCTGTTATCAGTGTCTGTAGTGGTGGCTCCTAGCGGTGATGGGGAATTTAGAGTTGTCATGAGTTTTGAAAAACACGTTCGCTTCATAAGCCTTTAATCGTGTGGAAGGCTGGTAGGGTGCATTCTCCTCCGGCGGACAGTTCAGTACTAGGCTTCATTGACATCACTCCTGTACCTACTTTATTTCTTTAATGTACACAAAATTTACAAACTGAAATGATATATAGATGCACTGCGTACGTAACATAAGATGTGCTTAACTCTAACTTAGAGTAAAGTTATCTACCAGCAAATCCGTGTAATTCGATGAAAAATGAATTTATGTTGAACATCCGTACACTAAGTAGGTTTACCGAGACATCCGTGTGATGTAGCAACTTGCAGTCACAATATTTTGCGTTATTGCATTTCATCTGACCCGCCTGAAACTGTATCGTGTGAAAATAGAACCGCACTAACCGCAGAATTAAACGAATGTTACGACTGCGCTATGTTTAGCCGCCGCGCAATGACAGACAGACAGCGCACGACACGATCCGCGAGTGATACTTTCAAATGGGCATGCGCAGGCGCATATTATACGACTAACTTTAGCATCAACAGAGCCAGCACAATATGTATAACATTAGTTTTGAAGGGTATTTTATGTTCAGCCAAAAATTGAGCTTTCTATAAACTGTAGGATAAATATTAGTAGTATTTTTTAAGAATTAAAACTGTAATGAAACATTACTTCAAACTATTATACAATTAATCGATATTAGGAACAACAGTCCTAATATCGACTTCAACCAAAAAGTGAGTGTTACCCGTGTGTGTACTTAGGTACATAAAATAAAATTATTTGATTCATATAGGTAGGTACCTATTTCCTTACCGACTTTGCGAAGACAAGTTCAAGATAATTAGATTTCTTTTGATAGTGTTAACATACTTACCCATTTCCCTAATACTTACTATCTGATAATGATAAATGTATGTACCTACATCTAAACTACAGTAAAACGTAGGTAACTAAATGACAAATCCACTAATGCCAACTGTAACTTTCAATTTCCCAAAAAAAAGTAGAACGACAAAATTGCAAATCTTTCGCTTATAGACCTACTTTTTCCCCGATTGCATTTTTTGTGTTTATTTATAAGACTGTTTGAGAGCATTAGCTATTTAAATTATAGAATATCCTATTGGTAATGTACCTTACCGATATTTCTTGATCTCTATCACATGGAATTTATTTTTGCCTCATACAACATAGGTAATCGAAAAAAATCTTAACGAAGTTTGTAAGTATATAAAAGTAATTTTGAGCTTCACCATCTCGTCTCATACAATTGATCCATGTGGGCCCCAAAATCGTGGCTTTAGGTGACGAATAACCCAGATAATATTAATTTTAGACTATCGATGCAGTAGAGAAAAAATCCCTGACCTACGATTCACACTCCGCTACAGTTTTTTGGCATTTCGTTTTTTTATGTATCGAAGATTCAGGTTATGTTGATTAATTTCTAATAGCAGTCGGGGGTGCCTTATTAGTTAAAACATATTTTGATATTGTTTTAGACCAACATATGAAGGTAATTCAGCATGAATATAGGTTGGAATACGATACGACCACAGAATACGTACTAGTTTAGTGTTATATACCGATTCAGTTTTTGTAATTTTAAGCTAATTTTGACAGTTATAAAAGTAATCCTTTTTATAAGTTATAAATGGATATGTTATGGTGTAGGAAAGAGAGGACCCCGATTAGGCGGATAAGACAAAGGCAAAGAAGAAGAAATAGGGAAGGAAGGAAGCATTCTGACCCTGTCAGATTTAGATTAGTTTCGCCAAAATTACTATTTATTTGGTTCAAAACGTAACGTAATTAACGTAAAAACGTAATTATCTTTTGTTATCTACATGTGTACATAGAGCTAATACTGCTGACGACATGAAGACACTACAAACTGACAATCGAGCAATGGGCACAATGGAGGTGATTCCGTGACCTACGGCACGGCATAGCTGCCCGAGCCCGCCCGCCGCGTCCGTAAGCAATCAAACACAGGCCAGTGTAAACAAACCTGCTACCGACAACGACCGTGTCCAGTTACCTTCATTATGGGTACACACGGCAGCACATCAATGGTAACACTTGGGTTTAACTCTTATGTCGCAGATATTAAGACAGGTACAACGTGCATTTGATGTGCCGACTGTTCATATTGTTGCGTCCGCACTGTGGTTCTCATCACCGATGTCTGGCGAGACAACCAGACATCGGATCTCTGCGTATTTTGTAACTACAGTTAGTATTATATACTAGTCGGTATTATTCAGGACAGGAATCATACAATCGTCCGTCACTATATGTGATCGTCTAGTTATAACTACCCTAGACCTATAAATTGTGTTTTTTTGCCCGACTGGTAAAGTTATGTTTTTAGAGCGAGACACGCCGAAATCAACAAAAATATTACATAAGGGCAACATATGTACATAGAGTAGATACAACAAAGATATAACTAAGGATTATGATCTCTTAATGCGGATGGCCGCTGCTGCTAGTGTACGTGGAATAGTTATTTCCTACCTACATGGACAACCAGTGATAATACTTAGAACAACTTGCAATAAATTTCAATTATTTGCTGGATTTATGTTCATTGTATCCCATACCGTCCGACCTGGGCAGTGATTTTATTTACCTATTGCGTTACGGCTGTGTAATATTCGTTCGTAATCAAGCCAGTATTTGTCCTTTCAATCGATATCTATATCTATTGCTTTAATTAATCGCATATAAGGTATATTTAGATAGGTGTTCTGGTTTGTTTTGTTCATCACAATAATTTGGAGTTGTAGGTGTAATCATGACCTGAACTTTGTGTACTTATCTTCGCAACTCCTCTTGTGATACGCGATAAATACACTGCATTTTTATTTATACGTTAAAACTAATATTTAACTGAAGTGCATGATGTCACAATATAGCTAATAAATATTTTACTAATTCCGATAGGATAGTTGAGTTAGAGAATTAGTTGAACCTCGACCTTTTCGTTATAATACTAAATTCACTAACCCTAAATAAAACAAAAGAATTATTATAAAAACAAAAAACCGACAGAGTTTTTGGCATAAAATGTGTCCTATGTCATGACCAGCGAGCCAAGACCTAATCTCACGATACCTCCTATGTCACATTAAGCAAGACTACAGCTGGAGGCCACATAGGAACACAGATACAAACATACTCGTACATGTACGAAAAGCGCTACCGTCCTCCTTTCGTCAGTCTAGTAAAAATGGCTACCGGCTTATAAGAGATCACGTGCGTCTATCTTGACCTACGTGTCTGTTACACCTGTTGAGCGCTGCATTCCGAGGTGCAGTTATCTACATAAAGCGAGCGATAAAGCTCCGATAGGCCGCGACCTACAGCACGCACGGCGACGTCACTCACTCTAGCGCCACTGCCAGCGACGGATCAAGGATATTGTGGACCCAGCTAAATGTAGGGTGTAACATTGGACTAGTGTAGCTTGGTTTTTATCGTTGCTAAGAGGCTACTATCAAGGTGTCTCGCTCATTCTTAACCGATATAGCATTATGACCACATTGCGTTTAGGTTTAGGCCACTACATAATCTGACACATAGGTTTTGAGATATTAAAATATTGTTAAATCAAAAAGTAAGGATTACACAAAGAAACATGCATTTAGAATTAGTATCATAATTGACGGTATTATCGCTGAAAGCGATCTCTTCAAGACAATGTTTGGATAGAGATCAGCGGATGAATAGGTAGCTTGACATTAATCCTGGGTGGAACCAGATTTTACTTATCTGAGGCCCTCCCCCTGGATCCGCTACTGGCCACCAAAGTACCGCGCTCCGGTCGTCCCATGTGCTCCCCACTTGCATACAAGACAAGTACAGTCTAAATCAGAGAAAAGCGACACTATACTACCGTAATGTCTATATTCTAGCTAGAGCATAGATTGCAGTGGTTTTGCATAGGAAGGTTGATGTGCTGTCGACTCTACATAGTTCACACGCCGAGCTATTATATAACATGTAGCATATTCACGATGTGATTATGTTTGTTGTTGTAATTACCTAATATTATCCTGTTCGTGCCGTAGAAAGAAGTCAGACCCTTATTTATAGCTGATTAATTAAACAAATGTTTGAAGACCAACCTTGTACACTTGCAAAGTGTTCTCGAGTTTAGTTTAATAATATAAATACTCCGTGTTTATTGTTGCTTTAATTGGTACACAGATGTTTGCTAACCTCACCATAAAATATATTTTTTTCGACTTCGTAAGTTACTCTTCTTGTTTTTCTTTAGACTACGTACTTAAAAAACATTGTATCTAAAAATAGCTTTATTTTCTAGTCACAGCCAGGTTTTATTAATTGTTTACGTTGGCTCTTAATTAAAGATAGTGTGCTTGTGCGCAATACCAAGGTGGAATAGCGTGACGAAATGACCTTTTTTATGGAGCCTAGGCGGCAGGTGAACGTTGTTCAGTATTTAACTGCATTGAACTGACAGTACATTGAGAGTTCAGCTACATACATTTTATTGGAATACATATAACATACAGATCCATGACTACGAGAGCTCGGTGGCGATGTGGTTGGGACGCTGGACTTCGTTACTGATGCCCGGGTTCGAACTCAAGGTCGGCCATGTATCAATGAGTTATTTCGAAGGACCCGAACCCACATTTAACCGATTGCTCTCAAAAAACAGTTAAGGAAAAAATCGGAAGCGATGCTTGGAAATCCACCAACTAAATAAAAATAAAAAAAATAACTTATGTCTGACTGATGCATTTTATCCCGGCTAATGGAGTCATCATCATCAGCATATTTGAATGTGCCCACTGGCAGACCTGGGAAGATTTTTAAGGGATTACTCTAGGGACGAATAGCCAAGATTTACCACACGGGCCTTGGACTTGTAAAAACCCGACTTTTGTAAGGAATAAACGCAAAACATTTCTCTGTAAAAGCGCGAGACGCGGGGAATCTGGGAGCTACTTTATTCACCCACTAAACGTTACATCTGTTAAGACACCGGCAACAATAATATCTAGTGAGAATTAATTTCGGCTGATCCATGCCAAATTCTAAAGAATTCACGAAACAACTGTCTCTGGCTCTCGGCTCCGGCCGGAGATCAACGAAACGTGAGCTGTGCTCATTATTTATTACATGTTTCTATCTCTTTGTTATTCGAATGACGCCTAAATGTGATTTCAAGGTTTCAGTCGCTTGCTTTGTACCGTGTGAAAGATCGGTTTCTAAAATACTTGTTTGTATTTTGTGATAACGATAAGAGCCGATAGCGCCTGCACCGCCCGCTCCGCTACTGCCATCGTCGGCATCGCTGACACTTGTGATTAATATTCATTCTCAACACTCGTTAACTGAAAAGTTATGTTTATCGTAAATTGTAAAAGAGAAAACCACGCTTATTGCTAATTTAATTTACTGAAAAGCATTTCAGAGACAAACTGCTCGGCCAGGCTCTCAATTTGTTTGGCACTTTGATGTGGTAAACGATCGTAATTGATTTGGCACACATATTTTAAAGCTACGCACGCAATGTTACATCAATGTCCTGCGTCCGTATGCAAGTGTAAAGCTTTATTTTGACGTACATTCAATTCATACAAACTTATCAGAAATATAATCGTCCAGTAAAGCGGGAAACACTTTATTACTGGAAAGCTAGAACAGAGAACTATAACTCGACTCTTGGAACTATTATATTATATTGTGGTAATAAAACTGTGTTAGTGTTGCCAGTGCAGAATATTCTTTGGTTACAAACACCTTTAGCAAAGCCCTCTATATTTTTCTCTAAGACTTAGTATCTGTGTACAAATAGTACATTCTACCTTATTTATTTATACAATTTCAAATAGTAGTATAGTAGTAGTACGTATCGTTATCGCGCTCATTACTATATAATTTCCTGTGCGTTCTATTTCAGTTCGCGGTACTGTTTACTTTTCTAATTAGAAGCCGAGAAAGAAATAGACGAGCAACCGGCTCTCGTTTATATTTATCCCGCCGTATTTCGTGACGATATAGGTCACGGGGAGGCTATCCCACGCTTGGAGTTGAGCCCTAGACGTGTGGGTTGATGGTTTGCCGATTTGCTAATTCCTCGGCGTTACTACGAGTAATCTAGTATCTTATCTCTACAATCTTAGTTTATATTATAATCTTCGTAACATATTGTAGGTACTATTTAAAGACTTGTTTTCGGTCAGTTAACAATTATAAGCCGACGATGTTTTTGTGTCGTCTTCAGCTGTCTGACTTTCTAGCTTTTGATATTGAAATAGCGTTAGGTTCTGGGAATTTATTATCTCCTGTTTCATTGGGAAAACAGACACCTTTTTATTACCTGATTATGGTTTATATTTTTTGATAGAGACTAAAATAGCTTTATGAGTATTTTTGACATGTAATGTTTACAATATTTATTTTTATGCGTGTGGACATACACGTGTAGATTTCTTGGTCTTTGCTTTCATGATTAGTTGCAAACATTTTCAGTTTAGGAATTACTCAAGGCATTTAACACTATCATATCAGTAACGATAAATGTTTGCTGTATGCTATGTTACATTGATCAGCGAGCGTCATCGTCACCGGACTCTAAAAAAAGATCAGGTTTCCCTAAAGCTACACTGGCCTCACTGTTTTCCTGCGTTTGTTTATTTTCATGAATAAACTGATGCGTGTGCAATTCTGTGATCGGGCAAAGCGGGGAACCGTATGATCGGTCACCCGTGGATTTGCAAGCTGTGTTTGTGAATAAATAACAGCGAAAAAAATGTGCCGATGTAGATGTTGATCGATCGTCCGTGGGTGCGGCGGCGATCGACGACCGCGGCGTGCTGGGGGCCCCTGAGGCCCGCGGCCAGCAGAGGCCAGCGCGGCCCGCGCGGGCTAACAACCTCGCGAAGGTAGCGCGGTCGACGACCGCTGCTCGTCATCAGTGCTCGTTCCAATTAGTGCGGCTAGGTGTAAGTATTTATAGCGGGCCCCCGATATGGGCCTCTCTCGCCCGCATATGCGCGTAATTATTAGCATTGCGATTGCTAAAATTGCCCCACATCAGCTCCACCTGAGCGCCTGCGCGCCGCCACCCGCCGTAGCCCGATCGCTCCACTTTGTTTTTACGTTCAATGTCAGTGTATCAGCTAATTTTATCGCGGCTCGCACATGATACGTAACTATATGTTTGATGAGGCGAAAAGACGGTTTGTTTTGATTCCGCACCGCCCAAAATATTGCGATATATTAAACAAAATGTTTAACGAAGTAGTGAACCGGTGACGTCTCTTGGCAAACTATACCTGCGCCTACCTGAGGCGATAATTTAGTAGGCTCACAATAAAATAAAAGATCTGTAGCATCCGATACGCCTCCTCGATCCAATCCAAACATAAATAACCTGTTGAGCCATAACTATTAGGGCAATTTAGGTAGCGCGGTTTGAGGTTGAGTTATGGTGATCCATTAGATGTAAAAGGGAGTGTGGGAACGGAGTGGCTGTGAGCGGTGGCGGTGGCTGGCTGTAGTGGCGCGAGGTGGCGGTGGCGTGGTGGCGGGCGCGGGCGAGGTGAACGCGCCGCGCCGGCTCTGCGGCTGCGCGTGCGCGTCACGACACGGCGAGCACGCTTTTCGTCGCTATTTCCGCAACAAGTGTTGCTTTGCGGGGAGAGGCCCACACGGGCGGAACGCCCAACGGATCACGTTTGACAATTGTGCCCACGCTAATCAACCGAAGTCCTCGGCGTTGTCAATTGTCAACATAGACCGCTCGAACTTCATAATTACCCAGTTTTCAGACTCTTACCTCGAAATTACAGAAAAGTCAATTTTGCTTGTTGACTTCTGGCTTGCTTTTTAGTCTGGTAGTATTAGACATTGAAAAGTTCAGTTAGAATTTCATATTTCCATGACTTTTAAAATAAATCTGTGTGCTAATGTATTGATATGTGTTTTTATCGAATCTTTATTAGTCTCCATATCTAACTATTCTGATGAACTTTAACATGTAGGTGTAGGTAGGTACAGTCGACAGGAGATCAATGGTAACACTTGCAGTAGGTACGATTTCAAGTCTTACGACGCAAATAATAAGAACTGTCAAAAGTAAAAAGTGTTACCATTGATCTGCTGTCGACTACCTATATTAGTAAGGTAAAGTACCCCCTATTGTCTTTTAGCTCTTATTTGTTTACTCTGTGTGTGGGCGCGCGTGTGTGAACGACTTGTTTGTTGCCTTGAGGCGTAGCAGTTAACAATAAATGGACAGGTACATAACTACATACATACATAAGTACCTACCACAACAGTCTATTTATATCCTCACTGTTGGGATACCGTGATACCGGCCTTCGCTTAGGTACATCGAGGAAGCTCGGACCGTGGGCCATTGCGAATTAGAAATAAATGAATAAATCCCTAAATGCTCACTTCAAAATACTAATATGAGTATTTAATATATTTAGAAAATTGTTTTAAATCATTTGCTTTCTTACAAAAATGCGAGTAGTATTTTTATCCAAAAAAGTAGTAGCGTTTCTATATGCGTTTTCTAATTTTAAGCTAACTTTGACAGTTCTAAAGGCCTTTTTATAATTTTTGTGTAGGAAATAGAGGGAGAATTTTAAGACATGTCAGATTTAGTTTAGTTTTTATATTTACCAATATTAGCAAAAATCTGCACCTATAGGGGCCTCTATCAGTGGCACGTAATTCAGTCAAACCAACAGGAAAACCAACTTTCCTTATATTAATGTAAGTAGGTAAGACATATTTTAATTACTTTTTGCCGAAATCTGAAGCTTCGTGTATGTAGATTGTAGGTGGCAGTTGGTGGTATAGTAGGTGTGCAAATGTTTACTAAGAGAATGTTATGTACAAAACCTACAGTATAATTTGAATTTCTACTTGTGCGTGCGTCACGAATATATTACGTATGTCGTGCAGTCGAATAAATGGGTAAATTTGAATCTAAGTTATTTATTGGGGTACCAGCTATATCGTTCCCAAGACGAAAACCTATAATGATATAGCCGATTCCAAAATAGCTATTATTTCATACATTTTACTCGATGCAAGAACTTTCTGAGTTTCTAATTAATATTATAATAGTAGTACTTATCTTCTTTCTCAATTTAATATTTTTCGTTTCATAGGGCGGGCGCACAATATGTTCCTAATTGACCGTCGTAAATTTTTATTGACATGAAATCCTTTCCTATGTTTATCTCGAGATCAAGACGAATCTAACAGCACCATTTACATCAATATCCATCAAACCGTTTAGGCTGCAGGAGCCTACTAATGAACCGACATACATACATTATGTACTCTCCAAAAACATTACCCTCTTTCTTTCGTCAGTCGGGCATAAAACACTTTTCGTTGTGTTTGGACGTTGTTTAAGGTATTTTTGATATGTTAGTCAATCATTCTAGACTTGTCTGTTATGGTTTACAGTTAATAAAATAAATATTTATAAAATTTAATGGGCATATCTTAAATGTCAAGGCGATTGGAATCGTTTCTTATAAGAAAATAACAAATAATCAAAACTGAGTGAATATTTAATTCATTTATTTTAAAATAGCCTGCAATAACAAATAATTGTTAGCTTGTTTTTTGCAGTCCGGTTTTTAAAGCAAAAACTTGCATTACGCTTCTGAGGTAGGTATATAATATACCTAGATAATTAGATATCTAATTTCTGTACCTACATCGTCTCTGCCTACTTACAGGAACAATGCGTGACTTTAGTATGATAGATACTTAGCTTGATAACCAAACACTTTATTGCACAAAGATGCATGCATAGAGAAAAAAGTTGAATTTATACAATTTGTACGAAGGCCTTATCGCTCAAATCGATTTCAGCCAGCCAAGTGGAATTGGCCTTCGCTAGCTCTAGTGGAATAGAAAGACGAATATAATTGTAAGATTTTATTATTATTATTATTCAATTATGGACAGACAGCTCATCGCTGATATGTCCAATTTGTTTTTGAATGCGTCAACTGAGACGGCAGAGACAACATCATCCGGGAGTAACGCGCGACATTGGTGAGGTGCTGAAGGTGGTGCAGTCTAATTTCATATTATATTTTCTAACAAAAAGCAAAATGCCAATCCCTTACATTTCTCTTTCTAATCTACCTTACCTACTAGCAATGCCACTTGGCTAGGGGGCAAGCAACCCCAGACGAAAGGATGTGTATGTGGTAATGGTAGTAGGTACTACGTACTGTTAGTAATTTCACAAGTTGCGAAACAATCGTGTTGTTTACCTTTACGTACGTCATCGAATACGCAAACACCACGCACAGACTTGCTGTCAAGTGCCAGTTTAGAAAAGCCAGCCGGTGTCGTCACGTCATTCAACGCGTAACGTTGAACTCGTGTCCTCGACTACTCGCGAAGCGATATGGAAAAACCTTTACGTGAACTACAGTCAGAGTAGATAGATATACTACAGGGTTTAACGGCCTTTCCGTTGAGCCTGTAGCTATAGGTCTACATATTTCGCAGGCCCTTGGCGCAGGCAATGCAAGGTGAGAGGCAAAGGGAACTTATTTTTGCATATATCTCATTCGTTATCTGTGATACGAGTTCAGTTACAAAAGATGTGAAGAAAGTAAGATATAAGACGAATTTATTCATTCGCCCTAAAACATTTGAAGTTCAATACCTGTCACCTAATTGTGGCTAGTTTAAATCTGCGTGCATCTTTCGCAGTCCCTTGGCTTACGCACAGGCAAAGCAATGTGAGAGGCAAAGGGAACTCATTTTGGCATACCTATATCTCTTATTAATTATCCATATGCTGTAAAGAAACGAGATTCGCCTTAAAACATTGAAGTCTTGTAACTTGTGACCAGTTTAAATCTTGGCTGCATCTTTCGCAGTCCCTTGGCTTACGCAGGCGAAGTTAGGTGCGAGAGGGAGCTGCACCGGCCCGCATTCCGGGCGCATTCCACGCGCGGCCCGGCGAACGACCGAGTGCGGCCTAGCTCGCCGCAAATATGCAGTCGCCGGAATGCCATCAGCTATGGCAATAAACAACGTAATCAATCGCTATTACGGGTACTTTAGCTACTCTAAGGACGAGGTTCATAGACAACATTTGAGAGCAAGCTTGAATTTCGTAGACGTTTGTGACAGTTGTAAGAGCGAGCTCAAGCTAAGCTCGTGGTCCAAAACTGTCTATGATTCTTGGCCTTAGAATAGCCTTATATTTGATGTCAAAGAAAAATTACATACGTAAACTCACATCTGTTTCCTGTAGCAGTGGCAGACACGATAATTCGATCTGCTGCAATCCTGACAAACCACTTTCGCTTCCTCCGCACTAATCTGTATTAATTGTGATAAACACATGAAGTAATTACAATTACTTTGTCATTTAAGGATTTTCAGACAGTGTGGTATGTACCTCAGATCAGGGAACTTCTTCAATCTTATTGACTGATCTGAGGTATGTACAGTCAACAGTACATACGATCACAAATATATGTCAATAACAATCAGTGTCTTATTACCGTCGCACAAAGTGACCCTTGATGTCTCAATAATCAGTTCGAGTGACCTCAGTCAGTATCTTCTTTATAGCGCGGGGGTTCACCGTAAATATGTATCTCATCGAGTATCATAAAATCACAAATAATAGTCGAATATAAAAATAGTTGGGTGTAGCAGCAGCTATTAGGCGTTATAAGTACAGTCGTGGAAATACCTGGATAAATCACAAAAAACTAACTTTTTAACCATACACACGATTAAGGTCTTAATCCAATGAATGTCATAAAAGCGCTGTCATTATGGTAAAACTCCATTGCTGTTAGGCTTAACACATGAACGTGATTCAAAGTTATTCCACGGTTTAAGACGGTCACTTTTTTTTAATGAACTTTACGCTTTTTAACGAAGTGAGAAATGGACAAAAACAACGTTTATATATATATATATACTTGAGTCAGCACATTGTATGTATCTAAAATGTCTCGAGTCATGCTTATTTTTATATTGGAAAATATCATTTTTCACCCCAGAATGCTCTCATAATGGTACTCGGATGAAAAATATATTTACGACGAACGCCTGGCCTGTTATGTGACGTCAAGACCTAGGTCAATCAATAAGCTGTACCCAACGAACTGACGGTCTGTCGTTTTTCGTTATCATAATATCGTTCGCATTAGTGAATGCAGTAGATATAACTTTATACAATTCCGCTTTCATTTTGTTATCGACTATCGTTAAAACAATATTTTAGGTATACCTAATTATTTTTAAATGATTATTATGAGATATGCGGCCCCTCATTATTATGTTAATTATTTTAGATCAGTCTGAATCTGAAATACATTTGTAGCTTGTCTCCGACTTACGCCGAAACATAATTATTATAATATAAGTATAGTGTAGATATATAGTTAGATGTTTGTTTATTAGGATTTTTGAGATATTTGTTTTTCAATAACTCTCTAGCAATGACAAATTTTGGCCACATAAATAGGGTTACTACCGGAAACTCTATTTACTCAAGAACCGCGAGACTGAATGTGTCATCACATGTCGATTGTTAATTGTTAGTAAAGGTTTGCTCACGGAAGGTATAGATAGCCAGCACCCAACTAATTCTTACTAATGAAAATAAATACCGAGATTTCATACGCAAGTGGAGCCGGGGCCAAATGTTCGTATTTGATACAAGGAACCCGTAAATAAACAAAAATATTCCGAGAATGTAATGCGCAATAATGTTTTGCGGATGCCGCAATCGAGGGGGTCCGTCGAAGCCTTTCCCCACTCCTCGCCAGTTTCCGGGTCGACGAACGTCGCCTGTGACCTTGAAGGCCGACTTACCTAGCCCTTCGAGTTGGCTCGAACAGTTAAAAACAACGTTTAAAAACATGGTAGACTTAGAAACTCGGTAGAGAGGTCAGAGGGGTGAAAATAAATTATGTTTATTCGCAGGTTTAGCTACAAAAACAAGCTTAGTTTCATTATAAGCACTAAATAAGCTAGTAAGTACTAAATAAGCTATCCTCAAGTCAGCCGAAACCATCGGCACGCAAAAACGTTTGCAAAAAGGGAAAAAAATAAAATAAAAATAAATGTAGAATAGTTAAAGCGTTACCATTGAAACAAATTCGTGAAATAAAGCCTGTCACGGAATGACAAGGTCGCAGGTTCAAGTCCTGCCCACGGCTAGAAATTTGTCATCATTTTAATTTCTAAAATAAAATAAATAAAAATTAATAGCTCTATGTATATCGACGCCTCTCCGTGTCGTAAACACCTGCTGAGAAGAATTGCCTACCTAGAGTGACATTATTGAAATGCCACGGCAAACACGAATCTGTCGAACTGGATTTTTCTCTTCCACAACCACAAGTAGGGCAACTTTCAATGTTATCTGTGTAGTAGGCTCTACGCCGCGTAGTACTACTAGATCTGTGTCTACGCTATAACTAAACCCACAACAGATTGAATTGAATGAATATGCTCATCATTGTGGAAATAGAATGATCCGATCCAATAATGTGAAAATAACTATGCAAAAATCACCTCTAAACTTAAAATAATAATAGTTGTTTTTGTTTATATAATAATAAGACACTAGCGGGGGACTCCATGCGTAGGTCGGTTATTTTTCAAACTCATTTATAGGGGTGTGGTAGTTTCAAGGATTGTAATTTCTTCAATATCTAATCCCAGATCCTACTTCCTCAAACAATAAGCTCGCCTGCAAATTAGTTCTTTTGGTATCGTGTGACAAAACAAGTCAGTGCCTTGAGTTTGTGACTCAATGACGACGGCGGCACTTGCATCGTGCGTTGTACGGCGGCTGCGATGTAAACAACCGGCTTGTCTAGGTTAGGGTTGACAATATTTCCAAAAGCTAAACCAAAAACGCGAACATTTGCGATAGTAGAGCCAGAAAAGAAAGTTACAATATATACAATATTATTGCAACAATAGCCATTTATAACCGCATAGTCGATCCGATTCCACGTTAGTATTACACTGAAACTCAGCCACAAAACGAAGAAGTCACACTGACTTAAGATCAAAAATACGGTGTAAATTAACTATTCCTAATAATAATACCATACATTGTTTTGAATCGGTATGATTCAAAACGATGTGAGACGGATCACGGAAGGACCAAGCCACATTTTCACCGATCTCATATTCCAATTATTTCTGAGTGTTTTTAAAATACGAATAGGTACCTACTTACCGCTGCCATACTCTATGTTTTCTGTCCATTGTCGTAATATTTAGGACAATGGACATAAACATAAAGATTTCCACGGATTCAGGACACCAGTTAAAACTGGTTAGTGTTTTTGGGAAATAGGACAGCTGGCACAACCCTAGGCTAGGATAGGTAGGTGCCCTCCGAGGCCACCGCGCGCAAATAAACGCGCCTCACGTTTGGGTGTACCACAAACTGTTTTGTTTGACGCTAACGTAAATACCACTTAATAAGTACTAAGTGACGTAGCAGTAACGATGAAACTTTTTGACGTCACGTAGTTCACTAGAAAACCTTATAATTTCCTCATGCCCCTTTGTACGTACCTACTTTAGATCATAATCATTTTAGCTCATTCGGTTTGGTGGTTGAATGAAAATCCAAAGAGGATATTTCAATAACTCTATGGAACCAGTAATATAAAACTGTATTTATAATATTACTTATTAACGACATGCTTTATTGTGTAGGTACATGTTACAAATTATAAAATCCGAGAGACACAAATTAGTTATTTGCTGTGGAAATTTTTCTAATAACGACATGTATGTATATCGTGTTGTTTAAGTCAGTGATGGTAAGTATAAAGAGTTAGTCTACAATCTAAAATTACCCTAAAAACCAACTTCATTCACTTAATTAAAGTAAAGGTAAACAAACAAACGCTAAAGCGATTTAATTGCGCGTCGGAAACAATGGAATGTGCAATTAGGGCGGTGTCGTCGGCGTCCCCTCTTCTACCATCTAGGCACGTTAGAGGAAATTGCGGCAGAGATGATGCGAACAATATTATCAAAAGTATGGCATTCAGGTTGGTGTATATTTTTTCTAGGGTTCAGTATAATAATAATTATCGTTTTATTTTCAGATTATTAAGGTCCATAATGATGTTAGTATCAAGTTACGTTAGTATCCTTAAATACCATTAGATAGTTTAGGGGTTTTGAAATTAGTTCCGCTTCCATAAAGTCAGAAGTATAGTCGCACTTCATCTTCGAATGAACATGTGGATTTCATAAGTGTGCCTTCATCAGTAGTTGTTGTTTAAAAACACCAAGATTCCGAGATATCGCAGCCTTAACTTCGCCAATGTCGTGCGTCTAAACGTTTGCATTTATCTTCAGGCACAGGAAATGAATAGCAGTTGAAACTGTAATTAAGCTGTAATTGAACTGTGTGAATGAATACTGCTTTACATATTTCGTTGCGTGTGTCACAGTACGTATTGTATAGAGTTCCGAATTGTATTTGTACGTTTTTATTGGCTAGAACCGGTTACATGCTCGTTTCACGGCTATTAGATAGATAACATTCAAAATTAAGTGCCAAAAAGTTAGTTACTCCATTGATATTTAATAGTCTGGAACGAAACCATTGGCAACAGTACGGAAACGCGGCCTAGCATTAACCATAATATGAATAAGAACATGGCTATTGCCGTTTATTGAGAAATATTTAAAAATGTATGCGCGCCGCACTATTATTATTGCTCTTAATTTGCTGTAACTTTTTACCAACATCGATCAGACTTGGTTTGCGATAACAACTTCTATGGGGTTGTGTCTCTCAACGCAGTAAAAGATAATATCGTTGGCGTAGGTATGTTGGTCGGATTACTGGTATTACCGGACCGTTTGCGCGGGCGGCATGCGTAAATATAGGTACGGTCTAACACAAAGAAAAGTGTACAAGAGTTTTAAAGGGTGAGATTATCTCAATAACTACTTGAAATATTGCAAGAATTCGTTCACTGTTAAGAAAGATAAAAATAAAAACTATGTTTACAGTTACATAATTATTAAATTCGGTTCAGTAGTTTTTGAGAAAATCTCAACCTTATTAAGGCCTCCTGTATATTTGTCTCTGCCTTCGTGTGTACAGTCGAAACATAAGTATAGGGGCCTCTTATGGTTGAGATTTTCTCAAGAACTACGAGTACCTAGTTGTAGTTTTCCGAGACCAATTATTGTAAAAATTATTTCACTAGTGGATAGATTTTAGTAAAAACTCCTATGTACATAATACTAAAGAATTTATAAAAATCAGTCGCATGTACTTTTTGACTCCTGTACACTTTTCTCTAAGTTAGACCGTACAAGAGTCCTGCGGAGCAGGCGGGCCGCGGTCGGTTCGAAGGCAGGTCACGCGCTGCGGGCTGCGTCGTCGGCTCGCCGGCCGCCGCACCGCAAGCATTTTATTACATTCCCCGAATAAATGCCCTCAGCGACACCACAGAAAGCCTCCGTACTACGCATCGTATTATTTACCCTAAAACATTTCCCGGAGGGCTAGCCGGAAGGCCTTTTTTACGCGCTCAAGTCTTGTCAAAGTCTGCGGGAACGAAATTTTTGTACTACACATTCCTGTATTACACACCTCTCGCGTCACCCAATGCCATTGATCGTCCCCTGCATTTTCGCCTATAGGTTCTCCAAGAGTGCAAGCACAATACCCAATGAGTTTCGATATACGTGTGTAGGTCGACATTACTATGCGATTTATGTAGGTACGTCCGTCTACTACCCCTGATATCTGCTACTCACCTTACACTACCGGTTTCGACTGAAGAAAGGTTAGGAAAACTTTAACTATATGGATAGTAATAATTAAGAATAATCAATTAATCAAACAACACTCCCAATACTTCCATTCGCAAATTGATAAATTAATCACCCCGCAGCCGTACCTGATTAATCTTCGCATAGCAAATATTTACGTTAGTATCTCTAAGACACCGAGTTGTCTACTTGACGCGGTACATTAATCTTTAATATCACACACAACACAACACATAATTTATCATGCTAGTTAATAAAGCAGGTGGTCCGGCGTACACGAATACGACTATCGATCACCTTATGACAAAAGTGGTTTTACGTTTTTCTATACTTTACTCAGTTGGAGTAGCATTTAGTCTTGGATGATATACCAAGGTAGCTGAAAATCTTGACATTGGTCTGTCCTATGCAAGCAGTTCTACCGATAGAATAGAACTTCATACACAGCGTCTTTTATCTAGGAACGCATAGTTGTATTGTTTCTCGATGTTCCGTTTCCTTCAGTCTTGCCTTTTCCGCCTATCAATAAAATTAGTATGATGCAAAAAAATTGAACTAACTAAGTACCTACGTCACAAGTCACACAATGGCCTTAGAAATAGGTCAAATTCCAGTGAAAGAAATTGTTGCAAAAATTTTAAAATACCTTAAAATGTAAAAAAAAAATCCAAAGCACAGTAACGATGCACATCAAATTTAAAAAAAATTGATAGTTAAAAGACATTGCCACATTTCAATGGAGCTTTGCTCCACCTACAAAATTACGTGACCATTTAATATCATTTTGTTGGGGACTTATTACAGGTTTCATATTGCGTAATCATAATCAGTATCATTTTCTACTACTATCGCAACTCCTATAGAAGAATAACAAAAAAAAAATGAATAAATCGCTTCGATTTCTTACTATTTTCTGAATTCTTAATTAAGCTGTTTTTTCGAATCGCAACTTGTACAAAACTTCTTTTTAGACCAATAATTTTATGAAAAAACGGAGATATTTTTACATTTATTCGTTATCTTGTACAACTTGCGTACAAGTTGTACAAGATGGTGGGGCAGAATCTGGCATTGTCATTTATTGTAAATATTTATTTTTTATTTTTCCCCAAATTCTTAAAAGCCAATGGGCGTTTTTGGAGCCTTTTGAAATTTTCGCGGCCAGAAACCAAATATGGTTATTTAGGTACATATTGGCAAAGTAAATAAAACATATTATGGCAGCTCATCTGTAACCTCAGTCCGGGCCGAGATATTCGACTTTAACTTTTTACTTCCGTTGAACTCAAATATCTCGGCCCCGGTGGAGGGTAGAGACGTCGAATCAACATTTTTACATTCACTATGAGGTCGTCTACAAGAAAATGTTGTTCCGGGATTTTTACCTTCAGTCAGAGCAGAGATATTTAACTTTAAGTAAATGACAAATGTGAGAGAGGGGGAGGATATGCTCATTTTAGATAGTGCACCGGCCATCTACTATAACTTTTGTTATAACTCATCCCGACTGGGCCACTAGAACTCCGGTTCTTTTTAGATGGCCGGTGCATCTTCTAAAATGAGCACATCCTCCCCCCCTCTCACGTTTGTCATTTACTTAAACTAAATATCTCTGCCCTGACTGAAGGTAAAAAATCCCGGAAGGTAAGAATCTTCTCACATCCGGTGTATCCTCTACACCACACCCCCTCTCAAGTTTTATGACTTTACTTAAACTTAAATATTTATACCCTGACTGAAAGTAAGAATCCCGGACTTCACGATGAACGTAAAAATGTTGCGTCTATGTTTCCCCACTCATCCGGGACCGAGATATTTGAGTTTACGTAAAGGAAAAATTAAAATCGAATATCTCGCAAATTCCCATGGTTTTAAAGACCCTACTGTCGTCGAAAGGCCACGACTCGGCTGTTATAAATAAATACTTTCTCTCTCATGTTACTTTAGTTTGTCATTTTATTTAAACTCTAATATCGCGGAGACTGAAAATATTTTAAATAAAGGTTCCTTTTTCCCTATTGAGGTAAGGAACCCCCACCCCCAAAACAGTAAAACTTTTTCCGGTTACCCTAAAACATCCAATAAAGGATCCAGACGATCTCAGTCGTTTATCAGCATCGCCTAGCTAGGATACATAATTATTATGCTACTATCACGAACCCCTAACATTTAAAGAAAAGTATACAGAAGCGTTAAACACGTTGGATATAAACACACGCTGACTCATATAACTATATCCAGAGTCCGACATACACAAAAATAAACTCTTAACTCCCAAGCACACCCCTAAACATAGTAAAATATACCTAGACACTGAAAGACGTTTGAATACGCCTTACCTACCTTAATACAAAAACAACCAGATAAACATAATTACAGTCTCGCACACAAATTACACCCTGATATATACATACCCTACGATACAAAAACCCTGTTTAACGCAGAAAGAAGCAAACACTAAAAACACAACTAGAAACAAAAACGCACCCATCTACACACAAACATACCTTTACGAACAACACAAAACACAGGCAACTGCATTTGTAACACACAAAATACAGTCATCTTTATGCATGAGCACACAACCAAACAAAAATACTCTTTAGCGTATAAAATACAATATGCAAATACACACAAATACGCCCCACAAAACACCTAGAATCAACAACGCACTCCTCAAATACAAACATACCTTTACGCAAAAAAAAATACATAGACAAACGAAAACTGTGAAAAAAAATGCTCCCAAATACTCACAACACACTCTATGGTACTTACATTCAGTTTCAAAATACACTACCATACTCAGACGCGCAAAACTAATTAGTACGATATCTAGGGGAATTTTTATGTGTAAGAGAGTTTTTATGTACCAGTATTTTTGTGTTATTTAGGGTGTGTTTTGCTCATCCGAGTGTAATTTTGACTGGGATTCAAACCAGAGACCTTGCCATTCTTTTTCAACTAATGTTGAGCTAATGCTCTGTTGAAAACCGTGACTCGAACCAGATCGCCGATATTAGGAATAGTATCTTATTGTATTTGGATCTCGTTTGGTGTAAGTTTGAGAGTGTTTTAATATGTAGGAGTGTTTATGTGTGCAAAAATATCCTCTAACACATACAAACACACAGAAGTGTAACATACGCCGCAACAATCGATGTACGGTCGTTAGCACATCAAGCGTATCACACTGGCACCATACGCAGGAGTTATACGATATATTTTGCAATGGTTTCTTTTATGGCTTGTTACGGCGTATGTTATACTTCTGTGTATTTTTTTCAAAAGGTCTTAACTTTTGTGTACAGACGACGGCACATCAACCTACAAAAAACCAAACTTTGCAAACTACGTCGTATAACCCCTGCGTAGCGTACAATGTGATACGCTTTATGTGCTGTCGACCGTACATCGATCACCTAGCCAGAGGATGCTGAGGAACCATTTAGTGTAGTTCAGTTCGACAAGTTTACACGGGAGAATCTAACTACACCGGACAGTTACACTAAGGAGGATATTTATTATGGGAAATGAAATAAATATGTTTTTTACGGGGGGAGGATGAAAAAATAAATTAACATCAAAGGGGAAGTGTATTATAGATGGCAGATGCGACGCCTTATGAAATAAAATACATTTCACTTTATTTTTAGGTGAGGGGGAGGATATTGTTCAATGTACATGTTGAACCGGATTTCCGCTTTGGTTGACCGCAAAAAAACGTCTAGGGGGAGTGTATTGAACATGGCGGATACGACATCTTAAGGAATAATGGGAAACACAATTTATTTTTGGTTTGGAGGGGGGGGGGGGGGGGGGGTTATATTGCACATGGTGCACCGGATTTCCGCTTTTGATGACCGGAAACCAATAAATTGTCACAAAGGGGGAGTATATTGTAGATGGCAGTTGCGACATTCTCCTCTCTTTTGGTAAAAGTTAAACTCTATTATCTCGGCCCGGACTGCGGTTAGAACCCCGGGAACAACTTTTTTTCTCTTTTTGTATGGTCTCCTACACAGTAGATATGAAACTGATTCTGGCCGCGCGAAAAAAAAAAGGCACCACCCTCCATACGAATGTGCCCATTGGCTTTTATTTAAACGCTGTGCAGAATTAATGTATGTCATATGCCTAACCATCCATTTAATTTAGTCGAATGAATTCAAGGCCATCCTGTAGATACACATTTAGTAAGAAAGAACTGTTGAAAGCCCCCGTACCCGATTTCCGCATTACGAATTTTTGAGGCACCATTGTTTCACGGAGCTGGTGCCTCCCCCCGCCCTGGCGTGACCAGCTTTCCATTAGTGCTCCGTGCCAGCTATGCTTTACGATCGTGACCTGAATCACGGTAATGGTATAAGGAAAACAGTAATTCTCCTACACACAAAGCGGCCGTTTTCGGCACACGCACTGACGACACGAAACTTGGATTACTTCAAATGACGCCAGTCAGGGCTGCTGCTGTTAAAAACGCTTGCACTGGATTAGATATAGGTACCAAATTTTTATCTTCAACCAGTCTAATTACCCTAAAATAATTATAAGTGGTCTGTCGTCGTATAATCCTGACGTGGGTATCGAATCTGCGCCGCTTCCGACCCACTGTCACATCACAACCTAGCCACTGGTATATTGTAACTTTAAAATTGTTATACTGGCTGCTACCCTATGCACACGGGAGTCATCAAGATACAATGACTACGACATTACTGTTGCGTTTTAGGTGTTTACATCCTTACCTACTTAAGTATCATTAATTACCGCACCTGAAACATTTTCGGCGCTTTTCTTCCCTTTATTCGTATCGGCGAATTGCCATTATTAACATTTGCGAGTACATATCAATGACCTTTTCACGTTCGCTTTATCAAGTCAAGAATCAAGATCCACTCTGTATAATCTTAGGGTAGTAACAGCAAACAATGTGTAATGTAATCCTGTAACGTATAGGTAAGGGGTGATAAACACCTATTACTTTCACGAATAATAGTGATCTCTTTTGCTATTACCGTATCACGCAGGAAATATAAATATCGTTGGTAAAAGTGTCGATAGCTATCTAAGAAGATACCGCGCATCTATTATGATTTGTGCTATAACGAAGTACAGTAGATCTAGGGTTGCCACAGATTTTTTAACATAGAATCTGCGACCGAAACGCCTACATTTGCGGTCGTAACCTCAAGCACAGTAGTTAATAAATGTTATTGTAGTGTAAAAAAACTCAGCATAATGAAGATGTCACGAACGGCGGCGGCGGCGGCGGCGTGTTAAATTTGTTTAACCGCAGGGAAACGTTTGATGACAACCCTACTACAGTACCTACAGCTCAAAGTTGTAACTTAGGTACTCTCTACCTTTATCCTTTCCTATTACGTATTCTGTGCATCATGTTGGCGACAAATCCACAATAAAACCTTACATTTCGTAAGGTTTTATTGTGGCAAGATGATTTCTTAGGGTCTTATAATAGGTGTCTTTTAATTTATTTATTGGGTAGCCGGGAGGTAATATCACACACACTGTAATCTACCTTAGCACAGAATCGTGAGCTCTTTTGCTATTGCTTGTCGAGTTTCTATCGTACAGTCGACGTCACATCAACGATAAACAAAACCACTTTATATTTCATTGATCAAGAATAACCTAATGATAATGAATGTACATCAAAATCCATCAAGGCTAAAAGAGCCTACGATGGAACCGACATTCATGCAAGTACGAAAAGCATTACCCTCCTACTTATGACAATCGGGTAAAGAGGGAACTAAATATTGAATAGTTTCTTCTACTTCACGATTAGTTTCCGTCTGGTACTATTTTTGACGAACAGCCATCGGCCACAGGAAGTTTCAGTCATGAAACTAATGACAGTAGGTAATTCTCGTTTAATCATTGCATTATGATATCTATAAAGTGTTCTTCATGCTTTTAAATCCCACCATGGTAAGTAAGTTACTCGTACCAGTTTAGACTATTGTCTGATCCGGAATTTTCCTACCATCAGAATGTGTGCCCTTCTTGTGTTAGCTTATCGTTAGCTACATGGTCCGGGTCCTCGACAGCAGTATCGCATCATTATTGTACTTACTCGTGTTATAAGTAATTATTATAAAGTGTTTCTTGTTACTAACCTTCTTTTTCCATGCTTAAAAAGGTTCATTATTGAGCAGATTTTTATTATTAGTTATCATCACTCTTGTAAACGTCGCTCCAAACTTGTCTGTATAATCAACGCAACGGTTGACCGGGTGAGATTGAAAATGACGAATGCCTATACATAAATATTGTGTATGAAGATTACATTTTATTAGCGAAGTAAATACATAAACTCAAGCCTTTTTTCCCGTAGGGGTAGACAAAGACGAGACTTCCATCTGCTGCGGTCCTGGTACACATCTCTTGCTTCCTTCACATTCATCAATCTTTTCTGTTATGCACTCGTCGGTTTGCAGTAGACCGCACCACATGGCCCTTTCTTAACACGTTCACAGTCCCCGTACAAAAAAATGTTTTGATTTCCTTGTAAGTCCCGCCTATTATTTCAATGTCTGTACAAGTCGAAATACATCAAATTTGTTATGTGAGCACTTCAACACTGGGTGTAGCACTCTTCTGAAGACAATAGGACGTGAATGGACAGCAGCATCCACCAAAGACATCGTATTTACTTACCTTCCAAAAAAAATACCCTTAGTGTGGATCTGGGAGGCACATACTTTTTTCATCGTGCCACATATGTGGGGCACGGGTTTGTGAAGCTAGTTCGTCGTGCTCCATATATGGGGAACTGGACTGTGAACGTGTTAAAACACCAGTTTGGTCGACGTATGTCATCCTCGGTCTACCTTGCCGAACCTTTCATCAACATTCGTTTTAAGTATTTCATTCGTTACTCTTATAAATTTTATTATATTATATTATTATCGATATGTATCTTCCTGTGTGAATGGTCCAGGAAACTATTGGCGTGGTGTCCGCGGAAGTCGAGTCATCGTCCTCGAGTTGGGGAACAAACATCAATCGCCATCGCATCGCCATAACAGGCATTCTTGGCTACTAATTTGAATGCCATTTGTGTTCGAGCGACTCTACCATTTCCGTAAACACGTCGGAACTCCATTTGATTATTTTTTAACTGTAGTACTATTGTTTAGATTTTAGACGCCGAATGCAATAAATCGTTCTTAATCTAAGCATAGTTAAATTCCGGCGGACGACGTTTAACTAAAATTTCTTTATTTGACGCATGCCTGCGAAAATTTCCGCTTGTAGGTAGGTATGTCCGTAAAGAATAGTCAAGGCTTTTAGTGTAGACTCAGTCTTATACGACTTCCAAAAGGAGGAAGTTCTCAGCCGATTTTCATGGTTCTTTTTCTACTATATCATAATAATATTATGGTATAAATACCCCGAGTGTGGTTCCATTTTATTTGGTAATTATATGTAGACTAGGAGTTTGTCGTAAGGTTTAGGCGCAGAAGTCCCAATTCTCAAAATGGCAACAGAGTCGCATAAGGACTAATTTTCTAAATACCTAATTCTCTGAACGTCTAATTCTCTGAACGGAGCTCTTCAACAGATCACAAAAGTCTATTAGGTACTTACCTACTTAGTGTGTCGTAGAGGCGGCTGACATTGTAGTTGTATTGAAGAATTCATAAACTTATTTTCCTAATATTATTCCATAAAACTTTCATTCCACATTACTACGTCTCTGGAATTCTATACCGTACCTATAACTAAAAAAATTGTTCTGGCGCAGTTCATCAGTGTCAGTCGCTGAACCTACTGTCCACACTTAGTTATTAGTTTTTACATCGAATCTAATAAAAACATATGAATAAAATTCACATTTACTATACCTACCTATACATACTTATCTCGGAATTCGGCATGTTGACATTTTTAATGTGTAGGTGGTTTAAACTGGTTTCCTAGAAAATGTAAATTAACCGTGCAACTAATAATTTGTACGTCTAGTTAATGCACCGAATGTCGGTCAAGTTACAAACAAACAGGTGGAAGGAATCGACTTGTTATTCCACAAATGGATGCGTGTGGACTGCGTATGATAACTTTGAATAGTTTGAATTTATAGTAAAGCCGAGATTCATAGACAATTTTGAGCGAGAATCCTCTTAAACTGTCCAACTTCTTTGGAATTTGGCATTTGTAAGAGCGAGCTCACGCTAAGCTCACACTCAAAACTTACTATGCCTAAGATCTGCCAATGCGATATAGGTACAGTGTATGTATGTTTTGTGCTACGACATTGCGGGAAAAATTTAACATACATCTTAATACAAATGCGAAATGACATGAATGTGAAAGTAATTTTTTTTCGCGAATCTCGAAAAGTCGTAGAAAAAAGGTGTTCAGTTATTTAATTTATTAGATACCGATACTAAAGCTGCCCAGAAGTTACAGTGGGAGAGCAAATATCACTCCAAGTGTAAACTCAGCCCTTACGCTCCTGTAACACGGTCTATATTGCACTGGCATTGTGTAGCTGTACGTGCTGTCGACTGTACTCGGCACAGCACAGTACAGCCGGCGCCCACACCAGGCGGCGGCGGCCAAAGCCGGCTCGTTCGTTATCGAGGTTGCGCAACTTGTTTTGCTCCACATTTTCTGCCACCTATTCGTGGGGCCCACTCCCAGCACCGCAACGTAAATATGCCCACATATTTTACGATCCTCACTGATTACGTAGCACGCCTCGCTTGATAAGACAGTGTTTCCTTCCACACATCATTGTTATGCTAATTGTCAGCGAATTAGAAGCGTGGCATGATTTGTACCTACATTGATTGGGCACTCGTATTTTTGAATAAATACACAAGTCATTATTATTCCGCTAACGATACCAACTCGTAATGATGGGTTTGTTTTTATTAGAATTGAAAACGGATGTGAGAAAAAACGTTAGTAATCTGCATTTGTCGTACGTTACGTAGCGAGTGGTGTGAGTGAGTGAATGAACAGCAACAATAAGAGGCGCGGGCGCTCCGCTCCATGTGAGGCGGAGCGACCATTGATATCTTCATTCAGGGACCGGAAACATAAATCAGTACCACGACGCGAGCCGCGGCGGAATAATTCCGCGTGTCTCCTATTTGGGCCCAGCCAGCGGCCGCCGCCGCTCGCTGTGTGTACACGGGCTATTGTTTACTAAAACGGCGAAGGAAACATCGTAAAAGGAACCCCTCTGATTCCTAAATTCATGAAATAAAATTTAAGATTGTTTGAAAAAAGCTAGCGCATAAAGAACCACGCCAGACTGTGTCACATGTCCGACTATACCTACTTGGCTCTAAAATCGGCTAATGGATCATTTATGAACCTTTACAAAATCCTAAAAGAACATACCTATTGCAAGAGATAAATACGACAAGCTATTCCATCTACCTGTACTCTACATTGCTCCGCAAACAACGAAAGTCGAAACATTTCCACTTTGTTTAAAAAGAAAGAATGTATCCGCCTTAAATTAGTCCAGTTTCGCAAACAACGAAATCATAAGATAACCGGATATCCGGGAACGTAAGCGCATGTGAAGTCACGCCTTACTAAGCGCTGCATCTAAATGTAGTCCAATGACGCCAATTATCAGCAGACTATCTATTTGCAGTGAAAGTGCACTGAGTCACGCTGACACGCGCCGCCCGCCGCGACGTGGGCTTATAGTATTATAAGCCAGTAGGTACACATCAAAGCACATCAAGTGTAACACTTTGGACCGTACTTATTATGTGTGCCTTGAAATCATTATATTATGTGAGTTGAAATCACATTGCAAGTGTTACCATTAATCTGCCGTTGTCCGTACATAGTGCTGTGCCTGCGCTGCCCGCTGTTGCGTCCGCTGCGGATGCATTGGCTTAGGTTTAAAATACTATAGATCAAGGGTCCACACTAAAACATCGGATCATCATCAGCTCGTATCAACCACTGCTGGACATAGGCATCTCCCAAGGCACGCCACTCAACCCGATTCTAGGCTTTTTGTATCCAGTCCATGATACCATCATCCCTCCCATCGGTCGGGAGGTATCCCACGCTACGTATACCCGTGCGTGTGCTCCACTCGAGAACTCGTCTACCCCATGTGGTTGTCGTTTCTACGACAGATTTTACCAGCCCAATGCCACTTCAGCTTGCTGATCCTATAAGCAACGCCAACTACTCAACAAACATCGCATAGTGCAATCTTTCTTAGCCTATCTCTAACAAGGTGGGTGACGAATTAGAGCGATTACACTATCCGATGTTTAGGATGCAATTTTTGGATCGCTATTTCCAGCGTATTCACCTTGCATCTATAGTATTTTTAATCTAAGTGCATTGGCGATATTTGCAGCGCAGAACAGAAACCTGTTTGGATACTCATGCTGAGACAAAAATAGTACTTACCTTTCATTTTAGTATTTTGTAATAAATCTTGTGACTATCTAGATCGACTATGTAGCTCTATTCTAGGTTATAAAGTTAAAGCTAGAATAGAAACTGACACTTATGTAAGTCTCTTGTATTACCTAATTTCATGCGTAAGCTATTTTTAGAATCGGAGATCAATGTACTTATCGTTCACACCACAGAACAATAATAGAGGTTAGAATTGCATCATGGGGGCGGGAAAGTTGTAGCCCTCATACTTACATTGTGTGAGATTCATTACTAACCTCTATCACCCTACCCCCTTGTAATACTAGGTACTAATACTGCTAATTGGTATCTATCTACCACTTATTGAGGAGGTATAATTCTGCCAATATCCAATTACTTATTTAGTATAATCAAGTAAGTACCTACCTAGAAAATTATACAAATATTAGTAAAAATTAGACATTGCTACTTCTCGGCCCAATAAATGTTGGATTAGTGACCTGTTTAGAATTATTGTGACTCTACATGTGACCAGGTATAGAGTTGAGTTAATTTATAGCTAATGAACTAGATGCCTGTTATTAATTAATTAATATAATATAATTAATATAATTAATTATTCGATACCTTTTTTTATGAATGACTCAATCCAAGTTGATTTTAGTTAACCCACTGAAGGGCCGCTGACTATCGACTCGAACAAAACAAGGAAAAAGCGCTTCGAGAATGATTGTCACGTGCCCATTGTTGTTACAAATCTGTCGTACAGTAAACAAAACAATTCTATTTTGTTTCGTCCGAGGTAAACAATCTATTTACGTTCTTTGTACAGTAGACACATCCACCTACACTAATCATTGTAACCTATGCCGTATTGCCTGCATTCAAGTTTACACTATTGATGTGGCTGTCAGCCGACAGGACACTTGCATAATGTACACTCATGACTATGCATAAAGGTACTTGCGTTGTATACTTATTAATTACTTACGAATAACAAACATTACGAGGTCTTGGCGAACAAATATATATTTTTTATAAAATATAGATATTCAGCTGCGCAATAAATAAGTAATTTTGAGTATGATAATTACAGAGACAAGATTCCGTTCATTTCTGGCGAGCATCTAAACACTAGAATGAAATCGGTGACTTTCATTAAAATATAGTCCTAGTAAAACGCTTTTATTAAACCACTCTCAAATGAAACGTAAGTGCTTCGTGAAGGAGAGCTGACGCGATGTGCATCATTGCAGTACACCTGGTGCATGTGTGGTGTGTGTGACGCAAAATGTTTATTCGACGAGCACCGACGAGCGTACTCAATGACTATAATTTTACAAAATTATCGTAAAACGTAAAAGCGGCGATGCGCAAGTCCACCATTAATAACCTGCCGCTACCTCTACCACTAAACACGCAATCACCGTTACACCAATCATTTGTTGCCTTGAACTTACGTGTTTGCTACATCGATTGCAGGACGTGATACGTTCCGAAGCTTCAATGGAAAACGTGATTTTCGGTATCGATCGTTTCATGAATTGGTGTCGTGGTACGAAGGCGAAGGGTGCGGGCGGCGGAGGCTGTAGTAGCGGCGTAGTAAGCGCGGTGGGTGGGGGAGGGCGGAGGGCCGAGCTCGTCGCGTTCAATATTTGTCAGTAGGTACAAGTGTAGCTTGATAATGATGGGCTGATATATGTTGTTATCGATGGTTTGTACAAATATCCGATAAATGTAGCTAATTCTACCAATCTTCATGCACAGTCCTTGTTTCTGAGCGATAAGTAGATTTCGAGCCTTCAGAAAATTATGTTCAGTGATCAGCCTATATTGAAAAATCATCTTTGAAGACCTTTTTAGCTTTTTCCGTCGCATAATACATTATAAAAAGGTAGCCAACGCGTCTCGAAATCGATTTATTATCGATATTTGAAACATACATCACTAGTTGTTGTGTGTAGTACAATAACATTCCAATAGTCTATAAATATCCGCTGGGCCGTGTGTGGGTGGGGTCCGCGGGGCGGTCGCGGGCGGGGCGGGACGGGGGCATGCAGCGGAGTTCATTTGCATCGCAATACACTGCACAGTGCACGCTCACCTCGCTGCACTGCATCGTGCGGCCGGCCGGCCGGGTTGACGACTCGCTCGGCCGACCACTCGCTCGACTGGTGCGGTGATGTGTGTGTTGTGTAGTCTGGCGACTGCATTGCGCTGCAGTCAGTGTGGCCATCACAAATACGAAAGAAACACATTTATCTATATTAATTTACACATAAACACCCATTGGCTCGCTATAAAAATTGTGTTAAGTTAACCTTAAACCATGAAAATCCTAATTTTAAGTCACGATTGTTAGTCAACAGGCCTAGTAAAGTCTTTGATACTGCAGCAGTGCCGCCTAAACTTGGGGTTTTTGATGAATCATCGAATCGATTCGTTAATTAGACATCACACGCCTGACCCTGACTCAAACTCCACTCATATTCAAAACTGTCTATGATTAATCTAAAACAACTTTCTTCCGGGAAATAATTCAGGGAATTTGATGTTTTAAAGGATATTTGTAGCACCAACTCAGAGAAATAAGGACGGGAGTTGCCTTACCTATCTTTAGCCGTACATATTTTTCTGCCACTTTTTGGGGGAGGTGAGGTAAAGACGTACAGCACACATCTGCACATTGCTGCACACTCGCAACAAAATTTGCCACGTCCATATAAACGCACACGAAAATAATATCGTCACACAAAGATAAAACACGCACACAAATAAACATTTCGTCGTAATTACACTAATGTTTACGACAACCACAAACGAAAAATTAGTGATGTGGTATGTACAAAGAACGATTGAATTGAATGGTGAAGGAACGAATGAAATTGATATACCAAGTTCGATTGTTTAGTTTTTTAATGTGTACTAACTAACTTTTCCCGCGGCTTTACCTTTTTAGATTTTCTATTCAAAATTCATTTTCACTAGGGAATTACATTTTTTCCGGAATGAAAAGTACCCATGTTTTAATCCAGCCTACGTAATCACCAAATAATGTTTTATCCAGCCTATTTAATCACCAACTGAACTGTCTCCTTGTGATTGATTAATTTTGACATCAAAACATCCATACTTTCACACTAATTATAATACATATTACAATATAGAACTATTATTTTTAGTGGGATTGAGGGATTTTTTGCGGGTATAAAATTACACATTTTGTATAAAATAATTATGGTTTAATTTCCGAAGTATAACAATTAAAGCCCTTTCATGTAACACCCGCTTGGCCAACTTGACCCACTTTCAGATTTCGACGTCCTATTACAGAAATCATTTCAATATAAAAATACTTATTATCTCATTCGAAAAAAAACAATAAAATATTTCCAAAGTTATTTTACATAATGCATGTAACTTCTGCAACTGTGCTAAATTTCAAGTCGATGTCATTAGTAGTTGAGGAAACCAGCTGTGAGCGACAGACAGACGCCAAAGTCTCACCTTTCTTTCAAGTTCCTTCTTTAACGGTTAGGTACATAATTGTAAAAACTAGGTAGGTAGGAAACGTTCATTACGTTTCATTTTAATAATAATGAAACAATAAAAATGCTAAAATATACTGCAAGGTAAACTTCATTCCCTTCATTCACTTCATTCGTTCAATTATTTTCCCACCACTACTCTAAGCAACCTCGTACCACGAGATTTTGTATCGCTAATTTATCGTTTTTTGGCCGTTAGACTTGTAAAATAAAATGCAGTTTTTGATGTTATAGTTGCATAAATTGATAAATAAATTACTTACGTATAATAAGAAACACCGTGTGTTGTAAAATTTGATGTTTCTGATCGCCTTTTACAGGAAACCACTGCACAACCAACCATTTTCGGGAGATGTGTTCAGCGATACGTACGGACGCAAAATGACGGCCGGTCGCGGCAACTAGTTTTTATAAACGGCGATGAACGATTCGTGCATGTACCTCGGCAGAGGGGAACGCCAGCGCTTGCGTACTCCCGTCCTTATTTCTCTGAGAGCACCAAATTCTGCTAAAACGATAGAAACTGCTGAGTATGGCCACACTGCACGCGTGCACCCCCCTGCATCCGCCGCCGCCCCCTGCTGGCCGCGGCGCGTCATCTTGTTTACTGGCGCCTACATTACGCGTCGCGGCTATTGCCACATCTTGGCTTACGAACGCTTTTATGCATCACACAAATAGACCTAGGCTATCATTATATGTATAGATGTTTATCTAAACAATACACCTGCTACATTATTACTAGATACCGATTGAAATAGGTCATGATCATACATCGGATTTGGCGGGGCACATATGAAATTGGAAGGACAACGTTGCTATATTGTTTTATTATGACGTGAGAATGCAATCAATATAAATTTAGTTCATTTAGGGCCCCGGCAAATCCGTTGTGTGGCAATGATTATAATTATTATGAGCAGAAACGATAGCTGATGTTTGTTTATTAAGTACCTATGTACTTAACTTACCTATCTATTGAAATCTAAGATTTACTGATTGCCATTCATATCTGGATTTACATAAGTGACGAATCGCTATATTCAAATGGAAAGATGGTGATCGAGGGGTAATCGTTACTAAGACACGTACGACAGACAGTATTAGGGTTGAAATGGAAGCGCTTATAAATCCTTTGATTATGGCTGCCTATGATTTCACAGCGTTATCAATGGTAATATAAATTTAAATCATGAAAATTATTGCTTCTTCCAGAAGATTAGAAAATGTAGAGTCGCCGCGTCTCTAATAATTTTTAAAGGTCATTGATGAAAAGTTGAGAGTAGCCGTCAAATACGTCTCTACATTAAGACCCCTTGGGCCCCAGTGGTTTGTTTTGTTTACGCTACTACGCCATCGCCATTTTGTTTCGTTCGTCCCGCGCTTTATTCTTGCACATGCGCCCTGCACGGACCTCGCCTCGCTGGCTCGGCAAGTGCGTAGTGCGTGCGTACTGCGTAGAGATACAAACAGCAGAGATCCGGCAACGAAACCTTCGTAACTACGCAGTACCGCGACCTTGCATCACGTTTCACTTATGTACTTTTATGGTTATGATAATATTATATGAAACCACAGTATCATTCGTAGGCCCGTTTTTAATGTTTCGACTAAAACAAACAGTTACCAACCTATACATGTTTATTTATAGTCTAAACTGTATTACACAATATCATTTGAACGCGTCAATATTTCCAAATATACCACATTTTAATGGTTGTATAGCGCCAAAACATGCCGAAGTTCCGTGACCGAGGCAGCGAACCCCAACCAAGCGGTTTCGATCGTAATGACACCAAGAAGACGCATCGGATATAAATTACAAAGCATAGTAAACTCAATCAGGTGAAAACTCGGCCGGCATAAGTTCCGCTTAATAAATAAATAACCACTCGGTAAATAGAACACCACGTTAAACGATTCATTACAAAAATCCTATGAAAACATACCGTCATTCATTGCTCACGCTTTACTTTATATTTGTTTTCTTTTATTTCCTGACATAATATTCTAGAGATCTGATATTATATTATGTATCTACAATACAACTTATTATCTTTGAGCAATGTGATAAAGATAAAACTGCTGACGTCGCTGCCGGTAACTGAAACCCGAGCCTGCGACACGAGATAATGTATCGTTGACTTATGTATGGGTATGTCGGCGACGCGACGCTTTCACCCGAGTGTGATTGATATCGCCCTCGCTCATATCGCACTTCCTTGTATACAGGTGGAATAACTTGACATACACCTTTTTGTAGCTTATTTTATTTATGTTACCTTGTCCTTGGGCTTTCTTTGACTACTTGATCTTGTTACTATTATACCTAATATAAACAAAAAGTTATTGTGTTGTCATGGACTGCAGATCAAATAATCTCTTTTCAGAAAATGTTTTGGAAGCATATCGTCATTCATTATCATTATCGTATCACAACAATATTTTATTCATGCTTCTCGTCCAAACTAGGTATTATTAGTACAAGATTAGAAGCGATATGGATGGCCAGATCCATATCGCTTCCCAGTGACCTAAATTTTATATTGACCTCCGAAACGATACGCCAGGCCTTGAGCTCCAATATTTCATTAAAATAGTAAAATATTTGATTCATTGTTCCTACTAGTTTGTAATGTAAATACCTATTTAAGTTTTAAGTTACTAAGCTACTTACTTAAAAATCCTTCTTTTCTCTAGGAAAACCCACACAAACTCCACAAATTCAGAATTTGAAAATATTGAAAACAATAGTCATTAAAGAAAACTAAATTGTGTCGAAAACATACTCATAGTAAAACCCGAATGCGTAATCGAATCGTTAATCAGGATTCAGGATAACATGCAGCCAGTTGAATATTTAACAAAATGAACCATTCCGTGATTGTATCCCGGTGTTTTCCAGTTTCGGTTCCGTCAACAACAACACGCGTCGCTAATTACCGCTGTGCGTGAGTCATGCAATAAAAGTGCCCAGTTTTAGTTTGTTATTGTACGTAGACGTACAAATGGGCACGCTTGCTTGCACATTCAGTGCGTTGTGCTAGATTGGCATTAGAGGCTATAATATCGCCCAATCAAAGTCCAATCTAAGAGAAAGGTCGCACGCTACCGAGAAAGCTTGTCAGGCGACCGACGAAACCTATGAACCTTTCTTGCTGCCCTCTTGTGCTCAGACTGAAATATCAGATTTTTCAATGAGTCTTCGGAATGTCGTTAGTTATTCAATTCGGCGTAGCTCAATTTAATAGCGTCCAAAGAACGTTTTTTTGGCATAACAAACCTAGTATTATGTATAATGATAAGCTTTGTCATTTCTATTGGTCCTGGTTTCATTCTGGTAAAAAAAACCATCTGGAGTCAGTTTTATATGTGCACTGTACTACAGTATCCGCTAGTGTCTCGCTCGCTACAAAAATATCATCTGCGTTGATATATTCTGCTCTGGCCTGACGTGCTGTATGGAAGAACCAGTTCTCTTTATTGTTCATGTTTGCCATCGTCGTCGTCACTATTTTGTGAAATTGAAGTCAATGTCAATGGTTATTTATTATTCTAACCAAGTATTTACGTATGAGCAGTGAATTGGGAAGCTGTTCGTAAGAAATATCTATTCATACTCGTAAAGTAATAATTTCTAACTACACACGCGTGTACTTTATATCGAGCATAATGCAATTTACTAGTATATTATGGAAGAGACAACATGATTATACTTTAGTAGACAGCAAAGCTCATAATAGGTACCCTTTATAGTGGAGTAAAGCGCTCTCTCCCCATGTGGTCGCCGGTCGCGCAGGGAATTGCTCCGTGGGAGGCTATTAGCAATAAATAATGGAGTTGTTCGCGAAAACAATAACAAATTAATCACTTGTAATTATGTGGTGTGGCCGTAAATGAACAGCGTGATAAACTTGCAATGAACCCGTGTGTTAGTGTTTGTTTATTGTTTGCTTGTGCTATTGTCACCTGGTTACTGTTCTAACTTCAGGTGATAAAGGGTTACGAGTGTATTACTGATCTGTCTCTTGGCGGTACTAATAATTATGTCAAGTATTAGTGCCTTTTCATACGCACCGGTTGCTAGGTATGCGGCGGCGAAGTGTATAACTCTTACTCTAGAGGCTGAGAGTTTTCATACGTACCGGTTAAATGTCATATACACTTGGCGTCGACTATCCGGCAACCGGTACGTATGAAAGAAAAGGCACGTACCTACACGTGCATCTTCTTGTATTTATTACGACAAGATTCAGATTTCAGAGACACTCATCAAGTATATTCTATTCCTTAACAACTACTGTCAAATTTAACTTATGATAGTTCTTTGTGGGGGCGAGCTCACGCTAAGCTCGGCCTAAGACTATGCCGTTATACATGTTGATTTTTACTTGACTGCGCAAGATATGGTTATGTTTTTCGAGTGTATGGATTTTAACATATGAGGTGTCGTTAGATTCGTATTGATTGTAGACGTGGCATAGGCTATAATTCTTTTTTTTAAAGCGGCTTAGATAGTTAGCAGTCGGGTTTTTTGTTTCTTAAATTAATTTCTGCTTGTTGTCGTTTCCGCTTTTTTTACTAATCTTCTTTTGTTGACGTCATAGTCTGGCTGGAGCCTAGGATTAATCACATAAAAATCTATGCAGTATGTAATTACTATGTATGGTAGCTTCATCATCATCAGCCCGTATAAGTCCACTGCTGGACGTAGGCCTTTCCCAAAGCACGCCACTCAACCCGACTTTGCCTCGGCCTTTTGCATCCAGCCTCTGCCAGCCACCTTGCGAAGCTCGAAGCTCGAAAGTTCCACGCTACGTTTACCCGTGCATGGCCTCCATTCCAGAACTAGTATATCCCATCGGTTCTACGACAGATGTGACCAGCCCACTTCCGTTTGCTGATTCTATGAGCAATGTCAACCACTTTTGTTGATGGATATCATCATTTCTTATTCTATCTACCAGAGAAATGCCAAGCATAGCTCTTATGGTATGGTAGCTTTGTTTATGAATATTTGTATGCTAATGAGATACTGTTTGTTTGTTACAGTATGCCAGTCGATAGACATCAGGAACAGCGCGTTGGAGATGCAGAAGCTGAATGGCTGTCGCGTGATAGAGGGCCACCTCAACATTGTGCTGATGGAGCGCGTCACCTACAAGAGCTTCGAGAACCTGAGCTTCCCTGATCTCAGGGAGATCACTGGATATCTCAAGATATACAGGTACGCGCTCACTCTCATCATTTTGTAAAGATAAGATACCCAGGATTTTTACTATTATTTACCGCTACAACCCCATTCATACGCTGAATTGTCGGGAAGAGATGCCTGGATGAGAGATGTCTGAATAAGACCGCCAATTGTAATACTAACTGTATTAGCCTATTTGTTTTGTCTTAATTCTTTTTTGCAATAAATAATATTTATCTTATCTTTATCTTAACACCCTCGATAGTCGTGCTATCCGAAGGGATCCCCCAGGTTGTCCTGCTATCACTTACTTGATAGGTTCGTCCGATACGGCTGCAATATGACCATAATAGCATACTTTTTCGCATTCCCCAGGGTCGCAACTGCTATTGACGATCATATATTTTATATCTCCCACTTTGTCCGCCTGCGACTCTGGTTTCCCATGACAACGTAAACAGGTCCAAATTGTGAATAAATACAACATAATATGAATTGTTGCAGATTGAAAGGCATCCGTAACCTCGGCGATCTGTTCCCAAACCTTTCGGTGGTGCGAGGAATGCAGCTCTTCAAGGATTTTGCTCTTATCTTATTCGATAGCGAAAACATTGAGGTAGGTATCTGTTAAGTAAATATTTTTAACAATTCAGAAGTGATCCTTCAAAAAAATCAAGGTAAACTCATTGGTACAGCCCAAAGCACATCATGAAGTGTAACACTTTGGACGGTTCTTATATTTTCTGTAAGAGTTGAAATCGTAATGTAACATTTGCAGTACGATTTCCGCTCTTACGACGCTGATAATAAGAACGGTCCAAAGTGTTACATTTGATCTGCTTTGATGTGTACATCTGACCTGTGGTGGTTCGAACCTGGAACCTCCGTATCGTAAGCCCGTGACCCAACCACTGCGCCACCGTGCTCTCCCTGTACCTATAGTGGTTAACAATACTGTGGACACAGATGCTGGGCCTCCGCTCGCTGACGACCATCGAGCAGGGCGCCGTGCGTATCCAGAACAACGACCGGCTGTGCTACGCCAACACCGTGGACTGGGGACGCATCGTGCTCGACGGAAACGTGGACAACAACATATTCAGGGTGAGGAGGCGTTCCAAAGAAGAGACTTAATCCTCGTATCCACTAGACAACATTTGACACGCGACATGTTGCTCATCATGTTAAACGGCAACGAGAAACTTGAGGAACCATTGGTATTAGTACTATTCGCTCAGGTTGCGCGCCAGCTGGCAATGTCGCGCGTTGTTGTGCAACGTTGCAGATCTTGTTGAGCGTCACGTGTTGCCTAGTGGATACGAGTCTTTAGGCCTATCATAGAGTTAAGAACACGAACCAGCGTAAGTTCGGACTTGCGAAAATTGTATAAAAACGGACAGTTTTGTAAGATCGAACTCAAACTCCACTCATACTCAAAACTGTCTAAGATTATCGGCCTCAAAACAAAATATACACAGTTGTATCACAAATATCACGATGTCCGCATTTTTGCGCAACCAATTTGGGGGCGACTACCGAATCACTGGTGGCGCCACCATGATGTGAGAAACCTTGTAAGATAGTGCCCGTAAATATTTTGAGCGCAAGCCTAGCGTGACTCTTACAAACGTACAAGTTGTAAGAGCGAGCTCAAACTGAGCCACACTCAAACTGTCTCTGAATATGACATTTTTAGTTAGATGGCGCGGATTGTCGTAAATGTCTAGTCGAGTCTTTTCAATCTAAGATTAGAATATTTTTTTTTTACCATTGATGGTGCCAACAGATTCCTTATATTACTTATAGTACCTAATTGAAAATAGAAAAGTAAATAAACCTGTCTCCTTGCACAAGCAGCATCCATAATATCAAACACATCGAGCAGGATGTTACAGGAAAGTATTGCAATAAATATGTGCAATGTGCACGAGTAAGTTGCTCAAAAACAATGCGGTCCGTCCGCTGCGACTGCGGGCGTAACGACCCGCGGACAATAAAGCGACGAGAAAGTGCACTTTACGTTAACTCAACCACGTCTTGGCGCACAATTCTCTACTTCCTAACACTTAGCGAGCTCACCAAACAATATTTTTGTACGACTTTTTCGCGTTACCACACCGTTCTTGTCTTTTAGGTATTCAAAGGACGGTTTTGAGCGCGAGCCCCCTTACCATGAACTCTTAAAGCAGGATTACTTCAAAAATAGACTATTTTGATGGCGACCTTAGGATCGCTCTTACAACTGCCACATGTCTTCGACTTTTGCCTGTTGAAAGCAAGAGATCACACTTATCTCGCGCTTAATATTGACTCTGAATCTCAAGCAAGTTAAATCCAAAAATCCAAAAAGAACCCACTCGAATGTCACTTTGTACTGTTCTTCTTGCCTGCGCCATAAGAGTACAATCGTATTACAAGCATTATCATTGATGTGCTGTCCAGTGTACTTACGAAGAGCTTCAATGTTCTCACTTCGATCGATGGCTCGAGGCATGTGGTGCGGTGTGGTCTGCTCAATAATGGCAATATTGCGGTTCCCACCCAATATATTATTGCTCCTCGCCAAACTTGTTTCGGCCGCGGACCGTGGGATTTCTTTGTTATTAGTTCCGTCTCGTATACGTACACAAATAAATATACGACGTACGAATGTTTGGTGTTTGCTACCTACCGCCCATCGCGCGCTAGGCGTGCCGGCCGGCCCCTCAGAACACGTGTTTCTTGTTTCGTTGTACACGCGTTGTGATATTTGTTTGTCGAGCGGAAGGTCACGCTGATTCAAAATAATGTAATCAATTACCTGAGCTAAATTACGTTACTTTATTCTTACTGAATAGAAATTTATTCGTGCCTTTAAGAAATTTCTTTTTATCATATTTAAATGGTTAAAGCCAAATTTTTAGGCCGATATTTATAGACAGTTTTGAGTGTTGAATTTGAGTTCGATTTGTCAGACTTCATACAACTTTGACAGTCGTAAGCGCAAGCTCACGCTTAGCTCCTGGTCAAATCTCTGGCTACTCACACATCTACGAAAAGTTACGCCTTATTTTGCAGAATGAACGTTTTTGGGATTTTTGTACATAACAGTATTTATCTATTACGGGCTAGCGAGGGATTATATTAGAATCTTTTACGATTCTAATAGAATCCAGTTTGTACCAAGCACTCCTCTCATAACAGGTTATACAGTTGCTTCTCTTTGAGACCTTTTATTAGACAATTTTAATAGGGCTATTTTCCAAGACTGAAAGATATATTTCATACAGAGGTAGGCGTGGCGTAATGCGCTGTTTTTTTTTCATTTGATTGGAATCCGCTAAATGCAACGAGTCACGCCACTCGCCTGTGCAAAACATGGGCTCGGCGACTTGAGTTTGGGGTGTCATACAAAATGAATTATTCCTAAGTGAACCAAAATTATCGACTGGTTAAATTGAAATAAAATGTCAGTTCCATTTATGACGAATCTAAAAGCTCAGAAACGTTTATACTCAATATATTTATTGCATTCCATACAGATGTTCATTTAATTACCATTAAAATGTTACAATGGTATTTATTGACCTTGTCTCGGCTCGGCACAGCAATACAAGAGGGAGAAGACATTTTATCAACATTAGGATCATCCGTGAGCACGTTAAGCTCTCTATTGACGTGGCCTAACGACTGCTGTCAAGCGACAACAACCAGGACCAACTCCTGGTTGTTGTCGCTTGACAGCAGTCGTTAGGCCACGTCAAATGCCTACGGGCGGCCTGAATAACTTTGACAAATAGGTTTGGTCACTGAACCATACGAGAAAAGAAAGATCCTCCGTGGGAGCTATGCAAGTAGTAAAACAATACAGGGTGTAACGTAAGAAGCCGAAGGGACGGTGTTCAGTATCGGTAACTGAACAACTTTTGTTCTACGACTTTTCGATTATCGCGAATTTCTTTTTTGACTTTTCATACATATCAGTCCGGTCAGCTGATCGATTTGCATGAGACATTAATTTATTTTTATTGTTTAATCGAAAAGTCGTAGAACAAAAGTTGTTCAGTTACCGATACTGAACACCCTCCGTTCGGCTTCATATACCCTTTACGTTACACCCTGTCTATGCACCAAAATCCATCCAACCGTTTATTTATTTTAATTTTTACATTTTTTGGAAGACGCATGAATATGAGATAGAATAGTATAGCCAATGATAGGTACTCACTAATAAATATGGTATAAGTTCCCATTAGGCACAGGAACAAGAGCTAACACAACAAACATAATAATAATAACACAAGTTTAAAATTACAATTAACATAATATTCAAAAAAAAATCATTAAAAATTTTAGGCAACATAAGGTGACAAAGAAACCTACATATTAACAAACAACACCGAAATGCATTTATCTTTAAGATCCTTGCTTCATTCAAAAAACTAAAAAGCGTTTCACTGACCGTTCCAGTTGTTTCAGGCGAACTATGACGCCCGACTGTGCGGCCTGTGCCCGAACGCGCAGAGCGGCTCCAGGCCGCAGTGCCCGCGGGACTTGAACACGGGCCGCCTGCTCTGCTGGGACGACAAGCACTGCCAGAAGGGTAAGTACTATGTGGCGCATTGGCATTATGGCGACTTCAAATTTGCCCTAAACTGCCGCGCTGAGGCAAATTTGAAGACGCCGATAGATTAGGCGATAGGGTAGATTCCTAATCTTAAAGAATAGTCATAATATTGGCGTGAAATCGTGGCAATGCCGCCCGCTGATTGCCGCCCGAGCTTGAAAACTGTGGCGTTGAAGCGCGGGTTTTTGCTGATATTCTGAATCTAGCTATACGAAACGAACTGCGCTTGCGTCGCGTGACTTACTAAACATTCCATGATATCTATATCATTACTATTAGATGCTTCAATAAATTCCCTCGCTAGCGACGTAGCTCTAAGGCAGCTCCAAGGTTAGTAATTGGAGGGATTTTAGTTCCGTCACTGGCCGCTGGGGTGCACACACACAGAAATCCCACCAACAACAAACCTTGAAGCTGTCATTATTACGTTGTCGCTACTTCGCTAGTGAGCGAACTACTACAGCAACCAAAAGAGTTGCTGTAGGAGTTCGCTCGCTACGACGACTGTAGTACGTTGGAACGTACAGCCATTTTTTTCCCATGATAGGAAGGCAAAGTTTACTGGATCCATTATGAAGCTTTGCCTTTCCATCAAGGAAGACTTAAACTAAATAAAAATTATAATGTACGTGCTGTGTGCAGTGTGTCCGAGTATCTGCGGCGAAAGCACGTGCATGTCCAACGGCACGTGTTGCGACGAGTCCTGCCTGGGCGGCTGCGACGGGCCCACCAACAGGGACTGCCACGTGTGCCGCAACTTCTCCTTCACGGAGGGCGGCGTGCGGCGCTGCGTTGACAAGTGCCCGGCAGGCATGTACGAGGTACGCTATACAAGCCCCAATATGGCTTTTCTCCTCACCCATCTTAGCCATATAGTATCCTATACCTTTGTTTTACGAGTCGACTAAGACAACTATGTACTGCGTGATTTATATTATGTGAATGTTGTGGGTCACACAAGACAATAGTTTAAGACTTTTTATATGTAAGCTTTGTGACTGTGATGTTGGCACTCTTTTAAAATAAATAAACTAGATCGTGCTTGAGGCCGAGATTCGTTCATTATTGTGAGCACGAGCTTAGCGTTAGCTCGCTCTTACACCTGACAAGTCGCAGCTTGAGCTTGCCCTTAAAATGTGTCTTAATTTTGGGCCAAAATCCGAAATTCATACAGTATTGTCCCGAATCGCTCACACGAACCTCTAGCTAGGTATTACGCCGAGATTCAACGGTAGCAACCACTAATGCCTTCTGATTAGTTTTCTTCTTGCGTGGTTTAGTGACCAAACTTATTGTTAGTTGTTCAGGCTGCCTTTAGGTCTCTGACATGACTTGACGACAGAAACCAGGACCGAGTGCTTAACGTGCTTTCTGAAATACGGAGTATTGTATCTTACGCACGAGTTGCCAGTATTAGTGCATTGTCAATTTAACATTTTAGATATAGCTATCAATGATCATCAACGATCTAGCTAGATAATTAGTGTGACTAGGTTTGACTAAATTATGAATGTGACTAAGTTATTTATTTTACTATTATTTACTGTTTAATTTGTCAACGATGCATTGAAGGGATTATTTTATGTATAAGCTTCCGTAGATACTTGTATTTTTAAATGAATTTTGTTAAGGATGAATAAACTAACTATGAACTAATGATTAGATTATAGAGAAAATAGCTGTAACTTGTTGATTTTTCCAGCTAATGCGGCGCTGTGTCTCCGAGGTCGGGTGTCGCAAGATGCCGCCACCGCCCTCAGCCTCGCTGGACCCCAACCTGCCCAAGATAAAGAGCTACAAGACGCTAAGTCACAATAACAATTCCCAGTGTTTGTGGAGCTGCCCGCCAGGATATATTGAGGTAAGTTGAATGGATGACAAAGAAATGTGTGCGGGATTTGTCAATGACGTCACGTAAATTATTATCACAATGACGATATTGCTAATTAAGTTGCGACTATAAAGCGCCGGTTACATCTCCAGCTCCATACAAGTACAAGACTTCTAGATATCGCAAAGAATAGAAAAATGTTGAGAAAGAAGTTGAAGAGCTTGGAAATTGCTTAATGTATTGAATTTTTGGCTGGCTTTTAAGTTACCGAGTTTGAAATCAAAAAAAGAATAACTCTTGATTTCAAACTCAGTAACTTCTTAATTATTCAATATGTGACCAGCCCAAAGCCACTTAAGCTGCTGATCGGCCAACTACTTTTGTTATCTATATGTTGTATCTCGGATAAACTTGTTTCCTATTCTATCCACCAGAGAAACGCCAAGCAAGCTCTTTCCATAGCTCGCTGAGTGACTTTAAACCTCTGGGCCAGTGACAGTCTGTGTTCACTTTCCAGCTCCATAGGTTACCACCCGGTAGGACGCCTTGGTCGAAGACCTTTGTTTTCAGGCATTGAACTGTGGAGGTTATTACCGTTCTCAAACCTATGAAATGATATGGCATGCGTGACAGTGGTATCGCGTTGGTATATCGGCGTCTCTGTTCATCACGCCATCTCATGATACATCATTTCATCGTTTTCAGAACGGTAATACTTATTGATTATTATCGAATATGCAAACTTTCTCATTTATAATACGAGTGATATATTTCGTTTGTTAGAAGATGTCCCGAACCGGCGGTGCTATCTGCTTGCCGTGCCCGCCGTTCGGTTGTTCGCGCGAGTGCCCCGGCGGCCGCATCGACTCGCTCAGCTCGGCGGACGTGTTCCGCGGCTGCACCATCATACGCGGCGTGCTGGAACTGTTCATACGGGCCAGTGGCGGTGAGTTGCCCAGATGCAAGTTCAGAATACTCCCTGACTGGATGAGCATGTGGCGAATGTCTGCCAACGTTGTCAAGGTCGCCTTTCTTACTGGCCGTCAGCGCTTACTGCCTATTCCACTACAGCTCAGAGATGATAGGGCTTAGAGTGGCAGTCATCGGTTCACTACCTTCTTTTTTAAGTGCCCACCACACTCAAACTCAGATACAGTTAGTGCGAGTGATGCGATTTATGCCGTCCTATATTGCTTCATCTCTTTCTCTCACGTGACGCTGGATGAGTGGCGAAGCGAGTAGCTACTACGACTTTGTTGTACATCGTGCTCATGCTTTGCCTCGCCACTCTCGAAATGAGGCTAGATGTAGGTAGGTAGGTACCCCTCTGAGAGAAAACAATGCAATAGGTATTGCATAGTGTTGTTATATTATGCAAAGTCCATAAAATCCTGTGTATGCAAATGAATTCCTGTACTGCAAAATACTGAAAAATAATTGCATAATATGTTTCTAAAGTAAAAATTCATTAATGCCACTTACTACTGACTGTCATTATGGTCTGGGTTATGTTGGTTTGACATTGTTATTCGTGTCCCTAGTTAACACGATGGCGGTGTTGGAGGCAGCGCTGGGTGAAGTGCGAGAGATCCACGGCGGACTGAAGGTGACTCGCTCCAACCCGCTGGTGTCGCTGATGTTTCTGAAGAACCTCGAGACTATTATAGAAGTGCCCGATGAAAAAGAGAAGTGAGTCAGTAATATTTAACATTCTATGTCAGTAGATTAGGATAGACAAGGATTTCAATCTTTAGATGAAAATAAGCTAATATCCCTAACATTAATTCTAAATTCGCGTATGGAGTGATGCCGCGAAGAAATAAGGTACTTTCACCCAAAACAACAAAATGTTATCGGCCAAGAAAATGCCTGCGTAATTGTTTTTCTGATAAAGATTTGCGTCATTTGATTTACGTAGGTATGTTATTGTAATTGAGGTGAGCCCTTTGGCTGATGGTTATTTTTGTTTTATACCTGTTACTTTTACTGTCTTAACTCCGAGAAAAGTATACGAGGGCCTCATTACGGCTGAGATTTTCTTAAGAACTACATGACCGATTGTAAGAATTATTTTGTAGAAAACGCTGAATTTTTAAAAATCAGTCAAATACTTTGACTGAATCTAAACCCATATTCATGAGTCTCCTGTAATCTTCTCTGTCGAAATGTTTTGATTTCGATGACAAGTCATATTCGATTATTAATTGCAATAATTCTCAAAAGAGATCGCTACCGTCTCTTAGACGAATAGGGATAAAGATTTCGCCTTCATAACGATTTCGATTCGAATCCCGCTCGTGACGAAAAAGTTTCTCCATTTAGTATTTAAAATTCCTATAACATTTGCGTCGTTGCAGGAGTCAAGCCTTGCACATATTCAACAACCCGAACCTGGAACTGTTGTTCGACTGGAAGAACCACCCGCGGCTGCACATCGAGGGCCGTCTGTACATACACTTCAATCCGAAACTGTGCTACGTGGCAATTGATCCTCTCAAACAAATAATCAATAGAAACTTTACCGACATAGAAGTGTCTGAGGAAAATAATGGCGACCAAGCATCGTGTGAGTTTTACTAATTTTACTTAATTTAGTCGACGATGGCGATGAACCTATTTTGAGCCTATCCCTGTGGACCGCTCTCAAGTGCGAACTTAGCTTAGTAACACTCAATACCAGCTCGGCCCACTCAATACATCGCAAGTATGTCGTTAATTAATAGACCCATCTTAAGCGGACACGCGCTCAAATCACGGTCTTTAAACTATATAATAATTTAAACTTAAGTAGTTCTGTTTATTAATATGAACGCCATCCTAACATCGCTCTTAATGTCGATCTTAGAGTTCAGAGTGATTTATTAATACTGCCCCCTAGTTTGGGAGCCAGGAACATTATTATCTGTATTACTATTTGAAACTAAATAAATCTATCATTTGACCATGCGCAGGCTACCAGGACACCCTGCACCTGCAGGTGGCGCACGTGCTGAAGAACGTGGTGGTGCTCACGTGGAGCAAGTACTGCGTGGACGACACGCGCAAGCTGCTCGGCTACTCCATATACTTCATCATCGCAGAGCAGAACGTCACGCTCTACGGGAACAGGGACGCATGCTCGGACAAGTTAGTGATAACAAAAACTTATTTCGGTCTGAAAAACCATTACTTTATAACTTAATACATTACTTTATAACTTATAGGCGCGTTCCCACTAGTCGTAACATTTTTTACCGTTGAACGACTGTCGTTTCCAGCTATAATTCCTATCATCACGATATCTATTTTATTTCTGTCGTTATCGTGTCGTTCTGTATGTGAACAACTCCATTTAAATACCTATAGCCGAAGTTCATAAGACCTAATGAACGGGAGGCCGAATATCAAAACGCCGATTGTTCATTTGGCCGAAAGTCTAAAATCCCGAATGTTAAGATCCCGAAGGGTAAAATCTCGAAGGTTCAAATCCCGTATGCTAAAATCACGAAGACAAAAATCCCGACGAATAATACCGGCACACTGCTTCTCTACCCAAAGGTTGTCTGGAAGAGATCGCTCTCAGCGATAAGACCGCCTATTGTTTAATAGTTGTTTAAGCTTAATATGTGTATCTGTTTTTGTGCAATAAAGAATATTTATCTTTATCTTATCTTACCTGTACAGTAGTACCCTAGTTTAACACGAGGGATGCGTTCCAGAGAAAATCGCGGTAATCGAAATTCGCGTATATCGGGGTATGTTTAAAAACACATACATACTAAATCATATTAATTTTATTGCAAAATACTGGGTGATATATTTTGAGCGTTGGTTTTACAAAAAGACGAAAGAACGAAACAAAAGAGTGAATCCGTCCCCCAAAAAAATCATAGTGTGAGGGGAATCTTTTATCAGAATGGTCAAAGAAAGTGGGAATTCCCGCGACCAAAAACAAGTTACGAGATCATAAATTACTATGTTTATACATATGTACCAATCCGCGTAAATAGAGGCATTCTAGCGTAATATGAAAATCGCGTTTAAGCGAAATCGCGTATAACGGGGTCACGTAAAGCGGGGTACCTGCACCTGAATACTTAACTGTTTTTTTTTATATATAAAATATATTGACCTAATCAATACCCTTTCAGTTGGAACGTGCTAGACATAACGCGTGAGCAGGTGAAGTCCCAATCCAACATGTCCTCCTCGGACGACGCGGTGATGCTGAAAAACTCGTGCGACGTGCAGCCGCTGTTCTATCCGGTGACGCAACTGACGCCGTTTACGCGCTACGCCGTATACGTCAAGACGTACACCACGCTGCAGGACAGGAAGGGAGCGCAGAGTCCAATCATATACTTCACGACGTTGCCGGGACGTGAGTAATATACAAATACAAAATGTTGTGTATGAACTTTGTGTGAGTTTGCTCTTACGACTGTCAAAACGGTATGAATCAAGCCGATATTCATAGACACCACCAACAGCCTCCTCAGCACTATAGCCGGGAAAATGGACTATCCATTTCTGAAGCAGTAGATTACAGCCCATGCGCATGTGTCCGTCCACTGAACACAATTTAATATTTCATTGATTTAAGCATTTGCAATATTAACATATTTTATGGACATCTGTCCGAAATAAAGATTCAGTCTTACAACTTTCAGATTTCATACAATTTTGACAATTTTGTAAGACCCAGCTTACGTTAAGCTGTTATATATTTTTTTTTAAATGTTTATTATTGTTATTAACAATGTAAATGTCTATATAATAAACAATAAATAAATAATAATAAACATTATTGCGCAAGAGCTTAACGTAACCTGGTCCTTACGAAGTTGTCAAAATTGTATGAAATCTGACAGTTTACAACTCAAACTCAGTTCGCACTCAAAACTATGTAAGGAACACGTCCTTAGTGCCACCTGTTATAACGTATTTGTACCGTGTGTGTCAGGCCCCAGCCCCCCGCAGAGTCTGAGCGTGGAGGCGCTGGACTCGCACTCCGTGTTCATCCGCTGGTCTCCGCCCGCCATGCCGAACAGCACCAACATACGATACTTCGTGGAGATACAGGCTAACAGCTACAACAGGGACACCATCACACAGGGGAACAGCAACTATTGCCACAGCCGTCAGTACACACAGTTTGTTTAAACGCTAATGATGTTAGCGATCAACCTAGTTTAACCTCACTGTTAAACGGTGTTGGTCTCTTTCGCACATCATTAAAAAAATGTTAAGTTAGAAAGGAACGGACTTCACCAAAGCGGAGACGAGAGGAGAGGAGCAGAGATGTATTTTAAACAACCAATAGGATTTATTTTATGCATTATGCCATGCTCGGCGAATAAAAGACATTGCCACATTTCAATGGAGCTTTGCCCCACCTACAAAACTACGTGACCATTTAAGCTGTACCTATCATTTTGTTGGGGACTTATAACAAGTTTCATATTGCATAATCATAATCAGTATCATCTACTACTATCCTCGCAACTCCTATAGAAGACTAACAAAAAACAATGAATAAATCGCTTCGATTTCTTACTATTTTTTTCGAATCGCAACTTGTACAAAACTTTATTTTAAACCAATAATTTTAATAAAAAGCGGAGATATTTTTACATTTATTCGTTATCTTGTACAACTTGCGGTTGATGGTTGGGCCGAATCTGACATTGTCATTTAAACATGATGAAAAATTTCAAAATTTAAAAGTAAAATCAGTTTATTAAAATAACTTTTTTCGAAGCTCAGGGGGAATTGCAAAGCGACGCCCATGAGCCTAATTAATTTTTCAATGAGTAATTTATGAATGAATAAACTAGCAATCTTTACAATGTAACCTGTATTTGTTTGTTGTACAGCGAGCGTGCTGACGAACCTGTTCACTGTGCGCGGCGAGGGCGACGAACCCGCCGAGAAGAAGGAGGAGAGCAAGTACACGGGCGAGGTGAAGAACGGCACGTGCTCGTGCAACGAGGAGCCCGAGCCCAGCACGCGCTTCACGTCCGTCGCCGAGCAGGAGCGGTGGGAGAGCATCGAGTTCGAGAACGCGCTCCAGAACTCAGTAAGTCGGCAGAACGAGCGCCTCTTGTTGAGGAATGTCATCTCAAACTCAAATCATTTATTGCTCTACCATACAATTAAGAGCTCGGTAGTGCAGTGGTCGCTGCTGACCACCAGATACCGTGGAGTAAATCCGTGAAGTACCTCGGGCTCGTTTTAGATAATAAACTAAATTGGTCCACAAATACCGTGGCTCTTCACCTCAAAGGGTTAAAAGCCATGAACGCTCTTAGTCCCATACTAAATCGACGCGCCAATTTAAGTTCCACAACGAAATTAAGACTGTATTCTGTTCTTATTAGACCCTGTATTACTTATGCTGCCCCCGTTTGGAGTAGTACGTGCGATTATAACTATAAGAAATTACAAATTTTGCAAAATAGAGCTATTAAAATAGCTTATAAAACCCCCTTTCGCACTAACCTAACCAGATTACATTATAAAATTAATTTCCCTTTACTTAAAGAATTTATTATGAAACTATCCCGCAAATTTTATTTATTAAAAAATCCTGGTCATCGAAATCACTTGGTCTCCTCGATCGGTAACACTAGATTGCATCAACTAAGTTATTCAACCATATACAATCGGTACCGGTTGCCCCATCACTATTTTCTCGAGTGCGAGTGACGTCAGCGGCCCGACCAGCTGAGCTTGGTGCATAACACAACAATGTTGAAAAAATATGTTCACCCACAAGCAAAAGAAATTAGATTAAGTATTTAGCTTTGATTACGATTTTAGTTTACACTTATTTTTTTGATAACACCTAGTGTTATCTATTATTTAAAATGTTTTCCTTTTAATCATTACGTAGACATGCAAGCCTTACGTAGTAAAATCAGCCGGAAAAGGAAGGATGCGAAACCTTATGTTTTAAAATATTTATTTACCTACTTCTGTTTTAGTTTATGAATTATATGTTTTATAAAGGCGAAATAAGTCTGTAAGAAACTCTTAACATTAAGATTGTTTGTCTTTTGTTAAAATGACATGTACATATTTCTTCATTCAAATAAAGACCTTTCAAAAACAAAAACAAAAAACAGTGCAGTGGTCGGGTCACTGGACTTACGATACGGAGATCCCAGGTTCGATCCCCGGTCACAAACCATAATACCGTTTTGCGTCAAATGTATGAGGAATCCATTCATTTACTATGTCATGATGGTTTAGGGGAAAAATTATACCATACCATGCCATGTCATGGAACGGTAATAGCCCCACAGATCAGCCATGTACCGATGAGTTTTCCTCGGTTTTGTCGAAGGAAATGCTTACGTACTTTTCTACTTGATGAAGGGATGTGAACAGCGCTGTTCAAGGCTGACCTTCAAGGATACAGTCAGTAACCTTGACTGCTCACGCGGAACCAGCAGGATACTCAACATCAGAGGTGTACTCATTGGATTAGTCGTGATTAAACGAAATAACGATCCACGTCCACCCCTGAGTCTTAAGATATCGATAATATGTCAACTTAGCGGAGATTATAAAGTCTATTATTTAGTTATTAAAACTGTGTTATTGCTTTAAAAAAATAATTGCTGAGACGGCAGAGATAACGTCGTCCAACCCCCTTACTATGAACATAGCAGAGTTCATGGTAAAGCCCCAGGAGTGAGTTCCAGGCTTGAACAACTCTGTTGCTCAGTAAGTGATTTATCTTATATTTGTCCCGCAGGTATACATCAAGTCTCCAATGAAAATAAACCGTACACGGCTGACAATACCGTCGCGTTCGCGTCGCTCCATAGATAACAGTCTGAGCATGCTGGTCATACTGAGCGGGAACAGCCGGCCCATGCTGGACACTAACTACACGAACACCACGGACGAAAAAAGTAAGTAACCTATACACTATGAGCTAGTACACATTAGGCGTTTTGAATAACGCGCGTTCGTTCTAAGAACTACGAGGTCTGATTGAAGTGTGACATATGCAAACGCCTAATGTGCAGTAACTCTTCTACATATAACTCATTAAAAATACTACTATGCAAGGGCAACGTGCAGTACATGGCACAGTAAATATTGTACTATAATACATCCACAAAGGAAAAAAATTAACAATAACAAACCCGTGAATATCGTCTTTGCCACTTAATTTATTTTTAATTTTAAATAGAAGTTGAACTTTCAAGAACGTCTCTTTCTGACGTATGAGTGACTGTCCTCATACAAATATAATTTATGCTCTCTCCATAGCCCGCGGCGAATTTTTTTTCTTTGTGGTCTTCCAAATATTGTAAAATAATAATAATAAAGGTTATTATTGACTTAAGAATTTTGCAACCGTTTCTTGATTTAAAAATTTATAGCTATCGGCATTGCTTGGAATAGTTACAGAGTGAAACGATAGCATCCGTACTAGTTTGAATAACACACGAGGCGATACAAATACGTCCTCAGGGTGTCAACGGCACCTGCAACTCTTCTAGAATAGTAGGAATATGTGGAACTGGGAACGAGATAACGATATCCGTCGTGTCAGTGCAACTTTTAGTGAACTTGCATCTGTAGTATTTTTAATACTCGCTCTCATTTTTTAATTATCACTAAATTTTACATTTGCAATCCCACCATTTATTTTAACATGTTTCTGAGCCTCCTAAAGCTACTTTATCTTTGCTTACTCTTCGTCTTGCATCGATGTTTATAGATCGGGTCGGACGAGCTTTTTATTTCGACATAATATGTGGGGATTATAGTACACTCGACAGCAACAGCATATCGATGAAACCTTAAGTGCAATTTCATCTCTTATGATGCAGACAGAAATAACGTTACGATGTCTATGGTTACACTTTATTTGCTTTCGGCTGCAGCTACATATTTACCATGTCGTATAAGTGATAGGTAACTTTTGACAAAACAATTTAAAAACTGAAAATATATCATGAAAATGGATAAACTCCTGATCATTTGTTCAATTTTGCTACCAAAATTCTTATCTCTGATTTTAATATAATTTTTTGTGACATTGTGTTTGTGACATAAATTAATAAAAACTAGTGTTTCGACTATTTATTGTCTTTAAATTATTAGCACCGATTTATTGGGAGTAACAAGTTTATTCTATTGAACTCCAAAAAAATTACAGTTTTAAAATAAGTTTTAATAATTAAGCCTAATTACCAAAGCCGATGAGCCCGATCTATATCCGCCGCTGTGCTGTGCTTGTCCCGCCCCTCATCACGCCCAACATCTCATTGCAGTGCAGTGCAGTCGCGCCGCTCATGTTTGCTACGTAAAGGAGAATGCTACAGGTTACAGTTAACACATTTTATTTCGTCACGGGTATCCGGTTGCAGCATGACACAGTCGACGAGTTGAAACGACTTTTATACTAATTTACTGTACAGTCGATGAGGAAAGTCATTTAACACTTGAATATAAAATTACATTTTCATGCACGTCACACCTTAACGTCCACTCTGTAGCCGTAGTGTTTATCGAGCACACTGCTGAAGCCAACTAGCTGGGAATAAGATTTACACAAACTCGTACGTAACAAACTCACTAAAATTGATAATTGCGACATTATTAACGTCAACTGGTTAAGGAACTTTCTTATCGACTGTACTTATTGGATGAGCGAAGATCTTGGCTTGTCTTTGAAACAGTAGTTTACATTTTGAAATGCATGAAGTTTTGTAGACTTATACAGAGTGAAATTGAAATCATTGACAACCTTAAGACTACTCGTTATACGCATTATTAGGATTAACATTTTGAAAATAAGTTTTCCAAAATAATAAAGGACAAAACAATTTGTATTACAAATTCACACTAGAATAATAAATACAAAATAATGTTAAAAATAAAGACTCAAAACATTGCAAGAAAATCGTCGGTGTAAAGTTCTTTGAACATTTATTTCTGGATTATTATCATTTTAGTTTTCTAGTATTCCTCAAAATGAGTACAATAATAGGTTAAAGTAATGCCAATGAGTTACATTTCACTCTCTATAATGTAGGTAGATTTTAAATACATTTATTTGGACGACTGGTTTGATAATGCATGTTAAAATTAGCAGATTGTTCAAATATATTTGATCTTTCGCTCTTGTATGTTTCCATTCGATCATTTTCTTATACAATATTAAATAAATTCTAATATTACATCGTTTCCCACAGCGTTTTAACATTTTTAAGACGCCAAATTAAGTCTGACACACATACACTCAGCGGCAAAAAATCCGCAGCATTCGCGTGTAATGTAACGTTACAGATTCGAGCATTACATCAGTGAGGGAGAAAAACAGCGTCAGTCAGGGAGGTAGTATTGTAATGTAATGCTCAAAGTCGAATCTGCAACGTTACATTACACGCGAATGCTCCCAATCTTTAACCGCTCGTCTCTTTCGGAGGACCAGCGTCGTCACCCAGTTCCATGTATTTGATTAAACCCACCTATTTCTGGAACCGATGAAACACTTTACACGGTATTTTTTTGTGAAAAACTGTGCCGATGCGGCCAGGGGTTTTCGCCAACAAAGTACCAAGTATCGGCGCCATATGTAAGGCCCAATACAAATCCAAGGGTGACTACGATCCCGCTGTCGCTGCGGTGCCATGTATAAGCCGTAGACCACACTGCGGCGGCGGCGGGCGCGGAATGTCGAACATGAAACCACCCGGGCGGCGCTACTCTGCAGTGTGGCCACAATCGGCGGTTTCATATGATTGATATTTCGCGCCCGCCGTCGCGCCCGCCCTTGGCTCGCCAGTGTGGCCCAGGCCTTAGGCCCCTTGCTTAGGGCTTAGCCGAGTAAGTAGCGAAGTGAAAATAACGTTCTACAGTTTTCTCAACCAGCCGCATTGCGCGCTTGGTACCAGCTAGGAAGTGACATGCTAGGTTCTAAGCAAGGCGCCTGTCAGTGCGTACGTGGCCTGAGTGACTGCCAATCACTTATGTCGCCTCCCTATTGCAGACTACGTGAGCTCTGTGTACTACGAGCTCGGCGCCGAGACGCGCATGCTGACCGTCGCCGATCTGCGCCACTTCACGTGGTACACGGTGAACGTGTGGGCGTGTCGCGAGCAGCACGCCAACGAGAGCAAGGACGACTACGCGGAGACGTGGTGCTCGGAACGATCGTACAATACATTCCGCACTATGAAGAGGAGTGAGTATTTGCCGAGTTACCTACTTCATCACCATCCCATATCAAAGTCAAAATCATTTATAATCAGTTGACATGATGCATAATACATTCTACATATGCATATGGGGTGCAAATATAAGTGTATTCAATTTAATGTCTAAAATCTAATTAAAATATCATGTCATATCCATACTGTCTTATCAGTCTCCTGCTAGACGTAGGCCTCTCCCAAGGCGCGCCAGTCAACATCATTCTCGGCTCCGCATCCAGTTCCTGCCAGCCATAGCACAGGTCATCCCTCGATCTAACCAGTCCCTCACTACTTATCACAGCTGAACCTAAAATAAAGCATATTCAAAGAATTTGGTTTCTGAATTTCTTGGTTAGGCCGTATTTCCACCTGCAAACTTCAGCGAGTAATGTCCGACTGCCCGACAGCAGCTTGCAATACAAATATTTTTATAGCATATAATAAGTAATACATAATAATGAATAAAATTAAACTATTTCCTGCAATAGGCAGCAGGCTCAGCATAGTGCATAAACAACAGTCTTATTACTGTCGGACCGTCTATCTGTCGGATATTACTCGCAGAAGTTTTCTTGCCGGTGTAAAGGCGGTATTGGTGTTTAAATAAAAAATTCTGTATTATTACATTACGTAACTGTCCGTACAGTGGACGTGGATGTGGTGTCCAACGTGCGCGCCGAATTGCTACCTTCTAACAAGAGCTTGCCCGAGGTGAACGTGACGTGGCAGCCGCCAGTCAACCCCAACGGGTTCGTCGTCGCGTACAACGTGCTGTGTTCGCGGGTAGAGGATGGACAGGTTGGGACGCACTTCAGATTGTTTATTGCAGTCAAGTGACCATATGTTTTGATTGTGAGAAAGTGGCCAAGTTGCAAACACGCGACTAAGGTCTGAATCTTCGAGTTAAGGCGATCTTTCTTACAACTTTTAATAAGTACTGAACTCCCTATTATACACATTATTTATTTATTTACTATAAAATCAAAAATATTATTTCTTTCTATTCTCGTGTGGTTTAGTGTCAGTTATTCAGGCCGCCCGTAGGCCTCTCACGCGGCCTAACGACCACAGCCGATCGACAGCAACCGTGACCAACTGCTTAACGTGCTTTCCGAGACACGGAGGGGCTCAGATGAAAATGTCACTAACGGTCACCCATCCAGGTACTGACCTCGTGCAAAGTTCAAAACCTGATTTAGGTGGGGAAAATACAGTTTTTATTATATATTTGACATAAAAGGTTTAACTATATCACCAATTCACACGACATACACACACATACAATAAGTTTTATATTTGAACAGTCGCAGGAGCAACAGAATTGTCTGACGGCGTCTGAGTGTCGGTCCAACCAGTGCGCATACGTGTTGCGCACAATGTTGCCGGGCAACTACAGCATCCGCGTGACGCCCGTCACAGTCAGCGGCGCCGGGAACGCATCGGCCGCGGCATACGTCGTCATACAGGTATATATACCGTCGTCATATGACGCCCATGGGCGGTTGCGTATTATGGTCATTGAACTATTGTCGTCTCCATGCTACGAAGCACGAGATTAAACTACTGAATTTACATATCTTGTTTATAATATGCTTTAGCTTCCATTGAAGCTACTTGCTACTTAGTCATACATGTAGAACTAAATGTATGACTAGATGGAACAAGGAATACATGCAATAAAATATCATTTTTACCATTAAGGGCATTTTTATACACAGTTAATGCAGATTTTTGTTTATCATAGCCATAGATAAAGCCCATCTTGCATTGAAGTTAATCCGACCCGTGAAAACTCCATACATTTTCACGGGTTAAGTCGCTAACTCTCGGGTTATCTTATAAATGTAGTGCCTTAAAATTTAATTTTTGTTTCGAAATTAGCCAAGTGCATTTGACATTTGGGTTGTCAGTTATGTTATTGTTCTTTAAAATTTTGGTAAAAATCAATTGTTATCTACAAACATTTTTAATTTCGCAGAAAACGGACTTCGGCTACGAATGGGTGTGGGGTGTCGTGGGTGGGTGTGTGATCATGATCCTCGTACTCGGAGGTTGCATTTGGTATGCGCGCAGAGGGTTCATATCACCGGCCGAGGCAAACAAACTGTTCGCCAGCGTCAACCCAGAGTATGTGTCGACGGTGTACGTGCCGGACGAGTGGGAAGTGCCCAGAGGGCACATCGAGTTCCTCAGAGAACTGGGCCAAGGATCATTCGGCATGGTGAGAGAACTACAACAACTTTATAGTTATTAACTTGTAGTGTGTAGTAATAACGTAGAATGTAGCTATTGAGATTGTCTCAACAGATTCAGCATACTGAAATATTTAGCGATAAGACCGCTAATTGTGATACTAATTGTTTATGCTTACTTATTTGTGTATTAATTTTGCAATAAAGAATGTTTATCTTATCTTAAATATTATATCTACATACATAAACTGACGCGAGTTAAGTAATAATTAATTTATGGCAACTTTTCAACGGCTGTTTTATTTACAGGTATATGAAGGTATAGCTAAGAGTATCGAGAAAGAAAAACCGGAAACTCGATGTGCTGTGAAAACTGTCAATGAGCATGCCACTGACAGGTAATTATGATACTAATGTAAACTACAGCCATAGGATTTAGGTTACATTACATTCAGCGATGAATAGATTAAAAGTTCCTTGAGGCACACATCAAACCAGATCAATTGTAACACTGTGGACCGTTCTTATTATTTGCGTAGTAAGAGTTGAAATTGTACTGCAAGTGTTACCATTGATCTGCTGTTGTCGGTACGAAAATCCTGGTCTCGGCACCATTTTTAAATATGCACTAATGGTGCTTTAAGCTTGGCTAGCATAAAATACTTATAAGTTTTAACCTATACTTGTATAAAATATATTTCAGCCCAATGCTTTTAAATTAGCTTTGTTTGAGGACAAAATAAATAACGTGGAAATTGTTAAACTTCATTATGTAGATTATGTTTATAATATATAAATGGCATCGGTTTATGATCAATTTGTCATCAAGTTAAACTTTCATGCGCATTTGGAATTAAATATCGTAATTATGTTTGTTAAGGGAGCGCATCGAGTTTTTGAACGAAGCGTCTGTAATGAAGGCGTTCGACACGTTCCACGTGGTCCGTCTGCTGGGCGTGGTGTCGCGCGGGCAGCCGACGCTCGTGGTGATGGAGTTGATGGAGCAGGGCGACCTCAAGACGTACCTGCGCTCGCACCGACCCGACGCGGAGAGCTCGCTGCCCAAGAAGGACGCGGGCAACCCGCCTACGCTGCAGAACATACTGCAGGTCAGTGATGACGGCAATCTGATGGCCCTATGGACCACGGGCATTAGGAAAACAATAGTAGCAATTTCTTTCTGCGTTTTCTAAGTTGAAGCTACAATTGATGTTATTATATATAAACGGATATCACTCACTTATATTGTTGAAGTCGGCAATTAGACCGACAGTTTCAGCTTGAGAAAGACCGTCGAAAACGGTCGAAACTGTCCATCTAATTGACGACTTCAACAATATAAGTGAGTGATATCCGTTTTATAATAATTTGTAGTAATGGCTCACTATAGTTTTAATACATTTGATGTTTCTAAAAGTAGTGCCATCCTTTTCTTAAGAAAGTGAGACGGAATTTTCAGATTTAGTTTAGTTTTCAAAAACCCACTGCACTGCGTCAATCCTCGTGATAATGCACAAAATGGCACAGACTTCTGTCATGCTCTTTTTTGATTATAAAATGCTTTGAGAATTTTTGAATTTATTTCTATTTTTCACTCAATATCAACGAGCACGACCATTTGTAATCAATCAGTATACCCTTTTTTCTATTTATCCCAGTAACTTAAAACATCACATAGCAAGTTATTAGGTTCTATGAACTGTTACCAGTTAATTAGCAGAATCATTACTAACTTGTCAAGATTTGCCACTTACTTGAAATGTGTGTTACAGTACTTGTTATTAGATTTATGAGTATGTTAATCCTTGCAAGGAAACCCGTGACACGACACGATACATAGTAAGTAGTATCATTTGTACTATTAATGGTGCTATTCAGTGGTACAAAACGGAATAAGAAACCAAAAACAAATTCAGAGCGACTACAATGTATCTTTTCTTTACCCGTGGTATTGTTTCATGTCATTGACACGTGCGTGACCATATTGTTATTGTTTCAGATGGCTATAGAAATAGCCGACGGTATGGCCTACCTATCGGCCAAAAAATTCGTGCACCGCGACCTAGCGGCGCGCAACTGTATGGTCGCCGGCGACCTCACCGTCAAAGTGGGGGACTTCGGCATGACCAGAGACATTTATGAGACTGATTATTATAGAAAGGGCACTAAGGGCCTGCTGCCCGTGCGGTGGATGAGCCCTGAGAGCTTAAAAGACGGGGTAAGTAGTCGAAAACATAATATGTAGTATACAGGGGGTTCGATAAGGCTGAGATTTTATCAAGAATCACTTGACCGATTCTAAAAATTCTTTTAATAGTAGATAGTTTAGTTAGAGTACACACTATTTACTGTAAAGGAGTTTTAGGATACAAGTCATTGCCACTGTAGTATAAAAGTGGCTGTCAAACATTTTGGACAATGACCGATACTGCCGTGCCCTAAATGAAACTGTCACGTTATCTCATATAATAGTAAGAGTAAGCGGGACGTTTCGTTTAGCGATGATTAAATTTAACGTACGACATCCTGGAATAGACAAGACACCAAAAGATGTCTATACAACTTTATAATTTCCTTTATACTTATTACATGACATACCTATAAAACGTTTAATTCCCAGACATAATGCTCGGTTTTGAATGTCTTTGATGGGGACGGACCCCTTGCAAAGCTGTTCTTATTCTGCCAATTTTAGTCTCTTCTTATGTAAATTATTCTTATTCAATTCCAATGCCCAATTACGTATTTATTTTTGTTTGTAACGACTTTGAAGATTTCATTATTTTGTGAGTGAATAGAATACTTAATTATACCGCGACGATATAAATAAACTTGTTTGTATCTTTACAGGTGTTTTCTAGTAGTAGTGACGTATGGAGTTATGGAGTAGTTTTATGGGAAATGGCGACGCTCGCTATGCAACCATATCAGGTAAGATTTTGAATTTTACTTTATTTGGTAGTTTAGACATATCGGTACATTCAGTAGTGACTATTGTGTTGTCAATCAGTGTCCCAATATCAGCAACTTGGACTAACACAAATGACTTAGACCATAGATCTAACTCAAATTACGGTTAACGAGGATGTGCCAACATTACAACACCGGATTCATGTCGTTGCTTGTGGCAAAGTGGTGATTTGAAATTCTAGATTTTCAAATATTAGTTATCAAATTGCTTCAGAAGCGATGCGTTTAGAGACGATTTTGATCGTGAGCTTAGATCGACTTCGTCAAGGAACCTCACTCTTAGGCCGAGATTCATGGTATTACAAATGTCAAATTCCATAGACGTTTGACTTTTGAATTTGGGGTCATGAAATTTGACAGTTGTAAGAGCGAGCTCACGCTAATCTCGCGCGCAACGCCTCTGAATCTCGGCCATGGAACCTAGTTCTTATTATTTGTGTTTAGGGTCTGTCCAACGAGCAAGTAGTTCGCTACGTGGTCGAGGGCGGCGTGATGGAGCGTCCCGAGCACTGCCCCGACCGGCTGTACGAGTTGATGCGCGCGTGCTGGGCGCACCGGCCGGCCGCGCGACCCACCTTCCTGCAGCTAGTGGCTAACCTGGCCACGGTCGCGCAGCCGTACTTCAGGCACCGCTCCTTCTTCCACTCGCCGCTAGGACAGGAGATATACGCGCTGCAACGGAACACAACGGGTAAGTGCACGACAACACGCTACTACAGCTGATGTTCATCTGCTGGGTCAAAGACGTAGAGGCCAAGAGCAATGGAAATGTTTCAAGTGTGTTTCCTTTCGCCGCTGTGTTCGGAGACCATACACCTTTTACGGGTATATACTGGTCAAGATAAATATCGGACGGCATAACAGACGGATTCATTTTGTTTGGAGTCGTAGATTGTAAGGCTTGCATGTAGATCGAGTCAAACTGAGAGCAATTCAATGTATTCGACGCGTGTATAAATCAGATAACAAATTATCTTCAAAGCCCTTTTAAGGGACTATTCTTATTAAGGCCCATTCACGAACAGAGATTTTACACCAAAATCGTGGCGTTTCTAATACGATTGGCGTGAAACGTTGGCGCAAAGCCGTCCGCTGGTTGACTAGCGTGAAAATTGCGGCGATAAAGCACGGGTTTGTCTTTGTGAACACAACTTTCAAAATATTTGAAATTTTGTTACCGTTTTTCTAAATTGGTCACACTTTGAGTATCTAACATTCGGATAGAATCAATAGTCTTTTCTGTGCCACGACAACGTTAAAACAGTGGCATATATTTTGTTCCTTGGTTCATATCAGTAAATGATAACATTGGCAAATTAGTCAACTTGTTATTGTTAGATGTTCCACTGATTAATATAGAATCGCTTGTTTGTCCGCACGGTCGCGCCCGGCAGACGTTTGTGCCGACAAGACCGCGCACTGATGCCCGTAAGTAACTCGGTAACTGCATGTACATACATACTCGTAACATTATACAGAGCACTTTTGTTATCATTTCCTGAGTGACCAATGTAGCGAGGCAGTTTGTAGCACTTTATTTTGTACCTCTTACCGATCTTCAGACGGAGATAGTGGTTCTAATAACGGATTTATTACAGTGATAATGAATACTGATAACAATGTCGGGTCCGTTTTGGATTGACTCAATGATTAGAACCGCTACATCAAGGAACTTCTCGTCTATCCTGCGCCGCCGTGTCAGTTCTGACACATAGTCATATTTTGCGAGTAGTTAGACGCTTGATTATCCTATTTCTGTTCATACGAACCTCTGTTAGTTTTCTTTGAGAGTGTGCTGTCTACCAAGAAAGTACATTTATTTCTCCTGCTTGTATTATTTTCGTATCTTATCTTTCGCCTACATACTTAGCCAACTCTGCACAATTAGGGTCGGTAAATATAGCATTAAAAATCTACACCCAAGGATATTTGCCCGAAGATTTAGTCCCAAGTAGTAGAAAACATGGTGAATGCGTTGATGACGCTGTAGTAGTCGCAAGATCATCACAGTTGGACATTATATTTGCTATATACATTCTCTCAAAGGTTGTACGAATGCCATATTGCGATTACTTTGTTTTCATAAGCGTTTGAGACGCGTATTGAACTGGACAGACTCCAAAAAACTTCAACTTCAAACAGACAGAGATATGTGTATGTGTAATTTACTTGTAATAAACGATAGGAATTTGAAAGATTGCGATGGTGCTGCAACTCTTCGTTGTTTTGTTTTCAGATGAGGAGCAGGATATGCCTGAGGTGAACGTGGGCGCCGTGGCGACCGGCTCCGGCTCCAACCTGTTCGGCGTGTCCGGTCGGCTGGCGTCGTGGGTGCGCGAGCTGTCGTCGCTGCGGTCGCGCACGTCGGACGACGCGGCCGCCGAGCCGCTGCAGCCGGCCGAGTCCGCGCCGCGCGCCATCGCGCTCAAGGGCGGCCCCAACGGCGTGCTGCGCGACGCCTCGCCCTCGCCCACGCCCGCCTCCACGGGCTGCTAGCCCACACCCGCCCGCGCAATAGCGCCGGCGAACACTCTACCTCAGGCCGGCCGCGCGACACAGGGCGGCCGGCTCTTCGAATCATAGATGTAAGCGTAGCTAGTGAAATGTCTGGCGCCGCCAGACGCGTTGTTTTATTTATTTCATACGTAGGGTGTTGACGCGAGCCGCCCGCCGGCGGGTCGGCCCCACCGGGCGACGCGCGCCGGCGGGCGCCCGCGGTCGACGGAAGGAGTGAGTTATGTATCTTATCGAATGGCGACTCGGCCTAAAGTCGAGCGTTTCGTTTGATCGGCTACTGATTACTTCGACTCTAGTGTAAATTTGTCTATAAGGGAATGTTCTTGAATCTTCTCTGCATTTACTACATTAATTTATTGCACACGGAGCGTGCGTCGTGCAGAGGCGACGTGTTACTAGAATTATCTAGTTAATTATTCGTTTAAGGTTATCTACGCGACGGATGCGTTTCTTTTCGTATGACGATTCGTTTTCATATCAGGAAATTAATATTTTTGCTGAAGCGATATTGAATGAAAGTCGATCTGTCTCGACGTGAATCCTATATAGTTTACCTCAATAAAATAGTTGTATCGGTGTCATTTTTGACATAGCCTATTAATATTAAGTTTACCGTGTAAGATGTAAAGTGTGTAAAGGTAATAATATAACGTAGCTAAGATCGTGTACAAATTATTTTTATTAATTTCTTGATATTTAACCGGCAAGCTTCTGTCCCAATGCACAGCCGACGCTGTGCAGCTGTTTATAATACTCAACATGTTCAACGCAACCTGGCATTATACTTATTTAGTATTTATAACGAGACGAGGAAATAATTTCATAAATCGGATTTAACCACCAAAGACTTGAATGAAACATTATTAAAAAATCTAAGATTAGATTAATCTATTGTTGCTTAACATTGCTGTGTTAAAATAGAAATGATCATGTATGTAAGGATGGACATACAAGTAGGTACGTAATGTATGTATTCATAGTCGGTTGCAGTTATTTATATGTATATATAAACACGAAGTTGAAATCAATGTGTTCCGAATCAATTACAATGCAATAGATATACCTGCCATTATTGTTGTGTAGTTGTATTTCAATTATTATTTAGTATGAAATGTACTCTGTAGACCAAGTTGTGCGTGGTCGTTGTACGCGCGCGTTATATTAAGACTATTTTGTTTTAGCCTAACATCACAATGTGTAGCAAAATTATCGAGGACTAGGAAAATGTAGGTACACTTTCTGGCAAACACTGCCGAGTAGACCGTTGAATGCAACTTAAACTAAACAACATTATACATTGTTTATGTATATATCTGTACCTAGTAATATTTGTACCCAGACCCAATGATAACTATAAACAAATCTACTAGCATGTAGGTAACTAAATAACTCGCCACCCGCTGTACTATATCTCCGACGCCCCTAGAGTGTCGGTGAGACCAGCAACGGGGGCAGAAATGTGTCACTAGATTGTTTTACTTATTACATTATGTATAAATAATATGTATATTAGTGCGCAATAGTGTAAAAAATATATATATTGTAATTACAATATTATTTTTCTTCACAATATACTGTTATTATATTAATTAATTATTATCAATTTTATATCAATTCATATTCGTATTAAAAAAAATACGCTAGCTGCATAGAAATAAATGACGTATATTATTGTAAAATCTAAACTAATTCACAATACTGTAAATTAACTGTAATGTTTAAATTCAACCAAAGTTAGACTCAATACTACAACAAACTTAGATATTGCGCCCCAGATGTAGCCCAGGCAAGCCGTGGCCTGGGGCGCGATGCGGCATGGGGGCTCCAGAATAACCCAGCTCCCTAATAATAGGACTGCGCTGGTTGTCCAAACACCTGTATGTGTACAAAAACTTGGTCTAACTATCGCTAGCCTACTTCTATTTACGAATAAGATATTTTCGATGTATTGTAGTTAAAGTAACAAAATAACGAATCCCTGGAGCCGCCATTGCGATGCGATAATAATAACTATATCGATAATGTGGTATAAGGGTATAAACGAGTGCCTTCAGACATCCAGCCTTCAACGGAATGCAGGATTGTTTATTGCGTGAATATTGTCATCAATACATAGATGGTATACGACTAGAGCGGTCCCATTTGTGTGTCACGTACAATTTTTCTGTCGAGATATTCTTTTTTATTTTCATGCAAATGAATGGACACGATCGACCCGTGTCATAGAAATGCAATTCAACGATGTTGGCTGGTAATCGGGCAATGTAACACGAAAGGATAGCCTGTAGGTATTATACAATTAAACGTTTGTTAATGTGTTCCCACCTTTCGTATTGTAGCTTGAACGTTGTGGACTGCCATGCGACAAGGGGGAGCGCATTGGGTTAGGTATATGTAAGTATACTCCTCGGCAGAGCAAGTGTGCATATATTGTTTTAATTCAATGAAGTCGCCATAGCCCAATGCACTATAATTGGGGTTGGGAGGGATTACGGCCCAAACGTCGTAGGTTCGATCCCCACCTTCGGACTTTATTGGTTAACCGCTCCTAGTTAACAAGCTTCTGGCTAAGTTTAAGTGGTTGAGAAAAAAAAAATAATAGGAAAGAAAACATTGCTAATCTCCTTTTTATTATAAAAATATCTTCGCTCGTCTGAACGTGGAGAGATATTGTATTCGATAGAAACCATCGTGTTGTTCGCCGCGCACCATTGCTCTGTCGAAGTATAGGACGCATAATGGTGTGTCGATATTTGTCGGGGGCTCAAGGCACGTTGCATTGATCGTATCATTTCATTAGCGAAAACTCCTTCCTTCGATTGCGAATTATTTTCCAAAGTTGTAATCCAAATGTTTCTTTAATTTTAGAAATTGCATAGTGCCTTTTGCTCAATTTATGAAAATGTTGTAGGTACCATTAGTGTAATGTTAAATATTAGAGCCATATTTTATGTTCCACCTTATCGAATGTGAACATTCCAGTGGGGTGAGAAATATCCGAAATGTTTGAAGTGGATGCATTTTTCGCTGCGCTGGTATGTGGTGCACATTCTGTATGTAGATATCTGAAGCACCTGAAGTATGTTCTGGCCAGCTGTCGCCACAGTTCCTGTAGCTACGAGCTAGCCGAGCCGCTCGGCCGCCGCTCGCACGACGGGTAGTGCTTTGTTATGTTAAGCGTGGCCTCTCATTGAGCGGAGGCCCGCGAGCGGTGCGACTCGAGCGGCTGCGGCGCAGTCTCGCACAACGTTGCCTCACACAGCGTTCCCTGCGGGCTTTAATAATTAAGATCGAAGCTTTAACATTAAAGATTGTCTTACCTCATCGACGTCCCAAGTTAATGAGCTAAATCATCTTTAATATTAAAGCTTTATAACTTTCGCTCTTATTTTTTATCAGTATTTATTTTTTTATTGTGATTTCCACCTAGTAAGGCAGTTACATTACCTCATTTTTAGTAATTATATTATGCATAAATTATTGACTGATAACATAATTTCCAAATGATGTGTTCCTCGTGTGATGTGTGTGCGTGTTTATATGTAATTTGAAGTGTGAGGGTAGCGTTGTGCTCTATGCTCAATTTAGATACAATTTCACCAAACGATTGAGATAGTGTACAATTTTTATATTTTATTTAATGAAGAACCGAGTACCTATTAATAATAATTTTAATATTTATATTAATAAAAAGGTTACAAAAAATAGTACTCTGTAGTTTGTATTATTCAAACATCATACATAATATTATGCACAAAAATCATTATTATAGTATGTAGTTTTTTGGTGGGTAAAAGTAGTTGGTTATCTATCGGTGGTATAATTACTGTAGGTAACATGACTTATTCAATGTTTTATGGTTCCTTTTGCAATTTCCTTTGCTGTTCATTCCTCACGTCCAGTTTGAGCGGGCTCCTGGGTATCCTACCCGGCACTCGGCACGTGCAAGGCTCGTCGATGGCGTAGCGTCTCAACAGGCATTCAGCCCTCAGCCAGCCTTCCTCGCCGTTATGTTTCAGTCGTTTCAAACCTTCGATATAATACTCGGGTAGGTCATGTTCCTTCGCCCCTGTTATAAGCACTTTCCTGTAAGTCCACGACGGCCAGCGCTCCACGGGAACCACGTCGTTGTCGCCTCTCGGCAAAGGATTGACTTTTTGTATGTAACAGCGGCATTTAAACGTCCCCATGTATGGTGTAAAAACGTTCATATATTTTACGTAGTACTTTTTGATATCAACGCCTTTTTGTCTGGGAAATAATGGTTAAATCTTGATAGTCTTATTCTAGGATTAATCAAGTGTAACAATCGTGACTTTATATTTCATATTGTTGGCGGCATATGAGTGGAAATCGTATCTCAAGTGTTACCATGCATTGACCTACATGCGGAACGAATATAATCCAGTTGTATGAATTGTCATCATATATTTTCTTTGATATACAGCTGCATTATGTGTAAGTACTGTACGCAATCCATCGGATTTTATTTGCATTGTTTTGACAACGAAGTACTCGAGAGTTTGTAAAATGACCTATGGTGTCCGCATGTTTTAAGAAACTAGTTTCCGATTTAAAACAAATAGTAACTGTTACACAAGTGCCCTGTTTTTAAAATAATTCAGGTGAATAAACAACCGGAGTTAGAGCATCTACCAATCTTAAAATCAAACATTCTCTGCTAACTAGTTAGTCTAGTAACGATTACTAACCCATCGAGTGAGATCATATCGTGCTTGGCGAGGCGCCATATGACGCCCCATACGTGGGCATTCGCGGTGGGCACCACAGTCGCAGACGGGCCGCCCCAGAAATGGGAGTATTTGATGAAATCTAATCTGTAATTCTGTAAGTTACATTGACAATTTTATTGTACTATGACTTATATCATTTATTACTTTATCCCTAAATGACCCACTTTGTACATGTCCCTGAGATGTTCTCTTATTGTATTCAATTTACACCATTCTGTGCGATTAAAATAATATGGCCTTATTTTTCACACATAGAATTCGACATCAAAGTTAGTACATGACATCTACTTAATTACTTTAAGGTAATATTGTACATATTTTCATATCTATTATACGAGGTATCATTTGCAAAGTAGTGCTTTCTGTTTTTGTTTTACCTATTTTGGAACAATTTATTCACCCGTGGAGGGTAAACAAACATGTATTTGTATAATGGCAAAGCTTTTGTGACATAACCTAGGGTAACCTGGTTGGTGCAAGTAACCCTTAGATAAATAACTTACATCCAGGCGTGCTATTGAGACGAACTGTGAAGAGGGACTATGCATATGAATTCTAAATGTTAGTAAATTGCCACCGTAAGAGAAGTACAGAAAAGTCTCAGGTTTGGGTATCTGTGATTGCAGCATTTTTACAAAATAATTTGTCCCATATATACCTAATATGTTGTTTGTAGAAACTTGTGTTCTTTATTTGACAAGAAAAATGCTTGATGTTACATAATAAAGAAGATTCAGGATTAAAAACAAATAAATTTAAATATATTGGCATCTATAACCGCCAAGAAGTTTATTATAGGCACATAATTAAAATAACATAAATAATACTCTGAAGACATATTAAAATAATAGCACATCAAAAATATTTGCATACAATTACTGGTATGTGGGGAATAAACGACAGTTACAGAATTTACTGGTTTATAGGAACATAATAGAATTTAATTCTACTTTAATTAAATATACTTACGCAAAATACAGTAAGTTAAATGATGTTGCAGTCTGACTGCAAGATAATTTGACTCATTTTGTAACACGACATTGCAGTTACAAAGATCATAAATGTTAGTAAGTACTTAAAACTATGTTAGTGTTTCCATGAGTTGTATTACTAGCTAATAAAAAAATTAGCTAGCATAAATTGGTCCAAACATTCTTCAATGTCATTTCTATATAAATTGCCTATATAATAAACTTAAAATAATAATACTATTGCTTTAACTTTTCTAGAAACTCAGGGATAGCTTCCAGCCCATTATGTGGGATTTTATTTAAGTTCCTAATATAATCATCTGGTAGCTGGCATTCAATAGCTCCTTTTAGGATAACTTCTAAATATGTCATGGATGGTCTTCTTTCTTGGGGTAGGTCTTCAATATTCTTATAAGGTGGTGGGCTCTTGGATTGTTGGTATGTCCGGCATTCAACTTTCACATTTCCAGGCATGGTTATTTCCACCAGTTTAGGAAAGTACCAATTCGTGTCTACTCCTTCTTGCCTGTAAATAAAAAATATCTTATCATTTTTTTACTTAAATATAGATTTTAGGAATAGGTAAATCCAATAGTAGCTGTGATCCCTAAATCTAAACAAAATTGTCAGTCTCTCATACTAGACTGTAAGAGAGTGAGCATGACTTTTTTTAAATATTCATATAAAATAAACACTACACATGCAAAAGTGTAAACATGAGTTTTTATATCATGAAACCCTATAAAAAAAAGACTTCTGACAATATAACCATGTATTGTACCTGTCTAGAGCTGGCAGGTCCTTATTATGCACTCGCCACACCGCGCCCCAAACGTGCGCCCCTTCTCTGGGCACTATGGTGGCCGAGCTGCCTCGCCAATTGGGACTCCATGTTAGGAAATCTAGTTGGTGACTCTGAAAACGGACTAGTAATGTTTTCAATGTGAAAGTTTGGTAGGGAGCGGGCACTAAAGGAAAAATAAATTAAAATAAACGTAACCCTCAATGGCTCCTGTAGACGGTCTCAATAATATCTGCGCTCCCGACTAGTGTAAACAGCTTTCCAAGGCCCTTATGGCACCGATACCTCGCTACCCTTTGGGAATGCGTTTCAGTATCTTCCGCTCCCAAATTACTGTATAGACTAGTGACAAACAGCTATAACTATTTAAAATTAAATCACAATTACTTACGTCAAGTCTGCCAATTCCTATGTATTCAGCAGAAGGATTGTTTATATGAATTCTTTTCTTGAGCAAATTACTGCCGTATGCGAAATACATGAACTTGTCTGTCTTCTGCATTACTAAAGGACGTATGGCTATTGTTTCTACGATAATTAAGTATAAAAACAGCACATAAATAATTCATAAAATTGAGAAGATAATTTTGATAAAATCTTAAATTGACAAGCCTTATCACTCACACGCTTATCACAAAAAAAATGACATCTTTCTCTTTCTTCCTATAAGCAAAGCTACCTAAGAATATACAGCCATGTGTGATATTTCCATTACTTCGCCAAATATTGACAACGTATTTATTCACGTTTTCTTCACTTTAGTATCCTTCCTTTTGGTTCTCTTGAAAATGGCGGGAAACGACGGTTGCGAAATTATTTGATAATTTTCCTTTTAATGTCTATATCATATCACGTTAAGTTAATCAGAAAATGTTCGCGACTGACAGTATGGTGAAGTTATTGGATTATTTATGCAAGATCTGAAGTTTCAAGCTTTTATCAAGAGTTCCCGCTACAAGCTCGGGAGTGAACATGACTGTCGAGCTGCTTCGTCCAGAGTGATGGCGTTGCGGCGTCTCCTCTGGATGAAGACATCAAGCAAGACGCGGCTACCCAGGGTGAAGACGCTACTGCGACTCCGCTGCAGGAAGATCTATTATAAATTAATTTTTCTGTAACATGACATTGATTGGCAAATGACGAACTGTCGAGTCCATTAATAAAATAAATAAATATATAGTGTTTTCAACTTCACTTTGGTTGAAGTACTTATGAAAGCTTCGTAATAGCTTCAAATGCAACAAATATACGTTAGCTGTTTTTTTAGATATCAAAGGTGCATTTGACAACATTGATCATTTTTATTTAGTTACAAGCTTGTCTTCTTTAGGATTGCCTGGCCCTGTTTTGCATTGGATATTTAATTTCCTTAACGACCGTAAGATTTGGTTGAAGATTAAAAATAAACTGTATGGTCCTAAGTCAACATCTAAGGGGACCCCTCAAGGCTCTGTTATATCTCCGTTAATTTTCATTCTAAGTTTGGTTAATTTTATGAAACTTATTCCTAATTCTGTTAAATATTTGTTCTTCGCTGATGATCTTGTCTTATACGTAGATTGTGATGTTGTTAAACATGGTGAATTAATTATTAACGACTGTTTGCAGCTTCTGTATTCGATTTTGACCATTCATTTAAAACTTGAAGTAAATACTTCTAAAAGCTCAGCTATTGTTTTTTCTAAAGATGGCTTCATGCAACCGCAGATAATATATAATAATAATATTATTCCAGTTCAACAATCTGTCAAATATGTTGGAATGGTTTTAGATTTTGAGTTGTCCTGGAAACCTCATATAGATCTTATTTGTAAAAGAGCTGAATTAGGTCTAAATATTATGAAATCTTTAACGGGTCTTAATTGGGGCTCTGATCCTAAAGTTCTTAAAACATTGTACATATCTACAATCCGTAGTCATTTTGATTACGGTTGTATGTTTTACAACGATGCTGCTAACAATTTGCTTAGAAAATTGGATATTTTACAGAATAAAGCTTTACGTATCATTATCGGAGCCATGAGGTCCTCACCAATTAATTCTTTAGAAGCTGAGACTGGAGTTGTCCCGTTATATGTTAGAAGGTCATATTTAATTGATAAGTATTCTATAAAATTAGTTAGTCGTGATAATGTCGTTGTTTCTAGATACCTTGAAGACTTTAATATTCCTAATTTCAATATAACTCCTTTAAACGTATTTACTTCTATTTCGGAATCCATAGCATATCTTAATTTTGAATTTCAGGACGTTATCTTCTGGTCGCAGTCACTTCCTTGTTTCAGTTATGACTTTCGTAGCTCTATCAGGGACGTGTCTGTTAATTTAACTAAATATGAAACTAAATACGACTTTATGGAATTTCTGGATACTAAACGAGAGTATGTAAAAATTTATACGGATGGGTCCAAAACTAAAGATCGAACTAGTTTTGCTTTTTATGATTCGTTTTTAAAACTTGGTAAAGTTTACATGTGTAATAATTTGTTTTCTATATTTTCCGCTGAAGTTTTAGCTATTATATATGCTGTCGAGAATATTTCATTAAATCCTGGTCGCTTATATAAGAAAGTATTAATTCTGTCCGACTCTATGAGTGCTTTACAAGCCTTAGGCAGTAAAGTTATTAGTGCCACTATGAATTATTTGATATATAAATTAAAGCATGATGTCTCTCGTCTTAACTGTAATAATATTGTTATTGAATTTTGTTGGGTACCGGGTCACTCTGGTATACTAGGAAATGAACTTGTAGACGCCCTCGCAAAGTCAACTGACAATCTTTTGAATTGTGATTACAAAGTGCCCAGTACAGATTTAGTAGTTTTTCTAAAAAGTAAAATGATTAAACGGTGGAATATGTATTTAGAAAGTACTAGAAATGTTAAAGGAAAATGGCTGGCTGAGATTCAGCCTATTCCTTCGACCAAAGCGTGGTTCGAAAGATATAAATTGTATCCTGGTAGAAACTTTATTACAACGTTGTGCAGATTACGAATTGGCCATTGTAAGTTTCCTGTACATCTTTTTAGGCTTAATTTAGTACGTAGTTCTACTTGTAAATATTGTTATATTGACTATTGCGACCTTTATCACCTTTTCTTTCTTTGTCCAAAATTTTCACTACAACGTTTACTATTTATTGCTCAGTGCCAGGATATATTAGGTAATAATGTGAGTTTTCCGGATACAGTGCAAGAGTTATTAAAATATCCCTCTTTATACCATATTATATACAATTTCATTAGTTATACTTGTGTTAAAATTTAATTTGTAACTTAGGTAGGTACTTGTTTTGTAGTCTATATATTTTTGTGTAAATATGTTGTTTTAATATTGTTTTCTTTTCTCTTTCTGTTTAGGATAGTATAGGTTTTAAAATTGTATAGTTCTGTACTTATAGTTAGAAAAAGTTTTTTGTTTGTTTGTTTTTCTTCTTTTGTTTCCATTTATTGTCTGTAATTTTTGTTTTATTTTTAGTTCTAATTTAAGTTTGTATCTGTTAAGTTTTGTTTTATTGATTACTTTGTTTGTGACCATTATTTGGCTGATGGCTTTTGGCCGAGCCACAATAAAAAAAAAAAAAAAAAAAACTTATGAAAGCAACCAAGTGAGGTTTGGAGACGTAAGTACCACAGGTTAAAGATATAAGTTTTCTATTCAAAAGTAAGTACCAAGTTCGCCCAAACCGTTGTTGGGGCTAACTTCACTTTCATCGTCTTCATGTGGATTCAATCGTTATCCAAATCTCACTAGAAGGCATTGAAAAGTAGCGAAGAAGTAAGTTGCTAGAGTAATAATATAAGTTTAGTTGTTTGCGATGATGACTGCTATATCTACCCCTTAATTGAATACATGGATGATTGTGTAGAAAAATTTAAAGTACTTTATCAGCCATAAATTATATTTTGTTAAAACAGTGGTAATGTTATTTGCATTTTACTTACGTATAGTACGCCGAACCTCTATTTCATCATGAAAAGTCTCAAAACATCTTGATAACAACAAAACAGGCTACAAAAATCAAAATATATTTTTAAAAACTTTGGCACTTCCATGTTTTCCGATACAATATTGCAATGTGGCGTATATTTTAATTAGCCTACGCTCGACTGCTACAAAATGTTCCTCCGTAGCTAACTTGTCGCCTTGAAACGAAGCCAGCATCTTTATAGTGTCAGTCAGACTGCCTCCAGAAAGTGTCTCTAGATGATGCCAAGTCGACAGAGACAACCTGTAAGAAAATAATATTACTAAATATTGCTATTCGTTCGTTTTCTTTAAGAAGTGGGCTCCTCCCAACCTCGATTACTCACATGCAGCACTGATATAATGGCGCCAGAATATCCAACTCATCTATCATAGGGTTCCCTAGACCTTTCCCATTGTCCAGCAGGATTATTTTGTTCTTATACACTTCGTACCGATGGCGATCCCCATTTTGTATTAGGAAATCAAATATGGCAACATCCACTAAGTTCAGTATTCTTTTCATACTCATACTATCAACTACTTTTCTGTAAAAAAAAAGTTATGTAAATCACTACACAGTCATACATAACTAGGTACAAAATTGTTACTGAAGTAGATTCTGATATAAATATTTTTTACACAGGAATAAAAACTTACAAAAGTTCGTGTTATCAATTATTTTTGTGAAATAACAGAATGTAAGTTTTTACAACTGTTATATGTATGTAGTATGAGTTCGTAACTTTAAAAGGATGTTTTTTCTGGTAGTTTTCTTGCCAGTCCCTGATAAAATGCACATTTATAATTTACATTCCATACTCACTTACAAAATTCATTATCTGTTTCCCATTCCATTTTCTTGCTGTTGTAGGAGCGACGCCAGGGCGACTTATATATTTTAAACGGCTTGTCTAAGTACAATATTGCTGCACCCTCAATTTCACCTTTACTGTCGGGACATACTGTTTCATTTATTTTGCAATAGAAGCATTTTCCATAAATACATAATGGACCACTATCTACAACAAACAATTTAAATTTTATGTCCTTCATGACTTTATAAGCATTGATTCATTCATAAACAATCAAGCTGTACCAAAATGGAAGGGAATGATGTCAATAACTTTTTGGCCGCCATGTTCCTTCTAACCAATCAAATTAAAGTTGATATGGATATGTATAAGAGGTATAGCAGATTGTACACTAAAGATACTTACCATTCTTCACCATTGTTCGCTTTAGACCCAAAGTAGCAACTGGTACAACATCCCTGTCAATGTTTATCCTTCGTATCACTGATGGAGCAATCCACCTAAAGTTCATCACCATTGCCAGGTAATAGGCAAACACTTCAGAGTTGTGCCTATCAAATCCCGCATACACATTGCCTCTTATGACATGATTAAGTTTGTATCTCTTTGGCTTGAAATACAACTTTTGTTTATTCTGAAAATTATAACCTAAATTATTTTATTTATTTAGAATAAAACATAGTATTGCTTACACAATATCATTTAAGTCAAGACTCAGAGATAATTTCGAGCCCGAGTTTAGCCTAGAATCGCTCTAGTCTGAGAATATGACAGTTATTTATAACAGGTAGCGAAAATTGCCTTTGAATCCTGAAAAGGTGACTATATACAATTAAATATAAAACATACTAACATACTCTTTAGGACGATAAAGTTATTGTTATCAAAATTGGATCTTAGATATCTGAAAAAGGGTTTAGGTAGTTAATTATTATGATAAAGAATTATCAACATAGTAAGAGTATCTGAAAAAGGGTTCAGGTAGTTAATTATTATGATAAAGTTAAAAAATTATCAACATAGTACGTATTTTCTCAATAAATTATTAATTCTAATTTCTAATAGAGGTCAGAAGGTTTGCTGCTGACATAAATGTATAATAAAACTGGGACTACAACTAATAAATTATGTTGAGTAAAGTAATAATCAATACAATATGAGAGAAAGGTAAGTATTATATGTACACTAAATGGGAAAGTGTTACTGACTGAGAATAAAACTAAACCTTTATGGCACCTTTGCCTTACCTCTAACAACAACAATAATTTGAGTTGTGTGCCCTTTGGTGCATTGTCTGCTAGTGCTATCTGTGAGGTGCGCATTGCATGCAGTATCTGTCCGGAGGCTCCATTCTCATGAGGGAACAATGACTCCTCACTTGCCCACTACAATCAGAACTTAAATTAAATAAATCCCAATCGTCACTGTGACTTAGATTATCAACCATACCAACTTAACACACAGCTAGTGTTTCTGTGAAGTTGAGTTGGCCATGCCTTGTCTAGAATAGTTATTAACTTTGATAACATGGACCTCTTCGGGCAAGCAGTTTATAATTTAACATTTAAAAAAAATAAAATTTATTCTAGTAGTACAATTGCAAACTTAAAACTAAAATATCCGGTAAACCTTCGTCAGTCAAATAACCCGCCCCTTGTCATACCCGGTGCAAAGGTACCCATAACGCTTGCGGCGTTAAAATAAGTAATATAAAATTATGTAGCAAATACAAAAAACCTGTAATAAAATAATTATGTTCACTTACATTTTCGATATCTCGCCACACATTCCTTGTATTGTCGTTATTTGTGAAATTAAAGGAGTGTATAAGATTTCTTTGCGCAATAGTAAATTTGGGATTCTTGTTCTTGTAGTGACTAGGCAAGTAGTTGAGATGGTCGTAGATATCCTTGAAAACACTTGGCGCCAGATCAAGGTTAATACTGGGCACATTATAATTAGCAGTTCTTTGTCCTACAGTGTTGAGAGTGTAGAAGAAATATACGTTGAGGCCGACGAGAATGAGCAGAAACAGAGAGAAACCAAAGGCGTAGTTCATTGACATAATTTTTGGTTATTTTCGCGAAAACCATAATACCTAATTATTTTGTACACCTCATGTCTTCCGCGGAAAATCTCATTATCTTATGGAATCTAATTAATTAATGGGATTCATAATACCATTTACGTTGAATTCCCAATCACTATACGAAAGAACGAAATCGAAATCTCGAAATCAAATCCAAATCAACAGCCTCAAAGAAACAAAACAAACAAATTGAAAAAAAAAACACCAAAGATTTTATTATTAGGCAAAGGGATATATACCATACAGCCTAATATGTTTTGTTTAAAATTTTCAATCATTATTTCTCTTGAGTATTTTGCAGAGATCGGCACTTATGATGGGTAGGTAGGTGGGAAGGTTATACGGCATACCCAATGGGGCACAAGCAAATAAAACACAATTTCTTTCTATCTTTTAATCTAAAAATGGAAATCCAAGCTCTTCTCTTATTTTCTTCGAGGCTAGTTTTCCGTTATTTGGGAAATTGGTGGTTAGATATCCGATATAATGAAGAGGAAGTTTAGATTCGATAGCTCCTAAAATTATTACCTGAAACAAAAACATTTCGAGTATGTAGGTATAGAGCAAGATTTTGAATTAATTCCGACATTCCGTCGACGATTGTACATTCGTTTGGCTGCGTTGGTAAATAATAGGTACTTAGGTACAATTATGATCTCCGAATACAATTATTCGGAGATCATAATACTAAAAGCTCAAAAAGTTTAACATTTTAATCTACAAAAGAACTAAGTACTAACTTACAAGAAGTCCATACTTACCTTGATATAAGTTTTTGATGGTTGTCTTATTAGAGGCAATACCTCCCCGGGCTTCAGTTTGTCCGGGTTGTGGACCTGAATGTATGTGCGGGCTATAATTGGCTCGCTATTCACAGTGGTCACGGTGACGTTCCGGGCGAAATATTCATTTATATCAACGCCTTCTTGTCTGTATTAAAGCAATTTATAAAGTATAGTAACTGCCACGTAGCATGCGCCAGCATTAGCATTAGCCGCCGAGCTGTCAAACTGACATTATTACAAGGCATTTGACATTAATTTGAAAGCTCGGTCGGTGGCGTTACAATCGCTAATGCTGGCGCGTGCTAGTCCTAGCCTGACAAAGTTATACATTTTAAAAAACCGTGTTAAAATCACAAAAACGGCCATATTTTTGGTGATTGAACACGAGTTAACTTCTTGGCCGTCGCGAAATAAGGCCTTCTTTTTATAAAGTGTTTAACATATACGCTCGGTAGAGCACATCAAGTGTAACATATAGGATACTTTAAGCTAGGCGGGGACAGTAACACGATTTAGATTGGATTAAATTTTCTGTAGGTTGATGTTTTATCGACCTAATTCTAGATTGCACACGCTAATATTAGTCGCCACTAAACGAGGCGTCCCGCTCGCTCTTACGCGACGTAGCATTGTACAACATTGACAGTTGCGTTTAGGATTACGATTCGACTTACTTAGTGGTCGCTACAGAATTAGCTACTGTATCTACTTACCAAACCAAAATCATACTTGCCCATCAGGGTTCTCTTGAAAATAGCGAGAAACGACGGTTGCGAATTTATTTTATAATTTTCATTTTAATGTCTACATCGTTATTTTGTGATTAATCAAAATGTTCGCGAATGACACTGACAGTATGGTCAATTTAGTGGATGATTCATGCAAGATCTGAAGTTTCAAGCAATTATCAAAAGTCCCACTACGAACTCGGGAGTGAACGTGACTGTCGAGCTGCTTTGTCCAGAGTGACGAGCTACGGCGGCTCCTCTGGATGAAGACAAGAATACGCGGATTTCTAGGGTGATGAGATGACACCACGGCGACTCCTCTGGAGAAAGAGAAGACAATGATATCTTGAATACAGAATATTCAAGATATCATTGTCTTCTCTACATGTACAGAATACATGACATTGGCAAATGACGAACTGTCGAGTCCATTAATAAAATAAATAAATACTTGTCCAGATTTGCCAGGTCCGCAACTGGGATCGTCCACACTGTGCCCCAGACGGAACTCTCGCAGTCCTCGCAGATGGTGGCATCGGCCCCGTTCCAATCCGTCGTCTGCGTGTTGAAATCCAACCGGTAATTCTGTCAAACGCTCAACGCTGTAAACATTTTCATTTTCCTATATTATTTTACTCATCGGCATTTGACTTATTATAATAACCCACGTAAGTTAGTAAGGCTTTTAGTTCTAGATGGTATCAACTAACATAGAAAGCTAGGTATATATAAAGACAACTTTCGTCTTTTCAACAAAATATTAAGTAAGTACCTATATTTCATTTAATAACAATGTTTCCATCGACAACCATGCAAATTACAACTTTAACTAGGGCTGTAGTAAGACAACGAATAAGCTCTATTTTATTTGGCAATTTTACAATGCAATGTTCGCGTCTTCTAACAAATATGAACTGACGGATTGTCATACAAGTCCACAAAAAAGATAGGTACTTAACCATTCATAATGAAATGGGTACTATAATATATAGTACCTACCCCTAAGACATATTACGAGCTTCGATAATAATTGAGGAGCCCGTTGATATAATGATCCCCTTTTTTACCTCTAATTTAGCAACGCCGTAGAATTCAGCACGGGGATTGTTTATATGCATTCGTTCCGCGAGCAAGTTGCTTCCATATCCGAAGTAGTAGAGTCTGTCTTCAGACACGTCTTCTGGAGTAGGTGCCTCTTCGGTACTACAGGATTTTAAGGAGATCAACACCAGAATTAGTTTTAATATTTTCATTTTTGTGCACGAGTGTTCAATACAAGACGTCGTTAGTAAATGTATTTAATTATGCGTTCAAGTTAGTGCTGCAGAAAAGAGGCCCCCTAAAAAAATTCTGCGCATATTCATAACGTAAAACTTATCTATTTTGTGACGTACATACGTAACACATGTTATAAGTACTTAAAACCTCAAAAGTTAACAATAAATCTAGGTATTTATTTTCAACAAAGAAATAACAAGAAAAGAAAATTCTTGTATATACCTACCTAGGTACCTACTTATCGTTTCAGAACACTTAAATCTTGCCATAACATCCTTTTGGCAGAAACTATAATTTGTGTTAAGTATAAATTAAAAATATTTTACACCTACTAATATCGGGCTGTAAACCTATTATTTTACGACTTTGATAGCGAGCGTATGGGTGCAAATGATGATCAATTGAAAACCATTGCTGGATTTAATAAGGAACATTACAATTTTCTCACACAATCCAGTAATGGTTATTGATTTAATTGAACTCCATTTCCAGTACCATCAGGTATCTTTTACAAATAGGCTCCAACGAAATGGCGATAACAACTTATATGGTAAGGATCTCCGATCTCCGTCTCTTGAAGTGTCAATTTTATCGTAGGTATTTAATCAGGTGCCATTAGAATGTTATTAAGAATAATTAACATTTAGTTAAGACCATTGTTAACCATTGCAAAATGTTCAATACTGGTAAAAGAGTACCTTTTTGCAGGATATTATCGCTATATAATTAACGGTGCTTAAATTAAACTCTTTATTCAGTATCTATGTAGGTACGATTACGATTTCTCGTTCACTGTAAATAAATATAGGTATAGAAACTCGTTTGGAATTTGGTATTCAAGTACCTATCTACTCTCTTGCACCAAAAAGATAACCCGGGTTAGTGCCTTAAGGCTGGGTGTGCGTGGGTTTTCAGTTTTTCTATGAACGCCGTAGCGTTCATAGAAACACTGAAAACCCACGTTTGCCGTAGCACTAACTAGTAAAATTAAACGTCTGAAAAAAATATATAGCAATCTTGGGACATCTATTTAGAGACTGATGAACACCGATACATGATTGGACAAAACTTCGCTCGATAGAAAAAAAAATCGCAAACATACCCTTTGCATGTGTGTTAAAATGAAAATTATGTCTAAACTGAAATACTTATTCATACAAAATATATAAAAAAATGTAGGGTATTATAACTACGAGAGCTTGTTTAAAAAAAAATCTGATTTTTGTTGGCGTATTTATATTTCCCTGCCAAAATTCATCCATTCGTTTTGTGGTAGGCTATAATTATCTATCAATTCGTCAGGAATATTCTAGACGAGCTTGTTAACTTATATTTAATCTAATATAAATCCAAAATTATTTATCCGAGAAGCCTGCGTTAAAGATCAAGGTTGGCAAACCGTTTAATCACGAAAACACTTAAACTACGACTGACGCAGCTGCGATTTACCCAGTTGTCCAAAATGTAAGATAAAAAGTGAAAATTAGATTAGATTAAATTATTTGCAAAACCATTGCATTCGCTGCATTACAAGACATTGCGTCTATTCGTATGCAAGCGGCGAGCATACGAGCTTTGGGAGTTGTACCTCGCAGGGTGAAGGGAGGCATGTTTGCCGCCGATACTAACACGATTACGCCCAATCAGCAGCGTCGCCGCCCTAATTGGGCGCCCCGACGTGAGGGCGGGCGCTTTTTTAACAGCTTGAGCAAACAGGCGCCCGGCACGACGGGAACCACCCGCACTGTTTGTCTGACTGTCTGCCGGGGAATACTGAATGCACAACAATCTATAGGACAACCAGGAATTGATCCAAGCAAGACCGTGACTAAATATCCCGGCAATAAGATTTTAAAACTCTGTCCCATAGAATGCAACTAACTTTCAAACAAAAATTATAATAAAAGATACCAGAGTTAGCGACTTAACCCGTGAAATGTATGTTTTCACGGGGTATTTTTTATTAAGTACAAGAGTATTCAAAGTGTTGACAGGCGACAAATATTTGGTTGAACTGACGTTTGCTGGAACAAAATGCTATTTCCATTTCCATCACGAAAAATAAAATTATTCGTGATGGAAATTGAAATCGAACGAAGAATCAAAATAAGAACGAATAATAATATCCAAAAAGAATCAGGCTACAGCTTATAATGGTAAACAAGTACACGGTGGGTACCTATTCTACGATTTTGCATTAAAAAATAAAATAAATCATACAATTTGTTAGTGATTAGCAGCGAAGTTATGTGATTAGTGTAAATAAAAGGAAGAGAAAGCTAATTTCTTTTATCGAAAAGGATTTTTTTGTAATTGCGATATTGACAAACTACGCCCCTTACGACCTACACGATACGTAACAGTTAACGCAGAATAACGTAATATACCTACGTTTATTTACTGCATGCTCCCCTGTGACTTATGTAACACAAGTTAGTCGATTCATTATCGATGCAGTAGACTTCGGCGGAACCAGACAAGTCATCAATCAGACCCACAAATGTACAAACAATACGCGATATTATATTACTTGCCGTTTTGCACCCCTGATTTATGGGCCGCACTCGCGAACTCATTCCTTATACACGCGGTTGCCGAAGATCATTTGAAATTCATTCGTACTTATTTTGTTTTTACTTCGACGTTATGAGTTTGCTTATAAATAAAAGAAGAATTAAGTAATACTAAGTAATGTGTTAGGTAATAGGATACCAAATGGTATCTCCAATATCCTACGAATTTACGTACTAACGTGTGTAGGTAGATTAAATAATAAACAACTTTATAAAGTTTCTTCCTCTAATATATTTTAGGTAGACAGCTATGAACAGATCTTAGTTATTGTAACTACCTAATAATAATTAATTAATATTATGTACAATAAATCGTAACAAGAACATTATAAATTATCCGTGGACTGTGGAAAATAAGGCGCTAATAAATTAGGCTTCATTAATTATCCAACCAATTAATTATCTCAGAATGTCCGGAAGTATTTTCGTAAGTTTATATGTATTTATATGTACGATTTTTTTTCCAGACATCACATCACATAGACCTAACAATGATGTAGGTATTTCCCAAGGCGCGCGGAAAAACACGATTCTCGGTTCTTTGCATCAAGTCCCTGCGCAAATCATGACTCCATCTGGTCGAGGTGCACACGACAAGTTTTTCAGATGTATGCAAAAACTTGATATAAATAATATTAATGTCAACATCAACGTATTCATTTCACACCCGAGGCCGGTGAGCTTCTACCATATCTGTTTGCTAGTCTTCATTATGTCGACGACTTTTGTTTCTGTGACGGATCGTCATCTGACTCTATCCATCAAAGCCAAGCTCTGGTAAATATTAGACATGTTATTTTCCACAGTACAAAATTTAATACCTACAATAAATAATTCAACTTGCAAAATTAAGTGAAGCTTTGTTAATGACTAAGATATAACTATAATATGAGACTTATGTCGAGATCGTCAGTTTCTTTCAATGCACTTATCACAGCTTATAATTACTACATTACAATTCACAGTCCGAACTATTCATTGGTCGACTTTTTGGTTTTCATTTTCACAATTACATTAGATAATAGCTTTAACTAATAGGTACACATTTATAATACAAGCGGTTTGAGAATGATATAGAACAAGGAACCGATTTATATTCTTTGGAATGGTAAACTGTAAACTCTGTTCAGTATTCGAGCTAAGAATTGTTTCCGAATTCACTGATACACCGACTGGGATGCGGTAGTCGGTATAAGGACGATGGTACGCTTGTACGTACAGTCGAGAGCACATCAAACGAGCAATACAATAACTTAAAATTCGGTGAATTTCCCAACAAGATTTCCTTTCACTTTGACTCTATCGTTTTTCCCTTTCGTCTCCTCCGTATTGTCGCTCGTCAGTAATAATGTAATTTACCTTCTTGTAATTAATAAGAATTTCGAATCTCAGGAGGCTTATTAGTTTTACACAGCCAAAGATTTTTTTATCTGGAAATCCTTTGAGTTCCACGGCTAGTAGAGTCTATAACACTGTGTTGTCCTGTGAGGGGCTCGTAGTTCAGTTACATTACAAGTGCGAAAAGAGATGGTATGTATAATTTAATCAACTTTGGGCATGGTGTGGACCAGGCTAGTGTCATTTATATCTAAGCCTCCGATGAAATAAGGTCGAGCGTTGAGCAGCCTGAAGCCTGGACGACGTAACAATTGGAACAACGCTCGTGCAACGGACCTTAATTTTGCTGTTGTCTTCAACCGGCTGCATTCATTTCTGGCGACGTAACATTCGGAATAACGCTCGTACAAAGTTCAATCAACCATAATGTTGTGGTTGTCTACAACAAGATACGTTAATTCCTGGCGACGCAATAATTGTAACAACGCTCGTGCAACGTTCAATCGACCTTATAATGTTGCTGATCTTTCATCCGGCTATGTTAATTCCTGGCGAACGTAACAATCGGAATAACGCTCGTGCCACGTTCAATCAACCTCAATGTTGCTTTTGTCTTTATCCGGCTACGTTCATTCCTGGCGATGTAATGTTCGGAATAACGCTCGTGCAACGTTTAATCGACCTTAATGTCTTCTTGGCGATCGATGTAGCAACTGAAACAACGCTCGTGCAACGTTCAATGAACCTTAAGTAATGTTGTTGTTGTTTTCATCCGGCTATGTCCATTCCTGGCGACTTAACAACTGGAACAACGCTTGAGCAACGTTTAGTCGACCTTAATGTTGTCTTCCTCCGGCTATGTGTCTGCGGCTGCTGCGGGCGGCGTGGCTGCTCGCGCGGCGGCGATGGCTGCCGCGTGCCGGCGCGCCTTCAGCCGCAGGTCCGCGATGGAGGAGGAGCGGCAGCGCGCGGCCAGCGCGGCCAGCCCGGCGTACGGCGGACACAGCGCGGCAGCTGCCGCGGCAGCAGCGCTCGCGTACTGCAAACACAGTTCGCTTTAGATATCGCTTTTGCTTTTCTGAATCACGAAGTATAATATATTTTTTGTATATAGTTACATTTTAAACAACACTTCTTAGGAATAAGTGGACCAATATCGAAGATATCTACGCCAATGTCATTAATCATTTTACAAATTAGACATAAATTGAAGGTCAACACTTCCTTACAAACTCTATATGACGAGTGTTTTGCAAAAAATGACTTTGACGCTGGCGTCAATTCTGGAGGTTCTCCCGTAAAGCGCTTGTGAGTCTGGACACCCTAAATACACGAACGTCACGTTGACGGCTGCTAATTACGCAATTTACGCAATGCCATGGAATACGCTGAGGCGCGTCATCACTATCACCTGATGTGCAGCCGCAGACAACAGCGCCGAGTCGAAGGGCGCGAAGGCAGCCGCGGGCGGCGGGTGCTGCGGCAGCGGCAGTGGCTGCGGGCCCGGCGCGCGCGACACGGCCGACAGCCGCGGCACAGACACGTACGGCGCCACGCGGCACGGCTCCAGCGGCGTGCCGCCACCGCCTACCAGCAGACCTGCCCTTACACAATACGCTAGTTCACTAAGTAAGAGGTCTTCATTAGATTGACGTAAGGGGAATAATATTTTTCGAGTTATATATGTGTTACCGGCCAAACCCGATTTCAGGACAAACAGCCTTTCATGCCTATATGCGATAGGATAAACCGGAATAGCCTAGGCCAGGGCTTCCCAAACTGTGCGTCGCGACGCCCTGGGGCGCCGCGGCACTATTCTAGGAGCATCGCGAGGCGATCTAACTAGATTGGATGTATCAATGGCAATTTCAACACTGGAGCCCCATTTTGAGAAGCTATGCTCAGAAAAGCAAGCACATCCTTCTCATCAATAGCCAGCCAACAAAGTATAATAAATATTTCTTTTCATTCTCGTTCTTATGTTTTTGTTTCTCATTTTGTAATGAAAATTATAGAGGTTATTTGGAGGTATTCTGATAACTTCTTACTAGGCTAGAACTACAACTTTGGTAGGTAGTTTTTGGCCTAAGGTGGTCGCGAAAAAAGTAATTTGCCACTTTTTCGGGGGCCAGGGGCGTCATACTAAAAATAAGTTTGGGAAGCCCTGGCCTAGGCCAAACTAGTTCGTCCGAACCCCGATAGGATAAACTAGTTTAGCCTAGGCCAAACTAGTTCATCCTAATAAGAACACGTACCTCCAGGATAGTATATCCTAGATATGGCCTAGTCTAAACTCGTTACGCCTATACTCCGTACGAAATAAATCTGGATAAAGGTCAACCAACCTGTACCACGTCTCACACAAACATCTACGTAGTTTATCGCTCGTCATAACTAGGTTGGCCTAGGCTATACCGGTTTATCCTATCGCGTGTAGGCAGAACTAGTTTGGCCTAGGCCAAACAAGTTTGTCCTGAAATCGGATTTGGCCGGTAACACATGTAAGTAATTAGGAGGTATGTACATATGTCGCAGTCAAATGGTTGAAATAGCCGTTGGATTGAACGGCCTTTAATTGAACAACGCCACTCAACCACACGTCTAGTTCTGTAGTTGAATCATTATGAAACCCGCTTACTCTCGTCGATGTAGCTTATGAGTGACAGTGACACCTACTGGCCTTACGGGTTGCTACGAGGCAGGAATATTCGTAGACCGTCTACGAAAATACGAAAACGCATAATAGAGTTATGTTAATATAACCGATTTATTTAATTTTCGTTTGTATCATTGGCTAATAAAATAATAGCGTAATTTGAACCATGTTAATCGAGCGGAGCCGAGCGCCGGCAATTCCCATTGATCCGAGCCGATTGGCAGAGACAAACGAGCCGAGGCGCGGCTAAATCCGCGCGGATCCGTTCCCGAATTCCACTTAATTAAATTGATATTTAAGTAAAGCATAATTTGCTCGTAAATTAAGTGAGATTCGTTGTTTATAGCACGCCCTGCGCCCGCCGCCCCCGCCGCCCCCGCCGCCGGGCGGAGTGGGCAATTAATAAATTAACGGGGATCTACCCGACTTAAGGTGTTCGGTGCTCCTTCTCTAAAGGATTCATTAATTTAATTACTAACTCACCTTTAGGCTACTCTATTACATTTAAAGTCTTATTTGAGTTGTAAGTGGATGTAATTAAAATTAATATTTCACAATGATTCTCGAATGCGAAAGTTTCAATATTTGTATAAGTATGTTTGTTACTCAATCACGCTCTAACGTTTAACGGATCGACACCTTTTGCACACATGACTATGGTAACCATATATAGAACATAGGCTTAATATCAAGATATACAACGGGATATTATGGGGTTCCCAAAGGAAAATAAAAAAAAAACGCGAGCACCGTTACATGCGCAAGCTAACAAATATCATACTCGTAGATTTCACGACGTTTCTCCTGCTAAGTTTTATTTAATTTTAGATTTATAAAGAAAAAAAAATCTTCCATAATGGACAATCTGAGAAGGAAAACCCAGAAGATGCACTAGGTACTTGCTCGTAGCTCCTGCCGAATGCATTTTTTTTACTATTCAAATGATTGTTAATAAATGCACAATATTCAAACGATTGTGAAATGTGTGCAAGACGGTAAGGGCACACAAGTGTGAAGTAGCAATCTCGTAGTATGTGTGCATGCTGGGCGGGCGGGCGCGGGCGGCTGGCTGTAGGCGGGGGCGGGCGCGAGGGCGGGCGGGCCGACTCGCTGTAAATCAGCGCTCGCCGGTCGCCGTCGGCATTATCAAAATGGATGCTCCCCGCGCGTATGAGTTATTTCCATATTTGACACCGAATTACTTTCGAGAAGTGCCGACATAAATACGAGCGGGTGCGCGTCCGGCGCCCCCTCACCCCTCGCTCCCTGCGGCCGGCGCGCATTTATTTGATTAACTCTGAGTTGTTTAATTTAATCGAATTAGAAGGTAAGCGGCGCGCGCCCAGCCCCTCTCCGGCGCGTATTTTAAACCGCTCCGAACATCTTTACAGCGGTTTCTGCGCAATAAAATATCGCCACCCTCGGCGCGCGAATAACTTTACAATTTTATGAACAAGGGAACAATTAGGCGTCGGTGTATTCTTTTATTCTTGAATTTCACGGCGGCTGTGATTGTTTTTATAGCGAGCGCGGGCCCGGTGGAGATTCATGCCTTCGTTAAATATGAATTCTTAATTTTATGAAGATTCAGCTTCTACCTTTGCTGATTTGTTGTGTTGGATATGAAAAATATGAGCTCTTGTAACAGTTTTTTTGATTTATACAACATCAACTAATAAAATAAATATTCATTTCTTCTCAGAGAATTTTCTTATTTTCTTCTCGCTGTTTTCCTTGCTAGTTTCAAAAAAAAAACCTATTGGATACCTATAAAAAGTAAAATTCGTTGGTCTGATAATATGCATGAATGACGATTTAGAGATCGAAGCTCTATGTTGTATCTTGCACCATCAAGATCTCCAAGTCTTTGCCAAATTAAATTATCTAACTACTAGCTAAGCGACCAAAATAAAAAAAATACCTATCCAATCCTGATCCAATCGCATCGTCAGCGTCACAGCACCCAAATCAATATCACGACGCCACAAACGATTGAGTTGAATCAATAACAACATTGGGAATCTCGACGCTTCAAAGGGGCATAACATAACAAATAACCGTTTCATTTCACTTTACATGATTGTTCTCGTGTTAGGCGGGGGTGCGGGGTGCGGGCGGCACATAAGTTAATAAGACATTTAGCAGGGGACGGCGGGATTGCGTCCGAATGGCTCCCGTGGGGAATCATTTTATTCGATTCCGGAGAGCGACTTTTTTCCGCTTTACGCTCCGTTTAGCGGTTCTTGCCCTTCGCCTCGCAATCACGGGATAGTGTGATTTTCTTAGGCTTAATTCAGACCAAATAGATACAAAATCCGAGTCTGTTTGGTACTTATAAAGTCAATGCCAACACATTTTCTTATTCAGTAATATCAAAACAGAAAGAGAATGTTATTAAAATTAATATACATAAATTTATGCCTGTTTCCGGGACTCTTCGTTTCCATCTGCTGAGATCCTGCGGTATCCTCGCATCTTACACATCCACGTCTCTTTATGCACGATCATCGGTTTTAGACCAGAATTAACGTTATTTTTTTAAAACATTGCTAATTTGGTTGTGCATCGGTCTACCTCTGCCGACTCGCTTTAATAGTATTTTCTATCGTTTTTCATAAGATAAGATAAATACACTTTATTGCACCATAATACAGTATTCATTACATAAATGAGAAGCATGTACAATTTTGGCGGTCTTATCGCTAAAAGCGATTTCTTCCAGACAACCAACTGCAGAGGACATTATAAAAATATATCAGAAAGAGGTAGAAGTGTATAGTATGTAAATATAATAAATAGTAATATCTACGTTAGATAGGTAACACAATTTACGATACTTAAACATGTAAATTATATCTATTATATACCAATATAATATATACTTGTAAGAATATAATACTTTATTAAATACTATTAATAAATATAATATTATATAAATGTAAATATATATTAATAATAAATATATATATATATACATACATATAAATAACAGTAGTACTTATATAAACACACATAACACAGGATATCGACAACAACCAAAGTGAGGTGAGGAAAAAGAAGAATAGGTATCAAAGTGTCAGAAAATGTTCCTTTACCTGTCGTTTGAAAATGGGCAGGGACTCCGCGAATCGTATCGAGACAGGTAGGGAATTCCAAAGTCGGATTGCTTGAGACGTGAAGGATTGTCGATAGAATTTAGTAGAAGAACAAGGAAGGTAAAGAAGGAGATTTTCAGAAGAGCGAAGAGGGCGATTATGAGTAGTGCAAAGGTATTGAAAACGCTCCTTTAGATATAAAGGAGTTGAGGGATTGAACAGCACCGAGTAGAGAAGAGCCAGAATGTGAGCATCTTTACGTCGACGAATTGGAAGCCACTTTAATTTGCTACGGAATTCCGAAACGTGATCGTATTTACGTAAGCCAAATATAAACCGTATGCCCAGGTTCTGGAGACGTTCGAGTTTATTTAGGAGATCAACAGTGAGATCAGAGTAGCACGCGTCTGCATAATCCAGGATTGGCAAGAGCAGGGATTGTGCCAGAGCAATCTTAGTGGTAGTCGGTAGGAAATTGCGAAGTCGCCTTAACGATCCAGTGGCAGCAAACATCCTCCTGCTAACCTCGGCCACCTGAGAGTTCCAAGACAACGTTCTATCAAAATAGATGCCAAGGTTTCGAACAGTCTCACTGTACGGTATACGGACACCATCAAATACGACCGGTGCCAATTGATTGAAATCTAGTTTATTTGGAAGTTTAAATAAAACACCGTGTACTGCCAAGTTAGCTATATTCCAGACTGACATTATATACAAGTACCCGCAATTATATTACTACAATGTAAACATAGAAAAGTAACAAGTACCTTCAATACACTACACACCTCCACCGCTAATTTACAAATAATATGAACAGAATCAGTTGTTACTTAATTACATGACGCCCTATTGCTATACAACGTCAGTAGTACCTACACACATTATTAATCTGCAGTCTTCACAACTGGTTCTTAACTATGTCTAAAATGGATAGTATAAAACATGGATACAATAGTATAAAAAGCTTAATCTATATCGAATCCGTATTTATACACTGGCTTACGTACTCGTTTGGAGGGCTCACGCGTCACTTCGCTTACGGGAGGAGGCGGGTCGCTTTCGACCTCGGCGCATACCGGTAGCTGTGCCGCGTTAGGTACACTGTTCCCCATATCCCTCTCCTGATCCCTAGCCCCCTCTGCGGCGCACGTGGCGCCCGCGCTCGTGCCGCCCGCGCCCGCATGCGCCGGCCCCGCGACAGGCGACCCCGCCCTGACTCCGGTCCCACCGCTAGTGCTAGCCGCGCTGGCTACATGATCAGGAAATACGCAGGAACTCCTCGACCGCCGCTTTAACTGGTCGATGTGACGATGTGTAGTCGACCCATCACAAGCCTTAACCGTGTAATCACTCTTGCCTAATCGATCGAGCACCTGCCCCTGTGACCATTTAGCACCTTGTCTAAAATTTCTATACCAGACCGAATCACCTGGACCCAGATCTCTAATATTCGATTTTACTGTTGTATCGCCTTTTTTGTTCGCGCGAACCGTATTATCGGGTTTGATAGCGTCCAAACGCGTCCTCAACCTCCGGCCCTGCAGCAACCGAGCTGGGGTCTCCCCTGTCGTGCAATGTGGCGTGTTATGATACACCAACAAAAATCGTAATATAGCCAGTTCCACATTTACACCGTCCCGGCGAGCTTTCTTAATAACATTTTTTACGATTTTAACCGCGTTCTCGGCCGCGCCGTTCGATGACGGGTGGTATGGAGCTGAAAACATTTGACTGATACCGTTCCTATCCAAAAATTCGCCGAATTCCTTACTGGAGAAGGGAGGTCCATTATCGGACACTACCTGTCTCGGCAGGCCCCAGCGCGACCACGACTCGCGTAATTTTCCTATCGTCGCCTCCGCCGTCGTTCGCGACATTCTAAACACCTCGATCCACTTGGACCTGGCGTCCACAGTGACCAAATATGTGTTACCGTCGATCGGGCCCAAGAAGTCCAGGTGCACCCTCTCGTACGCGCGCTGCGGCCAGCGCCACGGCACGGGCGGCGCGGCGGGCGGCGCGGCCGACACCGCGGCGCACGTGGCGCACGCGCGACACGCCGCCTCCACCGCCTCGTCCACGCCGGGCCACCACACGTAGCTGCGTGCGTGTGCCTTGGTCTTCACTATGCCCATGTGGGGCTCGTGCAGCTCGCGCAGCACCCACGACCGGCACGACTCAGGGACCACCAGGCGGTGTCCCCACATCACGCACCCCAGCTCGATGTACAGCTCAGCTCTCCTATTGTGATACGGTTCGAGCTGCTTGACGTCGACTCGCTCTGGCCAACCGCTTTCGACATACCCGTACACTCGACTCAACAGAGGATCGCGCGCTGTTTCCTTCCTTACTTTGTTTCCGTCGAGTAGCAGCGCATTCGTGGCAAAGTGCAGGTAGGTCTGTTCGGGAGGCTCGTAACCATCGTCCCTGCCGACCGGTAAGCGAGACAGCACGTCTGCGCCGTTGCTACTCGAGCCTACGTACTCTATGTCGAAATCATACGCCGACACGATCAGCGCCCACCTTTGCATCCTGCTGGCGGCCATCGTGGGAGTACCAGAGTGCGGCCCGAAAATACTGACGAGAGGTTTGTGATCAGTTTTCAGCCTGAACCTCCTTCCATACAAGTACTGATGGAACTTCTTAACGCAATATACGATGGCCAACGCTTCGCGATGTATCTGCGAGTAGCCCTGCTCCGCCTTGGTCAGCTTGCGCGACACGTACGCGACCGCGCGCTCCTCGCCCCGCGCGTCCCGCTGCGAGAGCACCCCGCCCACGCCCCGCGAGCTCGCGTCACACGTCAGGATTAGCTCCTTCCTACTGTCGTAGTGGTCTAACACCCTGCTACTTACCAGTAATCGCTTTACGTGCTCAAACGCACTAGCACGTGACTTGTCCCAGGACCAATGTCTGGCTTTGCCCAATAATTCGTGTAGAGGATGAAGCACGCTACTCAGATTTGGCACAAATCTGGCATAAAAGTTGACCATGCCGAGAAATGATTTCAATTCCGTTACATTTTCAGGCGCCGGCATCTCCTTGATAGCCCTTATTTTCTCTGGATCAGGTCTAATACCACTTTGGTCTACGATGAATCCTAAATATTTAACCTCTTTAGCCAAAAAAGAACACTTACTTTTTTTAACTTTCATACCGACACTATCAAGCTTTTGGAAGAGAGCTTCTAATGATTTTAAATGCGTAGCTCTGTCCTTCCCCGTCACTATGACGTCATCACAGAAACACTGCACGTTAGGTATGCCTTGTACTAGGTTACTCATGATTCGCTGAAAAATACCACTACTGGACGAGAGTCCGTAAGCTAAACGATTATATTTGAATAGACCACGATGTGTATTTACCACTGTATATACTTTCGAATCTTCCGTTAAAGATATCTGGTTGTAGGCTTGTGATAGGTCGATCTTTGAAAACTCCTCCCCCCCAGCCAAGTTGGCGAGGAGGTCGTCAACTCTAGGCAACGGGTACCGATCGACCAGCAGAACGGGGTTGAGTGTTACCTTAAAATCAGCGCACAGGCGCAGTGCGCCGTCGCTTTTCCTCACTAGCACGAGCGGCGTGGCCCAGTCCGAGCAGTCCACCGGCTGCACGATGCCGTCGCGCAGCATCGCGTCCAGCGCGGCGTCCACGCGCTCGCGCAGTGCGTACGGCACGGGGCGCGCGCGACAGAACACGGGCGCCGCGCCCGCGCGCACGCGCAGCGCCGCCCGCCCGCCAGTGTACAGCCCCAGCCCGCCGTCCAGCACGCCCTTATATCTGTCGAGCATTTCACATAACTCCCTACAGTTCTCCTCTATTTTATAGTTTGGACATTTCAAAATGGGTATTTGAATATTCAACTCTGCCAACCACTGTCTGCCTATCAGTGACGTCACGCCCTTATCGACGACATACAGATCTAACACTTTTTTACACCCTTTGTACTGCACCGTTGCTTTTATAACGCCGAGTGGCGTAACCTTTGTTCCATCGTAAAATTTAAAAACTAACTTAGATTTAATTAGTTTAGAGTTCATGAATAGAGATTCATATGTGTTACGATTTATGCACGAACATGCTGTACCAGTGTCTATTTCCATTGTCAGATCACGATTGTTCACTAATAAACTCAGACTCACCGGTCTATAGTCACTCAAAGCCATTTGAAACATTGCTTCCTCGGGCTCCTCCTCCGGACCCGAAGCTCCGTCGACGTCCGCCTGGCAGGCGTAGTGCGCCTCCTGGTCGCGGTTCCGCTGACCCTTCCGCCCTGTGCGCGCCGACCCGTCTGGATTCTTATGGGGGCACACCCTGCGCAGGTGGCCCTTATTCCTGCATACACTGCACACGAAGTTTTTGTATCTGCAACCATCCGTTTGATGCGCCCCGCCGCAAGCCTCGCAAGAGCCGGCTCCGGCTGGCTGCCGTGACGTGCCGGCCGCGGCAATGCGCCCGCGCGCTCTCCGCGCCGACGACACGTTGAGCGAGTGCACGGCGGTGGCGGCCGCCGGCGGAGCGCCCGCGCCCGCGCCGGGCTCCACCGCCGCAGCGTCCCTCTCCGCCGCCTCCAAGGACGTGGCCAGCGACACGGCTGTTGCGAATGTTAATGTTGTCTCCGCAAACAATCGCTGTCGGATTAACTCGCTGTTCACTCCGCACACGAACTGGTCGCGCAGATTATTCATTAACTGCGAGGAAAAGTCGCAATCCTTCGATAACCTTTTAAGAGACGCGACATACTGACTAATACTCTCGCTTGCTTCTTGTCGCCTTTGTCGAAAACGAAACCGTTCTGCCCATATCGATGGCTTAGGTTGTAGGTGTTCTTTCACGAGTTCCGCTAGTTCAACAAATGTCAAATCGGTGAGTTTTCTCGGACTAGCAAGGTTTACCATGAGTTCGTAAATACTGTCACCCGCTAATGATATAAAAGTAGATAACTTTAACTCTTCTTTCACTGCATTTGCCTTAAAGTACATTTCAACACGCTCACAGTACAAAGTCCAGTTCCCGCTATCCACATCAAATTCTTTGATTTTACCGATCGACATGTTATTGTATTTTTATTACACCGACACTACGACACGTTATTACGCTATTATCACTTGATTTTGATATTTTAGCTCGTCGCCAATAGTTTATTTGGAAGTTTAAATAAAACACCGTGTACTGCCAAGTTAGCTATATTCCAGACTGACATTATATACAAGTACCCGCAATTATATTACTACAATGTAAACATAGAAAAGTAACAAGTACCTTCAATACACTACAAAATCAACCCTAGATATGAAAGAAGAGCTGCCAATAATGATAGTTTGAGTTTTGCTAGGGTTGACTTTAAGACCGAACCGTTTGCTCCAGTCTAAGATTAAATTTAAATCAGAGTTGGTCGTATTTATGGCATCAGTGAGACTGCCGATAGAAGCCTGAGAATATATTTGAAGGTCGTCTGCATATAGGTGGTAGGAAGAAGAAAGTTGACGTGTGATGCTGTCAATGAAGATGGAGAACAAGAGAGGGGATAACACGCCGCCCTGCGGGACACCTGCCGAAGTATTGCACCAGGTAGAGTATGAATCCTCAATCCGTATACGTTGGCGGCGCCCGTACAGGTAGCTATGAAACCAATCAATTACCGTAGGAGATATGTTAAGAAGACCTAGCAGTCCCAGCAGGATCTCAAAATCAACAGTATTAAACGCATTACTGAAGTCCAGTAGCGTCAAGACCGTAAGCTGCTGATTTTCCATACCGAAACGAATGTCGTCGGATATTTTAATGAGTGCTGTAACCGTACTATGGCCTGGTCGGAAACCGGATTGGAAAGGATTGAGCAAATTGTTTCTAGAAAGGAAATAATTCAATTGCGTGTGTACTAGACGTTCCAGATCGTTTTTCATTTTTATTTTGGTTTGAGCTGAGCTTCTCAGTTTAGCGGTACTTGGGCTTTGCTTCGCAATTACGGTGTGATTTTCTTAGGGACAAAGGCAGCCGTCTCGTCCACCGCACTGTCACATCCAGTCCTGTGACGTGACGTTATGAGCGGGGACAGAGCATCGCCGCAGAACGAGAACAAATTGTGTTGAGCGATATGATATCCATCGTCCCTCCGTTTAGTGTTAGTGGGTTTGTGGAACATTAATTTCGTTATCTTTTCCGTCCACCAAAATAAATAAAAGGGCTTATTTAATCATCTTCATTGCGTTATCTTATAGTCAGGGTAATTGTTAGTGCTACGACTATTTTGTGATACAGATGTGATAGCAAAATGAAATTAAACGTAAAGCCGGCGCCAGACATTTGCGCATCTTTGCAAAGTTTTAGTTTACGTTGAAGTTTTGTACAGATGCTGATAACTACGATGTCGTGCAAAGCCATAAATGAACATGTAATTTGTGCATATTTGCTTAGTTTTGCTCACATGTCTGGCATGGCAAATAAAATAAAATGGCATAGCAAGTAAAATAATAGATTAGACGAAATTAGCACTGGTCCGACCACAATGGCACCAGATAGCAGGCTAAAATTATAACTTAAATTGAGGGTTGATAAAGAAGGGATGACGATGATGATGAAAATATCTCTACGATCTGTACAAGAAGTTGCGGGTTTTATTCCTGAAACGGTGATTCTTCTAATCTTTTATATCAAATCTGGATGTAATTTGTTAACGTATCTCGGCATTACGTCTGGATCCAAGTACAGGGAATTCTAGTTCTTATGAGTGAATTTCATCAAGAAAAATAAGGAATTCAGAGCATAAAACTGTATGTGTGTGTCGTAGAGCTCCTTCATAGATCAAATTAGCTGCCACTACAGAAACGAAAAATTCTTTGATTTCATCAAAGTCCGCACCGGCCCCTACTCAGGATTGAAGCTTGACCACCGGGGGAGGCGATGCGCCGATCGCTAAGTGCGATGTGCAATTCCCTGAATTTATCGCCCGGCGTGCTCTAGCTCCGTTTTTTGCCGCTCCGCGCGGATCCGCCTCGGCCCGCCATTTTAATTATTCATCCGCGTGAGTTATGGTCGAATTAAAAAACTGTTAGAGTCGGACCGGCGCCGCCGGGAGCCGTAATCGAGTTAGGCCGAATCATGGAGAATACGTAATGCTGACTGTAATACTTATTTCGTTGTAGGTTCGTTACATACAACTGTTGTCGCCTTGACCTCTTTATTTCAAATAGTTTGCTGAAATGCACGGTATTCAAAAAAATTGCAACTTTACTATGTGCAAAAACCTAAACGGAAAACAGAATGAAATACATTATTTAATTTTCGCGCAATTGTTACACTTTATTGCTTACGATTATTGGGCTTTTAAAAACTGCATTTTTGTTTCTTAATTGAGTAAATTAAATACCTATAGGTACCTTCATCTTATCAGAAAACTCTTGTAGCGTTATTCTATTAGAAGAGGGATTGACAATACTAGCTGAATATCGAAGACAAAATCGCGATTTCCTGTATGCCGAAAGTACATACCTACGTATAATTTACGTGACTTAGAATGTATGTTATGACGAATTCTTAATTTTGTAAAGATTGGTGGCACCGTGGCTCTGTATGACCCCTTAAATATGCGATTCAATGCCGCGGTGCAACTTCCACACGAGTGCATTCATTGCTATTACGCAGTGTTGCCAACTCGCAGCGCACTGCATAGTTTGCCAGAGTCATTTGCAATTTGTAGTTTTCGACTGTATTAAAGTGGGGAGCCAGTTTGAATATAAATCGGTGACATGGACGCATTTGTTACCATTATTACGAGCACGGAACTTTTAATGTCTATTTTATTATGAAGTATTGCCACGAGCGTAGAATGGAAATAGGTACCTACTACCATAAGTGATTCAGTACCTAAGGGTGAAACAAAACAACAGATGTGTATATAAACGTAACACGCCTCGATCGGAGCCAGTTCCTTTAACATTGGCACCTATTCTTCCAATAAATTTAAAACCTAGATCAAAGATGCACGCACATTCACTAGGGAAATAAATCTCGTCAGGGCCGGCGGCAGGCGGACGGGCGAATTCTTTCCGTCACAGTTTTCCATAATTTGCTCTGAGGTACCTAGTATTACAGGGAGCAACGTAGCGCGAACCTTTTTATTCTTTTTCAACCGAAAAGTAGAACAATAATTGTGCACTAGAGGCATTTATCGATATTGAAACCCTTAGAGCTGGTACACATTAGGCGTTTTGAAGCGCGCGCTTTGTTAACGCGCGTTTCAAGAACAACGAGGTCTGATTGAAGTGTACACATTCAAACACGCGCTTTATCTGAGTTTCTCGTAGTTCTTGAAACGCGCGTTACCAAAGCTCGCGCTTCTAAACGCCTAATGTGTACCAGGCTTTAAAGGCGCGTTCACAACCAGCCATAATTTTGCCGTTTCTTGAGTGATTCTTCTGAAAATTTGGCCTCTGATTGGTCGAACGCTAAAATAGCGTTTTCTTTCCGTCTGGTTGTGAACGCCGCTTTACGTTATACCCTGCACAGACACATTTGTTTGACCATTATATTATGTAACATACATAACAGTAATGAAATGAATCAGCAAACTTATTCTAAAGAAATACATCTAATATATTTAATATGTACATACCTTTATGCATTTGACTCTCGTGCTTGCGGCATTTGGCGCGTCTATTTTGAAACCACACCTGTAAATAAAATACATTTGTAAACTCCATGTGTAAAAAGATAATAATCTTATGTATTCTTCAATAGACGACTCTATCTCAAAGGTAGTACGGTCAAGAGTTGTTGAGAATATCTCCTTACAAGGAGATACCCAATCACTTTTATTGTAGCAACCTTGTAGACCGCTACGAAAAGCGTAGCGGACTGAAAATGCCTCAATTAGAACCCAAACACTCTTATCGTAGCAACCTTGTAGACCGCTACAAAAAGCGTAGCGGACTGAAAATGCCTAAATTAGAACCCAAACACTCTTATCGTAGCAACCTTGTAGACCGCTACGAAAAGCGTAGCGGACTGAAAATGCCTCAATTAGAACCCAAACACTCTTATCGTAGCAACCTTGTAGACCGCTACAAAAAGCGTAGCGGACTGAAAATGCCTAAATTAGAACCCAAACACTCTTATCGTAGCAACTTTGTAGACCGTTAAGAAAATCATAGCGGACTGAAAATGCCTGGTGGTTTAGCTTAATATATATACTCAACTGTGGTTTAGATATACCGTTAACGCATTCATTGCCGGCACCTTTCCCTAGACTTTCGCCACTTTCCTATATGCCTCAAACTCGCTAAAAATGTATATGAACTCACAGACACGTTCAAGGCACTGGATGAAAGCATATATATATATATATATATATATATATATATATATGGATGAAAGGAACGAAAACGCATGTATATATATATGTCACGGAATGACCAGGTCGCAGGTTCAAGTCCTGCCCACGGCAAAAAAAAATTCATCATGTTTAAATTTGTTCACCGAGCGTGGATAATGCGTAGGTATATACAAATTCTGATTAATAATGATAATAGGATTTCAATAAATCCCGTCTGTTTAAAGACGAAACTATATAATATTAATTTCCAACTACTCCGTAACTCAATTGCTGTTAGCCATGCTGTTTCTTAAACCGTGCTTTTGTCATTTGCACACTTCATTAAAACAAAAGATAGGTTAGGTTAGAAAGGAATGGCTTAAACCATATAATAACTTTTACTCGGCGTTTATGAGGCCCAATGAATGTAATCAAAAAATGTAATCCTCACACAAACATCAACAGAAGGCATGAACAATAGGTAATCCGGTTACGTAATGACAACACACACAGCGGATAAGCGTAATCGTGTTACTGCGGCCGACACGTATCCGCCTCTGTACAACGGTACACTGTGTGTACTTAGTACTTACACGTACGTAAATACGGAATACATGTACACATCAAAGCACATCAAGTGTAACACTTTGGACCGTTCTTATTATCTGCGTCGTAAGACTTAAAATCGTACTGCAAGTGTTACCATTTGATCTGCTGTTGTCCGTACTGTACGACCTGTACGTAGGTATGTACGGATATAGACCTACGTACCCTAGAGTAGAGATACATGCACCTATCATTGTCATCAGCAGCAGCCTATATTGGGGACAGATTCCGTTACAACTCTAGGGAGGCTCCGTCATGCGGGTTTCCTCACGTCGCTTTCATTCACTGTTATTTTTCGAATTACCAAATGCTCTCACATTCGGTAAATGTACGTACAATTTTCTTTGAAAAAAAAAATTTAAAACTTATTTATAGTGGTCTACCTGGGGATCAAACTTGGACTTCCGTAACGGAAGAAGTATCATAACTACGGGTCACTGAGCTTTAGTGCACCTATATGCTGCCTAAACCACGGATTAGTGATCCCATTCATGATTACACAATCGATAACATGTTTTTACCAAATCGCCATTATTAATATTGGTTTGCTAATTAAAGTCCGTCGTCTCCTCATCACTAATTATCACTGTTCGATAAGCAGTAAGTACAATGCACATGAAGAATTTTATCATCTTATCAATGTGCATTTTTAATTATTAGATTAGTGTAGTATATGTAGGTAGGCGAGATACCAATATGTGTCGGTCGAGGGTAATTGTAAGTTTGGCAGTTGGAAATAAACTAATGAATCGGAACTACGCATTTTATTTATGGACATTTCATTTGGCGACGAGCGATAAATAATCGGAGTTATCGTGAACTGTGTTGTGTGCAAATCATTGTGACAATGTCGGTCGGGAAAATAAACGAGTTTTGTGTCGAATCCGGGAATTGGACAATGTACATTGAGCGACTTGAAATGTATTTCAAGGTCAACAAAGTGGACACAGAATTTTGGTTGCCCTCACTGATTGCGGGAATGGGAGACGAGGCTTATGAATTGCTTAGCAATTTGACTAGTCCTATGAAACCATCGGATAAGTCCTATGACGATGTGGTTAAGTTGTTCCGTGATCACTTGGAGCCGAAACCATCTGTCATGGCGGAGCGGTATCGGTTTCGGCAGCGGCGACAGCGGTTGGATGAGTCGATTGCGCAATATTTAACCGAACTGAAGAAACTGGCAAAATTTTGTGAGTTCGGTCTCGTCTTGGAGGACAATCTTCGCGATCAGCTGGTTTGTGGGCTAAAAAGTGACGTCATTCGACAACGTTTATTCGCCGAGGACAATTTAAAGTATGCGGGTGCCGTGAAGTTAGCGTGTGCATTGGAGGCGGCGGAGCGCGATGCGGCCGCGGTGGAGCAGTGCGGCGGGGCCGGCGGCGGCGGCGCATCGGGCGCGGTACACGCGCTGGCGCCGGGATATGCCGCGCGCGCCTCGCGGGGCCGGGCGGCCGGGCGCGCGCCCACGCAGCGCCAGCAGGCCGGCGGCAGCGGCGGCGAGCCGGCGCAGTGCCGAGTATGCGGAGCGCGAGACCATTCTAGTAACGAGTGTCGTTACAAGAATTACGTTTGTGGCAAATGCAAACAGAGAGGCCACCTGAGGCGTGTCTGCCCGAAATGGACGGAGAGCGCGGATGTATCGTCCAGGAAAAGGGTGTACCACTGTGACGCTGCATCGAGTGACGTCGGCGAGGCGTCGGGAGACGATGAGCAGCCGGGGTGCGGTTCGCAGTCGGACGTGGAGGAGGAGATGCATCAACTCTGTTTGAACGGTTATAAGCCGGTGAGCGTATCATTGCTAATTGATGGAATCAGTTTAATGATGGAGATCGATACTGGCTCCGCAGTATCGTGTATCAGTAAATCCACTTATGATCGATATTTTAAGACTAGACCGATAGAAAAAAATAACTTAATATTGAAATTTTATGATGGCAGTAAAATTAAACCTTTAGGTATTATTAAACCGGAGATCAGCTACGGCGATCGGTGTAAATGTTTAGAATTGTTTGTGATCGATGGAGGGACGACTTCGTTACTGGGCCGTCAGTGGTTATCCGAGTTACGAATAAAGATTCCAACATTACCTTGTAATAGTACCGTTTGTTCCAGTGATCGTAACAATGTATCGTTATTACTCGACAGATATAAAGCGCTATTCTCTGTCGGGCTGGGGCGGTTCACGGGCGGCAAGGCGACGCTGCGGCTGCGCGAGGGCGCGGCGCCGGTGTTTTGTCGCGCGCGCCGCCTGCCCTACGCGCTGCGCGAGCGCGTGGACGCGGAGCTGGACGACATGCTCCGCGAGGGCGTCATCGAGCCGGTGGACAGTTCGGATTGGGCTACACCTCTGGTACCGGTACGGAAGGCGGACGGGGGGCTCCGTCTTTGCGCAGACTACAAGGTGACGTTGAATCCCGTCTTACTGGTCGATAGGTACCCTCTGCCGCGGATCGATGACTTGCTGGTGGGTTTAAACGGCTGTAAAGTATTTTCGAAAATCGATCTCTCGCAAGCGTATAGTCAGATCGAATTGGACGATACAAAGAAATATACTGTTATTAACACACACAAGGGTTTGTTTATGTATAACCGACTAGTTTTTGGCTTGGCTTCGAGCCCAGGGATTTTCCAGCGGATTATGTCAAATCTTCTCTGTGACATCCCTAACGTGGAGGTATTTTTAGATGATGTAATTATAGGCTCGGTGACGAGACAGGAGCATTTATGTACATTAGATAGAGTATTCAATAGACTGCACAGCCACGGAATAAAACTTAAGAGCAGTAAATGCTCGTTCCTGGTAGACGAAGTGAAATACTTAGGGTACATCATATCTAAGGAGGGTATCAAGGTGGACCCTGACAAAATTGAAGCCATTATAGGGATTCCGCGGCCTCAAAATATTACGGAACTCAGATCTTTTTTAGGATTAGTTAACTTTTATGCTAAATTCGTAAAGAATATAAGCACCGTATTGGGGCCTCTATACAATTTGTTAAAAAAAGGTGTAGATTGGTCGTGGAACTCTAAGTGCGAAAGCTCTTTTGAAAAAATTAAATTAATTTTAACTAGTGCTGAAGTTCTTAAACACTATGATCCCAAAAAAAAATTATTTCTAAGTTGCGACGCCAGTTCCCGGGGAATTGGTGGGGTTCTCAGCCAACCGTGCGCGGACGGCAGTGAGCGGCCCGTGGTCTACGTGTCGCGAGCCCTGAACGACGCGGAAAAGAACTACTCACAGATTGATCGTGAGGCTCTCGCGATAGTTTTTTGTCTTCAGAAACTACATCAGTATTTGTATGGAAGGCGATTTACTTTACGGACTGATCACAAACCGTTGGTTAGTTTGTTCGGTCCAAAGCATGGTATACCAGCCATGGCCGCGAGTAGGTTACAGCGGTGGGCGATAAAGATATCTGCTTACTCATACGACATAGAGTACGTAAACACGAAACAGAACGGCGCGGATGGTCTTTCGCGACTACCGCTGCCGGGAACAGTTAAACCTGTCGGTGTGCCCGAACAAACTTACCTCCATTTTGCTCAGAACGCTTTACTGTTAGATTATAACGAAGTTAAGAAGCAGACGCAGCGAGATCCACTTCTAGGTAGGGTTTTGACTTATCTTAAGGACGGATGGCCTGACGAGATTGAAATTAAATCGTTGCAACCGTTCTTCAATCGAAGGGGTGAACTGTACGAAGAATTGGGTTGTGTCATGTGGGGGCATCGGGTCGTGATACCCGAACGCTGCAAGGGTATGGTTTTAGCTGAACTACACGAAGCTCACATGGGTATCGTAAAAACGAAGGCGATGGCTCGCAGCTACGTGTGGTGGGCCGGCATCGACGAGGCCGTGGAGGTGCTGTGCCGCGCGTGCGCCGTGTGCGCCGCCGAGAGCGATGCGCCGCGCCGCCACGCGCCCAGCCCCTGGCCGTGGCCCACGCGCCCGTGGTCACGGATACATGTAGATTTTCTGGGGCCTCTGTGCGGTAAGACTTACCTGGTAATTGTGGATGCACGGACGAAGTGGTTGGAAGTTTTCCAAGTACCGAGTACGGCCGCGAGTCACACGATCAGCAGACTTAGTGAGGTTTTCGCCAGGTGGGGTTTACCGAAGCAATTGGTCTCGGATAATGGCCCTCCATTTTCGAGTAGGGAGTTCAGTGATTTTCTGTCGAGCCTTGGGATCGGTCATATCTTTTCCGCGCCATACCATCCTGCGTCCAACGGCGCCGCGGAGAATGCCGTTCGTACCGTGAAACGAGTAATTAAAAAAGCTATAAGAAAGCAAGTGGATATCCATTTATTTTTAAACACTTTTTTGTTACATTATCGTAATACCGAGCATAGCACCACGGGCGAGAGCCCTGCATCGCTGATGTTAGGCCGGCGCTTGCGTACCAAGCTGGACGCGATCCGACCGGACAGGGAAATCAAGGTAGCAACCGCGCAGAAACGGCAACAGGAGAGTGGGCCTGCAGGGAATCGAGATTTACAACCGGGCGACGAAGTGTGGCTTCGTCAGTATCAGGGTAGGGACAAATGGTTAACGGGGCGAATCACTCAACGTTTAGGGGCAACAGATTACCGAGTGTTAGATGAAACAGGTAGAAACTCGCATAGGCATATCGACCAGATAAGACGGAGATCACGGAGCTCTTTGCTGGGTCCTTCTAGTCAATCCGAACCAGGTGATAATGTCCCAGAGGGTGGTAGCCCTAATCCGAATGGTCCCGGTATGGATCGTGCCGCAGACGGCGAGGTTAGATTACCGGAAATAGTTGAGGAAGGTGACTCTGAACGAAACGCCGCCGGCGAGGAGCCCGCGCCGGAGCCGCTGGCTCTCACTAGTCCGCCGAAAACGCCCCCTGCCCTTGGACCGCCCCCGCCGCCCGACGCGCCGCGGCGCCCTCCGCGCCCCGTGCGCCAATGTCGTATTCTTAACCCTCCGCGTTATAGATATTAAATTGTGTAAATTGAATGCAACTAGTTAATAAGTAAAATATTTTAGTAGATAAGTAACATATCAGATTTTGGATCTTTTCTCGTGTCGTTTAGCGACACTTAATATAACAGATTAGTGATAAGAAGGCAACGTAATGCTAATCTTTTGTTTATATAGAAGTGTCTACCTAATAGCTTACGGAGGATCATTATGTCTTTTATAGTGTTAATTTGTGGTGGAGGTATGTAGTATATGTAGGTAGGCGAGATACCAATATGTGTCGGTCGAGGGTAATTGTAAGTTTGGCAGTTGGAAATAAACTAATGAATCGGAACTACGCATTTTATTTATGGACATTTCAATTAGGAAATATTTTTTAATTTCATTGTTGCATCTTTGTGTGATTTGATTTGAACAAGCGTGTTTTTATTTCCAATAACAGCTTGTTACCCTGTGTTTCACTGCTGGATACGACACGCTAACTAGGGGCGAATTCATTAGCTCTGATTACATCAGACAATACGACTAAATAGAGAGCAAACACAAACATGCCAGGCTCCCTCGTTTATAAAACCAGTAAAACTCGGCTTTGTGCTATATTGGGACTAGTTTGGATCACATTATTTAATGTAAATAACGTGATTCAATGGATGGAAGTTTTAATTAGGTTATTACTTATTTATACAAACAAAATGCAACGGAAAGGGCTGTAGTAAGCTTTAGGGAGGTATTCTCTAGGTCCGTGTCAGGAACTGAACTACTTTCGACTTTAGAGAAATATGCGATTCTTCAAGTGGCAGCATTTCCGGTCGATTTGCGTACAACATTGATTTCACAAAAACACTAGAGGTAGTTAAAGGCCTTCCATGAGCCAATCTTAAAAAAATAATATCTTCCAATATAATCAATTTTGTTAAAAAAGCTATTTACGAAATGTTTATTACGATAAATACTATTTTTTAAATGCTTATTTATAACGTGATTCAATGTCGGTAAGTTGTAGTTCGCATAATTGCGAAAAACGGCCGTTTTTGGCATATTTATGAACTACAACTTAGCTTGTCGCAATTATGTCATGTATTGTATATTGAAAAATAGTATTCATCCTAATAAACATTTTGTAAATAGCTTTTTTAATAAAATTGATTAAATTGGAAGATATTATTTTTTCAAGATTGGCGGCGCCAGTTGGCTCACGGAAGACCCTTAATCATTTCATACCACAATTGTTGTTCTTTTTTGTTTTTAAATCGCAATGTCTAGACTTAGAGGAAAAGTTATTCAGTTGCCGATATGGAAAACTTTCGTTGGCTTACCCTTATGCAATAAATAAACAAAACACCTTTTAAATTCTGACCCCCTTGATACTATTATTATTAATAATTTATTAATAATGTACAAGAAACAGAATTACATGTATGGATTGGTATAAGAATCACTTAGTCTTAGTACATTAAGGGTTTCTGTAGATAATTTTGACAACAAATGGAAGTCGCCCGATACTATGCGAAATTGCGCAAAGTAAGTACCTACTACTACGACACTCTCAAGTTTATTTCGTTTCGGTCAACTTTGTAAGAGTGTGGAGTGCACCTTGAGTCGTTACTTGATTTGATGGAATCTACCGATTTTGTGCAACATTTTTAATAACATTACATATACGCTATTCCAATAATTTCTCGATAATGTGACAGTTCCACTTGACACTAGTGAAGACGTACGGGTCAAGGCATTTATTTATTTGCCGCGTCCCCTACCACTGGACACTGGCACTTAACGCCGATCGTGCGCTAATAGCGATATATTGCCGATAAACCCGCACTTGTTGGACGCTCGCAGCTAATTGCGTGCATTAGTAATGAGGGGGTCGCGACGCTAAGTGTGCGCGAATTGCAGGGGTAGAGGATTGCAGGAGCCTCCTAATTAATATCGTATGTTTATATCGCACGTGATGATCTTAAAAGCGATGTTTGTGACGACATGACGATAATGTTAATGTTTAGCGCCCTTCACACTGGCACAACTGAGGTGACACAATCCTATTGGCGACAATTTTTTAATCCAGACATGGATGGCGATTTTAGTGTAGGTATGCACTGAAGTTACTAAAAGTCATGCACATAAGCAACTATCTACTAGTTGCTTTTGTGCATGACTTTGGCTAAATTTATAGCTTTGAAATTTATCTTATGAGAATGGTACAAATCTTGATATTTTTAGAATGGGATATTCTTGTAAGTCCCTAGGCTTCTAGCTCACCTATATTTTCACTTATACCTACCTAACTACTATTACCTGTGCTATGAGTCCAGAGACATAGGTACACATTAACGATCGCAAATTACACCCAAACTTGGAAAAAAGAAGTTATACGGTCTAACACAGAGAAAAGTGTAGATACAGTTCTTCTAAGGCTGAGTACTCTCAGCCTCTCAGTGTCTCGATAATGTAACCGTAAAAGAATTAATTATATGGTACAGTAGTTATTGAGAAAATCTCAACCTTATTGTCCCCCTGTGTACTTTTCTCCAACCAACCAACAACAACAAAAAACGGCGCGTTTTTCGACCATACAAGCAGCATTTCGTCTGGGAATCGAGCACAGCACTATTGGCTAGGTAAGGAGGGAACAATCCTCCTATCTTACCTGCACCCTTGCTTCGCTTAGGCCTAGCCGCTGGCTGAGTTCTTCCCTCATGAATGCGTCGGGGTAGTGCGTCTCGTCGAACAGCCGCTCCAGCTCGCCGAGCTGCTCCAAAGTGAAGTTGGTGCGAGACCGCCGCTGCTTGCCGCCGCCATTGCTCACTACGCCATTGGAGGATTTGTCTGCGGCATCTGGAACAAAGAAAAGGTGTGAACTATGGTGCAGGGGTCTGCTTGTCAAATATATTTTTTCTTGCGTACACGCTACGCGAAATGAAAATCTAAAAGGTATTTTATCTTATTATTAGAGTATTTTGGATCTGCTCCGAGCCGCGGTAGCTCTGTGGAAAAGAACGTGCCGCGGAATAGTGTGGTCCCTAATTTGAATACCGATCCTATATAGTATAATTTTCCCATAGTGATCGTAGCATGTGTTAAAGTTTGATTAATCATCAACCTATTCATGTCCCTACTGATGGAACATGGCCTTCTCTCACATTGATCGGCGGCCATGATAAACAACGTGGTCTCAATGCGGATCCATTCAGGATTTCATTTTTTTATTCTCAGGCCTATCAACGATGCTTTCCTTCACCGTTCGAGAGTCTAGAGGTATTCGGTACCTGGTACCTACACTTCCCTTCCAGAAAACTGAGGGAAACTCATTGTAACATGTCTGAGCGGGGATTGAACATGAGACATCTTAAGTCCAATGTCCCAACCACTACACTGAAGTCAGCCTGATTGATTTAAATATGCAATTTATATTATTATAATAATGTGTCGAGTTAATTTATATTTATTTCTCCCCTCTCCAAGATGTGATGGCTAAATTATGTGCACTCACGATCTACGTTTATGTGGGGTGGGTTGCAGGAAATGTAGCAATGCTATTAGGTTAGACATATAGGCAAAGAGACGAATAAGGGTTGACAGACGGCCGGCATATCTACCTTTCGTGAGAGGGGTAACAGACCGAATAGGCAGACTGCTTTCAAAGATATCCATCAAAACAGTTTTTACCCCGCACACAAAGGTACAGAGAAGCATGAGATCGCCCAAGGACATTTTTCCGCTTGAAAAACCTGGCGTCTACAAGGTCGACTGCAGCTGTGGTAGTTCCTACATTGGACAAACAAAACGCACGATCGCCTCCCGGACTAAGGAGCACATAGCTGCGGTCAGAAAGAACGAAGCGCACAAGTCAGCCGTAGCACAGCATTTGTTGGAGTCGGGCCCTAATCACTGGATTGAACTTCACAATCCAAAAGTATTATCGACAGAACGCCATTATGTTCCCAGATTAGTACGCGAGGCCATTGAAATAAAGAAATACAGAAATTTCAATCGCGACGATGGTTTTCTGTTGTCAAAAACTTGGAATCCAGTGATCGACTTATGTAAACGAGGCACAAAGGCGAGTGCGTGCAAACGAGCGGACATAATTAGTTCTTTTTGCAAAATGGGGGTACCTGCAAATATCGTTTTGTGTCACCCTTCTGACGTTTAACACTCACCGACTTCAGTCTACTCGTGACCATGATGGCTGCAATGCTGTCGAAATATCGAGACATCAATAATAAATGTTTAACACGGTAATTCCCGTTTTATCTAATTAATATATAGGTCGTCTCATGTCGTACCTTCATATTATGATAGAGCAACTCTGACTCCCTGGGGCATCCTTCTGAATCTGGGGTACCGGTACCGATGTACACTGGACACCGCTTGAAATACTATTACAGCGCTTATGGTACAGACAATAAGAACGGTGCAAAGTCCAGTGTTTCACTAAGCATTGATTGTACCTACGTACTCGTAGTAGGTGGCTTGCTCACTTCTACTTTAGATTGTAAGTAAGTAAACGCAATTGACAATAAGGTAGCCAAGATCTGTAATTTACCGTAATATTTTCGTGCCGTCATTGACTGGAAAACTGGACATTTCAAATACAAAAACAAAATAACATTTCGCCTAAAATCATTGGAATACCAAGCGAGCGAGCGAAATATTCCCCGAAAGGTGACAGACGAGCCATAGCTACACTCAAGTGTCGTTTAGAACAATTTAGCAAATTGGAAACCTCTCCTTTTTATACGGCAATTATGTAAATGGTAGGATTATCCAAGCGTGGGCGGCGCCGCGGGCCACTCCCGCTCTCCCCTTTCGTCTCGGAGACTCCTAGCGTCAGTTCATACTAGGCGAAAGGATGCGACGCGATGCGATGGTACAGACGATTTCAAACCTTATGTTATGGCACATACAACAATAACTAAGAACTTCTATTGATGTGACGCTAACTTATAAGGTGTCGTCGCCTACCTATCCTATATCTATATTTATCTTAGACTCCCTATGATAACGGGAATAAAGTAGGTATATTTTTGATATCCAAACCTATAAATTATTTAAAGTGCAGAACAAAAGTAGTCATTAACATTAATAATAAATGGGAATGAAAATACTGTCCTATAATAAGTGAGTGTATGTGAAGTTACCAATGAAATCCCAGCAATGGATATCATAATGTTTTTCCTGTCATATTGTTTCCTTACAATAGGAAAAATAATAATGATAGGATAATAACCACCAATACCGTCATTACACAATTAATTATAGGCCCGCTGTCCACCCTTCTATGTATTACCTATATGTTATGTTTTGCAAGCAAGTTTAAATGGCACTTTCATTACAAAGTGCGCGCCGCGCCGCGTCGCTAGTGGCAAGTGGTAACTGAGCCTTAAGCTCTAACGACCTGAGAACAGTGATTAATTGTCGAACGATGTACAGAATATTCCCTCTAGACTCTCGCAGTGATTTATTTGATTGAAAAGTCTTTTCCGGATATCCATTAAGGGCTTATTCATTTTCACTTTGTTTCGCCTAGCGTTCGGATCGGACGTGCTAATCTTAAGTGATACTTTAATTAATGAGAGTACCGACGTAATTGATCCAATCTATGTTAAATGACAATCGTCGGATAATTTTGTAGGTTTTTAGTTTCTTCCGGACAGATGGAAGGTGCTACACTGTATACAGGGTGTAACGTAAAGGGTATATGAAGCCGAAGGGAGGGTGTTCAGTATCGGTAACTGAACAACTTTCGTTCTACGACTTTTTGAATAAAAAATAAAAATAAATTAATGTCTCATACAAATCGATCAACTGACCGGTACGAAATGTATGAAAGTCAAAAAATAAATTTGCGAAAATCGAAAAGTCGTAGAACAAAAGTTGTTCAGTTACCGATACGAACACCCTCCCTTCGGCTTCATATAGCCTTTACGTTACACCATGTATAGGTAAAACAGTCCTAAAGTTTGGCTATAACATAGGTCGAATATTTTCTGTTGAGGTATACGTAGCCGTATGTGGGACCACAGTGAGACCAAGTAAATCTAAAGTGCTCTAAAAAGACTGCGACGAGGTACCACCATCTCAGTCACGACAACGGTGGGGCCGGTCATGACAAAAGCGGGCGACGACGGTGGCAAACCTTTTGCTGTATAATGAATGTAGGTAGAAGAATGTGATATACAATGAGTATGGAAGAAATGACAGGATCGCGTAAATAATAAAATAAAAAATGCAGTGATAGATTTCAGTTTTGCAAAACCTACGTAGTACAGTCGAAGACAGAGATAAGTATACAGGGGGCCTCAATAAGGTTGAGATTTTCTCAAAAACTACTGGACCGAATTTAATAATTATTTTACAGTTACATAGTATTAACTTTTATCTATCAAACAGTGAATGAATTTTTGCAATAGGTCAAGTAGTTTTTGAGAAAATCTCAACCTTAAAAACTCTCCTGTACACCTTTCTCTGTGGTCCACCGTACCTACTCATTATAATATTATACCTATAATACTATGTATGTGATACTGACATATATCAACATATGTTGTCCAGACAATTCATCTTGCTTATCTATCAGATTTTTAACTTCTGTAGCGGATTTCTGAATTATTTAACACCTTTTAAAACTCTGTGGGTCCCAAAAATCTAAAACATATAAAATAATATTTAAATAAGTTAACCCAAAAAATAGTCTTGCATGCATCTATTCTATAACAAAATATTACTGTGTGTAATGCTCCTACTCATATTCAGTAGGTGCTTTGCTTTTGTACGTTAACGAAGTCAACCTATAGAACATCTATAAGGGGTGCTTCATTGCGACGCCACAGAAGAAATAATAGTTCAAGCGTGGATATCCGCGACGAACTGCAATGTATTAAGTCGTGAAGCGGAGAGCCGCGTTGAAATGAACGTATTGCTGTATAGGCTTTATATTACATTTATCTGTCCGTCGTAGACATCCGCAACGCACTGAAGCAGCCCTTAGGATACAAAACAACAGAACTCACCATGCTTATCATCATCATCATCCGCCTCTCTCTTGCAGTTCTGCACCGGCACGGGCGACAGCAGCCAGTTGCGGGGTCTCTTCGCCGGGGGCGCCTTCTCCTCCAGAGCCGTGATGTCCACGTCTTCGTCCGCGTCCTCGGGCTCCCCGGGCTCGGGCGGGGGCGCCGGGGCCTCGCCACCCTCCAAGGACTTGCTGACGAAATCCGCCAGCCGCTCCATCACCATTACTGCCGCGGGCATGCGACCCCGCGCGCGGCCATCGCTCGCTACGCTCTACGGGATACACACTGCAGCGAAGGCGGTTCCTATCCCTACGCCCACACAACCATACACCTCTGCTCAACATTGAAATTATATCCTTGCAGTAGGATGTTTAGGTCGATTATAGAATAGCAGGGCTGTGGAGGCGGTGTCTCAGACCCCGCCTAAGCTCGCGCAGGCGCCCGCCCAACGTTTCCACGCCGCCACCGCTCACCAAAGGCGCCGCGACGCCGCATAATACACGCCTACATTATCATTATACTCAACATGAATCTTTAAATACAGTCCTTTCCGGTGTTTGTGTTCGGGTACAAATGGTAGGGTCGCGAGTGGTGATTTGAAATGATCGGGTGTTAAACGATTGCTTTGTAGGAACATTAAGTACACCGGCTCGTAAGCTCGTGGCTCTCTGAAGAGGTAAGTAGATAAGAAAACGGACTCTGTTTAAACAATTATTAAATTATGTATTTAAAACATCGATATACATAACAACATAATACTTACCTACCCCTCTATGCCTAAGACGATTAAGAGATAAGGTACTACTAAAAAACTATGTAACTAAAAGTAAGACGTTATTATAAAGTAATAAACTAGCAGGCTAAGAATATAAATAGAATTTTTCTACATTATACATTTCGAGACAAACGCGGCGGTTGCCGAGGTGTCGCTCTAACCTAATACGCTAAACAATGTAACTCTCGTTTAATTTTTCCCGTATCGGTAATTTCTTTATTATAATACTTACAGGTAAATAACTATTTTTACCCTGCTACGAATTTTTATTTTGTTTCAATATCAATACACCAGCGGGGTTGCAATTCATAGCCGAATTTAGGTAAAATATTCATGTTGCCAGGGTTTGCCGTCGGTCGGTAACGGTACCGACGACACACGGGTTGTCGACGACAGTCGAATTACCTATCTATCTAGATTTATAAATAAATAAAATAAAGATTGGTTCGAAAATGATACCTACAAGACGAAAATTATGGGTGTACATTCGACAACACCAATGGCAATATGCAATATGATTTCAGCTCTGGCACCGACAATAAATACCAACATCCGTATTTACTAAGCAAAGTTCGGATGTGGGTATACCCAATCAAACCGAATCTAACCATATTATTCATTGGAGGCAACTTATTACATCTCAATCGAATCGTAACTTTATCTAGAACTAGATTAAACTATAGCAGCAGTGACACCGAAGCCGAGTCTAAACTTATCGTTTGGGTGGTTGAGTAGCGCAGACACGGCGCAGGCCAGCTGGGCCCGCTTGCCGCCCAGCGCGCGCTGCAGCGTGGCGCCCACTAGGCCGTCGGAGTCTGCCGAGGCGCGCACAGTCCACTGCTCGGAGCGCCACTCGTAGGCAAGAGTGGCCACCGCCCGACGGACTGCGAATCCCACCTGCCCCGCAAATTAAGCTCCCGTTGGGTCCCACAATACATAAAAATGAGTAGTCACATGGGCCCCACCATCAGTGTGTCTTTGGAGACACATTTGTATTCAGAGACCCACCGGTGGGTCTGCTTGGTGTGGGGTTCCTAAAGACGAAGCGACAATTACGCTAAGATATGTGGATCGAACAGAGTCGAAATGTTGCGTAACCAATATAATCTCGATATTGGTTGTCTCTCTCAAAGCCTTGTTGACGCTAGCAGCCTCGTTTCATTTCAATCATGTTTGCAGTTACCGCAGCGGAATTGGGGTGATTTCATGTCGACCGTTATATATGTTGTTCATAGGATTAATCAGCCATAATGGAAACACTAAGCAAGTCATAGTGTAACAATTTGAGACGAAAAAGTGGCGTAAACAAGAGGGGAAAAGGTATAGGGCTGACGTCTTCTTAATTAAATATTTAAACTACATATATAGTTCAGGGTACCTAAGCCTGTCTAACCTCGAGCATGGCAGCCACAGTGAGGAATGGTTTGAGAGCGCGAGCGTAGCACAGGTCGAGGCCTCTGTTGCCCAAAGTGGCGCTGACAGAGTTGTCCTCGTTGGTCCAGCGCGCGGCTCCCGACGCTGAGCTGAGCTCAGCTACGTTCCCCCGAGCCACCACCTCCGCGCCCAGAGAGAACTGCTCGGTTACGGCCTGGAAGCACAAGATCCAGGACCCAAAATTGATTCGTCAGCACGTTGCGTGTACCTAGCAATAATTTTGATGGATGTAGGTGCCTACTTACTTGTAAAAAATGTAGAGCAATAAACTCGCGATTAACAGCAATGATAGACGCAGTCGCGCTACCGAAATACGCGTCGAAAATACTTTCAAAGCTGTAGAATTCGGCATCCGATATCTGAGCCACAACTGTTGCCCTTGTCCCAGTCGTGGGCCCTACGCGCACCTCACAGCTCATTTGCCCCCCTGGGGCGGCTTCCATCACGAAATACGGAAGTGATGTAGATTTGCTTTTATCTGAATACGATAGCAGAAGTTTGTAGCCTCCCGGCGATACCGAACTAAACGCCAGCGAGTGTCCCAGTACCCAGTTGTTTTCCGAGCACTGTTTCACGGACAGGCAGCCACCTTCGAAACACTGCGGTAACCTGTAACGTGCCGCGTTGTGTATATATCGGAGTAAGCCAGGATTGTTGGCTCCTGCTGGAAGACTATCCGCTGGAACCTTCGCATCTCTATCTTCGCAGACACGACCGGCTCGCGAACCTGTCACTCCGGCTCCAGTTTTTCCGCGATCACCGGCTATAGATTTTTTACCATCAGGGAGATGAGCGGCATGGGCTCTCGGGATAATGTGAGCATCTCCGTCGCCAGATCTATCTACTAACACAGTATCTCGAGACGATTCGTCTTTATCGGAGGTGTTTGATCCGGTATCCGGATTTGAATGACTCTTGGCGTAGATCGTTTCGAATAGACCATGCTTAAATAAATTTGTCAGTGATACTCCTATTGAAAGTTTAGATGCAGTTTCAAAAAACATTTTTATACAAATTACAAGATAAATTATTGAAATGTAGTGTTCTGTAGTGACTTTTGTATGACTTGAGAATAACAAAGAGTAGGTAGTTAGATCTCCTGCGACGTGTTAACCATGTTACGAAACACGGTAACATCCGATTTAGAGGCGTGGCGTAACAAATATGTTACCAAAAACTGGAAACATGTTACCCGCGATGAATGGGTAACCAACATCCCCAGCGTTCGCCTACGTCTATTCTTCCTTTTTCTTCCTAGAACTAAATATATTATCCTCTTACTCTAAACTCATTTTTGAAATGAAACAAAACAAGAAACAGACGCAGCAGACCGGCTGTTTCGGTAACATGTTACGGTAACTTCGTGTTTTGTTACTAAATTTTCGCAGGAGACTTGGCTTTATAATATAGTACTTACCTATATATTTCCTTTGTAGGCCAGTCATTAAGTTAATCAGGAGATGTCCGCGGAGTCCGCGAACGTTTCTATTAATATTGTTTTTGTGAAGTTTTGTGCTCTTAGATCGTTGAGTTATTTCGTTTAAGGGTTTGGGAGGGTTGTGCGTAGGTTTAGGTTAGGTTATCTTCGTATAATATGTATGTATTTATAAGAATTCAGACATCCAGACTGTATGCCCTAGTTAGCTTTGCCTTTCCCGCTGAGTGGGAAAATTTCATTAAAAAAAATTGTATTTGTGGAGTGGACGGACCATGGACGGACGGACGTGTTGACAGGTGGCAGTGCAAAGAAAATATATACTCTAGTTGCAGTGTTGCATAGTGTGTTTTCCTTTCTTAGTTGAAAATACAAGGAAAATTATCTTCATAATTTGAAAAATGGCAAAAGTGGGTCCTAGGCTAAACATTTTTGAGAAGATTTGGAAGAACGTGATACCAGATGCTCGTCCGAAGCCGCCGCGACCCTCAACAGCTGAGAAAATAACAGTTGAGGAAGTCGTCGACGAGGAGGAAATCAACGAAAATGTGTACACTAGTAACACGCAGGACAACAATTTAGATAGCGGCCACAAAAAGAGCTCCAAAACCAAGCGAACGGAGACTGATGATAAGCCAGCGCCAAGCACCAGCGGCAGCGGGGGCAATGTGGAGATTCATGGTACCAGTTCAACCTTAATAACTCTCGCTTTGTCAGCTTTCCCTGTGTTAGACCGTACCTAGAGTAGATACCTACCTATTTGCTCAATATTTCTATTTTTTTCGCGATGTGGTGCGTCGGGCGTTTCTATTACGTCATTTCCTTTATGGGCATGGCTGGATACTTGTATTTGTTGTATTTACTCTTTGTACGTCATTAAGTCGGTATAGGGAACTTCCCATGGTTATATGCATTTGCCGAAATCCCAGTATAGCCAGTTCCATGTACGGGATTGATTGCCTCAATCCCCTTTTTTATAGAGGTATACCTATTATGGCATATAATAACACATTTTCAAATTTTGTAATGCAATGTGCATGTCATAAGTTGACAATATTGAAAGTCTGTTTAATAATATTAAAAATCTGTGGTTAAAGCTCTGCTTAGATCTACAGACATTGAGCATGTCAGACACAAGTGGTGGCATTACAAAGTATGTCCTAACATTTCCCATGTTCTATTTACACTGCCTGGCAGGTACCCAAAGACACCAAGAACCGCACAGACAAAATATTATTTCCATGAATACTATCCGGGCACAGCCCATGTCTGTTTGTTTAGTCATGTAACATGTTACGGTAGATATAAATATGTTAATACACATTGTAAAGAAGACTATTATTTTGTCTGACATGGCATGTATCTAACACACTCAATCTGTAAGAAAATTGTAATGAATAAATAAATTTCTGTACATATAAACGGAGCTTTACTCATGCAAGAAAATATTCCACAAATGACATGTATTAAATTGGTACAAAATGACAATTTTATTACAGCAGGGGGCAGTGTGATCAATATCTCAGGCAGCAAGAATATACAAGTGGGTAACAACTACAATATTGGAATGCCTGCGACCCGTCCGGTAGCTACACCATCACAGCAGACTAAAGATGATGATGAAGATGAGAATGTTGACATGACCTATGAAATTAAACAGCTCATGAAATCTAAGATAAAGGTAGGATTTAACGACAGAAAACTGAATACAATTATAGCACCCTCGTGTCTAATAAGCTGTCTCCTGAACTACTAAGACTCCTTGAGTGTCCTGCTAATGTTTTGTCTATATTTTAATACTCCATTAGTAAGTAATCTGATAACATTAATATGTAACATAAATGCATCAATTGAGGCCTCTTACAAACTATTCTTCAGTAAATTCAACTGAAGAATAGTTTCTAAGAGGCCTCAATTGATGCAGTCATGTGATAACTTGATAAGTCAGACAATGAGTTGTTACAAGGTTGCATTGTGGTTTTTGGTGTGATTTGGTTAGGGAGTACCTAATGTATCAAAAATCAGGCAATGTTACAACTTTTTTGTACCTACTGCCTAAAATGCCAAAACAAAGAAGGACCTTTACTTTTGCATTATCATCATACATACTATCAACCAAATTATCATTATCACTTAGATAATTTATTTCCATGAATCATAAACATAATGGAATATTTGAAGTGTTAGCTAATATTTATATCTCAATGTCTTTTAAATAGTTATTAGCTGAACCCTGTTGAATATTGTAAGTTTGCAATGACTATTAACTTTTACCAGACTGCCGAAAGGAGCATGGCAATGTTATTCATGTTTATTTAGAATTACGAAGTATCGTAAATGTACACTCAACAGATCATCAATGATGACACTATAAGTATGATTTCAACTTGTGTTGTAATGTAAGCAATAAAAGCGATACAATTTTGAAAGTGTTACCCTCAACGTGCTTTCAACTGTACATATCCGTCCGTCAGATATAATATTGAGCTTCCTTAGATAATTCGGTGACTAATTTTGATTAGCAACGATGACACAGTGAAATCCGGTCATGGACATTGTACTAAAAACCCTTGTCAAATAATGAAATAAATTATATTAAGAATCGGCAGGTTTGTATGTAGTCGAATAAGAAAACGAAAGTTGAGCATACCCAGCCGGCTCATACGTTGTTGAAGTTTAATGAATTGAATGTTGTTACAGCCCGACCATGAGTATATTGACTACGCGTCCCAGAATATGGGTGCAAATTGGAAATCTTTCTTCCGCAGACAGAACTACAGAACAGGGAAGATCGAAACCTTTGTGATAAATAACCAACAGTTTGGTGTGGCCGAAGTAAGTACAAAATGAAAGAAATTTCAAAAGGGAATTAAGAATTATAATATTACTATTTAATTATGAATAGGCAGCTTATCACTGATATGTTCATTTCACAGTGTTTGAAAAATCTACCACTTAGTTAATAGTCTTGTTAAGCGTTGACACATTTTCCTTGCAAAGTAAATGTAAATTTAAAAAATATATTGAGGTGCAAAAATGTACGGACAACAGCAGATCATGGTAACACTTGCAGTACGATTCTGAATCTCACGACGCAGATAATAAGAACGGTCTAAAGTGTAGTGTCACACTTGATCTGCTGTTAGCGTACATACACATCGTTGCAATAAAGAGATTTGATTTTTAAATTAATTGTCCAATTTGTTTTTGAGTAAATTTACTGAGATCATAGAGACAACCTCGTCTGGGAGTGAGTTTCAGGCATGAACAACACTGTTCCTGGCTTTTCTTTGCACACTCTCGAGAAGGCATTTGTCTATTACAAAGTAGTATCAGTTATATCATCATATCTAAAACTACGTTTGCGTGTACAGTTGAAGACAGAGATAAGTATACAGGGAGCCTCAATAAGGTTGAGATTTTCTCAAAAACTACTGGACCGAATTTAATAATTTTTTACAGCTACATAGTTTTAACTTTTATCTATCAAACAGTGAAAGAATTTTTGCAATAGGTCAAGTAGTTTTTGAGAAAAACTCAACCTTAAAAACTCTCCTGTACACCTTTCTCTGTGTTCCACCGTACGCTGCAAAAAAGTTTGCGTAAAGCGTGCTGTGGGAGACAACTAAGGCACATATTCATAAACGTGATTTAAAGTTATTCTACCATTTAGGCCTTCGGTCCCTTTCTAACTTAACCTTTTTTAACGAAGTGTGAAAGGGACAATAACACAGTTTAAGAGAAGTGAGGTTGAGGTGAGGTCATGGAATACGCGCCTATGAGTTCAGTACATGAAGACTGAATATCCTAACGACAGATGTTGGATTTTTAACGTCTATTAAATTGTTCGGTGTTTGTTCCCATGGCAGGCCCGCTACAAACTGTTTCTGGACTGGATCAACAACGCTGACGTCACACTCGGCGTGATGGCGATGCGGCTATGGGACGTAGGCGAGAAGCTAGTCGTCAAGGATATGGCGGAGATGTACGAAAACAAGAAAAACCAACAGTGAAAGTGGTACACATATTTGTTATAATTCTTAAGAAGACTATTTTAGGGTTCCGTCGAAAGCCGTACCCCTAATAGAGAAACCCATTTTTATTTGTTGGAAAATTGATGGTTGCGCGATAAAAAAAATGAAAGAAAAGACAAAGGTTTAAAAAAAATCGTATCGATTCACTGGCGTCTCCAGGATAATTCTTACTTTTGCCCAAGAAAATTTACTTTTAGATTTTAATAGACACAGAAACACTGATTCACTTGAACGATAAAATATTATTTTTATTTAGTACGTTATTCTTATGTACTATTTTTTCTTTGATTATAATCCTATTTTAATAAATCCTGGAGCAGGTAATTTACACCGTATTGACGGAACCATTGCATTATATGGTGTATCTACCTATGTTTTATGTTTATTTTGATGAGATATGTACACTATTTTATTTAAATACGTAAATGTAACGAGTAATTGAAACAAATACTTTTTTTAAATATTTTTATTATTAAGTATACTATACTTACTTACAAGTACCTATATTCTTGAACGCTATTGCAAAGGTGTCCATAAAATTACGCCGCATCAACTTTTGATTTCTTTTTGTGATACTTTTTTATACTAAGATTTTAATGAATTTATAGAATATAATTACTTAAGGTTCTTATACGTAAGTACATATTTTACATATTTTTGGTGCTTTATTACCATATATACCTAAGTAGACTAGGTTAGAATAGATTATTTTGAAAAGGCATAAATACATTTGTACATAAAAAGTACACATTTGCATTTTTAAAAAGCAAACTTAATATACTTATATAATAAATTAAAGATAAAAAAAACTTACCCCGCGTCCCCTACTATAGGCAGCGTGCCCGAAAGGCTCTGGCCGCGTTGCTCCGCTGTATGGCGAGGCTAACACAATATTATTTTTTTGTTAATACAACTTGAAATTGTATTTTACACACTACAATACAAATTATTATTTTTTGACAGTTGAATTTAATGTAAAAAAAATATTGTTCCCCAAATTGTTTTACACAGTTGTTTTGCACAGCGTTTAACGCTGTGCAGAATTAATGTATGTCACAAGCCTAACCATCCACTTATTTTTGTCGAATGAATTCCAGGCCACCCTGTATATTGCACAAAATATAATAAATTACAATAAATAGAATTTTACAAATGTTATACGAGATGGACTATTTCTATGGCCTTTATTGGGTGCCTATGCCCTGCACATAGGCTGAAATATATCTAAGAAATCAAACATTCGCTCAAATAAGTATTGCATTGTTCAAACAGCAATCCAGCATATATACATACAAAAGTATGTATATATGCTGGATTAAAATATATAAAGTAAACTGCTTGCTTTGCTATTTTGAATAGGTATATTTTAGTAAACTTCCATTATCAACTAAGGAAAAAAAATGCGTATGGTAGATATGATTTTTTTTTCCAAATATTTTAAGAACTTTAAATAATCAGTGGGCTTTAAAAGCCCTCTGATATCCTATTGGATAACATCTTAGTTTCTAAGACGTAAAATATAATTTAATTTTATGCTGTAACTGTGATTTGTATGACAATACGTATTTTTTATACAAATTATTGAAATTTTTGCATCACATTTACATTTTATTACTTATATTGAAATAATTAATGTAAACAATGGAAATGGCTGGAAATTTTACATTTCTTTAAATCTAGTCTTAAATATCCACAAAATGTTGACAATGTTATATTATTATTCAATAAAGTTTATTAAAATAAATAGGTACATAGTTTTTGTAAACAACCACATGTCAGTTAGATATATACCTACACTTCATTATTTGAGACACGTTTACTTGTGTACAAAAACTTACAGATAACCAAACAAAACATACAATTATATCATTAATTCATTATGAATATTATGATAAACTTATTTAAATTGGATGAAAGAAAGCAGCTGACGTTAAAAGGAGCTCGCATTTCCATATACCTACATTGATACATATGATGGGTGAATGTAAATATCTTTCTAACTTAACTACGATCATAGTACATGACTCTGAAGTCTTAACGCGTCTTGTGCCAAGCTCGTGCCTAATTTACACTTAGACGTGTTTTTAGAGGGTTGTGCGGTCCTCTTTGTACTACTAAAAGTTCTATTAGTAGAACAAAAAGGACTAGAAAAGTCCTGTCTGTACTACTTCCTCTTTTAGTAGAACAAAAATGACTCAAAATATCCTATCTGTACTACTTCGTCCATTAGCTGTAGTACAAAAAAATACAATCTGTACTACTAAAATCTACTCGTACTATCGTTTAAAATGTTTTTTTGTCGCCTTTGGTCTCATTTTAATTTGTACCTACCCACACACATCTCTTCAATCCATAGACGAGTAAATGAAGCGAATGCCTCCTATATGGGATATCGTGCCCTCTGCGTCTCTACTTAGTGCGAGGTTATCATCTGTTCTAGACGACAGTTACTGTGGTCGGTGCACGCTGTGCGGTTACTTTCCATTACAATGCGGGTGCCAAACAGACACGGATTAAAAATCACACGGCTCGACGTAAGCGACGTCAGGTTCCCGACTTCGCTGGGAGGCCATGGGTCTGATGCCTTAGTAAGTTTTTACTTTTTGTTAACGGGAAATTAGAAATCTTTATTGGGTAAGAGGGAAATTGTCTCAAAAATACCCACAGCCCAGCCTAAATGGTGGAAGACCGAACTATGTGGAATTTTACCTACTAAATAAACAGTCCTTGACGGCCGACTTGTATCAATAGAAACGCAGCAGCAGATGCCAAACATATGGCTATAGCTACTAACCGTCTTACTTATAAAAAAATACTAATCAGGCACTGAGCAACATATTAACTATCATTATTTAAACTCTTAATAAGTGATTAACCTTTTTTTTACTTATAAAAGTTATTTAAGCAATGATTAGCTAATCGTCATTTTAAACATCAAAAAATATTTAGGTACGGTAACACTGCTGAATGAATTAAAAAAAAAACGAAAATTTTGCCTAAATTGGAGTACTGCCTACTCAAAAGTCCTTAAAAAAGTAATCAGCAGTGTAAAATTTTGTTAATTAACCATTTAAACAAGCCTACGACGTTGTTTAAACTGACATCTACTTATTCGGTTCTTCGGGAGTTGATTAACTTTAAATAGTGTTTATAAGTAAACATTTTTTTTAAACAATTGTTAAACAAGGTATTAATTTTAATCATCGATTATAAGTAAGGCTGTAAGTAGCTAGCAACAATAATTAAATTACTTAATCTTATTTTTTTCACCATAATTGCAACGAAAACAAGTGATGATAACTAGGTGTTATCAATAGTTTAAGCAGATAGAACGGCTTTCACTAGTAATTGATTACGTAGGCATAACATGTTAATAATAAAATAACTTATAGCGCGTTTCAGATAGAACAATAAGCAAGTTTGGACCAGAATTTGGGTAGTTTTGCAACTTAACATGTAGGTATGTCACTCTAGGTTAATCTGTATTGGTAGATACTATGACCTAGATCGCAGAGACATTTTTGAGCGCGATCTTAGTTTGACAGTTATAAGAGCGAGCTATACTAAGCTCACGCTCAATTGTCTCTGAATCTCAGCCTAAGTTCTACATTCGTTTATGCTAGGTAGTGATTTTATTATCTAACCGACTACTTTCGATTCTAAAACTACGCTTCTAACTGAAAAGTTGCCCATCAGTTGATGCGTCTACTTTCGATAGAGAAAACTATTTAATACTTAAAACTATCCTATTGGCGAATTTCTCCAAGCCACTTTACCTACAGCACACAGATCCAAATTACTCCTGCGCCTACGTCACGACTACGGTAGAGAACGGCCAGCAGGGCTTCGGCCTCACGTTCACCTGCGGCCGAGGAACAGAAGTCATCGTGCTATGCATCCGCGCCATGAGAAGGTTCGTCATCGGACGGAATGCGGCCGACATATTTGCGGACTTTGCCGGATTTTGGCGCATCATTACCAATGACTCGCAAATGAGATGGGTACGTATTTTGTTGATCCCATAAGTATCTACTGATAGATATTGATATTATTTGTAGGTAATAATTACAAAACATACCTACATTAACATTTTATTGGTCACAAGTTTAAACTCACTCTGGGCAGTTGTCGAATAATTAGGCGTCTCACTATTAAAGCGCTCGGTGGCACAGTGGTTGGGTCAATGGACTTACGATACGGAGGTCCCAGGTTCGAATCCCAGCCAGGGCAGCCATGTACCAATTAGTTATCCTCGGTATTTTCGACGGAAAAACTTACGTACATTTACCGAGTGCTCTCAAAACGGTGAAGGAAAACATCGTGATGAAACCTGTATGCCCTAGAAGAAGAAAAAAATTCTAAGGCATGTGAAATCCGCACTGGGCCCGCGTGGTGGATCATGGCCCGAGCTCCCTCGATGTAAGGGAAGGTCTGTGCCCGAGCAGTGGGGCAATATAAAACTGAGATGATTATTATTAAAGTGCAGATTACATAATCTCTTCTCTTTATTACAACTAAATATATTAGTGTATATTTTTTCACGTTTGCTTTTACTAATCTATACAGATTAAACTCGCACTTATAATAAAGACATCACTGCTATTTCTGCGTGTCATTTTTATAACCCTACTACAAGTAGGTACTACACCTACGTTTGTTCTTGATTTCATTAATGATCATTGAATATCTAAACCTAACCGACCATGACACTGTCATCAACTCATCCCATGAGTGAGCAGGACGCCTCGCTTAGCGACTATTAAATATAGCGCGCCACACACCGGAATCGCTAAAGGTTGAGTGGTGTGCCTTAGGAGACGCCTATGTCCAGCAGTGGCCTGATACGGGCTGGTGATGATGATTACACTGAAATTTGGCTGGTGATGATGATTACACTGAAATTGCCTGTTTTTCAAATGCAACCTATCGAATGCCATAGATAGGTCCAGAGAAGGGCGTGGCGCATTTAGCCGTGGCGGCCATATTGAACTCGTTGTGGGACCTCTGGGCCCGGCTCGAGAATAAACCACTGTGGCGGCTGCTGGTGGATATGGAACCAGAGGTCAGTGACATATTTAACCTATTCCCACAAGAAAGATAATGTGTTTGTGTGTATGTTTTATTCACAGGTCGTTAAACAGTATACTTATTACATTAGGAAACAATACAAAACAGGACATTGGCATTCGAATTACCTACATGCATGTACCTACCAAATGTATATAAAATAATGAGATAGGTATCGCTAGATTGGTCTTGATCACGGGACTAACATAGGATACGAAGTACATTTTTAATTAGTATGCTTTAAAAAGTGATTTTGTTTTTGTATTACTTAATTATGTTATTAAATATAGATATACGGATTTTATAGTAGCTTTTATTTAACCAGTTTTACCCTGGACTCTATTGAAGCCACCAATCCATCGCTTGTCTTGTTATACATAATTCTTAGATTATTTAGGCAAAGACCATGGACTACATAAATACATACTTAAGTACTTTGGTAATTTATTTTGATTGTCGCTAACATCTCGCTCGACATTGTGACATCTTCTCTAGTTTGTAATCGTCGTACTGGTTGCAGGAACTAGTATCGACGATAGATTTCCGATACATAACCGAGGTGGTTACCAAAGAGCAGGCCATACAACTATTAAGGGCTAAGCAATCTGGCAAAGAAGACAGGGTGAAATTCCTGTTAGAAAACGGATATCCGGCATACACGACCCAAGTTGGTAAGCACATATCAAACTCCCTGATTAGTATAATATTGAAGTGTTTAATAGGGAAATATATTTTAATGGAACTTAAATTCTAAGCATAGCAAATAATTTTATTACAATATAATATTTACCATAAAATATTGAACTGGAAATGATAGTGTGTCATTCACATATTCATTGAAGTAAAATCGGTCATTTATTAATTTGAAGGTAACTTTCTCAGTTCTAAAAGTAGTGTCATCCTTTTTATAACTTTGGTGTAGGAAAGGGATTTTTAGACCAGACTGATTTAGTTTTTTTTTAAAAACGCAGCTAGAATTTACTAAAATTAGTAAGTATGGTAGATCGCAGGCAATTTTAAATATAGCCTGGGTAATACCTCTGCAATCGATGTAGGTACCAAAAATCTGAAATACCTTTATACTTACATATACCACAGCCCAAATCAAGTGTCTTATTTTGTAAACAAATATGATCGTCTAAATTACCTATTGTGATGTAACACTGCAGGAACTGATTCATCGAACTTGTTCATCATTGTGAAAATAAAGTGATCCGATCTAATAATGTGGAAATAACTGTGCAAAAATCACAGAACAGCTTAGAATATTAGTAGGGTAGGGTAGTTTTTGTTCACAAAATAAGACACTTGATTTGGGCTTCGGTTTACGTATAATTACGTCATCGAGAATGCGAAACATCGTCTTAATAAACCTTAAAATACCATTAAAAATACCGGATATTAATTGCACCTTACTCATTAATCTGATTAAGATAATGTAATACCTATAACTACTATGTTATGTACCTATCTATAAAAATTCATTTACGCTGACTATCAATCTACATATAGGTACCTACGCTGCACGTATTACTTTCTGGGAATATTGACGTCATATACTTACAAATGTGATAAACTAATTCTTGGTAGATCTGTAATGTTATTATTTATTGTTTGATTGATAATAGTCGGTTTAGAACAAAAACCACGGCGCAGGTATGCTGATAATAATATGTGATACTGGTACCTATTCATTCACCTCGGCCATAACATTATTTATTATATTCTGTGCCTCAACAACACTATCAGTGGGTACCTACATTAATGTGATAACATGTTTATTTAGGTATGCAAGTAGTACAGATAACAGGTGGGTGGACGTTAGCACTCTGTAATACTTGCCTAAATATAATTAATTAATTTTGCATGGGCTAATTACCTAGTTGGTCTCTAAAATAATAAATAATTATACTTACAAATTGTACAACTGCCTGAACATTGCACCTCAGAATAAGTAATAGTACACGGCACGGTTCTTATACTAAGCTAGAGCCAGATCAATAATATTCGTTTGAAAATGCTTTGCCTTCTCTTGTTATATCGTTCGCGTTTATAACCACCTTTAATTCTTGAAAAATAGCATATTAATAGACCAGTCTACTCGTGACCATGATGGCTGCAATGCTGTCGAAATATCGAGACATCAATAATAAATGTTTAACACGGTAATTCCCGGTTTATCTAATTAATATGTATACAAACCGTGAAAGTTTAAAAAGTGATAAAAATAGCATAAATTACTACCAAAACCCAAGCTAATTTTTACGGTATCACGACTGGCTCTGAATAAGACAACTGATAGGACTGACAGGGTGTGTCAACGCGTCATCGTCGTCTCAATCATGATTTGTTATATTATAATATAATAAACTGAATAGTAGGTGCAATTCTGTAGTTGTGATTGCCACTAAATCTAAATGAAACTGTCATGTTCACCATATATTAGATTTTGTGTAAGAGTAAACGCGATATTCGGGTCCCCTTACTAGGGTATGTACCTATATTGACCCATGCGACACCCTGGAATCGGCACCAGCACTAATACGATGTGTTTCTAACGTGAGTTTGCTCGGTAGCGAAATTGTTAATACCGAACCAGCGAATTACTTACATTAGCAACTCGTGGTAATGATACTACTCTCAAACATTCTGTGGTTTTAATAGGATGGCTTGGCTACAGCGATGAGTTGCTCAAAGAGCTATGTGCCAAGTATCTGGATCTCGGTTTCACACACTTCAAAGTTAAAGTTGGACTTAACTTCGACGACGACTATCGGCGGTGCAGCGCGGTCCGCAAATACATTGGCGATGACAAGTTTCTTGTGAGTTGGTTTTTGACATCTACACTACACCTACCCGTTGACTAAGAGTTTTTTCGGCGAAGCGTTCCACCGCTGAAGGGTAATTCGCGGTGAACCGTAGCGAGCTCGTGCGGAGTTTACACTTGCAAGCTGCTGTCGGACATTACTCGCAGAAGTTTTCTTGCAGGTGGAAAGGAGGCCTTATTTGTCTCTTCGCATAACGCATAAAATATGCAAGAACAAAAAAAAATCTATGCGCATGGGTAAAAACCACATAATACGTTGTATTTACACCCTAACATTTACAACTACGGTACAATCGGCTCTATGGCCGCCTTACATACTCCATATCATTCAATAGGTGCCTTTAACCTATACTTGTATAGATGGTCGATGCAAACCAAGCCTGGGGTGTGACCGAAGCGATCGCATGGATGAAAAAGCTGGCGCCCCTGAAGCCGATGTGGATCGAGGAGCCAACTTCTCCGGATGACGTGTTGGGACATGCGGCTATTTCACAAGCACTACGGTAACACCTCAATATGAAGTAGCACAGTAATTGGAAAGAACGTACAAACGTACGATTTAACACAGAAAGGTGTAGAGATTTTCTCAAAAAATACTTGATGGATTTTTGAAAAATCTCTAAAAATACATAGCGTGTAGGTACTCTACTCGGGTTAAATAACTCTAAGGTTATATTTTATTGCAAGTCACCCTAAATTATCTATCACTGAAATAATTTTTACAGTCGGTCAAGTAGTTCTAGAGAAAATCTCAGTCGTATTGATGCAGGCGGCATCATACAGTATACTTTTCTATGTTTTGGATGTGAAATACATGGAATACTTTTGTAGGTAAGATAAATTATGAATAATTATTTATTTGGTCTATAGAGAGCAACGCCTAATGTAACAATGGAGATTGTTTCAGTACCTAATTATCACATTATCATTTATTGAAAATATTTGTTTTCGAATTTTTTCTCAGAGCTTCTGATAGAAATTGATAAAGTATATTAATTATTGTAATTTATTATATTTGAAATTACATCTCCTCAAAAATATGTTTTTTCTTATCACAAACTTATATTTGCAGATGATGAACTAATCAGGAAAAAAAAATATTGTAATTATCCTGATTATTATCTAAATCAATTATACTTAGTACTTATAGTAAATATCCTTATCTTCGTGATCCAATTAAATAGAACAATATTATCGCAGTGCATTAATCCATAAAAATTTTTAAAATATGGAAACAAATGAGCGAAGATGCGCTTTTATTTTATGAATTATCTTTAAAAAATCATAGCAAAACATCTCTTGATTCGATTTTAAAGACTGCATAGTACTTACTCATACGACTCACATCAAGTACCTTATAATATCTCAATTTGGCCTTGTGTTGAATCGTACTTGAATATTGGTGATCTTCAATTCTTCGATAAACTGAAAAGCCATTCAGCGTGACCATTAAAATCAAAAGTAAATCTTGCTAACATTAAAATGGTTTTAGTTTGGGTAGGTAGGTACTTATATTTATTTATTTATTTATTTAAAAGTATAACAGTCTTAAACTATACATTTCATATATTATCTTAGTTACCTAAACACGATGAAAAATTTCTTTCAATATGTAACTTTTTTGAAAGGATATGCTGCTCAATTCAGCCGCTTTTATCACTTTGCAAAACGTAACTCGACCTAATTGTTAAATCATCGACGTATTCATTAACTATGGTTTGGGAAAAAAACAATTTAAATTATAAATTAATTCCGTGACACGGAATGACAAGATCGCAGCTTCAAGTTCTGCCCACGGCAATAATTTTTTTGTCGTGTATTTGTTCGCCGAGTATGGCAAGACATAATGCATAAAACAAATGCTATCTTAGTTATAGTTACATATTAAAATTAATTTATGTTTTTTTTTCATCCTCAAATCATAGTTAATGAATACGTCGATGATTTAACGGCATCGCCTCGCATTATTTTGACGAACTGGTTGACAGCGAAAGGCGAGGCGGTGCCGAGTGGGTGATTGGTGACTTGTGCGGCAACGCGTAGGCTTAACGTATCCTTTCCATCAGACCCTGTATACGCCTGTTCGCAGTCCCTACGGCATAGGCGTGGCCACCGGGGAGATGTGCGCCAACCGTGTCATGTTCAAGCAGTTCCTGCAGAGCGGCGGCATGCAGTACTGCCAGATAGACTCGGCGCGTATCGGCGGAGTCAATGAGATACTCGCAGTGTACCTCATGGCGGAGATGCTCAAAGGTTTGCAGATTCAGTCGTACAAACCCGAATCGGCGTAAACTCACGAAGAATTTAACACACTATTTGTTAACTTTTCCACACCAGATGTCCCAATCGTGAAGTTATACTGCCACACACCTACCTAAAATCAATTGCGCCAGAACCTCGGTGCTCTCTTAATAACACTTTGTAATACTTCAGTGAAGGTATGCCCTCATGCCGGCGGCGTGGGTTTATGCGAGATGGTGCAACACCTGCAATTCTGGGACTACGCGAGTGTTTCCGCCACCATGGAGGGGCGGCTCGTGGAATACGTGGACCAGCAGCATGAACACTTCGTTGACCCTTGCGTGGTGAAGGACGCCAAATATCTGGCGCCTAAGGTTACATTAAGCTTTTAAATATTTTAAAATCACTAAGACCGCAAATTCGTAACGGGGCACACGCAGGCCACTTAACGTATATCTAAACATGCCTGGATGTATCTTTGTAGCAGCGTTTACAGTCCGATACAAACATTGCACGTGCCGCGCCCCGTTCCGAATTTGCGACCTTCTGATTATTATGATCTGCCTGCCCTCGATATTAATCTTTCGTCCTTGATATAATTGATTGGTTTGACAACATTTGCTATCTTTATTACTCTCGAGTCCGATAAGCCATTTTCCCAGAATGTTCCGCTCTGGCCGCGTGGTTCGATCGCGTAGTTCGATAAATGAGTCCTGTTGGTCTATGTTGTGTGGCCATTTCCCCGAATGACCATTCCTTGAACGTCCATTTCTTCGAATGTCGACTCCTGTGTACAAATTGTTAAAATTGCCTAATAAAAGCTAGTCCTCTGAAAGGATCAACTGCATGGAGCTTCGCCCAAAGTCGATTCTATTAACAATAGTAAAATCTAATAGTATTTTTGGCAATGGATAAAATATGTCGAAAGTCCATCGTTACTTATCTCTTCCTCTCCAACATTACAACCGCGAACTTATTCTTTGTTGACGATCCTCCTTCAGAATCGAAACTTCAATAATTAATATTTTTAATTTTTTCATGCATGCGAAGTTCAATTCTCTTTCACGAAATGGCGAGGTCCGTGGTTCGAATTCGAACTCCAGAAGATTTTTTTCCTTTAAAATTTTAATTGTTTTATTTTATTACCACGTCTTTTCCCTTGTGAAACATCTTATAAAGTAAGTTTTTCCGCTTTCCTGTTTCAGTTACCTGGCTACAGCACTCAGTTCTTGCCGGGGACGTTGGAGAAGTTCGGCTACCCGACTGGGACTGAATGGAAACGAATGATCAAAGAGGGCTTGTTCCCTCAACCAGACGAGGCTGAATTGGTCAACGTTTAAATAATAAAGCAAATGATGTGTCAATAATAAAATTGTTTATTTTTTGTACACTTATCAACTATTTTATAAATATTACAATTTATTGTCTGTTTGTTAAAATTAAATTGGCGTTACATACTTAGCTTTTTGAATGTTAAGAAGTGTTCGATTACAAGTATTCTACCTCGAAAATACTCAAAATATTAAAATTCAAGCAATATACAAAATAACCCAATATTTAATTATAATTCAGGACCCGACCAATTATATAAGTATTTTGCACTTGATTTTCAATAGATCCAGTATTTTCAAGGGGCTGATAACAAATGGTTGTCCGGTAGTGACCGATTACGCGGCCCTTTATTAACATGGATGGATATACACGTTTTTATCTAGACATACAGTATTACCATGAAGCTTCCATTATATTTGTGCGCGCACAGTATTTTAATTACCCGACTGCCACAATAAGGGTCATGTTTTACGGGTGTATATAAGTGCACGAATGTCGGCTCCTTTCTTTTTCCTGTAGCCCAAATGTATCGACATACCGAATTTGGCTAAAAAAGGTTGTGTTTTTGTAATCATACTGCGTCTTCTTTTTCATGCGCATAAAGGCACTTAATAGTTACAAAACAACCAATTAAAAGCGTATTAAACAGATTTGTAATCATGCTACGTCTTTTTCATGCATATAAAGGCACTTAACTTGGACTGTTTGGGAGCGCTAGTGACGGGCGGATCGGCGTTCGTTTCATTATCAAGCTTCCTCTTATTACTGCCATCATTTGTGCTCGGTTTGATTTGTATACTCTTGAATAGTCTCACGCCGTGACGCGTGAGCTCTGAAGGCGTTAGTTCCGGGTTCTGCTGCTCTAAAGACGCCTTGCTTCGGGCGAACCAGTCCACGAACTTCTCGCCTTCGTGGGGTTTCAAGGGCTGTAACAAATACACATGTGTTTCTAAGAAATGTTTTTGGTGGAAATCATCATCAGCCCGTATCAGTGCTGAACGTAGGCCTCGCCCCAAATACGCCACTCAACCCGATTCTCAGCCTACTGCATCCAGTCTCTGCCAGCCACCTTGCGAAGGTCATCCCTCCATCTGGCCGGGGGGGGGCGTTCCACGCTACATTTGCCCGTTTTATTGTTTGGTGGAAATATACGAACTGTATTGTATATAATATCTGTATACAATATCTTTATTGAATTATAATTAGAGTAGTAAGAGTTAGGTCGATAGTATTACGAGTTTTGAGGACAAACTCACCGTAAGCTCGCGATCTTACGACTGTAAAAATTGTATGAAATCTGAGAGTTGTATGTATACCGCCCGTCCGGGGGAACGGGTGATTATGTTGGACTCGCACCAACTAAAACTCCTGGGGTGTTCCGCCTCCGCCACCATGGACAGGACCACGGGTACTCTTTCGAAAACTAACGTCTCTAACTCAATCACAGTTCGCACTCAAAACTGTCTATGACTATCGACCTTAAGAATGGTGTAAATTCAAGAAAAATGTTGACGTGCATAAATATATGCAATGTATTTAAGGCGCTGACATAAGCCAACTAGCGCCGCCAATCTTAAAAAAAATCATATCTTCCAATATAATAAATTTTATTAAAAAAGCTACGTTCACATTGTTTATTGCTATAAATATTATTTTTTAAATGCTTATTTGTAACGTGATGCAATGTAGGTAAGTTGTAGTTCATATAATTGCGAAAAACGGCCGTTTCTGGCACATTTGTGAACTACAACTTACCTACATTGAATCACGTTACAAATAAGAAATAATATATATTGGAAGTATGATTTTTTTAAGATTGGCGGCGCTAGTTGGCTCTAGGAAGGCTCTTAATATACTTGCAATAAAGAGGTATAGTTCTGATTATGAGTGAAATTATTAGGTTGATGATGATGAAAGAAGCGTAATACAGATGGATATGACTTAGTGTATAATATATATTAGAATTCGGTACTTACGTCTCTATTCTCGGCCAGATCAGTCGAGGATTGACCTTCTACTAGATTCCTCTCCGTCAAACGGAGCGGACTATCCGCGGCTTTACTTGCCTCCTGTTGTTTTCTGAACGGATTGCGCACACCGGCGGGGGATGACTTCATTGGCTGGAAATAATTAGGATTCAAGATGTAACGTATGACCCGTCTCGTTAGAATAATATTATTAAAATCACGATTTTGTCATTTGCGTTGCGATTTTAAGAACCATGTTTTTTATCATAAGAAAATCTGTGTACCAAATTCAGTCTTACGAGATAGATACTCTTTATTGTACAAAAGTATTTACATTACACGAATTGTTACATAATATAATATTGTACAAAGGCGGCCTTATCGCTCAGAGCGATCTCTTACAGGCAACCCCCGGCGAAAGGAAAAACAAAACTTGCCTTTAGATTTAGGATTAGTTTTGGTGACCACTACAAAATCACAAGTATTGCTATTCCCTTTTATATGGTATTTCCACACATATACAGGGTGTAACGTAAAGGGTATAAGAAGCCGAAGGGATGGTGTTCAATATCGGTATCTGAACAACTTTTGTTCTACGACTTTTCGTCGATCAGCTGACCAGTACGAAACGTGTGCAAAGTCAAAAAATAAATTCGCTAAAATCGAAAAGTCGTAGAACAAAAGTTGTTCAGTTATCGATACTGAACACCCTCCCTTTGGCTTCATATACCCTTTACGTTACACCCTGTATACATTCGAAAACATTACCCTCCTTATTCAGTAGCCGAAAACACTCACCACAGGTTTAATAGGAGTATCAGTTTCCAATTTCCTCTCCTTCACCTTCTGCGGTATGATCAGACTCGCGTTCAAGTTCTGTTCTGCGGTGACGTCATAGGTCTCTTGTGTGTCCAATTCTGCGAAATGCGAGTTCTGTGCTACGTTCAGTTTATCAGCGTCTCGGTCCCACGTGTCAGCGAGGTTGGTCAGCTTGTCCGCCAAGTGCATTCGGCCAAGCCGGGAAGCGTATTTAGCTGCTAGTGGAAGGAGGCGGTCGTCTTTCAGTAGCTCCATTAGTTCTAAAGCTCTTTGTTCTATTTCGCTTCGGCAGGCCAGCTGTAATAATATTACACAAATTACAAATTAAAATGCAAGATGCATGAATCATGATCTTCTTTCTTTTCTCGTGGGATCTAGTAACCAAACCTATTGGCAGAGTTATTCTGGCCGCCCGTAGACCCAGGGCCGTTTTAAGCCATTCCGGGGCCCTTGGGCACACAAGAATATGGGGCCCTGTTGGAAAATAAAAAGTGGATGGCAAAAAAGTTTTAATTATCACTTTTTAGAAGAAAAACTGATCTGGTGTCCGATTAACATTTTGACTTAGAAATGTTGGCGGTAATTCTTAGTGCACCTCAAATATAAATGGTTCAAAATAGAAAATAAATTGTAAAGTGTAATATCGCTCTTTCGGGGCCCCCATGAGCCCCGTGTGCCCTTATGTTAAGGACGGTACAGCGTAGACCTCTGACGTAGCCTAACAACCGGGACGTAGCCTAACAAAGTCCATCGTCTCTGTATACCCTAACGGGAAACAGGCGTGACCCATCAAAACAGATCAAGTGTTCTTATTATCTGTGTCGTAAGAGTTGTAATCGTACTGCAAGTGTTACCATTGATCTGCTGTTGTCCGTACTTACAGCAAATAATTTGAGTGCCGTCTCTCTAGCAGTCTTCACGTCGACGTCTGCCGTGGTGTGCGCCCAGCGAACCAGCTGCTCCTCGTACTGACCCTTTTCGGAGTCCAGCTCGCATAGTGGTATCTACATATTGAAATAATTCAAGTGGTGGGTGTGTGTTGTGTGACACTGTAGTTCAGAGACGGAAGCCCGGCTTAGAAGCCCACGCAATGTACGGTGGAACACAGAGAAGGGTGTACAGGAGAGTTTTTAAGGTTGAGATTTTCTCAAAAACTACTTGACCTGTTGCAAAAATTATGTCACTGTTTGATAGATAAAAGTTAAAGCTATGTAACTGTAAAATAATTATTAAATTTGGTTCAGTGGTTTTTGAGAAAATCTCAACCTTATTGAGGCCCCCTGTATACTGTATCTTATCTTCGACTACAAACAGTGAAAGAATTTTTGCAATAGGTCAAGTAGTTTTTGAGAAAATCTCAACTTAAAAAACTCTCCTGTTCACCTTTCTCTGTGATCCACCGTACTACATTCACATATACCGCAGCCCAAATCAAGTGTCTTATTTTGTAAACAAAAAGTACCCTACCCTACTAACATTTACAGCTTTTCTGTGATTATTGCATAGTTTAAATTGTAATTATATATATATATATATATATATATATTGCATATGTTTTTATGTTGCATAGTTATTTTCACCTTATTAGATCGGATTACTTTATTTTCACAATGATGAACAGGTTCGATCAATCAGTTCGTTCAGTATTACATCACAACAGGTAATTAGACGATCATATTTGTTTACAAAATAAGACACTTGATTTGGGCTTCGGTATACCTACTACTATTGTTCTTAAAACGATGAAGTAAAACATCTGGAGGAATCTGCACACACGGATTATTCGTAGGTCCTATTAAAAATTGTCTGACAAAAGCTAACCTCAAAGACCAGCGACAGCCTGTGCAATCTCTCATGAGTGATCATAATTATTTTAATTATAGTCAGGCTAAGGTTTCCGTCCAAAAAATAAACGAGACAAACCGGGAAATGAACCTGGGACTTCCGTGTCGTTGCCCAACCACTGTGGCTCCGGTTGGTATAACTGGTTTAGTTTCAGGGACGTATTCTAGAATTTTAGGCTCTGTTTTTATTATTATTGAGATAGGCATGTAAGTTTCCTCATAATTGGCACATCTATGACTCTGGGCCCTATTTTAATAATGTCCTATTTTAACTATTACGCCACCCAACTGTCATTTTAAAAGTATATACCTAATTAAAAGGAGATAAGAGCCAAGGTCGGCAGTAATCTGTTACCAAGTTACCGTATTTGACTTTTAATATAGCCTATGCCCTACATTACGTCATTCACCTCGATAATAAGAAGTCCGTTAAAAAACTGATAATAGTAATAATTAATTATATAATATATCAACATCGAAACAATATTTACATGTTCGCTCTATTTTCAACACGAAACTGTGAGTTAACAAACATAATAATAGCAGAGATTATGTATTACGTGGGTCAAGTTTAGGCTTTTCACTTTTCTAAAAAGTAGTGTCATCCTTTTCATAACTTCAGTGTAGGCAAGGGAGGCAGCATTTTTAGATGTCAGATTTAGTTTAGGTTTTATAAAGTACACGACTGAACCACTGCCAATGGAACCATTTCGAACTACAATAGAATATTAATTACTCTGTAACTAGGCAAATGTAGAGGCGGATTAGATGTCGACAGCGCCCTAGGCTGGCAACCTCATCGTTTTTATGTCTTACCAATTTCCGTTAAGGAATCTGTCGATGTAGGGGTAATGAAGTAGACGGGGCGCACTTAGAAGGCTCTATAGGTGGATTTAGAATCACAAAAAACACATAATATTACCGAATTCGTGGCACTGCCTGGCATGAAAACGCAGGTTCTACCCGAGTCCGAATCTGACTTTATATTATGACTTTTTTATTTTAAGTACTAAGTAGGTACTTATTTTAGGTTTACTAAACGCCATCAGTGCGCGCCCCTTTGTGACCTCGCGCCCCTAGGCACGTGCTTAGTTTACCTTTAGGATAATCCGCTACTGGGCCAATGACATACAGTCGAGTCGATTAAAAAACTAACTAAATATACCTGTATAGGTAGCTCGGTGATGATGGGCTTAGGCGCCGTCACGGGGAACGAGGTGCCTCTGCACAGAATGGCGCGAACCGTCTGCGTCGGCTCGCTCACCTGCAAGTATTACAAATAGACGATGTAAATTAAAAATAAATTATTGCATGTTCCAACTCAAGTGATGGTGAGTAGTTCGAAATTTCAATTAGCACTCGAATAATAGTCAAAGTCGTGTTTCACCCCCTTCTTTCGCAAAACTACCAACAACACACCCACAAGTCACTTTTCAACTGATTTAAATTTCCACAGTTTTTACAATTTGACTATTTTTATTTTTAAATTCACGAAAATAATTTAGGTTGTTAGCCGTGATTTAAAGTTAGTTCACAGTTAAAGCCTTTCGGTCCCTTTCTAACGTTTTTTGACGAAGCGTGAAAGTTTAAACACGTTTTACTGGAATTGATGTTTACTCAATTATATGGCTAACAACATTCATTTTCAATAGATACTTGTCAACTTTCCGGCTATGTGCCATCCTCTATTAGTTTGTGCTAGAATCAACATACCGACATAATGAACCATGAGTCCGAAGCGCCTCTCGAATGCGTGTTGGTATCACAGAGAGGCATCCACACGCCGCTAGCTATATCATACAGTCGCAGTATGCCGGTGTTGTCGAACGCGCAGGGGGAGCCCGCGTCGGTGCTGCCAACCCACGACAACTTCGACCTTGGGGTTAGGGGCAGAGGGACAGTTTTGCTGCGGACTTGACGACCTGCAATAAGGATACAATATTATTAAATTATAGAATGTATTTACCACACACGATCAATGTATTCCTCCCTAATAGACTTTAAGGCTGATAGTCATACGACAGTTTTGAGCAGGAACACGCGGCCTAATTGTGACAGTGACAGCAAGCCCATTCCCATTGCTGGCTTTCAATAGTAACATAAAAATTCTTGTCACAGCAACGAAGCAATGGATGATAAAAATGCAAATTCCACAATTAGACCGCTGGAGCAAGCTCGCACTTGTAATACTGTCAAAATTGTATGAAAACTGACAGTTGTAAGACCAAACTCAAACTTCACTCATACTCAAAATTATATATAACTATTGGCCTTAGTCATGTCGTTCTTAGACAAGATGTTTTTAAATTATTTACTACTGTACTTAGGCTAGATCTTAATGTTACAGCGTACACAAAAACATGCATTTTCGTAGTTTAAGTAAACATAATCAGCTGTTAGCAATAACGTAACGTATGGCGTCACTTAAAAGTTATAACACGGTTTAAGCCACGGTCCCTTTCTAAGTTAACATGAAATATGGAACAAAACACAGCAGGAAAGTGAGTTTAAACTAGGCTAACGGCTTAAGTCTGTAATAAGCTAATTTAACAAGTTTTTTAATCTATAAATGTACCGTTAAGAGCCACGATATCCATGGCGAGATGTTGGTCTGCCACGCCGGGGTCCGTGCTGTGGTACACCGCTAACACTGTCGTGTTGAACCCGGCAAGCGAGACCACAGGTCCGGCTAGGGATATTACCTGTAATGTCAAACATTGTTACCACGGGAAGCGGATAGATAGATATAGACAGACTGACATGAAGGAGGGAAAACAGACAGACACAGACAGACCGGAAGAGAGACAGACATAACATTTTTTTAAATTGCATAGAGAGTACTCTAGTCTTTCTCAAAGTTGTGGGCGCTGGAGGCCTAGAGGTAAGGGCTACAAAAAAAATTGTGGGTTGTTGAAGTGTTTTAGGGGGCGATGGCTGATTTGTAAATTCATCTACTTAATATTTTAAAATTCAATGAAATCTACCTACTACACAACATCATTTATTTTATTTGGTTAGTTTATATTTCTGCCCTGTTTGATTGTATAAAATAAAAACTTAAAATATTTAACTTAGCTTTCGTAGGATTGCCAGAGAGCAATCAAGTTTTAACAAGTTTTTGGTAAAGTAAAAAAAATGGGGGCGCTGAAAAAGAATTGATTTTCAAAGTGGGCGGTAGACTAAACAAGTTTGAGAACCTCTGCTTTAGAGCGTACCTGTCTCTGTGTGCCCATAGGTGTGAACAGTCTCAGGAGGCGTGCGTTAGTGGCGCACGCGACCACCCCACTCGTGGCGACCACACATAGGATCTCCTCCGTATCGGGCATAGACACGCTCCACTCCTTACTGCTACCCACCAGGGATATACAGACTAGTTTACTGGAACAGGAGATAATTATATCTTTAGTCTCAACAGTTTAATCATTTGCCAATGTCATACTTAAATAAATAAAAGTAACAATATAACAGCTTTGGATCGAAAACTTGGTAATGGCTTAGTTTTAAATTAGTATTCGCCCATACCCTATATATACAGGATTCCTGTATATGTAATTTGTTCGCCGAGCATGGCATAATGCGTAAAATAAATTCTAAGAAAAAAGGGAACCCATCTGTTGTTGCCTTACCTCGGTGTCTCGCACGCCAAGGCCAACACACTCGAGGACAAACTGGCCATGGTGTGGTTCAAGTAGTTGTTCAAGTTGATCCCGTGGTGCAGGTTCGCGTCGTGGAACTCAACGTCGATGGACGACTCGCCGTTCTCCTGAGTGTTGCAACGAACTATGCCGATGTCGTTCCAACACATGTATCTGTAATACATTCGACAAAATTAAATGGATGGTTAGGCTTGTGACATACATTAATTCTGCACAGCGTTTAAGAGCCTTCCATGAGACAGCTAGCGCCGCCAATCTTAAAAAAAATATAATCCAATATAATCATTTTCTTTTTAAAAACCTATTTACAAAATGTTTATTACGATAAATACTATTTTTAAATGTTTATTTATAACGTGATTCAATTTCGGTAAGTTGTAGTTCGCATAATTGCGAAAAACGGCCGTTTTTGGCACATTTGTGAACTACAACTTAGCTTGTCGCAATTATGCCATGTATTGTATATTGAAAAATAGTATTCATCCTAATAAACATTTTTTAAATAGCTTTTTTAATAAAATTTATTAAATTGGAAGATATTATTTTTTCAAGATTGGCGGCGCTAGTTGGCTCATGGAAATTAAAGTAAATAAAAATTAATATTAATTTAAGTAAATTAAACAAAAATAAAATCTACTATCAAAAAAATATTAACTTGACGTGCAACGTTACTGTGCTGTAAGAAATCTCGGAAAAGTTGGAAAAGAAAAGAAGGAAGGAAGCCAAGGAATGACGACGTCCCTGGTTCGAAACTGTCATGACAATTTTTTAAATTCATTTAATATTTAAGGTGAGACCGCACTAGGCGGAACTGCATTGCAGCGGAGCGGCCGGTGCGACACTACGAGGCCTAATATTATTTATAATAAATTGTATGAGATACAATGCAAACTGCGCGTCAAAGTTGACTCTCTGATAAATTCTATCGCGTCGTGCTGTGACGCGCAGTTCCGCTGCCGCTAGGTGCGGTATATCAAACTGAGCGCCACTGCGCGACACTGCGCGGACGTCATTCAAGTTGTATCGTGTTTGGCCGCACGACACGTTATATTTCAATATGGAGCTCGACGAGGAAAAGTTGATTCTACTAATAAGCCAATATCCTGAGTTAAATGATCTTCAAAATGAAAATTATATGAATAGTATGTAAGTACCAGAAAAAACTAATATTGGAAAAGAAATTGTATTAATGTTACGTCCAAGTAGTTGCAATTGTAATAGTTGTTTAGTATTTTAGTAGATGTTGTTATTGTCCTCATCAATTTCGTGCATCTTGCTCCGAGGTTGTCAAACGAATATCGGACAAAACGTGCCGCTTACTATCGCGTCGCTCCGCTGCAGTGCAGTTCCGCCTAATGCGGTCTCACCTTTATAATAAATTAATTCAAGTACTTTGCATCAAAAATTGTACCTATGTTCGAGGTGCGCCGGCGTGGCCGACGGTTGGAACGGCGGTTGCGGCGGCACTGTCGCCGGCGACGCCGCCACGTAACGCGACGCCGGCCGCGAGTCGTCCTGCTCCGCCAGCCCGAGCCCAAGAGTATCGCTCTTGATCTTCTCCAGCGATATAGCATTGTCGTCGTCGCTCTCATAATTTTCTATCAAATTGTCCACTATGTCATCGTTATCTGTGGAGAATAAGAGTAATGAGGTTTTCATATCCAATTACAATTTGACTATATTGACTTTGGTGATTCCGCCAATGTCCTAGTTGAGATTAATATGGTCCTGAATATTTAAAAAAAAGAAATGTAGCTATTAGGCGATATAAATCCTATTTATTCACAATAATTTATATACAGTGATATATTCCAGTCTTCTGGGTATAAGTCACCTCGATGTAAAGCTACATACACAGCCACTAACCAGAGTTAGTACCGCGATCTATCACCGCATTTTTCACGCAGGCAGTGGACTGATATACCGACGTCCAAATCAAGTGTCTTATTTGGTAAACAAATATAATCGTCTAATTACTTGTAATGTTGTGATGTAACACTGAAGGAACAATTGTGAAACTAAAGTGATCCGATCCATTAATTTGAAAATAACTTTGCAATAAGCACAGAAAAGCTTAAAATGTTAGTAGTTTTTGTTTACAAAATAAGACACTTGATTTGGGCGTCGGTATAGGTTGATGACGATGATGAAGCAGTCACTTTGCGTTATAATAATAATTGAGGCGCATAATCTTACCATCAGCTCTCTCGACCATTTCAATGTCGTCGATGTTAGCGGAGTCAGCACCAAACTTGCTGCTGTCTTTGCCATAGCAATTCACTAATGTGCCCAGTTGACCGGCGATATCACAGTACGCTAAGACGCCGTTTCCTGATAGAATAAAATAGGTTTTATTAAAACTTAATCTGAGTAAGTTTTTACCATGTGGAGGAAGAAAAAGAGAATAATAAAATGGGATTGAAGAGAAATGAGAAAGAAACTGTATTGTTTTCCACACTTCGTTAAAAAACGTTAAGTTAGAAAGGGACGGAAGGCTTAAACAGTGGACTTTAAACCGCGACTAGGGTTAGATTGGATCCAATGATAACAGATTTTTCAAACAGATTTTTTTTGTTAGTTTACCAAAATGTTTTCTAAATTTGTTAAATTTTATTTTTATTGTTAAGATCGATATAACATTATAACCTTATCCTTGGATTTTTAAGCATGCGCCGTTGTTGCCTATAATTGGGGTGACACTTAGCATAATTATTTTATGGACTATTACACTGTAATTGTTTTGGTGTACACCCTTTTTTTTACTTGGGGAAATGCTTGTGGGTAATCTATTTCATAAAATAAATAAATAACTCGGATTACTTTTAGAAATTTACTGTTCTGGCACTACACTGTGTAGGAAACAAAATTTTAGCAAGCATGGTATAACTGTAATGTACATACATAATGCCATTTTAAGGCATCTTTTTCAATAATTATCTTAAGCAGGCTCTCATAGCTGAAAATTACCAATTACCTTTAGGGTTCCACGCCATAGCAGAAACATTGTGTGACGTGGGATGCTCAATGGCACCCATACAAGTCCCCGACTGTACCTCCCAAACGGCTATTTGTCCCGCCACTGTACTCCCGGCCAGGAACTGACCACACGGCGAGAACAGACACTGAGATATAGCGCATTTTATCTAAAATTGAAACATGGTAAAATGTCAACTAGGATATGAAAAACAAATATCAGTAGTAATTTTGGATATCTGTCAGGTCTAAAAAGCTGCCTCCCTTTTCTACACGAAAGTTATAAAAAGGATAGCACTACATTTAAAATTATCAAAGGCAGCTTAATATTGCAAGAGGCTAATAAATAAATAATAACTATTTTTGTATGTAATATTTGTCAAGAATATACAAACCGAACTATGTGTAAAAGTCAATCTTTGTCCCCAACTCTCACAGTCCAGTAAAATAATTTCTCTATTGTTGGGATATGCTAAATATTTTCCTTCTGATGGCTCAAAATCCATTCGACCTGCATGAACAAAAATAGTGCATATTTAAATAGATTTCAAGTGATAATGAACGTTTATCCAATTTAACATACTTTACTGTACAAAAAAGGCACACAATACAAAAATTACAAGACTTGCATTACAAACCATTTTGGCAGCCTTCTCGTTAAAAGCGATTACTTCCAGAACTTCATTATTATAGGAATTTAAACTTACATAAGACCTTGGCAGCGTAAAAGGTGTTGATCTTAGGAACACTGTCAATCTCTTTCACAGCTTTCTGAGTGTCAATGTCCCATATTCTAAGGAAACCATCACCGCTGGCTGTGCTGGCGTATTTCATGTGTGGGCATATGGCAATACTGAGCACTGGGCCCTTGTGGTCAGTCATTACAAACAGTGGAGCACCACCTTCTAGACTACATATCTTTGCTTCCATGTTCTCTGATGTACATCCCAAAGCCTGTAGAAGAGACAAGGAGAAACGACTTAGAACCTATTTACATTTATTATATTAAAATATTCAGGTAAAAAAGTTTGCATGTTGATTATATTTTTAAGCTCCTGTTATCCTGTTAATAAAAACTGTAAGAATTGATATAGCTGAATTCCACAGTTAGACAGTATATATCTAGTTTAACCTCTCTTTCTATAACCATGTTTTTATCCCTTTCACACTTAATTAAAAATGTTAGTTGTGAAGGCTGTTTTATCTTTTAACATGGATTGGGATCCCTGACAATCATCGCATTTATTAATATGGATTGTCATAAATCAAGCATGATTTATACCACCTAGTAACTTTTTACCTGACTGCGCTGTTTTTCGAGCGTATGTATGTATGTCTAATTCTTTGGTACACCTGCAGCCTAAACAGCTTGATGGATTTTAACATATGAGGTGTCGTTAGATTCGTCTCGATTGAGGAGTGATATAGGCTATAAAAAATTAATCGAAGGAGGTTTTTATCCAGCTGGGTTTTTTGTTCCTAAATTTTTTTAAATTAATTATTTAATACAATACCTTTTATTAATTTACCTCAATTTTGCCACTTGACATGATTTGTGTGACTGGTGCTGTAAACCTGGTGACGATACCGTCTTTATCGAAAGCTGGGAAGGTGTATGCTTGCACAGCATGGCTGTCCGTGGCCACATACAGCCTCTTGTCCTTGAAACATATGGCCAACGCACTTTCCCCAACACAATGTGAGTTTGGATCATCGTCTTCAAGGTCCATCCATATTCTAACGTCTCCGTCATGTCCACAAGTTATTATGTGTCTGGAATGTCATACAATTTTATAATGTATAATATGTGTAGTAGTACTTACAGAATTTGTTTTTATGCATTATGCCATGCTCGGCGAAAAATATATAATATTTTATAAATATTATTGGCCATTATCTGCAAAGATAAAGAGATACTTGGTTTAATAAAGTTAATCAATGTTAAATCACACAGATGTATGGTTTTTTTTATGATTCAACATATTTATAGCTGAATCTTGGTGTGAATATGCTGGATTTCGTAGCAGAAGCTTAGAGCAAGTGGCACTGATTTAAAATTATATAAGTATAGTATAATTATATTTTCACAAACAACACCACACACTACCTACAACATTACAAAATGTAAATAATATAGGGCTTATGAGATGATTTTTATGGGTGTGTAATGTAATATATAATTCCAGATTATATAAATTCAAATGTTATAACGTTCACTTAATTTAATTTTCAATTAGTATAATAACACTTAATATAATTTTAAATAAAATAACGTTCATTTACTCTAACATGCATTTATTATAACAACATATAATATAACGATATTTTTACATAATTATCGTTTTATATACATGTTATGTAATATAAATTCAAAAGAAGAAACAAATAATAATAACTAAATCAACTACAAATATTCTACAAACTACAAATAAACTAAATGTTTAACAAAACTCAAACTGCAGATAATTCGAAATTATACATCAATATGACATTACTTTTTTCCTCATAATGCAATACAGTTAAATTTATTTTTGTACAAAAATACTACATACATAGCATAAATACTGACTGCACAGCAAATTTACATGAGTACATCTCTGACCAGATCCGACACGGATGTTTAGGTTCAGAAGGCTCTGGCTTGGAGCGAAGCGCAGCTTCGCTCCAAGCCAGAGACTTCGATGTTAGGTTATTTTTTTTGTTGTATTCAAAAAGCTAGTTCATTTATTCACATACATACAATTTCATATTTTTTTTGCTGATCTCATTATGTGGTAATTAATAAATAATATTTTATATAAGATAAATATTATAATAAATAATTATTATATGCTGTAAGTATTATATTAAATACCTAATCTTTATAAAAAATAAAGTTAGATGAAATGAAATTATATTATTTGTTCATTATAAGGTTTGTAAATTATAATAAATAACATTAGATAAAATGAAATTAGATAATTTAATTGTTAGAAGATTTGAGTTTATGTAATATATTACACACCCGATTTTTATAAATACAAATAACCTTCAAAAATAAAGTAGGTAGGTACATAAAATAGATGCAAATATACCTAGACAAGTTATTCGTCCGATCCACTAGCTAGACTATTATGAAGAAAGAGACTGAACAGTGAAGACCTTCAGCAAAGAACGTAAGAAAGAATAGAATCACTAAATAAACTCACTGTCCGTTTTCACTGTAACACACATCTGTATGGCCCTCGGTGTGGGCATATCGAAGGGGTTTGCTGTCTATTTTCATGGCTGGCTTGTTATAATAACATTTAGCACAATATAGTAATGTAATTTAATTTCCAAAAATCCCTTTGATGCAAAATTAAATTATTATCTCACAAAACAAATCGGCTTTCAATTGGCACCTTGGCGGGCCGGTATAACTTTTTTAATTTTCCTACTAGTTTAGTTATGTGGCTCTGGGTATAGCACAACTCACAAGCTCAAAACAAAGTTATAGCTTTCATAAAAATATGATCTAAGGGTATTTTTTGCGTTCAGAGACTCAGAAATAGTTTCCAATATTGTTTATTTAATCAAATGAAATTAAAATTTATTAAAAATAATACTAACTGTGGGGTGACCGCGACTTCCAATCGTTATCGTAATCGCTTTCAATTTGACACATGGACGCTATACATTGCTGCTAAGTTTTTGCAAGTTTTAACAAACAACAACGAAACGCAGCAATGTATATCGTTCAAGTGTCAAAATGAAAACGATAACCATAACGATTGAAGTCGCGGTCACCCCCAACAATAAATAATATTATGTATCGTACCTGGCTAAAAATGCCTCGTAACTAGACCTAAATAATTTAAAAAGTATTGATAGTACGTGGATTAGAGATGAGACGCGGTTATTTATTTAACCGTAACTAACCGAAATTAATATTATTTTGGAAAGCCGACAAAATAACTGACCATGATTTTGACACGTACACCGACATTATGTATTTCGAATCGAAATTTCGATGGACGTTTCAACATTATTACTAGTTAATAATTACTTGTTTAGTCTATCCAACCGATGACCCACCGCCACCTCCCTATTTTTAGTTATAAATACAATTTTTGACATTTTGCATCTCATTTCACAGTGTGATTTGAGTGTGGTCGGTGTGTGTTCTAAATAGTTGGGGGATAAATCTCGTAATAAATTACGATAAATAAATCCTATTGATTATTTTAATAGGTGTACCACAGCGAAATTAACCGAGGTAAGAAGACTTTATTATGTGCTAAAATTAGAATAAATAATTTTATTGTTTTAACTTTCTACAGTGTACAATGATGTAATTTTAGCACGTTTCGGTATCACTCCCATAACCTTGACTTTGAACGTTCGCCAAAGTAGAACATTCGTTTTTAATGTGTAATTAGAACATACTTTCTAACGCAATGTAATAATTTCATGAAACCAGATGGCTGATGATCAAGGATTTCTTAAACAAAAAGTAGGATTCGCTACTACGGCCATTCATTGTGGTCAAGATCCGGAAAAATGGAAGTCTGCGGCTGTAGTTCCACCTATTGTCACTTCCACTACATTTAAACAATCAGCACCGGCCGAGCACAATGTAAGGAAATTATATATTTTTAAACTTAACTTAAACCTGTACCCTGTAGTGTCACACTTTTGTAGTTTAACATGTAATCACGTAGTGCACTTACAGAGCGTACGTGATTAAAATTGATTAGTTTACAGTTAAAACCTGAAATGTATTAAAACGTCTCATGAAACAATTTTATAGACATTTTTATAATGCATTGTGTATTGTAACAGGTAGGTAGTGTTTTCAATATTAACTTGTGTCGTGGCAAAAATGCTCATTCAAATTATAGTATCCTGTAATAATTCGAGCACATTATTTTATTAATACATAGACAGTCTAACTCACAGAAACGTATAAGAGAGGATATACTCATTAATTTAACTTACTTACTGTACCATAATGAAGCCCCAGTCTCTGTTTTCGTTGAATATTTTACAATTAAATGATTCTGATTGATTACCGACTGACTGTAGTATTTTAATACTGGTTATACAGTACATAGTTTTGTAGGTAATACGTATTTCATTCTAAAAACCATTACCATTTCGACAGGGTTATGAATACGGTAGATCTGGAAATCCAACCAGGAACACTTTAGAAGAATGTCTGGCCGCATTAGATGGGGGCAAATTCGGCTTGACTTTTGCGTCCGGTCTAGGAACAACAACTACTCTCGTTGGGTTACTCAGCAGTGGGGATCATATAATCTCAAGTGACGATCTGTACGGTGGGACAAATCGATTATTTAGGTAAGTATTCTTTTATACCGTAATTTTTTATCCGATTTGTTATACTTACTTTTCGTTGCCTATATAATTCAAATCATTGTTTTGTCGCATATTGCATCGTTTCCAAATTGAATATTTCTTATATTTGTGTTCTTAGTTCCTTGAAAAATCACGTCTTTACTACGTAATTAACTTATATTATATTATCAAAGGATATGAAAAATATGCTAGTTGGCCCAAATAACTTATAACAAAATTATAGACAATTTTCCCTATCACATACCTACCTACATTGACAACATACGTATTAAAACGGATAACAGTTGCTTGGTTAATGACTATTATGTATGACAGAATGGGATAAATTACTTGACTTACTATAGAAGGAAAAAAATAGTTTTATGGAATATTTTAAATTATAGTTGCTTTGGAATAACCCTCTCTTTTAATACAATTGACATCCCTTACAACAAAGCCTCTATTATGCTGTTCTGCATGCTTGTCGCTCATCCTGTTTTTCAATTGTAAACAACACGCCCTCCAGCTATAATTCATAACATTTTGTACGATCGATACTTGCGCTGCGTGAACAAATATGACAATTGCATGTTTCGTTTAGTGAAATGAAACATATAATAAAATTGTTAAATAGTTTATATTTGTGGCTACTTGTCGATAATTTATCAATATCATAAATTTCAGAAATGTTGCGGCGAAGATGGGCATTGAGCTTACTTTTACTGATTTAACAGATACTGCTAATGTTGAGAAGGAAATCAAAGAAAACACAAAGGTAAAATGTTATCTATTTATAACGCTTATCGCGCTCGTATCACTTAAACAGGGTTAAATCATGTAAATATTTACACAAGCGCTCATTATCTGGGAAGATTATTTCGGTTATTGCAGAATTTCACCATTTTTGTAGTTTATTGAATCTAACATTCAATATCAATTTTATATCTGGGCATAATATCAATGTAATAACTCATAACATTTTTTATCTGCTTATAGATTTGTTTCTAAAGTAAATATAACAAATTGTTGGCATATTCGAACGAAGCAATAGAGATAAGATTTTATATTTTACTCATTAGTCACATTTATTCACTGTATTGTTAATTGTTATTAATTTGTGAGCATATCTGCTCACAGTAAATTTATTTAGTTTCGTAGGTAGCCTATGCATAATATTTTAAGTAATTCATAATTTGTATACAGCAACTATATTTTATTTTTGGTTTTAGATGATTTGGTTGGAGACCCCTACAAATCCCCTTCTAAAAGTTGTGGATATATCTGCGATAGTTAAAGTAGCAAAACGTCGTGGGGACATTATTATAATTGTGGACAATACGTTTCTTACGCCTTATTTACAACGCCCATTGGATTTTGGTGCAGATATTGTTATGTATTCTTTAACAAAATATATGAATGGACATTCCGATGTCATAATGGGAGCAGCGATTCTCAACGATGAAGAGTTAGAGAAAAGGCTTCGGTTTTTACAAAATGGTAATTCTTTATTAAATATTAGGTGGTGTTAAAATAAAAGTTTCTAATCAACATGCAGTAATATTATCTAGATTTACCTATGTTCATATCAATTCCCACAAGAAACAAATAAAACCGCAGGTACATACACAGGGCGGAAAGAAAATTATTATGAAAGTTACGATGACGTTTCCATTTTGTTAACTGTGAATTATATGAATCATTCAAGTGGTTCCTTGTTTCCTTCACACAGTAATAAATGGGTCGTTTATCCTTTGTCCAGTCATACATACCATAAGATTGCCGATTGCGCTAATTTGCCCATGTCATTGTAAATTGTATGAGTCACTAAATTGGGTAGGCATAGTTATGTACATAAATTGCAAGTCATTGAAACCTTTAATGTTAGATATTGAGGAACGTTTTCTCCGTAATACAGATTTCACAATATCCTGTTCATATTGTGAAATCTGACAGATAGACAAACTTAAAGATAACACGGTTCTAGAAATTGGTAGAGTATTTATGTAAGTATAGCTATGATATTTTCATTTTACAGCAATGGGAGTTATTCCGTCACCTTTTGACTGCTATTTAGTTAACAGAAGCTTGAAAACTTTAGCATTGCGGATGGAGCAGCACAAGAAGTCGTCCCTAATTATAGGAAATTGGCTGGAAAAACACCCCAAAGTTGTTAATGTTCTACATCCAGGTAATAAAATACGCTCCTTGTACGAATTTATCAGATAACCTATAAATAGCTTTTAAAACTAATGTCCATATTTTGTTGCATACTTACAGGGCTTGCGTCTCATCCACAACATGAAATCGCTAAGAAACAAATGAGCGGGCATTCAGGAGTCTTCAGTTTTAATCATTCCGGTGGTTTAAAGGAATCTAGGAAATTATTGAGTTGTTTAAAAGTTTTTACATTGGCGGAGAGTTTGGGTGGATATGAAAGTTTGGCAGAACTACCGTAAGTTTTAATTATATATTATTACTGCAATTACGTGTTGTTGTAAAATAAACAAGGATACTAATTTTATTTATATTATATTCTCAGATCAGTGATGACACATGCATCAGTGCCTGCTCAACAAAGAGCTGAGCTTGGTATTACAGATTCTCTAGTAAGACTCTCAGTTGGATTGGAAGATGTAGAAGATCTTATAAATGATTTAGAACAAGCATTAAATGCTGCATTCTAAAGACAGCGCTTACTAAGTGATATTAGACTTAAGGAACTACGTAATTATTATGTTTTATAGTTATAAGAATCACAATTTTATCAATGAATAGATAACATTTTACAATATTTTTATATAATTACTTACCTAATTGTTATTTAAATTATAATTATTATGAATTAGTTACGTTAATAATTACCACGATTAAATCGTGAACAGCTAACATGTTGCCTTTCTAACCGACTTCTATTTTTAAGTGCTTACCTAAAGAGAGTAAATATAATGACGTAAAAAAATGAATGACAAACATACAAGTTAGTAAGGAAGTAGTCTTCCATAAAATTTAAATGTGTGTAAGTAAACATAATAAAGTATTCAACAATGTATGTGCAAGAAAAGCCGCACCCGCGGTAGGACTACTTTATACTATCTCCTCTAGTGCCCATTTGAGACATTTATTTATAGTAGGTATTATAGAGTAGCATAAAATGTAACTTCACTCTCTATAACTGCATTAAGCATTTAAACGCATATAAATAGTACACATACAAGAGGAATATAATAATGTTCGAGAATTTCTGTTCTGTGACTACCTATGTAATGTATCTGTGACTACCTGTGTATGGTCTTTGTTTAAGAGATGTATGGAAATCCTCGTACGTGGCGTTTCGTAATACTACAAATTTAATGATTTCGCCCATTAGAAGGTTATTTTATTGTCATTGAAACAAATATATCAATGTCAATGTACGTTATTGCTTGATAAGGATTGGGTTAATTACGCGAGTCAACATTGTCCAGCGTAGTTGAGATGTCTGCTTTCGGTAATATATTTTTAGTACTAACTAAGCGTTTTAAGACCCATATAATAGGTATATATCTGCATATACTTATTATTTTAGTGACGGGCGCTGACAAAATATCCGTACAAAAGGATTACAATGCTGTGTTGGTAGGTACCTAACCTACCTATCCCAATCAATCATTGCTAAAATGGATTAGACCGAAGGAAAATATTTCATCAATCATTGCTAAAATGGATTAGACCGAAGGAAAATATTTCATAGATAGGTGACTGTTCTCTAACTGAATTTCTTGTATTGAAGTGAATCTGTGTTAAATGACAAAAATAATGGCCTTTATATGATTTAACACAGGATTAGTCACAAATATTTGGATTGCAATTGGACGGAAAAACTTAGGCATGTTGTAATCTACATCAAGAGTCAGCGTGGCGGATCATAGACCCCGTTTCCTCGAAGTAAGGGAAGGTATTTGCTCCAACAGTGGATAGATAAAATAGGCGGATGATATCTCTTGGCGCAAATAAGGTTTACTTAGTTATTTTAACCGAATACGTATCGTAGGTAGGTACGATATAAATAACTAGGTAGGTAACTAACCTACTCAGTCGGTAGTTCGCGGAGCAGTCACTGTAAAACTAGGTACCTAATTCGTATTCTAACGCATATAATTAAATTACCATAGATCAAGTGAGGTTAACATAATTAGTTCAAGAGGTTAAGTTTCATGCTTCCTGCGACTTTTTACAAAACAAAATGCTGATTGAAAATAAATGAAAGCGCTCTCCTAGTGCCTGAATGGACCTACTCGTAGGATTGTGAAAGACCGAGACGGCGAAATAAGTTTTATAAGATGGAATTGCCTGGTGTAGGTTTATTAGTTGTGCTAATTTAAGGTATCTGTATAATGTTTGGAATGGAATCAAGATCGAGAAGTACTTCCCTGCTAATTCAACTACACATTTTATTTTAAATATGAAACCTATAGGTAATAATAATAAATTTCAGTGTGCCGTTACGTTATAATGTAAAATAAAAAATGGTTGCCTGTAAAGTCGGTATACGGGCGAAAGTTTTACGTGACAACGACGAAGGGAAAGTGGAAGGGACGCGTGCCTCTCACTCGCTCTCATTGTGAGCGCATAACGTGAGCGGAGCGTAACGCAGTTTCTTGAAGTGTCACCCGGCAAACCAATTTATAAGACGTTGTCACGTCAAAAACATTATATCACTCATTTTAAATTTAAATACAACTTATAGAAGTATTAAAATTAAAAATTATATCTATAATTTTGGCCGAAAATCGATTTTTTTTATAGACCGAATAGCTGTATCTTTACCGGTTTTTACGGTTTTGTGCGAGTATGATCAACTCTATTTACAAATTGACATTAAGCATGAAGCAGGGTCTCGAGGCTTTTTGAAAATGGCGGGAAACGACGGTTGCGAAATTATTTAATAATTTTCAGTATAATGTCTACAGTGGGTGTTTTGTGTTTAATATCACGTTAAATTAATCAGAAAATGTTCGCGAATGACAGTATGGTGAAGTTATTGGAGATTTCAAGCAGGATCTGAAGTTTGGCGCCATGGTCAAGATTCCCACTACGAGCTCGGGAGTGAACGTGACTGTCGAGCTGCTTCGTCCGCAGTGATTGACGCTACGGCGTCTCCTGTGGATGAAGACATGAAGACGCGGCTACCCAGGGTGATGACGCTACGGCGACTCCCCTGGAGGAAGATAGAAGACTATCTATACATTGATATTTTTGTAACATGACATTGGCAAATGACGAACTGTCGAGTCCATTAATAAAATAAATAAAATAAAGCAGGGTCTCCTGCGACGTGTTACCGTATTACGAAACACGGTAACATCCGATTTAGGGGCGTAGCGTCACACACAATTTTCCTTTGTTAAATCGGTTACCGAAATAGGTTACCATGTCTCGTAACACGGTATTAACGCCGCACGAGATGCGGCTTTAGGTTAGCCGACGGTCCAAGGACGATCAATCTTCGTTTCTATTAGTTGGAGTGCTCGAAAGAAGTCGTGTTTGTGAAGTTGTGCTCTTAGGAAGGTTTCCTTTTGCATAACTTGATGTTTGCGTGGAACATTGAGTTATTTCGTTTAGGGGTTTGGGAGGGTTGTGCGTAGGTTTAGGTTAGGTTATATTCGTATATATGTATGTATTTATAAGAATTCAGACATTCTATTAACATCAGACCAGGCTGTATGCCCTAGTTGGATTTGCCTTTCCCTCTGGGAAGAATTTTACAAAAAAAAAACTGGAACTTCTTCCTTGGGGAAAAGACATTGCCACATTTCAATGGAGCTTTGCCCCACCTACAAAACTACGTGACTATTTAAGCTGTACCTATCATTTTGTTGGGGACTTATTACACAGGTTTCATATTGCATAATCATAATCAGTATCATTTTCTACTACTCTCACTACTCCTATAGAAAAATAACAAAAACAATGAATAAATCGCTTCGATTTCTTACTATTTTCTGAATTCTTAATTAAGCTGTTTTTTTCGAATCGCAACTTGTACAAAACTTTATTTTAAACCAATAATTTTATTAAAAAACGGAGATATTTTTACATTTGTTCATTATCTTGTACAACCTGCGGTTGATGGTGGGGCAGAATCTGGCAATGTCATTTGAAAAATTCAATCTGGCAACCCTGTGGTGGACGGACCCATGATGTGTAAAGCCAAGTCTGCTGCGAAAATTTTGTAACAAAACACGAAGTTACCGTAATACGTTACGGTAAATAGCGTCTGTTTCTTATTTTGTTTCATTTCAAAAAAGTGATTTTTATTTCATTCCAAAAATGAGTTCCGAGGAAAAGAACGCGGTTGCCGTTATAGCTATAATAATAGATTTAGTTTTAGAAATAACAAGGAAGAATAGATTCCGGGTCCGACCCTACCTACAATCACGGTCTCGTTACGTCTTCCCTCTAGTGAGCGTAACACAAAATGGCATAAATTCAGGCGAACGCGGGGAATGTTTCCCATTCGGCGCGGGTAACATGTTTGGCACGATACGCGGGTTTTGGCTAAGATTCTGTATTTAGCCACAGCTCATTGCGCACGAGCACTCTACTCGATGGAAATAGGACGTAGATCGCAATGGGTTTGCTGTCGAGTGTAGATGTCGCAGTCAACTGGTTGAAATAGACCTTTGATTGAACAGCTAGCACGTTGATTGAACGACGCCATCCAACCAAACATCTAGTTGGATCATTATGGCGCTTAAAACGTTCAACACCTCAGCTGACTTAAAAAAGTCGCTGTAGTGTTGACAGTATGATTCTCCGCCACGGCGACGCTACTATCGTTTTGTTTAGAAGATGGCGTCAACAGCTGATATTATTTGAATGTTGCGAGTTGTTTTACAGTGAAAAAATAGTTACGCAGCATTAAAATTTAAATAATGCAGCACCAGTGATTTTAAGGAGATAAAATTAAAAGTAAATTTTTAAAATGAATTAAGTGATTACGAAAATAATTATCAAGGTAATTTGATTGTAATTTGTTGATATTTTGCTATTGTATGTGAATAATACTGTATCAAAATTAATAAGAATACAGTTAGTATGTCTTGTGATCATGATGATTGTAACAGTGTCGAAATATCTCATAATTTAGTCTAAATCGCAGTAAGAACCTGTTACTAAAAGCAAATTGACTTTCAACCAGTCCGCTGAGCGTCGTTTAGCTGTAGTGTTGAACGTTCTGTTCAGCCACTCCGCTAATTGACACTTAGATGTTTGGTTGGATAGCGTCGTTCAATTAACGTTCTAGCTGTTCAATCACATGTCTATTCCAACCAGTTGACTGCGACATAGATACGACAGCGTTATACAAATACTTGCAGTGCGATTTCAACTCTTACGACACAGATAATAAGACCGGCCCATAGTTTTACACTTGGCTTTGTACTTTGGCTGTACGTATGCTGTGAAGTTATGTAGAAACTATGAAATACGATTCCGACTTTTATGGCGCAGGCAATAAGAATGATACAAAATAATGAGTTCATACTTAGGACATTAAGTACCTACCTAGTTACGTAGACAGGTAAAACGAGAAGTGTTTTTAATATTCAGTGGGAAAGTATATCTACCTTGTATTGTATACCTATAAGCAAAACTAGTAACACAAAATATCATTGATAGGCGTGATATGGTGCTATCAGTAGGTGAAGAGGTTCTCGTCTCGATATAATATACCTACTATCATACATAACTGGTTCATTTCCAGATAGAAGTCCTCTCTATCAACACTTCGTGCTCTCCTCTCGATATTATCCGTTAAAAAGTAAGTAATATTTTTGTATGTAATATCCTATTTCTAACGATTTTAAATTATTTACTTCAGTAGGTTACATAATAACTAAATACATTAATACCTAGGGTGTAAAGGAAATGGTATAGTAAGCCAAAAGGGGGATGTTCTGTATCAATAACTGAACAACTTTTGTTGTAGGTAGGCCTAGGTTACCTCCTACTTACAACTTTTCGGTTTTCACGAATTTATTTTTTGACTTTTCATACAATTTATATTGATCAGCTGATCAATTTGTATGAGACTTTGTTTTATTTTTATTCAAAAGTCGTAAAACAAAAGTGGTACAGTTACCGATACTGAACGGGTTTACTATACAAACCCTGTCTGTTACACCCTGTATATAAAAATGCATGCTATTTTAGTGTTAATTAAGTGATCACTAAATACCACGGTAACTATTTAATTCTAATTTTCACAAACGAAACACTTCACCCCCACGTATTTCAAGAAAGAAAGCCTACATACATTACACATTACCGTGGTTAGCCATAAACGTGATTTAAAGTTGTTCCTCGGTTTAGGCCTTCCGTACCTTTCTAACTTTCCTTCCGGTGCCTTGTAAAGTGAGAAAAATCAGGGTTTGGGAAGTGAGTTTAGCTAGTTATATAAGTAACACTTGCAGTACGATTTCAACTCTTACGACGCAGATAATAAGAACGGTCCAAAGTGTTACACTTGATCTGCTGTTAGCGTACCTATGATTTACTTTTTTCCCCCTAGATGACTATCCGATGGGGCATTGTGACTGCTGCGAAGATAAGCAATGATTTTGTTAACGCCTTTAATACTTACCCGGACAAGGGCGATCAAGTTATAGTGGCCATAGCCGCCAGAGACAAGGATAGAGCATCGGCTTTCGCCAAGACCCACAACATTCCCAAAGTTTTTGATTCCTATCAAGCTTTGGCTGCCAGCAAGGACATTGGTAAGTATATGGTACATACATACATAGGTACAGTCGACAGGACATCAAGTGCAACATAGGTGCATTCTTCGCCACGGTAATAGGGCTTAGATTACAATAGTTTTGTGAAGGTATATAAACTCACGTCTTTCTCCAGAAAAGGAAGGCGTGACGAGATGATGGACTCTACCTGATGTGCGATCCTGTGGTATACCATCTTTGCTTCGTCCATATTCATCATCAACCTATTCATAAACCACACAATGACCTTAGAAATGATAATAATCACCATTAAGTCAAATTCCAGTAAAAGAAATCATTGCAAAAAATTAAAACTACCTTATCTTATCTTATTATTTTTTGATAGTTGAATTATTGTAAATATTTTTTTGTTTTTCCTCAAATTGTTTAATTTACTTAAACGCTGTGCAGAATTAATGTATGTCACGTCACAAGCGTCACGTACCCGTCAACGTCACGCACCATCCACTTAATTTTGTCGAATGAATTCAAGGCCACCCTGTAGTCGGTTTTGTATCTCATAGAATAGTCTTACTAAGTAGGTATACTTGTTTTGTACAAGGTTGATTCTAATATAAGTACCGTACTTGGTATTTTTAAAGACCTTCAGTTTTATAGCCTAACAGTGGAACACGCAGCATAAACAAATAAATTTCCGATTTCAGATGTAGCATACATTGGTGCTTTAAATCCGGACCACTATGAAATCGCTAAACTCTTCCTCGAGAATGGGAAACATGTATTATGCGAAAAGCCACTGTGTTTAAACTACAAACAGGCAAAGAGTTTGATCGATTTTGCCGAAAAGAAGAAGTTATTCCTTATGGAGGCAGTGTGGTCCCGCTTCTCTCCTGCATACGTTGCTTTGGAAAAAGATATAAATTCTGGGAAACTTGGAGACATTCAGTTTGTTGAAGTTACCTTTGGTGTACCCATTGCTGCTGTTGATAGGCTCAGGTATGTATTCAGCGCAGTAATGTGCCTTCATATCAGCCCAGGTTCATCGTAATCTAGTCATATCATAATTATACAAGATGTAACTATCGGTAGACATAATTAGTGGCCTACCTACCGCCTACTATCGGCGACCGATTATGTCTACCGACCGACCTCGAGTTATCGTGTTTTGAAATTGCGGAGTTTACAAGTGGTACATTACAAAAACGATACTGCTTTTGTGAAATGTTGGTATCCTAGTCACTCACTTCTGTGATCAAGCAAGACGAATCTAACGATATTGCATACTTCAAAATCCATTAAGCCGTTAATTTAGGCGACAAATAAGCAACAACTTACATAGGTAGGTACGCTCGAGAAACCACCCCCTTTCGGCTGTCGGGTAAAAACATTGTGTATTGAAAATGTTCCATACAAACATTAGAATCGTACATGGTCGTTGAATAAGTACCTACCTACTTAACGATAGAAGATTAGTTCAAGTACTGTTAATTGCTATTTTACAGAATGAAGGACCTTGGTGGCAGTGCCGTACTAGATATAGGTGTATATGTGCTGCAGTTTGCTCAATACATATTCAAAGATGAGCCGACGAAGGTCACAGCCATTGGGGAGCTGAATGAGGAGGGAGTGGACCTGGTCGATACCATTGTGCTGGAGTATACGGGGGGAAGACGCGCTGTGCTGAATGTCAACGCCAAACTTAGACTGTGGAACAAGGCCACAGTCTTTGGCAGTAAAGGATGGGCTACGGTATGAAATATGAATTTAATCTTCTATATTTGTCTTCCTATATTTTATACAAATACAAAACGTTTATTTGGATGTAAATATATACAACTCAGTACAATATTATTTATGCTTTGTTTATACGAATAAGATAGGCTGATAATGGAATTCAAGTGTCCGCGATAGGTTTCCCTGTGCTGCGGCTACCAGAGGCTTCCGGTTACATCATTAATTGTACGTATTAGTACAATTAATGTCGTTAGTACTGAGAGCGATCTCTTCCAGACAACCTTTGGGTAGAGAAGCAGTGCGTTGGGAAGTGGTAGCATAATAGTGCAATTTCACATACAAATATTATTATTATTTATTATCGAAAATAAAATATTCTGAGAGACTAGTATGAGCGTTTAGTATGTCAACAAGCAAATGGTAAGTGTGAGTAGGTTGATGAGTACTTCTTTAAGAATAAATAGTTGAATCAGGGCAAAATGAAATAAAGTAGAGCATGCTTATGTAGGTGAGGTGTGATTATAAACTCAATGTAGGTAGGTATAATGTCTCGAATGTCTTGTGGCTGCTGGGAAGTAATGGAATCGCGACACAGATATGGCGAAATTCGAAAGCCTATGGACTTATATAGGAGCCGAAAATTATGATGAATGAAGAAGAAAGAGCCGCCAGAGAAAAATCTCAGGCTTGTGTAATTCCACTTCGCACTGGACCCGCGTGGTAGATCATGGCCCGACCTTCCTCGATGTTAGTGGACAGTGGGGAGATTTAAATAGGCTGAAGAATGAAGGTGATGATGAACCGGTAGAAGGGAAGTGATGCGGTGGCAAAGTAATTACTCGTAGTAGTCTATAGACTCTCGATCTATTAATTAGCATTTGTGCAAAGACTAATGCTGTTATTCATATACCTAGTTAAACCTCACTTCCTTTAAATCGTGTTGCTATCCCTTTCACAATTCGTTAAAAAAGGTTAAGATAGAAAGGGACAAGGGGCCTAAACGGTGTCGTAACATTAAATCGCGTTTATGAATAACATCCTATAAGGATAGTAACGCAGATCAGAGAGTAAGTTATAGCGAGATGCAATGATATAGTCTGCAAGCACTGGACTGAACAAGACAGGTAGGTGGTTGTGTTGAGATTTTAGGTCGAGATCCATCTTCAGTGAGATCTATGGTTGAACTCCATATTACAATTGCCAAAAGTTTACGAAAGACAGTTTGCTGGCTCTTACAAAGAGAGCTCACACTAAGACCAATATTCATAACTGTCGAAATCTGACAGTCGTATTTACGAACGCAAACTCGAGTTGAGAAATCGAAACTGAGTAATCTCAGCCTAAGCTCACGCAATTTGCCAAATACGACAATTTCTTTTTCCAGGTCGATGATCCCTTCCATTTCCCAACGGAGCTAATCCATGTCGACGGTAAAAAGGAGCAGTTCCCATTGCACTCGTCGGGTCTCCCGTACAACTTTGCTAATAGCGCTGGACTGGTTTATCAGGCTATTGAAGTTTGTAGGTGCATTAAGGAAGGTGAGCTATGACCTGTATGACCACAACAATCCATTAATTAATCATTAAATAACAATGGATTGTTGTGGTCATGAAGTAAAGTTGTGGTTAAAATGTATTGGTCATTAAGTAGGTAATCACGTTCATATTATGAGAAATTACAATGTAAATTAAGATAAATGAATTGTTTTTCTGTGCTGGGAACCAACATTGGTTCAACAGAGTACAGTCTAAAACCTGCGTTCACCAGCTGACAGATTTATCGCCGTACTTCTTACGGCATTGCCAATGTTTCACGCTAATCTCGCAAGGAACGCCGCAATTTGTCATAAAATCTGATTGTGAATGCCCCTCAAAGATGTACTTATTCCCATTTACATACAGGAAAATTGGTCGACTTGGGGATCGAACCCTGGCCTCGGTAACTGAAGATCAATATCCTAACCACAGCAGCGCCACTCAAGTGGTACTCTATGCCGAAATTCATGACTCGGCACAGAATAAGTAATAGTAGCTAACAGCAGATCAAGTGTAACACTTTGGACTTTAGACAGTTCTTATTATCTGCGTTGTAAGATTTAAAATCGTGCTGCAAGTGTTACCATTGATCTGCTGTTGTCCATACACTGCTGTTGGCCATAGTAGATATAGGCGCGTATTTAAAAACGTGATTTAAAGTTACGCCACCGTTTAGGCCCCCTGTCCATTTCTATCTTAACCTTCTTTAACGAAGTGTGACAACACGATTTAAGGGAATTGAGGTTTAACTAGGTTTATGAATAACAGCATTAGTATACAAACATCTTTTACGCTTACAAACGGATTTGTCGAATTTGACGTTTATAAAAGCAAGCTCACGCTAAGCTCAAAAGTAAAACTGTATGAATCTCGCCAAGCGCGGAACCACCGTTGTGGGCACGATGGACATGGCAACAACCCTAATAGACTTGTGACGTCACACTTTCACGGTCTATTGATGTCTGAAGTCTATATGCTGCTGATGAACTGTATCTACGCTGTACAAAATCTTGGTCAAGGCGTCATATAGTCCTGCGCCTGAATCTCGGCCCAACATTCACGAACATAGATCTCAACCTGCTATAGACAGTCATCGGTTGCGTGTGGAAGATATGTGGGAAGATAGATCGGAGCCTAAAATCTATCTTGATGTTTATAGGTCTACTGGAATCTCCTAGGATGTCCCACCGAGACAGCCTTATACTGGCCAGACTTGAAGATGCTGTTCGTAAGCAAGTTGGTGTTCACTATGATGTAGACAACAAAGAATATCCTTAAGTTATATTTTGCCATCAACTTGATACCTATATCGAAGCCAAGTGTCTTATTTTGTAAACAAATGTGATCGTCTTACCTGTTGTGATGTAATACTGAGGAACTGATTGGTTGAATCTGTTCATCATTATGAAATAAAGATCTAATAATGTGAAAACAACTATGCAACAATCACAGAAAAGCTTAAAATGTTAGTAGTTTTTTGTTTACAAAATAAGACACTTGATTTGGGCTTCGATATACATCATAGCATATCAAATGTATTGAGCTTTGTTATTTCAAGTGTTAGAGCTATTATAACGCAATGTCGACCGATCGCCGGCGACTGTGACTTATTAGTACGACTCAGTCTATTTTGGTCACCGAGAGACCAAGTCGACAATTGCGTACCCTATAATAGCTCTTAGTGTCCTGTAGAATTACCTTATTTTTGTTCAAATTCAAAAGTTATTAAATACATTGTAAGGTGTAAAAATTATTTTAATATTCTATCAATTAAATTATTAATTAGGTACCCACATTATATTATTGTTTCAATCTGCCAAGTCATGCTGTCTAAAGTACCGTGCCACCAAGCAGATGAAGATATTGAAAGGTGCTACAGCGACTATAGCATTTTCGTCCTCTTGATTTATATGTGATCTGTGAAAAGAATAATACTTACATCACATTCATAGCTTAAACTAGGACTCCTTATACAAATACTATAAGCCCAGAGACATACATATATTTCTTAGGTATGGGTAATAATTTTAAGGCAACTTAAAGTTACGTGGTTGTATAAGAAGTAGAATGCATACCTGACTTCAGCACATTTTCTTGCTAGATTTCTTAGAATACTTATGGTGTCTGAGAGAAGAGGCAGTCTTATGCAAGCAAGGAAAGCATATATCCATTGCCCTAAAAAAGAAAATTTTACAATAGGTTATTTTTTAGTTAATTACTTATGCTAATAATCATGTTCAAGAATGAAATAAAAAATATTTTCTGCATGAAAAATAATAAATTGCATAATTAATATAGGAGAGTTTTTAAGGTTGAGAATTTCTCGAAAAGTACTTGATGATTTTTGAAATTTCTTTAGTGTGAGTGAAGTCTAAACTATCTACTATTAAAATAACTATTATAATTTAGCTCATGAGAAAATCTCAACCTTATTGACCTTGCTTTGTTTACTTAGATTTTATTATATGGTACTAAATACCTGTTTTTTGGTCTATAGTGTCTCCTGGCGCAACATCCTTCAATATTTCTGTAAGTATTTCCAAGCCTCCATCTATCTGAGCATGTCCAAGCCCGAGCACACAAGACAAAATTGGTTCTCTTCTATCAAAGAAGTTCTTCCATCCAATAGAATTATTTTGTTCTAATTCTATTCTTTTAAAATTATTCGGCCATAGAGACTTATTTGCGAGCATACGAGATATGTACATGCGTATATTAGAGAAGTCTGCCACTTGGATATTCTGCCATTCTTTAGTTGGCTTTAGTTTGTCAGGCACTTGAGCGAGTGGGAGCTAAAATTATAAGGATTTCATCAGATTCACACCATAAACAGTGTAGGTATTTTTATTTATAAATAAATACAATTAGAAAGTTGGTTTAAAGAAATCCATAATCATGGCTTAGTCTGTATTCAGCTAAACTGCAAAATAAGGCATGGTATAGATAACTTCTATTTATAAAGGCTTTTATACAAGAAATCACTGCTTAGTAGTAGACCTTTCAGGTAGCAATGACCCTTGGACTTGAACCAATACTAAATAATAATAATAACTACTTAGGTATATTGGGTGAGTAGTCGTCACAACAACAAAAAAAATAGATGGATAACCAATAGAAATCAGTTCCCGGATATTTTGGTATAGCCTATCTTTTTCTTTTCACCACAATCAAAAATAACCCAGACTAGGTTTCTCTGTGACATAGGAGTCAGCAAGTCAGCTTCGAATGGTTTACATCTCATAAATTAATATTCTATGGCACTACAAGTTGTGCGAAGCAGGTATGAGCAATACAAATGAGTTGTGCCATGGAGGCCTTATATTCTGCAGCATTATGGCAGAGGTTGAAGGAAAAAGTTAGTAATTTGTTTTCTGTTCGATTCCATACCTCCTGAACAAAGCAGGACTGATTTTTGGCAAATTTTGAATAATCTTGGTTACACTTAGTAACTACAGTACATTTTTGACGTTCTTTTATAACTTTCAGTAAATATTCTTCTCCACTCGTTGGTACTTCTTTCAGTTTCACATCAGGGCCAATTTCGAAACACGGTGGTGTCAAAAACTCTGCATCCTCGCTGGCATCCTCTTGAGCCTCGTAAATACAATTATCTTCAGCAATATTTGCAGTCATCTCGCGTGGAGACTTTATTGACCAAAAAATACTCGCTGCATTCAGTCGGACACGTTTCCTTTCCTGATTTATTATCGGTAGACGGTAAGTAATTATCTATTTAACATTACTTTCATATAAAAACCAAATAAAATAATATACTACTAAAATGTATTTTTTTGTATACACACACATGTTTGGTTGGATTCGTAAGTGTTGCCAACTATAACTTTGGAATTCAGTTAACTAACTTTACAAAATCGATCGGAATAAATTCCCATCAATTTTCATATTTCGTTATATCTAAAAACGTGTTTTATATTTTATATTAAAATTAGATTTTTCTTAGTCAATTACCTTTCCGAAAACCCCGAATATTCCCATTTCATCCTTAGGTTAATCCGCTAGTCTAAACGGGAAATTCGTTAGGTTGGCAACGTAGTAGTTCATAGACAGAGAATAATCAGTCTACGATCGGAGTGAAGTGAGTTGCATTGCAGTGACTATAAAAAAGCAGCCCATGTATGTACCGACTACCGATCGATCGACGAATGGCGGGTGGCCCTAGCACGCGTCTGCATTATCGCGGCGTAAAGTCATACATCTATATAGTGATCGATTCACTTTGTTGCGTGTGTAGGTAGTGATATATTTGCGGCAGTTTAGACGTGCCCATGTATAGGAAGATACGTTCCAGTAGAGTTGCACAAAATGTGTCACCTAGGTGAAAAAATATATCTTTGGGACATAACGAAGTATATCTTTCATTTAGCTCACTTAAAATCTTAAGCAAAACTGTGCTTTATTGTGAACTAGTACTAGTAATAATACTAGTACTAGTTCTAGTAATAGTACTTAATTTCGCACTGCCAAATACTCGTGAACCCTTCACTCAGGTGAAGTATTAACTCAGATCAGGGAATAAGAAGTATTATTGCGTTACTAATAAAGCACAGTTTTGCTTGAGATGTCTGAGTAAACCTGTCTCAATCTCTCTCGCACATGGCCAGCAGGTCGCGCATATCACGCTTCTCTCTCATTAGAAACACTAGCTCGTTGAATCCTTCAAGCGTTCTAAAGCGTTTCCTCTCTTTCCTTGTCGTGAATCGTTAGTGAAGTAGATGAACTAAAGATATGGTGGATACTAAAGTGAACGAAAGAATTGTTACTTCATTGTAGGTGGAGTACTTCATTTGTGTCTTTCATTGGCGAACTATCCAATTCTACTTTCCAGTGGGGTGACCGCGACTTCCAATCGTTATCGCTTTCAATTTAACACATGGACGTTATACATTGCTGCTATGTTTTGCAAGTTTTAACAAACGGCAACGAAACGCAGCAATGTATATCGTTCAAGTGTCATAAGGAAAACGATAACCATATCCATCATAACGATATTAACGATTGAAGTCGCGGTCACCCCCCAGAATTCTTTTTCTTTAGTTTCAAGTATACTCGGGTCGAAACGAAACTTGCGCAAATAAATCGCTATGTTTATGGCTACCTTACCTTTACCATACCATACCATGTGAAACTGTCATTTTCTTATTGATTTTCTGCCTGCCTACATTTCAATTTGGAAATAATCCTAGGCTAGCTAGCTAGAAGTTAGAACTAGAAATATAGAATAGAAGCACAAATTACTAAGAGGATATTCTATAGAAGCAAAGAGTGGTTGAAGTTAGTTAGATGTGCATACGGTGATGTCTTCTTCGAGCAATATTTCACAGTCAGGATATTCGCCGTCCCGAAGAGATCAAGAAACTCCTCAGGTTTGTAATGTAGCCGTACGAACAGCATAGCCCACGGTAATGTAACGGCAATGCGGGCAAACCTATGAAGGCCTGTAAACAGTAGCCACTCTGATTGGCACTACTTGCGCATTGTTCCGGAGATTGTTTTATTCAAAAGACCAGGAACTCTTTCCAGGAACCTAGTCTAATCTGATTGAACTCTTCTAAGAAAGTAAGGAAATTCAGTAAAAGTAAATCATTCATATTTGTCTGTACTGGGCCTGAACTCAGATAATATCGGAATTCGGGGCATAAGGAAAGGAATAAGGAAATTACAATGCTATTAAGTAAGACTGTTATTTTGCTAGACTGAATATATATTATTTTGCATCAAAGCACCTACATTACGTGTGTGTCTTGTACATATTAACAATACCATACCATACATAATACGGCTTTCCGAGTGTGCTGGTTTGAATGCTAGTATAGTATATCCTGCCAGGATAACTAAGATCTAAATTGCATATGACGGATATTTAAAAAAATCTCACTGTCACAGAAATCTAGAGAAAGCTTAATAATTCGGACAAGTACCAGTATCTTGCACCAAAAGATAACCAGAATGTTAGCGACTAAACCCATGAAAACTCCATACATTTTCTTATTTAAAATCCATTCCGTAGTTTTTGCATGAAAGAGAAACATCCATCCATCCAAACTTTCGCGTTTATAATATTAGTAGGATATCTCAGAATTTGTTTTATGCATTATGCCATGCTCTGCAAACAATTTAAATGATGAAAAATTTCTAGCCGTGGGCAGGTCTTGAACCTGCAACCTTGTCATTCTGTGACATGTTATTACCAACTGAGCCACCACAAGCCCACACCCGACCTACCGAAATTCTTCATGGTATTATACATACTAAGGGCATACACTATTGTATTGCGCAACTCCATCTATGTGACAAATAGTATTATTATTCCTACAACCATGTCTAACATTCGGTTATAACATGTTTTAATGATGATATGCTCCTATTTCCATCTCATATTATTCCCAGCTAGAAATTTTTCATCATTTAAATGACATTGCCACATTTCAAAGGAGCCTTGCCCCACCTACAAAACTACGTGACCATTTAAGCTGTAGGTACCTATCATTTTGTTGGGGACTTATTACAGGTTTCATATTGCATAATCATAATCAGTATAATTTTCTACTACTCTCGCAACTCCTAGAGAAGAATAACAAAAACAATGAATAATTTGCTTCGATTTCTTACTATTTCCTGAATTCTTAATTAAGCTGATTTTGTCGACTCGCTTCATGTGCAAAACTTTATTTTAAACCAATATTTTTTTTTAAAATGGAGATATTTTTACATTTATTTGTTATTTTGTACATCATGCGGTTGATGGTGGGGCAGAAACTGGCATAGGCATTTTCATATCATTCCTTTAGTTTTTTTATAGCTAGTAATCATGCTTTTCCAGGGTGCCTGATGAACTTACTTTCTTGATTTCCTATGAGATGTATTGTATTAAAAAATATAATCTTGAAATTGTTCACAGAGCACTACACAGATTAAGATTCAAAACTTCGACCAGTCTCTCAACCATGTGGACCTCAACCACAGTATAGACCAGACGGCTAAGAAAGAGATGCACCAGAAGAGAATTCAGGCATTGAGGAAAGAACTAGATTACCTGAAATCCACAGAGTGGGAGTTTGAATATGATAAAGGCTTTGTACAATAGTTAGCTTATTTTTCCAAAATGGTGTCTTATGTGCTGTCATTTTTCAATTATTTCTTCTCAAAGAAAAATGAAGATGAATATGATGCCGAGAGAGAGAACTTTTTGGCAGAACAGTTGATTGAATTAGAAATTGCGGAACGCAAAAAGGAAGATGTTACTAATACTGTCTCTGTGCCTGTAATACCCAGGAGCGCAGAATGTTTTCAGAGAACTGGTAAACCATTAGCTTAATTTATTACTATTATAATAGACCCTGTTAAAATTGTCTAATTTGGCTCAACAATTAACAGCAGTATTTTATAAATAAAGTGTAACCCTAATAGGGTTGTATGTAACTCAAAAATGATTCCATACATATATCAATCTACAAATACTCATTGTTTTTTGATATTGTATACAATTCCAATATTAATGGTTAAAGTCAGGTGGTGGTGGTGAATTAGTGATGCTCCATCTCAGAGAAATAATGATTATTATTATTCTCTGAGTGCTCCATCCTAATTCCTAGTTTACCAAACTTAGAAATAGTCTGTAATTATTTTGCAATGACTTTCAACTCCATTTTTAGATTTCAATAACTGTAACAGTTATAATGTGAACAAAAACTATTCAAATTTCAAAAGTGTTAAATTATGTGGTCTTGGTTCAATCAAATCTTGGCAATTTCATTTTGCTGGTGGCAATAACTAACTCTCTAACTTTTTAGGTGGCATAATTGAATCAATGGCAGCAGCAGAATACTTATTAAACTTTTATTTTCAGGGTTGATAACTTACATAAGTGAAAACTACGTCCTTATTGATGGAATGTTATATTATGATATATCTGCTTGCACAGTGAGTCTTGGTCTCAATGACAAAGTCCTATACTTGTGTTACAAAGATGCCAACGAGTCCATAGTTGTTGTCAGAATTTTGGAAAACCAGGGAATTTACTGGGGCGAGGATGGTGACGAATTTGAAGAAAGCAGTTTCAAAGTAATACAGCACGTGATTATTGGTGAAGTCGAAAGTAGACGGGAACGCCTCGTTTATATGAAAGACAGTGACTTGAAATTTAGCCTTGACGATGTTGAAGCAACCTTTATTCCAATAAAAGGAGATTGGTTAGAATTAAAGTGTAATGTACAATTTAATGAAGATAAGCCGACAGTTTCTAGTGCACAGGTAATACTTTTTTTGCACAATGTTCTTATTAAGAGTTTCTTACATATGATCTGCTTTTAACTTAATCAATAGCGATCACATAAGTACAAAAGCACAAATGAAATGTAACACTAATGTTTTGAGTATACATTTTACAAAGCATGAATTCCATTAGCATTTTTTTAAATTTTAGGTGTTGCAAGTGGTATCTTTCAAACCATTGAGGAGCAAGGTGAAAAGTGCTGTTGTCACGTACTGGTCTGCTGAATATGGTACCTGTGACAAAGATATCTACTTCGACAGACAGTCACTTCAAAATGACCTTGAACTGCAAGTTGGTTATAAGGTAAAGCCCTTGATTATTATCACCCACAAGAATCTCTTGTCTAATATGTTAGTCACTAAGTGTGATTCTGAAATTTTATATATATATATATATATATATATAATGACAACTATCACTGTCACTCATATGCTACATTGAATAAGAGTGGGATGCCTCTCTTCATCATCAGCTTGATCTGATGTTATGTTCTCTCTCCTCGGGCACAAATATTCCCATACATCAAGGGCCATGATCCACCAAGTGGAGCCATTACACATGCCTTAGATTTTTTTTCTATGGCATGCAGATTTCATCTAGATGTTTTCCTTCATCATTTTAGGAGCATCGTAGAATGTACCTGATAATCAAAACTCAATCATTCATGCTGAACTGACAATACACTGACACCATTTTCATCGTTCAAATAAATCACAACTATTCTGGAATATGATTTTTAATAAGCATTTCTTTATTGAAATCCTACGCTACCAGTGTGTTATTATCAAATTTCAGGTGATGGTAGAGGCAATTGAAAGTAACCAAGGAACTTGCACATGGAGAGTCATAAAATTAATTGTAACCGAATCTGTAAAAAATATAAACTGTGGTCAGTCAGATGAATACAACGCAAGTTTAGATGTGGAAAACGAAAAATATATCGATATGACATACCCTTTGAAATTTGAGAATGTCGAATTACAACACACACCGAAAATAACCATAAGCATCACCAACAATAGTGATCAAGTTTACGTCATGAATAAGTGGATGGTATTGAACAAGAGGAGAGACTCCCAAGTTGATATAAAACCATTTTTATCTCGCCCTATGAAGTTACATCCAAAACAAACATTTAATTTCACAGCAACATGTTATCCCAAATTTTTGGGTAATACTAGAGAATGCTTTGTAATAATGTTTAAAGGATTCCAATTAAAACGGTTTCTTGAAATTAATGTCGTCGACAACAGTCCACTTTTGAATAATTTTTCGAACAATGGTCAAAGCAATGGAGGTACTGGTTATAGAACACACACTGAAATGTTGCAAAAGTTGAGAGATGTTCGAAATAATAAAGATAACGGATTTGTCCCTGGAGTTAAACCTGTGAAACCTCCTGCATTTGTTCCTGTTAAACTTGGAACATTTCCTATACCAGATAAAATTTGGTCTGCTGTCTTAGGAGATTCGGAACAAACCATATATGGTTCAGATTATAACAGAATTTTGGACAGAATGGAAACTTCTTTACCTTGCTTGTGCCAAGAATTAAACATTAATAATTATATTGATAAATGGCATACCCTATTGTACATGGAGGAAATTCAAGGTAACATAAGCATAAGAGCACATGACACACCAAAGGCGTTCCTTATACGGTGTCAGGAATACCTAGGTGTGGAAATAGCTGGTTTGTCTGAGAAAAGACCATCATTAATTGTTGGAGATCATGTTATTGTCAAAGATGTATGGGATGAAAATTCTCGCCAATATCAAGGTTTCATTCACGCAGTAAAAGGAAATTTGGTTCTGATGAAATTCAATCCTCAATTCCACAATGATTACTCTGGTACGGATGTCTCACTGGAATTCCATTTTGTTAGATCGGCATACCGAAGGGCCCATCAGGCTATTAATTTAGCTATCTCCTATCTGGGTACGAACATATTATTTCCAAGCCGCATTTCCTCGCGTACTCCGCAATTGTCTGCAGAAAAATTAAAAACAATTAATTGGTTCAACGATATGCTTAACACTGAACAAAAAGCTGCAGTTACCAACATTCTGTTAGGGGAATGCCGCCCTATGCCGTATTGCATTTTTGGACCACCAGGAACTGGAAAAACTGTCACTGTTATAGAGACTATTTTGCAAATACTAACTAATTTACCAGATAGTAGAATTTTAATCGCTACTCCATCAAACAGCGCAGCTAATTTGGTTGCAGAGAGACTTATAAAACACAGAAATGTCTTTTCTGACTCGGTAATACGCTTGTTAGCGAATTATTTGATCGATTCTGACACTATTCCGGAAATAATCAAGCCCTTTTGCGCCACAATGGATATCGCGCAAGAGGCCACTTCGAAGCCCAGATATGACGTGAAGAATGGCCTTCAGCTCAATTGCCAAACGTCATTTATAGGCAGACACCGTGTCACCATCGGTACATGCTCTTGTCTTGGAACTTTAGCTCAGATGGGTTTACCCAAGGGGCATTTCACTCACATTATAGTCGACGAAGCCGGTCAAGCAACGGAACCAGAAATCATGATACCAATGACATTTGTTGACAAAGAAAATGCACAAATCATTCTTGCTGGTGATCCTATGCAATTAGGGCCCGTGGTATTGTCAAAGTATTGTCATGAATATGGTATGACTGAGTCCTATCTCTCAAGGATTTTGGAAACATTTCCTTATCAAAAAGATTTTGTCGCCTTTAAAAATGGTTTCAATTGCAAGCTGGTCACAAAACTAAATGACAACTATAGATCATTGCAAGAAGTTTTGCAATTGCCCAGCCAAATGTTTTATGATGCTTCCTTAGTTTCTAAATTGGATATAAAAGCGCCATGGATATCCAAAATGTTAGAAGTGGTCTCTGGATTGTTTGATTCAGATTCAAAGACTGGTGGCATTTATGTTTATGGTATCAGGGGTTGCAATGCGAGGGCGGTAGACAGTCCCTCTTGGTATAATCCTCAAGAAGCATCAATGATTGCACTAACAACATGCAAACTTTTCAAGAAAAATATAAGCGTGGATGACATTGGGATAATAACACCTTATATAGCACAGGTAATACAGTATAATTTAATTTCTATGTAATGTAGCCTGTATTGTTGGTATTTCAGCTCATCCATCCTGTCCTGGATTATAGCAAGAACTACCTAATTTAATTTAAATGTCCACAGTTGAATATTTTTGCAGTTAAGTATTCATCATAATGTTATATTATTATTGTGCATTTATAGTATCTTTTTATTGCATAAACTCACAAAGCCATGGAAATGCACATGGTGTCGTTAGATTCGTCTTGATAGCCTACTATACTATAGTGACTTGAGCTATAGAAATTTAATCAAAGTAATGATGCAGTCGGGTTTTTGTTTTTTAATAGTTTCTACTTGTTAAAATGTTATTTTAACGAAAAATATGTATTTAATTTAATTTCAGATCAAATATCTGCGATTATTGTTCGACGGAATGGGTTTGCCGCAACCAAAGATTGGAACGGTCGAGGAATTTCAAGGCCAAGAGCGTCCAGTGATACTGATATCGACAGTGAGATCTACAGAGTCGCATTTACAAGAAGATTTCAAACATACTTTGGGTTTTGTGAAAAATCCGAAAAGGTTGAACGTAGCCCTAACGAGGGCTCAAGTGGCTGTGCTCTTGTTCTGTGATCCTCACCTTCTAGGTACAGACTCATTGTGGGGGAAAGTCATCGCCTCTGCAGTCGATGAAGACAAATACATGGGATGTGATTTACCTTCTGTTTATAATAAATCTATCAATAAAAATTAAATTGATGTCATATATGCTTCTGTTGTTTTTTAATTGTCACTCGATCGAATTTCGACCCGATATTGTGAGTTGTGTGATTGTGTGTGAGCGAGCACCACACAACGTGACAAAGAACGTATATCACGTTATCGTTTCTTTAGTAGCTTGAAAATTATCGTAGTTACTCTAGTTTATTTGTCATTGGTATTATTGATTTTAATATGTTTTAAAAGGACATGCCCTTGATGATTTGCGATCATCAACATAGCAATATTAGGTCCACTTGCGATATCGTTCGTGTTAAATATGTTGAAAACTTTAAACGGTTTACTAATTTGTCGTTCTAAAACGAAGCGTGAGAGACTGCGAGTAACGAAACACGGTTTTAACAAACAAAGTGAGGTTAAGTTAAACTAGATTTATCAAGATTTATGGTTAACAGCCAATGTGTAAACACACGTAGATCATCTTGATCACCGAGGTACACATAATGTTTTTGTATGATTTTCTTAAACTAATTAAAAACTAAAGCCTCTCGTTATCGCTTTAAATTATGGTTTCCAAGTTTTCAAAATCGTAATCCTTTACTTCAAATATCCTAATATCCTTAGCACTTTCGTATCTCTAACGCTGTCTACGTCTAATAATTGTGTGTTTATAGCAGTCTTCGTAAACACACCAACTTACGTCTACAGTTCGAGGATAGATACCTTTATTTATTTCACCATTTCTTTAAATTTTATTTTATCCCATTCCCAGTGCAACTATTATAATGCCTTATCAAAAATAACTTCTACGAACTTATCGATAATCAAGGCATATACATATTGACATAAAGTTTTGCAGCTATGGAAGCGAACGGCGTAGTTTTATGTGACAATTTGATCAAGTGGTTGCAGACACTGAATCTTACGGCTAAACATGGGAATCCAGCAGGTAAATGAGTTTACTCTTCTATTAAGTATAAATATATATTTGACTCTGTTCAATAATTTCTTTCCTACAGATCCATATAAACAAGGTTGTACCTCCCACAAAGTGCATTTCGTCACTTTGTTCCTATCGCTTGATCCATGATTGGGACATCACTGAACACTTCGTTGATTTAGACTTATTATTATTTATTACTCAAGACATTATAAACTAAGTATTTGGGTTTGAAATGCATCAAATGCAAATAGTTTTGTTTATAAATACAGTCACACCAGTTTCAGTTATCTCTCAGAGAAGATGGACTTTAATATACTGAGTTCTTTGCTAGCCACTTTCACTTCTACTACATACATCAATATCTTCATGCACATTGTAGTAGACCATACTCTGCCATCTCATGGTGGCGACTGACATGAATATTCGCTCGATATGAGCATGTTACAAGTCAGCATATCGGTACAGAGAGCCAACCATCTGGCTCCACCCGTCTGTCAGATTCTTTGTGAATCCGCGGATATTCACATTGAGTTAATTTTATGTTAATTGTATTTATAATCTGATGTCCAACACAATGTATTTATTGTTAAGGATAAAATAAACTGAACTGAAACTGAGCGAATATTCATGTCAGTTCCTACCTATATATATATATATATTTTTGTGAACCTATAAATTGTCCCACTGCTGGGCAAAGGTCTACCTATATATTATCAAACTTTTATTATCAACTATTGTGGATATAATATATCCATTGCATATTATTTATTAGTAATATTTATTGCAGAGCTATCTGATGGAGTGGCAATCGCCGAGGCCCTCACACAGATTGCTCCAGAGTACTTCACAGGAGCATGGAATTCTAAAGTTAAGACAGACGTTACTCACAACTGGAGACTGAAAGTTAGCAATTTAAAGAAAATATTGGAAGGTGTTGTTGGTACGTAAAAACAAATCCAGTAGACTTATATTTTTATTAGAATATACTTTTCAACTACTTACTCCTTTTTCAAGTGAGCTTGAGACATCAGATCAATTCCGATGCACTAAACTTCCACTGACAGTGGCAAGGTCATAGCCAAGCCGCAAGTTTATGTCATGTACCTATTTGTGGCTATTGTATGTTTGTAGATTATCATCAAGATATTCTAAGTTTGAGCCTTCAAGAGTTCTCCAGGCCGGATGTGGTGAATATTGCAGAGAATGCGGATCCATCAGATTTGGGCAGATTATTACAGCTTGTTCTTAGTAAGTAACTCATTTGGTCCTGTCCTGCTTTCTAAATGCCTGTAACTAACTTTTTTTCAACTAATTTCGTTATGTTTTAAAATTGCAACATCAATTTAGTTTTCGTTTTTAATGTTAAAATTATTTAATTTTCGATACACTTGACTAAATAACTAAACTTAATTAATATGATCGATTAATACAAAATCAGATTTTTCGGTTATCGTAAATTAGGTTAGGAGTCACAGCAAGGAAGTTGTCCCACCAGCGAGTAAATCTCGGCTATTTTTTTCGAAAGAAACGTACTACAGATAGCACATTCCGTGTAAACAAAAGAGACTCAGCATTACTCACTCGGCGACATCCACTCAGCGATGAAATGTAAAAATATGTATGGGACCACTGCCTTATGCTTCTTCAGTTATCCACATCCTAATGACCAATTTTAAACTTGATCATTTTAGTATATTTGCAAGGAAATAAGTAATATTGGTTTTCATCATCACTAGCCTGTGTCAGTACAGTGTTTGATGTCGGTGTCTCCCAAGGCTCCACTCCATGGCTCCAATCTCAATCACTCTTTAGTTTAGTTTGAAGTCTTTGTCTGTGCACAAATTGGGTACTTGTCTAAATTAAAATTTGAAATAATGTTAATTTAGCTTTTTATATTTTATTGCGAATCAGGTTGTGCTGTCAATTGTATCAAGAAAGAAGAGTACATCACTCGAATTATGGAACTGGAGCTATCATGCCAGCGGTCAATAATGCAAGCCATACAGGTATGTAAAGTTTTCAATTGTATTGAAATTATTTATTTATTTATTCTTTATACACGATTTTATGTAAATTACTTCCTTGACTGTCGATTCTCCTGAGGTTTTTAGAAAGGACTTTGCTTTGTGAAAGGTATTTGCATTGAATGTAGTACAAATAACAAAACCAGAGCAGTTGGCTTCTTATTGTTTTATATAACAATAAGTTATGTAGGTTTATGCAGTCTGCATTTTGGTAATTGACTTATTTTTTGGTGTAGCATTGGCCGTAATAATTCTAATGAACAAAAGACATTGCCACATTTCAATGGAGCTTTGCCCCACCTACAAAACTACGTGACCATTTAAGCTGTACCTATGATTTTATTGGGGGTTTCATATTGCATAATCATAATCAGTATCATTTTCTACTGCTCTCGCAACTCCTATAGAAGAATGGGAACAACCGTTTTAAAAATTAAGGAGTGATATTTCGATAATTCGACAGCATTGCAGCCATATTTTCACTAGAATACTGAATTTCCGTTCTTCGATATTTATTTATTCAGACGTCACTCCTCAATGTTTAACGCTAATTTCCGTTTTATCTTAATTTATTTATTCATCAAATGAAAATGGCAGACTTAATGTTATTATTGTCATATTAAAAAAAATTTAACACTCGTCTTCAGCAAACTGAAAATCTTCCTTGGGCGAATGTATTTTGTACTACAATCGATCGACCACAGACATTAGTTCCCTTATATACAGAAAATAAATCTCAAAGTCTGTCCGTCTGTTTGTTCGCTTATAACTCCAGAACCGCTACATGAGAAATGATGATCGATCATGTGTACAAACAAACTACTAAAACATTCGCCTCAGGAAGGTTTAGGACAGCAGAAATTACTGTGAATCAATTCTCGCGTCCGCCCATAACTAAGTAGTCTAATAGTTCTTATGTAAAGTTAATTCAGTTCACTCGACCCCTTTTTCACGCATCAAACTCTAATTGAGTTGAGTTACATATGGGCGCGGCAAAAAAAATGTATTATAAATTCTTACTCAACACGACTTGCATGCTTTGCCTTTCTGCATTTTAGTTGCGCTTATTTTATGTCCTTGAATCACGTGAATTGGTTGTGTGTGTTATTATTCATTTTACCGCAGTGCTTTTGAAGTTAGTTTGCAGTTCGTATACTGAAAAATATATTATGTAGATCAAAGTTAATTGATTAATTGTTAATAGCAAACTTTTATTTAAGACACTTGTTGTTTTCATTCTACTTCTCTGTGTAGGTACTGCCTAACTTAGAGAGAAGTAATAAGCAAGCTTCATTAATATTGAGGCTGCTTGAAAAAATACTGGGCCGATTATATAAAAAATCTTTCACTGGACAAAAGTGCATTGAAAGATAACGATGTGACTCAATGTATACTTCTCTCTGATTTAGAATCTACATACAGTTTTTGAATTGCAAATTAACTGCCAGATATTCATTGTGACAAGGTTCTATTGCATTATAAAGTGTGTGAACTCAATAGTGCCTGTGTTATTCCTGGTGTGTTTTGTTAGGAATTGGAGACATTGACGCTAGGTCCGAACAGGGCCAGTATTCACGTGGAGGCACCGAGCGCGGACCAGACCGATGCGGAAATGAGAGAGGCGCTTGCGCAACGGTGCCATGAACTTGACACGCAGGTTTGTTCATGTTTGTGTTATTTTATAACTCGAGTGTATAACTTAACTTGTGAGACGCTATACTTACAATGGGATAAGCGCTAACCCTCCTTAAAGAGGGCCTTAAAATGGCTTGTAAGAATACACATAGATTGTATGTTTAACCGCAGAATTCGCAATGCAGATTCAATTGAATTCAACTCACTACAGCTGCGGCCTGCGGTTTATGGTTGCGGTTTGCACTCTGCCGCCTGTTTTAGGATTCGTACCTTTATTGCAAGAAAAAAATTTGATATACTTACTTACCCATTCATTAATTTTATCTAAGATAAAAAGAAACTATAATTATTAATTTGAGACTCTTTTGTTGTCAAATTAAATGCATCGATTCAAATTTTTGTCCCTATCAGAGTCGCGGTAGCTCTGTTGGAAAAGAGCGTGCCACAGACGGCGCGATCCCGGTTTCGATTCCTAGTCGTGACGAAATATTTCTCCGTCTATTCGTGTTTCTAAATACATAATAAATATGGAGAAATATTCTCGTCCAGTATTTTCGTTTCATGTGGCGTAAACATTCAAACTGAAAACTGACGTCTTTTATTTAAAAGATATATGAATAAGCCGGGTCAGGTTTCGTTGAAGGACCGTATATGTTATTAGTCTTGTAGTTTAACCTCACTACCCTTAAACCGAGTTTTGTCACTTTTACACTTAATTAAAAACAATAGCACGTTAGCCTTAACGTTATTCCACCTTTTAATTATTCTTTGGGTTCTGGCGTCCTTCGTAGAATTCTGCCAATGTCGAGCCGGTTATGAGAGAGACACACGAGGAAGGTGATAGGTCCCTTTCTAACCGTTTTATTTACCGAAGTATTAAGTCTTTCCCCCACAGGAGCGATCTGCACGCGGCTTCAGATCGTTACCTACTGGACCTTAAAGACGGGAGAAAACGGGGCAGGGCGTGCGTTTCAACTGGCCGCAGGCCGCAAGCTTCGTGCAGGCCGCCTGTGTGTGTTGACACAATAAAGTTGAGGCTTTAAAGTGTCCGGTTTAAGGGAAGTGAGGTTAAATGTACGATAAAATGTTGAATAAATTGTAGGTAAAAGTCCTTCAAGAAGAGAAAATGACGTTGCTGAGCGAAGTGTCTCGACTGACAGCTGAGCGCGAGGCCGCTGCGGGCGAGCTGCCCGGCGACGGGGACCTCGACGATGCCGGTGCGTCGCTGGGCCCGGCCCACGCGGGCACGCTGCGGTACAGCCACATGCGGGCGCAGCTAGACACGCTCAAACATGAGCTGGACAAAGTCGAGCTGCAGAAAGATGACCAGCGAGCAAGAGCTGATGTCCTGGAACGGGAATTGGCGCTTGTTAAGCTGAGGAATGAGGAGTTGCAGGTGGGTCGGGGCAATGACATTAACAGTCATTTTTATATTTTAAAGACAATGAGTTTATGCCTTATACAGCCTACTTTAGAAAGTCAAATGAAGGTCAGGGGTTTTGTCAGTTCAGTTAAGTAAGGGTTGACAAAATATTACTTTGCAGTGCAGTCGCGCATCGTTAAATAGATATAGGTTTTCTGAATCCCCTTAATGACACAGTTGAGAAATCTTACAGTGTGGTAACGCGAGTACGAGTAAGGAAAAGTTATACAGAGTTATTAATAAAAAATTAAATATAATAAAAATAAAAAGTCTCTGGTCGTTTCCAGATGGCTGCGGCCGAAAACGTCGCGCTGAAGGACGAACTGGACGCCCTGCGCGAGACCGCCGCGAAGGCAGCTACGCTCGAGGCGACAGTCGCCTCGTACAAGAAGCGGATGGAGGAACACGTCGATTTGAGAAGACAGGTTGGCAGATTGCAGATTTGCGTGAAAAGTTGATAATGTCGTCCGCTGATTGGCTGACGTGATTGTGGCGATAAAACGCGGTGTTGTATGTGATTGTGAATGTAACTTTACGGTTGCTGAGTACGCTATAAAGTTGCGTTTTATCACCTTAGGAGTGAAACGAATTGGCTCTCGAGCCACTGGTTAGTGTTTGTTTGTTATTTAGATTCGTCAGTTTTTGTCACTTGCCAATGTGAAGTTAAAGAGTAGCTAATTAATATTCTATCGCAGTCTTCCTTTCTTTCACCAGAGGAGTCGCCCAATGCGATTGCTCTGCAGTCCACTCCTGAGCTATGTGGTGCGGCTCTTGATTCTAGCTCAAAACTGCAGATCTTGCACGTTGAAAACTCGACCATAATGATATTCGCGAACATTTTATGATTAATTTAATGTGACATCAACAACCGTTATAAGCACGTTAAGCGGTTGGGCTTGGCTACTGTCGCTCGGCAGCAGTCGTTATAAGTCGCGTCAGAGGCCTACGGGCGGCCTGAATAACTTTGGACCACACGAGAAAAGAAAAATAACAAATGTTATACAAAAAAGTTTAAATTATGTAATAATTGAGATACTGTCACGTTCCCGCAACAGTTTGTCATGCAGTGATGGTATAATACTGTGTGTGTCAGGTGAAGTTGTTGGAGCGGTCCAACACGGAGCACGTGCAGCGCGCCATCGAGTTCGAGCAGGCGGCGGCGCGCGCGCATGCGCAACGAGCACAGCTAGACATATACAAGAAACAGGTGAGGCACGAGTCATCAGCATCAGTCTATTTTTATGTGTGGCGACATAAAAATAGACTGATTGGGCTATAAAGGAAAATATTTCACAGACTATAGAGATAAAGTGTATTTTGTATGTGAATAGGTCTTCGCTCTTGTCTTTGATTGCTTCATGGTTTCACATAGACCTTCCCTTGAATCGAGGGAGCTCGGGCAATGATCCGCCGTTGCCAGACTAGTTCGGATTAGTGGATAACATCCTTAGATTTTTTTTGCATGCAGGTTTCCTTACGATATTTTCATTTACCGTTTTGAGACCACTTGATAAATGTACGTAAGTTCTCCCATTGAAAAAACCGAGGGTAACTCATTGGTACATGGCTGCCCTGGCTGGGAATCGAACCTGGGACCTCCTTATCGCAAGTCAATTGACCCAAGGAGAGCCAAGGAGAATATAGTTTGAGTGCCAAATTGGTTTCACACTCTTTTCATTTACGATTGCGAAGAAACAAAACCACAGAAAAGTAATTAAATGAATACACAGATACGTCATAGATAAGTATGTGCAAGCTAATTTCCTCGCGTGCGTTATTGTTTTATTCTAATGATGATGATTTTCGACGTTGCCAGTCGACAAAGATGGTCTGAGCTGACCTTAAACCCTGCTTCCAGGTGACAGATTTGAACGAGAAACTCGACGCGGAAATAACGAAAGCAGATAAATTAGAGATAGAAAATAAGAAGCTGAGCAGTCGCGCCACGTCGCTGCAGAGAGAGCGAGATACGCTACTGCAAGAGAGGGACACACTGAGGGAAACCGTCGAGGAGCTACGATGCTCAACTATTACTACAGGTAATCTTGACATGTAATGTAATGGATAAGTACTTATATTTCAATAGCCATTTATTTCTTCCAAATATATTACAATTTATTTACTTAAGTATATTTTTATTGTCGTCTGATTTTAATTTTTTTATATACTAAGTAGTTATTTCACATTATATTACATTATCACTTAAGTAATTACTTATTCATGAGATTTACTTATTCATTGTACACTTTGGAATACCCTTTTTTATTTATTTAGGGTATAGGCATCCTCACTCCGTGGTACTTATATTACTTTGGTATTATACCTGCATTATTCGCTGAAAATGTTCTCAGCGAATAATTATTGAGTGCGGAATTACAAGTGATTTCACAGTTTTAAACCACAGTTTCATTCTAAGGTGGAAGTTAGATGCAAGAACTATAAATTCAAAAAAGCGGTCTGACATTTACTTATTTTAATTGTACTTAGGCATGGTGCACAGAGCTTTTGGCCGAACTATAGCCGGCGCTAGATAAATACAAAACACCTGTGAAATCTCCATAGAATAGAGTCTCTTGTGCTGTTATTCATAAACCTAGTTAAACCTCACTTTTCTTTAATCGTGTTGCTATCCCTTTCATACTTCGTTAAAAAAAGGTTAATATAGAATGGGACAGGGGGCCTAAACGGTGGCGTAACTTTAAATCACATTTATGAATACTTGCCCTAGACTCTAGGGTATCGTTTGGGGTAATCTTTTATTGCAAGTGTCTGCACGCAGCAACCTGCGTCAATCTCTTCCCTTAAACCTTGTTTTCTCACTTTCACACTGCGTTATAAAACGTTAAGTTAGAAATCCATAGCTTTACAGAGAAGTGTTGTACCTTGCAGGCGCGAGTGAGGACAACGTGTCTCGCGAGCTGATCCCCAACGACCTGAAGGAGCGCCTGATCCGGCTGGAGCACGAGAACAAGCTGTTACGACAGAACCAGGGCGCGCAGGCAGACCACGCGTCCGTACAGGTTGGTTATGGAGTTATGGTGATGGGGAGCGCAGAAACTAGTTTTTTGTCCACAAAAAACTCCTTAATATTAAGTTGTTTAGACTGTGTAAAGATTGCTTGAGTATTTTTTTGACCTTAATGAGCTCCTTGTATACTTGTCTTTCTTTTTTCGTGCGTTTCTGTTTCGTCTTTCTTCCTTGTGCGTTGCGTCGTCCTACATATAAAATCAGTGTGCATGCTACACGGTTCGTTGAACCGTCGTGTCTCTACGTAACGTAATCCTAGCGGACAATGGGTCTAAAGAGACACAGTAGAAGGGCAGTGCAACGCAGCGCAGCCCAGCTCGCTGTGTTCCAGTCAATATTGAGCCACCGAAACGCCATGACGTCGTAGTAAGCGGCGTTGCGTCGCGACGTCGCATCGCCTGTGTGACGACGCGACGCTCTGCTCCGGTGCAAATATTATATAAATAAAAGGATTACAAAAGTACAATAATCTGGATATTATGTTATGCATTGTATACCTTATGTTCAGGCATTATTGGAGGACTACGCGGCTCGACTGGAGAAACAGCGCGCCGTCAACCGCGAGGCGAACCAGCGCATCATGCAGCTCGAGGCGACACTCGAGGCGCCGCACCCGAGGCTGGCCTCTGCTATTGAGGACAGCCAGAGGAAATGTGAGTACATGTCGTGGCCGGATCGTTAAATTGACCATATCAAATGGTCTACCATTTCTGTGGATTGGCCAGACAAATTAATAGAAATTTTGACGATATGGTATGGCCAATAATACTGGCTGTTTCATGATATGACCAAATGATCATATCATGTAAAAGTAAAGCAAAACTATTGCTATGCAGGCTATGCTTGGTACGTTAAGTCCACGTGCATAGCGTGTCAGGGCAGACGTCTTTACTTTAATATCTGTGATTAGTACTTTAAAATACTTGTGTACTTTACTTGAGTGGCAATTGCAGCCCTTCAATTGGAAGAGCTGCAGTCTGCGCTGGGCGAGGAGCGTCGCCGCGCCGGCAAGCTGCAGGAGCTGCTGGCCGCGCGCGAGGCGGACCTGCTCGCCACTGAGGACAAGTACAAGAAGTGCGTCGAGAAGGCCAAGGAGGTCATCAAGACACTGGACCCGAGGACCACAGGTGATGAACATAGCTTTCAGTAAATCTATAAATCACACTGCTGTGCAAAGACTGCCCCTATTCCTGCACCGATCTCTGTCCTGAGCCTCTCTTTTACACATGTATAAATACGAATTTAATGCCCTGCGTCATTTCTACAAGTTTAACTTTGGTGATGATGAAGCGGGTTTAAAACTGATCATGTAATTGGGATTGGACAATTTAAGTATCGAAAATTAAACATTTTCCATTATCATTTATCATAGGTATTAATTGAGATATCGAAAAATGGATTTCAGGTTTCTCATCACCATGTTTAATAATAATAATAATAAAAAACTTAGACTTGGCTCACGAGTTTACCGCTATGTGGGATGTGGACTCAACCATAATTGTTCCGATAGTCGTAACCGTGAACGGGTTAATAGCGAAGAGTCTCGACCAACATCTTAAGAGACTCTCGCTAGACAGTTGGATCAAGAGCCGGATGCAGAAGGCAGTGCTGCTAGACACGGCACGTATTGTGAGGAGGTTCCTCACTCTGGGATCCTAACCTCCGGCAGCTTGGATGCGCATGCATCCCGCTGCCGGTGGGTGTCTATTTTTTATATTTATATATTTTTCTATTTGTTTTTGATATTGAAATGTATAAATATATTAAACAAGATAAAAAAGAAATAAAGGAATAATAATAAAACGTTTATTGCCGAACAACTTAGGTCCATTTTGTGTTAGTAACTGGTGCCTTATCCTATGTTAGTACTTAATCACTAGACTAGTTTTGGTAATTTTGATAAGGTGCCTCAGCAGCGGGCAATCCCACCTGCCGGCGATGACCTCCAGGAGGTTTAAGTGGATGCAATAAAAAAATTCTGTCAAATACCCTATTATTTTTTCACTCGCAACATACAGTGTGCACTAATGCGCCATCAAAAATATCTTTCGTCCTAGAAATAGAAAGAAAATCTCCACGCTTAGTAAGCGCTTATTTTAAAGTGAAATGGAAATGTTTATTGTAGTTCACAAAAATAGTAAGTGACAATAATATTCCTGTCTCCCTAACTAGGATTTCTTGTGCTATGGGAAGTCAGGTCTTTCGTCCTTAAGAACATTGCAGAGTTGCTCCCCCGTTTATATTGCTATTGGCCTGCCGCCCGCAGCACGCCGAAACAATAACGATACCGCATTGTATGTACTCAGTGTCACTGCACCCCCCCTGTATCTGTCGTGTCCTGCAGGCCAGCAGTCATTGTCTGACATCACGCTGGGGTACTCGCGCGGCGCGGGCAGCAACAGCGCCGGCGCCTCGCGCGCGGACACAGCGCCAACCAACAACAGGCACGAGTAAGCACACCTTGCGAATTTCCGTGGACCTTTCATTAATTTTGTACCAATCAGCTGATAGATTTCTATGAGATTTTAATTTATTTTTTATTCGAAAGTTCAATTCGATCAGCTGATCGGTACACAATATATCATCATCGTCAATTTTTCCTCACTGTTCGAACCCCTTATATCGAAGGAGCTCGGGCCTTGATCCACCAAGCGGGCCCAGTGCGGTTTAGTGAATTACACATGCCTAAGTCATTTTTATATTATACTTCTACAGCATGCAAGTTTCATCGCGTATTTTCTTTCACTGTATTGAGAGCATTCGGTAAAAGTACTTAAGTTTTTCCTTCGATAAAAAAACCCGAGGAAAACCCAATTGGTACTTGGCGGACCTGACCGGGGATCGACCCTGGGTCCTCCGTATCGTAAGTCCAGTAACTGAACCATTGCGCATTGACCCAACCCAACCGAGCGATCTATATCTCTACAATTATTCACGAAAATTGGAAAGTCATACAACATTGTTCAGTTACCGATACCGAACTTCCCTTCGGCTCACCAAACCTCTCCGTTACACCCTGTAGAAGAAGAAGAAAGAGTATTTACGTGCAATAAACGGCATGGAACTGAAAGCTTATGTATACAGGGTGTAACGAAAAGGGTATATGAACAACTTTTTTCTACGACTTTTCGAATTTAGAGAATTTATTTTTTGACTTATCATACATTTCGTACCGGTCAGGTCAGCTGATGGATTTCTATGAGACATTATTTTATTTTAATTTTTTATTAGAAAAGTCGTAGAACAAATGTTGTTCAGTTACAGATACTGAACACTCTCCCTTCGTATTATAAAATGCATATAAAACAAATAAAATATAACACTTAAAACAGCGGTACTTGCAGCGGCAAAAGAGACCAGCGCAGCATGTGCTGTGTCCACACCGGACCACAGCATAGCGCTGGTTTTCAAAAACACGTTTCTGTGGTAGATGGAGCGGTAGTGGGAGCGGCAGCGGTAGTGAAGAGGGCGCTCGCACGAACAGCGAGCAGCGGCTGTTGGCGTCGGCCTGGTACCAACTCGGCGCGCGATGCCATCGCGACGCGGTAAGACTCATTGGCGCGTATTCATAAACGTGATTTAAAGTTACGCCACCGTTTAGGCCCCTTGTTCCTTTCTCTTAACCTTTTTTAAAGAAGTGTGGAAGGGATAACAGCACGATTTAATGGTAGTGAGATTTAACTAGTTTTATGAATAACAGCAATTATGTCACAAAAATTATTATCCCAACACATGTTTTAACGGAGCGATATAATTAAAAGTTATTGAAAACTTAGAACAAAAGCCTCTTCCAAAACACTTCCCTTACACCGTATTTTATCACTTTTATTCTTCTTTAAAAAACGTTAAAGCTGTTAGCCATACATCTGGTTTAACCTCACTTCCCATGTTTTGTCACTACACACTTCTGTAAACTATGTTAAGTTGGAAAGGGACCTACGGCTTAAATTGTTTATGGTAGCGTTAGTAAAACCGTGGAAACCCCTTTATCCCGTGTTTATCAATACGCTCCAAAACATCTAATTTTGGAAGATAAACAAAAAGAAAATAATTGTTGTTGTGTAAAGAATAAATATATTTTTACCCACGTGGTATATTTTATTAAGAAGTTACCAAAATTTATACCCAATGCGTAATTTTCCCTGAATTTAAAGCTATGTTATCTAAATACCATGATACGGCAGGAATTTAACCACTAATCACAGACTATCGGACCTTTTGGCCTATAACAATCCTTGGAGGTGTCCGCGACTTCAATTGTTTTTGTTTTCATTTTGACACTTGAACCATATACATTGCTGCGTTACGTTATCGTTTGTTAAAACTTGCAAACAGATTGCAGCAATGTATAGTGTCCATGTGTTAAATTGAAAGCGATTACGAACGATAGAAGTCGTGATCACCCCACTGGTCCACCTCTGCAGGTTGAGACTCGTTTCGCCCTTCTATCCGCCGGCCACTCGTTCCTCGCGCGCCAGCGGCGGCAGCCCCCGCGCGCGCGCACCGCCCCCACCCCCGCCGGCGCCGCGCCCGCGCAATGACACGCGCGCAACAGACGCGCGCGGCTACAGGTGCAATACTCACACGGCGCGACCAAGATCATACGAGAGTGAAGGGTACTATAGTGATAAATGCGATTTATGAATACGCATGGATTAATAAGACACAATATTCGTCTACTGTAGGTATATTGTAGTAGACGCTTTCGTCTACTGTAGTAGACGTTTTGGTCTACTGTAGTAGACGCTTTGGTCTACTCTAGTAGACACTTTGGTCTACTGCGGTAGACGCTTTGGCATATTGCAGTAGACGCTTTGGTCTACTGTAGTAGATGCTTTGGTCTACTGTAGTAGACGTTTTGGTTTACAGTAGTTGATGCTTTGGTCTACTGTAGTAGACGCACTGGTGTACTGTACGCGGATAAAAAAATCGTAGATAAAATAGACTATCTATCTATATTTCCTAATAATGTTGGTTATAATGTATAGTACGCCAGAAGTAAAGTATTCAGTATAGGTAAATGGACAACTTTTGTTCTACGATTTAGATTTTTTTACTTTCTATACATTTTATACCTATCGACAGCCGATCGATTTGAAATGGGACGTTATTTTTATTTTCTAATAGTAAACTCGTGGAACAAAAGTTGTTCAGTTACTGATAGAACATTTTACTTTTGGCTTACTATTAATATATCCTTTAGGTTTCACAGTGTAAGGAAAACTATTGCCTTGATTAAATAAGCCTTTTTGCCGTGTGGTGGACGCTGGTCTATTGTAATAGACACTTAGGTCTAATATACGCTTAAAGATGCAAGTCCCACTATTCATATGACAAGACCAGGATCCTCTGCGAGTGATCTAAGGTTGCCAATAGTTATAACTCCGCTGGCTCGGAGCAAAGCCTTCCACACCTTGTTCTTCCAGCAAGCCTTAAAGAATGATTACTAATAGTAATTTAATTGATTTTAAAATGCGTTTATAAGGATGTTCTCTCAAAGCCGATTACGTTTTTCCTACGTCCATATTTGTACAGTCGACAGCAGATCAATGGTACTTTTACTTTTGACAGTTCTTATTATTTGCGTCGTAAGACTTGAAGTCGTACTGCAAGTGTTACCATTGATGTGCTGTGTGTACGTGATTATACTCTTTGTGAGTGTTCCGATTTCTATTTACTTATTTAATTTAAAAATTAATTTGACATCGATATGATTGCATTTCGGTTTCTGATGGATGAGATGCTATTAGGCTAAAAAATTAAAAGCCTTAATCGACATTTTACTAAGTTTTAACTCTTTATTTAATCCCGAGGTAAAATTATATGAAAATATAATTTGGATTTAATGCTCAATAATCTCTATTGAATAATGCGTATTGTGTTGTGTATTTGAATTCTTTATTTATATTAGATAATAATGTAACTAATGCAAACCGAAGAACAAAACCAGACAAGCTTTTATGCTATATTTTAGTTAGTAACCAATTTTTGTAAATTTTTAATGACAGTATTTTATTTTTATTAATGTGTAATTATAATAATTGAATTACCAGCGACCCATCTATCCAGAATTTATAATTTGTTATTTGATTATTAAGCTTAGGTACATTAGATTTATTCATAACATTGTAAAGATCATTCTATAATCAATCATCTATTATTTTTAGGTATAGTGAAAGTGAGAAAAGAATTTATAAAAAAATACTATATTTAAATAATTATATGTAAATTAGGGTCAGCGCAGACCGATGGAGTGTCGGCGAAGCGATTAATTTAGCAACAATTTGAATTCAAATTTATTTACTTCAACATACGATATATTGAGTTGAGATCCTCCGCGCGACTCCTAGCGGCGCGCCCTCACGTGCAGCTCTCACTTCGCTGTACCGATTACAGGAATACATTGCAGTAAGTAAAGTTGAATTTAAATTATTACTAAATTAGTCGCTTCGCCGCCAATCCGTCGGTCTGCACTGACCCTTAAACGGCCGCGACCATATTTTATTAGATTTGAACGAAATGGGAAAAAGTCAATATTAGAAGCTTTTACTCCATTTCTATTAAACAACTTGTTTCTTGAAACTATACCGATATTACGAGTACATCACATCATTTTATTATCACCACCAAATTGTATTCGAACAAATAGGTATCTATTTATCTTTCGGCTGAACAGTAATCGTTCAGTACTATCTAGAATAAGTCAAAATATTTTTATGAAGGAAATATATATATATATATTATATTTATGAGGAAAAGTATAATAGGAACTTCATAATATTTTCCTTATAATTTTTATTAGAAAATCAGATCCACTAATAACAATGAAACTTCTAAAGCAGCATTCGGAATGAAAACAATACCATAATAATAGTATCGCCGCAGTTATACGTCAGCCAATCAAAGGACAGACCCTGTTGTCTCATTGGCTAGCGTATAAATTGCGTCAGGAACGAAGCAAAAAAAACAGTGTATTCTGAACGCCGCGTTCTTTTGTAATTGAAAAAGTAAAAGGCTTCTAAGATTGTGTAACCCATTGGTGATGTGCAATTTGTGCAAATATTTTATTTGTGTAACTTTATGTTATGTGAAATGTGATTCATTGTTAATAATGACGATATATTGAGTTTTGAAATAATATATAATTTTTCTTATATTTGAGTTTAAATTTCCTTCGACAAGTCGATAAATTTTTGATAGAAATATTGGGATACTTTCATTGGAAACTATGTTAGGCTATCGGTGCTGTGTATGGAGGATATAAATGCAAATAAATATATAGGTATCAATGAAAACCCCGAAGATATTTAATAATTCATTTTTATAATTGAGATCACAAGCCACTTAAAATTAATTTTTTATATCACATCAAACAAAACAACCTATAATGATCACAGGCGTATAGAATATGCTAATAATTTAATTATTTTGTTACATGAAGCCATAAAAATACTCCAAATTAATAATAAGAACATAAATCATGCACATTATTCGGGTCGACAGATGCCGGGCGAAACAAAAAAATCGAATCGAATATGTTTAATGCCGAATCGAATATGCCGACCGAATACGTGTATATCACGCCTTATGTAAAAATAAATAAGTTTATAAAAATAAGCATGTGACTAGCGAACGAAAACATTAGGAACTATAATGTCTATGGGTCTTGGAAAAGAGCCCGTATTAATAAGAACACTATGGTGAAATTACAACCTAGCTAGGCTCCGTTTTCGGCACAATTCTCACCAAATGGGAGAAAAAGTTAGGGACCTTTTTGATGCACTGTATTTGTATTGGCCGTATTTGTACAAAATCAAGCCTCAGCTCAACATCAATGCTCGATGCATCAAAAAGTCCGCGAGCATTTTTCCGTTTGGCGGGAATCGAGTCTTCGGGTGGGTGTTGAAGTATTTTGCACTATATGGTATAGATAACATTTCAGTAGTTGTTTAGTGTTAACTAAACGACTCGCCGACTAATTGATTTTGGGATTACTACAAACAAGTCAATGGGGATTGAATATAAAAATATTCTTTTTTACACCCAAATTAAATATTCCACGACCGCCCGAAAAAACGTATTATACATTTATGTACAGTCTCGAACAGGGATTATACGGAATTTGGCCGTTTTTGCAACAGCAAATTGAAGCAATAAGCTGCATTCATCTTTACCAATCCATGTCCTAGCCAATGCAGTGATTTGCATAATACGACCAAATTACGAATAAGAACCAATGGCTCTACAATCCCTGTTGCAGATCGTACGGTGTTATAAACTATTTCAATCTTTTTGTAGAGCGCTTGTTTGTAGTGTGTTTATGTACGGTCTAACGTAGAGAAAAGTGTACAGGAGAGTTTTTATTGTTGATATTATCTCAAAAACTACTTCACCTATTGCAAGAATTATTTCAATGTTAGATAGATTAAAGTTGTAACTTGTAACTATGTAAATGTCAAAGAATTATAAAAATCGCTACAGTAGTTTTTGAGAAAATCTCTACCTATTGAGGTCCCTTGTATACTTTTATCAGTCTTCGTGTGTACAGACTGCAACAAAATCCCTGTTTTACCGTTTGTACGCAGTATCGTCATCTGAACTTTCATCACAACACATTGGATGCACAAAGAGACAAACTGAGTGGAAATTAGGAAATTTTTGCCCATTTCGAATTTCTGTTTGCCAAAACCAGATCAGTATTGCTATTGATACTAGTTGACACAGCTGTCACCTCATACAAGTTGTTATCGCAACGCACTTTGAAACCTGATCGATATTAGTAATCAAAGTGACTGTAAACATCGAGAAAATGGTTGAATATAAGAAATTACGGAGCGGAAACCATGAAAAATTGTAGTGTTACGGGACATGCTTACCTATATTTCATTTATTATTGCTATACCACAATTTGTTTTATGCATTATACCATGCTCGGCGAACAAATTTAAATGATGACACGGAATGACAAGGTCGCAGATTCAAGTCCTGCCCACAGCTAGAAATTTTTCATCATTTTAATAATTGTTATACTTACCAGTGAAACGGGAGAGCAAAATCTTCCATTGCAGTACTGGGAGTACGCAGTAACAATTAAATCTCATTACACTCAAACTCTTATATTTGGAAACTAGATGGTTTCTTATTACTTTTAATTTTATCAATATCAATCAGATTTCAACGTGTGATGTGTTAATATTTTTTTTTGTGATTTTATCGTCCACTTCAACAGCCTCAAAGGTAATTTGTTACGTTCTGCACTTTCAAACTAGTCGAAGTCCTCATCAGAGTCGGTCTTCAAGGCGCTGTCGGAGCCGGATCCCGGTTCGCTGTCCACCGCCACCTCACTGTCGACAATAAGCAGTTATCAGATCGCCTCAGGTGCTGCGGCAAAATTACATATTCATATCGTGGAAACTTCACTCGCTTCTAGCCTGGGGCGTCGGCCAAAGCTAAACACGTTATGAAACTGATTATGCACGAATGTCCCCAGATATAATGTAACATCTCTGACGATTCCAGAGTACGTATCGCCGCTATTAATCATCGCTAGGCGAGGCGTCTAACAAACTCGATGCAGCGTATACTGGCAGTTACCCTTAGGATTAGATTTGGTGGCCACGACAGAATATCACATTTCGAGTAGGAACAGGGATTGTTTAGCCACTCACTTTTCGTATTTTTACTTGCTTACTCCCTGGCGGCCTATAGCCGAGCTACAAAACTATACTCGCCACTCTCTGCTCGCCCACTCGATTTATAGTTTATAGCCCTACTCGCTACTCGCTCATCGCCGGCGGTGGGACAACTGCCTTAGGTTTGCGTAAAATTGTTCAGTTGCTCCAATTCAGCTCCAGATTGATTGTCAAGAACGAATCTGAATGTGATTCGAAGGTGTCGGTGCCAGAAATACTACGTTGATTAAATAAATACTCGTTAGTTTGCTGTTTTCAACACTTTTAAACTTACGAATAAAAATCATTTAAAATATAGAGAGATCGGTAATCCGACCTATTCTTAATGAGTGAAACTAGGGCTAATTTGGTGCAAAGGTGTATCACGTGAGTTCTACCTATTTCGATTTGCACCTATTTTTAACATCACCTGAGTAGATAAATTATTCATGCACATTCGGTACATGACTATAATTAGCAAGCTCCTTTAACTAGATATGTATTAAACTAAAATCTCCGATCCACATGTCGGAGGAAAATGGCGGAATAAAAAAAACTAAAATCTGGTTAATAGGTTTTAAAATAATAGCCGATTGTAACTAAGTAATTAGTGTGGTTAATATTCATAACAAGATTCTTGTTGTAGATAATTACCAAGCAACAATTAATTAAACATTCCTTAAACTATTTATCTACCTGAGTTATACGTCAAATGATGCGCCAGAGACTTAGCAGACGCCGCCTGATCGCGTTAACACAATTTTCATTAGTAAATTAATATGAAATGATTACAAACAACGTAAAATATCAAAGTTAGAGGTTTTAAAATACATTGGCAAATATCTCTGTGAACTTGCCTGCTGTCTCCTTCAACCAAATTAATGTCAATGATATTTCTGTCAAAGAAATAACATCAAAATTATTTATAAAGAAGGCTAATTATAAGATAATTTGGGGATGTCAGATTTGGCAGAAATACCTCTTGTTATACCATCGTATTACCTTGGGGTAATATTAATTGGACGTGAAATTAAGAAAATACAATATTTTACTCATTTTGGTTAGATCTATGCTAAATATAAGTAGGTAGCTTTAAATAATGTAAAGGTATATTGAAAACATAATGCCAAAATTCTGAAAATGATCCACCCATCTAGGAGTTCTTACTTGGTTTAAATAGGAATGGTAGGTGTACTTTTACCTACATAATTACTTACATATTTAATTTGAAAATACAGCAAGTATTTTTGTAGTAGATAAATAATGTATGATGAAAGACGAGACTACGAGACTTACCCATTCAGGTCCTTTGTGAGTTGTATATCGACGTTGTTGGCTGTGTCATTCAGGCCATTTAGCGCCTCGCAGAAATCGCTGCCCACGTTCTGCAGATGCTGGGTGTTTAAATGGAAACCCTGCCGGAGAGAAAAACATACGTCATAGGTCAATAAAACCTTCTACTCCCTTCATTGATATTACTACTTATGTATTCTTGCAACGGTAAACAACACGCGGATCGGATATCTACGTCGTTGGGTTGTGATTCTGTTGTAGCCTTCTATATAGGTAATTAGGTAATTCTGTCACTGTCACACATACGCTACGTAGCGTAAGAGTGAACGGGACGTCTCGCCTAGCGACGATTAAAATTAACGTGCTACACTCCTGGACTACCACATATCGCTACAACACAAATATTAGTCATACACCACAGAACTTGTATTTTTTTGCAATACACTGTCAAATAAATGCAGGGATAGATACATCCTTTTAAGGTAGCCGGAGAAATAAATGTAAAACCAATTTGACTGATGGATAATGAAAAACTTAACTAAAACATTATTCGTATTTCTTGGAAATGTTTGACAGCACAACGTTAGTTATAAGTAGTTAATCGCAAAGTTCATTAATAAAACAACGAGCTGGCTGATGTCTTCCCACATGAAGCGAGCTGCAGATTTGCTTCGCCCCTTATCAGGACATCTTACGACGGGAATGGCCGGACACCGCTACACGGAGTATTAGCCCACATGTCGTTACGTCCTTTACTACCTTGGACTATCACGGGATTTAAGACTGCGCCCTCACGGTATCATTTTTATTTTGTGTGTGTTTTATTGTGGAAAGTGAAGCGTTGCCTACTCTATACATATTCCCTTATGTATTATATTACAGCTAGGGAAGGGACTATAGTCACCCACGATATAGGGTTCAAAAACATTTTTGCCTTGTATTAAATCGTTATGGGGTATTTACGTCCCGGGTATATGAATTTCGCCATCAGTTTTTCAGCAACTGTCAAATGAAACCGTCATTTAGTCTCGATAATCCATCACGCAAATCTGCATCATGCTGACGATGACCGAACGTAGTTTACATACCTACTTACTCTTACGTAACAGGCGTCTTCTTAATGCTTGAATGCAGTTAAAAATGTTTATTGTATGACCAGCAATCAATTTTATACTAAGTACGAACGAGAGCGTCAACTAACAGAGAAATGAAGTCATTTGCAAACACGGCTTTTTGCATTCCAATATCTTGTAGCATACTTAAAGGCAGGCGTAGGTGTGTACTTATGTAAGTACATACATATCTAGATAAAGCCAAAGGTAGACACGATGGCAGAGTACACGTTCGCGATGGACGACTAAAAGACGGTAGGTAACTAAGAGGTGTGTAAAGATGCGTGGGGTTCCACAAGGCTATAGGGTAAAGATAGTAGTTCATATCGACCGTTCGCAGTACCTATGCCAAGCTAGTTAGACGATATACGAGTACCATTTATTTTTACAGTACTAAGTGCGTCGTCCCTAGACTGTACCTTCTTATAACCTATCTCTTATCATTAATCTCAAGAGCAGATAAGCCGTCACTTGTAATTGGAAAATAAGTGAGACGGGATGTGTAACGTTAGTAAACACATTGGAATAAATTGCCGTATAATATTTTTATTTAAGTATATCGTTTTCAATGATATCGTCGCCGTAAATCATAGAACTAGTTACTTTCTGCCAAGTCGTTTGCGTGTGCGTTCCCATCAGTAGGTAAATCTGGTAAAACCACTTTTCGATTGCACTAGTAGCGATTTTATGCGGGATTTATATGGGTAAATTTTTGCAGCTTGACTTGGCCGTACTGTGAAAGTCGACCCAAGTTAAGCCCCAATAAGATTAGAATAATCTGTAAGTACCTAAAACCTTTTTCAATGGCTCACGGAAACGAGATCCCAAGATCGATGAAGACTTCGATCACATCCTTAGAATGTCTCACAATCGGTTGAATGTCAAGTGTAACTCTTGACATCTATTGACTTGGCAACTTTACGCGATGACAATAGGAATGATTTTGAATAGGTTGATGTAGGTACTGTTGTCACTACGTAGTATAGAAAGAGAGCTAACGAAGTCAGTTTTGTATATCACATTGTGAGTCGTGACATCAGCGAAGTAAGTAACCACAGAATATATAATAGTATAGCTAAACTCAGTCCACGTACTGCGCGGAGAAAACCATCTTAAGGGACCTCAATCTCACTCCGCAAATAAATGACACAATTTTACTACACACGGATGTAAGTTATAGTACTCCTCCATATTTCAGTACTCCGCATTTATGTGATGCATTGTTTCTGGGCATTATTTGAGATATACCGAGCGCAGCAAGCCATATTCCCTACAAGTTAGTAACTCTCTCACCTTGAAAGGCCCTCTGTCGAAGCCGCAGAAGGACGCCTCCATGGTGTAGGACCTCGTGACACCCAGGTGTCGCCACACGGTGACTCGCGCGGTGCTCTCGCGCTCGCGTTCCACACGGAACGAGCACGAGCCCAGAGCGAAGGCTGGTGACACGCGGTGCATCAGAGCTGGCAGCATCTGTAGGGGTTCATAGGTAGTGTTATTAAAAATAATTGAGGTTCAGTCAGTCCCCTCGACAGGCCCCATCTTTGTTCTATTCTGGTGAGCCGCTCTTATTAGGTAATAGATACGGTGGAAACAGAGAAAGGCGTACAGAAGAGTTCTTAAGGTTGAGATTTTCTCAAAAACTACTTGACCTATTGCAAAAATTACTTCACTGTTTGATATAAAAATTTAAACTATGTAACTGTAAAAGAATTATTAAATTCGGTTCAGTAGTTTTTGAGAAAATCTCAACCTTATTAAGGCTCTCTGTACACTTAGATATGTTTTCGACTGTACCTATCCATTAGCTAATTAGGAGTGGTCGAAGGACAAAAATATGAAAACATAGTTAATCATCTTAAGAGAAAAAATTCAAATAAGTAGCTAATCAGTTTATATGTAGGTATACTCAATATTTCATCTCAAACTTATTGTCCAAAGCGCTTATCTCGAATACCGTAAAGTTCTCTGTAAAATACCAACCCCCATTAGATATTTTAAAGAGGAATTTGCAATTTTTTTTTATTGCTAGAACGTCATCATAACTTTCCTACATCCTAGGGAATCCACGAATCGTAAGGTTGAAAAATTCAAATTCCATTGCAAATAGTTTGGGCTATTTTGGGATAGTTTACTACTGTGGGCCTCATCAGGGATGAGGATCTAATTTTCCAATTATACCTACCTACTGGAATAAGTAGGTACCTATACAAAATGCAACGAACTATTTTATGTGGTAAATAATTGACGGGTAATAAAATATGAAAACGCGTGCTGCTGAATAAATATGTATCTACCTATTTATACTTTCAAGTGGGAATGTCATACAAACGGTATTCAATAATTTCTTGCTCATTGAAATTGCAATCTGAATCATGTAGGTGTTTACAGTTACACTGGCAATGGACAGTCGCGAAGTATGCATATGTAAACCGAACCAGTCTTGTTGAATGTCTAGAAGTTACATACTTACTTATGTGTAAATTAATCCGTTTTAATCAGTGTTTGAAATACCGTTAAGTCTATCCCACGTAGTAGGTAGCGGATTGCGGCCTAGGCCTCAGATCGCTACCTACTGGACGTTAACAACGGGAGAAAATGGGGCAGGGCATGCGTTTTAACTGGCCGCAGGCCGCAAGCCGCGTGCAGATCGCGCCTGCGTGTGTCAGGCTTTAAAAAGTTTATAACGTCACCGCTGCTTGACATTAGGGCTGTTATTCATAAACGTGAATTAAAGTTACGCCACCGTTTAGATACCCTGTCCCTTTCTATCTTATCGTGTGAAAGCAACACGATTTACAGGAAGTGAGGTTTAACTAAGTTTATGAATAACAGCATAGGAGTGATTCTATTTATTTATTTATTAATGGACTCGACAGTTCGTCATTTGCCAATGTCTGTTACAGAAAATTCAATATAATAGTCTTCTATATTCCTCCAGAGGAGTCGCAGTAGCGTCTTCACCCTGGGCAGCCGCGTCTTCATGTCTTCATACAGAGGAGACGCCGTAGCGTCATCACTCTGGACGAAGCAGCTCGACAGTTACGTTCACTACCGAGCTTGTAGCGGGAACTCTTGATAAAAGCTTGAAACTTCAGATCTTGCTCAAATTATTCAATAAATTCACCATACTGTTATTCGCGAACATTTTCTGATTAACTTAACGTGATATTAAACATAAAATAGCCACTGTAGACATTATAACAAAAATTATCAAACAATTTTGCAACCGTCGTTTCCCTCCATTTTCAAGAGACCGGTGTGATTCTATTATGGCCGCCAAGCTAAAGCTAAACGCAACTGTCACTCATATGCTACACTGAGAGAAGCATGACTCGTTTAGCGACGTTTGAAACTAGCGTGAGTACGCATACGTAGTATTGATATAGGAGTGCTAATTCTAGAATGCGCACACAACAGTGACAGTAGCGTTTAGGATTAAGATTTTTTTAAACATTTCTATTATAATAATACATTATTTTGATTGGCCACCAGCATCTTAAGACTTGAGAAGTTTGTCCAGATGCTGATATCCTCACACAAACCGCTGCATAATATCTATAACATAATATATTGATATATGTGTATATAAAACTATTTATAATAATTTTTCAAGATTCGACTTAGGGGCCGCTACAGAATTAGCTATCAATGTTAATTTAAAAATGGTTTTCATGATATTTTTACTATATTTATGGAATGTTAAATAATGCAACGTTATTTCTATTGTTTTTTTATTGACGTCATAGGTAGAGCTTAGTAATGTAATGTTAACAAGCTCTGTACCACTACCATGAATTAGTGTAGTAAAGTTTGCTTGCCATCGCTGCGTAACGTAAACACCGTAGGCTAGCGTTTACGTACCACGAAGACTGATAAGTATCCCAGCCTAAGGGGGGTTACTTCAGCAGGATTACTTCAATAATATTTTGTTATTTCGTACCATGCCGACCTTAAAGTAAGCTTATTGGACGTCATGGTACGAAATAATAAAGTATTATTGAAGTAATCCTGTGCTATAAGAGTTCATGGTAAGAGTTGTGATTTTCTCAAGAACTACATGACCGATTACAATAATTCTATTCTAATACTGTAGTTTCGACTACACACAATGTAATTGTAAAGAATGTTCAAAAATCCGTCAAGTACTTTTTGAGAAAATCTCAACCCTAAAAACTCTACTGTACCTACACCTTTTTTCGACCGTACTCGCTAGTGGGCGAATGAACTTACTATATATTTATACACCCACACATGCTAGTGGTTGTAATGTAACTCACGAGATATTTGACCGGCTCGTCTTGCACTAGCCGGTCGTTGCTGCACCAGCTTTCTGCGCTCGCGCATCCGTAGAAGAACACGTTCTTTTTCCGCGAATGGCCGTGGTAGTCACAGTACACCAACGGTGGCTTCTTCCATACACGGACTAAGTACTCTATTAAACCCTGAAACATGATAAAAAATACTTTTCAAAGTGATTCATCACGTGGTCTCTTTCATACTAACTTTCAACACGGAACTCTTACGGAAACAATTTCACAAAACAAGAAAATATCTATTTACTTAAGTAGATATTTCGCGGAATATATTTTGGGTATTTTCGCACTTTGTGTTTTCCACGAACCGAAATTAAAATAACTTCGATAATGGGTCCAATATACATGATGTAACGTAGTTACCTAAATTATAAGTCGAAAAGAGGTACCTACCAATAACAATTTTTTTTTTTTCGCGAATAATATTTGGCCTTTCAATTCACACCTGATCAATCAGTTGATCTAGTATGATTTTTTTTATATATATAAAAAAGGGTAAAGGTACCTAGCTAGCAGGTAGGTACCTTCCGAATATATTTCAGTTTACTACACTAACTTTTACGTCACACAGTTTTGATGTGATAGTCAAATTGTGTGCGCACGAGATCAGCAGTAGGTATAAAAGTTATGTTGTACTTAAATAAAATTGTATGAAAGAGAGGAATTGAGCGACCGCCTTAATTTGTCAACTAGTCTTTAAACACCAATGTTAAATCCGACGACAAAGTCAATATCACCTTGGTGTGATAAATGGACGGATGCAAAACGGGACTCGGCTTGCTCCACCGTCGGTTTAAATCTTCATTAGTCAGGCCGCATCGATGGCTGCAACAAGAAACGACATTTAAGCTTAGGCGTTAAGGGGAATACACTGGACAGGTGGCGCCATAAATCTTAAACTTAATGAAATAAGTAGGTATCTACGTCTTGATACCTGACCATATTTCTGACGCCCCATTAGATTTAGAAATAATTCCTACTACCCTAATATCTTTGTATCTATCTGTTTCTCCACATATCTCTGTCCTATGGATATCTAGTGAGAGGACCTTTGCCAAGCAGTGGAATGACTAAATTTTTAGGTTATAAAAAAATCTTTGTTTGTCAATGCCTATATTCATTACCGATGGTATTAAATTATTATTATTATTTAAAAAAAATATTAAATAGATATCCTTATTTGGGGAATTTACAGCTTATGTGCCAAAATGCGCTTACCGATAATAGAGGTTACAAGCTGATTACAAGTTTCCACACCTACTTACCTATACCTAATTGTTTACTGGAATTTAGTCAGTTTGTGAACAATAAAAAAAATATTATTTAAGATTGTCTTTGTGTTTCCCCTTAAAGCTGACTCTTGACAACCAGGAACTTTCCCATACGGCGCCTTATCGCCGATAATCTGCGACATGTCTATCTGAAGTGACACGCTCCAGGGTCGAGCGAGAGCCAATGTCGTCATTCGATATTAGACGCAAGGGCCGCGTCGAATCATGCTGCCGGAGAGAGGCTACCTGACAAATACATTGTTATCGGCACATTTGGAGCCCAATTGATTTACTTAGGATTGACAATAAAACCGCAAAATAGGTACTTGGTAATGGTAATACCATGGGGTCAAAGGCGAAAAATAGTACAAAACTTCGTACGCGCAGTTTGACAGGACTTGCGCTAGTAAAAATTGTTGCGGCTTACGGTCTTATATAAAAGTGTAAGGATTAATGCTGCGATGTCAAAAACCATTTGACCGATTGTAAAATAAATCTTACAGTGCAATCTTTTTCTATACGAGTGTACGAGTTAGGTTAGACTTGAAGGCACGTCATGTATACCACGTTAACTTGGACATTGCCTCGTTGTTGTTGTGTATGGTATTAGTTAGAGTATTAGATACTTAATACTTAAGCATTGGTTATTTTTCTACACACTAATTTTTTCATAAGTTCCTAAGCTCTATTCTGAACCTAAGAAGGTTCTAATTTTTTTGTTTTTTGTTTTTGTGTAGGTAAATACTTGATATGAAGCAGCCCATCTCCGTCCCTCTTAACTAACAGCTTAATATTGCGCAAGCCATTGGTCGCATACGTAGCGGTTGTTTCATTAGATGCGTGACACAACTGCTTTGAAAGCTATACGGGAAGATACCGTTGACATATAATAGTAAGGACATGCATGCCCCATTATAGACGCAAATACTGTAGTGCATGTGCATCGGGATCCCTGCTGATAGATGTCGCTACCGTCGTGTTCAGATGCAGACCCGAAGTCACGTTATCTGTGTTGAAAACGTTGGAAAAGAGCTTGCCACGGAATGTCATGAAGACGGGCTAGAAGGCTGAGCGTAAAGTTTTTTAACTATTCTAATAGGTTGTTTTGGTTGGTGCATCGTTTTTTGATCCTAATAGGATCTTGAATTTCTATAAACGTGAAATATAACGTGAGAGATGGTTTTGACTTGCTATACTTAGCAACATTTCAATAGAATCGAACATAAGAGATGTGTTTATGAATGCTGTACCATCATTACATAAAAAAATAGTAAATTATCTGTTAAAAATGTATGCAAATATATATGATTTTTGTAAGTACAACCATTGTATAAAAGCGTAACTGAATTCCACCACTCTTATATTGTGAATTAACATGTGGTTAACGGTGCTGGTGGCACAATAATATTACATTAATAATTAATATTACATTGTAATCAAGAAAAAAAATTAGAAAAAAATAAGAGCCATATCCCGTTGTATAAATCAATGGGGTAAGTACCAATATAAAATGATAATCGATTCATTGGTTCGTACACTTATAAGGTGGACAAAGAAAGCTTTACGGGGACAATTAATATGACAAGCCATTAAACGCAATGAATGGTTGGCTACGTTCGAATTCGCTGCACTGCCTGCGTGAGAAGCACGCACGTCGACGATCAAAATTGGCACGTCCATTGTCTGTTAACTCCATGACAGGTTTTAAGAATTCGCGGAGCTGAAAAAGTATTATTACGTACGTATTTTGCTTCTGCCTGTCTATATTCACCGTTCACCGTAAATTAATATCTCATCGCATACCAACATGACTCCATTTTTCCACTAATAATAAATTACTTAGATGCACCTTTGTTACCTTGGGCGTAAAAATGGGATAAAGCGTTCGGAGGTCAATTAACTCTTAATCATTACGATGCCTCAAAGACTTTGGTACATTAGGTACTTACTTATGCTATGAAATAAAAGGACATATCTACCTAATATTGAAATTAAAATCAGTTTGATTACCGAAACTACCAATGTAGGTAGCGTGTGGCGCGAAATCTGTTTAGCATTAAAATGGGAGCTTTTAACAATAATCAAATCAAATCATTTATTTGCCAGAATACATGAAATCTCAGGATGGTTACTAATTTGTGTTCCGACCGATTTAGGCAATGGATTTAGGTAAGTAGGTTTTGATCATGATTTTAGAAATGCACTACAATACAATTGTATACACACAATGGCAGCAGGGGCTACAAAAAGTTATTTTTAAGTAAAGTTATGACATGATGAAGTTACACGATGAAATATAAATATACTGAACGCATTACTACTAAAAGGTACCTACCTCCTTTTATTGACGAAAACTTTAATCATAAGGACATACCTACTTACAGTAATATTTACTTGTGACAGAACCTATTGCACCTGAAGGAGGTAATCAGCCACTAGCAGACTCTAAATAGGTTCCAATGATGATAAAATTGTAGCTGGTCTATCCCACAATAGTACCCACTGCTTTCATTAAGAGAGAACAGTCTCCAATTGTGTCATTATTTACAGCTAGATAGCTTCAGTGCGTCTGCAATCTACGACAATTCACCATAGCTCTCCCGTTATTAAAGGGCAATTCTTATCGTGTACGTGCTTCTGACATAATCTCGCATTACCAAGATACGTAACGGACAAAGAAATCACTCATTGGAAATAACTGTATCCCCACTTTTAAAGAAGTTTATATTTCTAAACTACTCGGTAGTTAAGTATGTGAAAGTGTCAAATTTGCCGGTGTGTGATCAGAACTGTAAGTTTATTAACATACTGACATTTTGTTCTTAGTACAGTTGAAGACATAGATAAGTGTACAGGGGGCCTCAATAAGGTTGAGTTTTTCTCAAAAATTACTGGACCGAATTTAATAATTATTTTACCGTACTTAGTTTTAACTTTTATCTTGGCAATAGATCGAGCAGTGTTTGAGAAAATCTCAACCTTAATAACTCTCTTGTACACCTTTCTCTTGTGTTCCACCGTACCTATCTTACATTCCATTAAAGTTTCTGTAGATATAATATTTTGGACGTCTCTTCTAAATTATTTGTCGCGCGAATCGAACTTCCTTAAAGGTTTCCTGCGAACCAATTTGTTACTTGAATTTAAATTCACACCTCAACGATCTTGATAACAAAATGTGAGGCATTAAGTATCTGAAAATTAATGTGGAGATAAGAATAACATTTTAGCTTCGGGCTGTTAAATGCTGCACCCAATTTCAGTGGAATTTCATAATTTGTTGTGGTTTAAAAGCCCCGCAACTTCTTACTATGGATGGTAGTGGCAATTCTGCGTAGCGTATCTCCCTTTGCGCATTTTTTCCCGATAGAGTGGTCGAGCGTTCGTCCAATTAGGAGTGGCTGAGCGGCGGCGCATCATTAGCGGGCGTGGTGGTGCGCGGGCGCCGAGGTCCTCGACTCCGAGTGGTATCTACGCCCGTCCCTGGCCGCGGCCTTCGTCCGCGGACCGGTTGCGCATCTTTTACTCTAATCAGGGGGAAAAAATAAGCGTCGACTGCATGCGCGAACGAAAGCGAACAAGCGAGGAGCTGCACCCTGTCCGCCGTGTTTTATGGTGGATTGTTGCGGTACCAGAGCACCAGACAGGGTTGCCACTTGATGACAATTAATGGATACATTAGATAGATATTGTAATGATAAAACCCCTACATGAAAAATTAAAAATGTAATAAAGCCATTAAAATGCGTGTTAATAAATGTCAGAACTCTGAAACTTTAGACAACACAAAACAGCAGCAGCAGCAACAGAAAAAGCGCGTTTGATGATTCTTTGCCTGCGCATTCTTCAAATCTCAGGCTCTCCTATAACACAATACGCCGATTTCATAATTTGATTATGACTAAACAACCTTGCATAGATCTACCTGTACACATTATTGACTTTGTAGTACTGTAACTGCCACACCATGTTGTAGATATACCTACCACGATTATGATGGGAAGTGGTTTGCGGTTTCTACTAATGCTACGTGAGTAACGAGCTCAGATATAATACATGGGGTGGTAAATATTTTGTTATATCAATATATCAGTAGCTAAGTCAGTAGTAGTAGCCCTTTGAGGCGTGCGGTGACGACCGCGGCTGGTTCAAGGGTCTGGCCGGCCAGAGCCATCTATTTATAGCCCGCGCCGCGCAACGCGATGCTATCGGGCCTGGCCATACCTCGGCCCCGCTCGAGCCTTACCCGCCCTCTATGCACCCTTCGCATAACGTTCGCCCAATAAAATAGACCACAAGAAACTCTGACATTTTATATTTATTCCACCTATTTATATCATATGTCCATTGTTTCTGCCTCACCTGGAATTAATAGCCAACGGGCGATAGTTCTCCGAGCGCGCCATGCGATGGTCGTTACATTGATCAAATTGCACGTCGTTAAATCAGAATACTTTTCGCATTGCGAACCGATATCTGCGGAGATAGCAATAATTCAACGGTGATAGATAGGCAATGGCAGCGCGGACGGTTTAGATAAGTCGCTGGGCCGCACGTTACGGCACACGTCACGCTCATCCGTATGCTGCGCGCGGAGGCTGTTTCCTGTCGCTTGCGGCGAGAGCACGCACGCTACCACCGGTTCACACTTCGCCCTCACTCGATCGCAGCTGTTTCTACAAGTTCGGACTCATCGGTTTATTTGAAAGAAAAGCGCACTCGAGAGTCTGTGGTTAGGGTGTATTAGCTGTCGCCAGGATTTGCTAACCGGCGTCGGTAACTCTGTATTCGAGGCTGGCACCGGACACAGTGCGAGTTATTTACGATAGTCGCGAGACAATCGGCCGGTGGCGCGCTTATCCGGTGCCCCGCGACAATAACATGACGTGGCTGTCTTCATTAAATACCGTCCTTTGAAATTATCACACGTGCCTAGCCTATATTTATAGAGCCGCTGAATCATAAGCGAGGAATGTTCTGTGTTTGCTGGGTTATTGTTATTAAACTGTCTCATTAAATCCTTGTACGGGAGAAAGGTATTAGTTTGCGAAAGGACGTGTGGAATGCTCGTGCCGTCTGTTAACATCAGTACGGTATGCGATGTCGAGCTAACGGTGTCGGTCGGCTTCATTAATTGATTTTATTTACTGGGTGCTGGCGGAAGCAGAGCAAGGACGGACGGTTCAACGACACGCCTCGGCTCGGCCGCGGCGACTGTCGCCCTCCGCGATAGATGGAATGCTGCAACTAAGTATTTGCCTAGCTGGCACTTTATGCGCAATCGTCATAAACTGGAAGGATGAGAATTGCCACACGTAATTACGCAATCATAATCGCCGAGGTTCTGTTGCGCACATCTAATTGATGCTAACTTAAGGTGTAGTCTCTATGATTTTAAGTGCAAAACGCTTAATTATGTCAGCACAGGTAACAACTAAGTTACAGCGTACACTGGTAGGCAACGGACTGAAGACATCTAGTAGCTAAACACAGGAATAATCCCTGCTCGGCTGCTGCCGTTATTATGAAAATATTATAATTTTGTATGTAAACGCCTCTATCTAGTAATAGCTTCCCGTACATAAGTGGTTCATTACAGGCTTGCTCTATACAAGCATAATAAGCCTCATCTCCTGTTGTATAATATTGGCATTTTCGTGAAGTTCTAACGGTTCACGAAGCATAACATTCTTCAAACATTGAATCCGGTAGCGGGACTACATCGAATCAATTCCGTGGGATATTTTATGGGCGTTGTGAAAAGTATGTAATCCATTTCACGGGGCTCTCTGCGGTCGTGCTCGCACTGCGCAGGCGCGGCGACAATGATGAACTCGAGATAAACCAACAAAGAGGGCTCCGCTGCGGCGGCTAAACACTTCCGCGCCGAGCCACTGCCATTGATTTACGTATCGGTTCGGGATCACCCCGACGTGACGCACGAGCTTCGTGAGCCATTCGTTTAATGAAACAGTTGTAAATGTGGAGCTTTTTATGTTTATAATACGCACGCTGCTTTGATTGAGATTCGGGTGATATGACGGAGATACGACTAGGTTCTGCTGCTTTAGATGCTACTAAAACACTATAAATAAGAATCCTAGATCCAGAATTTTCTTCTTCTAGGAAGTATAAAACTGAATCCTGATTTAATGATATAAACCCTTACATCAAGACAAAGCCTTACATTGTTTCCTATAAAAGAAATCATCTTGATCAAAGAAATAATTTTTACGTGTAGCAGAAAGTCGGTAGGAATGCGTGCAATACAACTCCTTTCGAACTTATTTAAACGAAAGTCACAGTCTTATAACTGGCAATTTGTGCAGAAACGTATGCTTAAAACGACACCATGCATGAGTCATGTCTGGAGATGAGCAGGTAAAGTTTGCCGGCGAGTGCCAGAGGGCAGGGCACTGCATTATTTACATAATCGCGAGGACCGGGCGGCCTTGGAGCCGGCGACGATGGCGTGGCGGAACGCTTTCCCTCCCACCCTTTACCGCCGGCGCCGTTGAGAATAATCATGAAACCTCGCAATAGCGTAATCACGTTTGGGCGAGTTCAAGTTCAATGGCGATGACTTGCGGGTGTCGTTGACTCCCGTGGCCCTCGCCACAATGATGCAACGCAAGAGTCAGAGCGTGAACTATTCGCATCGCACGAGCCAGGCGTGCTTTGTTAGGTACGCGAAGGCGAGTGTCGGCGCAGGGCCGGCGGCGCCACATTTACAATGACCACACGGATTTACTATGCCAATGGCTTACACAAAGCGAAATCAAAGTTATTTCTCCATTAAATACTTTTTTTCGCTGAGGGTAGGCGAAGGAGTAACACGCAAAATTTTAGTGCTCTCGTTTTTATTGATTTTATATTATTTAAATAGTATTATTACTTACATATATATGTTTAATTAGCACATAGTTGCTTCAGCGCTCGCCAATTAATCAAATTCTCACAATATTTGAACTTCCACATCACTAAAGTCAGTCATGAATTTATCACCTAAACTCGCCACTAACATGGATGATCTGACTAATATGTTTGCATCCCGAATGAGTGAATATGAGGACAAACTGAAAAAAGTCTCTTCAGCCGCAACATCGGGGCCTCCAGACGTCTCCTCGCTGTCACGTGAGTTCTCCGAATTCAAATTACTCATCTGGAGGACACTGGCTGTGCTGAAGTCACAATTTGAGCTTCTCTCACTTGGCCTGGACCGCCATGAGACATTCATGCGCAGGAAGGTGCTGCTCATCCATGGGCAGGCTGAGACGAAGGATGAGGACTTGCAGAAAGTGGTTGTTGAGATATTATCCAACCAAATGCAGTTGGATGGGTTCTCAACGGATGACTTGCATGCCTGTCATCGATTGGGATCCCCACAGGGCAAGCCTAGGCCACTCCTGGTTAGGTTCCATGATCTACGGAAGAGACAGCTGGTCTGGGACTGCAAGTCTTCTTTGAAGGGGTCCGGCTTCACTATCTCCGAGTTTCTAACTAAATCGCGACATCAAGTATTTCTGGCTGCTCGTAGCCATTTCGGGATTACTCGGTGCTGGTCTTCAGATGGCAAAATACACATTATGCTCCCCAACAAGAGTCGTCGCAAGATCGAGGTGATGTCGGACCTCCAGAAGCTCATTGCTGAAAATCCGGCTCGTTTGCACGATGAGAGTCTTTCTCGTGATACGATTTCGTCGCAGTCACCATCGCCGCCGCCGCCGCCGCCACCGAAAGGGAAGATCATCAGAGTGAAGGCTTACAGCAAAGGTTCAAAGCGTGCTAAGTGATTGATATTTGTTACTGTGCCTGCTTCTATATATGTCGATTCGGTACCTTCGTAACTTGCACGTATTACAATGGTGTGTTGTCTTTAATTAGAACTTTTAATTAGTTTATTACAGGTAGTTTTGTAATATTTTTAAGGTTATGTATTGTTGACAATTGATTATTGTTTTTTTGGTTGGTTCGAAGCGGATTGACATTTAACTTTTTTATTTTATTTTTTATGGCTCTGGCAATGTAGCTACAAGTAGCGACGTTAGTATGTTGATGTAAACTTTTTTTTGATTGTAGTCTTTTTTTTCTGTAGTTCTTGTGGGTCTGGTTTATTTAATTTTAGTTATTTAATTGCAATGATTGTTATATATAATTATGTATATCTTGCTTATATCTGGAAATTTCTTTCTTCAAACTGTCATTGCATTCTATTCCTACTTTTTCTTTTGTTATGATATTATGTTTATGTCTATACTGGCGAGCGTTGATTCTACAGTGCTGCTGTGGGATACACACGCATTAGTTAGATTTAAGATTAAATATATATACAATACCTTTATATACTTATTATATATATATTTTTAAATAATATATCTATTGTATTTGTTTTTATAGTATGGCAGATGACGATATACTCAACTTAGATGACAGTTTCTTTTCATGTTGTTCTTCCAGTGATGACTTTCACAGCGCTAAAAGTAGTGATGATGATGATGATGTTTCTCCCCCAGTGAGTTTACACGATCAACTCTCTTTGAAATTCTCCAAATTCCGTAATAATTTTAACATTGTGCATATCAATGCACAGAGTATTTCTGCTCATTTCTCCGATATGCTAGCTTCATTCAGCGATGCTCACACTGATGCAGTACTAGTCTCTGAGACCTTTCTCAAACCTTCTCTCCCATCTGTTCACTGTTCTCTTCCTGGCTTCAAACTGATACGTAACGATCGTATTGGCAAGGGTTGTGGTGGTGTGGCTATATATCTTCGGGCAGATATCCCCTATAAGGTCGTTAGTGCCTCCCCAAACCAATATTCCGAATCGCCTGAATATCTGTTCATTGAAGTAATTCTATGTCACGCTAAGGTTCTTCTCGCTGTATACTATTGTCCTTCTCGCACTATAAATTATTTTCCCTCGTTTGAGATTCTACTTAATGATATATGTCCTCTGTACGATCATATTCTTATCTTGGGAGATTTCAACACGTGCTTATTATTAAATGATGCTCGCACTGATAAACTTCAATCTCTTACTTCTTCTATCAATCTTCATATACTTCCTCTCTCTGCCACTCACCACTTTCCAAACACTACTCCATCTCTTCTTGACCTAATGATAGTCTCTTCTCCTAATAATGTTTCCATTCACGGCCAGCTTAATGCCAGTTTCTCCTACCATGATCTTATTTTCCTTTCTTATAAAGTTCGTCCTCCCAAGCTTAAACCAAAATTTCGTCTCTTACGTAACTTCAAGGACATTAATTTGGAGATGCTGCGGGATGATGTGTCCAATGTTGATTGGTCGCCTCTGTTCTCTGCGGTTTGTGTTGACGAAAAGGTAAGTTCTTTTAATGAGACGATTGTCAGGCTTTACGACCGCCATGCTCCTATCAAGCGCGTCCGAGTTAAGCATGCACCTGCTCCTTGGCTCACTCAAGACATTAAGGACTTTATGGCTGTAAGGGACAAAGCTAAACTTAAATATAAGCGGCAACATAGCGATAGTAACTTGGCCCGTTTCAAATCCCTACGTAATAAGTGCAATCGTTTGTGTAGAGATGCTAAAAAACGTCACATTCAAGATTCCATAGAAAATAACAGTTCGGCACAGATTTGGAGTTTTCTCAAATCACTAGGTATTGGCAAATCCTCCTGCAATGATGTCAACATGGTTGACATGAATGCTCTTAACAGGCATTTCTCTCTCCCTCCTGTCACTTTAGACAACCTTGTCAAGACAAACACGCTTCAAGAACTTCGCAATTTGCCAATACCACAGTGCACACCTTTCAACTTCGAAGCGATTACCGAGTGTGATGTTAGGAAGCATATCCTTTCCATTACTTCCTCTGCTGTGGGGAATGACGAATTGTGTTCACGAATGATTTCTCTAATACTACCCGAACTATTACCAATTCTCACTCATATTTTTAACTGCTCCCTGGTAACAAGTTCTTTTCCTTCAGTCTGGAAAAAAGCTCACGTCATTCCTCTTCCTAAAACCTCCAATCCATCTTCCTTCTCTCAGTTCCGTCCAATCTCAATTTTACCCTTCCTATCAAAAGTTCTCGAACACATTGTCCACAAGCAGCTGGCTTCATATCTAACAGCCAATAATCTACTTAATACCTTCCAATCCGGCTTCCGTCCTGGACATAGCACTGTCTCAGCTCTACTGAAAGTCACGGACGATATTCGTCTTGCTATGGAGAATCAGTCGCTCACCATCCTCACCCTCCTTGACTTCAGCAGTGCCTTCAACTCCGTCGACTTTGATGTCCTCCTTGGTATCCTACGCTCTCTTAACATCGCTACTCCGGTAACAGCTTGGTTCGACTCATATCTTCGGGGTCGCTCGCAGTGCGTCCGCTTGGACGAGGGTAAATCAGACTGGTTTGATCTTGCTGCGGGTGTACCCCAGGGTGGCGTGCTCTCTCCTTTACTCTTCTCTGTTTTTATAAACACAATCACTAACATCTTAACCTCGAATTATCATCTCTATGCAGACGATCTGCAAATTTATCGTCATTTTCAAGTGGGTGATGTTGTGGATACTGTAGAAGCGCTTAATAATGATCTTAACCGTATCAGTAAGTGGGCTAAGTCTTATGGTCTCTTGGTCAATCCATCGAAATCCCAGACCTTAGTCATAGGTAGCAGGTATATGTATAACTTACTGTTTAATAACAATGCCTTTCCACCTGTTATCTATGACAGTGTCATTATTCCCATCAGTACCTCGGCTAAAAACCTGGGTATTATTCTCGATAAAAATCTGTCTTGGGGGCCTTACGTCAACCAGATTAGCAAGAAGGTTCATTTCTCCTTCCATTCCTTGAAGCGTCTCCAAAACTTTTTGCCCTTGAAGACTAAGATCACTCTCGCTCAATCCCTACTCCTTCCTATCATAGACTATGCCGATATCTGCACGCTGGACGCTACTGAAGAACTCTTCAACAAGTTGGAGCGCTTGCAGAATCTCTGCATTCGCTTCATTTTTGGCCTACGTAAATATGATAGAATCTCTCACTTCAGGACTGAACTAAAGTGGCTTCCAATACGTGCGCGGAGGAATATGCATATAGTCAGTTTTCTCTTTAAAGTTCTCAAGAACCCTTCTTCTCCTTCCTATTTGCGAGAGCAGTTTGTGTTTGTACGGTCTACATCGCAGCGTTCTACCAGGTCGCACATTAGTACACTCCTTGAATTCCCACCTGCTCCGCGTAAAACTCAATTCTTCAATTATTCCTTCTCTGTCCATGCAGTTCGCTTGTGGAATGATCTCCCTTCCACTGTCCGTGAGAGTCAATCTATATTAGTTTTCAAAAATCGTGTTAAAGAACATTACCTCTCTCTTTCATAATTTAAGCTGTCCTCTTATCCATTGCCGTATATCTGTGCTATATAGTTTATATTTAGTATATATTTTATGTAATTAATATGTATAGTTGTATGTATTATATAATTATATAAGTATTTATATTAATTCATTAAGCATTATATTATTATTTTATATATTCTTCTTTTATATTTATACTCAGTATATTATCTTGTCTCGTGCTTTATTTGTGTTTACTTTATGTGCACCTATCCTCCTCTGTTTTTATCTCATTCTTCTCTTAATGGGTCAGCTGGAAGAAATCTCTTAATAGAGATAAGTGCGCCCTTTGTACAAATTATATTTTTTAAGTTTTATTTGTTATGTTGTGTACAATAAAGTGTTAAATAAATAAATAAATAAATAAATACACACTTGATATCACTCGCTGTGTCATAGATTTCGAGGAGTGAAAAACATGAAAGCAATGTACCCTACACAAACAATTGTACTATAGGCAGATTTGTGACACTACCACCGTAGAATGTAGAGCTGCCTGAATCGACTCTGTGCACTCGATGCCATCGTAATTCATTAGGTGACTCCGTTTGCCCCGCATTATTTATGGCTGCTTTAGGCTTTGTCCGAGCATACCGAGTTTGTAGGTAACTCAAAGAGAGCTCGCATGTTAAAGAAATAGCAAGGATATCTGAATAGAATATCTCCGGTCAAGGTTTTGCAAGCTCGCTACAATGTTTTTCAAAGAAGTTATTTTTAACTACAGCTGAACCAGCTACAGATTTATTAAATGGCTACTAAAATAGGTGGCTTTTTACGAAGGCTTCTAAGTAGTTATTAAAATATTATAAAATTAATAGTTGGAAAACTCATCTAAGATGTATTTTATGTAAGAGTCTGGTCCAGATAGACTGGAAACAGACTTTAATAGCTTTTTTACTAGCAGTGTGTCTAATTTATGCGACTTCCAACCTTGAAAGTAACTTAGAACTTAAGTGTTTGCAGAAACTATTTAATGGGATATCTGTCAAAATATGGCAGTCGGCGTGTTGTTATTTTGCAATGATGATGATGGATGATGATGGGGCTGCGGGAGGCTTGATTTCCGGGAAGGTCCTGGGCTCAGATAATTGCTGGGCGGCGGGCTCGCATCCTTGGAGCATAAGTCAAGGTGACGCGCGTAGCAAACAGCACGGAGCGTGTTCGCGCATTAGTTGCGGAAACGCTGGATATCATAACGAAAATTATAGGTTGTGTAAGTTTTATAGTGCGAATAATCGTTCGTGTGAGAATTACCCAGGAGGCGTTGGCGCGGAAAGTGATGCTGAGGCAATCCCGAGGGAATCCGGAAGCGCTGCGGAGGCAACACTAATTGTGCAATTGAGCTTTAGCCACGGCCGCGGCCGCTCGCTGCAGCGCCGCTGTGAACGCACCCGGACAATAAAATGACGACTCAAGATTCCCAGGGGCAGTTTTTACGTTACATTTTCCTGGACGAGTTAAATCACAAGGTATTTTTCTGCTGTAAAAAGGGAAACTATGCATAATCATTAGCCCCTACCATGCATGACTACATAAAGAAATTGCCTAAAAGATTTTTGCATTATAAAAATAGCGCACTAATTTCCCCTGGTGCTACGCTCTTTTGCTTTTTGCAATGCAAAATCGTTTTGTCACGGTTATGAATGTGTTGACATATCACCCATTGAAACCTTCGCAAACGTGCGCGAACCTTCATAGTAGTGACGCCTCTTTTGACTTCTAGAGCTTGCTTGGAGCTGCTTCCATTTTATGTGGGCATATAATTGGGGCATCATTTTATTAAAATCAAAACGAATAAAGCGCATTTCCTGTAATCGAAAGCCAATAAAAAGTACATTCTCTATATCTATCTTTCTTATGGTAAACAAACACTCCACACGTCTGACTGAGCACCGAGTCAATATTGTCAGAGCCAACAGCGATAACAAAGAACCGCACAACTGGTTGCTAAACACGGCCCTCAAACAAAACATTTAAACTTATGAAACACATAAAAAGAATTGTTTTTCTTCATCCTTCACCTCCAGCCGGGATTGTCCCTAATGCTGAAGGAAATAAAGATGATAGTAGTGTACCAGCAAATGATATTTGGTCGTGAGAAAGCAGCGATCGGCGCCGCAGATGAGGCATTGAGATTGAATTTACGATATTTCAAAATCACGTTCGTAACCTTGAACCTGTGGGAAGGAAATAACACCTCAAGATGACACTTATTGGCTATTTATTATTAGAAGTACTAAGCAAAAAGAAATATAAAACTGCAGGGGGTAGGTATAAGTTACGAAGCGATAAGCCGTCTTTCTCTATAGACCTAAGTATTTGTATTGCTCCAAAAAAGACGAAAGAAAACATCGCGACAAAACCAACACGTCATGAGTGGCTGTTGATATGTATGTGAAATAGCTTAAAGACTCTAACTAAATTTCCTAATAAAAGCTAACTCAAAGTTCAGTAACGACTGGCCCATAGTGGAGACTTGTCATGTATGAGATGGATGCTTGGCACAAAGTAGATATTAGAATCGCAGAAGATTTTGATAGATTCCCTGGCTAGCTCACAAGGGATAATTGCCGTGAGACCATATATACATCCATAACCACACCTAACAAAACGAAGCCACAAGTCCAATCTAAAGAAGCGCAACGACCTCAAAGCTCTATAATTAATTAATTTTAACGAGACGCACGTAGTAAAGACGTGGTAATATTAAGAGGTTATTATCCCGAGAATTATGTGCGATTATAACGGAAAATCATTTCGCATTGAACACAATGCACGTGCAGTTATTTTTCCACGGCTGCCAAAACAGGTACAAAACCATTTCCTATTATAATCCCATCCCATATAGTTTCAATGTCTATCTACGTTATATTAGAATTAAGTATTTTTTTATTTTCAATTTATTTGGGTCAACAAACAGTGATCACAATGTAGTATCATACAGCTTATAGAAGATAAACAAAATCGCGATTGGCCCACAGGAACCATCAATTACAGCCATCTAAAGAGACGTCAAATAGTGATCTTAAAGCCTTGAGCAGGTTTTAAAAATAATGTTTCTGAACACCTATTAGGAAAGATTTTATTTACAAACGTTGGAGTTGACAAACCCCTAAATTTTTACCCGAATTCGCAAGAAAAGCAGGCCTTATTCTGGGCAATAAGCTTTAGGAACCAAAAGGTTTTTTTTCAGTTATTTGAGGGAAATTAGTTTTTTTAACGATTAATAACTGCATGTAATTTTTGGATTACAAATATTGATCAGGATATTTGTGCGTAAATCAAAATTACTCAATTTTCTTAAACAATATCCGGCCAAGAAAAAAATACTACCTAAGGCACGAACTGTTAACTTCTGAACAATACAAAACAACAGCCTACAAGTATTTGAAGTCTCAAATTTAAATACTGAGTAGGTAATTGATTACAACGAAGTTCAGAGAATTGAAATTATTGCGCAACAGTGTTGAAAATACTGATTTCACTAAACATCTTGCCGATGAGGGGTTGTCGGTTCGGACATCGAAGGAAAATTATAGGTTTACGACGGACGAGGTGCCTCCTCGGCCTGACACCTCGCCGGCCGATCCTCGTGTAGCAGAGCCACTTATAACGGGAACTCACCCTCGCCTCCATGCTGGAGCTCGATCTCTAGGGGTAATTGCTTAAACACATAACCACTGATGTCACGACAGCGCGGGCCGAATCAATAACGTCACGCCTATCCGCTGAGAAAACTATTACCTTGTGGCTTCTGCTCGCTACAAGTTACAACTTACGTACACGGATAAAAAAGTTCTTAGGTCAAGACAATTATACTTAGTCCAGCCCTAAATCATGTCACCAACTCACAAGTAGGGCCTTATTTTTACGAAAACTTAAAATGAAGAGTTTCTTTTATTATATTAACGGAGTATAAAATGCAAATATACGGAGAAATATTAGCCAATATTAACCGAGTAGCTAATAAATATAACATAAAATATATTTAAAGTGTCCACCTTATTGCCTTCACATACTCTATTGGATGGTCCGGCCACAAATGGATTTTCCTTATTATGGGGAACAGCGATTGTGTATACATAATATATCGTCCATGTAAGAATTTAATCGAGACTTAAATATCAACGATTTCTTAATTAACACGAGAGCACATTCTTAAATAAACAATTTTGGCAATCACGTGTTGAATGGAAAACTATATTTAATAAGGATCTGAGAATTATTGTTATCAGTGTAGCCGACCTACCGCTAGCGCTGTGCAGCGAGCGAGCAATCATCATTAAATCTACATTAATTACCGAAGTGCACTGAATATGCTGTTGGGATAATGTCTTCCTCCCTTTACAATTTGATTAGCATGAGCTGCCAGTGTTATGGATTTGTCAATTTAATGTACAGTGGAAGCACATCAGGTGTTACCACTGATGTGTAGACTGTACTACTAGTGATAATGACCACAGTTGAATAAAAATTCCTACAGTGGGGCACGTACGGATCAAGTCACCACGCAAATGATTTATCGGTTGCGCCCTGCGATTGTGTCACCTCAAAAAACTCAAAATTTCTCTTGGAGCCTATAAACCTGTCTTTAAAATTCTGCACAAAAAGACTTTAAAACACCCTAACCAGAGACGACGAGTCAATTAAATGCCACTCAGAATGGATCCGACAGCATCTCGACAAAAGGACCCCTATTAAACTTCATCAAAACGTCATAAGTATTTAAATACGCTATTTTCTTGTTTAAAAATGCATCAACAACGTCCAGGCGATTCGTTCTGTCAATTTTACGGGGAAACAAACTTTGTAAATAGCAATTCTTTGAGAAAAAAGACAAACGCTTAGAATCCTATTAGATTCCAATAGTTTTGTTGGGTAATTGAGATTTAGTTCGTTCAACTCATCATCACCGAGACGGAAAACAAGCAACTGCCAATAAATGGACGCTGAACTAATCGAACACGGGTTTTTACTGGTATTTTTCTATTATACTATGCCATTTTATGATTATTTTGTAGTTTGATGGGTTATTTCAATTATTGACAAAAAAATCCCTCATGAATATTTTTATTATTAGGTAAGTGACCTAATAATTATTATTTTTTACACTAATGGGCATTGTAACCTATGAATCAGCTCATGACTTGTTCATACTTTGACAATAAATAGGTACCTTTTTTAAGAATATAGATTATAGGTATATTAAGATTTAAGGTGCTTGATGTGATAAATGTAATATTTTGTAGAAATGACTCACTAAGTTTTAATTCTAAAATAAATGTAATGATTTTAATTTTTCTTGCATGCACGCTACATGCGATGCGAAAGTATAAATTTTAAAATACGAGTATGAGAACGACCGTTATTCGAACCTTTCGTGGCACGCTTCTTTAAAAAAAACTTATGTGATTATTGCTAAGATGTTTTAACTTTATATTTCATAAAAATAATAGACTTCTTAGATCATAATATTAGAAATCTAATTGACTATTTTATGATTTGCAATAAAACATTTCTTTTATGAAAAGTTAATCCAAAACTATAGGAAACATAATATAATTAAATAAAATATTTTATTGTGGTACTTTCTAATTCTACTGTAATAGGTACGTACTTAATTAATTGCTCTATTATCATATCTAATATAAGAATAAGTATCATACATAACAACAAAAACGGCCAAGTGCGAGTCGGACTCGCGCACCGAGGCTTCCGTGCAACAACGCTAAATGTGTTGAAGAGAGGTCACTTCGGAATTTTTTAATGTGGATTTGGTAAAGGCTAGAAGGAAAATATATGCACACAATATAGATGAAATGTAGCTAAATCACATATATTTTTTGCAAGGCTCTAGGTGCTGCTACAAAAGAGTAGATGGTCTTCAATGACTGTGGTTTGGCTCCCGTAAGCCCCTTAACCCCGTAACTCTGGGGCGGTACTCTAACGAAAAGATAAACTAGATTTTGAGACCACTTATCTTTGCCATTATCAAAATATTATGTATATGCATCGACGTCATCGACATACTCCTGATTAGTTGATCACCTACAAGTATTATATAAGTTTGTAGTAGGAAAAAAATAATTTTTGGGAGATGGTAATTTCAAATTTACAATTTTCGGATTTTTTGCTTTACTTGTGCTGTAAGATCTAGCTTCTTACCAAACATGATTCTAGGTCAACGGGAAGTACCCTATAGGTTTTGGTTTTCTTGAATTTCATACAAATATGTGAGAAAATGCGACATAAACGGCCAAATCTTTTGATTGCGTTGACGTAGAAGTATGATTTTTTCACAAATTTTTAGCCTTTCTAGAAATTTTTCATCATTTAAATTTGTTCCCCGAGCATGGCATAATGCATACAACAAATTCTGAATTATAATCAGCATAACAAAGCTTATCTATTACTGCACGCATCGTTGGTATAATTCTTAATTTCCTTAGAAATTGCCTACCATTAGTTTCTATGTAATACCACCAACAGCGAAGCAATTCTCTGCATAATTGCTGACAATATTCCGAATGTTAAAGGGACGACGGGCGAGGATGCGACGCGACGGCATGGTCTACATTTTATATTTTATTTTTATTCCATTGCTATTGCGGTTGACTATTACGCGGTTATTTTTAATGCTGCATTAAAACGATAGCGGGGAACATTTTTATCGTAATCGCTGTAATCAGAGGACTGACGACCACCGAGGAGGCTCGCGATGCCATTTCATGGGCACTCACGGATGTTAGATGACCACATCAGTGACACGACTGAAGTGTTTAAGACTACAGCCAATTTGTTTTTAGTTTTCTATCTTGACGTATGAAGCAGAGTCAAGGTATGAAGGGTTACCTTAGGCGTGGCTTATTAATTAAAAAAAAATTTAAATAAGGATTAACGGGCTTAATGATTTAGTGATCCCTCCCATCCAGCTTATTTGATAAGTTTAAGCAGTCGTTTGACGCTAAATCGTGTTTAATTATATGATATTCTTAAACCATTGCTTTAACCACCGTCTTTATGTTGCGTTTATCTATAAGAGCCTACTAGTTTTATTTGGCCGGCGTGTGCGGTCCTATTACTGCTTTTATTCAAAACATCGCAGTCATGCACCCGTTCAATTAAATGCCCACAGAGCTCCGTAGCATATCCCAACGAAAAAAATATTCATATCGCTCGAATCCCCATACTTTTTCTTTTGCAGCTATTAAAGTAATACGTTGATTTATTTTTTATGAAAATAAAACCGTGAATTTTATTTTATCGACTCGTATCGCCATCGGACGTAACTCATCGGACGTGAAACAATACCGATAGCTATCGTCGAATGCGGTTAAAAAAAGTTTAAAGAATGCACCTGGAGGCATAAGTGCGGCATTTTGCATGGTTCATTTTAAGTGCAGTATTGAAATGTTCAATGGAACATTAAATATGTTTTAGTGTTCAGTCTAGCGAGAATTTTTAGGTAAGTAATATATAGAGAAAACGCGGTATGAAATAGATACCAACTCGTAAGTTGTGACGACTCACAGCTTTAAGAGTATTAATATTAGGAGATTCTGACTCAGCAGAGATGAACATAATTATGATTAACATATGATTCGTCTTGATTGTAGGAGTTACATAGGCTATAAAAATTTGATCAAAGCAATGAAGGGTGTTTTTTTGCAGTCGGGTTTTTTGTTTTTAATTACTTTCTACTGGTTTCAATCCTGTAGTGAATTTTATTTCAGATCACACTGACTACATAGGTACTACATTCTTGATTCTGTGGGTAAGTTCACTTTTTCGTGTAAAATAGTCATTGCCTACGACTGCGCATGCGTGCAAGCTAACAGCAAGCCTGTGTGACGTGCCACCAATTAACGCGGCTTTCAAACGAACATGTTTAGAACGGGGATGCGGCGGCGGCGAACCCTTTCAAGTTTTACTTGTTTTTATTTCAGCACATACTCTAATATTTGATCTCAGCAGGCCCTCGCGTGCACACTGCATACAGCGGGCAACGTCAAGTTCACTAAAGTTAGAATACTTTTGTTCTACGTTTACAAAGTCCTTTGTCTTCAGCTAAAGCTGAATGAAAATATTAAAAAAAATATTATGTAATTTATTAGCAGCACATGCATTCATAAATTGTATGAATCATTATCGTGTAATGATAAATTAAAATAAGACCCAAGGTTGACTTCTATATCCAAACATTTAGGTATAGGTAGTTGATTAACTTATTACAATTGAGGGATTTGGTGAAGGAACAACAAATATGTATAAAGAAAACATTTCAAAATGTCAAGAAACAGGCACACAGTTTGTGAATACAGTAAATTGGCCCAGTCATAAGGAAAGCATTTATGCAAACTTATGGAACAACTCAGACAATTTTTGCAGGTAAGTCTAGAACTTCTATTTTTATTTATTGTAAGAATAAATTAGCATGTATGCAATAATTGCAGACGGGTTGCATGCCCGATCCTCAATGGGAGATATTACAAAGGCTCATCCTTCAAGCGCGCCGCATCGCCTCGTGAGCAGAGAAAAAACTACGACAACCTTTTGGACAAGCGAAGAATTCGCGTCGACCGCAACAAGAACAAATTGAGCGCGAACTATTGTGCGCTACGATTCGCCGAGATAACTCCCGTGTCGAGAGCGCGGCGCCCGGCGTCCGTCCGCCGGCGCGCCGGACGTCCGCGCGGGCGCACCACGACCGTCTACTCGAGCTAGCTCAACAGCCACAAGTCCATTGCTGCTGTGCTTCAGTTCCTTTGCAGTACCTCAGCTTGGAGGTGGCAATGTAAGCGAGATTGTAGACTGGTGCCGTGGAAGCGGTTCCTGCGCTGGAGCGGCGGTGTTGAGCGCGGGACGCGTCACTGTTATAAGGGGGGGGTCCCGGGCTCCGCGCGCTCAGTGTGCCCGTGTGTCCCGTGTTGTGTGAGCGCAGTCCCGCGAGAGCCCGCACTTGTCCGCAGATACCCGCTTACGGCCGACACCATGCAGTTTTTATTGGCCACCTGCTTCGTGCTGTGCGCAGCCACCCTCGGGCCCGCAGCAGGTATGTTGTCATCGTATGAATTTTACATATTTTTTTCTAACCAGTGATAAGGATTCAATTGGGAGCACCTATTAAATTGATGAAAAATGATAGAATGTATTGATGTCATGTCGTAAATCCTCAAATAGATAGTTGCTATTCACTGAGCTGATAATGCATCTCCTTCAATACAAAGTCAAATCTTTTATTGCAATCACGTGCTTTTTAGGTGACACTTCATACCTAACGCACGAGCATGATAGGATGGCATAAACACATTAATGTTTGGTAGAGTCGGTAGAGCCACAAATATGTGTATATTGTACATTCGGCAGCATATTAATGTAGGTAGCACTTGGAGTGCGATTTCAAAATGTTATCAATCACGCAATGGATAAAAAGTTTCAGGTAAAATATTTTTCATTGATATAAGAACGGCCTGAAATGTTGTTATTTCGACTGTACCTCCGTAGGTTACTTTACTTATAAGTTTAATTGACAAATAAATGACCTTGTCTTCCTATGTTAAATAAATGATAACAAAAATTATGACGATTCTGTAGGGTGGTCAACTAATTATTTAATTTTGGACAATCGCAGGTAAATACAGTGTAGCTTCTTCCTGATATTGAAACCTGCTGGTTTCGTGTGCTTTCGTTTACTCATCATGTTGCTTGAAATCATAAAAGATTGTAAGTAATATTAATTCTGGTTACACCGGAAAGGCTAAGATGGCGTAAGTAGGTACATAATACCTAATACTTAATTGAATTATAGAATATACAATTTTCAGGAGAAGTCAATGCATATTACTGTGGATACTACTTACAATACATATTACCATGGAGAGTTCATGACACAACAATTATTAACGCAAATTCGCAACACATTTGGAACCTGATTATTGGGAATTAAAAGGTATTAAAAGAACAAAGTTGCGTAAGTTAGAAATTAGCTCATGAATTTTTCATTGTTTCCAAGCTCTGAAAGTTCTTATACAGTCAGACTCAAATGCTATTAAGTATAAAACCTAACTGCTGCATAACATAAGCGAAACCGGCTGGAAATATTCCAAAAAAGTGTGCAAAAAGTCGTATCGTAAAAGGGTGAAACCAAAAGCGGGTTTGGGCTGAGTGGCAGGTCCATCACTCGACAAACCTTCACACGGATACGTAGATAAATGAATAGTTGAATATTTGAACAGCATATATTTATCTAGGCATATCTATGTACATTGTGGTGTAAGTATGCAAAAATTTACGATCAGAAAAATTCTGTTTCCTGAAGAATTCAGGGTTTGTGTAGTGTACCACTAAATAGAAGTATCACGCGAATCGAAAAAAATCATCGATGACTGTCATAACTTATCTAGCTTTCCTTACACTTCTGACAAACATGGATTGTCAAAAGTGTAAGGAAACGAACCAGTTATTTATTTGTTCCAAAAATATCTGACCGAAATAATATGAACGCCGTTATTTGACGTCAAATAATAGCTATCTCTCTAGAAAAATCCAAAATAAACTAAAAAACTATATACAAAATAACTATTCCTGCCGAATAATTGCTAACTGACTGACCCTTTATCTGAAGATTGAAAAAGTCGTCCCGAAGAAGTATTCTTGACAATGAATAATACAGGAAACTACATGTTAGACAAACTAGTGAAGAAAGACCTTCAACTCTGATAAAGTTCCATTAAAAAAAGTAGTCAAGATAGTATTTGGTAACAATAATCAGGTCTCAAGTTCTCAACAATAAAAAATCATATTACTTTCCAAAGAAAGCATAAAACTCCATAAAGCTTAGACGTTGTAACGTAGCATCTGGTTGTGACCTACAGGTCTTCGACCTTCATTGTTCAGCTTTCATTAGAGTACAATGGTACGCTCACCGCGCCGCGCCATCAGCCCTTCTAAAGCCTCCATTAGTTTTTAATTCTCTGGGAATGCAATTCTATACTTCCTGTAAAGGCGTGCTACGAGTTTACGTCGGTATTTATGTCCGTACTAAAAATAACTAAACGTAACGAAGAAAGACGCGAGTTCGTTCGCGTACAGAAATAATTTAAAATACGATTTATAAACATTTTAAAATAAATATGTTTTTATTCAAAGTAAAATGTTTATGAGCATGGAAATGATTATCAACGAGGTTATATTACTGCAAAGTTAAAAGCACTAACGTCTGGAAATGCGAACGCTTATCTCGATGGAATAAAAAAAATCAAGCAGAACAAGTTTGTGGTTCTGCAGGTTACACGCAATAAACCGTCCTGTAATGCGTTGTACCTCGTACGTAATATCAACAAAGCTTATGATATCGAAGGCTAAGCCATAAAGCGGGCAGCAGCCCGTTTCGCGTGTGTTGACTCAAGTGCGCCGGCGCACGGCGCTCGTCGTGGTATGCGACAACTCGACAAGCGAACAATGCGACAGCCCTCCGGCGGCCGTACAAGACCCTCTGCTGCAAACATGCAGCCTTTGACTCTTTTAGGACTTGTTGCAACTGCTCTATGACTATTATAAGTTTAAATTCTTGTTGGTTTTCTTTTTATGGGTTGTATACTTATGTTGCAATTACGTGGGTCGGATCCTGTGGTGTTTTGTTTCTATATGCAATTGGTATTATGATAAATTCAGATCAGGTGTCATAATTATTTAAAGTTTTACTAAACTTAAAGTGGATAAGATTGGTAGTAGTCAGTGGATTGCTATAATTGTTTCCAAGAAGTTAATTAACGCCATAGAATTCATAACTGAGTTCTTTAACCAATATATCGTTTACAAGGCATTGACAGAATTCGACGATTAGCAGCAATCAACATCGCATAGCGATTCTGCTAATGAAGCATATCCGCGGTTATTGGACAGGTTATCGACAGGTCGGCAAAAACCGTTGAACGGAAGTCGGTGTTGATAAAAAATGGTGAGGGGGTGCGGGAGCAACAGGTGCGTAGTTCATCGCCCCTCGTCTAGTTGCCCGCCGCCGCCGTGGACCTAGGCCTGTTAGTTCCATGGAATATTGTGTTGTCGAGTACGCGAAGAGCACTCGTAATACTGGTACGGGTACCGTAAACGATGCGAGATGCAATTCCGATAGTCGTTGCGGGAAAAATGTATTTTTTACTTTCTGCAATTTCTACGTTACCCCTGACGCAACTGTTTTATGTACTTAGTTTCAATCGTGGATATTTTGCAAGAAATGTGCAATTCATTTGTTCAGAACCTATGTCAATAAGGTTTAGTAAATCCTTTTTGATAATTCATTCGTTAGATTTTATAACAATAATTCGTACCTAAGCAGTGCAGGTGTCATTATTATTAACGACTGAATTGTATTTATAAACATTTACTTTATTGTTATCATAATATCGCTACGTAAGAAATGAATGAGTCACTAGAATGATACAACTTTGTTTATTATTTTAATAGACTCTGTAATTGGAAATCGCAGTAAGAATTGTCTTTTCCCATAGCATCCTATAGGTAGGTTAAATAAGATTAGCTTTATCTTGCCGAATGTTGAAGAATGGTTTAAGTACCTATATATACTTACAAACCATCGAGTATAGTAACAAACTGGATGAGAGAGTTTAATAAATATATTTGTTAAATAAAATGACAATAAAATTAATGTCCGCCATTTTACAAAACTTTTATTCGCGATTTTCTTTTGTTTTCGGCCAGCATCCGACTAATCCACCCACCAATGAGATTTTATGCTTGGGTGGAGCAACTCAAATCTTATTAGGGCAAATTCTCGTAATGGATGGATATAAGTGGCCAGTGTCATAAAAATTATCATGCCTAAATATTAAGTAAGTAGAGGTAGTATATATAATATTCATAGGTTTCAATGAGTTTTGAGATTTAAATCATAAAGAAGGGTTAATCTGTAAATCTATCGGGGAGTCGGGTGCCGAAAGCGTCTAAGCGTTATTTATAAGGGTTCTTAATTTTTTTTGGTCTCTATAATTCAAAAGTAATGCGGTTAGAGCAACAGGTGGTCGGATATTGTATCAAATTACTGAGCAAAGGATTAGAATTATTATTTTCGTTGCGTAATTTTTCGACAGAGGGTAGGTGGATTCATCTATCAAATTGTTGATACACAGTAGAACCCATTCTAAGATTCAAATTTTCTCAAAAACTTCGTAACTGTTCTTCTTTTTCTAATGAACAGTTTAGAGTGCAAACTATGCCATTACAAAGTACCAATTATAGAAGTAGTTTTAGAAGTTTTTAAGAAAATCTGAACAATAATGAGGCTCCCTATGTACTTATTTCTCTGAGTTAGATCGTACGCGATATCTGCGTAAAAAGTAGCGACGGAGACGATAGGCAATAGTCAGCCTAATGAAATATGTTCATACTTATGCATGTTTACCATGTAAGCACTTGTTCTATTAGTTTCTTACTGCCCTTGCCTGAATGATTTGTGGTTGACGTTCATCATTATTAGAGTTGCTGGCTGTATTATGCGTCTTGTTTTTATTGTGCTGTCCAAAAGGCATCTTATCATTGTAACGACCCGGCCGCACGGGCTCGTTAGTAATAAATTTCAATGGAATTAATAGCATTCGCGAACATTTTGTTTGTCTCGTTGGTCGGGCCGGGGTCGGCATCGGGTTTGATTACTAAAAATAGTCTGGCAGATGCATTCCCGGCGTGGCAAGGAGAAGTAGGGATGCAAACGTCGGAGAGAAAAAATATCGATGGGATGTATCGATGTTTAAAAAACTATCGATGTTGCAAAGGGAGTAAGAAATGGAGATATCTTTTCCTGGTACGTGATTTTTGAGGTGTGAATGTCGCTGCAGTATTGTATAAATGTTATGTTATGGTATAATACGATATGTATCCAATGCATATTCTCTGGCAATAAATAGATAGGTGTATCTTTATCATCATCAACCGAAAACATTGATGTAGGTATGTTTTTAATTAATTTTTTGGGTTAAATTATTTTGAACATCTGTTAAAGTCCAATCGATATGAACCAAAACATTGCTCCAAATAATATCTATTTTTATATTCGAAATCTAGTTTGCGAACATCGATGTATCGTATGCATCCCTACGGAGGTGGCGGGTGGGCGGCGCGCGCCGACCTTGGGCTCGTCTCCTGCGAGTTCTTCGCTCGCCATTATCTCGATCCCTTTTTTGCGTTTCGATCGTTATCCGACCGCGAACAATCCGATCGATGTTCCCACGAACGCGAGCAATCAACAACATTCGATAGACGCTCAAATTGCACATTTTTTACGGTACATTAACTAAGAATAATTTGAAGACCATCCTGTGGCTTCGGAGATTCCTTTGAGTCATCAGCTCCTGAGATTACTTTAAATGCCATCGGCTCGTCTTTGACGTAAGCCGATTAGTGAGTAATAGAGTTCAACGATTCAGTGGTGGGTAGTAAGGCACTGCTTCTTTGATTGTTGTTTTGCGATTGAAACTTAAGGCCGAGAGGGTTACAGGAATTTTTACTCTGCAATTTTTCCCAGTTTTCTTTCTATACTTATTATTTGATTACTAATATCGATCAGGTTCCAGAGTGTTTCAATATCAACTTATATAGGCTGGCAGTCCGGTAAGGTTTATGTTTATGGTAGGTTTGAACTTGCGCCATGGCCGTGATATGTATTCAAAGGCAATAGCGCGGAGTAAGGATTAAGAGAGGAGGTAGTCCTAATACGAAGTATGCAGTCGTCGCTAACTAACATTGACGATTTCACCTCACCCCGCATCCGCCCCAGCAGTGCGACACCATTGTGGATGCTGAATATTTTAAATTTCATACTTAAATCAGCCCACGTGATTATGCTGAAAATACCTACAACTGATTAGTTTTTCGACAGGTAATTGTAATTAGGTAATGCCAGAGAAATTAAGGATCAAAGTCGTCCTACATCCCTTTATGATATTTTATGTATGTATTCTGTGTGTGTATGTATGTATAAGTATATGTATTTTTTCATTAATTAACAGTCCGCTCGCCACATTTTCTTAAATATAACGTGGTAATCTGTTATTGGCCATACTATTTAGCATGTATCATTATATTTTAATTTTGTATCGCTGTTGATTACCCTTGTACCAATAAAAAAAAAAAAAAAAAAATGACTAAACTAATTTATTACCTACGTATAGTACGTATGTAATTAGATCAGATTCCCAATTTTCAAATGCCTGAATTATTTTATCTTTTAACTATGTTTTCATAAATTTAACGGTAGGTTACTTTGCTTGAACACAAAATAAATTCATGGTCATTGGTTTCTTCAATGGTTTGTCCTATTATTTATGGAAAGTGACTTAACGGCAGCAGCTCCTCTTATTCCGTACTCCGTGGGCAAACGTACTCGTAACTAAGGTGCGCGGCGGCTGGCGGGCATCGACTGGTTCGGATTATGTAATGTACAAGTAATGCTATGTAAGTGCAATTGCATGCGCGACGCAACGGGCTCGGCGCAAGCGCATGGCGCCTACCGGCTGCGGTTACATACCCTTATGCCGAGGTCATCTGACGTCTATGGAATTTGACATTTGTAAGAGTGAGCTCAAAACTGTGTATGAATCCCAACCGTAGAGCTTGCTTTTGATAACTAATAATTGATCAGGTTAATTTCAAAACCCCCGCGATAACAAATTGTACTTACATGGCAACAACCCTTGGTCCTTAAATATTTTGATATAGCTGTGTGTGTTTATAAATACGTACATATTTTACATTATTATAGTTAGTTTTATTATAAAGAAGAAATAAAAAGTTACGACGTGTCGTAAACCGACGTAACACGATATTTTAAGTTACTAGGAAAGTTGGTACGAATACCTGACTTCATTCTACCAAGCAAGGGATAAGAATATAAAAGCTATTAACAATTTTAATGTCTTTATAATTCTGTTCAAATGTGCGTCTGTTGCTGCTCTCGGAATACAAAGTGTCATTTAAATCTCGGACTTGAAAGCCGTTTATAAGTAGTATGCAGCGGGCATATGCAATATCAATGTATTATCTCCCGGAGAATCGCAATAAAGGATACCACCCGGAGAGGAGTGGTCACGAAAATTATGGCGAAGTTTGTGTTTATTAAGTTTAGGAGCCTACGGTCCGCTTACAATAAAGGATAACGTGAGAGTAACGTGAAGTTAACTTTTATTGCAAGCGGAACTGAGACTTAACCTGAGGAAGTTTTTAATTTGATTTCAGCATAACCGGTATAGTTTTTGTGTACCAATATCGATTAGGTTCCAATCAACAACTTATGAATCAAATCATCATAGTGTCGTATGTCCTTCTAGAGTGTGGCAGAGGGCGTTCACAGTGTGTTTCCAGCCGGCCCTATCCTGGGCATCACGCTTGGCTAATGTCAATCCATGTCTTCGATTCCACCATCATAGTGCCCCGCCACGTCTGCCTGGGCCGACCAGCTCGCCTTCTGCCGTATGGGTCCCAGTCAAGAGCTTGTTTGGCAATGTGATCTGGTGCTCTGCGAAGTGTGTGACCTAATCCAGGCCTATTTTCGGCGCTATATCTGTTGTTCAATTGGGATCTCATGACATCGCTCCCAGAAGTCTATATACTTACTTATTGACAAAATCCTTACTTATCCGCAAAACAAATGCAAGTAGTGTATATCCAATGTATACCCATATTCACCGGTTTGTCAGTCATTTAGGGTAAGTGTCCCATTTGCCTGAAGTTAGCTAGGATGTGCCCAGCATGGTGAGGTTCAGACTATTTCCGGTCTGCAATATTTTTTTTAGACTATGTAGGTAGGCTCAGATTAATGTATTTGATTTAATAGAGCCTTAGACTATCAATATATGATAATTTAGAAGAATTTGATGGCATTAACCTTAGTCAAGGTAATATATTCCTAATACTTAGCAAAGGTTGGCAATTAACCTGTCAGAAGAGGGTGCAAAAATTATCAGTTCTCGGAGGAAACTCCCTTCTCCGTCTGCAGTCGGGCGTGGAAACTAGTTTTTATTATGCAAAAGCTAAATGTACCTAAAGATATGCTTTATAAAAAAAGATAATTAGATATGTAAAGGTTCGCCGAGAACACGCAATAACTAGTTTTGTTTTGTCTAAAGAGTTTTTATTGCGTGTGGTTACGAACCATCAGGAACGCGCGTTCCTCCAATTATGTACAGTCAACCTATAAAAAATCATTTCAATTTACGTCGTGTTACCGTCGCATGAGCAAGTGAACCAATTGATGTGTTGTCGACAGTACCTCTATGATCTTCTTATTGGAGTAAGTTTGTAATAAAGTTAGTTTTTCTTTAGGATAACTCATGGGAGAGCTATTTTTCTACTTGAATTTGATGCAAGACACGAAAATCTAATAATGTTAGTTTAGGTAATTTTCTATAGCTAGAGATACTTATATGAGTTTCAAATTCATCAATCGTCAATTCATGTCTATGACTTTGTTTGAGTTAACAATCGTTTAAAACTAAATTCATAATTTAGCCACACATTTTTTGTTCATATACTTACCTACAATTGTTTAAAGTAATTAAATTGGTAACTACGATATCATCACAAAAGTAATTCTGTTAATCTAGGATCAATCTCTTTACAATTGATTTTTTTATATTAAATTGCTAAATTAAGTAATTAATTTAGGTAAGTATTTATTTCAATCAAGTTTTAAGTTTAATTTTTTATTATAGGTATTAGTTTTTATTGTTATTTGTTTGTATTTTTAGCTTATTACTAAGTGAAGTACCTGGTAATAGCAATGCTGATTTAATCGTTTTGTATTAAATTATCGAAGGACTTTTAGTATGGACATTGGTCCGTTAGTGTGAGCAACGCGTCCGGTGGATGAGCCTTGGCCGGATATCCACGCGGTGCGACAGCGGCGGCGCGGCGGCGGCGCCTGCGCAGCGTAATACGACGTGGAGTGCACTCACCCCTAGGCTAATAGGGATGGCAAGATTGAGAAACATGAGAGGATATTGACCAAACCAGGTCCACCCTATATAGAGCTGATAACCCAAGATTCAAAATACACTTAAAGATGTAGTTAAAGTCTCATTAAAATGTAAAATAGAAACTATTGTACAGTCGACAGCAGATAAATTTTTACTTTTGACAGTTCTTATTATTTGCGTCGTAAGACTTGAAATCGTACTGCAAGTGTTACCATGGATCTGCTGTCGACTGTACCTACCTATAGGTTTGTTTTGACGCAATAAAGTGTAGGGAGTCTGTAGTTATGTCTAACTCTGATGGTTGAGATTTTGTTAAGAAGTACACTAAATTTGAAAGCCTTATAAAGCTCTTACACTATCTGAAATGTCTCCATATTCCTAACCATAACCCAGATGATGAACCAATTAACTTAAGCCGGCATCCCTAAACTATTGTCTACTACCAAGCTAACACTGGTACCAGTCTTGGCTGCGACCTCGTACAGTCGACAGCACTGTGGTACATTAATCATTGCAAACTAGGCCGCATTACCGTCGAGTAAGTGTCCTGATGTCCTGCCGATCGTATGTTTGGACGTACATCAATATGCGGCGCGCGCGCATGACTCACGCGACGTGACCCGCCTCCCGACGCTCATTGTAGTCGCAGCGGTTGTACGTCTAGTCAACTACCACTTTCTAAATGTCCCTATAACGATATTTTATAACTTACATGTCGCTAAGAATTAATGAGCTTTAATACTTCCTCTATATATCAGATATCCTTTCAAGATTTGTGACAAAACTGATCAACCGCCAAATAACAAATTCCTCCATAAATACACGTCATTACAACTACAATACAGATTAATCGACTGAGCATTCGTTTTATGCCATTTTAGCGCTTCTAGTGTAAAGGTACCCATAATGCTGGTGTCATTGCCGCTCTGAATAGTTCAGACTTTGGACAAGGAACTGCTCAGATAGGGATCATTTCGGAAGTCGCTGTCCAATGTCCAGAATAAACTCCTTGTCTTGCGCTCCCCAATGTCTCGCGGTTTCAAGCGCGAAAGGCACAAGGGATGTAAGTAGTTGTAGTTTGATGTAGTCTTTTTCTTCTTGCGGTATCTCTGGACTAATGAAGGTTGACCGTCAGCCTCTGTTTTGAACATAATGGAACAGCTGTATCGATGTCCACTCTCACAATAGCGGAGTCGCGATTCCTTCTTTCTTCACTGCATTTTTCTTCATCTGTATGTAGGTAACCAAAACATATAGCGTGAAAACCAACTATGGCAACGTTTGCTGTTTTAGCAGCAAATATTTTTTGGTATTTGTAACCGTTACGTTTGATACTTATATAAAGCAAAACTGTTTTGCTATAAGTATAAAGAAAAAACTGTTTTGCTATATAATGCAAAACTGTTTTGCTATAAAGCCAGTTTTAACGCAGTTTTGCTTTATATAGCAAAACTTTTTCGATATTGGTAGCTGTTCCGTTTCCTATCGGTATTGTCTAGATACAAAAAATTAGATTAATATACTGGTCTCTTCACTTTGCTGCTAACAGCAAAACAGTTGTGCTAAAGATAACAAAAATACTTCAGTAAATAATTTAACAAAACTACATTTGGTTACACGTCGTTAGTCGTTCGTTACCATATTTTGATCGTCTTATTTTCCACGCTATATGTAAACAAAGTTTTGGTTACATACAAATGAAAAAATAAAAACAGTGTAGATGAATTTTTTTCGGTTCACGTAAACAACACGGTTTGGTTTTTCAATTTAGGTAAGTGGCAACCCAACATTTGATGCAACAAACCAAACTGAAAATAGCAAAACCAATTTTGTGCGTAATAGACAAACTCTTTTGTTAATTCAACTGAACTTTGGTAATTAGCCTATCAAAATTTTGCTATATCAGAAATAACTGAACTAGTTTGGCTATTTCGTTTTTTCAGAGTAACTCGCCTCCTGATGTAGGTAGAATGGGCTCGGCAGCTGATTCCGTGAGCCGCTGTTTGGGAGACGTAGGACACACGTTGTTTTCCAAATCAGAAATCCCTGTCACGAGACCGGAGTCATCGTTCTTTCATTGTTAGTTTTCAAAATTACCCTTTCAATAATATACCTCAGTAAAACCATGTAAAACCAAGCGCGAGAAGTAACAAAGTTGTAAAGGTAAATTGCCGTAGCTATTAAACAAGAGTATACCCTACTCGTACAGGGCAATGCATCAGTGAAAAGATCGTATAAAATGTAAAGCGAAGCACGCTGGCTGGTAATGCGCGACATCGTTTATGCATGAGGCTGCATTATGCATGAATTCCAATCGCAGGCTCCGCAGCTTCTAATAGTCGAGTGAAGCCCAATACATCGCGGCGCAGCCTCTTAACGAACACAATTGGCTGTCTGCAGCCGAAGGAAAGTAATAACGCTTCTAAAGGGCACGGGTTTCGCTTATTCATTCTAATCGATGAGTTCTTCGACATAAAAGCGTTGGGGAGTAAAATTTTATTCATTCCACGAACATAAGTACACGTACGTTTTAAGTGAAGGAAACTGCATGTCATTTGACATCCTGTCTAGGAGAATATAGGAGTCTACTCTATAAAGTATTTAATAGCTGCATCGTATACATAATATGCGTAATCATGTTCTATTAGAGATACGTTAACACCCTAATGATATACGAAATTAGCAATAAATACATTTCTATCTGGCGATAAAATTCTTGTCTGAGAGACGCATCTATCAGTCTCTAAGTCAATTAATGAGCCTACAACTAGTAGGTATGCAAATCAGATCAGCGCTGTTAATTTTCCGAGGATCGTTTCCACTAGCGTTCGACACGCCACAGGATGCATTTAATTACGGTTTATTAATCGTCTATGCTATGGTTATTAATAAAACTTGCTCAGGTTCGTAGACCGGAGAGTAATCGAATCGCCAATGGCCATATCTTCAGAGAATTCATTTGGCGAGTTAACGTTTTCATGGTGCGTTTTGATTTCACGCGCAATAGTTAATAATTAATTTGTTGTTGTACGAGTATTAGTTATGCTTTGTACGTATCTTACGCTCGTTTCTTGTTATTACTTTTGGGTTGTTTTAGTACCTATCATCGTGTTGAGGTCTTAAACTATTCAGAGATTCGCGTCGATGCTTTTTAAAGTGCATGACACTGCACTTCCAATCATGCTTCAATCTATTATCTCGGTGTAATGACCGGCGGTGCGCCCGCGCAAGCTGCTAGGCTCTCACGCCGTATTTACAGTTGAGGCGCCATTGACTCTATCTATTGCAATTAGAATTTTTTACAGCGTTTTCCTATTAAGCTGGCTTAAGGATTACGGGAATCACTTAAGATAAGTACGCTTCAGTGAATCTGTGGGTTTCCGACACTTTCAGTTTAATGATAATTTGTGATTCTTATTTGCGGGTAACCGCAACAAAACATAGGCTGCACTGGATTTAATTAAGTACGTCATAAAGTCATATGATAACCAAGCGGTGGTCCGCCTCTGACCGCAAAACATTGTGAGTCGTAAATGTGACACACACGAACGAGCGCACCGCAAAATACGTTGTGCTTAGTCTTGAATGATTTGAGTATTCTGTCTGTGCTATTTGTCGCATGAATGGTATTACGTAGAAAAAAATATGGCATAAAATTTATTCTGTTTGAAATAATTCTTGAAGCGAGGGTATTTGATGATTTGTAGTTTTGATAAAAAATAAATTGTTTTATCTACTTACAATCAATTGCAGAAATCAACACCACTGACGGTTTTATTGCAATTTAGGTACCTACGTTTCATGAAGATTGGGGAGGCAAATTTTGAATCGAACCAACAGAAACTAGGGGTATAGATAGACATTTACCGTAACAGATAAAAAACTAACCTCATAGCAAATGTTGTCAATGTGCTTCAAATGTAGTAAGTGCATTAATTCAACCGTTGTCACGATAAATAATCAAATCTCAGATTTTAAAGTTGTCAGTTGAAGTGAACCGAATGGGTAAAAGACACGAAGGAAATAAATCTGTATGGAGATATCCGCGCTCTATGGAGAGAGCCTAAAGTATATCTTGTACGGGGACAGGTCTCCACCTCTGTGTCACTTTCAATCTCATACGTCGACTTCTATTGGAAATTCAAACAAACGAGTGGCAGATTCGAAAATTTGTCAAGCAAGAGTGGAGTCTGCGATGTAAATATGGCTTTCTCCATAGGCCTTCCTTGCTTCATGATAAAAGACAACTTGTGCAACAACAGAAGAGCGGAGGCGTTGATCTTGTTTCAAGCAAGATGAATGGCCGCGGTACTCGACTCGATGCCTCTCGGGGTCATATTCATTTCGTGGCAAGATTCATTGTCAGATATGTCTTCTATCAACACAGGGGACTAAACACAAGTGGACAGCACATGAATGGTTATACAATTTTTGGAGCTGAAGGGAATGAAATATTAAGTTCAAAAGTTTCACAGTCAAATTTTAAAGTCTATGCATATTTTTGGAGCTTATGGGAATTGGGAATAAACGCAGATTTGTCTTGGAGTGGCTGGGAATATTTTTTGGTGCGCGAGCGAATGAGATATTTCAACTCATGATTGAAATAGGAAAATTATACATACGATTATAAATCTTATGACTTATCTTCTTATAATATTCAACAACGATACAACAAACCAAAGTTGTAAACGTGATGTAGGTATACCAGTAACTCAAAGTGCTAACACTAGGTACCTACTTACTTTTAACAAAGGAACGTATCACCAAGTTAATGAACACACATCCCGTAAACAATAAAATGCAAGGACACAAAGTAACTAATTGAGAGTGTAAACGCAGATATTTTTTTCTTTTTACATTGTGGTTTTGTCAGTCATTGCATGGTTCGTGTACAAAATAAATTAGAATATTTAATTTAAAAAGCTCTTAGGGGAATTCTACCTTATGACAATGGGAATATATATTATATACATATATTATAGGTACTTAACCTATAGTTAATTAATGACATATATATGGACGATGTCTTTGCATATTTTGGCACTGTATTGACATTTCTTATAATTCATTCATCTCTGGGTGTTTTAACCTAGGAATAATTGTAAATTTTCTTTGTTCTAGCCCAGAGGATAACGACTATCCAGTTGGACGGCGTACAATACTTCATCTCAAGGATGAACCCCTACAGTCCAGAGCTCAACTATTTCCTAGCATACCAATATTGCAGGTATGACAGTCATTTTATATAATACTAATATGTATAATTCACACAATCGAGGTTTTATGTTGTAAAGAAAGAGATACCTAAACAAGTTCTAGATGCAGTATTTACTTAATTGAAAATTGTTGGCTGTGAAACAGCGATATCAGGTCTTGGTCTATCGGCTTTGACGATATTATAATGGCTTTACCAGCCCACAGATAGTTCAACAGTAAAAATCCTTTAACTAGTTTTATTTGCTTTTGGATATTTTGTAGCTATTTCCCACAAAAATTCAAAACAGTAAGTCCCGTTACTTAAATTCCGCTACAAGATATCGAGCACCAATCTTTGTTTCAAGTAACAATCATGGCTTAGCAAAAGTATCGTTTCCATTTCTCACGGGACGAATCTCAGCGGATATAATAGTTGTATCGTGACTCTGGATCCCTATCTGTCGTGTCGTATCTTTGGTCCTGTTCCTGCCATAAGCCATAAGTAAGCGGAGTCGGGTTGGCGTTAACAAGCTATGTAGATGCTTAGGCAACTAGGCATGCTTTCGACGCCTCGACTAGCGACCAGGAAGTGCAGGACATTTGCATTCCCGTTAGGGTTTCTGGGAAAACTCGCGAACAATATCGGCACCTCGGCAAGCCACTTCCGCGAGCCATTCGCAATGCTCAACTGTGCACCACACACTACAAAGTAACATGGGTGTTTTAAATTCTTGAACCAGTTGCTATGATACGTGTCGCAGATGCCCTGAGAATGTGTTATTAAAATTATATAAGTACAATCTTACTTTTGCGATCTAATTATTGTCAACAACAAATTATTGGTAGAGTAAAGCTGGTAGAGTCGTGATCAAAACCGTTAGCCAATTACCGGTGCATTATCGAGAAACCACCATACTTATTCCGTGATCTAGATTCAACCACGTACTATACTTTAAAATGAAAGGTCAGTCGCCTCGTCGCACTGTCACGATGTCCTTCCATAGCGCCGGTCACGACCTATTTACAGTTTCAATTGTCAACGACCGGCGGCCCTGAGAATGCAATTCGTGACATTTGGCCGTCGACATTACTTCCAAACATGGCGATAATGATGTATGGGAGTAGGAGATCGATTAAGGTCGCATCTCATCAGGAGAATCGTATGAAATCGATATAAAAAATGACGCAAATTCGTCATTTCAAGTGACAGGCGTGTCGAGGCGAAACACAACAGGTGCTGCGTGACGAAGTGTCATGCGCCGCGGTCGCCCTAACGCAGGGACCCGTGGATAATTTACAAACTGCTCACCGCCATGTTACGGGCCGCTCAGGTCGCGACGACAAAAAGGAACTAACGGTATAAATACGACGAGGATACTGCAATTTTTTTTATTGCATTTATCATCTCCATCAGAACCTGAATAACTGATGAACTGATAAGGCTCATGATTAAAAATATGTACCAATATGGAAACCCGATAATGCATTTAACGCAAAAAAACCTACAGTGGTAAATTTTTAGGGGCTCATTATTTTATATTGAATCATCCCAAAATGCTGACGATATTAATAAACATGCATTTTATTATTTTAAAACTGGTCTTGTTGGACGTGGTTATTATGAATGTCAACGGGGTTGGTTGTAACAAAAAGTTACGGAACAGTTATGGCGCCAAAGTAAGTTGAAGATGTTTTAATGGAGGCAACGGAACCAAGCATGCACCTACTTACTCGTACAGTGCCTTCATGTACGATCATCATGAATTCAAGTGGGGTATAATTTATGATGTTTCAATTCTTCATAAAAAGAGCAAACGTGTTTCGCTTTGCGATGTCACATTTTCACGATGATGCGATAAAAAGTAAAATATGGAATATTAATCAAACTTACAGTATCGCTTATGTCTGGAAACTTATCACAATATTCAAAATGGGTGGGTTGCGTTGTAAGTTACTTGGACTGTCTAGTCTAGGCGATAATTAATAATTTACGGGACCATATCATTGATAATCTTCGGTAAAAATCATAAAAAGCTGTAAACGGTAGCCATATCAATTACATAAGAACCGCTTAACTGGGAAGCAGAAAGCTATCGCAAAATTGTCTAACTGAACTCTGCGATTATGAGATGCCCGCAAGGGTTTTTAATCTCGAGTTTTCTGAACTTGGAGCTGGAATGTAGTCCCGTCGTTACAAGGGCGCAGCCTGTCTTTAGCGAATAAATTGCCTCCCGGTGAACAGGCTTTATGCTTGGCCGCAGTCACTACACGAGCTAATAGCTGAATACACTTACTGGGAATAGTTATTTAGCCAAGCTGCGTTTATGCATCCGGTGCTTAAGACGACGATTGACGATTATGCTACAAAATCAGTTTTGGGTGTCTGGCTCTTTATAGTCGTTCTGATAAAACACCTATTTGCTACTGTTTATTTCGAGAGTTTCAATACATGACAGTTTATTTTCTCTTTTCAGATCACTAGGACTGCAATTAGCATCTTTTGAAACAAAAGAAAAGGCAGATTCTATAACAACATATCTTACGAATGCAGGTTAGCTTTCATTTATTTCATTTACGATGTTTACAACGACTCCCATTAGGCTTCTCTTAGACATTATCAATATCTTGTTATACATCTTTTAAAGAACCATTTTGTCAATTCCAGGCTATAACAAGTATGATTTCTGGACGTCGGGCAATAACCTGGGGACGGACATGTACCTCTGGATGAGCACAGGGCTGCCTTTCAACGCGACGTTCAACTACATGCGGCGGATGGCCTTGGACGCGCCCAGCCAGCACGCAGACGACAGCATCGACCCGCTGGACGTGCCCCAGGGCAGCACGGCTCCGCAGCGCACCGCCAGGCACGGGTACGTAGTTTACATTTGATTGCTAAACGCGTTGGATGATTATTGTTCAGTGTGATAAAATCCACATCCCAGTTTCTGTCTCGTGATTATTTTCTTGGGCAACCTCATGGGAACTGTCAAGATTGTTGCAACTTTTCAATTTGCACTCATTACTGGTCAAAGAGAGGAAACCTAGCATTCAAATTGCTCTATGTAATTACTGATTAGTTTCCGCCCTGCAAGCTCTCTATTTACATTCCCATCGGAGACCACTTATTTATGCCTGCTAAATTGTAGGGTAGACATTTCCCACGATTTAACATAGCTGCCTACGTAGCCTGTCTCGTAAATTGTTTACTATCAACACATCACATACGAATGCGTCTCACAACAGGTTTGTATGGGTATTGCATAAGAAATAGTCTGTTTTCCAGGACGGAGCATGTGATGACGAACGGCTGTGTGGCGCTCAAAGCGCCTACCTTCCACTGGGAGCCGCAGCACTGCGGGGAGATCAAGGACTTCATCTGCGAGCAGACGCGCTGCTACTACTACAACTACGGCTCCATCCCCGTGTCCTCGGCGCAGGGGTAATGCCAGGTGAGATGCCAGCCGTCTCCGGAGGCCCGCTCCCCGACAAGCCGCGCGCTCTCCCCATGTTACGTAGAGCTTAGATTCATGTTTTTGTACTTAAACGTTCAGACATCTTTAAGACTTGAACTGGGTCTGTAGTTAGATGTGCTAACATTCAATAAGTCAAGTAAATGAGCTTTGGATCGACCACCGTGTTCGAAGCGCGCGGGCCCGCGGGATTAGGCCTCTGCGCCAACCCAACCACCAAACAAGAGCCCTACACCCAGCAGAGAACGTTTGGCTGTTCAGTTTTACGATATTTTGTTCATAAATAAATTCTTTCCAAATTAATAGAAACCATTTGGTGGGTGGGTGAAGGGGGCTTTGCTTGGTATCTCTTGTTTTGTATAAGCGATACTTTAGTTTAGCGACTTGTTTTGTGACTAACCCATTTAAATATATGAATAACAAACGATGTTAATAATATGTGTGAAGTGTGTTAGCTTTTGCAATTTAATATTTAATACTGACTGAAATCCTCTGCCACAAAAGTGCCGCATAGTATTTCAGTGAGCATCGAGCGACTCTCTAACACGAGGGTCGTGCGTTCTGCCGGCAGGAAGCCGCTCTCGCTGACGACCACGACAACGGCGCACCCTCTGACGTCGTCGTCGCCGCCGCCACCGCGCTCCGAGCACCTGCCGACCCACTTCACTCTCAACGACCTCATCGGCAAGTTCCGACCCTCCTCGCTCGACGGTCTGCAGTCGCCGCACCTCAAGAGTGGCGCGGTGCACAAATCTCCGCCGCAGATCGATTCGCACTATTCGCGCGCGGCCGACGCGCACTCGCACGACCACGAGCAGGAGCAGAAGGAGGTGCCGACTCAGGGCCCCTACGAGGACGACGAGGGTATGGTGGGGGACGACCCCGCGGCGTATCTGACGCAGGAGGCGCGCGATGCGCCCGCCGCGGAGGACGCTCCCTCCACCGCCGAGCCGGACGCCACTGAGCACTCCGTCCACGCCAGCGGCATGCTGGCGCCCCCCGCCTACTAGCGCCCCGCTCGGCGGACGCTCTTTCATGACAATTAGATATACTGTCTACCAAAAGTATTACTTATTTTCGTTAGTCTCGCGAAACGTGTTGTAGGTGAACTTGCTGTTGGGGCACGAGAATTGGATAATCGATATTGCATGAATGTAAATGAAAATGTTTCTTCAGGATCCTTTAGTGATCGACGACTATGGTGACTTGTAATGTTTTATGGGGCAATATTATTTCTCGTGAAGGTGCTGGCGACTCGCGCGATGCGACTTGCCTCCGTCTTCTATTATGTTGAATATCACAAACTGACTATTCCACGAAATATAGGTACCTAGACTTCGCTAAGATAATTAAGTAGGTGTGTCAGATCTCTGGTGTTTCATTTAAACCGTAAAATGTATTAATTTAATTTAAGAAAATTACGCGGATATTAATTTGTTTGGACATATCAATCGAGATAGTGGTATAAGATAGTGTTTATACGTGACGTACCTAGCTAAGTATGAATAAGTTGAGACTCAAGAATTTAAATAATAGTGATGTAGCGAAGTTAATAAAGTTTAAACTTTATAAGAAACACTGTTTATCATTGAAATAAATTACCCACAATGTGATGTAAATGCCTTTGATATTTTAGGCGACCGACGATGCAACGAAACCCATCTGAACGTATCAAACATGTTAAAAGTGGCATGTCCAATTTTTTGATAGAGCATAGTACTCACCACCCATTGATGACCCCTTCCACATTGAGCATCGGCACGATCTTGAACACATATTTAGTTCGCAGCGCCGCCGCCGCCGTAGAACCTCCGAGCAGGTAATCCAACGTGCCGTCCATCACCCAGGAGGCGTTGCTCTCGCCAGGGTGCACTCGAGACGACAAGAACACTATCTCTCGATCCTAAAATCAGAAGATTTTCGATTGATCTAAACAAGTATTCTATGGAAATCATCGTCATAAAACTTGCATACACGGGTTAGGTATGTGAAATAGACTAGACAGGTCCAAATATATATAAATTACAATAAACTGCCAATGCGAAAGGAATGGTTGGACCAAATGCTATCGTGAGGGTTTCCCTAAGACTAACCCGTACTTTTATGAAAGTGTTTTCATATAAGTACGGGTTAGTCTTGTGTATTTGAAATAGCTCCGGAGGTTTAACCAGAAACAGCTTAACAAAACTATCTATAATGAAAGAGAGCACCCTTCAATTCTGCCTATATGCATACTCTACGCTATAGGTACGTAGGAAATATGTGAGTAGTTTGACCACATGCGCCTAATCGACGTCAGACATACCACAATTGGATTTGAGGGAGTGTCTTCAGCGGTGATGGTGAGTAGAGGCACCTCATTGCTATTCAGTGAGTAGCACAGCGGTTCCGCGCGGAGATATGTGCCTGCAGGCATTTGTAAACTCCAATTCCAGATGCGGGTCTGCGTGTCAAATTGTATTATAGGTATTAGAATGAAGCAAACAATATTTGGTGGTAATCGAACCCGTAATAGAAGGCAGACAAAGATGAATATTTTAAAACTAGAGTGAACCTAATAACATAATTATTCCAAAAACAAATAACATATTGCTTTTTGGCGCAGAATATATCCTATGTCAATCTCGTGATTATCTAAATGATACCTCATACAACAAAACCTTCAAGGCACTTAGGCAACACGCGATCACAATACCTAGGTATTCCTAGATACATCCGGAAAACATTGCCCTCCTCCTTCCGGCAGTCGGTCGGATAAAAATACAAACGTCTACGGCAAAGTTGGAGGAACGCGATAAAGAAAACCGTGATCTGCGAACTCAGCTACTAATTAATATACTTACAGCTAATTATTACTAAGTCATTGATATAATATCTTACCATCATCATGGAATAAGTGAAGGGGAAGTGGTAAGCGAGGTAGCAGACATCATTGGTGTGAGGGAAGTCGATGTTGAATGTGACCGTCAGGTAGCACTTGTTCTGGCTCTTCTGGTTGCCGTAGTGGTAGCTATTGCGGTAGTAGCAAATGTCCGAACCGGCTCTCACCCAGCCTGAAATAGAGCGCAGCCGAAGATGGAGCTCTTGTAATGCCACAAAATTTACAAGCACATTATTTACCCACACTTAACTGTATTGATCAAAATCTGGGAGATTCCAGAACTTTATTAAGGTATAGTAGACGCATTATCATCTGAGTCAATATTACAAGATATACATGGATCTATGGCCTCATATAAATCATTGTATCTGCTACTGGTACTTACATGTCTATGAAGCAGCATAGTGATGTGCGTAAGAATGTATAGAGGCCCCGCCCGAAGACGACTCAGTTGATACTGCGTCTATTTTTTTTAAACAAATTTTTGTTGAGACCTTTGTGTCTGTTATGTTCTATGCCAGCCTCATAGGAGCACATGCGTCTACTATAGTAAAATTAAAAGAGGAACTGATTATAAGTTATTAGAACATGATGATTTTTTTTGCCGTGGGCAGGACTTGAACCTGCGACCTTGTCATTCCGTGACACGCTCTTACCAACTGAGCCACCACAGGCCACGCCACGCCCACCGAAAATCTTCATCGCTTTATACATACTTAAAGGGTATGTTACGCAATTCCATCTATCGGACAATAGTAGTAGTATTCCGACAACCATGTCTAACATTCGGTTAGAAACATGATTTACGATGATGCGCTCCTATTATTGATTATAAGTTATTCTTTAGTAATATTTTGTGATCGGCAAATCTAAAGTTTTCTTGGCCATAGTAACTTCAGCGATAATAGCAAGATACCTGGTTTGCCCATAATGGCTTCCTTCACGGAGTACATGACGGGCTTCATGCCGAAATTGAACTGGCTATCTGACTTCTCACAGTTGACGATGTTGAAGATGTACGGACGACCTTGTTGCATATTCCGCACTTCGAAGTAGAACCACTGGTGCCTCTTCGTGGAATTCACATCTGGCATCAGGATCAGCTCATACTCTCTTGGACCTATCTGGAATCAATTGTATTTATTTGACTAAATTCTTGATTTTTTGTACATCAGCGTAAAATATAATCAGCGCCTAATGTGTTTCAGACAGACTTGTAAGTTGTATACGATCCTATTTTAGGACATATTTACAAGATATCTGCATATAATCTGTCTCAAGTCCTGTCCTTAGGTTTTTGAGTTCTGGGTAACACAAAACCTGATAAACTACCGAAATTAATTCAACAAAAATTACCTGAATAACTTTTCTAAGATTGCCCGATTCAAATCTCGATTCAAAAGTCAACCGCGTTGGGAACGTGTTCAGTTTTGAGATTTCTTGCTCATCATTGTTACTCAGGAACATGCTTTCAAGACTGAAACTGAATATATCATGATCAATTATTACATCTTCTTCATACGTAATTCATTCTTATTTGATCTCATCATATACCTTTTTTGAGAAGTTGCATCACTGGAGTTATTTGCAGTATTGCATAGTTGGTCTAAATCATACACCACTTCACTCATGTACGCTTCTGGATTTATAGCTCTGTCTACACAAGACAACAATTTGTTCCTGTAATTTCAAAATAAATTAGTACAAAAAACTTCGAATATATTTAGAAATCACGTACTTTGTTGGGATTGATGCCCAATCAATATAGGTAACTAAAACTTGCACAGGGACAACTAAGATGTAGTAATAATATGTTTGACCAACCTGCACGCAGTTCGCTCCATTTTATTCAGGGGCTCGGGTTGATTGTGACCGTGTCCACCCATCATGTCTGGATATGCCACCTTCACAAATGGAATGACGCTTCGCACTCTTGAAGATATCGTACAGTACACTGCAGCAAATGGGCTGTACTTTGAAATGTCTTTATGAATCTTTAGTGAGGAACACGAGGTTGTAGCTGAAAAATAATATGAATTATTTTTATAACCATTTCTATGAAACATTTCAGTCCCTGACTAATCTTGTACAGCTAACAGCAGATCAAGTGTAACACTTAGGACTTTGGACCGTTCTTATTATCTTCGACGTAAGAGTTAAAATCGTACTGCAAGTGTTACCATTAATCTGCTGTTGTCCGTACATACGCTACGGAGGAATTTATCAGCAGACCGCATTGATTGGATATTTGATAAACATGCAACGGGGTGGGCAAAATACTTTTAGAGGAAGTGTTGAATGAGACCTACCGTTTAAAAAAGATTTAATTGTACAAAGAAACGTCGACCTAACTATGACTACTAGAATATTAATTTTCTAAAGGCAAATAAAATATATCATTAGATTAATGTACTTACAAGTACTCTCATGAATTTTGTAATATCCTTGAAGCAAAGAAGATTGCGATGGACCCATTACATTTTCGTAATCAGTATTCCCAAGCACGGTAGTGAGCGTTAGGTTCATATTGTTTTGCAGAGACCTATTAGCAGCAGCTTGTGTCGCCAGGAAATCTTCTAGTATCGAACCTCTGGAGTTCGAGCGACTTTTGACCAGTCTTATTTGCTTATTGTAAGATCCAAACTCTTTGAAATAAATAAAATATCTGAAAAATGTTATCATATGTCATTCATATGATGTCATGATGTCAATGTAATAATAAAACTTTAGTTAGACTGCTTACATACTTTTTTAAGTCTTCTATATCTCTCTCATTGGGGTTAAACCATATTGAGCTACTCTGAATACTGTCTCCACTTTTCAAAAACGCTTTTTCTAAGTCTTCACCAGGGTCCGCCTTATTTTCACTGTCTTCTGTATCAAAATCAGGAAACTCATCGGTGCCTTCATTATCTGTATCAGGTCCATCGTCATCGATATCAGAATTCACAGTCTTTGAATCAGAATTTGCTCCATCTTCGTCATCCTCATGGCATGGCCATAGTGTATTCGTTCCTGAAAAAATAATGCGTATTTTGTATGGTAAATGTAATGTCGTCACATTTTTCTTTCTTGCACAAATTCTTGACCACGTTGTCATCAACATATTCAGTGTGTAAATCTGAACTTTTTTTAATTTGTACTATTTAAGCGACTGACGGAAGTTTTTCGGGTTTATGTTAGTTGGTTCGTTTGTAGCCTAACTACTTCATGGTTTTTCATATTTGAGGTATTGTTAGAATCGATTTGATCATGGGGTTGATATAGGATACATTTTATGCCAAAAACAGTCGTTTTTTTGTAATAATTATAATAATCTTAATCACATGTATTATATTATTTAATTTCTCGCTAACGATATTACTATGATCAGTTCAGCCTTTGCAGGCTATCAAAAGGATGTAGCAATCGGACGGAGCTAGCATAAAAATTCATTTTGATAGATAGGGATCACATATCGTGCCATACGCATTACCACACATTAATTGTACAATTTTACCTTTTAGAATAGGATTGAGATTGAAAGCAGCGGGACTGGAAGCTGGAACGGGTAAGGCCTGGTGCTTGAGGCACAGTGTGATGACGGAGCATACTCTGGCCAACAGTCCATCGAACTCGGGCTCATCTGGACACTGGGAGCAGAATCGGTGAAGTGTCTGCACGTGCTTTTTCGTACACAAAGCACGACGACCAGCCTCTGAAAAATTTACGATAACGTTTTATAAAGCCACAACAACATTTAAAAAGTTTATCAGCAACGTATTCAGAAACTTCTCTTTTATATTACAGTGAAGCTTAACATTGGTAGATTTACAGCTTCAATCAAACACCAAATGCAAGTCCGGAGTCTGTGTTAATTTCCTATACATATCCAAAAGGTCAGCGGGTGGTGGTAGTTCCGAGAACTTATTCCGTCTATACTCAATCAAGGTTTTTCCAATGCAAGTGATGCAGCTAATATCAGATTCAGGCATATCCTAACACATAAAGCAGTGTCACTTTTCTGAATAACAGTCGCTGTAATACGTACTGATGTTGCAAAGGTGCTGAAGGGTCTGCAGGATGTGAGCGCATATCTTGAGCCTCATGCGCCCCTCGTATCGGTCCCAACGATCGAACACCCTGATTAGCACGTTACAGAGGCCTGACTTCACGATCTGCATGCAGCACACCTCTGTGTGAGTTACGCACGTGTGATTCAAGTGACATACACAGGACGCATTGAACATGCAACATTGATTTTAGAACAATATGTAAACAAAGGACGACGATTGTAAATTATAGTGCTGCTATTGTTGCTGTGTTCAATAACGGATTCTCTAAGCATTTCGAATGAAGAAAGTTATATAATTGATTTGTTATAAATATTTTTACTGCTTTATGTACTGACTAGGTCAACTTGACCAGGGCTATCATTAATTTTTGCTGATTTAATTTTGGTTAACACACGGAAAATTACAAAAGAAAAATCAATGCAAATAATCTCTCCAATTCTAAATGCTCTAAGCGTAGGTGTGATAGATTATAACATTTCAGCTAATGTATATCATTCATTTTCCGGGATATTCATCATTCAATATTGTGACATTCGATTTATAGTGGATGTTGCGAGTACTACGTATTCTATTGTGTCTCCAATCGTACTCAATCATTTCTTGGAAAGGATCAATTAATCACATTAATGGTAGCTTTTCGCCATGAACTATTGCTATCAAAGATCAGACATTTCAATCGATAGTGACATTGTAAACATTTAAATTATTGTTGTGGGTTCTAGGGATGTGACTTGTGTGGACTTAACTGTTTTTACTGAAGTAGTCGATAGCATCGAGGCAAAGGCGGAGTCTGGCAGTAGGGATGAAACCTAAGCTTACCAATACCCTCTCGTATGTAGGGATTACACCATCGCGTATGAGAATAGATGTAGTGACATCTGGAAATCAAAAAGAGATTATAACGCCTCGTGTATATCAATAATTCAAAGGAGCTTTGTGTTCGCTGAAACACTTACTATTTTTGGCAAGTTGTTTCATGATGACAAGTAAAGGAAATATTAGCTTGTTGTCTGTGAAGTGGCCTTTCAGTATAAGATGCATCGTCCTTACGCAGCCAAGCATTCTTACTTTACCAGCAAACTTTGGATCTGAAAACGACATAATGCATTTTATCGTCATTAATACATAAAGAATAAAATATACGAACAACAATGGACTACCTAGCTACTAAAATGCATTCTATTGTTTCGATGATTGTTACGAGTTGATTACTACGAGACTGCAATTATTGCGCGTTTCCACATAGGTAATCATCACCACCATCGGTGCCATCTTAAAGAGATGGGAGTCTCAGTGAAAATTATTATCACATTTTTAGTTTCTCATTTCAGTCCAATCTAAAGAATAGCTCTAAAACTACTACGTATAACCTCGTGAGCTAAGGGGCGCAATAATCCACATCAGATCTTGCAAGACCAGTTCTGTCCCAGCGTGACGTTCGCGCTTATCATGCATAGTCGCTAGCACCTTCCGCACTATCACCTGGGAACCCTTCAGCGATATGAAGTCCTGGGCGCACTGCTGGCGGGCGAGGTTGTTAGCTGGAAGCAAGCGCACGCGTTAGTGCCTACCTCTCGGCGCCAGTGAGGCGAGGATCCACACGAGATCCTGCGCCACCAGCTCGTTCCCGACGTTTCCGTCTCGCTTGCTGTGCGTCGCGACCAACGTGCGGATCACCACCTCGGTTCCGTTAATCATTATGAAGTGCTGTGCGCAAAGCTGCCTCGCGGGGTTGTTCACTGAAATTACCGATATCTACACTTTTTCACTGGATTTTGTCGATTCACTGATTGGCGTCTAACAAATTGCATTTGTGATGAATTTGTATTGCACAAGATCAATTTTTATTAGGATAAATTTGCATGACAGACAACTAATATGCTGTTTATATACCTGTGTACCTACCTACTAAAATTCGCAGAACCTTATTTTACATACTTATTCGTCATTCATATCATCATAATTATTTCTGAATATTATTAACCAAAACGATGCTATTAGTAAGGGAAGTAAAATTCTTTTGGTTGCGAGTTGTTCTCAACTCTATATTTACATCCATTGTTTAGACAATGTTAATTTGTCAGACATGAAATGACGATAAAATTTACAATCGCTCCAATATCTCGGATTACAAGGCCGTGTTTTCAAGTAGTCCAATGTCGAGCATGTATCAAGAGCTCGTCTTAAATGTCAGTAGGCGGGCGGGACGACTATGCTAAGGAGAAAGGGTATTTGGTCTTTGGAATTTCAATAGCTCCTTGTAGGCGTTGCGCGACAATTTTGTCTTCTTTATCTGTAGGCTTATCTATCTTATTCATATGGTTAAATTTAATTCTAACATGCAAAGCAGTTGTATTTACATTTAATTTAGTTGCATCAAGTGTTTTTATTACGTTAGGTAAGCAGCTAAGAAGTTTAAGCGCCACGCGTTCAACGTACCCTTCTTAACCACTATAACTGGTGCTTTGTTTTCCTTGCCCGCCTTTTTGCCATCCCTCTTCTTGTTTCCGGGAGGCTCAATGGGAACTGATTTATCATACAAAGTTGTTTGGATTTATTCTTTAAAAATATGTTTCGAGTGGCAAAAAATATTATTTTAAACTGCTTAAATATTATAAGTACCTGAACATTTTTTTCCTTTTCCTTGTTTTAAACATAGGGCTTCTCTCAATATTGATGTGATGTAAGTGCATGTAGCAGAGTCTCTTGAGGCCTGGAATTTTATGACATATTTTATGAAAAAGCATTAACACTAATCTTAAAAAAACCTTGATTGAATGAAACAATCACAAGAAAATAATGAAGAGTTTGTATTAACTAAACAAGGAAGTGATTGCTTTTTCGTTTCGGGGAACTCGTCATAACATAATAACTATTTTGTCATGGCAATTATGGGAATGGGATGGAAAGAAGGAAATAATTTTGTTCCAAAATTACTCGACTTACATCCAGTATAGAAAGCAACATCTGCACGGCTCCTGTTTGTTTGTTCCATAGTTTTTCCAAAGTACTTTGGCGAACGTGTTTGTCTGAAAAAAAAAACATACGACCATGAACGAGGAACATATGACTATTAACTTTGTAACGAATAGGGATTACACTTGTAATAACGATCTGACATTTCCTGGTTGCAATGTTGAGAGGTGCGACGTTTATTCTTGCGATGTCCTTGCTAGTTTCAAAATTAAAAGAATACTTACCTACCTATACTCGTAATTGTGGCGATTTTAGACAGATAATTTTAATCTGACGAGGCGCTCTCTCGTATACAATGTAGCATATGAGTGATAGCAATAAATGCAACAATTTAGATTTGGAACCTACGACTGAACCTTATGATGAGCAGAATATAATAAATTGATCGATTCCTGCTTCAACAAGAATTTCGAAAAAAAAATATGAAGGCACATGTGTTTTAGTTTAGGTGTTCGACAATACAAAACTTTTATGGGTACAATTTTAACGTTCGACAAATTAGGGCAGCATTGCCAACGTTTAGAGACTCGAAGAAACGCCAAAATTGTGTGGCGATAAAAGTTAAGATTTTGTACTATTGTTATTGTATTCGCCATAAGAATCGAAACCGCATTTAAGATTGTTCTCGTTATGCACGGAGCGATGGTAATTATTCGGCCATCTCGCGTGCCCAGACTAGAAGGTGTCCTCGCTAAAGACATTATGGCAGGCGAGCGATGACCGCGCCTCGCCGCGTCTCTTCCGCGAGATGTGTTGTTCTACAACTGGAGCGCATACACCCGGCTCTCCGGGAGGCCGACTAGTGATCTTTAACACGCTTTCAAATTATTCCTTCGTAAATAACAAACGTAACTACTCCATAAACAAAGTTGCTACCGTCTCAATATTTTAATTACATTACACACCCAACCCAATTATTCGAAAGAAACTGTTTATGTCGTTATGCAAATTGTATTTTATTATGATATTGCCGCGAGAATTAGCTGACGTGATTATAGTTCTCCGGAGCGATCGAAATGTCGATGATATTTAAAGAAACTGGTTGTGAGATATATTAGTTGCCGGTCGATCGTTAGATATTACATTACAATTGGAGATCGAGTGTCGCACAAATCAAGAATTTATATTCTAATCAAGGTCGAAAACCTGCAGTTATAATACATTAGCTTCTGCCCGCGACTTCTGTTGCGCAGGTTTTTATAAATTATAGCCTATGTTTTATTCTGATTTATGAGCTATATTATTGTAAAGTTTTATTATTAGTTATTGCGTAAAAGAGCAACAAACATCCATCCATTCATACAAACTTTCGCGTTTATTTATTAGTGGGATGGGATATAAGATTTTTTTCTAGAATAGATAAATGATTGTGTCTATTACAGTGTGTCGCACATTCAAATTAATTCTTACTTAATTAGCATAGGAGTATCAATGACAGTTGTGTTTAGGTTTAGGATTAGATTTGTCGCCCCCGACAGTATCAAATAATTCACAATAGTTCATGTATCTACCTACAAAACAAATATACAATCCTAGGTTTGTTCAGGTTTGTTTTCTAAACTGAAGAATTAGAAACCGCAAAGTTATTACCCATTGACACTTTTAGAATGACGGGAATAAATAAGGAAGATATTAATCAGTACAAGTACATTGTTGTTTATGATGCAGTAAATGGCATAGTGGTCCGTCGTGACCAGCAATGACAATGACAGGTCGCGTCGTCGCTGGCCGGCAGCCAGCGGGACGCGTGCGCATCGTGACGTCACAGCGGGCAGCCCGGCGGCGGATGGACGGCTAAATGCGCCAAGCTTTCTAGAAAATACTGACGCCGTAGCAACTAGCAACAGGAGCGGTGGTTGAGCGACTACGAAAACAATGTTTGGAAACAGTCACTGAAAGTCAAATTTTAAATGTGAATTTTGGCGGCGAGAGTTTCTAAAATTATGTCATAAGGTGTGTGATTCTATCTTAGCCATCAAATCCAATCCTAAACCTAAGCGCAACTGTCACTGTCACTCTTTGCTACATAGCGTAAGAGTGAACGGGAAGCCTCTCTTAATGACATTTAAATTTAGCGTGCTGCGCATTCTAGAATCCGACCAACTGTAAGAGTAAGATTAGAAGCCAAGAAGATACTTAGAATATACAATCTGGCCAGACTTTTGAGTAACAAAAACATATACTTAATAACTAAAACAATGTAGAAAAAAGAAAACGCAATACGAAGAAGTAATATGCCTAGATAACTAGGTAAATAGATGACAAGTACAGAAAATTGCAACAAACTAACAGCGCCTGAGCCTCGCTATACAGCGGGGTAATGCGGCCAGTGCGCTGGGCACCCTGCCGCGCGGGACGGGACTAGACGATGTGTAGTGTTGGATAGATTTAGGTAAGTATATATAATTGTATTTGTTTTTATATAATCAGTTATGTATTTTAGTTTTTATTGTTATTTGTTTGTATTTTAGCTTATTACTTCTATCTAATAAAACAAACTAATATATATTTGGTTTTATTTATAAATTCAGTTTAATTATATGTTTGATAGACACAAATAACGCATTAAATAGTAACATTTAACAAGATATACTTGACAAATCGTTACAACCGGTCGTTTCCGAGCACACACGCAACACGCATCATAACACCGGAGACGCTGCCAGAGACAATATTGTAAACATGTCGCTGTCTGCAGCTGCCAAATAAATAATAATTATTATAATCACTCCAAGAATCTTGATTGGCGTCGGCGACGTCTAGGAGTTTCAAGAAAATGCTCTAGGCTAAATACTTACATTACATTCGTATTTACATTTAAGGACGACGCGATGGTGACGTTTCAAAAGTTATCATCACATTATAATATTATGTTAAACACAAGAATAAATAAAACATGTAATTCCCGCAAAAACAAATTACACAGAGAAAATATGCTTAAGTAAGAAGTTACATATTCAAGAAATTCAAAATTTTGAACTGTTCATCACTACGACAGAGAAAAGTGTACAGGGGTCCTTAATAAGGTTGAAATTTTCTCAAAAACTACTGGGCCGCTTTTAGTAATTATTTTATAGTCACATAGTTTTAACTTCTATATATCTAACAGTGAAACAATTTTTTCAATTGGTGAAGTATTTTTTGAGATAATCTTGACCTCAAAAACTCTCCTGTACACTTTTATCTGCGTGTATAGGACTGACCCTAGAGCTGGCAGATACCGTATTCAATTTGTATTCTATTGCCTGGTATTGATTGTTGATTGATTGAAATATTAATTCTTACGATGTTAGAATTATAGACGTTTTAAACGGCACCTATCAACAGAACACGTGGAAATTGGCTCCTATCCAACTTCTGTCAGTCATTTTTCAAGCATCATGAATATAAGTGTTCGCATTGATTAAACTTTAATTGATCGTTTAGGATTAGAATAGGATTTATTGGCCACAATGGATATATTTAGATTGATGTTTACAATTTATAAATTTAAAATTAGTATTGTTTACCTGTCGTTTATTGTGTTATTAAATAAATGGACACAAAATCGTTTCGAATACTAGCTGTGACGAAAATGTGTAAAATGGATTTTTAAAGCGGATATTACACGACAACAAGTAATTAGACGATAATTTTTTTTACAAAATAAGATACTTCACTCGAATTCAGTGGGGCCCAGTCCAGGGCCTTTCTGTTTTTATCCCTACTGAGATAGTATCTATTGGCACGAATGTAGAGTCAACTATTCCGGGATGCCGGACGGGGAACAATGGTGACCACAATCAAGGTACGCCTTGACTTAGGTATGTTGTTGCCAATCCATGTAAAATTATGCTCAATCAATATGGACCTTTTAGCACTACGATGGAATTTAATTGGAGTGGTAAAGGCCGCACCGGTCGGCCCCTAATATCTGACACTTGGGCACTTCCGTCAATGTATAGATAAGTTTAGTACTCATGAAAGTATTATATTACTAGGAGAGTAAAATTAGCGGATAATACAGGGACTGTAAGTAATTTCAATCATCTTTATTTCTTACCAAGATTTATTGCTGTTTTTCATACAAAAATTTACGTTGCGAGATCTCGATAAGAGTTGTTACATTTAATGGACTAAAATATGCTTGCATCTTGTGCTTGTATTTGTTAAATCTGAAATTGGTATCAAGTACTATCAAAAATATGGGAATTACGATTACTTATTGTCAACGGGGCCCATTCTTAGTGAACTCGTCCCCTCAGTAAGATAAATATCTATTGGCACGGCAGTGGTATCCAATGCCCCGAGTGCCGGACGGGGCGCGCCGGCCGACCAATGTCAAGGCGACTCTTGATTTATGCCGGGCATATAAATAGATCGCGGGCCGTGTAAACGCAGCTTTAATTGCTTTGCATTTAATACATATTCTCTAGTCTCGCGTATACATTGTGATTATCCCAAAATATTTTTCTAAAATATCTGTATCTATGTTACGGCATATATGTCATCGATTTATGTTGGCTACATTTCATTGCATCAAGGAGGGTTGGTGCTTACCCTGGGATAAATAGTAGCAAAAATGTATGGCGTTTCCATGGGTTAATTCGCTAAGACTCGTGTTATCTTTTGGTGCAAGGGGTTATAGTAAAAAAATAAAAGTCGTATTAATACAACTTACTAAACGGAGGTTATACAGTTGTTTAAATTAAATCCATAAACCTAAGTAGCAGGCAGAACCTCACCCGGCAGATAATTCCCAAAACGATCGTACTTTGAGGTAAATGTGTTCCGAAATTAATGGGGCCGACAGACGTTACCATAATTAATTATACCTTTTGTAAATTTTTCTATTACCTTTTATTAGGTTTAGCCAAAGATATAGCTAATACATCATATTAAGGTAATTGTTGGTATAGGGCCTCTCTAAAGTTCTATTCATGTCACGGTTCATAAAGCTGTAGGGTGGTAAGTGCGACCCCCTGGCACTAACAGTACCCGCTTCACTGTCCAAACTATAACAAGTTGGTTCCTGATACCGTGAATAAATTAATGGTAACACTTGGCGAGGCGCACGAGGCACTAGGCGGCGAGGCGGCGACGGCGCTTTGGCCGAGGGCCCAATGATGCACCGACCGCAGCCATGCTACACTGGCGCTAAGCACGCGATACCAATGCAGTAATAATACCTTATCTCTTAAACTTGTATGTATGAACTTATAGGCTAATGTTCAAAGACAGTTGTGTGAACAGAGTTTGAGCTCGGTCTCAATTGTCAGAATTCATACAATTTTGACAATGTAAACTCGTGTTCAAAACTGTCTACGAATCTCGGTCTAGGGACCGTATCAGTCTCAGCTCAAAAGTCAATCTTGAGAACGACCTCAAGATGGCGTTCCTATTAATAAACGTATCGTAGGTGTGCGTTTAGGAATCGGTCACTTGAGAACGTATTTGCTGATTGCAGGCGAACCGCGACTTGAGAAAGCATCACGTGATACGCCCTCAAGATTGGTTTATTAATAAATGACATACTTGAAATGGTGATCACGCCTTGAGAGTGTATCAGCTGAATTCTCTCTTGGTACTATTAATACGGGCCTAGGTGTCTATTTATTTTCACAGAAATTCTGACAGGTCATTCGGACGTATGTAAGCAAAGGCATTGTACTAGTATATTTGATGGGGTAATGAACCCTGAAACAATATCAGCAGCACATTAATGGTAACATTTGAAGTACGATTCCAACTCTTATGGTAGACCCATTAAGAACTGTAAAGACGTAATAGTTGACATCACCCTTTAAGATTTATGCGCTGACTATAACGAAAATCATCATCATCAGTCCGTATCAGTCCACTGCTGGTCGTAGACCGTTCCCAAGGCGCGACACTCAACCCAATTTTCAGCTTTATGCATCCAGTCCGCGCCGCCACCTTGCGCAGGTCATCCCTCCACCTGGTGGGAGGTGTATGACACTGCGTTTACACGTTCATGGCCTCAATGAAAATCACTTAAAAGTAATTTGATTTGATACAATTTAGCCGTTACTTCGGCAAATAATGAAAAAATTGTTTATTAGAATGTTTATTGAAATACATAACGTGTAATAGTCACGCAAGCTACGCATTTCAAATATGAAAATGCTCAATCACGTTAGAAAGTAGGGTGTTTGCCCTGGCATGAAAATCAACACGCACCATACATTATTGCCATGGATTCCCCAATAATAAGCTAAATTTAATTTCTTTACGATCTGTATCAATTTCGATTGTTATACAATCCATGTACAAACTTGTTTATTAATTTTATTAGGTACTTAATTATCACACTTTAAATGATGAAATAGACAACCAAAAAAAATTCCCTCCCGGCTGGTGATGGGAATTGACCCTACGCCTGCGGCTTATATGCAGCTTGGCCCATTGTACGGGTATGAAAATAATAATAAAAATTATACCAAAAAGGTTACCTACTAAATTTTGTAACTTAAGTACCTATAGGCTCATTGCTGGGCAAAGCTCTCCCTTCTTTTTATCTACTGATATCTATCATGCATGAGCCTTTTCTAAGAATCCCTATTCCATTAATTATTATTCCATTAACTACAGAAACTAACTATTTTTGTGTCTTCACGGTAAATGTAGGTACAGTCGACAGCAGATCAATGGTAACACTTGCAGTACGATTTCAAGTCTTACGACGCAAATAATAAGAACTGTCAAAAGTAAAAAGTGTTACCATTGATCTGCTGTCGACTGTACTTTAATTTTGAACGCCGTAGTAAAATGTAGAGAGTTGGGAGTTCGTGTTTCTATCGCGTAATTGACTGTGCCAACTATCCGGAACTGCCTGACTAACTTTTGAGGGTTCCTTTATTGAACCATTAGTTTAGAAATCGTGTCACGCAATAAGCTCCCTTGAAGTCACTGAAAAGATAACTTTGATATCAAGTTTATGGGACAGCCAATGCGGCATAGTTAATCATTTTTGCCAATAGACTCTGGAGCAAAATATACCTATACAAAATCATTATACAGCAGAGTATAATGTTGTGTTTCGTATATAGGATGAACACACTTACAACTGCTACAGTTTCAAATATCATAATGGTTATTTTGTCGTATACTGTATAATGAATACCTATATGAATACCCCATCGTATGTACTATGAAATTTGTCCCTTACGTACGTAGTAGTCGCTAAATTGTAAATAAGTAGGTATGATTGTGTCATGTATGCTTTTAAACCTCGTATATAGTAAATTGTAGTCAGTGTGATGTTTCGATTCCGGTGTGTCGCACGCTAAATTTAATTGTCGGTAAAAGAAACTTCCTCCCTGGCTCTTATTCATTTTAGGTCAATAAATTGCCTTGGTCTTGAAAATGAAATGACAAACATAAACCAAGAAACAGTGAGAATTATGATGAATGTAGTGATGTGTAACCTAACGACCCACCATAGATCACGCTACTCGCGTGTGTCAACACAAACTGTCTACTCTTTATGAAAAGTTGGCACAAATTTGTTACTCGAGTTGCGCAAAACGGGACACTTCGGTATCATACTCCCCTACGAACATAGCTCAATATTGTTCTCTTGTATCATGGTACAGCTAACAGAAGATCAAATGTAACACTTTGGACCGTTCTTATTATCTGCGTCGTAAGAGTTAAAATCGTACTGCAAGTTGACCATTGATCTGCTGTCCTCGCAAACTTTAATTCAGAATCCACTTCCTATAAACTTTCTTAGAATATTATTGGCGGCAACGTTTTAAGTTCGAAATCAAAATTGCAGAAAGAACACCGATAATGATTTTTTAATAATATATTTTTGTAAGTAATTAGTTAATTGGCGTTTGATACAATAATAATTACTATCGTAAATCACTCTAGCTAGACCCAGGTAAAAACATGTAAGAGTAACAGAACGGTGATTTAAGTAGCAATATCGTAGAGATACTTGACTGTGTAGAAATCTGATTAAACTACTCATAGGATAGAATCTTGTAAACCTTTGTTAAAATGGTCCTAAATTAAAGTTCGCGACTGTACCTACCTACGAGTATATTGTGTTTTTAGTGAGAGATGCCGTCAAAAATTGTGTTGGGCGGATTGCCAATATGCAGATGTATGTAGGTATTACGTGTATTGTATATGAAAGAAATCGTGAAATGGTCTGGAGATAGCTGACAGAAATACGTTTTGTTGTCAAACAAGCAAGGCTAGTTGTTGGTGATTAAAAATCACGGTGGAGTGGCCGCAAATCTAAGCCTAAACGCAACTGTAACTTTCGCTCGTATGCTTAGCGACGATCGAATTTAGCGTGTGATAGTCTGGAATGCTTCTATTTGAAGTTTAGCTTTTAGGCAATTTTTAACTTACGACGTGGGACATTTTTCTTATTGTCTGGGTTATAAGATTTACACTGTGACTGTCGAGCATATAAAGCCGGCCTGGGAATAGAAACTGGGCCTCCGTTACGAAAATTCGTAGGCTAACCACTGCGCCATCGAGCTCTTTTTTTGCTTATGTGTCCTCGGTCCTCGCAATCTGGAATCTGGACTTGGTATTTTATTTCAAACTCTAATTGTAACGAAACAACTTTACTAACAAATGTTTTGCCTGAGGGGCTGGCACTCATCACCGGTTTTCCCGCGCGACGTCTATGATTGAAGACTGCTAGGCACAATTCGTCGAATCGATTTTGTAATTTAAACAGGGAAGCGGAGGAAACATAAAGTACTTACATAATGGCCACTATTTTCAGTTATTTAGGGTAAACAGCCTTTGGGGTAATTTCCCTATCTTTGATCTACATAAAGCGAACATACGATTGGATGAATGTTATTGCAAACGGTGGCCGAGGTATAAATAACTATTTGGGAATTACGACCAGGAGTTTCGTTCGATCGTGTTTTATGACAATAGTAGTGTCGTTTTAATAGGTCAGAAATGTTTAACATCGAAATTATTTGTTAATCAACTATATTTTAGGTACCTAATGGTTTCAATGATTTACGGGCAATAAAATGTAATGTAGTAAAATATCTAAGTACCTGCCTACAGTCATCGGCAAAAGCGACTACGCACTTTTGTACCGTCATATACAAATCAGTTATTGCACGGAATGGTAGGCTTGAAAGAATATATCATCAAAAAGAAGGTAAAATAAACATAATAAGTATCTACATCATAATTTTAATTACGTATATAAAAAGGCACGTTTCGTACTTATTTTCATCTAGTTATTGTGACGATACCAATGTGTTGCACGCTGATTTTAAGCGAGGCGTCCCGCTAACTCTTAGGCAATGTAGGTAGCATATGAGTGACGTTTAGGTTTAGTTAGATGTGGCGGCCACGACTGAAACACAACTAATTGACTGCTCTTTATTTCGGGTCAATAGTGATTCGACCCGATCGTTCGATGATACTCAACTCTGCTCGTGGCATTAATCAGGTATTTTAAAGTTTTGCCAAATGTGAGTTAAAGTATTTATGTACAGCTAACAATAATAAGCAGATCAAGTTTGGACCGTTCTTATTATCTGCGTCGTAAGATTTAAAATCGTACTGCAAGTGTTACCATTGATCTGCTGTTGTCCGTACGTATGATGTAAACGAGTGCATTTGTCTTACCATGAGATGTGAGCCGTGAGTTGATGCGTGCCGTGATGGCTCGAGCCACCTCCGTGGAGTCCGACGAGCGTTGCTGGTGCACTCGCAGCCGCTCGAACAGGCAGTCGGCTGCCGAGTCGTCCGCCATGCGGCACGCTGCAAATAGCGATAATAAGGAAAAACACCAAGGAGAGAAAAGGAGAGACATTGAGGGGAGACCCTAAAGACAGACTCTAAGTGAGACAGTAAGGAGATATACTAAGGAGAGAAGCTAAGGAGATACGCTAAGGAGAGACACTGAGAAGAGACGGTGAATAGATACGGAGAGGAGTGACGATAAGGAGAGACACTAAGGAGAGACGCTAAGGAGAGATGCTAAGGAGAGACGCTAAGGAGAGACGCTAAGTAGAGACGCTAAGGAGAGACGCTGAGAAGAGACGCTAAGGAGAGACGCTAAGGAGAGACGCTAAGGGGAAAAACTAAGCAGATACGCTATAGAGAGATGCTAAGGAGCGACGCTTAGAAGAGACGGTTAGGAGAGACGCTAAGGAGAGAGACTGTGTGGAGAAGCTAAGCAGATACTCTAAGGAGAGATGGTGAGGAGTGACGATAAGGAGAGAGACTAAGGAGAGAAGCTAATGAGATACAGCAAGGTGAAACACTATAAGGAGAGACAATAAGAAAACAAATGATAGCGGAAAGGTTGGTATAAGAATGGTAGGCGATGTGTCCCCTCGACATTGATCACATTTGTGATATTTAAAAACAGGACCAAATATTACCACAAATCAACAAGCATGCATAAAATAATTAATGTAGAAGAAGCGGAAGTGGTGTTAAGATAGCATGGAACTTTAGATATACGTATACCAAATAAACTGGTGTCGGTCTACCTCTTTGCGAAAGACGGATGTGGTGTGAGTTTAAGTATGTACGAGTATGTAGGAAAACTGAACGTTAAATACGGATATAATAAATTGCCTAGTATTCAAGAGTCACACTCGGCGACACTGTTTGTGTAAGTCTTTTACTACATAAGAATTCATGTTTGCTGTACTGTCAACTTTACACAATCAGCTGATCGGGTAAAGTTTTGTATAACTTTGGGCATGTTTTTACTTCATGTTTTTATCTGATATAGTAAATACTATTTATTTATTATACATTTATAGCATGTCATTATGCTGTTTAACCACAGTTTATTGTGCATCTAGCCGATAGTAATAAGTTAGCCGAGTCTCATTCAAAGTCGCGTGTAATAGCAACAAACAATATATTCGTGTCATAAAATATATGACATGATTTCTAAGAGAACCTGTCTTTAAGTCTGTGAACATCTGAAATCTATCTTGTCGCATAAACCAACATAACGACACAAATATAGGCCAAAATATTAACGTGTCGAAACTAACATCGCTTATTATCGAGAGCGCTTGTACACTAATTTAACAATTTGAGTTAATTTGATGACTTAAAAAATGTATAAATTGTTAATTAGACGTACGTGAGTGCGTTGTGTAGTCCTTAGCCGGTAAATGTGACGGTACGGTGGGTAAACTGTGTGTGTGTGGTATTGAGCGCCTAGCGGTTGCGAGCTCAGTGCCGCGCGGCGGCTGTCGGCCGACTGTGCGCCCGTGGGAAAGCCAACGCGGGGCGGGCGGGGGCTAAGGCGGGGCCGCGGTCACGCCGGGAAATGTTTTCCGCGCTACATATTAATAAATGCCCCCATGTTTTACTACTAATATCCGTATATTGGGATGTCACGAATAACTATAATTTTCATGACATACCTAATTAGTGATTAGCAAAAATTAGAAACTGTATTTTTCAGTATGCAAAATAATTGCAAATAAACATTTCCTAGGCAGATTTACTTTCAAACGATTCTAGTGCCAACTTGAACTAAGTACTTAAGTAAGTAACTCATAAATAATAATAAACCTTTATAAAAAAGCTATGAACCAGTCCTTGGGAAAAGGGGCGTGTTTAATAATATCCTATATTATCAAAACTCCGAATTCGAAAAAAATAATAATTATTCCATCTACTTGTACGTAGGAGATCAGTATGAAAGTTGATTCGTGAATAAATTTTTTAAGCAAAAAATATATTCAGCTACAAAATTGTTAGCAAGGGTCATATTATCATAATTATTATCATACTTGGACGAGGCCATATATCATAGAAAGTGGTATCAGTTCTCTAATTTTCAGCAGTTTCGACTGGGTTGACTCTGAGTCACCCCAGAGTCAGCCCAGTCGAAACTGCTACCTATACATACATAATGAGTTATTTTAACAGTTTAAGATTTATTTAAAACAACATAGCTTGTCACAACAGGTGTAGTCTATAATCGCTGACGTGTTTGTTTCAGTTAGCTGCAAGAAATATTTGAAATGTTCTAATTTGTTACGTGATACATACTTTTTTTCTTTGCTTTTCTAATATCTGGTGTCTGTGCCGATGAGTCGGTTGCTGTAACGAAAGATATGACATCGATTAAAGTTGTATTGTATTAGTCATTTCATTCATAGAGAGTATTCACATATACCTCAGCCACATCACATCTCAGCGACAAAAAGTGGGCAACAGTGGTTACATGTGATTAGTAGATTCGGCGGCTGGTGTAGCTGGTGGTTGATGGATGGGTGGATGTTGTCGGTATCGCCTACACGAGTGAACTTAACAACAAAATGTGGTTCGTGTGAATTGAACTATTCATTTTCATACCTACTCGTATTAGCACCACGTATTGTTGCTGTCGTGCTTGGTACGTGTGAAAGAAACCTTAGTCTTGTCACACAATTTACCATCCATCATCAGTCTACATATTTATATTGCCCCACTGCTCGGGCACATACCTTCCCTTACATCGAGGGAGCTGGGGCCATTATCCACCATGCAAGCCCACTGCGGAATGGCGGATTTCACATGCCCTAGAATTTTTTTCTTCTACGGCGTGCAAGTTTCATCACGATGTTTTCCTTCACCGTTTTGAGAGCACTCGGTAAATGTACGAAAGTTTTTCCGTCGAAAAAACCGAGTATAGCTCATTAGTACATTGGCTACCCTGGCTGGAAATCGAACCTGGGACTTCCGTATCGCAAGTCCCAACCACTGAGCCCCCGAGCTCTTGTCACACATTTTTTTTTAATTTTTGTAGTTATGTATGGACATAACTCTATAAATTACGCTAATGAATGACGTATGCGAAGAATTTCAGAATATCTACTCAGCAGTTTTGTGCAGGATGTACCTAACGAGCTCTGGTGTACCACTTTGGCGTCGCTCCAGCTTCAGATCAAGGCAAACTTGTTCCAATATGTCAATTGTCAGCACTTTGTAGCTGTGTCATACATGTGTAAATATCAGTGTATTATTGATATTTGAACCAGCTCACTCACCTGACATGTCTCAGGCATTACAGAGTAGTTATATTATGTATCGTGAGTTTTCCTTATAATAGTAATGCATTTCATTTCTGCTTTTATTTGTGACGCTGAAAATGATGATTGAGAATTTTTTGAAGTTTATAACCTCGTATTGTCACGGTGTTTGACGGTTTGACAACAGTTTGACGCAACGTGTCAAGTAGTACAAAGTGTACCACTTTGAACTTTAGACCGTTCTTATTATCTGCGTCGTAAGAGTTGAAATAATACTGCAAGTGTTACCATTGATATGCTATAGCCCGTACCACCCAAAGAGAAAATTCTGAAAAATTCATACTCTGCTGATACTTACCTCTTTGTTAGGTACAACTTGATTTTCTTTTATGTCGCCAGGCGTGCGTATGTCGGTGTATGCCGTATGCTCTACCTACACCTTCTCTGCACCTTCTCTACACCTGGCTATTATAATATTTACATACATTACAAAAAATTTCGCTGCGTTTATGGAGAGAGCCTAAAGTATTGTATTATATATGGGGACAGCTGGGGAAGATTATTCATTTTGTTTGTTTGCTTGTTCAATTTTGTATAATGCTCCCACTTCACTTGGCTATTCGTATTCGCCATTGGATGTTTGTCGTATTTGTCAATTATTTGACGAAATTTGATTATTTTATATATGTTTGTCATCATATTGTGCGTCGAATAGGCAAATAAGACGAATATTTTGTCACACATACCAACCACACGTGGCAAGTATAACAAATACGCAAATACGAATAGCCAACTGAGTTGGGAGCATAATATGCATACATCATACCCACTTATCGTATCTTTCTGATAATATCTGTGGTTATGGAAAACCAGTAATTCAACGTCAAAGACGATAAGAAGTTATTATACAATTAAATTCAAGATTAGTCGTGACCTAGCTTTAAAATTAGTTATTGGTATCTAAACCTAATGGCATGCTCTACGCCCATCTATTTATCGAATAGCAGCGAACGTGTAGCATTTATAATTCATATTTAATCATTGGTAGAGCAATCTAATAATCAGGAACAGAGTGTAAAGATATAAAATTAAAACATACGAGTACCTATACCTACGGATGATTCAAGATTTTTTCAGTTTAAGTAAGTACATTTATTTTAAATGGCTATTTTGTGAACCTGTAAGTATTACAATAGTAAGAACAGCAACATCCTGCAACTCTTTTCTAAGCGATGGTGCTGATGCGAAATTTTGATTACGTCAAAGTTCATTGAATAAATAAGGCCATATTTTTCTTCGATTTTCCTTACTCTCGTCTTTCAGTCCTCTTTAATGGAGGGGCAAACATATCGTCGGTCTACCTATTTAAATGAAACTTTTGAATTATCTGTGCATTCGAAAATCCTAGTCGGTTATCGGTATTTCTATGATCAAACCTCAAAATGTTTACATTGAGTTTTGTTTACTTTACTTTGGAAAGCCGCACAATATAAAATATGTAGGTATGTGTTCTTTGCCACTGAACACGTTTCTATTGTACTAAGTATAGGTAGAACTAGTAAGTACATACGGTATAAAATGTCAAAGAGTATAGATTTGCGGTAACGGCGTTGGTAGCCTCGCAGCAAAAAATGCCGCTGTGTGCTTGCAGCGATCGGTATCTTTATAGAGAGCACTCTTGCGCATGCTAGCCAAGTGGCTTTGACTTTCATCAACGATAGTAGAATAGAAAAAGTATGGGATTGACATTTGTTACCGAAGAAGTAATGTGCCTACATAACATAGTTTCGGGTTAACGAAAGTAAATGCTAGGATGATCAGGTGCGATCTGTAGACTTGTCGCAATATAATTAATTTCTATCGTAAAGGTTGATTTAATCTGATATTGGTTTAATTTAATATGAATGCATCCAGTCGAGGCAATCGTTAAAAACCACCGTGAATCTTTGTATTATAGAAACCTTACTACAAATTTAGTGAGTTATCATAATACGATGCATATAAACTACGAAATTACCTGAGGTGTAACACTATGTACCGTTCTTATTGTCTACGTGATAAGAGTTAAAGTCGTACTTCATGTGCTACTATTGATGTAGTGTTGTGTGCTCTGTGCATCTAAATAATATGCAGGTTACTCACTGTCTTAACGCATCACTAATAAATATAACGCATATTATAATAATGTCTTGTTTTGAAAACATATTATAAAATCCGTATAAATATTGTTCCTCGCAGTGCTAGAGAGTTATTCCCTCTCATATACCGGTTTATAATAGAGCCATTTAAATTTGTTGATAATGCGGAATTCTCTGAGTTTTACCGCGTCGTTGGTTATTTTAATACATTTTGGTCATTCTCTTTCTTTTAAACTCACAGATAATGTTGATCAAACAAAGGTTACGATTTTTGATTAGATTAAGACATTATACTCATGGCTAAAGCTAGGATTCCCTGTGCCAGGTCCAGAGACATACCTACATAGAAACGATCACAAATTATACCCAGGCTCGGAAAAAGTGATACCTTAGGACCAATAACCTTCCCAACTGTGAATCAAACCCAGAAAAGGCAGACGCACTACCGATTGGGCTAGGGTCGTCGAATGGGTATCACAGAGGGTCTCCTTCTTTCTAAGGAAATATGCTCTATTTTTTACCTCTCGGTTCCTATAATATTTAACACACACTGTACCGTGTGAGTACATCGGATTAATGGAACTGAGCTTTTCATCTGGAGGTTGTTTTTGTTGCTGATAGTGGCCCAAACACCATTTTTATTTCGAGTCTAGGCATTATTGATATGCGGTTTGTGTATTTCTCAAGATTTGTACACAGGTTTCCAATATATTGTGCCATGAATATCATATGTTTTACTATGTACCTATTACTAATTAAATTATATACTTTTAAAGAAGCTACAATACTTAAAAATACAAATTGAATATTTAAAGAAAGGATTACTATACTTTCAGGGATTAATAGTTGATATGATGAGTTCAGATTTTAATAACAGAACTGGGAATATGATACTAACATTATTGAACATGGATCAAACACTTGGCGTTGGTGGGTTGGAAGGTGCAAAGATCCGAACTAAAAGACAAGGAGCAGGTAGGAGATCTCATAGTTCTTTGTAAGATTAGTTCTATTCTATTTTATTTAATGGCTCTTATAAGTTATTTATATTTATAAATAGAAAAAATAGTGAAAAATAATCCGCCATCATTTTTAATGGTGGATATTTTTTCATTTTCCTCTGTTTAGTTATGTTACATTTGAAGTATTTGTATGGCATAACAAATCTGTGTTGTCACCAGCTATCCACAAAATTTCCATCTCTTTCAAAGTATAGTTGACCCACAATTTAAATCAATGTCTATTTTAAAAGGCTCTACACTAATAATCACCTTCATCAGTCTATTATGTTACCTTCCCTTACATCGAGGGAGATCGGCCATAATCCGTCACAAAGACCCAGCGCAAATTGGCGGTTTACCCATGCATTGGATGAAAAGTGATGAAACCTGCATGTCGTAGAAATAATTCTTGATATTATATATAAAGTTGTTCTTTGTTTTCCAGGTAAATTCACAGATGCCGCGAAGATGTCTCAGACGAAAGCCGGCAGGCTGTACGGACAGATGCTGAAGAACCTGTGGGCGCCATCGTACGTGGGCGGCGCCCATCCGTTCCACCATGAGGTGCCCAAGGCGATAGTCACGTTGTTCAGACAAAAAGTCCTAGATTACTTCTTTCCAGATGTTGGCGAGCCAGACAAAACACAATAGACATTGTTGTTTTGATTTTTGTAAGATAGTTCCGAATTTTGGATATTTATTGTCGATTTTTTGGTAAAGTCTCTTCTGGGAGGTAATACTTATCTATTAAAATTGTATTCAGAATATTTATAAACACACGAAGACAGAGAAAAGTTTACAGGGAGCCTCAATAAGATTGAGATTTTCTTAAAAACGAATGGACCGAATTTAGTAGTTCTTTTACAGTTACATAGTTTAACTTTTATCTATCTAACAGTGACAGAATTCTCGTAACAGGTCAAGTAGGTTTTGAAATAATCTCAACCTTATAAACTCTTCCTATACATTTTTATCTGTGTTAGACCGCACATAATTTTAAACATCCATATAATTTAACACAGACAATAGATGGCAATGCAATACACAAATACTTACCAAATATTATTTTACTTTGTACCCAACAAGTCTCTCGATCGATTTTTAAGTAGTAAAAGAATTCTTTGGTAGTGACGGTACGAGATTATTCTATAATCCGTTTTTATAAAAACAAGTGATTGCTAACTCTAAGAATTTCAAACAATGTATGTAGCATTATTCTAAAACGTTTGTTTAGAAAACAATAGAACTCGCTATAAATATGATTACTTACAGCTGTAGAAAGATACTACGATTTCTCATTTCAGACAAAATTGATCTAGCTTGGAATGATTCCTCGGTACATTGTTTTTATATCATTTGAATTTTTAATTGGTTGTGAACATGTGTATAATGGTAATATCGCGGATAATTTTAATGTTTCAAGAGCGAAGGTAAGATATCTGTTATTTGATTTATTTATAGTTTTGTAATCATCTATGAATGATATATTAGCATGTTGGCTAACATAAATCTGCAACCTGAAAATGTAAAGTCAACTTTACTATAGACGTAAATTTTATAATCATCATGAAATTGGGAACTAATATTTATCAATAATAATCAATGATACTTACGATGTTATATTCGTATTTAATTTAGTACAACAAACTCTACACATTTATTTTAATTATCGTAATATTTTAAAGGACATTATGAATTCAGTTATTTTTAATAATACTGAAAATAACTTGATGATGGATGTTGATGAATTTGAAATTCCGGAGGCTGTAAATATTCGGACCAAAAGACAGACTGGCGGTGGTGAGTTATCGTAGTCGAAACATTTAATTTGGTGTTATAAAGGATGTTAAAAAGTGATTAGGTTGATTTGTAAATAAAATAAGAGGCAAATAGGTATATTACCTAAGGGTAGAGTCACGATAATGAGATAACTAAAAACAAATGGCGCTCTTCATACCAATGTATAGACCTCAGGAAGAGAGGTTATCGAACTTTATATATTATATAATAGATAGTGTCGCTACCTATTTGCCATATAGGTACAGTCAACCGTATAGATAGAATACATTACTGTTACAGGCAAATTCGCGAGTGCTTCCAAAATGCCGCAGACCAAAGTGTTCCAACTGGTCGGTCAGCTGTTGAAGAACATATGGGCACCCTCCTACATAGGCGGCCCACATCCCATGCACCACCAAGTCCCCAAGGCATTTGTACTTTTGATTAAGCAAAAAATTATAGCGTATTTCTTTCCGACAGTTGGGGAGCCAGATAAAACAGCATAGTTTTATTGTTTTAATGTTATACAGTCTCTATCTTTTTTTATGATCATTCCTTACTAGTCTTGGGCAATACGGCATCATAAGTTAAAATTTAATCCGAGATGCTATTAGAACGCTGCCATTGGGACAGTAACAAAATAATTCATATCAGATGACCATGGCATTGAAAATTTATTTTAAAAAAACCACATATTTCGTTACGAATTATTTTTTATTTCGCTATGATACATCTTTCATAAGAAAAATGTATATTAATCTTTATATCTTCTAGGCATCTCCCAATAATACCATGGTACCAGAGATGATGGTTGAAAGCTATAAATTCTTTCCAGATAAAGTTTTAGGAAATCGAATTAAAAGACATAATCTGAGGGACGAGGAAGGTGATACAATGGGTAAATATATATAATGTTCCACGTGTGCTTGGTAATTTAGAGAAATAAATATTTTGACGGAAAGATTTTATTAAAATATTCTTGCAAATATATAGTTCAGGTGGTCACAATAAAATTATGCCTAGTCCGTTTACGTGTGTAGTTATTAAGTGGATTCGATCCTCGCTCTGGTTCGTTCCTGGCTCAAAGGCTCTCATTGGCCATACAACGCGGCAATGCGGCTAGCGTAATGAGAACCTTTGAGCCAGGGACGTCCCATGTCTTATTTAGATTGCTTTAGTTTTAGTTATCTATTTATTTTTAGGTATTATTGGTATTGTTAAATTTTATTATGGTTATTAAATACATATGTCTATTATTTAGTTATTAAATTTTTTGCAGATAAATACACCGTTGTCACAACAATTTCCACCAAGAAATTACTGCGCATGGTGACACTTTTATTTAAAAATATTTGGAAGGCGTCAGAGTATGGTGGGAAAATAGACTTGACGGACAAAATATCCAAACCCACAACTTATTTAAAGAATAAATTCTTGTCATTATTTGACGCAAATTCCCATGAAAAGGAAAAGAAGAATGATAATTAGATTACACCTTGAATTATACATTAAAATCTTCTTTATACTATTAAAATAATGGTTATTATTAATTAAGTGAACCACTTGAGAATATGTGATCATCTCTCAAAACTAGAATCCATTACGTCCACTCGTCGTGATAATCTAGACGTGCCGAAATAATTTTGTTATAATTTTAATCTCATTGTTTGGAGGTTGTCTATTTTACCAATACGAATAGTTTAATGACACCTATCTTACCTTTATACTTTTATTAGCACCGAAGACTATTTCTGGTATTCATCACATTGTAAAAGAGACGGGCAGGTACTTAATTACTTTATCGCAGCTGGTAAATACTACTAGTTCCTGAAGGCTGAACATGAACAACATTTACGTGAAGGAAGTATGTGGAATATTGCATCGCTTTGATCAAGAATAACGAATACTGGAAGAGGTAACTATCATTTAATATAGTATTTTTACTGTTCTTAACTACCTACATGACTATAAATTATTGTGTGATGTAGAATACGAAATTAAATTAGTATGTAGTTTTATTTTAGGTCCAGTTATTTTCCAAATACCTGATACTAAGTTATTTTAATATCTAACTGTCGGAGAATACTGTATGTAAGTAGCTAAACGCATTTGGTGTCCAAAACTCAACCAAAACTCTATAAAATACCCGAATTAGAATTGTAAATTCATAATTGACATTAAAGTTATGCATATGTGAGATAAAACGACTGTTATGTTAATCACATTACTCGGAATTTGTTATTTTCTCGTTTTCGACAAGTTTAAGAAGATTTTGGATGCATTGCCTTGTGTAAGCGCATTGCTAGATTGCATACAAATTGCTGGGGGGCATATCCAGTTGCTTTCTTTCTACGGCCGTGGGCGGGGTACAGTTTAGTATATAAGAGTCGTCGGAAGATCGACGCGCGTATTATAGTGATCCAAGTCCTCCGGTGCCTCCGAAATGAAGGTACGATCCTGACCTTGGACGCCCATACCGGATAGTGAACTTAATTTACTATAAGTGATCTATATCAGTGCTCTTTCGCTTCTTATCTCTGGATGTTGTTCAGTGCTTATTAACGATGATGCTTTTAAAAGGTTACATTATTCAAATTTGTATGCAACGTTTTACTTTGTGATAATGATATAAGTGAATTAGTGATATTGTAGTTTTATTTAGTGCCAAGAAAGCTTTATACAGTGGGAGACTTTTAGGTGGTGATAAGTTCAATATAAAACATCGTAATAGGTAAACCGTGCTGTTTTACCTATGTGGATTAGTCGAACTACCGATCGGACCACCCAGGATCTTACCTTTTTATCAGGATAGTCGTAAGCTAATATATATATATGGTTGTCTGTCTACCCTTTAATTATCTATCTACCAAATATCTATCCGTGGGAATCTGCTGCAAGCGACAATATTTTTCTAAGACGTCTCATTGTTATAATATAAAATGATAGTAGTTTAAAATGGAAGCTTAAAATGAACACCAACTGAGATTTTACTGTATTAGACATTTGAGTCTAGGTATTTCTTCAGCCCACAGTACATTAACTTACACTTACAAAAATAATGTAGCCAACTCTTACGTCACGTGCAGTACTCGTGTATTACACATGATATGCTGTCGGTTCGACTGTACTAATCTATATCCTATAACTAACCTAGTGGCGTCACCAACAAAATGTATACAGCAGCTGTATGGACTGTATCTCATCTAGTGATACGTACAGCTGCTGTAAACATTTTGATGGTAGCGCGACTGGGTTGCGCCACCACTGGTGTCCTAATAAGATATAGCCCTTAGAGGTATGGATCAATGAGCATACTTATCATGTTAGATGTTGGTGCTATCGCTGGTATGCGCGTGCGTGGGTGTGGCGGCTGGCGGGGCAGTCGCGTGGCCGGGCGCAGCCGTGCCCCTCTCCAGCCCCTTTCTCAAGACCTTCCTGCCACCCCAAACGAAGAGCTTCGGTTATTCTACCACACAGTATATCAACGCCGTAAGTATTTATAGATTCTGTAGTAATGTCAAAAAAATTCAGCAGCTGAAATAATACGGTCTTACAACAAACGCTTAGAACACATGTTTAAAAATACTGAAATTTCAATACATTTTTAGACAAGAGTTCAACACATTATTAGATATTCTGTGGTAAGACCCATAGGTATGTCTCACGTTTACAGGAACAGTAATGCTGTGACTTTTAAAATATCAACTATAGGTACTAATTCTTTTGCCATTGCCAACTACGGTGATTACTAATAGAATTGAGCGAGCGTAGGCTGAAGTCGGTGCTGTCGGTGCAATGCTGTCGAATTATCGAGACAACAATAATAAACATGTTAATTCCCGTATTATCTAATTAATATGAATACAAAAAGTGTAAATTTAAAAAGTAGCTCTAAATAGTTAAGAGACAGTGATGATGTGTAGGTAATAGTTAAAACTGCATTGAAATTATTCATTTAGGCTTGATAAGATAATCAAAAATCTTTGCATTTGTGTTCAAGACTTCAAGTATAAATTCATTTAATCTTATTTATGGATAATTAACAATTAATGCATTTAATTATCTTGTCTATTTACAGCTGCCGGTATCATATCAAGTACAGCCTCAGTTCTCGTACCAAATACCACATCTGAGCCCATTCACGCCTGTGCAGCACACATACTACCCATTGCCCGGTGCCTCATACTTCCCCGCGGGTAGCATATTCTATCCGCCGGCATCTCCTATCAGCCCTATTGGCCCGGTCTCGCCGATCGTGCCACAGCAGCCCATGGCACCACAGTATCCGGAGGGCAGCGCTCCCAGCGACCCCTCTCAGCAGCCTGCAGGTGACGCCGACACAGCGGTCATAGACTCAGCGGAATACCCACAACAGCAGAATCAACAATCCCCGTCAGCTGACGCTCCACAGTCCCAACCACCCGCACAACAGGCACCACAGTTCCCACCTGCAAACACTTTCCCCAACTTCCCACAATTTGGCCAGAATCCTCAAGATTCTCAGGAATCAACACCATCGCAACCACAGTACCCTGAGGGATCAGAATCACCTTCCTATCCGGAATCTTCAACGCCCGCTATCCCACAAAAACCTCAAGATTCCATGCCCTCATTTCCACAGGCCCCCCAGGGAACTCCATCTTTCCCTCAATTCCCACAGGGATCTGAAGGCCCGTCGTTCCCACAGTTTCCGCAGGGATCTGGTGTACCGTCGTTTCCACAATTCCCTCAGGGATCTGGTTCGCCGTCGTTCCCACAATTTCCCCAGGGATCGGGAGTACCTCCATTCCCGCAGTTCCCACAGTTTCCCCAGGGATCGGTACCGAGTTTCCCACAATTCCCGCAATTCCCATCTAACCCAACATCACCACAGTCACCATCCCCCTCCCCTCCGCAGTCATTCCCGTCAGCCGATAATAACGACCAGGGTTTGAATGACGAAGACACGATATCGGTAGAGTCCGCCTAAACGATTATAAAAATGTGTTTTAAGAATAAAATAATAGTCTAATTTACTCGTCTTCGTTTATTGTATATCCATCTTAGTATATCTATTGTCTGTAGATTATAAGTATTTATTATTTCAAGGATCTACGTAAGAAACAGAGATCGCTAGATCCATTATAATAAAGGATCTGATGAATGGATCTAGGGAGAACAAACCATGTTAGGCATCAATATCAATATACAATGTATTTTTGTTGTAGAATTTAAGAATTCTACAGTTCTTTGTCATATATACCTAATCACAGGCACATAACAAATGTGAAACAAACAATTACTAGTCTTTAGTTAGAAACTAAATAAAATACCTAGCCCTAAAGACTTCACCAGTAAGTTTCGCCAACCTGATTGATCCATTCACTTCTCTCACTTGCGCTAGCGTTCTTGCCGGTGAGACCGAGCGAGAAGGAGAAGCTGTACGGGAACCAGTCGGTGCTGAACTCAACGCTGATGTTGAAGCCGCCCACGCCGCTGATTACAGGAGTCGTTAGCCGATTGGGCAGAAGCAGGCGTGCGCACACGATCTTGCATTCGACGCCTGTTGATACCTATGTATAGCGATAGTTAAAAAAATAAGTTAATGAAGACATAAAGGTACGTAGTACAATTAGAGCTATATATTGAATGTCGTTCAGGTTTGTAGTAAAGGTGGAATAGATATTCAAACACCCTGATATCAATAATATTAGATTCAGCTTAGAGCATTTTGGCGAAAGATATAATTCTAGATGCAATTTGGTAGCAGGGCCATAGGCGAATCCGAGCTAGTGGATATAATAGTCTAGTTAAACAAGATACAATCTATACAAACGAATATAACGAATTGTGTAGGCAGTAAGACGAAATAAACAGTAAGCACCTACCTTTAAATTAATCTTCAGCCTAGTTGGTGGATTTGCGTTCACTTCAAACTTCTCCAAGTACACCACTGCGGCTGTCCTCTGCTTTTGCCCGGACTTGTAACACCAGTTACCTGATACGTACATACGTCTTTTCCAACCATGCTTCTGCTTCGTCCGTTGTCTCAAATGACTTACTCTGCTCAAAGTTGAGCCTGAAACCATGGAAATTAGCATAAACACACATCGTTCTCGTAGGTAAATAGCTACAGAAGCTTTGAGCAGCAAATAGGTACAGTCAATAGCACAATAATCTACACAAAAGCATTGCAATCAAATAGTCTACCATTTGATTGCAATGTAGTGTATTACCAACTATTCTACGAAAAGTATGTAGTTAGCTAAAGTAAAGCACTACCTATGTTTTATGTGCTAGACTCCACCTATGCCTTGAGAAGATCGTGTTCCAAGTGATCATTACAAAACAGTTCCAATAATGCGTAATTTACTTGGTTCAGCGTCTACGAGTCTCAGCTGCTGCGAATACGGCAGCGGCATCACATGGGCGCTGATCATATTGACAATCCACGCCACATATGGGAACACGTCGATGTAGAGCGGTGGATCGGCGTTGAGTCGCTTGCGCATACCGGGTCTGTCACACGGCGCTCCACCCGCAGCTACACCCACCTGGTATATTACAATAATACGTTAATTTTTTTTAATAAAATATCCCTGGTACATCCCAAAGAACAAGTGTTACACTTTGAACTTTGGACCGTTCTTATTATCTGCATCGTAAGAGATGAAATCGTACTGCAATCGTTCGAAATTAAACAATTTGTAATTCATTTGAGCAATCTAACTGCAAATACAAAAAAGGCTACGAACCAACTCGAAGGTGCCGCTGAATGTGTGGCTTATAATCGGCGCGCCAGGACGCACGCCGCATCCTGAACTGCATAGGATATGGGTGATGCCTTTGTTGGCAAGGTTCTGTAATAAGATAAACGTCATATCTTGTAGAAATATCGGAAGTTGTTCTAACATAGTGGAATCAACAGAAATACGCAGATATACTGAAGAAGTAACGTGATAACATCAGGCGTTATACATACAGTATGTACCTAATTACTCTCGAAAGTAGTATGCGGATTATTCTAAAATATCTTACCGAACGTAAGCGGTGTCTTTGGCATTCCTTGTGAGTGTACAATTTTAACGTCTTCTTAGCCATCTTCTCTACATCGAAGTCTTTGGGTACAACTGTTCAAAGCAAAAATATTAACAACAATAAGTTAAGAGGATTCTCGCCAGTCAGTTCAGTAAGTACGTACATCTGTACGTACTGAGTACATAATACACGATAGAATAATACTAAATGATAGGTTTTTCTATTCATTAATATTGCAGTTCTAGAATATTAACGTGATACAACAATAAAGAAATGAATGGATGATTAAACTTACCGCTCCTGTAGTCAATCATGAACACTATTTTAGTTGCTCTTTTCTTCTCCCGGTCACCTATCGTCGGTAAACATATCGGGATCATATAACCTGGAACCAGAAAAAACCTAAAAGTATTCTTGTGTTTTAAGGTGTTGGTTCCAGTCCAGCCAAGGGTTAGCCTAAAACCTGTACCGCCATGTGTGTTAAGATGTTGGTTCCGGCCCATCCAAGAGTCAAAAGCAACGTACAACCAGTTATTTTCATTTGATCAATAATATAATCCAATGATAAGCTACGCACCACCGCCGTGCGCTTACAAGATTTTCCCGCCAGAGATAAATTTTGAACATTTGCGGGGTTGGACTCTACAGGTCAACGGAGTGCAGGTCTTGTATATTGAAATCAATGAATCTTTCGAAATTATACTGAACCTTCTGTCAAATTATTGTGTGACTTACTAGACTTCATAGGTCGAATAAATTTCACGAGAGCCAAGCTGTTTTTAACACCAAACCTGAGGAAAAAATACGATTGAATTGAATTTTACTTAAAATAACCTGTATTTGGCAAAAGATCATAGATTAGGTTATACTGTGATGGTGATTCTATTGAATGAAAGCACTTTGGATGATGGGGTTCAATATAGTGCAGAAGGATTTACGATAGCCTCAGTGGCCCAACTGGTAGGACAGGGATCTGGCTTTCTTTGGCTTTTCTTTTGCTAGGTCTGAATGTCAACGACCAACGACCACATACACTTTTTGTCGCTGAAGCAGTTTAGTAAGATAAAGTAAAATACTTTGAATATTCCGGATGAGACAAGATATCTTCAATAGGAATTTCGATGTATGCGCGTGCGCACGTCACACCCATGTTAATCTGCGTCTTCGTCAGTCCACAGTCTTCTTCTTCTCGGTCGTAGTCTCCGAAGATCACGTTTCCACTGTAAAATTCATTTACGAGAAACATCATATTTTAACGTAGAGGAGAATATTTTAATAACTAAAATAAATGGTGTGTAATTTAGTTCTTAACTTTTTGAAAGGGGTTCGAACTTTTCTTTCACTATGGAGGTTGGCATATGGCCAAAGAAAATATATACTCTAAATGGCATAATCATTTGGCGCCATCTGGCGGATGTTGGAAAACCAGGGGGTCAAGGGGTCAAGCAAGGGGCCGAGCCGCGTCGATCTTTACAAGCCGTCAATGTCAGATTTTTGGCGAAAATTAGTACAAAAATATCGTTCGCGCAGGCTTTGACAGGACAAAAAAGGCCAGTCGGCTAGCCCCCCAGGATCGTAACATGATGAAACCCGCTTTCTAATCAATTGGCAAAAGGTCATCTCTTGAGAAAGGTATGTAGATAATTTTATTACTGTGTTTTAAATATTATTTTCTTCTATAATTACACTTCTAGAACATCTAAAATTTTAATTCAATACGCTTACAGTTTGAAGTATTTGGGCGGCTGCAGCATATCAGTGGTAGTGCCAATCGCAAATTGCTTGTGTATTAAGACCACACGAGGTGCCTGGCTGCGATGGTGCACACCTACGGTCTCTGCAATACATATGGAACAAACTCGGTACATTCCGCCTTGAGGCGAGTTTTCCAACGCGTACATTTATCGTCTAGTAAAGCTCGCAAATGTCAATATGTCGGAGCTATGGCAGAATTATGTGCAAGATGTGCAGTTTCGAGCTAGATTCAACAGCCCCACTGAGTTCGGGAGTGAACGTGACTGCTGAGTTGCTTTAGAAATGTCGATGAAGTACTCTCCTCTCCGGAAGATGACGCTCCGGCGCCTCCTCTGGAGGACGAAAGACGAGGATAAATTAAGAATTAATGAAAAACTTTGTAACATGAAATTGGCAAATGAAGAATTGTCGATGTCGAAGCCATTAATAAACAAACTTTTTGTTCTTAGAAATTATGTCAGTTGACTTGCTGAGTCGTGTTGAGTACTCTTTTTGTCAAGACATATCTCTAATCTGTGCTATCGATCGGTGTCGTAGACTGACTTCTCTATCTACGATCGGTGTTATTCGGTGTTTTTGTTGATTTCTTCTCTCTCTACGGTTGATTTGTTGTTGATTGTGTGAATTGTAGTGATTTCTTCATATACTCAGTAATTTGTGATTTCTTTATACTCCCACTAGTTGATGCTGCTTAAGGAGCTAAATTACCGTCTAGAAAACTAGAATACGACCCGTAAGTACCTACTCATGCACATTTTATAGAAACGAATTATTTACTCAAAGAATTCTATAGAAGTTTGCTAATAATTACTTATCTCCAAGTCTAAAGTTGTGTAGAAAATATAGAGCTCGGTGGCGTAGTGGTTGGGTCACTGGACTTTGCCACGGACGTTCCTGGTTCGATCCACGGCCAGGTCAGCCATGTACCTATGAGTTTTCCTCGTTCTTTCGAGGATTTATCGAATGCTCTCATAACGGCGAAGGAAAACATCGTGATAAAACCTAAATGCCGTAGAAAAAATAGGTTCGCGTAATAGATCGTGGTCCGAGCTTCCTCGACGTTAAGGAAGCTCTGTGCTCGAGTAGTGGGGACATAAAAATAGACTGAAGACTGATGATAAAGGCAAATAAAAAAATAAAAAAACCACTATTCTTTATATTTCTATTTTACCAACCGTGGTTATATTGTACGAAACCCAGCCAAGGGAACAGGGAGTGCTCTCTCAGCTCACCATCGGGAGGGTCCAGATTGAAGTCGTCATGGCAGATAGCCAAGTCTTTGCCAGAACACGTGGCCGTATCCACGCACACTGGGCAAACAAACACTTTGGAAAACTTTATGGTTAGGGATACAAGGCTCCTAAAAGAATGAAGAGCACCGAGTTTTGAAACTAAGGTTTATAATACTAGGGATGTCACATAATATCACATGAATAATAATAATCGTACTGTAAACTCTGGAAGTCACTATTTTGTAATTACACAATTTAGTTACTTTATTTTAAGTTGTTGATTTGCGGTGACTATTCATTTTAAAGAGTCTGCTAGTTTCCATTTATCTTGGTTTTTAATAACTCTATTTACCAATATGAAATAATTTCTTGCTCCACAGTTCAATCCAAGAGACTTTTACTACGAATTTGCAGTATCGCCAAAAGTGAGGTAAGTCTAATTAAAATCATTATCTACGCGACTCTACTAACAATTAGAATTACGAGTGCGTTAGGACAATTATTACAAAAATTTTTATTTCTAATTTATATTTCAGCTATTTAAGTACTAAGTACTAGATCTAGATCATGTCCTTTCTATGGAAGGCGACAATTTTAAATGTAGGTATTTTATATGTAGGTATGTTCTGGTTGGTACGTACAAATTCCGAAAAATATCAACAACTTCTGACAGCACATAGCCATTTTGCACCCAAAATCATTCCTTCACTATTCGGTACTGATTATAATATTGTTCTTCATAAATTCCATGATATTTGTAAACATTCTGTATGGCGAGGCGGGGCAGCGGCGTAGCGTAGCAATTGATTGTTGATATTTATATAAACAAGGATAAAATGACAATAATGCATTTCGGCGTCTCAAATGTTTCTTCAGTGGCTACACAAAACTAGCGATATAGAATTTTATACGGTAATGAATCTAATTATGTAGCGGCCACTAAGTCGAAGCCTAATCCTAAATGCAACTGTCACGTTCGTTCATATATTCATACTGCATCGCGTAAGAGCAAGCGGGACGTCTCGCTTAGCGGCGACTAATATTAGCGTACGCAATCTGGAATCGCTACTAAGGCCCGTATTAATAAATCACTCTCAGCTCAAAAGTCAATCTTGAGAACGACCTCAAGATGGCGTTTCCATTAATAAACGTAACTTAGGTACGCGTTTAGGAATCGGGTATCACGTGAGTAATGCCGTATTAATAAACAAAACTCAGTTCTCAAATTACTGTCAAACTCACACTTAAGAACGTATTTGCTGATTGTAGGACGTTTACTTGAGTCCTTCCACTTGAAAAAGGCTTCACGTGATACACCCTTAAGATTGGTTTCTTAATAAATGGTGATCACGTCTTGAGAGTGTATCAGCTGAATTCGCTCTTGATTTGAGTTCATACTACTAATAAGGGACTGAGTATTATTGTCCTCATTTACAAATTTAATAGAGCAAAAGCTACTAACTGCATTTTATATTACACTGGTGTCGGATGATAGAATTCGAATACAAAAGTAAGAGGTTGTAGCAATAGAGTCTGTATATAAAACTCATGTAGTTCAATTTTCTGAATAGTATTCAATATGAGATAATGCACTTGTCCTTGGCAGTAGTACATTGGCAGGCGACTCCTTTTAAACAAATACTTCCTAGGCGCGTATACCTTCATCATTATACACTGCAGTCGATATCTTTGCGTATGTTTGTGGTCCAATAGCTGGAAACGGAACAAGCGTTTTACAGTTTAAGCACCGTGATTTTAAGTATAACTTCTACACACAGCACTACACATAGCAATAAAGACTCATCACCTTGTAAATCAATGAAATACACTAAACTTAAAAAAAATTGAAGCTTATTTAATGACTTCTTTTAGCAATTAATTAAGTGGAAGCCAGATAAGTGTTTCTTAATGCATTCATTTTCTATAGAAACACAGTGCATAAAATATCATGACTATAGAGCTACATCTTTTTTTACAATAATATGTGTTTTACGTACGTATATATATCTTATTTTGGTGTCTTGGAAAGTACCCAGCGTCATGTTTACTTGTTTAATCATAAACTGCTTAACCGTTGAATCGGGTGAACACCAGCCGAATTTATAATTGCTGTGCAGGTAAGCTGCAATATAAAGACACGTTTTTCATAAAAAAAATAGCACTGATTTGATTTCTACTGGGCCTCTATTAAGGCAGTTTTCCTATTGCATAGCAAACAAACAACAAAGACTAAAAATTAAGGCCTGGTGTAATACTTACTAATTTAGCGGCAGAACTAGATAAAGACAATTCTTAGGTAGGCGTATTTTGAATGAAGTCCTATAATCACTTAGGCCCTTAGTGATAAACGTGACTTAAAGTTATGTGGTGGTTTCCGTATTGTCGCTGGATTTCACCATACAAATTTGGTCGTTGCGACTGCCGAATTAAGCCGCCTTTTAAAAGCTTTTATCGTTACGAGCCATAACTATAGACAACATTCCAAATATCTACCTATGTCTATTTTTAATGTAACTCTATACTAAGTGTTAAATGTATTTTATTTCTTATTACTAAATAAAGATATTTTCAAAACAAAAACAAAACAAAATGTCTACCAGGTATCGAGATTTCAATTGAAGTCGATGTATGTGTCGCAGTCAACTGGTTGGAATAGACGTGCGATTGAACAGCTAGCTCGTTGATTGAACGACGGCATCCAACCAACATCTAAGTGTCAAGTAGCTGAGTGGTTGAACACAACGTTCAACACTACAGCTAAACGACGCTCAGCGGACTGGTTGTAAGTCAATTTGCAAATTTTAGTAACAGGTTCTTACCGCGATTTAGACTGAATTATGAGATATTTCGACACCGTTACAATTATCATGATCACAAGACATACTAACTGTGTTATTATTAATTTTGAAATAGCATTATTCAAATACAATAGCAAAATATCAACAAATTACGATCAAATTACCGTGATAATTATTTTTATACTTAATCACTTAAGTCAACTCTCCAGCGGCTTTTCAGTCAGCTGAGATGTTGAACGTTTTATGCGCCATAATGATCCAACCACCCAACTAGTTGTTTGATTGGATGCCGTCGTTCAATCAACGAGCTAGATGTTCAATCACACGTCTATTCCAACCAGTTGACTGCGACACATGCATTCTACTTACACCTTGGTAATTTTTCATCAGGTATTGCATCCGCGCCGGTACTTCCAAAGCTTGCCGGGCCTTCGTCCTCGTCTTCGTATTTCGAGAGGAATTGCCGTAACGCGTACACAGCCTGGTTGGCAGGAATAGCTTTCCATCCATGCGTTCTGAATACTGCGGCATTAGTTTAACTGTAACACCTTACTTTAGCAAAGTTTGTACTATCTGTCTGACTCGATTATGTAGGTATTATTAAATATTTAATAAGAGGTATTTTTTAGATATTGTTAAATACCATAATATTTACTACCAAAAAAGAATGTCGGAAAATACATTTCTCCAAATTACGTGAATGCCCAATATTACCATCCTTTATGTTGGAATTTCGTTAAATAAGTGGACCAAATAAATAGTCATACCTATTCACAGTTATTAATTCTATTTCCAATCTTAAATAACGACAAGTATAACGCTGACCTCTAGGTCAGCAAGACTTTGAGACGCTACAACCTGGCTGTGACACGCAATGTTTGTGGGAAGGGTTGAGAGGCATAGTGGATGCGATCACTGACAAGCATGCTCCGATGAGGAAAGTGAGGACGAAAACAAGCAATAAGCCCTGGATCAACGACGAAATACTGCAACTTGTGGCTGAAAAGAAGAGACTCTGGGGCATTTACAAGAATTCGAAGCGTGACGAGGATTACGAACACTACAGAGCCATAAATAATCAATGTGTTGCTGAAACCAGAAGGCTCAGAGCGCGCTATGAGGCAAACATATTGAAGAATGGCGACAAGCCATTCTACTCGCACATACGCAGGTGTTTGACATCCAAAGTTGGTATTCCTCCAGCTGTCAGAAACAGCAATGGAGATCTAATAACCCAGGCATATGATATTGCAGAAACCTTCGCACAGGAGTTTCAGAAAACTTTCTCTCTGGAACCTGACATTACCACAAGCCCGGAAGTTGCCAAAGTTGCCCGTGTGGAGGAGTCACTATCTGAAATAACATTTACTTGCAATGATGTAGCAAAAGCCCTCAAAAGCCTAGATGTGAGTTCAGCCGCTGGTCCTGATAATATCCCTGGCATTATTTTAAAGAACTGCTTTAGTACCTTTGTCCCAGTTCTCACAGCACTCATGAAGTCGTCCTTCGATACTGGACAAGTGCCGGATGATTGGAAACACGCCTTAGTGACTCCAGTGTACAAGAATGGTGACAAGACCGACCCGGCCAAGTACAGACCGATAAGCTTGACCAGCATAGTGGGAAAAATTATGGAAAGGATTATAAGTAACCAACTCAAGACATTTCTTAACAGGGAAAGTATTATAGCTGTACAGCAACACGGATTTACCGAGAAAAGGTCGACTATAACCAATTTATTGACTTGTGTACGCTGTTGGACAAAGGAGCTTGATTGTAGAAACCCAGTGGACGTCATTTACCTGGACTTTGAGCGCGCGTTTGACAAAGTTCCTCACCAACGACTACTGCTCAAGCTGGAACACTTTGGTATACGTGGACGCCTGTTAGACTGGATAAGAGGTTACCTCTTGGGCAGGACCTTCCAAGTGAGAGTGGGCCACTCTCTGTCCCAAACGAAAGATGTGATGAGTGGAGTTCCCCAGGGGTCAGTCCTCGCTCCTACTCTGTTTGGTATATTTGTTACGGACCTTATTGCACTAATAGAGTCACAATCGGCCTTCTTCGCAGACGATGGAAAGTTCTTTGGAAACCCGTTAGTTGATTGTGTTCAGTTACAAAATGATATTGATCGACTTCAGCAGTGGACCAAAGAATGGATCGTTAAGCTAAATGTTAGCAAGTGCTCAGTACTGCATCTTGGCCACAATAATCCTGAACTTACCTATAAGATAGATGGCTCGGCGATATCCAGTGTCGACTGTCAGAAGGATCTTGGTGTTTTAATTACGAAGAATTTGAAGTGGGGAGAACACATCGGTGGATTGGTTAAGAAGGCCAATTCTTTAATTTACGTGATAAGAAGATCTTTTCAATTCTTAACTGCAGGAATATTCATTAAAATCTATAAAACTTACATTAGACCCCTACTCGAATATGGCTTCCAGGTATGGAATCCCTACTTTGTGAAGGATATAGACCTCCTAGAGAGTGTGCAGAGGAAAGCAACTAAAATCCCATTCACCTTAAGACGGAAGCCCTACGAAGAGAGACTGAGGATATTGCAGCTCACCACATTGAAGGAGAGAAGACTGAGAGGAGATTTGATCGAAACATTTAAAATCATGACCTTCAGATACAACCTTCCAGACTTCAATAAGGCAATGTTTAATATGACGGACACACGACCGTTGAGAGGACACCACATGAAATTAGACTGCACCACCTTCAGCACCAATGTCGCTCGTCACTTCCTGAGCAACAGAGTTGTTCAGGCCTGGAACTCACTTCCAGACGACGTTGTCTCTGCCGTCTCAGTTAACGCATTCAAAAATAAATTGGACAGTTATTTTAAAACCATTAACAAGAACAATACCACTAAGTGATAGACTTCACAAACACTGTGAAGTGGACATATCAGCGATGAGCTGCCTGTCCATAATTAAATAATAATAATAAATTATAATTACCATCCTAGTTTAATTATTACATACCTTATAAAATTATTATTTATTATATAAATAAAACATTATCTATTTTCAACTTACCGAATAAAACGAAAGTTATTAACACGCACACATATATGGTTTTGAAAAACATGTTTTTCTATTTAGTTCAGTTGATGTTGTGTTTTAGAAAACCTGAAACTTTTATTACTTTGTACATATTCTGCTATAATTGGTATTTTACCTAGGTAGGTGTCACTATCTATCTTCACGACACATTGAAGACACACATTATGACTAGGTACTTGCACAATATTGCATAATAACTTGTATCCTGTGTTTGTTTTTACTGCCTTGTGTACACCTCTGCCTGTATTCGTCTAAACATGCTGAAAGTGCAAATGTAGATGAAACGAAAAACATACTTCAGTGCAAAAATTTTATTGTCAATACATTTAATAGGATTTCATTCATATACATTTGTCTCTTACTTTTAGCTACTACTTAAACTTGTAACACTATCTCTAGAAGATAAAGACACAGAAACGGATGGAAATTGAGGTGTCATTAGTGTAATCCATAAATTTCTAGTTGTAGGGTCACATATTACAAAATAAATAAACAAAACAAATCCTTGTAAGGTCGAGGTCAAACAGAATAGATAAGACCACAGCATATTACTAGAAAATGAAAATATACCGAAAAGCCAAGAGAGACCTAGCAGAAAAAATAAAAATACAGACAATCTTAATTGCGCGCCAACTAGATCAATATCGGTGGTTCTCATTTTCCCATCTGGACCCCGAGATATAGCAATAATCACTAATATGAATAATATAGTGTTTATTATTATTATTATAAAAATAGGAGTCAATACACACAATATGAAATAGATACCATTTGGGTAACAAATACGACTTGGTGAATCAGGTATGTAATTTTCATTGTCGACTACTAAAACTATTATAACTGGAATAATTGGAATGCCCCACCCTATTAGAGTGAATTTCACCATAAATCTAGATGGTCTACATACTCCTAAGACTCGCACGTACCTTATGAATTGTAATATAGCTGTTATTAGCATCCACATAAAACTTGATAATATTGAATAATGTAATAAAGCCCCTAAAACAATGCACAAATTTTCCATACCTTCTCCAACAGCGTATTTACCTTCAATGATAACGAATATAGAATTATCTAAATTAAACACTAGAATAAGTATTAGAGGCAATGCAATAGCAGTAGATAGTTGTAACAAAACTTTTGTGCCGGCTTTCTTTCTCCAAGCCTGGAACACTAATGCTGTTATCCATATACCAGCGACACCCATAAGAGATAAAAAACTGCCTACTAAGGTGATTATATTCAAAGCCTTTAAATGCTTTTCGTTATGAGATTTCTCTTGGGGATATAAAATACCACCAATGTCAATTAATTGACCAAAATGTGTCATGTGATAGCATTCGCATACAGTTACATTGTTTACTGTCTTCACATAGAAACAACCACGTTTACTCCAAAATCCTGGATTGTTACCTGTTCTCAGAACATCAAAATCCCAGTACCCACAGAACTTACTAGAAGTAGTGTGTTCAAGCTCCTTGAATAAAATAGGAATATAATGTTTTAGATTTGTTATATATCCTGGTATGGAGATTCCTACAATGCGGCTATTGATGCTGTTCTTAGACGTATCTAGTTGTTGAAAAACTGCGTCGTTGTGAAAAATGTTAATAACAATACGAATGTGCTCCTCATTAGTAGAGTCTTCCACGCTCTCATTTGTATCTTTCTTTAAAGTATTTAACACATTTTCTGGTACCCAAGCCGCAATTTCTAAATTTTGTATTGATAATACAGCGTCTATTGTAGTATTTTGGTATAGAGGCTGAATTAACATATCTGTAAAATTTTCATTATTCGTAACTTTCACTACAGCTATGCCACTTATATTATTGAATTTCGGAAAAGAAATTTGAACAACAAATTGAGGTTTTACAGCTAGTTGGTAGATTTCGTTCTGAAGGATTGAATTTTCGTCAACATCATGTTTTGATAACATTTCAATAATATCGTTAACAGAATCTAATATAACGTTTGTTGAATTGAGAGTCTGCGATAAACGCAAATATTCGCCATCCAAAACCATTACTCTATCCATAGCCCATGCGATATTTTCAAGTTCTCCCATATCAATTGAAGATTCATTTTGCTGGGCGATATTTACAACCTGTTGTAATGACATGGATAAGTAGTAAATATCTGCAGGGATTATTATGTCGACGTCACCCAAAACAAAACTAAGTCCATCAGTTAAAAACCTAGAAGTAAAATTTTCAGGTGTTTGTCCCTTCACAAAATTATATAAAAACGACGTTGTTGCCGACGGTTTATAATTTTGATCACAATGTCCTTCGACATCACCCCATGTTCCTCCTAAATGATAAGATCCGTGACACTGTCTTTTTACTGGTAAACCATTATTTTGCAAACAGAACTGTCTTGGGGCAGCAATATGTCCAATTAATGTTAGCTCCCAGTCAAGAGTTATAGCATCAACTGAAGTAGTAGGGAAGCAGTATATGGAACTCGATATATTGATAAATGTTGCATTATATTTTGGAAGTTCTAGTACTGCTCTTTCTTTTAAATTAGTATACGTTTCCAGTAAATTATCAGCCTCATTGCCATGAACTTCACTTATAGAAACATGTAAATGCAATAAAACTATCATATAATCTGAAGTATATTCAAATATCTCCATAAGTAATATTTCTTCAGCACAAAGTATAGCTGTAATTTCTGGGATAATATTTGAAATCTTTACATTTTCTTCTATAGTACATAAAGTGACGTTTACGACGAGTGCAAACACATGTAATTTGTCTCCCTGGGGATTGGCAACGATTTTACTAGTAGTAACCAACGAAAAATTTTTGGTATGTCCCTCACACCAATACTGGGCAGATCTGTCCGTAACGAGATTAACTGCATATACTGTTTTTTCTGTGTTAATAGATTCCACATTTTGGGTTTGCTGAAAGTTATCAATTTCAATATACGGTTGATCATTTACGTCAATGACACTCATAAATCCTCTCGCATCAGAAAAGCATTGGATACCTCTATCGTCGTTATCATATTTCCACAAGCCAGAAGGGAAATATACAGTAAGATACAGTTTCATATTTATAGTGTCGAATTCAAGGTCCAGCACTGTTTCTCCGTATAGCATTTCAGTTTCACAGGCCATACAAGGTAATGAAGATAGTGTACTCATCATGCTTAAACTACCATTATTGTTTATAATACCTTCTAATTTAGCAAACACCAGTTCTGACACACTTACCTCATTCTCATTTTTAACTTGTTGCGAACCAATACTACTACCATATGCGCTAAATGCGGACGCTGCAAACCAACACCATGCATCGTTAGGTAGCTCATTCAGTATAGCAATTTTCTTAAAAATAAATCGTGTTAAATCATTATATTTGCTATCTCCCATTGGATTACTACATTTATGTTTCAGAAAATCTTCAAATATCATTCCTTCGTCGGTATCAGATTGTTCAATCCCAAAACATGTGCCATTGTCTGTCATAAATCGAAATGCGTGGTATCCTTTTGGGCATTTGGCAGGATAGTGCAGGTCGTTTAAATAAAAACATAGATTTGGATATTCTTTGGTGCAAACATCTGTGGTGATCACTCTGCTTTCGATATCTAGTAACAAACAGTTCTTGAATATAGATGTCTGTGTGAGTAGACCATTAGTAACGTCATCAAGCGGTCTTCCCCAATTTGGTCCAGGAATGTACCAGACTACAGGATTCAATAATTTTTGCCTTTGAGCTGGTAACCAAAAGTACCTTGACGTGGTTGTAGTATTTAGGGATTCTAGTAAGTAATTTATTTCGTCTGTATTGAGATCTGTAATGATTGATGCCCCACCACTTCTAAAACATGGATAATTCCAGGCAGAAGATCCACTGATTTGGTAACAATATTCACTGTTAGTTTCAGAAATTTTATGGAACCCTGGTGGGCAGGATGTCAAATTGAAATAATCCATAACTTTTAGGCATGGCTGTACCTCATCCAAAGACGGTATCCACTCCGAGTTATTGCAGTGTCTTCTGATAACCTTCGTTTTATAATGGCATGGTGGAACCGATTCAATGTTTCTTCCATTTGAACTTTCGGGCCATGTGACGCTTAGTCCCTTGGTAGATACTTCTTGTGGACAGTCCTGCAAAATTGTAGATTATTGATAACTTTATTGGTGAGACATTAAAGGGCCGTGCCGTGCATGTAGTAAATTATGATTTTCAAATTAATGTAATAGTAGGCACCTATATGAAATTATTTCACTTGAATTATAGGTATGAGATACTTCACCTGTAAACTGTGTTTAAGAGCCAGTGCAAATATAATCAAAAAGTAATATCTGCGCCACATTATTATTTATTTGTAAATTATTTACGTTGGCATCGAGAACACTCGATATATATATAGTTGCGTATGTTGTTTGCACTTTGCATACAACACTACACTTCCGTTTGGCACTATTTCGCACTCGAATGTGGTATGAAAAGCCGATATTTGTAACGCTACTAAAATATTATGTACTTACTTATCTTTATCATAAATTGATAATCATGTCGAGCATGCATGATATTTTGTATTGCTTTTAGTTAGATAGAAAAAGTACCTTATACGATAAAGCTTTTGTTCCTATCCCATACGAATAGGTATATTTTGTGGCAGGGTTGCATAACAATACTGACATATGTTGAATAAAGCAACAATATTGTTATAATACTTATAGGATTCACCCATTGATTCATTTACATTGATGAAGAAATTGTTTATTTATTTATTGGTACACATAAACAAACTATCATATAATAAGATATAGCATTAAATAAATGTGACCGGTAATAGTATCGTTGTGGCCTCGTTAGCGAACACAGTTAATGTTTCCTATTTAATTATAAACAGGACATCTGTTGACACTTATGTATTTACGTAATAAATACCACATAAATTATGGAATACTTTTATTTACTTCAATTGTACATGATATTCGAATCAGGTAAGTAACATATCTTTTATTTTCACATGAAGAAATGAGCCTCACAATGAAATTAATAAAATAATTGATATTTAAACAAATATATTAAATGTTATTTTGTTACAGTTACATCTGGTTCGTGTTGGCAATACTTTACAAGTTTTAATGATCTAGTAATGGAAGCCTCTGAAAAAGAATACCGTAAATAATTTGAATATGAATATACCTACTATTATTACACTTATATGGTAGTGATTTATTATAAGTAACTAAATCTGTTTATTTTTAGGGAGACTCCACAGTGAGTATATATTTGGCGAGTGCGCAAGGAAAGATATTAGGTTTTACAATTCCGTACGTTTAGATCATTTACAAATTTTGGGGAAAGTAATTGTTAGAGTAAGTACCATTTTACCTATCCAACCATCATACCTATGTAACCTAATTTTTATATTAACCCTGCCTAGGAGTAATTGAAGTCATTGTAAAACAAGATCGAAGCCTAAGTACAAGTCTACAACAATTTGCAGAAGAAAAGGCAAAACAAAATGCCTTCATGAGAATACTGGCAGACCAACTCCCTGAACGCGATATATTGTCCTTGTTAGTTTCCATTATTTCTTATTATATTTAAAATATTAGTAATCTTTTCATACCAGCCACTTTTTTCTAACATACATTAGATCTGGCATATAATATATGAATTAAACTATATCTACATCCTTGAATTAATTCGACAAAATTAAATGGTACCTTGTATCTTTCTGCCTGTTTCCTTATTAAATAATCAGACTGTCAACCTGCCTGATGGTGAATGCCATCATCCCTATACTTAAATGTTGTACCTCAAGAGTTACAAGTGTCGTTGCTGCCTAGGATCTTAGATGTAAAGCATGTTCGTAATACTGTGGTATTATTTCACTTCACACCCAAATACTAAGGTATTATTTTAGGATGTGTTGATTAATACTGATATACTTAGTTAATTTACAGGGCTGGGTAGATTTGATGCGTATACCTACGTGTATAAGGCTAAGGGCCTATGCACACGAAGAGGACTTGTTCCGGAGCACTGCATTCCAGTTCCAGATGTGTGTTCCGAGGATTTCATATTGCCACTCGCAGCATCGGTTCAAATATTACTATTACGAGTGGTACATACCGCCGGATCTAACCGGTGGCATGAACTGGGTTATAATGTTCTTCGGTGTAAAGTCTTTGGAATGGGGATAATTTATCATACAGGATGTTATGTGAACGGTATAGTAGGTAAGCCGAAATGAAGATGTTCAGTGGCGGGAACTGAAACTTTTTTGATTGACGACTTTACCATTCTCGCGAAAAATACCATATTTTAAAGCCACCAGCTATTTTGTAAGAGATAAGATTTAATCAGATATAATTTTTAAGCATTAAGCCATGCTCAGCCAACAAATTAAATGATTAAAAAAAATTCACGGAATGACAAGGTCACAGATTCAAGTCTTGTCCACGGCTAGAATTTTTTCATCATTTAATAAAATGTCGATTTATTTTAATTTTTTATTCGAAAAGTCGTAGAAAAGAGAGTTCAGTTATCAATACTGAACACCCTACATTAGGTTTGCACCCTGTATACCAAAATGGTTCATGTTTTATGTAAAATATTCTTTTCAAAAACCTGTAAGTAATATTAAATCAAGGCCTTTCATTTCATTAATGTTTTCGTTCATATGGAGATAATAGATTACAGCCAACTGATACACGAGTATTTGCTACTAGAATTCCTGCATGATGAAATAGGTTATCTTTTGGAAAATGGACACCGAGAGTGCGAGCTTTTAATAAAGTAAATATAACAGCAATTTATATTATTGTAGGTACCTCATATCTACCAATCCACAGGTTATTGTATATATTCGCACGTTTAGATATGATTTGTATTTATTTTTCATGATAAAGCTTAGTGAGTATATATGTAATGTAATATTTACTATTCACAAGTAGATAGTGTGTTACATCATATATCGAATAATGTTAATATGGGACGGTTTCTCACTGGCCGACATGACACCGACGGATAGGTAATGCCTTTCGTGTCGGCTGACGATTAATGTCGACATCGTATCGGCATTGGTGTCGGACAATATGAAAATGGCTCATTGTGGTGGTACACTGAAGAAAAACCGGGGTAGTGCCATTTAAGGCAACAATGTTAGTGCTGAATTTAGTAATTTACTATGACAACTACGGTCTAGTCAAACAAAGCAAATAATTGAACAATAACTAATACCATTAGCTAGGAAGACAAATTGCAAAAGCAGCAATTTACTTGTAGGTAACTGTTTTTGCTGCAACTACAACTAATCCTTTCTTTTCGTGTAGGTGGCAGATCTGCTGCCGGTCAGGTGCTGGCCACTATCAGCGCCAGATTTGTGTAATTTTTCTTAACTACAGGGTGTAACGGAAAGGGTATATGAAGCCGAAGGGAGGGTGTTCAGTATTGGTAACTGAACAACGTTTGTTCTACGACTTTTCGATTAAAAAATAAAAATAAATTAATGTCTCATACAAATCGATCAGCTGACCGGCACGAAATGTATGAAAAGTCCAAAAATAAATTCGCGGAAATCGAAAAGTCGTAGAACAAAAGTTGTTCAGTTACCGATACTGAACACCCTCCCTTCGACTTCATATACCCTTTACGTTACACCCTGTATATATACATTTTTCAAGGGTTTAAGAAAACTTGTCAAAATTTAGAAAATTGTCGCACATAGGTTACGTTACGCTGTTATGTGAAATTACCAACAGAACTTAATTGATCTGAGGTGAACTGACTCATTCGCATAACATAAATGTATAAGTAGTAGGTTTTTCTTATTATAGATATTAGATATTTGTCATAGACGTAGTCTCCACATTCTCGGACTAAGGCCGAGATTCACAGACAGTTTGAGTACGAGCTAGTGGAGCTTGCTCTTACGACTGTCAAAACCGAATGAAATCTGACATTTGTAAGACCGAGCTCAAACTCAGCAAACACTAAAAACTTTCTACGAATCTCGGCCCAAATTATCGGTTAAAGTTGGTTTTCTATACAAATTTGAGTAAAAAGATTAAGTATATGTAGAGTATGTATGTATGTACTAAGTGTATTTATAGTGAAGTGATTAGGTAGGAGGTAGATGTAGAGTACCATGTGGTACTTCCTACCTAATCACTACACACTATATCAATACACTTGTATTTCAAATACTGTAATAGTGTATCTGTATATATACCTACTTAGATTTATATATACTGTATTACTATATAGGTAAGTATTGAAATAATATGTTTCATATGTCAGGGGCAGTGTATGCACCATGCACGCATGTATGAGTAAATATTGCATTCTTTAACTTGTTTTGTTTTGATATGCGTTTCCTTATTTATCAACCACAACAACGGAATATTTGCATACTGGCTTGAGTATGCTATTTTATCATCTGTAGACAAGACGTAATAATAATCTTACATATATAGTTGTTTTTTACAAATTTATTTATATATAGCAGATAAATAGATACATTGTTCCTGAATTTTTTTTTTATTTCTTTCTTTAATGGATTACTTACTAAACAATTATAAGTAATATTGTACAAGTATTTTAAAACAGTACGTTATAAAGTATTTTTAAAATGCATGAAATATTCTTGGTACCGTTGTTTTTCTTATGTAAGTGTTATCTATTCGCTTCTGATCGACTCTACCATTTTTCTTTTAGCTCTATTAAATAATTGCTCATACATAACATAATTAATTTTCAGATAATCACGTGTTTTCTTATAGAACCTATACAGCTTTAAACGCAGTAGTGTTTACCAATATAGACGACCCCTCAGGTAAGTGAGATATTAACATCTTAATAACCGAATATCTAAGGCTGACAGAGCCTTAAAGAAGGCTCGAAAAAAAATCACCCAATCAGTATGTTTTGGTCTTGTGGTAGGAATCAGTTGCGCGATATTTGTTGCATCCCAGCGGCCAGTTAGTATAACTAAAATCACACATATCACGAACCTTGTGACAGTTATACATACCTATATACTTGTCGGGATCGTAGCTATAAAATCTGCCAACGGTGGTTTAATTTTACAGTTGCTGAACCACCGATTTCGTATGGCGAAAACCAACAAAACCTTAAGCCTTGGCTTAAATCACCGTCTAACTTTAAGTCGCATTTATCGTTACGAGCCCAAGACTGATTGATTATGATTATTGTGAAGATTATTCAAAAATAAATTGAAATCCGATCGACAGAATATATTGATAATAAAAATTTTGTAAATTTAGAACAAATAATCTTGTTTAGCCAAAAAAATCACAAAAATAGCTTCCTTGACTTGTTCCCAAGCAAAATTAAAAGTAAGTATATCGTAGACTTTTTATTATATTTGCAGCGGATGTACACAGCGAGTACTATTTCGGCCGGTGTGCGACGAGATACAAAACGTTACACTTTCACGATCATTTGACATACGAAGACATTAAGGGGAAAATGATTTTACGAGTAAATATCTATCTCAGTATGCTGCATACTTAAACTTAAATATTATGTTATACATATTTATAATTTGTATAAAAGCCTACTTATTCCATTTTTTAGGGTTGGTTGAACACGACTACTGAACCTAATTGCGTATACATTAGAGCACGGTCGCCGTACGGCCGTCTAGTGAGATATGAAGCGTTCAACTTTGGCCTCTGTATATGCGAAATAACTTACAGTTATATTAACTCAAAATATGTTTACTATTACTACGAGTGGTATATTCCGGTGACTATGAAAGAAGGTATAGACTGGGACCTGTATTTCTATGTGGCCTAAGTCGTTGTGTCGGATTGGTCCATCTAGCTCTACTAATTAGTTCTAATCATTGATCTCCTATAAACAACTAGATACACAGTCTGCCTTCTAAAAATGTCCGAGCGCAAAGAAGGTCCAAACGAATGAATGGACCCTCATTTACTTTATTAGACATTATTTGGACGTTAACAATGGACCCTTATTTGGACGTTTTTTAAATTGTTTTAGTAAGACCTTTGTGTATTCTATTCTATTTTTATTTGAATGGCTTCTACTCTTATTCAAGAGATAATTTCGCCAATGTCAAGTTTTTTAGAGTTTTCATGTAAATAGAAAATTAAACAAATAAAAAATCAATCCGCCATTCCAAAATGATGGCGGATCCTCGACCTTTGTGTATCTAGTTGTTTATAGGAGATCAATGGTTCTGAGAGAAGACATAGGCATAGACCTAGCTGTAATTTAAAGCGATTGAGAAATGAAACTGCATATTAATAAATGATAAATCGACTTGTTGTATGCCTCTTTGATTTTTTTATCATTAAACTAGTTAAGTACAATGTTAGTGTATATCATTTTTTAGCCTATTAGTCGCTAATTACTTAATAAATACTTACAAATGTATTCAATTCATCTGAACATTGGCATTACCTAGGTTAAATCGGTAGTGTTTTTTTTACATTTGCAATTAAGAAAATAATTAATTTTATCTTTTACATAGTAAAATAGTATGTAATATCTCATGCTAGCCCTTGCTAATTAACCAAAACCGACTGACACCAAGATACACCAGTCACACTAAGAGAAGACTAATTAAGGATAACTTGTTCGCGAGTACAGAAAAATGTACGGAGAATGTAATTAATTAACCAAACAATTAGGTCCTATTAGTGAAATCTATTGGTGGCCCTTATTGTACTCTTAGTCTACGTTGTTAATTATTCTGGGATTCTGAGTAGGTATCGAGAGTCTACTCGGTTTTGTAATTAAAGTCCAATGTTCAGATCATCGCACTATATTTTACTTCTAATATCTATTCCGAATTATCAGATTTTAACCCTCCTTGTGGTAACGGAGGTGGGGGCACGTTGGGTATAGCCGGGTCCTTTGACGAATAGTTGAGCACATTGAGATCGCTGGGTTCCGACGGTGGGGACTGTGATGACTCTTGAGGAGCGGCCTGCTCCGCGGGTACCGACGGACTAGGAGCAGGTACGTCTCTGATAGCAACTGCAGGCACTCCCTGACTTAAAACATTACCTAACGGTCGATATAACGGCGGTAGATTCAAGTACGGATTGAATCCGAATGGATCGTAAGGATCATAATATCTCAGGCCTGGGTACGAGTAAGTGAATGGGCCAACTTGCGTGAAGCCATTGAAAGCTGGATCGAATCGACCAAGGGGTAAAACTTGTGCCGGTAACCCGAATTCGTTCAGAGGTATGGGAGATTGAGTGTTTGGCGGGAGTGGCGGAGCATCGGTCGCGGTAGGCTTCTCGTCACCTTGAGGCTCCGGCGTGCTGGGCGGTGGAGGCGAAGGAGGAGCTTCTGACGACGGCTTGACTTCAGTAGGGTTTTCAGCTGCCGGTGGCTGGCCTACGCCTTTTGGTGGAAAAGGTAGCCCTGGTAGTATACCCTGAAATAGTTAAAATGACGACTGAATCACTAGATTTGTAATTTATAGGGCCAAGAAAAATATTACAATAATTAGAGCAATAAATGCCAATTAATAAAGTGACACTGATAATATTTCATGGGTACATATAGGTAATCAGGAATTAAAGGTGAAACATACATTCAAATATGTATCTATTCTCCAAACCCTGTTTCCCACCACTTCAGCATTCTTCAATTCAATCAATGCCAGTTAGTATAAAAATATTGCACGTAGTTTTTTTTTAAACACTACATCTGATTAGCCTTTCCAGGATAATAGCTATAGCTGATGAATGACGGTACAGGTGCTTACATTGTTAACAGGGAATTCTCCGCCGTAGAACACGGCAGGCTGGAATGGGTAGGCGAAGGCTGTGTCGTGCAGGACTGGCTGGTACACAGGGTACGCCTTGCTAGGCTCCAGGTTCTGGTTGGAGGTGATGAGTGCGTTGTACACCTTTGGTACTCGGCCTGGAGCCGGCTCTGCCGTCGCTCCAGCCACCAGGAGGCATAGTAACTGGAAATCATTAAAAAGGAACGTTATCATTTGGTTGGATATCGTGAATAAGTAGGTATACACGAAGACAGAGATAAGTTTACAGGGGGCCTCAATAAGGTTGAGATTGCTGAAAGTTGAAACTGCTGGATCGATTTTAATAATTATTTTACAGTTACATAGTTTTCGCTTTTATCTTGAAATAAATTTTACAATTTGTGAAGTAGTTTTTGAGAAAATCCAACCTTAAAACTACACATTTCTCTGTGTTCGTTTATACACACGCATTCACCCTTACACTCACACCCTCTCACTCGCACACACACACACACACACACACACACACACACACCACGACCATCACTACTCACATACACCTAATTAGTACCTAATGCTTAATTTCTTATTTTACTATTTCTGTTTCTAAATGGGGAGGGCCTGGTGATCTGTAACACAGGCTTACGCCTAGCACAGACACCAGACTCTCGCATCTTAGAACCATACATTGTTATTGCTAGTTGTATATGGTACCTACCATTCTTTGATGTGAGATAAATAAAGATTTTTATTATTATTATTATTCGATCGTACAAGTAGGTGTGTATTGTTTAGTCTATGATGATGATGGTAGAAAATTCTTCTTATTATTATGACCCCATTTTTGGGTATAGGTCTCTTCATCGGCTCGTCATTCTTGGCGGTCTCTTTTCGCCGCATCAATATATTTCCAACTTCTCTGAACAGTTCTTTGCTAAAAGCCTTTAGAAACTTATATATGTATACTGCATTGTTACAGTTATTTATTTTCTGAGAAAATTACAAAGGAAAACTATTTGTTCTAAGTTAGGTTATACAAATAAATGGGCACGTGTAGATATAATGGACGTATTAATAATTGATATCCAATGATATACCTATACTTGTTCGAGTCTAGAGTGTCTTATAATAATTTACCCCACTTATGACGGAAACCAGTTTTTTGAATTGCATTAAGTGTCGGAGTAAAGAGAGCAATTAGGATTTACCTTGAGCGTTATACTTATTTATTATTAGTGATTCATATTTGTACCTATAGGTATACTAATGTACAGTGGCAGCTGCTGGATTTCTTTTGAAGAAGAGAATGTCGTTTTGCCAAGATAGCATACTCGTGTAAGCAGATTTCTAACTATTTGTGTCAGACCAAAAATATAGTTTGACCTAGTTATATTGATAATCACATCATAAAGCTCGATAAACTATGCAAAGTCAGCCGTAAAAACTAGTTTAACCATAGAATATAAATTAAACTAGTACTTATGCTAGCGAGTACGTAAATACTATGCCTACGACATTCGGTATTGGCGGGATTTTATTTCTGTGACTGGCTAAGATCATAATAAACATCCAACAATCCCGATCTGCTCCCGAAGCTGGCGAGCGAACTTACAACTCCTACTGGCTAAGGACATAATAAACATCCAACAATCCCGATCTGCTCCCGAAGCTGGCGAGCGAACTTACAACTCCTACTGGCTAAGGACATAATAAACATCCAACAATCCCGATCTGCTCCCGAAGCTGGCGAGCGAACTTACAACTCCTACTGGCTAAGCACATAATAAACATCCAACAATCCCGATCTGCTCCCGAAGCTGGCGAGCGAACTTACAACTCCTACTGGCTAAGGACATAATAAACATCCAACAATCCCGATCTGCTCCCGAAGCTGGCGAGCGAACTTACAACTCCTACTGGCTAAGGACATAATAAACATCCAACAATCCCGATCTGCTCCCGAAGCTGGCGAGCGAACTTACGACTCAGTAATGGTTATAGTTTAACACGAGAAAGGTGTACAGGAGAGTTAGGTATTAAGGTTGAAATTATCTCAAAAACAATTGCCAATTTTTTAAAGTTCTTTACAATTACGTAGTGTCTAGGTACTCTAAACTATCTACTAGTAAAAGAGTTTATACATTCCGTACAATCTTTCTTGAGAAAATCTCAACCTTATTGATGTCCCTGTATACTTTTCTCTGTTTTCGACTGTACAGGCTTGAATTTATGTTACAATAACAATTTATTTCCCAGTTGGACCCGCTGCAACATCATTAGTAAAGCATATATTTAATTGCAATAAAAGTTTAATTATTACCCTTGGTCTTAAATACCCATGTACTTATGTGATAGAAAATCAGCCTTCCCACGTGCAGTTTTTGTAGCCCAAGTTCATTCAATGTAGGTTAATAGGCGCAGTGCAATTTCAGTTTAATTTCGTGGCAGTAATGTTCTCCTATGCACCCACACCCATTGACTAGAACGTGTTTATGTTCACGTGTGCCTTAGTTGCGAAATAACAACTTGGTATTTAAGTACCTATTTGGGTACATTTATATGGATTTAGCTTATTATGAATTATATTGATTTATTTTGGAAATTTATTCATTCGAAATGTATAAAGTTATCACAGTACTGTTTAATAGATGTAATAATAATAGTAGCACAGGGACGTACCTACAGCTGAAATTATAGACAGAGTATTGGAAGTTTCAGGTAGAGTGAAAAACAACAACAACTTGTCGCCTAGCCTTTACTTACTGGTATTATTAGATTTTAGTACCTAATTAAATCTTTATCTAGAGTTCACACAAGGTTACATCTTAATACGTATGCCGTATATAGCTATTAAAAAATAGTTAATCCTATTTTAGATTCAGCATACACTCGTAAACGTATATTAACATTAGGTACGGTCGAAGACAGATTAAGGTGTAGTAGAGTTTTTAAGGATGAGATTTTCTCAAAAACTGCTTGACCTATTTCAATAAATCTTTCACTGTTAGAATGTACTGTAAAAGAATTATTAAAATCTTCCAGTGTTTTTTGAGAAAATCTCAACCTGATTGAGGCCCCCTGTATACTTAGCTCTGTCTTCGTGTGTACCTTATGCGATATAAAATAAACTTATCAAAATAACATATGTTTTTCTGAAAATGTAGTTCTAGCTGTATCTTATACTTGTACTTGCAATAATTTTACTTACGCACCCATATGTACTTATTTGCAATATTCAACTGAAATTGATAGAACTTGTAAATTAATTAAATTTAAAATCATTCCTTGACCGTTCTCCGGTATTTTGTATTTTCTGTCTGAAAGTAGAGCTTGTAAACTTGACCGAGTCGCGCAAATATTATATTATGCTCTTTCCTTCAGTTCAAGGTAACTCAATCATGCGGCATAACAACCAAAACAATTAAAGGTAGTTATGTAGGTGGGCATGTCATTAAAATCCCCAGACAGAACCAATCCGAGGTACAGTCCACAGCATACAACCCACACAACTATTACGATGTAAAGTATTATATTTGACGTGCAAAGTGCTGATGCCTGTAGTATCGATTATACTACTTGATTTGAGTCAGACTGGTTTCTGAATTTCTTGGGTTTCTTGAGAAGAAATTAGAAGCCCTTTCATGCATACTATAGAGCTCATCGGGTATGAAAAATCTTTTGGGTGGAAACGCATAGTATTGCTACGGATCAGTCTACCATTAACGATTTTGAAAGTGGTAAAGTCATCTGCGGATTTTCTTAGGATGAGTTGCCAGCTAAGCCTATGAAATTATGTGATGGCCCTAAATTACGTTATCTTTGCCAAATGACGTGAAATTAACATTCCCAAGAAATGGAACAACTTTGTAATGGAAAATTAGAAGTTCGATTTTTTGTACTTAATTAGGTAAGTAGTTAGTTTTGTAAGGACCTAAAAAAATATCTGGTGTGTGGACCAATAAAAGACATTGCCACATTTCAATGGAGCTTTGCCCTACCTACAAAACTACGTGACCATTTAAGCTGTACCTATCATTTTGTTGGGGACTTATTACAGGTTTCATATTGCATAATCAGTACCATTTTCTACTACTCGCGCAACTCCTATAGAAGAATAACAAAAACAATGAATAATTCGTTTCGATTTCTTACTATTTTCTGAATTCTTAATTAAGCTGTTTTTTTCGACTCGCAAACTTGTACAAAACTTTATTTTAAACCAATAATTTTAATAAAAAACGGAGATATTTTTACATTTATTCGTTATCTTGTACAACTTGCGGTTGATGGTGGGGCAGAATCTGGCATGGTCATTTAACTAAAAAAGTAAGGTACAGTAACACATTTATCGCCAAAGTAACTGCTATAAATAAACCACCTCTGTAACGAAACTGAGGCCAATCAAGTAAGTACAATTGTAATAAAAAGAAACAATAGAGGATTAAAGAGACACCGATACAAACGCTGACTTTGCCAAATGTAAGAATAATGTACCCACGGGTGGTGTCCGGCTGTGATCCGGAAACTGCGCGTGCGCACAATACAATGCCGAGACGCGGTGCCTTGGCCGCGCCTACCTTCAAGGTCTAAGAAATGGAACGTGAAAAAAAACCGGCGCCCAATAAGGTCGTTGAATTAGCCGAACGAAAAACGCAATGACATAATTCGAGTTCCGCGCACAATGTGTCAGACTGTACAACAAAAAATATGTAGAGTATCAGGGCCAAAGCTCAGAGCAAGTACTACCTAATGCCATTGTGTTGGCGATGATTGAAAACTAAGCTACAAAGACTCTACGGTCGTAAAACGTACTTATAGCGTATGCAATAACTGCATATATCCATTTATAGCGTTTCAGCGTCTAGCATTTTAGCAGTGGGAACATGAACAGTTGTTTGATTTGTTTAGTAGAGTCTCACTCTTGTAGAGTCTGTGCACAACATTACAGTATCGATGAATAAGTATCACACCTACCTGCACTTCAACAATAGTACTCTAGAACGACATATTTATGAATACACAATTTATAGACGTGCAATAAAACAAAGATAAATGGTGTAACATTTGCACCGAGGCGACGAGGTCCGCGCATCATTGTGCATTCTCCGGTAAGACCGTCGTGTCGGGGTCACTGACCCTGCGCTTGCGTTGCACTGCACCTAAAGTTCCTCTAGACTTTGTTGTGTGGACCTCGGCAAGGAAATTCCACGTAATACCTTAAAAGGTAAAGCTTATTCCTTTATCGGTTTTAGGTAATTGTAATCGCAGTGTAAATATTATCAGCCGCACATCAAATGTAACAAGAAACTTAAGCAACAGCAATACGGTTTATATTGCAACGGTTTTGGGTAGACTGATTTCGTCTGTACAAATCAGTAATGATGGTGGGTTTTTTTATATTATGAGAAGGTAAATATGCAGATGAGCCAACCAATGGTTAATAGTTATCATAGATATATACACAAGAGAGTTGCAGGTGCCATTGTTGTGGCCCTACTATTGTTAGCTGCATTGCTAAATATGTGGGTTAGACGAGTGGTAAAGTTTACCTACTCAGAGGAAAGTATACAATGAGTCTTGTTTAGGTTTAGATAAAAACTATTTGACCGATTTTTAATATTATTTTACCTCTACTTACGGTGGCGTACTTACTACTTTACTGAGGTAAATATCGTTGAAGTTTGCAAGGATACCTCAACCTTGATGATACTTAGGTTTAAAGATATTTATTTTCTCAAAAGAATTACAATTCACTTAAATGAGAAATACTTAGTTTTAGTTATATAATGCAAGTCCAGTTAGTCTTTGAGGGTAGGTTAGCACCTACTTAAAAATATTTGTCAGTGTCTTTTATTTCTTTAGGTAAGTTATTGTATAGCTGAGCTCCTTCATATAGAATATTCTTTTTGCCATAATTTTTGGTTCTTGTTCGACATAGTTCTAGATGGTATTTATTTAATGAGACTTCGTGTAAACTTTTCTCAGAGTTAGACTGTACACTATACACGCCAAATCCTATCATAGGGTAGAGTACCTTGTTGTAGAGTACACATAGAGACATAGCAAAGTTATTGCCACACGCAGCGGTATTGTCAGATTGTCAAAAAGGGCAAATCACTGTGATGTGATGGGATGACAGCAGATGATACGCACAAAATTACAGCTATTGTGCTAATATTTCAACAGTGCAGTTAAAATACGCTTTACAAAGGATTGCAACCAAATTGTTGTATTAAATCCTGTGCATCGTATCTATCTAGTTATAGCTGTTGTTAGTAGTTAGACAGAAAACTCAGTTCAATTCACATTTTGTGACAGCGAAGTAATTACTGCTAATTGCATTCTATTAGCATAATGAACTCCTATTTTTTTTACGAAATTGTTATATAGTAGAGTGTACAGATCACAGATACGAAGTAAACATTGCTGAATCTGTATACTTTTATACGATTTATACCTATGTAGGTATCATGCCATTCCTGTCATGCTAAAATTGGGAAATGATACTCCGGTCACAATTAGTAGCGTAGCATTGAAAAGTATCAATATTGTATGTTTTTCGAGAACGAGTGTGGCACCAGCACCTATCGCAATTGCTGTTCTAACAATGAATTATCACACTCACTCAACGGTCCAAACTAAGGGAATCCCTATGATCTAAGGCCGGACACAACAGAACACGAACACGGAACATTCCAAGAATTGAAAAAGTGCATGTTGTAAACTGCACCTAAACTGTATATTTATTCTATAAGTAGGTGCTATATAAATTACCACTATTTTAACATTAGTATAGTATCTCTATAGACATTGATTATATAAATAATTCCTATTTTAAGTACCTAATGGACGGTATAGTTTAGTTTACTTATAAATCATGAAATAAATATACCTACTAGAAATGCCATACAATATTATGGATTCAATTACAATGTTATGCATTCGCGTTAGTTTTTTTTTACGATTCTAATAAGATCCACTTTGTGCCAAGTCAACCCACCTGCATAACAGTACTCAGTAGGTAGCACAGTAGGCAGCTGTTCTGTTAGGGTTAGTAATTTTTGGGTTTTATCTGGCAATTTTAATAGGGTAATCCGTGTATGAAAGTTTCCTGACGATGATTTCCTTCACCCTATTTAAGCTAACAATCGGTTAATGTATGTTAATTATGTCGGTAAACCAGGAACAAAACATTGGGATTGGAACCCTGACCTCCGTGACGGAAGGCCAAGTCGTAATCACAGCACCACCAAGCACTTTTTTCCGAATATTTGCATTTTGTCACAATATTAGCTACTTCAACCATGTATGTCTCTGCCTACTTTGACCTACAACAAATAGTACACGTAATTTTCAACAAAGAGACAGACATGCATTACACCTACAGACTCATATGCGCGTGCGCACAGCGTCTTTTTGAAACAACCTAAGTACAACATGGGTTTAGGAGTCACGAGTACATTACAAAATCGGATCTCTCTATTCGAATTTTAACGACGGAAAGAGAGATCGTTGTTCATGTTACATTATGTCGTGTCAAGCTACAATAGCTATTAAGTCGTCGAGACAAAGACCGCGACATAATTGTGACATTAAATGCATTATTATAGATAGATTGTACAGTCAACGGCATGCAATGGCGAGAGTTCAAACAGGAAAATGTGACCCTAAATCAATAAAGTTCATTAAAATTATAATACGAGGCCAATATTTTTATATGAATTGTATAACAACTACTTACATAAATATTTAACGATAATTTTATATAACTTAATTGTGAAAGTGCTTAGGGAAATAAGCCGTCACCTTTAACCCCGACCTCTAAGGCTCTAGCTATTGCGTCAAAATATTAGGAAATAGGTGTCGGCAAAAATAATGTTAATTATATTACAGTGGTACCGAAGAAAGTCCATGTGACCAATAATAAATTTTTGTTTATTATTAAATGCGATTATCAAGATTACATTGTAAAACAATTGAAACTCTCTCTTAGTTTTGGTTCAAATGTGACTTTTTCGGTGTTTATATTAAGGTGTAAAACTCACGGGCAGAGTGAGATGCTGGCTCATGTTGCGCACGCAGCGGCGAGTGGTGGTAGAGTGGCGGAGCGTGCGCGAGCGCAGGCCTCGGACCAAGCGCAGCGAACTCGGCTGGAAGGGATCGTGGGATCTACAGACTGGACATACAGGACACGTGCAGATTCCATCATACATGATACATATTGTATTGTAACACAGGGTAAAATGGGATATGGCGGCTATGTAATATATTTATAAATAATATAGGTAGAATCGATCAAAAACCTACAAAAGCCATTGCAATCTAAAGCGACACACACTATGCAGATACGATAATTTTTTATATGCATATAGAAACTTAAATTATCTGAAAGTATAAGACATATTACGATAAATCACACGCACATACAGTTTATGTGTTCTCGACCGGATACCTAATGCACTTCACAATTTGTAATTTTTTTCTTATTAAGGAATGATTTTGGTAACTTTTCGTAGAACTTTACAATATTGGATATTTTGTAAAATGCACAGAATACTGAATGCTACGTATTCCAGCTCTTGTTCTTTTTCTGTAGGGAAAATTAAAGAGAGTCTATTTTTGAATGTCAAAGGTTGTAGAACAATAGTTGCTTAATTAATATCACAGACATTCAAATTTACCACTAGGTAGAGTCGTGAATAGTGGAGATATGACTCTCTGATAATAAAATATTTCATTGAGCAAGAAATTTATAAACTAATTTTGGTTCGGCACCACAAACATATTCCTATAGTGCTTTGAAGCTCACTATATTAACTTTATTTGGTATCTCTTAGCATTATGCCGACTACAACATTTTCAGTAAAGAGCGTACCTATTTTTTATTAAGTCCTCTAAATCGTTACATTGTCTCTTCTAGATGCTCTACGTCTGTACCAACGTCCTTGCTAGCGAATGCAACGGCAATGTGCTTTGTCCTAATAAATTGATAAGCTTTTTAGCCACACTTATGATAACCAGTCATGACCTAGGTATATATCATCGGAATACTCGAATACTGAGATGTTATCTATTCCATAGGAAGGATATAGTTGACAGTGTTTTAAATAAAAATAGACTTTGATAATCGACTGTGAAAACATAATTGAACACAGTAAAAAAAATGAAATAAGTAGTTGCATGTATTTAGAAATTATGACCACGTCACACACAGCTGCTAGCGCCGTACAATCATCATCACGTATACCCAATTTCTATGTCCCTCTGCTTGATACCTTCCCTTACATCGAGGGAGCTCGGACCATGATCCACCCATCACGTGGGGTTTGTGCTGATTGATGGATTACACGATCTTATCCTTATTGATTTTAAGGCCAGGTCAGGCCAGGTCATCCACATATCCAATCCTATGTCTTCCGTTGAGTTGGTTACCACCTGCCCGGGACATTATTTGTTTTACGGCGTGTTCTAGAACTAAGTTAAAGAGCATAGAGGATAATGCGTCTCCTTGTTTCAGACCTGTCACCACCTCGAATTCACCCTTTAATTCCTTTCCAACCTTCATCCTCATTCTGCTTTCCGTTGTTGCCACTTCCGTCATTTTGACCAATTTTCTGGGGATGCCTAAGTTGATAGATGCCTAAGAATCCAAATATATCAGAAATAGTGCTTTCCTGTCGATGCTGTCATATACCTTGGCGAAATCCACAAACAGAGCGTGGATGCTCTGCGCGTATTCCCACTTTTCTCCATCAGTTGTCTCAAAAGAAATATTTGGTCGACGGTGCTTCAGCTCCGGCGAAAGCCACCTCTATCTGGAACTAGCGGCCGCTCGGGCGTCCTCGGTACCGCTGGAAGGACGAGGTCGAGAAGGACGAGGTCGAGAAGGACGTGCACCGACTGCAGGCACACACGTGGCGGCAGTCGGTGCAGGACTGGCACGACTGGCTTCTTCCCGTTACGTAGGCCAGGATCCACTTCGGGTCACTGAGCCAGCGGAGTAAGTAACTACATTACAAATTCATAAGTTATTTCAGCTGGATATAAAGCGTTACGTTATTTGGTGATAATTTAAATATCCATTAAACGAATATCTGACGAACTTTCAGCTTATGTCTATCACTAACACTATCAATGCTATTGAAACTAATGCGTGATTGAAATTATTTCGTGAAAAAAAAAGGAACACTGATTAGGCTCTTCCGTCGATATGTCCACTTATTCAACATAACCCTAACCGTACTTGACTAATTGAACTAATTTATTAGTGCACCAAGCCATGATTTTGCTTCGATTCACCTTCTCGAGATTAACGTTGAGTAAGTATCTATCGTTGACCAAACTTTTAAGGAGTGTGCGGGGTGTAGCGTCATACAAAATCGTCGATAGAAATCATCTGAGACTCAGAGTGACATAAGCAATTGATTAAATTACAGCAACCAAAAATTAATTGCTCAATTTTATTAGTGCACCTTTATGATGTACCTACATTACCGCCATCTGTGTTTTATAAGATGCTTCGCAATAAAAGCCTTCGCTTTCAGATCGGTGTAGGAGCAACGAATCGTACGTAACTCATAACAGCTACGCAATTGAACGACACTACTCTGAACTGTATGACTTATTATTTATCTCTATATATGGTAGATGGCGCTGTTATAAAACTTTGTTAAGGGGGGGGGGGGGGGGGGGATTCATCACCCAATACAAGTTATTATCGCAATGGACGTAAAACCTGATCATTAATAACTCATGGCATTACCATTCCAATAGGATTAATTTAATTAGAGCCAAGCTCAACCTCATATACGATAATATGTGTTTTAATATTGTACATGCATATGCAAGTAGGTAGGTATACGACTTCTATTGCGTTTTTATGTGAGTACATAGTACATACCTACCTACTCTGAATATTATCTACGTGTCACGGGTAGAGTAGTGTTCAGTTACAGATCAGATTCTAAACCCTTAAGTTCCTTGTTACCTATACTCAACCTTCCAGAATCTCCCAACATGGCAACGCACGACCATAACGCATTAACGCCTTCCCAGGAACTTCTCTCTCATGGGCGGTCAAAGCCTCTTGGCCGCTTAGGCATTGTTAGCGAGGATGTTGTGATTAGTATTAAAATAAACTTCTTACAATAGATACAAAATATAAATTTAATCATTATTAGTTACAAAATAAATATGTACAATTTTTTACAAATTTAATATCACTCACTCAATTATCTTTCTAAAGCTTACTTTTGACGAATTCTGTTACGAAATATAATTTTTATTATATCACCCGTTACAATCTGCATTATGCAAGTTTCAAATATACTCGAAAGGTATATAACAGAGCCTCCTAATGACTAGAAGGGGCAATTGCGGTAGACATACGACAAAAAATATTGCGAAAGGACTGAAGAGTATGCAGGCGCCTAGCCAGGCCATCAGAAACCATGTCGGCACGAACGCAACTTGCTCCAACATTATTCACACTATATCCGTACGAGTTACCAGAGTGTTCATAATTATACTACAGACGTAAGAATAGGGTAACAGCTAGATTTGTTCGTGTTGCGCGTAGAATCTCCTCGGCGTTGCTCAAGAGTTCGGCACGTGTCTACGAACGCCACCTGAAACAAAGAGAAACGACGTTTTAGTAAAACGGCAAGTCATTTCATTAGCTGGAACTTGGTAGTTTAGTTAGAAATGTCAGAAACAGACTAACTAATTGAAAACGTGCGGAATTTGTTTTGTGTACAATGTTGGGAGTACTCTACCTACTTATTTATTGGTAGAGACTGACGTTAATACGTTTAATAATAAACTTAATCTATATTTACTGCTATTATTCTAGAAAATTCATATTATAAGCTTACTTTTAAACATTTATCAAAGTTTTGGGATACTAACGGGATTCATTTAATGATGTTTTACAAAAACATAGGTACAGTCGAAGACTGAGATAAGTATACAGGGGGCATCAACAAGGTTGAGATTTTCTCAAAAACTACTGGACCGAATTTAATAATTCTTATACAGTTACATAGTTTTAACTTTTATCTATCAAACAGTGAAATAATTCTTTCAAGAGGTCAAGTAGATTTTGAGATAATCTCAACCTTAACACTCTCCTATACACCTTTCTCTGTGTTCCACCGAACCTACGTATAAATTGTATCCTACATTTTACCTACGTCATTCACATCGGCATTTGAAGTCATTCGCTGCTATAATAGCAGATACTTTATTTAAGGTTTTATTATGTGATAAAGGTATACGTAGTAAATTGTTTATGTTTAATATTCTGTGATAAAGTTTAGGTAAGCCTATAGAAGCTACTTGTACTTCCTTGTAAGTACTAAATAACAATGACAATGAAAAACCCTTATCAGAGTGAACTCCGTGGAATGTGTCTCCTTGTTTTTGTTCCAACTGGTCTGAGATCTGACCCTCTTCAACTATTTCAGATTTTTCCCTGAGACTACTTAATTGTTACATTATGGTGCAACCAAAATAACCGAAACCGTTTGTCATTTTTGCTACTCAATAATGTAAAAGACTTGTCTTCTAATTCAAGAAAGGTCATTTTTTATTTCACCTTTTCATATATTTGTTCCTTTTGGTCGGATCAACTGACGAATTTGCCATTCGAACCTAGGTGGTCTTAGACGGTTGAATCGAACACTTTCCACTATTACCATGTATAGCTTAAATATTATTATAAAACTGTAATTTACATAACGAACTATTAAATAATATATATATAAATTGTTATGACATTCAATATAGGTAGATATAAATTTATCTGAAGCCAACTGTTACAAGTTATCTATCTATCTATCTATCACTGTTATACTTAGATATTTAAATAAACATGCATGCACGTGTATACGAGAGGTCAACATGCATAAATTTTTGCCCTACATTCAGATGAAGTGTGGTAAAGTTTTTCGATCGTAAGAATGTAGTTATGTCGGTACCTTTCTGCCCGCATGGTACCCTAAACGTTTTGACCGACTTTGATCGTGTAATATTATGTATGAGGTGTCGTTAGATTTGTCTTGTTCACAGATAACATTTGTTGTCAAAAAACAGTAGAGTTTTTGTAATAACTTGATCTTAGAATAATTTTAATCTTTATTTAAAACAAAAGTTTAATTGTATGCAAAGGTTGAGGGCGAAATTAACCTGTTACGCCATTTTTTAAACTTTAGCAATATCGAAAACCCTAATGATGATACAGGGTCTTTCAGTGAACATAATACGACAGCGCTGAATTGACAGTAGTTAGAACTTTGGAAGCCCTCTAAATAATGTAAATGGATATTAAGCGAATCTCCATGTATGTAGCAAATGAAGCATTTAGTTCGGTTTAGTGGATAACACAGTTTCGTGAACTGCCATCTGAATTATTGACATCGAATAATAATTAATTCATGTATCATTTACAAACAGACCTACAGCGTATCTATAGATGTGCGTTTAGATCTTGTGCGCCACATTATTCTGATTTAATTCAACTTAACTAAGATAGGTATACCTATGCCTACAGCAAATGTCTTATTTTGTAAACAAATATGATTACCTGTAAGTTGTGGTGTAACACTGAATGATAAATCGTGAAAAAATTTCATCACTTACATTTTATTACATTACATTTCATTGTGCAATAGATGTCGCTACCGTCCCAAAGACGAGAATATGGAGACAAAATTCACGACCTGGGTACGATATCACGGTGGCTCTGTTGGAATAGAGAGTGCCATGGAATGGCGAGGTCCCCCGGTCGTGATGAATTTCTCCATTTATCATTTAGATTTTCGTTTCGCATAGCGCATATGCAAGAAAATATCAAAACATACTGACAGATCTGCTTGGATGATGCCGTTCGTCATTGTGAAAATAAAGTGATCCGATCCAATAATGTGAAAATAATTATGCAAAAATCACAGTAACGCCTAAAATTGTAGTCATCTTTGTTTACAAAATAAGCCTCCACTTTAGATAGATATGGCTTCGATCCATGTGTCAACAGTACCTACAGCGGTTTTTTTTTAATTTTCGTGCATAGGTATGTAAGGAATCAAGGAATTTACCACATTCTTTGCATTCGACCAGCTGAGATAAGCTTGCGGTAAGTACCTAAGTTAAAAATTTTGGGAAAAATATTTTTCCCAGAAGTGTATAATTCTATCGGTGAATTATGTAGATAATATGGGGACTATAAACATAAAAATAACACTCTACATTTTGCACGTTGCCATTGCTATGAACATTAATAAAAATATACTTACATGCTAGTGTATTAAGTTATTTGGCAATGGAAATACGTCAATAACTGCCAATCAATCAAGACATAACACGAGGCGAAGTATGGACTCGAGCCAAAATATATAGCAGCTTAGACCAATTTAGTAATAGGTACTTCGTATTATCTTTACTTGCCTTGCTTCACTCAAAGTGCCTTTTATTGTTGTTATTAACATTTAAACTTAAATTACTCTATTTACTTTGAAGAAAAAATAAGTAGGTAACATTAATTTTCAATTTGCATAGAGTGTGCATGGTCATACTCATTTATTAAGATCGTAGGAACACTTCGGTACACTTAATGACATCAATAAACTAACAATACACTTAAGTATACATATAAAAATCCTGTAACAGGCTAACAGGTCAGGTGTAAAACGAATAGATACAAAACGTGGTCGGAGAATTATTCATGTGAGGCGATATGGCAGGCTATCACCAGGACAAACCAGATCGAAAATATTTATAATTTAACCATATTAATTATTATTAATTCCTGAAAATGCAATTATGTAAATCAGGTAGGTATGTACATTCCTGACAAAAGTATACAGGTGCCTCATTGCGGTATAGATTTGTAAAAATTCTTTCACTAATGGATAGTTCAAAAATCTTGATAACGAAACTCCCTGTAAACTTACTACTATACTATATAATTTATACATAATTCATATATTCTACAATATGACTAAAATATCATCTAATATCCACTATTAGCTCTTAGACTAGTATTAAAAAAAATACGCGAAGTACATTTATCGTTGGACGCAAATGTCACAACTTGTGTCTTAAGATGCCAAAACCAATGCAATGTGCTATTTGGAGCATAACTATTACATGCCTGCTAAACTTAAGTAAGAGAAAAATCTTGCATTGGAGTGCCTTAAATGGGTTAAGACCAATAAATTCTATAACTATCAGAAATGAAAAAGACCTCCTTTCTCAACTTAATCTAGATTTTAGACCAATGTAGTTGGGACCTCATCATGTTAAATAATGTGTTAGGAGGTTCCGCTCTTCTATCTTTCAATCTTTCTAATATAATTTCTAACTCAGTCTGTACTGTCTGTCAGTATTTATAAATAATAACTCAAGGACCGTTAGTGGATTGGGTCGTTCCCACCAGGTCCACGAGCCTATTGTTCTCAAAAAATTGAAGTTCATACATTGATTTCCAAGAGGTCCACGACAGTTTATAATAATAATAAAAATGTTTCCCTATAGGTCCAAGTAGGTAGATTTTAATAACAAGTGCCGAGACTACGGAGGTCGTAGACCTAACTAAAGCCAACATAACAAATATGATGGAAATTATAAATAAATTCTATGTTAATTTATATTACACCTTACCACAGTTTTTTTGGAAGCGAGACTTCGTGTTAATCCTAGCCAACCCTCGCACTTTTTCTGACGTAGTCAGAGCCTTGTTCTGGACTCCTGGGTATGAAACATTATAGAGATCTAATCTAATCTCCAGCTTCGATGTCTATGTATGGTTCTGCTTATGTAAATGTAATATAAACTTTTGAAGCAAAACTTTGCCAGAAAGTAAACAGTGTCAAGAACACGCGATCAATTATGAATTGCAAATTGGTTTTACCATGATATTCACATAAATATAACACACAGGACCATTGGTTATGTACCTAAATAGATAAACTTCACAAACACATGGAATGTTTTTTTAAATACAATATTAAAACACGACTCTACCTTACAGCTCAGTATATCTAAAAGGTAATAATAGTCGATTACGTAGTCGTGGTATATAATGACAACCGGTTTATTTGACATTGATGCTTGAGGTCCGGATAACGCGAGAGTAAATAGCCGATATGCGCGTGCGCATCTTCTTTGTTTTCGATGAATAAGACTCAAGACCAAGTACCTACATCAAGTACAAAACAATAGATTTTAAATTGTCAGTCTTGCTATTGCATTTATAATTCTTTTCTAGATTCGCTTTGCACCCAAAAAATACATAGTAGGTAGGTTCAATTACGTCAAGTCAATATAGGTCCATGTTGGCGATATTCCAGGTATGACTGCCCACAACTGTTTCATTAGTAACTACATAGTAATTGTGTAGGTAAATAAATAACAAGTTGAATTGCTAAATGACCTTACACGATTGTGAGTTCTACTATATACCGACCGACATGAATAAACGAACTACGATTTTTTTTTCGTGACCGATGATATTCAAACTCATATCATTGTATGGAAGATCGTCATAATGGAGATAACTAGGACTGCTTAGTGAAATACAATATTCATTCATTGTTTTTTGGTAAGACACGAATGGTCACTATTTATTTTGTGGAGTTGTCAGGAAAACAAGGAATGGCGATAGGTACTATAATTCGAAAATAGTGACATTGTGCAATTTCATGATTGGTATTTGATGAAGACAAATAGTACAGTTGAAAGAACATGCCTTGTAACTGTAACACTTTTTGACTTTCTTACTGTCTAAACAATAGATGTTGAAATTGTACTTAGATATATACGTGGCATTCAGAGTCTACTTGGTATCTTATTTTGAACATTGTCCCTCATTAATTCCCTGGGTGTTAATATATGTACGTATACTTTAATAAATTATAGCATTGTCAGATTAGTATCAATTATAGTAGAAAAACGTAATACAATCCACTGACCGAAACTTGGCACACATTCTCCCGTAGCAATCCTGCACATAAACAAAAGCACGTGCAGAACTCACTGTCACTTTCAAGAGCACAAAGCAAGTATGGTTTATTGGTGTGGTCTAAGTATGAACTGCGAGGTTTGCACGCCAGCCTGCGCGCGCGCAACATACAGTTTCGACACCACGACAGAGCGGTGGGCTGGTGAAGTCGTCTCCTTCCCACATGCGCTAGCGAGGGTGGTGCGTGTGAGATATCACTACTGCATCTACGGTCTCCGCTACCAGTCGACCTTCGTGCTCCACCATTGCTAATGAGCGTGCATTTCGCAATTGCTTTGAATTTATTCTCATGCCATTTAAAAATACTGCGTACTTCATACGTAAACTATGCATTTGGGTCAGTCGAAGGCATATGCTTGCCCTTGAAAATATGAACTGGTTCTTGAATTCTTCGTGGACACGTCTGCGGTGCACTATGCCTCATAAGAACACAGACATATTATCACATACGAAAGCTCGACTCGTTATTTTCTAACACTCTCAAAATTATTATCAAACTAATAATAATATAATATCAAAATAATTGAGGACGTGAGAACTATAGAAATCTGTGATATAATAAGAAGTAAGTAAATTATTCAGACAGGGTGTTTTAAAATACTGGAAAAGTCTGGACAAAATGATCATAATAAATAAACATGTATAAACCGTGTGTAGTATAGGTGTTTAATTTTGTTACCATAATTAAATAATTTACATTACACACACACATTTCCTATTTCTATTACATTTATATAAATTAGTGTGTATGTTTATTCTCCTATCATTTTTAAATTTGGGCGCCGATATCGGTCCTCGAAAACGCCACTAGCACCTCTAGTGAGAAATGCAAGAACTATAACTTTTGCCGCCGGCCTGTGACAGCGAGTTTTTCCGTTGTGAACTTTTTATGGTGAAAATTGCTATAAACTCTTGGAAGTAGAGGTGTAAAAGTAACGAAAAAAAGCGTACCCGCATGTATTCGTTACTTTAACAATTAGTACTCGTTACTACCGTATCGTTACGTTACTCGTTACTTCTGACACCATGACACATGACCATGCTATGTTATGTTAGAGCAACGAATCGAGTCGCATTGTGTACGCGTACAGTATGACATCGCAATACATTACGCCTCGATTATAATGAAAAAGCAACAAATAGGTGTCAAAAATTATTTATTGACAATAAAATTGAAACAACATTCAAAATTTTTTTTTTCTTAAAATCGAATTGAACCTAAAGTATCGCAATTGTTATGGGCAAGCATTTAACATTTGCGACTTTCTCGTCTCTCCATTTCAGTAAAAAATAAAAACATATTAAACAAACGTTACGTTTCATATTCGTATACACGCATCAACGGTACTTGCGCGAATTGCGTGAACTGAAAGGGAAAAGTGCGAGTATACGAAAAGTGCGAGTAACGAAATGCATTCGTGAGTAACGATTCGTTACTTCGAACTAGATGGCGCACCCGTTACTCAGTACCGAATACATACGGTTTGTCACAGCTCTACTTGGAAGTGCTGTGATCTCCAGTGAATCCTTCCTCCTGCCGTGCACGGACCGGTTTGGGTGAGTTTAGGGCATAAATTATTGTATGTAGTGTATTCCTACTCGATATTTTCATCACACAGGCGAGTCCATTTTGACAAGTTAATTTTTCATATTTTAAAGCCTATAAAACTAACCAGCGACCTGAATTTCTACACCCGGAGAACCCCATCTGAGGTCTTACAAACCAAAGAAGGTTTTCCCCACATTTTGTTCCTTCGACCGGACGTTTTGTTCCGAGTTTCTTGAAAAATAAAACTTTGTCAATTTGAGGTTACCGGTCATTTTACACGTAAATTCGTTGTTGTTTTTCCATTTATCTACTTGCTAACGCACACACTCTACAAACTATTCGTCGGTATACAATATTTGTATTGTGTTTATTGTATTTTGTCCCCTCTATTATTATTATTATTTGTGCACTCATGACATGACATGCAGAGACACCTTTACTCATCTTGTGCGGTTCGGATGGTAACAGAGTTGAACATTCTCTGCTGCAGGTCATAGAAGTTGTTGGTTCGGTTCCAAAAAACTTGGTATAGAGGGAGGCGTTGAGCAGTTGTGAAATTATTTACTCGGGGAAATAGTTTGCAGTACTCGGATAGTACTGTCTATTTCAAAAATTGTTGTTCAAGTGTTGTTTACCTTGCGGATCAAAGTTTATCTTGATTTTCATGTCCGGTTGAAACCAGAACGGTTCGGTTTCTCCGTGTAAGTTCTCTGTGTATTTGAACGGAGCGGTTATTACTTGAGTTTTCTATTATAATTCTTTTGTTGAATATTGGACAGGTATCTACCTAGTTGTTTTAGTTTCTTATTTCATGGGAACTCAAAGTTGTGTTTTAATAACATAAATATATTATTTTAATTTTCAATATGGGTGGGAAAAAGCTTGTTAACAAGCTGCGTTATGATATTACAATTACAAACTTGGATGCAATTTATGCTCTCTCCCAGACAGCGCTCGATACAAAAGAGCAAACAGTTTTGTTTCAAACTAGATGTGCGGACTTAGAGTCTGCTTATCAGGATTTTCAGGAACTGCATGTGCAGTTGGTAGCAGATGCAGATAAAGATTTTGATCATGACGAGCATATGACAAAATATAAGCAAATTACTGACAATTACTATGCCTCTAAGGCTAAATATACAGAATTATTTCAAACGGCAGCGCTCCCTGCCAAAGCTTCTGCGGATTCAAATAAATCAAAACTCAATTTTATGTTGCCAAATGTAAATATTCCTGTATTTTCAGGAAAGATAGAGGAATTCGCTCATTACATTGACCTCTTTGATAAGATGGTAGGGCAAAATGATAGTTTATCCGACACTCAAAAAATGTATTATTTATATGGCTCCTTGAGCGGGGAGGCCAAGTCACTGGTTCAACACTTGTCCATAACGGGGGACAATTACACGGTTTTGTTGGACATTTTGAAAAATAGATATGGTAATAAAAGACTTCAAGCTGATAAGCTTTTGAATACTTTGATGTCATTGTCAAGTGTAAATAAAAATTTAAATTCACTTAAATATTTTTTGAATACATTATTGGAGACTACTAAAGGGTTGGAAAAGTTGGAATTCCCTATTGATGAGTGGTCTTACTTGCTTTTGTTCATTAATTTAAATAAAATTGATCCATCGTTGAGGAGACAATTTGAAGATAGGTATGGTGGTAACAGCCAGGTGTTGCCAACCTTTGAAGAATTTATTTCATTTATAACTAGAGAAGTTCAGATCTTAGAAACAACTGATGCTCAGAAGGGTTCGACTTCCCAAAAAGTTCATGTTTCATACACAAATGATCAGACCCAAAAACAGCAAAATAAATGTGCTTGTTGTAAGGGCTCACACTATCTTAACAAGTGTGACAAGTTTATTCAGCTGAAATCAATGGCTAGGAAACGGTTCGCTATTGCCAATAAACTGTGTTTTCGGTGTTTAAATAGTAATCACAGTATAAATGATTGTCGGTTTAAGTTATCTTGCCAGACATGCCAATCGGCTAAACATAATACATTGCTTCATGTTGAGCATGGTTCGGATAACCATGTGGTAGTAGACGGATACGCTACCAGCAATAGTGCGGCCCACGCTTCGTATGTGCCAAGGGATTCGGTACCAGTGGCACAAAAAACTGGAGGTGGATATAATTTTTACCCGTCGTCGCCGCCTAATGTTTTGCATGCGGTTTCTGCAAACTGTACCACGGCTAGGCGCACGGTGTTGTTGTCAACGGCAATAGTTCGGGTTCTTGATAAAGACGGTTCTTATCAAGAGGCGCGTGCCTTGATAGATGGCGGAAGCCAAAGTACCTTCGTTACCGAAGAGTGTGTTTCTAGATTAGGGTTATGTACCCAGCGGTCCGGCTCTGTTACGGTAAAGGGCATTGGCGGTCATGCTCTGCAGAGTTGTAAAGGTCTTGTGCCATTGCGTATTAGCCCGCGTCATACTGACCAACCGGTGTTGGTAACTAATGGGTTAGTGTTGAATAAGGTTGCGGATAATTTACCCAGCTGTTCACTACCACGAAATTTAACGGATTTTTATAGCGGATTGCAATTGGCTGATGATCGTTTTTATCAATGCGGAAAAATTGATATACTCATTGGAGCGGATCTCATGAGTGACGTTCTACTTGGCGGTGATATTGTCCGAGTAGAAGGGTTTCCTTGTGCAATGAACACTGTTTTCGGTTATGTCCTTCAAGGACCAGTGGCTTGCAGAAATGGCAATGCGGAAAATTCTTGTCAAACCTTTTTTGTAAATACGGAATGCATGTTGGAAAAATTTTGGGAAATGGAAGAGGTTCCTTCAAAATTAAATAATCCCAAGGATGAAGAATGTGAGTCCATTTTTCAGACCACGCACCACAGAGATGGTGATGGTAAATATGTCGTGCAGTTACCATTTTTATCGAATGCACCTGAACTCGGTGATTCTAGTAAGCAGGCGTTGAGGCGTTTTTATTCAATGGAGAAGCGGCTTCAGAATGACGACAAGCTACGCCAGAAATACGTTGAATTTATGAGAGAGTATGCCGACATGGGTCACATGACTCCTTGTGACGGACAGGAGATCTGTGATCGATACATAATCCCACACCACGGGGTGTTTAAATCGGGATCTGATAAAATTAGGGTCGTTTTTGACGCCAGTTGCCCTACATCGACTGGCCATTCGCTAAACGATTGCCTTCACGCAGGGCCTAAACTACAGCATGACGTCATGCAGGTAATATGTAGATTCAGGCTGTCGAAAGTGGTGTTTGCCACAGACATACGAATGATGTACAGGATGATTAAGGTCCTCCAAGATCACTGTCGGTATCAGCTGATTTACTGGCGGGAATCACCTGAACTGCCACTACAGCTCTATGAGCTAAAAACCGTGACGTATGGCATGAAATCAAGTCCTTACTTGGCCATACGCGTTTTGAGACAACTTGCTGAAGATGGACAGCTGCAGTATCCGGAAGCAGCTGAAGTTCTGCGCACGTCTGTGTATATGGATGATATTCTAAGTGGCGCAGCAAGCTTAGAAGAAGCTCAAAAACTGAAAAAAGACATCATTGATTTATTGTCATCTGGCGGATTCGACCTACGAAAATGGGTCTCCAATGACAATCGATTGCTGGATGATATCCCAGCTGAACACCAAGAGAAACCTCATGTGTTTGACACAGAAGGTCCTGGCTTTGTAAAGCTTCTCGGGGTGCAATGGAATCCGGTGGCGGATAATTTTTCCTACCACACAAACCTGGACACAAACAGGGATTGTACTAAACGGAGTATTTTGTCAACTTTGGCGCGCATGTTTGACCCCATGGGTTGGATTAGTCCTGTGATTTTCCAGGGCAAAATCCTCATGCAGCAACTTTGGTCTTTAAATCTTGGTTGGGATGACCACCCGCCCCCAGAAATATTATCGGAATGGGAGGCAATTTTCAAAAACTTGCCTTTCTTGGAAGCGGTTAACATAGAACGGTTCGTGTTAACTGACAATATTATGCACTGCTCTCTCCACGGGTTTGCCGACGCGTCGGAGAAAGGTTATGGCGCTGCTGTTTATATCAGAACGGTCGATAATGAACGTCACGTCAAGTTGAATCTGATGATGGCCAAATCTAAAGTTGCGCCAGTAAAATCTAAATTGACTATTCCTAAACTGGAATTATCCGGGGCCGCTTTGCTAGTCAAAGTGTTGAAATATGTCTTGTCGGCTATCCAAGACAAGGTTCTCGTGCAGGACATTGTGGGCTGGTCGGACAGCACAATTGTTCTGTCATGGCTGCGATATCCGCCTCATCTGTTGCAAACATTTGAAGGCAATCGGGTGTCGCAGATTACCAATAGCGGATTGAAAATGGAATGGAGGCATGTTCCTTCGGAAATGAATCCTGCAGATGTCGCTAGTCGCGGATGTAGGGCACGAGAGTTATCCTCGCACCCTCTATGGTGGGGACCACCGTGGTTGCTGTCCAGCGCGGAATCCTGGCCAGTCAACATTGTAGGTCAATCGGAAAACCCACCTGGTCTGCGAAAACAACCCGTAACGGTACAGGTTGGTATGACTATTGCAGAGTCATCTTTATTTGACAAATATAGCTCGCTGTTGACATTGGTTGCAGTTGTAGCATTTTGTATACGGTTTGCGAACAACGCAAGAAATCCAACCAACAAATCCTGTGGACCTCTATCGGTAAAAGAGCGTAAGGATGCGATGGAACGGTTGGTTAAAATGGCACAGACTGAGGTGTTCTCTCAAGACATCGAGCAGTTGACACGAGATAGGCCGTGTTCAACGCGCTTGCGAAGGTTGAAACCTTTCATCGATGCTGCTGGGTTGGTGCGAGTCGGCGGAAGGCTCGCTCAATCTAGTTTGCCGTATAATGCGAAACATCCTCAGCTGTTACCTAAATCTCATAAGTTGACGTCGTTGATTATCAATTATTATCATAAACTGCATTGTCATGTTGGGCCAACTGCTTTGCAAGCAATTCTGCAAAGACAGTTTTGGATAATATCGGCGCGTCAAGTTATTCGGAGTCATCTTTATCGATGCATGTTCTGTTTTCGGACTAAGGCTAAATCGGAAGAGCCGCTGATGGCTAATTTACCGGCTGACCGAATAAACGCTACCGGAGTGTTTCATACGGTTCAGACCGATTTCGCGGGACCCTTCAATATCAGGGCTTCTCGTTTGCGTAACGCTAAAACGTTAAAGGCGTACCTTTGCGTGTTTGTGTGCTCGGCCTCAAAGGCGGTACACCTTGAAGTCGTTGGCGACTTGTCAATGGATGGTTTTCTCGCTGCCTTTTCGAGATTTGCCTCTAGGCGCGGTTTGCCAAGTGTCGTAAGATCGGACTGCGGCACTAACTACATCGGAAGTAGTAGGCATTGAACTGATGTTCAAAAATTCTTGAGAGCGCGTGACGTTCAGGAAACCTTATATGAAAGGGCCAGTCAACACGGTGTGACATGGCAGTTTAATCCACCGGCAGCGTCTCATTTTGGAGGGCTGTTCGAGGCAGCAGTAAAGTCTGCCAAAACTTTATTAAAACGGGTAATAGGGGAGCAGGTACTGACCTACGAAGAGCTTGCGACGGTATTCGCACGTATTGAGGCTGTATTAAATTCTAGGCCATTGTGTCCTCTGTCTCATGACCCACAAGAAGTCGAAGTTTTAACTCCGGCTCATTTTCTAATAGGGCGACCACTACTGTCGGTCCCTGAATATAAATGGGAAGATATACCCAATAATCGGTTAAACCGATACCAATTGCTACATGCAATGACGCAACGGTTTTGGAAATTGTGGAGTGAACAATACCTCCACACTCTTCAAATGCGTAATAAGTGGACGTCTATGACCGATCCCCCTAAGTTGGGAGATCTGGTACTTATTAAAGAGGAGAATATCCCTCCACTACGATGGAACTTGGCTCGCATCATTGAGTTGTTGCCTGGGAGAGACCAAATAGTTCGAGTTGTTAAACTTAAAACCGCTTCCGGTACACTCACGCGTCCGGTAGTGAAAATCTGTAGACTTCCAATTTATTAATATGGTACTGTTGTATGTTACCTTTAGTTTATAAGCATTTAATTTTACAGCTGCTGCTCAGCTAGTGTTTAGATATTAGTTTTTATGTTGATAAAGGCTTAGCCTTTCTCGGGCGGGAGAATGTTTAATTTTGTTACCATAATTAAATAATTTACATTACACACACACATTTCCTATTTCTATTACATTTATATAAATTAGTGTGTATGTTTATTCTCCTATCATTTTTAAATTTGGGCGCCGATATCGGTCCTCGAAAACGCCACTAGCACCTCTAGTGAGAAATGCAAGAACTATAACTTTTGCCGCCGGCCTGTGACAGCGAGTTTTTCCGTTGTGAACTTTTTATGGTGAAAATTGCTATAAACTCTTGGAAGTGCTGTGATCTCCAGTGAATCCTTCCTCCTGCCGTGCACGGACCGGTTTGGGTGAGTTTAGGGCATAAATTATTGTATGTAGTGTATTCCTACTCGATATTTTCATCACACAGGCGAGTCCATTTTGACAAGTTAATTTTTCATATTTTAAAGCCTATAAAACTAACCAGCGACCTGAATTTCTACACCCGGAGAACCCCATCTGAGGTCTTACAAACCAAAGAAGGTTTTCCCCACAATAGGTACATAGGTTTGTACATGATAGGTATGTAATATTCATCAAGTTGATTATAATATATTGTCTATCGAAAGTGTGCTTAGTTTAGTTTATAAATAAAACAATACTCATATCAGAAATAGTTAAAATGGCGAGTGTTACAGATAAATACCAGTTGCCTCCTCGTTATTGGTAAAGTTATCGCTTGTTTACATAACATTTATAATCAGCAGCTAGTTATCGATTTTTTATAAGTACCTATCTAAGTAAATAAGTATCTTATTTTTTCATAATATAGTTAAATGTACCAATATGGCATGTTTTTCCTATTATCTCTGTCACAGACTTGAAATCGAACTTCAAGTGTTAACACTGATGTGCTGTCGAGTGAACCTATCTTGAATTCACTCATAATTTATATTATTACTTATACTATATTATTTATACTGTAAATATATTATATTCATTCATTGAATTAGGAACACTTTACTTTCAATTAGAAACAAACTTACATCATCCACAAATATTCTTCATTTTTACTGGACTGTCTCTGCAAAGCGCCAAATTGAGGTCCTGCGAAAAAAGACCTGCGTTAAAATCAATTTCCCGATGTATTTTTGAGGATATAAGGACGGATATGGAACCGGACGTTGGATGGAACATTGGGACATTGGGAGAATGAATTGCATAATATGGGTGACTCAGGCATAGGTGAGTTAGACTGACAAACGATGAGAAATCAATGAATCCTTACAGAATATTCGTAGTTCTTTATATATTTTACGAACTATACTGTACCTACTCGTTATTTGATTTGATTATTCATGGTCAACCTCACGGAACTGGTTTTACAATCGCCAGTCTCCGCAGAAGGTTGAATTTGTGAACGTAGTCCAACACGACCGTAAACATCGATATGTTTATGTTTAGGTTCCACTTCATATTAGTTAGATTCGGCAAACCGTGCTTCAAATCATTGATAACTAATGATGGTTGCTATGATATGAAAAGTGTAGCCTTTTACCCAGACAAGACCACTAATATGTACCTACTGGAAGATAGTTTAAAATTGTTGACTTAGGTAACGTTGTGGTAAATAATATTTATAATAGGTAGGTACCGCATTTTACCGAATATTTTTCATATGATGGTGTACGTACATGTTATAAATTTTAATTTGGACACATTTCGAAACAATGACTTGTTTTGTCACAATAAAACGCACGGCAGTCAAACTGACTACTGTGTATAAATAATAAAAGAATCAACTAAGGCATCAAATAACGAGCATGTTTATGTTCACCATGTCAAAGGGGGTCCCAAATTGAAATTGAGGAGTACAACATTTTTGAAGTTACCAGATCATCCTGATCGTCTGACCAGACATACTAGGAGCACATGATATGTTGTTTATTTACAATATCGAAGGCGTCAATCAGGATGCCCGACCTTCGGCTTAAAATATCCCGACACCCGGCTTTAATACAATCTCCTCGACTTTATGCTTCTTTTACGAACAATATTATGCCTTTATGGTTTATGTCTTTTTTACTGATTTTCATAGCACTCACAAGATGCATTTTATGATTTTTACTGTAAGTATTAATTTATCATCAGTTTCGGTGCTCCAGGCCAGGCATAACCTTTGTTTTCAATTTTACCAGTTATAAGTAGTATTTATAGCTAATAAAATAAACCAGGTAGGTACCGTACCGACCTACCAATCTATTTTCTTTAAATAATTATTCAGATTCATTATCATAGGTATGTATTTATTGCAATATTGAATACACTGTATAACATTATGTTTACACGTCCTCATTTATTAATTGAAAGAGAAGCCAGACATCACGTTGCACAAAACATAGGTGCTTTAGCTTCGTAATGATTATTTGCATACGTATGCACTTCCCTAAGTTACCTATACATTTATAAAAGTTACCTTACCCAATAAATACAAAGTAGGCACAGTTGACAGCGCAGCCCATTGCAATGTAAACCTTATTTACCGTAGCATACAGTATCTATATGTCTTGATGTGCTATCGACTACAACGTGTAGTTTATTTATAAACAAAGTAGGTAGTGGCTTACCTGGCTGACAATTTGACGAGTTAGAGTTAACACTGGTCTCACTTTCGGTACGTCTTCTAGAGTTAAAGAATAAATTCCACGGATTGTAGCTCGAGTATTGCTGTGTGTTTTGAGTTTTGGCCGCGTTTTTATTGTTAGCAGAATCCATTACTATATTTCGTAAATTAATTAATAAGGCATTTAATATAGTGTGACAATTATTGGGAACTTGTCAAGAACTATCCAGATCGACTCTTGCGCACGCCGGTCGATATTACAATTAAATAGATGGCATGACGCTACCCGTCGTCGCCAGTGCCGGCAGTCTGGGGCAACGAGGGACTGACACTGTTATCTGTACATGTGGGGGCGGCGCCACTATCTAAGTGCGTTTATCAGTTAAGGCTTAGTTCTGTCGTTCGCCGCGTTTCAAGTTATGGTTGGGACTTTAGAGCCGATGTCTTACGAAGGTGCACGGAAACGTTCGAAACAATATGGTTTACGCTACGATGAACTTTGGAGCGTGTAATGTACTAAATGTAATGCTTCCAGTAAAACTTGCTAATGAAGAAAAAAATAAACACAGCACCTACTTAGTTCTGGGACTGTTCATTGGTTTATCGTTCAAGGTTTAGTGGAATGAAAATGAATAAAATAGAAAATTGATTCAACTCTCAGTGCGCGAGTCCGCCTCGTACGGGGCCGGTTTTTTTATATTAGGTACTTATCCAAAACCACTCGAAACATTGCCTATGTTTGAATTTTGAAACCATTTCTTATTTTGGTCACAGGTGTACAGAAAATATGAATAAGTCTCAAAGAATAATAGGTACGGACAACATCAGATCAATGGTAACACTTGCAGTACGATTTTAAAACTTACGACGCAGACAATAATAACGGTCCAAAGTGATACACTTGCTGTTAGCTGTACCTACTAAACTCCAAAGTAAATTAATTACCTACTTTTCAAAACAGTATATAATGTTCCTTAGTCAAAACACCGTGTCAATGCCAAGTCTTGTTGTCAACGCAACTTTACAAAATTACTTTACCGTGCATTTTCTCAATTCGTTGGTCATCACCTAAGTACTCGACACTGGCAAAATAACTGTGCCAACCACGGTAGAAGCCATATTTTAAAAAGTGAAGTGAAAATTACTTCAATCCACATACTATAAAACTTAATAAATAGTGGAGACAAATAACAAACATGAAGATCCCTTACCTGGTGAATTTGAACACGCGGGAAGCGTACGCCACAGCTCTGGTAATGAGGACATCAGTAGGCGAGGCTCCACGAAAAGTGGTGGCGGAGAATTTCGAATGGGACGACGATACCACCCCAGCGCCACTCACCTACTTTGCTGCACTCACCATCTCTCGGATGTTCCAAAGGATCAACCCGCTTCATAGAATACTGCAAAAAGATGTTGACATGCTAATGGATCTGTTCCCGGCAGATATACCTCTCAAATACAGCGTTCCACTTATTAAGGTTACCTATTATTTTTCGAGCAATATCAAATAAAACTTCCATATACAAACATCAAGAAATTATGTTCAAGTTTTTCCTAGGACGAACAATATTGGAAGAGATCTTTCGCAACGAAGTTTCCAACTCGAATAGAACTTGGAGTAGAATTTTGGAAAGGTACTTTCTTATCCGCGTGCCTACAAGATTTCATGGAAAACATCAATCCTGATGTATTTATAGAAGATGATGCTATGGAACTAGCCTCTCTGGTAAATGTCACCCCTGAATCTTGATTGAAGTAGATAAATGAATTGTTATACATTTTCTATTATAATTCAACATTTGCAGGTAGCTCCTTACATATACGAATTAAGATTAAATCAACTGCAAATGGTTCGTCAACCGACGCCTTCCATACCGTATCCTCATGTCGTAGAAGATACCTGTGTTTATAGTGTCCCTAAAGTTTACGATCATATTCCGCTAGAGCCTGTGTTGCGTAAATTATACAACCTTAGAGAGATCTCGCTGGTATTTGGCATAAACAATTTACAAGAGAATTATTTACCTAGATTCTTCGAGTTTTCTATGGCAGATTGCGAGTCACTTTGCAAGGGCCTTCAAGATTTGGCTCATTTACAAACTTTCCGCATTAATCGAAGCAATCTAGACTGTTCCAAAGTAAAAATAATTCTGCAAAATCTCCTAAAGAAGGAGAGCATTGAAGAATTAGATTTTAATCATTGCAAAATTGGCGATTATGGTATGAAAGCTTTAGGTGGCTTTATTTTACTGCACCCTAACGTGAAGAGGGTAAGGATAGCCAATAATCGCTTCAAGGAAGTGGGTGTGCAAGGTATAGCGTATGCCTTGCAGATGCAACCAGCAGCTCCTATCGAACTTTTAGGTAAGTTTCATAGACTTAAAACTTTTTCATAGCTTAATACAAACTAAAGGTTTTGAGCAGATTTCAGCCTGAATCCGATGTCCCTGGAATGCGCGACCATGTTTGCAGCGGCATTCGTTCGATGTAAAGAAAAACCGCAAACTTTAATCGTTAATTCGTGTGGTTTCTCTGGAACGTCAGCTGAGAAGGTCAGTGCCAATTTTAGAGACATACATCGATACTATGATAATAATACAATGTGTCTTGATAATCCCTATGTAATAAGTAAGATAGCAAGATGCGATTTAAAATAATGGGCGTTAACAATCTTATCGACGACGATGGCCTTTGATATTTTAATGCAATAGACATTGATTAAAATAAAGTATGGATTTATTTTATCAACAAAACAATATTTGATATCTTAACTGACGTATTGATAAATTTTAAAATGCTGTCGGAAGTGCTTAAAAGCCTTCATACCCAGATCAACATACCAAATACAGAGGTAGGTGGTGCCTCTATTTTTGGTATATTTGTCTATTTCAGATGGCTGGTATCCTTAGTCTGAATCGAGGTTTGACTAGATTAGATATGGCAGCTAACGATTTATCCGGAGACGCAGAGAAAACACTTCTAAATGCTCTGGAACGGAACAGAAATATTCTTAAAATAGATTTACGTAGAACACGTAAGTTTATGAATGTTTGCCACGTGAAATTTTCCTAATTATTATTTTCTATTTTAGTTGATTTAAAGTTACAGTTCATCATTGATATTTAATCTTTAGATATATCGGAGGAGACTCAATCCAAGGTTGCCGAACTTCTACGCCGCAATAAGAATCTAATTGGCCAAGATAGGGAGCCAAGTGCCGAGATTCCACCGCTGTATCTCAATGAGCCAGAGTATCTGATATGGGAGTACAATCCCAATAACCCTAAATACATTCCCGGACGATATCCGGAAAGAGTACCAGAAGTTTAAAATAATCATATTCGTAATGTTAAAGTTTTTGGTATTTGGTTTTGAATAAAAATATACTGAAATTAATAAAATAGATGATGGTTGGCTTTTACTGGAAAATTTATAGCGAGTGATAAAAGGCGACTATTTAATTTTGAAAAGTCGCCACATTTCACCCAGGTGATATGATTCCAAGCATGACATGATAATTTTAAATGTATTTTATATTTTGTTATTTTGTGTTAAGATATCAGTTTGCAATGTACCTAAACTGTTTTTGCATAAGGGTGTAATGTACCTTTTATTTGCGGAAAATAAATGATATGATATGACAAGGTGAACAAAATACGCCCATTATATCGAATGAAATCACCTTTGTGATATCACCTGGGTGAAATGATTCCAAGGTGATATGAGGACACTGAAAAATCCACTTGAAAAGTGGAATAACCCGTTTTATTAGGTATCGTCAGTTCGCAGCAGTGGTGTGATCTTCCAACAGATTGACATCAGAGATGTATGATGTTAGTCATAAACCTAGTTTAACCTCACTTTCCATAAATGGTGTCATGTTTTGTTGCTTTCTCACTTCGTTAAAACCCGTTAGGTACTTACCTACGTTAGAAAGAAACCGATGGCTTAAACCGTAGAATAACGGTAAAGTCATGTTTATGGCTAACAGCGGAAGCAGACAGAAATACCGAACCCAACCCATTTGCCGACGATTTCCCGAAATCTAAAGTGTCGTAACAATAACGTCAAACAAGCGATAAGATAGTCAATTTCTTAATACAGTAGGTATTTTTGCAATTTTACCTGTAGGTATTATAATTTTATGAAAACGATATTCCGATATCGTTGTTTGTTTTGGCTTTGTAAATTGATAAACCTATTTTATGACGATCAACTTAATCTTTTGTTTATGCAGTTTTATGCAGGTGGGGTAAAAATTATAATCGCAGTCAAAGTCAATTGCGTATCTAGGTATTATTATTATCATTATGATCTAATCTAACTGGCAGGACTTATTGATAAAATACAGAGGCACATATAGTAGTAGATTCTGTGACTGCAGTTTATTCCAATGCCTAATACAGCTACTTAATAAATGGTGATAAAAATAACTGAGACTTGTCCAGTTCTTTTGGGTAATAAATATGGGTAAAAAATTCTACTATCGTTAGTATTTAGTAATGGGTAAATATTTAACCGACGAATTTATATTTTACACCATGTAATCTTTAATTGGTACTTATTCTGTGTGAATCAATGACTTGTAACTTTGTGTGACCACAAGTAGGGTCGAAGAGTTATCACACTCTTATCGTTACACGCAGATTCGTTGACTCCAATTGACCGTTTGGACCTTAGGCATGACCATGCATGCCTGGATTTGTTTCATGTAGCTGTATGAGGCAGACATTTGCCTAAGGCTCCACCAGTGCATGAAACCTCCTTGATATACCTTACCCGCAGCTGGATGCTGGCCGAAAAAAAGTAAAGCGCTGATGAAAATAAAATATGCCAGAGGCTTTATCTAATTTTATTGTCATCATGTTATCCCAAAAAATCTCTCGCATTCAATTTGATGATGGTTTGTACTTACTAAATATATTTTTCATGATATTCTAAAAATAAGAACAATGCTAAATTTGAAAAATAATTTTCTTGAAAACAAGATTAATAAAACAATTTAAAAGTTGTTGTGAAGGTACTTTATCGATCTTACAACTACGCTGCTGTATGTATTATTTTTCTATGAAATCTTAAATGATAATACCAACGTGACTAAAATAAATTTTTTATTTCGAAAGAAATAATAGAAATCCGAGAAAATCCACTAGAATTTATTGTGGAACACTGCCCGAAATGTGCCTATTTATAAAGTTGTTGCAGTAAATTGCGGTGTCCCTTCATTTGATAAAAAACAAATTACAAACATTTCATTTCACAAACAACGTTTGGCAAAATTATGATTCATAAGTTCATCTTTGTACAAAGTAATGGTTCTATAAATAATTCATTTGACAAAACAATTACGAGACAAAGTTTCTTTCTTCAAAACATCACTTAACAAACTATTCACTTATTATATACCTTAATAGATAAAACAACGCAAGGCATAAAAACCTTTGACAAAATGCATTGTTTGGTAATTGTAATTTGTTTTTTATCAAATGAAGGGACACCCCGACCAACTCTCTAACCAGATCCGACACGGATGTTTAGGTTGAGAAGGCTCTGGCTTGGAGCGAAGCGCAGCTTCGCTCCAAGCCAGAGACTTCGTTGTTAGGTTTTTTTTTGTATTCAAAAAGCAAGTTTATTTATTAACAATCATACATAAATTTGTAATTTGTTTTTTATCAAATGAAGGGACACCCCGACCAACTCTCTAACCAGATCCGACACGGATGTTTAGGTTCAGAAGGCTGTTAGGCTGTTGTTTCGATGTTAGGTTTTGTTTTTTTTTGTATTCAAAAAGCAAGTTCATTTATTAACAATTATACATATAAAATACCCACTTATTTACCCAATATTTTGTCTAATGGCGACCTTGCAAAAGGAATACTTTGGTCATTTAATCAATTGCAAAATGACGGTTTAGCATTCACAACATTTGCTATGTTAAATATGTATAAAATGGATTTTTGTCAAATGATCACTTTTAAAACGATCACTTTAGTAAATGATAAGTTTGTCAAATGATTACTTTTTCAAAAATAATTTGTAAAATGATCATTTGTCATACGTTTTTTGTCAAACATTAGTGAACCGTAAATTGCACATGAAAACCTCTGCAGACGGCGTGGCGTCACATCCGCTTAACGGAAGCGGATGGAGGGATGCCACAAACCAGTAGTACACAAGAAAAAAATGTTAGTAGAACAAGTTAATTTAGTTTTCATATAACACTTACATGGAGAAAACCTTTGATCAGACAGACAGGATTCAAACTGATGAAACCCTGTCTAACATTCTAGAACCGAATTGATAGGTCCAAATTTATCCAATGTCGAGGTGATACATTCGTAACAGCGTGATCAAAGAGAATCTTTATATTAATTCATACACAACACAGGGCTTAATTGTTTGAAAAATAATATTTCTTTGTTTTTTTTAATTTGTCGTATCTATATAAACCTATAGAAACCAACGATTACCTCTTGATTAGTAGTTTTCATCAGACAATAAACAGGAAAAAATATCAAGACTTTTTTATCCGTGTATGTTCCGAGCGGAATTTCAATTTTCCATTTTCATTATTTCCGCTTCGTTGAGTAAGGATTTGTATTTCAGGAAAATATTTTATGTGCAGTTATCTGCTATTTCTAGGCTAGGTGGTTATAATGTATTGATTGAATTTGATGAATAGATTACCTACTTGCTTACCAAAAAAATCAACGTATTGTAACTTTAATTTTACCAACCCGAGCTCCCTCGATGTAAGGGAAGGTATGTGCCTGAACAGTGGGAACATAAAAGTAGACTAATGGATAATGAATTGAAATAAATATTTCAATTCATAATTCACGTTTCGTGAAAGATTCACTTCATTTACTAACTGTATCACACGTAGCGAGAAGTTGATATAGAGAGACTCCACGTAGCGAGAGTTGACGTAAAGAGAGTTGCGGTATTGGGAAAGCGACGTAAAGAGAGTTGCGATTACGGGAACGCGAGGTTACGGGAATGAAATGGTTCAGGGGACTTTTAGAACCTGATAGTCAATATTAATGTAATAACAATGTAACTACCAAGGTAATTAAAAATTGAACAAAAATCTAGTTTCCACAAAACAAAATACTTACAGAAATATAGTTTACTTAATTAAGGAATTACACAGCATGGAATTTATTCTTTTTCTCGTGTCTTCAACTCAGATGCACCCGGCCCAGAAGGACGCGACCGCAACCGCTGGCATGGAGGCCGCCCATAGATCCGCGTCTGTGCATGGTCGGGCACGCGGGGCATGCAGTCTTGTGCTGGGTTTAGTGTCTGTTGGAAACAGGGGCCCGGTGTGCTGTCCTCAGGTATGTATCCCCACCTCGCAAGAAGGAATTAATGAAATACCTATTGCATAATGAAAAAAAATCAAACTCTGTAACTTCTTAGGGGTGCTATGTTAGTGAGGCAAGAAGAGAGATAATGTGAAATTGTTCTCGTAAATATCGATAACTATAGCGAGAAAATAACTTCTCAGTGGATCCACACGCCAAAAATTAGATCGACTGAAAAAAAAATATCTCACTAGATCCGTGATGGATCTGGACAATGGATCTACTGAGGTTGATTGAATAAACAAAAGAAAAATAAATGAAACAACGTAACTGTATAATCTATAATGAAGGTATTATAAAACAAGTAAATACAATAACTTTGTAATCCCCTGTCAAAAAGCACGTAGCAATAACTAAGGTGTACTGCCTTCAGAAAATTATTATAAGTTTTAAAATAAAACTGCGAAACATAACTCTAATTAAAATGTTACTAAAATAAATTGGTCACGTCAGTAACGTACTGTGTTGTTGCCAAAAATGCCCATATAGGGCAAGGTTGTAAAAAAGGTTATAAAAAGTAAGTTAGATGCCATTATTTAGGCGTCACTAATATTGTTTATTGTGATAGAGCACCGCAAGTGTCTCTCAGCGACTATAAATTGAGATGGCCATATGAATTAGAGCACTAGTTATTAGAGCAATTGACCTGTGGTGGGTTACTATGTGGGAGGACGCTCCTGGAGATATAAATAGTTTTTTTTAATAATAACTAAGAATAGCGAAGAGAGATTTCGAAATGAGCAATGAGCTAGCACAGAACTAGAAGGCGAGATATTTATCTTCTAGCTGTGAGCGGAAGCCTGGGGCCCTGCAGTGGGACTTGATGATAAATTACGTGGTATGTGAGTATGTAAATTAAGAACTAAAAATATACATAAAAATATGCGCTACTGAAGGCTTATAAACTCATAATAATAATAAATAATATGCGTTATTTATTGTAATCAAATTAGACATCTTACTAAAAAGCATTTAGGTTGGTAGATTAACCATCCAAAGGCTGGCTGTCATATCAATTTTTTTTGCTAAGATTCAGTATATTTGATTGCTATACACTGACATCTTTTTGATAAGTTGTTAAGAAAGCAATCATTGCCTCCTATTTGAGTCGTAAATCATAATTTTTTTCACATTACCGAGGGCGCAGAAAACGGAAGTATGTAGCTATATTAACATGTACCTAACGTAGGATGTGTGCTGTTACCAATTCAATTGAAATTTCAATTTCTTCGACTGAATGTTATGTGAAGAAATTAATTAAAAGATAGAAGGTAGCTGTAAAAATACCTCTTCTCTCGATCTTCACCCTGAAGGTTGATATAGCGATAGCGGAGCACCCCATGTCCCGATCTTTACACACATCTTCCTACAGCTGAATCTCTCAGACTGAATTGAATTGATTGAAACTAGAGTCGAACATTCGCCCAAGATTCGAACTCATTCATGAGCCTGTCGAATCAAATTATATTTAGAGAGAATAGCAAACCATCTCGAAGTTTACGCTAATTGGCCCGTAGCGATAAACGCGACTTAAAGTTAAGTGGTGGTTTACGCCATTATAGTTTAAGAATGATCACTGGACTTCGTCAACAGGCAGTTTGTCAACCGACAAATTAAGATTCTGTTTAGGCAGTTTTACTGCTAAGGGCCATTATATGTTTCAAATTGAGAATGATTAAACTTTCTATATTCCGCTTTTCAATCACGACGATTTCACTGTAATAGACCCCCTTTTGAAAGGAATGCTAGGCTTTCCATCCAGTACGCCAATAATGGGTAAAATCTTGCTTATCGAGGGGAAAATTCCCTTTCTTTTCTATATTAAACCTCCGACATGGCAATATGTGCCAGTTTCCTCTGAGCTTATCCGTTGCACCACTACTTTTAGCACGTAACGAAATCGTAATATCCGAAAGTGGTTTTGGCTCGCGTCTATTGAAAGGTGCAGAATCATAGGGCTGTGATTTGATAGAGATACAATGTAATTATGAGAATATCGATATTCTATTCTAATACCTATACGATGTGCTATGATCACAGCTAGATCACGTCTAGTTTTATAATTTCACTGAATATCCAGAAATCCATGTTCTGCAGTGAACTCTACAAACAACATGACTCTATTAGTTTATTACTAGGGCTACCTACATGTTATGATTTATTTATTAATATATAATTTGCACCTACTAGCCATAGGCGTAATAGTACAAACATAAAATGATGACTTATTAGATAAGTTTTTAGATACAAGTTCTTTATATCCCATGTGAGCTGAAATGTGTGACCAAAAATGCGTAAGTACAGTCGACAGCAGATCAATGGTAGAAGTTACAGTATATGATATTTTATTCGTTACGAGTACCTATTACTGAGAAAAAATATGCAATACCACCTACGGTCTGAGACGCAAAGTAGGTAAACAACGATTTTTCTTAGAAAGGCTCCAAAATCTTATTTATGAAATGTCATTTCATTATTGTCTCACCCTTGAAGGGGGATGTGATTGACGTTTAATTTTTTGAGGCAGCTATTACAAAAATTGTGCCGTCATGTCGTCATCATAGCTTTTGAGGCGATAGGTACTTGTGTAGGTATTTAGGTATGCTTCACATCTTTTAGAGTATACTCTTTTTATATGGCATGAGAATCCAAAGATGCATAGCGTTAGTAACAAACAGCAGATCAAGCGTAACATCTTGGACTTTGGACCGTTCTTATTAACTGAGATGTAAGATTTAAAATCGTGCTGCAAGTGTTACCATTGATCTGCAGCAACCTACGTATGAAGTTATGAACGCTTGTAACAGGAAATGAATTATTAGAACATTATTAGGTTAGGCTCCTTAATTGTGTGAAGTTGTTCCTATTAGTGAAATAGATAAATACTTTATTGCACAAAGAAGCATCATTATAAAAATAAAGTTTTAGTGATATAATTTATACAAAGATGCGGCTTTATCGCTCAAAGCGCGACATTCAGTGAACAAATACCTACGTGAGGATAAAAAAATTAAAAGCATACAACAATAAAATAAACAAATATTATAAATCAAATCAATACATAAGTAGGTACTTAAATATAATTATGAAGTCTTACTTGAAACTTGACTACATACCTACACTACTAGTTTATGAAAATATAGCAATGTATATCTATTTAAATATGAGTCTTGTACAAAAAACCTACCTATACAATATATGTTTTGGTTTCGATATTTGCTTTAATCTATTTGTCCAATTTTAATAAGCAAACGGAGGAGAACGGAGTGAAATCCACGGCACAAAAAGCAATAACCGCTAACTTTATGAAAATAGCTACAGTCTGGAAATACCTGCGCCCGGATTCTTGGGTACAATACGCGACGTAATATAAGTTTACACGTGAACCTCTCATCTCAAGGAACTGCTTTAAATGTTTTACGTGTTAATAACAGTACTACTTAATTAGTTTTGTCATAAGTACTAATTTGTATCTTAACTGTATACACATATACTTAACTTTATTTTCGTGGGTAAATGCTTGTGCACACCCGTCGCCTTAGGGGTAATGACGGGTTATGTCGGACTCGCACCGACTAAAACCCCACGGTGGCCTCCTCCGCGCATTGTGGGGAACTTTGGGATCTCTGTTGAACTACATCAGAGTTCCCCACGCGCTTGCTATACGCACTCCTCGGGCCGCTCGAGGCGGGTCCAACACGCTCGCAGCGCTTGGCTGCAACGGGACAGGACCACTCTGTACCCGCTGCCTTCCGCGTGTCGCCGGATTTATCCGATTGGGCGGCCAGATCCCCTAATCTGACCGCCCGCGACCCCGGGTGCCCCTAACCAGGGGCTAGTTGTGACGCATCGGGGCGAGCATTTCCGCCTCCCCGGCGTCGCCGTCTTCGGGCGGGATCGGCTCGCTCACGGTTGCGTTCTGCCTTCTCCTTTCTGACCATCACGGTCTCGCAGAAAGCGACCGCGGCGTTCCACCCCGCCCGGCTCCCCAGCATCGCCCTTATACTTACCTAACAACCTGTAACTTCAATTATATTCTGTATTTGTAATTCTTTTAGAATCCCACGGGACATGCTTAGCCTAGTGTGGGCTTCACTGATTACTAAGTTAATGTGAAATAGTGTATGGTAAATAAAACATTTTAAAAAAAGTAGGAATATTATTTAAAAAATCTGTCTTTACCGGTTGTCATCAGCCCATTTATGACTCTGCCTATTATGAAGTATAGCATACAGGGAATGTTTTTGATCAGCGACTCCCAACTCAGGGTTGGTGGTAGATTAAATAATGATTGTTGTTTGAAAAAAATTAGTAATTATATTTTTTATACAGATTTTTATTAAAAAAATCTCTGTTCAAGTTATGTTAAGGTGCAAATTATATATGAATAAATAAATAAATAAATCTTGAAATTATCGCAGCGCAATATGTATAGGTTAAATATATAATATAATACATAGATAAAATATGCTAACATCATGTTATAGTTACTATAATATTAAAATTAAATTGTTTGACAAGTGTGAACACAAAGTTGACACGGGGTTATCGTTGGTGCGAGATACGTTTTTAGGATTTGACCCAGTGTTATCTTTTAGCACGAGGTTAAATAATATACGACAAATTTTTGAATATTATAAATTCTCTGGACTGAATGTTATTCTATTTTCATACTTATATTGAATTTTTTCATTATCAAGATGTATCTATAAATAAAAATATCTCGCTCTGTTATCCCCAATAGGCTGTTGTATTAAACTGGTAATAATGTGTTCAATGGGTAATAAATAGTAGCAGTTATTATGGGCCCTAGAACGGCACCGCCCTCACAATTCACGTTTTATCTGCTCTGCTCCTGAAGTAATGACCTACATTTATTAACCTCTGACATACATAAATAGAACATCCTTATGGAATGCTAGGTTATTATTCATATTATTCATAACATACCAGATTCTGTGGAACAAAATGTCTAACTTCTGAAAGTTACGAGTAATATAATAAATAGTACCTACGTCGCAATATTCTAGATCCACCAATTCTCATTGGGTCCGCATGGTGGATCATGGCCCGAGACTCCTCGATCTGAGGAATGATATGTCAACTATGGGGACATGAAAGTGGCTGTTGATGATGAATAAGTTACGTAATTGGTATTCGGTACATCTGACACAATAAATTCAGCAGCTATTATTTATTAGATGGTAATTAAATCAATCACTTACGGAGTGATTGAATTCGTATAAACAAAAATGTTGTTCCTGGCAGAACCCTAATAAAATTTAACGATCAATCAATCAAATAAGCCCTGCAATTTATATGAAAAGGTTTAGCTAATTCTCATAAGCCGATTGCCTCCTCAATTGTATCGAATAAATTTATTTGAATAAAGCAATTTGTTTATGATTTACCTTCATACCTTAGGCTGTTCTTATTATTTATGAATCAACCAGTACGTAATGTAATAGGAACCATGAGTCGTTGGGCCATGTTCTCAAGGGGCACCAGCCCGCATCCTCCTTATGGTGACTTAACTTGAAGACAAATTACTCCAATGGTTTTCGTTGACGTTAGTAATCATTTAACGTCGGCGTAGAAACAAGGAAATAAATTGTTTCTGCGGGCGCATTCCGCGGTGGCCTTTATAAATAATATGAGGTTTCCTACAAGAGATGGCAATAAATAAAACCTTTACTATGGACAACATTATCTCGCGAAGAGTCCTCATTTAAGTGTACTGCCTACTACGTGCACGTATGATAGCATTTAATATTTTCGGTAAAGTAGAGGTGACGGAAATACAATTAATCAAATATACCTACTTTATACATACAACAAAAGGACACGTAGGTACAGTTGCAATAATATGAAGGTGATTCAGTGGTGGAGACAAATAATCATTTATATCGATTTGGTAAAGTAGCACAAAGCTCTCTGGAAGACAGACACAGTGAAACATATTTTCTACGATTGTTATCAAAGTTAACAAACTGTCGATACGTACGCGCTGATTGTAAAAAAAAATAGAGCAAATACGAGGATCTAGTACCCTCTTGTACGAGAGCGTACCGAATGCCCCAAAAGTATAATAGGAAAGTAGGTATCCATCGAATGCCCGAAATTGACGACGGGAACGGTAAATAAACGATAAAATAAATTTAAATTAAGAAAATGGAATACAAATCGTAGATGGACATCAGTGATAATGTCAGTCAGTAATTATGGAAATATATTGAAAGTAAATTAAAATACATCGACACAATGAAGGAAATACGATAAGATAAAATATCGTTGCAAGGATACTTACTTACCTACAATTTATGAAAAATAGGATTTGTACAGAATCTGAAATTGGAAAATGGAGAGTTTGATGAACCAATTCCATAAATATAAGCAATGATTATCCTAACCGTAACACTGCACTTTCACAGCTACGAAGTCAATAAAAAGTTTGAAGATTGCTTTCTCAAACTCCGCCCTTCGTAAACAGATGGGGATATTAAATTGCATCAATTTTATATCAAAAAGTTTGGCAATCTTATCTTTTCATGAATCTGAGTATGAGTATCACGTAAGAGTCTGTGTCTGCCGTATCCGGCCGTATCTCAAATTGATTAGCTTACCAATTTCCATGTAATCCATTGCGTGATTTGATTCTAGAACTTTTTGATGTTACGAATACATATACAATACATACAGGCAATCATATAGGTATACACAGACATAATATTTAGCTGAATACTAATTGAAAAAAAATATTAGTTACTCTATGTACCTATAGGTACTTCAAGTTCAGCTGTTTTATAGTAATTAGGCTTTGCAGATAATATTCTTGAGCATTCGATAATGTACGTATTATTTGATTGATTGATAATATAGGCGTAATAAAGCATTTCGGAAAATAAAGTTACACAAACCTTTAAAGCATATCTAAAGATTTAAAACGACGAAAAGCGCCCAATGTGGCATTGCAACCCATATTGGTACATAATACGTCAAAGCTAAGGTTGCAGCAATGAGGTATTGTAGTAAAGTAACAATCGCGCTACTATTGTGGCTTCCACAAGCCGGCTGGTCTGATTGGTACAAGATGTAAATGTTTTTCGTTTTAATATTATTATTGCGAGCGATCAAAGAAGCAACTGAAATTTTGGATACAATCGACAGCACATCACTTGCAACATACGGCGCTCTTTATACAACAGACACAAGACCTATATTGCAATGGGTGGGTGGGTGTAAGTTTATGTGTTGTAGTCCTTTAAGGCTGTAGTTGACTGTACACAAGAAGAGCGCGACGATTTCTTTCTTTCGTGACTTTTTATATAATCGAACGGACAGATAGTCGAATCATATATTTTATATCTTGCCTGTTGATATTCTCCTTTCTCGCTACAGTTATTTAAGGGAGATAAAACTCTCTCATAGCGCTACTGACGGATAGTAAATACTACGATATGTAGAACTAAAAGTTTTTATGTTTATGTGTATTATAGCACACGTCCTTAGTGGTGCAACTCTACTCACTATCCAAATAGCTTTTATAATGTTATTTACTATTGATATCAATCAATGTATGTTGGTTTTAAATAAAATGAGTAATGCATTTAATGTGCATTGCGTCTTAAATAGTATAGGTAACTAAATACGCATACCGTGGTTCGCTCAGTTCGAATCCTGATGCACAGCATATATTTTTTTCTCTGTATATAATATAATAAGATTAGTAAATGTTTTCACATTACTGATCTTCTACTAGACTAAAACTAAGCTACTTATAATATGTACCAAAACACAGTTCATCACACAATGTCCAAAGGTTGAGATAGAACCTACGACGACGCTTCCGTCGAGGTCTCACAACTTAGCCATTACGTTATTGCAGTGTATTAGATACTTTGGGACACAAGTGAATTGCTAGCGTTTTGTCATTATTCTAACCAAATCACATCACAATACTCAATTCTATTAGGTTTATCGCTACATCTTGTAAATTATTCTATGTAGGCTCGATAAACGTAATGCATGACTTAGTTTTAATCTAAGTCTATCTTACCTACTAGAGCGAGATCACCGGAACAAACTGGATACTGCATCTATAGGATATATCTGGGATATGTTTATAACTACTACACTATACACAAGCTCTGTGGTGCGAAGGTTAGGAGGTTTTATCCTCGGTCAACCATGTACCTACCAACGATATTTTCACGATTTTTTAAAGGTGAACTCACGTACATTTACCGATGTTCGTAAAACGGCGAAGGAAAAAAGAACATCGTGCATGTCTTCGAATAATGTTTTGTTTTGAGCCATACAAGCATACGTTCAGTATCAGTACCGATAACATTTGTTCTACGAATATTTCGAATAAAAATTAAAAATATTTCAAAGTCATACAAATCGATCAGTTCATCGGTACAAAATGTGTGGGAAATAGAAAATTCCTTCCTTCCATTTATTCCTTCATTTCGCCAGTCCGGTAAAGTGAATTATTATTACTAATATATATAGCTCGACTACCACTCACTCACTCACTGACTGACTCACTGATTGACCGTCCCGTTTAGTCTGAAGGAGTTCCCGGAGGTGAAAGTGATGTAGGGGGGAGTTGTATAGTTTAGTGATTGGACCAGAGGAAAACTATAGGGAAGTGAAAAAAACAAAATGGCGGCGGGTCACGTGATGCCATCTCCGCCATTTTCCAACCGATTTCGTTCAAATTTGGAACACGCGTCACATGGTCGACCTACTTTGTGATGAAATTGAAAAACAAAAGAAAAACAAAATGGCGGCGGAAATATAGCCGATTGAAAATTTGGACATTTCAGACCAAACTTTGACGAATTAGCTGGCCTAGCACGAGCGCATGAGGAATATCCAACCAATTCCACTTCGTAGCACATATGATGCAGTATACCAGAAAATTGTCATTTTTGGGAAAAACAAAATGGCGGACGAGCAGTAAACCATAATATTTTTTACATATATTTTCCTATACGAAACGAAAGGATTACTGGCGTGCGGTAAATATCTATCAGTAACTATAGCGAGGCCGAAGGCCCAGCACCCTCCCGCGAGGCCGAAGGCCGAGCTCCGCGTAGGGCGAAGCCCGAAGCGATAGAACACCGCGAGGCCGTAGGCCGAGCTCCGCGTAGGGCGAAGCCCGAAGCGTCCCGTGTCAAGCAGAAACAACTCCCCACCTTCAAAGTAACTTTTGCGAGGCCGAAGGCCGAGCCGGCCTGCGAGGCCATAGGCCGAGCTCCGCGTAGGGCGAAGCCCGAAGCGTCCCCTTGCCAAGCAGAAAAATTCCCCACATTCCAAGTAACTTTTGCGAGGCCGAAGGCCGAGCCGGGCTGCGAGGCCATAGGCCGAGCTCCGCGTAGGGCGAAGCCCGAAGCGTCCCCTTGCCAAGCAGAAAAAAACTACCTTCCTTCCAAGTAATTTTTGCGAGGCCGAAGGCCGAGCCGGACTGCGAGGCCATAGGCCGAGCTCCGCGTAGGGCGAAGCCCGGAGCGTCCCCACGCTACTACTACGATAATGTTTATTTAGTTGCGGCGCCTACAACATGAAAACAAAGCAGTCTCGCGGGCCGCGCGCGGCCCGCGCACCATGCAACACCTAGTAAATATAATATAAACCCTTAATCCACTGTATTTGGATATAATAAATTCATTATTCCTTGATATATGATCTATATATGTAGGTGTTTTCACGAAAATGTAGTAAGGAAGTACAGGCATTCTCGTCGAAGGGAACGTCAGCGAGATGTAGAGGGTAGAGCTTTTGTCGCCCACAGCTTGTGGCCTTGCAATTGTTCCACAGTTTAGTGATGTGCATAACTTAGCATGTCGATATGCTCTGCAGCAACTGCAGACAACAGAATTAGAAACTGTCATGAATTAACTAACACATTAGCCCCCGAATCGAAAGTGCACGCAATGACATAACGACAACATAAAAAATAATTAGGTATTTAAAGATATCAGATAGGTCGATTGGCTTGAAAAGATTGACTAGAACTACTAGGAGTGAACAACCACATTATTCCAGAGGTGTGTACTCGTATGTCCTTAGATTGCTTTTTTGTACTTGTAGCTATGTCACTGTCTAAACTTTGGAATCAGATTTGTAGTAAGTATTCTTATATTTGTAAACCCGTTCAGCCATTTTTAAAGATGGGGAAGTACGTACTTACATACAATTTCCACAATTCCTGTATCTATCTATATGTCTTGACAATTATATCTATCGATCACAACCACAACGACGCGTGGAATTAGAATAATGTATAAATAGATAAACTTACCTGACAGAAATAGTAATAGTTAAGAAACTCTTCAAAACATAACGACCCTACATCGATATGTTTCCCTACCTTCAATAGATACATCACTAAAACGATGTGTGTTTCTGGCTGCAGGCAGTTGTTCGTACATGTGACATTAGCGGCCTCCGGAGCTTCAGGCTTTCACATTCCTACTAGACGGTACGAATTCGTGCATCTGAAAATCACCACGCCAACTCTGTATTCAGTTCTAATGCGAAACGAAAATACACCTGTCTAGAGGTAATTTTCTATAAGCATATTTTATCATCACTGTTCTGTTTATCATTTTTGTTGTATACGTATACCGTCTAACACAGGGAAAGGCGTAGGAATATGAGTTTTATTTAATTAAGAGTACTCGACATAGTGTCAGCGGACGTCACACGGAACTACTTTACATTTGTAAAAATTATATTACTAGTACTTAGATGCAGTCGGCCCAGATCCGGTGGTGCGATACGGTGCAGAATCGCAATGACTGGCGTATTAATTAGATAAAACGGGAATTACCGTGTTAAACATTTATAATTACATGGTAATTCCCGTTTTATCTAATTAATATGTATACAAACCGTGAAAGTTTAAAAAGTGATAGACTGGCGTATTTTCGTTTCAGAGGCCAAGACCCACTTCTGGTCGCTGAGTCAGCGGAGTAAGTAAGTACCTACTTAGATAGTTTATACTTTAAACTATCTAGTAAATTATCTAGTAAAGTAGTTTTCAATTTAACCGGTCAAGTAGTTCCGTAAAGTTTCAAACTTATTGAGACCCCATGTGTTCTGTATTGTTATCTCTGTTGTCGACTGTTCCTATTATTTCAACCTACCTGACTGTGGATATCTTTACACCTAGTTAATTCTTTCGCTAGTCATTATCATGAATAAAACTGACAATTACGAGTATAATACTTTTCTGCCTCTCATTGTATAAATTACTGTCCATCTCCAATTATGTCGTTATCAATGGCTATTAAAAGTAAAATAATGCAAATAAAATTAGCCTGTAAATGTCAATAAGCTAACATTTCCATGAAACAAGTCTCCGTTCATTATCCCTGGAGCCACAAGGTCACGGGTTCAAGTTGTGAAGTCCTGTCCTCGGAGTTTCGAGTGATGTAAATTGGGCCGACAGGCGAGACGAACTGTTACACGAAAGCGATTATTCATAATGTAATTTATACAGAGTGGTGATTTAGTTATGTACAGTACAAACTCTTAACGTTTTGGGCCTAATTAAAAAAAAACGTCGTTCGGACGCCCACGCATTCTACGCCTACTCCTTGGTATTAAGTACTTACCTTAAGTAGATAGGAATTACTCGTACCAAATGACTATGATACACAACCGTAGAACCCAAAAAAGGTTAAAATATACTTTTTTAACAATTTAGAATTGGATTTGAGAATTTGGATGAGTTGACTTTCGTTTTTGGTTTAAATATTGAGTGATAGTGATAGGTATACCTACATAAAACTGCACGAAAATTAAGAGAACATTCTGTATAAGGATATATAGTAAAGGTACTTATCGAGTTAGTGAAGTAACCTTTGGATTGTTAGGAAAGGTTAATTTTATTATAAGGTACTAAAGAGCTTTGGAAAACGAACAAACTTTGACAATATGATTAAAAACATTGAAAATTAAAATTATTCTCAAGGCTTGTTTGTGGGATTGTGGGTCCTCAATAAAAGCGAAGGCACCATAAGAGTTAAAATCGTACTATAAGGGTTACCATTGGCGTTCTGCCGAATGTACCTACTTACCTAATAATTGCATTTCCCAGAGTTTGTACAAAACACACAAAGCGTAATATTCCAGTAAAATCCATTTTCAAACAATAGCGAAGTTTGGCAACACCGCGTGTCGGGAACTGATAAAAGAAAAGCTTCTTGTATACCTCTACCAAATTCAGGCATAAAACAAACAGAAAAGACGACAGATTCCGCGGTGTGTCCGTAAAATTCTCCATTTAATTGTGTTTCAAGGCTGGAACTTCTGGGAAAATTCGAAATAAACATTGGGGCTACTGAGCATTCAGCCACGTTGAGTCGACTTCAATGCATACATTTCATTTGTTCTTGATCTGATATTTTGTCGCCACAATTTTAGCGTTCGGCAATCAGCCCCTCTAGCTAAGTGGCATTGACTTTTGTTAACGCTAGTAGAATAGAAATAATAATGCGTGGGATTGACAAGGTGCGATTCCGGCGACGGCGACTGCATTTGCCGCGACGGCAGACGGAATTACTTTACAGCATTAATTTATGTTTATCGCGGCAAATGCATGCAGGCTGCTAGTTGCAAATTACCTAATTCTGTAAAGTAATGCTGTCTTCCGTCGCGGCAAATGCAGTCGCCGTTTGCTGTCTGTCGCGTGGATCGGAATCGCACCTTTACGAACGAAAAAGCCAATGTCAATCCCATAACATTTTTATTTATATTCTACTACAGGTAACGAAAGAAAATCTACTTGCCTAGGTTAGGAGGTAGGCATTGCCAACGTTTAATGCCAGCGGCCAGTCACGCAAGAAAAGTTAAAATTGTGGCATGCATGACCGTATTGTAGAGCTGTGTTGTCTTGTTCAAAAAATTGTACACGGTTTCATTTTCCTCTGTATTCTATTGGGATTTAAAAATGAAAAAAACAACAACATTTTTTCAGAACTTTAATTTTCATTGTGTTGGTACAATAAAAGATCAGGTGGGGTAAAATGAATTTATATTCGAACAAAAGAATTGCCTCATACATTCTTCGTATTCCTCGGCCTGCATAACCTGCAAATGTGAAAATAGAAAAATACTTCAATTATATTGAAGCATTGAGCTTTTCTACTGTGAGCTACAGGACTATAATGTTTGGTAGGTATTTGAAATTATGGATAGTAGGTATAGTGCACAATAATCTGGAATTATCGCATTTAGTAGAAGAGTATTATGTCAGTTTGTTGCAAAAACTAAATACGATGTTCAATATTATGTCATAAATAAATAAATGTCCCAGGGAATAGAAATTATATAAAACAAAAACTGCCTCTTAGACAAGTAAGTATAATTTCAAACTTACAAAATGTAATTTCAAACTTGTTACATTTGCCCGAGTCTTACCCCACCTGCTCTTACATAAACATAAGTATATACTTATTCGTAAATAGTTACTAACATAACAATTATCAACGTTGCGCTTAACATTTATATTATTATTTTATTTATTTAGGTATGTACATTTAACTGTAATATTTGGCAACAACCTTGGGCGTATATTATATAATTTATGTAGTCCCTATTTAAAAGAAGACGGAGAGGTACCGCTCAAGTCGTTACCGCAAACACACATTGAAATCAGATACATGATGATTATATAATTATGTCACATGCATGATATTGATACAATGCTCACCTACCTACTTGCTTTTATTTTTAGCTACTATTGATCAGATACCAAGGAACAGTCGAAAACACGTCAAGCGTATCAATTTAGTGTTTGTGCCGTTCTTAATTTATTTTGCAGTAGGTAAGACTGCAAAATTGGTACCTTAAAATGCTGACGTGCGTAATTCTTATAACTTAATTTCGTATAAGTATCATACTTATTATCTTATTTTAATTGACAATTATTTACATATTTTGGCACACACTAGTGTAGTAGTGGTCTCATTAAGTTGAGAGCTTCCCAAAACCTACTCGACCGATTTATGTAATTATTTTACAATTGAGCAAATCTCAAACTTAATGAGGCCCTCTGTAACCTTTCCTCTGAGTTAACCTATGATTCCTTTCCTAGAACTTTTCTGTAGGTACATATAAATCACGTTTGCGCTAATTATCCGTATTGATTTTGCTTTTAACGTACTTACTTTAATGTGCGATGTATTAATGCTTAAAGATTATCTATTACCTTTGATATTATAGAATTCACCTACTTCAAAGGATATCATCAACTCGTTGATATCTTGCCTTATCTATCACATTAAGTTCGTATTTAAAATAGATACCTAATAAATATGTTATACTTAATTGTAATTTCCATCCTATCTAATATCATTCGGTTAACGTTATTAACAAAAACCTATACCTACGTCTTAAGGTAATCTTTTATGAATGTATGTCGGTTACTTTGGACCTCCTGTAATGGTAATGGTAATAACCAAGCTACTTTTTGGCAAGACGCAAGATCGCAATCGCGTAACGAATATAAACTTCTAAAGACGCGTCTTTTAACAAATTTCAGCCGTTTAGGCCTTGATGAATTTGGTTAAAAGAGGCGTCTTTAGAAGTTCATATTGGATACGCGATTGCGATCTTGCGTCTTGCCAAAAAGTAGCTTGGTTATTACCATTACCTACCCATCGAATATCTGTCAGATTTACACATGAAAATGTTTATGATACATGCCATCAGGAATACACGAGTTTTTCTTCAATTTGAATAATATTATGTATTTACTAACGATATTTCCATAAAATATTCTATTTGTCAAGGATTTACATAGATTCCAGATCCGAGACATGACTGATTGATTACAGAACTTCAGCAAGCGTTCCCGATAAGTTCGATTCATTCCAACACCTACCTACGAATATAGCGTACTTTACTTATGTACATCGTCACAATTAATGAATATTTCTTTCATTCTCAAATACTTCGTATTATTTTAATATCACTGCTTTCTACTACAATTAAGTATAATAAAACGCAACACTATTATTTTTCTAATATATAATTTGGCATACATATTAGGTAGGTACCTATTAATTTATCTATTAATTACCTATTAATTAGTAAAAAATTATCGTACCTACCTTGCAATCCACTAAGCGAAAAGTTCAACATTGGCACAATATCATTTAGCACAAAGATTCCTTGGGCTTACACAGAACAATAATAGAGGTTACAAATCCATTTGGGACGAATAAGGTATTATCTCTTACTTCAATCTCATGACAACTCTAACCTAGATTTTTGTTCTGTGCGCTTATAGTAATTATAATTATTATAACTGCTTAATTACGAATATTTTGCATTTGATTTATCGAAAACCGTGTCCAAAATATCTAATAGGTAGAAGAAGCACTGTTTTTTGAAGTATCAAGCAACTTCTAATGTTCACAATTTGATTGAAGAAGTCCATATAATATGAGTCTTGACACCGTAGCAATAAAGAACACACAAGATACTTCGTTGGCAAGACTTCACACATTTTAATCCCTTGTAGGGAGAAATGGTCTCTATGAGGGCGGTTTCAGAGGCGTGTTTCCCACATGCAGGTTGTTCAGTGGGGGAAGCAGGATTGCAGCAGTTGATATGGTGGTGACTAGCACAAAGACGGCGAGGAGAGCACGGTCCGCCACTACAGCTACCTGAAAACGGACACTCTTCAAATTCTATGGCCTGCCCCTCTAGCCAAGTTACTTTGACTTTCGTAGAATATGAAGAAAAATGTCTGTGATTGATATTTGCTTGTTCGTTAGCAAATGTCAAAGCCTCTTGGCTAGGGGGCAGAAGGTATAGGTAACAATAGCCTCGTCGTAGATCATATTAGAAATCCTAAGCCAGTGCAAATCTTTTAATGTACGGGAATTGACAATTTAATTCTAAACTTGCTTGGACCCTAGTGTTTATACTTATGGACCGTTCGCAGTTGAATAGTCGCTAACGCCCTCGCTATGAGTAGGTAGGATCTTTACGAACAACAAGAAAGTTATAAAAAAATCCTTAATTACTTTCCGAGTTTACCACAAAAAAAAACGAAGGCCTGTCGTTCAATAATATTCGCGGATAATTTACGACCTCATTTGCATTATCTCATCAATATTCAGTCAAAACAGTACAAAGGATTTAAAGGGACAAAAATCGGCATATACTCCTATCCGACAAGGAAATATAAGACTGGCCTAACAAATACTAACCATAAAATCTTGTATTATTTCTACCTAGACATGCGATCTATTCATTTTGCTACCTTGTCAATCTGCTATACTTAGTCATTCTGCTAAAATTTTCGGTCTGATACCTTGCTATTTTAGAGTCACTGAACTAAATAGTTAAGAGTGAAATACTGGTAAGAGGAATAAACAATTAGGTAGTGTTTATGGAAGAGCAATACCCCGGCATCCCTAAACTATACAAACGGCTGACCCGAGTTTTTGATCTCTGCTTGTCTCTGCATAAGTTAAAAACTTGTCGTCAGTTCTTCCCTTTCACGAAAAGTTCGACTCTTTTCACTGAAAGAGTAATTAATGTTGGCAGCGGGTTTCATCGCAGTGGATATGATCTTTTAATTTCAAAATTAAATGTCGTCAGCGATTTCATCCATGAATTGTAATGTAACTTACGAGTATAACTAGTGATGGGGTGAAATGTACCAAAACAATTCAACTGCCGTTTTGCACGTTCACAAAATTTTATTAAACTTTCACTATTGGTTTAATTGCAAAGTCGTGAGCAAAGTAGTGAAAAGAGCCTCAAACCCCTATTACTTTTCTCAAAACGATGAAATCATACTATGTCATGGCGAGCCGAAAAAAGACGCCTCTATACCAACGCAATAGCACTGTCTCTGTTACGCACGTTATAACATGGTATGATTTGATCGTAATAGGTAGGCTAAATGGTTGCAGAAAGAAGTCGTGGTTCAAAAGCATCCGGGTCTGGATGGGGATTGCAAGCGCTGAATAGTTATCATAACAATACCTGTTTCCATTCAAGATTAGCGCGTTCCAACCGCTCGTTTGCAGCGACTCGTTGCTCGTGCTTGGCCGATACTTCGCGCAGCGTGCACCCGCAGCACACGCAGCGCGAACATGAGCCCGCGCACACGCCGTCGTTCGACGTCGGCGTTGCACCTGCTGTGGTCGACGTTGCACCTGGAGATGTTCCTGCTCCACCTGCTAATGAAGCTAATTATAAGTGATGCCTTTGTAAAAGGTATCTGTATGTCTAATTGCCGACTTTAACAATATAAGTGAGTGATATCCGTTTATATATAATAATTTGTAGTAATGGCTCACTATAGTTTTAATTCTACAATATCTGTATGTCATTGCGATAATGACATAGTATTTTATAACCCTGAATGTTAACTCCATAAAACCACCAGCACGAACTACCCATTTGTAGATATTAAGTAGTAGATAACGTCACAAGAGCATTAATAGTAGGTACAGCTTGCTAAAGTGCCCCATTGCGAACTACATCTCTAGTAGTAAAGCCTTATCCTAGAAGTTATTTCTTTCTGACAGGGTTTAATTCGGGCCAATAAAGTCACAGGGAACAAGAAGTTTTCTGGACACTGTCTTGTTTTTATCAAATCTACTTAGCAGAAATACTTAATAGTTACTTATTTTATTGATTTATTATGCCGTCATACTTTACACAAAATGGATCTTAATATCCAGCTAGAAAGTAAGATATAAATACCGTTAGTCTATTTAATAAAATATTTACCTAAATATTTTTTGGTGCTAAACACATTTGTATAACATTTTATTTACTTACGTTTATAAAATGTGTAGGCGACGGAATCTAAAGCGAAAACTTAAATAGGTATTCAGGCTCCCGCCGAGTTTACGACAGTCGACAAGTGAGCTTGTCACGTGAAAATTTAATAAAACGTTACTGCGCTACGTGTCTCTACGAATATATTCTTGAATATTTGCACTCAAATCATCACCACCTGTTTGTAGAATGTACACTTTATACACAATCGATTTTCTTCAAAAGTTTGATAACAGTCAGTTTGGATTTAAGTTACAGCTGTTACTTTTAGTCTGTATACTTTTAAGAACATCCTTAAAACGAGAATTAAGTTAGGTGTTAGGATTGTAATTCTACAATTTTAATTAGAATACAGTTTCAATGAACACTTAAGTTGAGTTTGGTGATTTCGATTCTTGATTGAGGCTAATCATCAAAAGATGATAACTCAAAATAAAAGTCTGTGGAGGTCAGTTGTATTTTGAACTTTTTTTTAAACCTATAAATTGTCCCACTGCTGGGCAAAGGTCTCCCCCCTCCTCTTCCATCCATCCCTGTCCTGAGCCTCTTCCAGACACCCATCCCTGTATCTAACGATATCGTCTCTCCACCTACGCCGAGGTCTGCCCCGACGCCGGCAACCGTCCGATGGCACCCATTTTGAACTAAGTATAGTTTTTGAATTATAGTTTCTTTGGAACTATAATTCAGGGTAGTTTTGAAAAAAATAGGTCATGATCTCGTCCTTCTGCACATTTCTGATTTTGTGCATTGATGTTTTAGTTAGTTAGTTATGGTTACGTTTAAAAGCGGAGCGGAGGGACTATACCATATCTGCGCCTTACCTGCGCCTCTTGATTTAGCTTCTTCCATAATATCCTATTGTTTACTCAGAGATTAAATCTTTTAACATTAAAAGGGCATTTATTTAATAGGCCCTAATACTGCTATCATAAATAACCATGAGCGTTTCTACTCTAGTCTACAAGGCGCCGCGTTCACCGCCCCACCCCCGCGTTAAATGACTCGTAACTCCCAACCACTGTAATCCAAATCAACCACATTACGTAGTGGATAAGTGGTGATGAGTTGATGAAGAGGATAAAGGTTTATTTTGGTATCTAATAACAATTAATATCCTAAAATATTTTGCAAACAAACAGAAATTATTAAAACAAAAAAACACAAACAAAAACGACTGCATCGTTACCTACTGATTAAATTGTTATAGCCTTTGTCACTCCTACAATCAAGACGAATATAACGACACCTCGTATCTTAAAATCCATCAAGCCTTTTAGGCTACAGGGCGTGCCAAAGAATTAGACATACATCCTTACCTACATACATACACTCGAAAAACATAACCCTCCTGCAAGAGCACAGTCGGGTAAAAATGGTAGAATATGTGAAACCTTTGTAACCAAACTTCGCCCAGCCACTTCTCTAGTAATTCTCTTTTGTAGCCGATAAAATCAACCACATCAAGAAAACGCTATTTTTAAGCACTGCTACGATTATTAATATTAGATCGTTCCAAGCCGGGATACGGTAATACGAATGATGGCAATATTCAGTTCATAAAATTTTGATACATTCTGCAGCTGTCATTTCTTTCCCCTTATTGCCTATAGGGCAGTTAAGAGAGGAGGCTCAAGAGGCTCGTAACTAACATAATATCAAGCGATATCGCGAATCTTTTTCAATATTAGATACCTATGTTTTAACAGCCTCCTTGTAACATGTGACCGATCCTAATATAAAGTTTCGTTTCGCGAGAAAAGTTCAAAAACTTGTTGTTGACAGACCCTAAAAGGGTAAATATATGTATTATGTAAAGTTGGCATTCGCAGTCGAGGTTAATATAGTAATTTTATTAACTTTATTAACGGGGCGAAAAATTTAGTAGTTAGTGGCTATCCAAAACTATCAATTTTGTACGTTGGATATTGATTTAATATACTCGTATCTCAAAATACATTTTTTTTCTCGGATTCAGTTTTTACCAATTTTGAGAAAGGGAATCCTATGAAGTACCTATTATGCTCAGCACATACGAAATGTCAGTCAGATGCGGTTTGTGGTCAACTTCAATCAGCTCAAATCACGATTAGTAGAAGTCCGTGTAGTCATACAACCCGTGTTCTAATCTAACACGTAATTACTTGACCCTTGTTCATTCCATTACTGTTTAGGGCATGTATAGGGTAACAAAGTTAACGGGTATTGGCCCATACGTTATAGGTATGTAGTTATAAAACTTGAAGAGTTTCAGGGCCACTAATTCGTAGCTAATTCCGTCCTAATCAAAATCTAGGTTTTCTCAGTGTAAAAAAATAATATCATAGACAATAGACATAAAGTTGAACAAGAGCTATACTTCATCCAATTTTGGCAAAACGAACTTAGAATGAGTTTGCAATTTTCATGGAATTAGTACCTAAGACAAGATGTCACGTCATGATTTTCAAATGTCTATCTGTAACATGTTATTTTTATCTGATTTCCACAGTTGATCAATAATTTAATGTCTATTTTGGAAAATTAACGATAATATTTTAATACTTTTCGACTACTTAAGCAAAATGTTGTCGTTGAGTATAAAAAGCGGCAAATAGCTCTAACAGCACAATAAAAAAATACACGTTTAATGTTTGATACTATAACAATAACCTACATAATATAAAGTTCCAATTAATGAATAAATCATGCAGCTAGACCCGGTGCAACATTTAACACCACGAAGAGTTAGAATAGCAGAGCATCTTTTATAATAACTACTTACAGACAGGGGTGTAAGGGGTGGGGACCGACAATATTGGCCACCCAATTGCCAACCTCACCGGCACGTGGTGCACCCTGCCGACCAACGGACGGGGCTCTGGCGACCGACAGCTGGCGGTATACCCAGCTCGCACCGTGCCGGCGCCAAGTGCAGCAGGTCGGTGACGGGCAGCAGCGTCACCGGCGCGAGGTGGCCGGCTCTGCGATCGCCAACCCGCTTGCCCAGCGTGGCGATTACGGGCATCACCTCCCAAACATGATGCACACCACAAGGCCCCGGCCCCCAGTTCCCGGCCGCCCCGCTATTCCTAGCCAAGGCAGCGGCTACGGTAACGGCGGGGCAGGGGGTGCTAAGAATCCCCGGGTTACGGGAGGCTGCCAAACAAAATTGACCCTGGCTACGTACAACGGACGAACTCTGCGGCTGGACGATCATATCGCGGAACTCGAAGTAGAGTTGGAGAGGATACGCTGGCACGTCCTAGGGTTATGTGAAGTCCGAAGAGAGGGGGAGGACACACTGACCCTGGAATCGGGCCATCTACTCTACTTTCGAGAGGGCGATCAACTCTCCCAAGGCGGGGTGGGTTTTCTGGTGAATAAGGCCCTCGTAGACAACGTAATGGAGATCTCCAGTGTGTCGCCACGGGTAGCGTACCTCATTTTGAAACTTACCGAGAGATACTCTCTTAAGGTAGTACAGGTCTACGCACCAACGTCGGCACACTCGGATGAAGAAGTGGAGGCTGTCTATGAAGACATAGCCAAAGCCCTCAATCACACCACTAAGACACACTTCAACGTTGTCATGGGGGACTTCAACGCTAAAGTGGGAGTACAGAGCAACATCGAATCGAAAATCGGACCACATGGTCTTGGTTGCAGGAATCATAGGGGGCAAATGCTAGTTAACTTCCTGGAGAAAGAGGGGCTATTCTTAATGAATTCGTTCTTTAAGAAGCAGCCTCAGAGGAAGTGGACTTGGCAAAGCCCCGACTCTATGACGAAAAATGAGATAGACTTCATCATAACCGACAAAAGGCATATATTCAGGGATGTCTCTGTACTTAACCGGTTTAACACTGGTAGTGACCACCGACTCGTGCGAGGCACCCTGAATATCGATTTTAAGCTAGAAAGACTCCGTATGATGAGGTCTACGCTCCGACCTAACCTGCAACAGATCGTAACCGGCTCCGAAAAATTTCAGCTGGAGCTGAAAAATAGATTCGATGTCTTGGAAACCACAATTGACGTTGACCAGGCGTTTGACACGGTGGTGAAGACCATCAGGGACGTAGGCGTAAGGTTTTGCAGGTCGCAACGTACTGGCACGAAGTCTAAGCTCTCAGTGGAGACTCTGGATCTCATGAAGGAAAGACGTGAAAAGGCTACGCAAATCTCTCAGACAGAACAGCGGACCCTCAACAAGCATGTAAGGAAGCTTATACGTCGTGACCTTCGTCGCTCCAATACACGCCGCATACAAGAGGCAATTGAGCAAAATCGAGGGTCAAAAGTATTCATGCAGCAGTTGGGGAGAAGCCATCTGACGAAACTGAAGTCGGCGAATGGCAGAACCGTCACTTCCAAACCAGAGATACTCGCTGAGATCGAAGACTTCTACGGCCGATTGTACGCACCTCACGCACCGCAACCTGAGCCTAGTACCGATGATCCCCGAGCTACGTTAACACGCCATTTTACCGAAGACCTGCCGGATGTGAGTCTTGACGAAATCGGACTGGCTCTCAAACAGCTTAAGAATGGAAAAGCCCCCGGTGAAGACGGGGTTACATCTGAGCTCCTGAAAGCAGGTGGTACTCCTGTCCTGATGGAGCTACAGAAGCTTTTTAACTCCGTCTTACAGAGTGGGAGAACTCCGAAGGCATGGCACAGGAGCATCGTTGTCCTGTTTTTCAAGAAAGGGGACAAAACCCTATTGAAAAACTATAGACCTATCTCTCTCCTGAGTCATGTATACAAGCTGTTTTCGAGAGTCATTACGAATCGTCTTGGACGGAGATTTGACGACTTCCAGCCCCCGGAGCAGGCCGGGTTTCGCGGAGGATATGGCACCATAGACCACATCCACACAGTGAGGCAGATTATACAAAAGACAGAGGAATACAATCGGCCCCTGTGTCTTGCATTTGTGGACTATGAGAAAGCATTTGACTCTATCGAAACCTGGGCTGTTCTGCAGTCCTTGCAGCGATGCCAAGTAGACTGGCGGTACATCGAGGTGCTGAGATGCCTGTATGACGCCGCCACTATGACCGTCCAAATCCAGAACCAGCAAACAAGATCTATCCAGTTGCGTAGAGGTGTGAGACAAGGAGATGTTATATCACCGAAACTCTTCACAAACGCGCTGGAAGATGTCTTCAAAACACTGGACTGGAATGGACGTGGCATCAATGTAAATGGCGAGTACATTTCACACCTTCGGTTTGCCGATGATATAGTGGTCATGGCTGAGTCGCTGCAGGATCTGCAGGCAATGCTGGATAGCCTTAATGCTGCTTCTCGCCGTGTCGGGCTCGGGATGAATTTGGATAAGACCAAGATCATGTTCAATGATCTGGTCGTCCCGGAACCAGTAGTAGTCGATGCCACGGTCCTCGAAGTTGTTCAGAAATATGTCTACTTAGGACAAACTCTACAGCTGGGTAGGAACAACTTCGAGAAAGAGAGTGACAGGAGAATTCAGCTGGGCTGGGCAGCGTTTGGGAAGCTACGTCATATCTTCTCGTCTTCATTACCACAATGCCTAAAAACTAAGGTCTTCAACCAGTGCGTCCTGCCAGTGATGACCTACGGAGCCGAAACGTGGACATTGACGGTGAGACTGGCCCACAGGTTCAAGGTCGCTCAGCGAGCTATGGAAAGAGCTATGCTTGGAATTTCTCTGTTAGATAGAATAAGAAACGAGTATATCCGCCAGAAGACAAAAGTGGTTGACATTGTTCATAGAATCAGTAAACTGAAGTGGCAGTGGGCTGGTCACATCTGTCGTAGAACCGATAACCGATGGGGTAGACGAGTTCTCGAATGGAGGCCACGAACGGGTAAACGTAGTGTGGGACGCCCCCCGACCAGATGGAGGGATGACCTCCGCAAAATGGCTGGCAGGGACTGGATGCAGAGGGCCGAGAGTAGGGTTGATTGGCGCGCTTTGGGAGAGGCCTACGTCCAGCAGTGGACTGATACGGGCTGATGATGATGATGATGATGACTTACAGACACCTTCATCTTTTCACCCTTTTCCGCCCTATTACACACCGGCAGCGGCGGGGCCAAGTGGCTGGAAGTTACTTATACGAGTACCTTCCAGGGACTATGATCGCCAAAACATTTCGCTTCACTTGAGCCCGAAACTAAACAACTTTTACTAGATAATAAGGAAAAGACTTGTACTTCAAAGCATCTATTTTCTACCCTTATTTTATCTTTGTCTAGCCTTTAGATAATGCTCTAGTAAATTCTATGTTAATAACGAATTATATTTAGTTAACGTAACCGATATGTATTTAGTTATGTTAATCGCACCGAGTAGGCATTTTCTGAAACTGGATTTCTGGTCGGTGTACCTAAATCGGTATAGACAGGGATAAACATTTACAGTGATACCGTAACATAGAAAAACTTCTCTAACTAATGCCTGACTATGTCTGACGCTTCTTGAGATAAGCCTAGCTGGACGAATCGATAGTGGCTTACATATCCCTTATACTCGCCCTGCCAGTGTTTATCAAATTATATCTATGTCGTGGTCAGATCGTTAAATTGAGCATTTCATGAAATCGTCAGTCATTTCATGAAATGGTGGCATTTCATGAAATCGTCATGTTGCGCTGGGCATATCGTTTAAACGTCAACGTTCGTCGATTTGTCCAACGACGTTTGGTCAGATCATTAATGTAGGGTGCCCATTAAGGATGTAAGTAATAATAATTCAAAATATACTTATTACGAACTTATTTATTGTTCTAGTCAGTACCTACCAAATAAAAAAAATATATATGTTACAACATTCTTACAAGCATTTCAAACCAATTGTCCACTGGAATTAAATATACGATATATTCATATTGAACACATTAAAAGGACAATAAAGATGTTTTTATTAAATGTTTTATTATTATTATATTTATTACCTAATAAAATAAGTACAAAATTGTATTATAATATTATAGAACGTTAAAATGTTTCGTATCACATACGGTATACCTTTATGAAATTCCGTTAGTATTTCAAAATATTTCTCCATCGTAATTATACGAATAATAGGATCATCAATGCATTTCTTCTTGTATATTAAAAACTTGTAATTCCAGTTTTTCCATGATGTAATATTTTGTAATCCAGTAAATTATAGTCCGTCGACTTTCGTTGCCTGGTCACCCTACTTTCCATTATTTGTTGTATAACCTAAAAATGGAAATTATGTATGTTAAATTTCTAGGATTCAATTATTAAAAGTAAATAAGTACATTTTAGATTTTAAAAGGATATAAACTAAATATTGTCATTTAAATAGGTACTAACCTGTGAAATGTATTCCCAAGATATTTTTTTTGTAAATTGAGGTTGGTTTTTGCGTGACTGTCATAAAATTCACACCATTTCGTATAGTAACACTTATTCAAGTTTCCAACACACTTTCTTATATAATTTGCACATTTTTATTCACTTTTCAACATGAATCCGCATTATTTACTTACGCACACAAACATAAACAATGACAAAGCGCGCTCTCAGCGCCTCTAGCGGTAGTTATTGCTATTTTTCTACGATATGGCCAATTGTGTTTGGTCATATCATGAAATAGCCGTGCGTTTGTTAGCCATATCGTAAAACGCTTTCTATTCATTGATCTGGCCAAGCTATTTCATGAAATGACCAATAGACATTTGACGATTTCGTGAAATGCCACCATTTCATGAAATGGTCGACTATTTCATGAAATGTTCAATTTAACGATATGACCACGACATCTACATGATTTTGATCAAGAAATTTATCATTGTATAGTATACCGGTATTATATAACAGCACCTAGTTATATGGCATTCATGCTTATATTTCAAATATAGACATAAAGTTATTTATTTCAGAAGTTTTTAAAATTAATTTTAATAAAATAGAAAATTAATAGAGGCAATTGATTGAGTTAAAAAATATTTTAGGGATGCTTCTGAAATTAAAAGATTATTGGGGTTAGATAAGGTTAATATCGTATGTTCACCTAATTAGATGCTCGTATATACTTATATACTTTAGTGGCATAAGTTGTTATAAACATAGAGATATTGATGCTACGCTATAACCTTATAATTAGAACATGTGTTTATTTCAAATTGTTCTTACCGAGGTGGTTGTGGTTGTGGCGAGCGAAGCGTGGCGAGGCAGGCGATGGCAGCGGCACTCTGTCGCAGCGCGCCTCTGCCTTCAGCCGAGAGCCGGTGCGAGGATTCACCTGTACCCCCGCCACCACGCCGCTGTCACCCTGGTACATAGAATTATATTATCCCCTGATTACCACACAACAAACTTAGGCTGTACTGGCCTTGATCATAGGCAAAATGCAAGGTTTAATATTTTACTGCTTTAGTCGTGTTCTACTTTGGCTGTGCTCTTCATTTGTTATTTTATGCTTGTTAAGATTTAGTCATAGCTTTAGTCATGGTATGCTTTAGTCATGTTAGGCTTTAGTTATGTTATGCTTTAGTCATGTTGTGCTTTAGTCATGTTACGATTTAGTCATGTTATGCTTTAGTTATGTTCTACTTTAGTCATGTTCTGCTACAGATTATGTCACAGGTCTCACAGGTAGACATGTTCTGGTATAATACTAAAATCATACATGGAATTATACACGTAAAAATGTTCGCGGAGCATCAAGAAATTACAACTGGCTGATAAAAGCTAAAAGTCCACAAAGCCATTTAAATTATGATCGTTATGATAACTAACGGTCTGTTATTTGTAACTTAAACAGCGCCAACATTTACGCAAAGTATTCCCTTGACTTCGTGACCTTTGAATGTAAAAGCAGGAGATAACCATTTTATTTAACTATCGCTATTTCCTTTCCATTTAGTTTTCAAAACGACGCATTTTTAGGTGCTATCAACCATCTCATGTCTCTTTTATATTTTCTATAGCGTTGTGCTCATGAAAGTAATATATGTGCAGACCCAAAGGCAATATTATATTATTACGTCGTCATATTCATGACACGATCATTCATTACCTAATATTCTATCTAAGTTCAAAAGACATCATATTTGTGTAAGCTAAGGAAATATCAATATTAATTCAAAATATTAAAAGCTAAAATTAAAATAACGACCCAAAAATGTTCAAAAGTAAACACTCCCGTTTAAATTAAGTTTCAAACTTTGGTACAATATTTCAATGACACAACTGCAAATTAGCCAATCAAAGTCGAGAAGTCGCTAAAAATTTGCAAGGATATTTCCGTCGTTTCTGAGTTTTTGAATTAATTTACATTATTATCTTGCTATAGATAATAATTTATTATTAAGATTTTCGCCATAAATTGGTAGTCGTTAGCTTTCCTGAGGGTAATTTATCATTTATGTAATAGATTAACAGCTATTGTATCGGTGTTTACAGAATTTATTCAGAGAATTCAAAATAAAAATAGTTTTGGTTAAGTGCTCCCGATTTCTGTTCAACGTTTTCAGTAAAGCTCCTCAAATTCGGACAATTCGTAAATTGTGTTTAACCACATTACATTCCTATCATCCTTATATCCCATTTACAAGGAATATGTCGTGGAAAAACTACGACAAGTCCCGCGCCCTTCGGGGAATACTAAGCGAAATTTGACTGTCTCTATATTGTCGGGATCCGTGCATGTCCCAACCTACTTGAAGGTTTTACTGAAGCAAGAGACAACGATATACGTACATAAGTAAATATAAACAAATTCAGTTATTTTAGTCGACCCTAACTTTGACCCTCCCATTTGAGCTATCTATAAGTCCACTATCTTAAATATAGGTTCAAGGATAAGAAAATTGTTTAGAAGAATTTCGAAGAGGCGGGTTGTGGATTACTTCCGTAGATTAACTGCTAAAAAAAGTATGATATACAGGGTGTAACAGAAAGGATATATGGTACCTAAGCCGATGGGAGGATGTTCAGTATCAGGAGCTGAACAACTCTACGATTTTTCGAATAAAAATATTAATAATTATATAAATTAATGTCTCTATCTAATCGATCAGCTGGTCGGTACAAAATGTACGATAAGGCAAAAAAACAAATGTTGTTCAGTTATCGATACATAACACTCCCCTTTCAGTTCAAAGAAGACGCTGAGATCCTTCGTCCAGGGTTGACGATCCTACGGTAAATTCTCTAGAGGAAGAAATAAGTGCACGATATAATAACTCTGTATCATGATATCGGCAAATGACCAACTGTCGAGTCTATTGATAAAATTAAATAAATAAGAGGGTCACCTTTAGAGCGTCAGTTTCGAAGTTGATGAAGAGCAGCCGCGCGAGCCTCTGCAGCACGAACTCGCGCACCGCCGGCGGCACCGGCTGCCCTCTCACTCCTCTACGAGCAACAGCATAGGTTCACGCATATTTATACACAAATTTATGTAATATGTGACCTAAGTACTATTCATAGAAATCGTAGGTCTCTACGTGTAATAAGTTAGCATCATGCTGGTTTAAAATGATGTGTAGGTAGTCTAACTCAAAGAAATTAGAAACACTACTTGACCGATAAAAAAACTCTCATTAAAAGATAAATTAGTATGAACATTATGCAATTAAAAATCGGTCAAATACTTCATGAAATTGAACTCTAATATCTAATAACGTAATGAAGCCCCTTGTACCTATATTTATTTTTCTAATTTCCATAAACTTATATTAGTTCCGGTAAGTAAGGTACCCACCATAGTTCATAAAATACGTAGCTTTACTAATACGTAGGTATTCGTAGAAGTCTACGCATTCTATGAACTAGGGTCGCGCCAAATATTGATAAAATTTTGAATGAAAGACTTAACTATATAATATGTATAACATAATTATTGTGTTCAATCATTTCACAAACATCCCTAATTATAGAGTTGACGGTGGCTTTAATTAAACAATTCACCATGTCATTTACTGCGGCGTAATAATTTATCGTGTCAATTTTCGAAAATCACGATACGTGTACGACTTAATTAGTGTCCACGCTAATTAAAATTTATATATTAAAATGATAAATTCGTATACATTGTAATATAGACTTCACCATAAATGAAGAAGTAGCGGATATATTGTACCTACTAAAACTGGGTGTCCTATTATAGCTAGATAAAATAGATACTTAAGTCGAATGGACTAGTTTAGAGCGTAGCTGAGGCTTACGTTAAAGAGCATTAAAACTTTTACTTTTTCTTGTCATTATCATTATTCCTGTTTTTCTTTCATGGGCTCAAATAATAGGATGAAGATTACAATTGAAGATTAGAAATAAAAAAAATATTTCTTTAAATAATTCTTCAAATGAAATTTGTGCCTTTATAATAATGATTTACCATAACCATTTAACTATTAAGGAATATTTTAGTAGTACAGTAGTAGCGATTCTAGATTGCGTACGCTAATAGTACCCGATGTAGCATATGAACGACAGTGACAGTGCGTTTAGGTTTAGGATTCGCCTTAGTGGCCGCTACAGAATTAGCTACAAAATAACGATGTGTAAGAAACTCGCCTGTAAGATATGTTCAGTGTAACCACGGAGAGTGAAGCCGAGAATGACACCAAACACGTACTGACTCCGTAGTATAAGCCTGGAACAAAGGGCACGGTGTTACAATTTGCTCAGGGCAACGAGGAAGGCCTTCAAGATTATTTAATATTTGACTTTATTTTTTTATTGCATCAATCAACTCACATAATTTTGCTGAAGAGAAATCAGTAGCGAACTGTGTGGGAGGATGATCCAACTTTTTTTAGCAAAACGATCTTTAGTATGAAGTTTGTCTGGCAATACATCAGTATGACGTCACAGCCACAACACATCGTGTACTGTTTCTGACTCTTTCTAACACAACTTTTCTAAAGGCCTGTAGTCGTTTCATATTTCAACTAATTTTGATTTCACAGTTGACCGTGAATTTGTGTATCGGGAGACAGGAATAATCCTCTATTTTATAATAATAATGAAAAACACTTGATTTTCGATACTTGTCAAATACCCTATATTATCAATTAACTTTGTCAGTGATGTATAATGCAAGTATATGACCAATAGAGTGGCCCTTGTGTGCGGTTTCCACTCAAGAACTTTCTGTTCCAAGGGTTGCGGTTAGGCGACAGCTTCTTCTACTTACCAATAATTGCAGTAGATTACTTACAGACGCCACAAATAATGTAATAACTTAGTTTTTGTGGAAGTATAAGTATAACTATAAGTAAAATAATTTACAAAATACGAGTTAATGGTAGTAATTCTGGAGATTAAAACTTAACCAAATCTACAGCTCTAGAAATGCTGCATCCCTTGCCTACATCAAAGTTATAAAAAGGATAGAACTACTTTTAGAACTGTCAAAGTCAGCTTTAAAAGAAAATTAACGACAGAATAACAACTATTCGTTTATATCAAAAAAACAATATTTCCGTTTTAAAATAACATTGTAATTTCTCAATAGCTGTACCCGTTTAAATATAGAAACATTCCCTTCCATTTTAAGGTAAGTATTGTGGCGTCCAAAGCCGCATTTTAAAATTAAATAAATAAAATTCTATTTTTATGAAATAATTGATTGAGGCAAATTGCAATATCAATTCAAATATTATAATAACATTAATAAAAGTCTGGAAAATAATAAGTTAATAAAAACTTTGTTCGTATGGCATGTAGGAATCGATATAAAGTTAGTTTAATGATTATTATATTTTAAATATAAAAGCCAAAATTTTAAATATATTTTGCTCATTAATTCCGAAACTAAGAGCCGGATCAAAATGTCTCCATATAATATTTTACTCACATTAAGAGACACTACAAATTGGCATTAAAAGATTAAAGTTTCATTTTTTATGCGCGCGGGCGAATGGAGAAACGCGCGGCGCGCTAGTATACCTGTGAGGTGGCGAGGCGAGCGCGGCTGGAGACGCACGCTTGGCGGGCGCCTCTGGATCGCGTAGCTCTGCCGTAAACAGTGTGAGGGACGGTGCGCTTGCGCACGTCCCGTTTATTAAGCATATTTAGATTACTAAATATGTTTGATATTGTTTGGTGGTGTATTGTGCTTCAATCGTCTTTGTGGTTGCATTCTACGGATTATAGACCACATAAGTGCGGCTGTTTGCATGATATGCGCCTAGTATACCCAACGAATTCGCACGCAGTGACTTGTCTCTGCGTAACTTTGGTCCGTACGGTCACGTATTGGACTTTGGTTGAAAATATTACTAACAGAGCCGGATCTCTCGCAAAAATGCTCTCTCCGAAGAGTAGAAGTAAATGTGGGAGAGTAAGGCTCGCAGTCGGGCGCGTATACTAAAATACACATATCGTGTTTAGTCTCCGCTCTCTAACACCGTGCTTTAGAAGCATGATAAGGCGTATCATTTAATTAATTTAATTGTCGCCTTCAGTTGGTTGATCCGCATGTGCATCAGTTACTCTGGCGCTATTACATAGTTGCCTTTGTTCTGAACGGCGCGTATGGATTTCCTGTAAAGAGGTCGTGCTCTGGAGACTCTTCACTTGGGTTTCCGTGTACGAGGGTGGCAGATGCATTTTGGTGACGATACTAAATGCAGAATGTGGGTGATACACAGCAGTTTTTGATTGATAAAATATTATATAAAGAGCAGCTTGGTTTCTGACAATAGATATGATCCAAAGGAAATGTGAATATCGCTTAAATGAAAAGTTGTGAAGAGCATGTGTCCCGAATAGAGAAAAGAACCAAGGAGTGCTAAACGGTGGAAATTGCATTGAATAAGGTCGTATTGATGGTGGAAGACGAATTGTGTTCGTGTATTGAAATTCGCATCGCATTTTGGTGTTGTGCTGAATGTATTCTGCTACCGAGACTGATTCGTATTCGGCGTCAGTTACTTTGGCGCTATAGCTAGTTGCCTTGGTTCTGACCTGCGCGTATGGGTCTGACTCATTCAAACGGGCTCTTTGAGTCGCACACACTTCCAGAGATACACAGTTTATCAACGAGTCTGATACGTACGGTGCCTCGTACTTAGGCGCCAATATATTGGATGCCTGGGTAATGAGCTGCGCGGTGCGAGTCTTTCTCGGTATGGCGTTAACGTAGTCGCAAGATATCTTTTAGATTGAAGCGATGAGGTTGGCACCATCTCGAACGCACTACGGCTATTGGCGTAAGCCTGATTGGCGATAAGCTGGTAGTTCTTTTAACTCTGCCGAATTTTGTTAGTGTTACGGATTAGAGCCGTAGTTCTCTCGTGAGGTAGAGTTCGATCACATTGAACACTCCGGCGCGAGGCGGCAGCCGTTCGCGTGTCTGGAGTGATCCCAGAGGTTATGATTGATCTGATTTAAAGAGTATTCTACCTGTTTGGCGATAGCTGTAGCGTTCGTGCCACGGTCCCTTCAGGCTGAATGCCAGGTTACGTCGAGCGCTCCGACGCGAGGCGATAGCTGTTCGCGGTCGGAGTGGTCCCTTTTGGTAAGGGTGTCGAACTCGTGAGCGCTCCGGCGCGAGGCGGCAGCCGTTCGCGTTTAGGAGGGGTCCTTCATGATACGGGCGTTAGCGCATCGATAACTCTGCTCGTGGTCGTAAGACTGAAGTATCACTAAACAGTGCTGGCTATTTGCGTCCCTTGATGGGATTTGAGACATTAATATTTTATTACTTCGATTTAAAACCAGCCTTGGTGGGAGGCCAAGAATCCTTCTGTTAATCTATTGGTCTGTGGGCCACTCTACGACATCGGGCCTCGGCCTGCTTACGACGGATCTCGGTCTGTTCATCGACATTGGGTTGCGACTTGCACTTAACGGTCTCAGGACTGTTCAACGACATGGGCGTTAGCCTACATTTATCGGACCTCGGTCTGATCAACGATACTGGGCTCCGGCCTGCACTTAACGGTCTCAGGACTGTTCAACGACATGGGCGTTAGCCTACATTTATCGGACCTCGGTCTGATCAACGATACTGGGCTCCGGCCTGCACTTAACGGTCTCAGGACTGTTCAACGACATGGGCGATAGCCTACATTTAACGGACCTCGGTCTGTTCATCGATACTGGGCTCCGGCCTGCACTTAACGGTCTCAGGACTGTTCAACGACATGGGCGTTAGCCTACATTTAATGGACTTCGGTCTGTTCCAAGTGAGTTTCGGCTCAGCCAATGATTAACACAAGGACCTCGGTCCACCATCAGGCTGTCTTCGGACGGTCCAACGATTCACCAGGATCTCTCCCTGCGGGGGGTGCGCAGATAAGGAGTTGGCGTACACCGTTTGTGGCGATGTTTTCGTTTGGTCGGAGCCACTAACTCTCCTTTTTCGAGTCATTTTCTAAATGACTTTAAAATGGGGACGATACGCCCAGATTTTCACATTAGTGAAAGGCGGAAACATCCTGTTTTAGCTCTGGTCTCGACTGGAGTTAAAGCAGGAGGATTCGTCAATACATGAACGTCTTTTGATGGTCTTGTATTGTTATTAGGGAGAGATCTTGATTTGAATTTATTATAGTGATTTTATTGCGTTGTATTTGTTAGTCTTTTCCACATTTATTTGCAAGCTTATTATTTCTAAAAGAATCGGGTTGCTAATGGACACGATGGAGGGTTCTAAACGAAACTTGACGATCACATGGCTAAGACGACACTCGGTGGCTAACTGGTGTAAATGCGTCGCGTTGCGGAGAGTTTTTAAAGTTAAAGTTTGGTAGGGGCATCTTGACGGGGGGGTATGTTACAATTTGGTGCCGTGACCAGGATAATTATACTTGATAGTAATCTTAGAAAGAGTCGAGGACTATGGTCTGAGATTTACGTAGACTTCGGTCTACAATTTGGTTTCCGTGAAAAAGGAAAGAATAATAAGCTTGCTAGACTCTTGCCCTTATTTACTGTGGGGGTGAGTAAGATGTGGAGGGGACTGATGGGTTAAACCGTTAAAAACATTTAAGATATTGTGTTATTATATCAATGTTAAAGGGACCACGACTGTTTAGTAATAATTGGAAATGTAAGCTTTCCCGTTATGTACTGTGGGGGTGAGTGAGGAGTGTGGAGGCGATTAGTAGATTGAAACACATGTTTTGATTTATTGATCGCTTCTACACTACTTTTGTAAACATTTTAAAATGTGTAATTGGAAATGTAAGCTATGCTCTTATGTGATGAATTTGTAACTGTACGTTTTGTAGTGATTTAAGATTAACAACATAGAAGACGAGAGAAACCGCCGGAGAAGGAAATCTACTACGGGATTATATAAATGCAGTAAGGATATTACAAAAAGGATTTATAGCAAAGTCGAAGTTTGGATTGAGTTACGTCAATTTCAAGCAAAAATATTAAATTGATATCATGGGTGTTTTAAAGAAGGATACTTCGTTCCGAAATAGAAAATCTCTCGAATAAGAAATAGATCGGGTTGCGTAATTAGCAGACGGAGTCAGTGTCGACCTCCTGGATGGCAATATCGAATGGACATAAGATGACACCTTGTGATGGCATCTGATTAGAATCAAGGCCAGAGGGTTAAACGAGACGAGACAATGAATCATTGGAAGTATTCAGAGACGGGATGTGGCAGGCGCAGGTGCTGTTTTAGTTCTAGCGGGTTAGAATTTAAGACTTTTAAAAGACAATTCGAGTGTTTTAATGTTGTTAGATGTGTATCTATAAGAGTAACATTGTAAATTGTAAATAAAAGTTGTAAGTAGTCGAGGACTACGCGTAGGGTTTCTACTCTATTGTCATTAAGGGAATTTTAAACAAGGTTGTATTTTAGAAAATTACATTATGTAAAATAATGAATGTGATGAGGAGGAAAGGTTCGCGTTCTGTTGCGTGCATTATAACAAATTTTAAAGTTATGAGCAAGAATGAATGGCAGAGTGGCGATGATGGTAAGCGGAATATTGCTATTATTATAAAACTATAAAGATGTAAGAGAGAACAGAGTGAGGGTGAAAGATTTATGGAGTTTGTTCTGTGTGTGTAATAAATTATGAAGTTATGAGCAAGATTGAATTGAGTGGCGATGTTTGTTAGAGTTGACATGAGTGATGTTGGTTTGCTACATTTTTACATTATATGCCATACTTTAAGAAGACTGGATTGATCCACCTACAGTCTAAACCAAAATGAGATTCGGCTTTGTTCTTCACGTAGAGAAAAATCTCTTCTGTTGAACATCATAGATTTTTGGGGGTGAATGTGGCGTCCAAAGCCGCATTTTAAAATTAAATAAATAAAATTCTATTTTTATGAAATAATTGATTGAGGCAAATTGCAATATCAATTCAAATATTATAATAACATTAATAAAAGTCTGGAAAATAATAAGTTAATAAAAACTTTGTTCGTATGGCATGTAGGAATCGATATAAAGTTAGTTTAATGATTATTATATTTTAAATATAAAAGCCAAAATTTTAAATATATTTTGCTCATTAATTCCGAAACTAAGAGCCGGATCAAAATGTCTCCATATAATATTTTACTCACATTAAGAGACACTACAAATTGGCATTAAAAGATTAAAGTTTCATTTTTATGCGCGCGGGCGAATGGAGAAACGCGCGGCGCGCTAGTATACCTGTGAGGTGGCGAGGCGAGCGCGGCTGGAGACGCACGCTTGGCGGGCGCCTCTGGATCGCGTAGCTCTGCCGTAAACAGTGTGAGGGACGGTGCGCTTGCGCACGTCCCGTTTATTAAGCATATTTAGATTACTAAATATGTTTGATATTGTTTGGTGGTGTATTGTGCTTCAATCGTCTTTGTGGTTGCATTCTACGGATTATAGACCACATAAGTGCGGCTGTTTGCATGATATGCGCCTAGTATACCCAACGAATTCGCACGCAGTGACTTGTCTCTGCGTAACTTTGGTCCGTACGGTCACGTATTGGACTTTGGTTGAAAATATTACTAACAGAGCCGGATCTCTCGCAAAAATGCTCTCTCCGAAGAGTAGAAGTAAATGTGGGAGAGTAAGGCTCGCAGTCGGGCGCGTATACTAAAATACACATATCGTGTTTAGTCTCCGCTCTCTAACACCGTGCTTTAGAAGCATGATAAGGCGTATCATTTAATTAATTTAATTGTCGCCTTCAGTTGGTTGATCCGCATGTGCATCAGTTACTCTGGCGCTATTACATAGTTGCCTTTGTTCTGAACGGCGCGTATGGATTTCCTGTAAAGAGGTCGTGCTCTGGAGACTCTTCACTTGGGTTTCCGTGTACGAGGGTGGCAGATGCATTTTGGTGACGATACTAAATGCAGAATGTGGGTGATACACAGCAGTTTTTGATTGATAAAATATTATATAAAGAGCAGCTTGGTTTCTGACAATAGATATGATCCAAAGGAAATGTGAATATCGCTTAAATGAAAAGTTGTGAAGAGCATGTGTCCCGAATAGAGAAAAGAACCAAGGAGTGCTAAACGGTGGAAATTGCATTGAATAAGGTCGTATTGATGGTGGAAGACGAATTGTGTTCGTGTATTGAAATTCGCATCGCATTTTGGTGTTGTGCTGAATGTATTCTGCTACCGAGACTGATTCGTATTCGGCGTCAGTTACTTTGGCGCTATAGCTAGTTGCCTTGGTTCTGACCTGCGCGTATGGGTCTGACTCATTCAAACGGGCTCTTTGAGTCGCACACACTTCCAGAGATACACAGTTTATCAACGAGTCTGATACGTACGGTGCCTCGTACTTAGGCGCCAATATATTGGATGCCTGGGTAATGAGCTGCGCGGTGCGAGTCTTTCTCGGTATGGCGTTAACGTAGTCGCAAGATATCTTTTAGATTGAAGCGATGAGGTTGGCACCATCTCGAACGCACTACGGCTATTGGCGTAAGCCTGATTGGCGATAAGCTGGTAGTTCTTTTAACTCTGCCGAATTTTGTTAGTGTTACGGATTAGAGCCGTAGTTCTCTCGTGAGGTAGAGTTCGATCACATTGAACACTCCGGCGCGAGGCGGCAGCCGTTCGCGTGTCTGGAGTGATCCCAGAGGTTATGATTGATCTGATTTAAAGAGTATTCTACCTGTTTGGCGATAGCTGTAGCGTTCGTGCCACGGTCCCTTCAGGCTGAATGCCAGGTTACGTCGAGCGCTCCGACGCGAGGCGATAGCTGTTCGCGGTCGGAGTGGTCCCTTTTGGTAAGGGTGTCGAACTCGTGAGCGCTCCGGCGCGAGGCGGCAGCCGTTCGCGTTTAGGAGGGGTCCTTCATGATACGGGCGTTAGCGCATCGATAACTCTGCTCGTGGTCGTAAGACTGAAGTATCACTAAACAGTGCTGGCTATTTGCGTCCCTTGATGGGATTTGAGACATTAATATTTTATTACTTCGATTTAAAACCAGCCTTGGTGGGAGGCCAAGAATCCTTCTGTTAATCTATTGGTCTGTGGGCCACTCTACGACATCGGGCCTCGGCCTGCTTACGACGGATCTCGGTCTGTTCATCGACATTGGGTTGCGACTTGCACTTAACGGTCTCAGGACTGTTCAACGACATGGGCGTTAGCCTACATTTAATGGACTTCGGTCTGTTCCAAGTGAGTTTCGGCTCAGCCAATGATTAACACAAGGACCTCGGTCCACCATCAGGCTGTCTTCGGACGGTCCAACGATTCACCAGGATCTCTCCCTGCGGGGGGTGCGCAGATAAGGAGTTGGCGTACACCGTTTGTGGCGATGTTTTCGTTTGGTCGGAGCCACTAACTCTCCTTTTTCGAGTCATTTTCTAAATGACTTTAAAATGGGGACGATACGCCCAGATTTTCACATTAGTGAAAGGCGGAAACATCCTGTTTTAGCTCTGGTCTCGACTGGAGTTAAAGCAGGAGGATTCGTCAATACATGAACGTCTTTTGATGGTCTTGTATTGTTATTAGGGAGAGATCTTGATTTGAATTTATTATAGTGATTTTATTGCGTTGTATTTGTTAGTCTTTTCCACATTTATTTGCAAGCTTATTATTTCTAAAAGAATCGGGTTGCTAATGGACACGATGGAGGGTTCTAAACGAAACTTGACGATCACATGGCTAAGACGACACTCGGTGGCTAACTGGTGTAAATGCGTCGCGTTGCGGAGAGTTTTTAAAGTTAAAGTTTGGTAGGGGCATCTTGACGGGGGGGTATGTTACAGTATCATCGTTCATTTCCAAATATTTGAAACTACTTTTTTCACCTTTGCATATTATTATTTCTATTTTACATATTCGCATATTCATAGGGATAAACTGTTATATTATAAAGTGCCTTACTAATAAGTGGTGTCTTCTCAGTGGGAGGTAGGGTGTCCCTTATGGTCATAAGGAATACTGTCATGGAGAGCAGCGCGCTAATCCCCAGGGTGACCTTCTCACCCGACTCCGATGGCACGTAGAATACCAGAAGAGCTATAAAATAAACCATTTGATAACCAACCGGCTTTTATACAGGTGTCATTATTTGATGTGACGATGGCAGTATTTACAGTCAGATGCTTGTTTACAGTTAGTCTATGGCATTGCACGGGGTTTCGATATTAAAACAAAATTATTCAAAAAATTTAACTCGTCTTCGTATACTTTTACAGTTTATTGTAAACTGCTTATAGCTAACATACGTTAGTGAGATATATATGAATATACGCTCGACTTCAATGCTACATGAGAAATTGTAAGAACAGCAGTCAATATAGGTGGTGTAATGAAGGTGGTGGTTTATTTTATTTCTTAAATCAAAGGTAATCCCGTTACTGATCATTGCTCAGGTCACTCGAATACTCTCTAAGAAACAAGTGTAGGTAGATCTGGTTTTGGAACTAAATAAGTGAGCCATTGCCATTATCAGATTATCAGGAAATAAAACTTTGCACCAAGAACGTCCGTATTGAATTTATGGTAGATGCGAGATTAGATTATTCAAAAGTTCTTACAACCGTCGTTCTATTATTGTTAGCATTGAAACTGAAGGCCTTATAATTTTGTAGTTACGTTACGATTATAATTAATATGTATGATTATACAAATAGTAAGTAGCGGCATTGAACATCACATCAACACGGTCCAGGATTGCAACTAATATGTGTTTAACAGTTTATTGTACAACATACAAATATATATAAATAAAATACAAGGGAAACTGGCACAAAGGGAGAGCTTTGTTGATTGCCGTGCCACTACAGCCACTCAGAAATAGGAATAAATCAATAACGCTGTGCACGAGGATATTACTATTATTACAAGTGATCAAAAAATAAAATGTGTAAGAAATTAATCGAGAATGAATACAGAGTGCAGCAAAATACCAATATACTCGTATCTAATAGGTTTGGATTTAGTAGGTGTTTAGTTTTGCATTCAAAAGTATATTCAAAGTATTTATTGTTAAAAATTAATAATGGATTATGTCATGTTGTACAAAAATAAAAACGTTCCACACGAGAAGTTGTATGTTGAGATTAAGAACTTATAGACCGTGCCATATATAATATTGGGTTACACGTATAAGTTGTTTGACCAAAGCCTCTTTTCGCGCAAAGTTGAAGAAAGCTCGGCTTAATCCGGCCGAACTAAAGGCGATTTAGTTTCAGACTAGCTAGCCTTAACCCAGCTTACAAAGGCCATGTCTTCAATTTTAAATTCTAAGCCTGGGCAATTTACAAGTGGGCTGAGCAATTTGGGTCCATCCATCATGGAATGAATATTCTGTTTCACAAAGGGATCAATTTACACGACAACTCCTAAATTTGAGTTGGCGAAATCGTGTCTTTAGAATGTCTTTCAGACGGATAAATAACGTGGCGTGGTGACGAAATTAAGTAGGTATAAAGCTGCATTCACAATGACACCAAACATTTTATTATTATTTATTATTACTGGCGTTAAATGTGGTGAATCTTCCGCACGAAACATTTTTTGAGCATATCACTCAGATCAGTAAATAAGATTATTTACTGCTCTGAGATCCAATGAATGTTTAGTGAGGTAATTCATAATTGTTGAAATGCAATCAAAAAAAGTTCAATCGTATTAAGTCTGGATTTAACGCGCTCTTACGTCAATCATGTCACACTGAAAAAACTTACTTGACCCTAGCTAGTTACGTCAATCCCTGTTCTCAATGGCTAATTCAAATTGGCTCATTTAGCTTCCAAAAGTTTAAGTTATTAAGTTAATTTTGAATGTTGCCTAATACCTACGAGTACGAATCCTTCAAATACATAAACACCTACTACCAATACTTCTTAAAAGGTAAATTCGTCAAGTAAATTAAGATATTTCGTAGAGCTGACTCTTGTTCAATTAAAGATATTAATAAAGTTTTATAAAGTCATTATGGTAATTCTTGATGAAACTTCCTCAATATAATATTTGTGAAACTATTACAAGAGTTTCCTTGTAATAATAACTCATCTTTTTTCAGTATTTAATTTAATACCTAATAACAGTTATTTTTGGTACTTACCTAATTTAGTTGTTACTGTTGAATCTTAGACTCAATATGGTTTCGAACCAGAACTACTGAATGACAAAAATGTATAATATACTATACAAATATTCTTCTCTATATTTATAAAACTGAAGTAACATCATTTTTGCCTGTCTTTCCGGATGTCTGTTATAAGTCAAGATTCGTAAAAGACATTGCCACATTTCAATGGAGCTTTGCCCCACCTACAAAACTTAGTGACCATTTAGTGTACCTATCATTTTGTTGGGGACTTATTACAGGTTTCATATTGCATAATCATAATCAGTATCATTTTCTACTACTCTCGCAACTCCTATAGAAGAATAACAAACAAAAAAAATTGTAACGCTTCGATTTCTTACTATTTTCTGAATTCTTAATTAAGCTGTTTTTTTCGAATCGCAACTTGTACAAAACTTTATTTTAAACCAATAATTTTAATAAAAAACGGAGATATTTTTACATTTATTCGTTATCTTGTACAACTTGCGGTTGATGGTGGGGCAGAATCTGGCATAGTCATTTCTCTTTTTCCCGGTCATTATCACGTTGATTCGCAGGATATTTTATGTGAAAACTGAGTACGAACTGCTAGTAAAACATACAAGTCGAATGTAATGTCATTTAGATTTTTGCATATGCAAGAAAATATCAAAACATATGTAAATTATTGATTCATCGGTGATATTCAGATACATATGAATATGATAATAAACTGCTCATCTTCTTCGTGTATCTCGCATTGTAAGTAATAATAATACACAAGAAGGGATAACGACGAGATTCGAATTTCCTTCGATACGATCTACGTAGATACTTACGACTGTTTCAAATAATAATCGTCGACAAACAGAAATCGGAAAGGAAAGGATAACGGGCTCTGATGAACCCTTATTATACTTCGTTACCTACTTTCAGTTCTTTCTTTGTTTTGTGAATTATATCAAGAACATATTATATGCCATAACTGTCATTCCATGCTGGCCAATTTGTACCGGCTTGTTTGTCGTTCATTCTTTATCAATAAAATAAATATGTATCTAATTCAATTATAAAATCAGCAGGCCTATTAAGTAACTAATTATCATTTACTTTCTAAAAAGCCAAATGTAAAGTGCATTGACACGAATGTATATTTAAATCCAAAAAATCATCTAATTGACATGAAGTTTAAACTGGAAACATGATTTCAAATTATAGTGGTTTCAAATCAAAAATAAATATTTTTTGCAAGCTACATAATTATTAAGTCTTACCAATTCCATTGATAAGCAGACAGGGCAGAATAAGATTGAACACGTAGAACATGGGTCTACGCCGTAGCTTGATGACGTAGGTGATGTCAGGGTACGGCTCGACACAGCACGAGTAGTACTGGTTATGTCTGATGGCATCGAAGCTCACCAAGTCGAATTCACCATTGGTCTGGTAGTTTGTTGTGTCACCTTCGTCGAATTGCTTCTTTAGATCAAGCTGCACGGAACAAATTATATGTTTTAAGATTTCACCTAAGCATATTGACATAAATAGTTTTCTATTTGTTATTCCTCGCATCGCAAGTGAATGGTGGCATTTTTGTTCAATCCAATCGAGATCAATCACGACACCAATCGCCAACCTCGTAGTTAACGTTCTTACGTACTCTTGAATCGAGTAAGTTTCGATTAAGATTAAGTAGGTACCTTTACTATTTACCCCTCTAATTTACATACTGCATTAAAACCAGTTCAGTTTTGTGGCTGAATGCAATCCTTCATTTCCAGGTGCTAGTCAGACTCTCAGTAGTTTCAATGAATTCAGTTCCGGTCCGGGTCTCGGTGAATAAAGTCCGTTTTAAACCGAGAATCTCAATTTAAAAGTCAAATAATGCTCCTCTGAGCAATATCAAAAATCCTCGGAATATCTATAGGTTTTGCAGACGATAATCCTTAGAGAATTGCCCTTTGCCCATTTTTATTACAATTTTCCTTTGCTTTTTGTATTATTTGCTTTTTATTCGTCGTCTGATAGGCACGACGAAGAGGTGGATTATTTTGGGAATCCATTTTCCTTTCTCGCAAAGTCTCCGTTGACGATGTTGTAAAGAAAAATATGAGACGCCACTGAGACGTGCCTGCAAATCGGCTTAAACTGCGCTCGAGCCTTCTATCCCAGACTTTTTAAAATGCATTTCCGTATCGAGCTGAATATAGAAAAATGTAAATACATACTAAAATCTTGATTTATTTTGGAAGATTTAAATACACGATGAAGTGATGTGTGGCGTTCCGTTCGCTCTGTCTACCGTCGTATAGATATCGTGAAGAATTATATTTAGAGATTCTGTCATGTATGTATGTATGTCATGGTATGTCCTTTTCGATATTTACCTATGCAGGAAATGTTCAATTGTTTTCAAGTTTGCATCGTACAATTCAAAACTTTGGTGTAATGTCATCTCCAAATAGACGTTTCCTGTAATATACGTACGAGTATGCAGCTATTTAAATTCAAAGTAATCCCACAGTGTGTATATATGTTTTCATGCCTATAAGGGTTTAAGTCAACCGCATGTACGCACATTCATCAAATTGTAGAGGCCGTTGATACAGTACCCTTTGGACAGCAAAAAATATGAGGGTACGTCAACCAGACACATATCACAGCTGCCAACCTCAGCTTTGCGAATTGTAAAAAAATATTTTTTAGAGCCAATTCATTTACCATTTTTTATTAATCCTTTTGCGATTTTCAAATTGCTGACGAATGTGAACAGCTTTATGTGGTTATTATTTACGATGTTCGTTTTATTTGGTATTATCTTTGTTGTACTGCGGCGTTGTGGCTTATTTATTTAACTGGATAATTAAAAATATACTGGGCCCGTTAAAAAGCAAACACAGCCACCCATTGTATCAACAAGGACTTCTCTCGCCGCTAGGCTTTGTAGATAAAAAAAACATTCTTAATTTTTTCCCACAAACTTTTCTTTCGTTTGGACCTTTTTGTGGATTTCAAACATGTTGGGTATTTAGAACAACACGAACTGTTGAGTCATAAAGTACCTATATTCTTAGCATGAACAAAATTTATGCTGGCTTACTTTCCTTTGATTCTAAATAAAATATGCTAAAATATGGCCAGCAGCCAAAGCAACAATCAGTATTTTGCTTTGATCATGTTATTGACATTATTTTTACCATGCATAGTTTAGAGTTTTAAACTTACCTATACTTTACGTTTTAAACGTACTTGATTTTTAATTTTTTTAACAATAATATTATTTACAAGTTCTTAAGTTTGTAATTTGCAAATATATTTAATGATATATGAAATGATTTAGGTATGTACCTATACGGAAAATATAAAGAGGACTGGAGAACTAAATATAAAATTGCATCATTTACCGATTGCTGTTTGTTTTATAACGTTCTTTTCAAATATAACGTTTATTTCCGTTACCGAGAACGTTTCACGGACATCGTTAACAATACAGCAGTATTTCTGATTTACTCGCCCCGTGGCTCAGACGGTAACAAATGTTTTCAAGCCAAGTGCTTTTAAACGGGTGTCCCGAAGACTAGGTCATTGTTTCTATGTAATGCAGCGGTGAATTCTCATCTGTAAATCATTTGTATTCCGTTCCACCTTCATTTAAAGAGCTCTCTGCGGCTGCATTTCTTTTGTGTCGCTTTAACTAGAATATTTTTACTCATGAAATGGTAATAGTTGATATTAAAACTTGCACTCAAATTGTTGCAGAAACAATGTTTTATTTAATGTTTTGATCAGTATTTTCTTTTATTTATAATTTGTTATTTTATAGGTATGTCTGTATTTACTCTCTATTTAATATAGCGACAATACGTTTGAAGCCTACTAAGGCCTAGGTCGCACTGCAGAAAAAAACGTCGCGTATTTCTTGCAGTTCTGAAACACTTTGAATTATAGTGAATGCATGAACTCGCGGTTGAAATTCCTGAACCCTACTGGTTGAGCCTAACTGGTCACCTGGAACCCGTCGTACGTCCACGAAGCCCACTTCATGGTGCACAGCTGCACGTCGAAGGGGAACTGCTCCACGTTGATGTCGCACACGGACACGTAGATGCCGTGGCTCAGCCACGTCACCTCCCCAGTGTGTCTCACAATCACGTTCGTGTTGATCACTGCCGACCTGTAGTTTGGTTCTGCACTATAACAAAAAAAAAATTATAATGTTTTTTATAACTCATGCCTTTCTCCCGTCTCAAGTCTTCATCAATATATTTAGTTAGGTACTAATTTTGAATACATGCTTTAGTTATTTTTTGGATATGTACTACAATATTAAAACATAACAACCTAAATAAAACAATACGCTTGTATTTGATTATACATTGATTATGGATTTCATTGCGATTGCTGCGCGATTTATTTGCGTTCCCCACGCGTTCTCTGACGTGCGTTTAAAATACGCCGTGTGCCTTTGCCCTAAGAACCCTGTATAACGAACCCCTTGAGGTTGCCCGGATAAAACCTACGAGATATATTTCACATAAAGGAAACTCTTTGACCAATGTCAAAGACGTATGCTTGGGAAAACTTTAATCTCCGATGTTATAGAAATCTTACAAGTTATCTACTCTACTGGTAGATCCTTTTCTATTTAGATTTTCATAAAATAATTTAAATACCAGATCAATTTACGATGCATTTTGCTTTTCATTGCCTTAGCAATCAACCTCAAAACCTCAAACGTTCTGCTTGGTCACATCTCTAAGGAATCTTTGCCGTCTACAAGTATAACGCGAAGAATTTTACAGAAAGCATTCATTAATTTATAACAGCTATTATTCTATAACTTTGGTGAATAACAATTTCGTAGTAATTACTTTTTTACGGTACATAAAAAAGTTATTAGCGAAGCAGAAATTGAAAGTAATTCCGTCTATATTACTTAACATTTGGGTGATTACATAGAAACGTGAGTGACGTGATGCGACCACTTTGTTACGCTAGTGGCATAGTGAATGAAAACAAAGAATATAAAGTTAATGGATAACTTATAGCGACATTTGTTCTTAGAATAGCTCTCTGTTTATTGCGATGCCGAGGGCTGAACGGTAAAGCCTTAGAGTAAAAAAAACTAAGAGGTAAAGCGTGCGTCGTGGTTAAATGACACAAGGGACGCAAAGGTCAACTGTTATGCAAGAGTTACCTTCACATAGCTACAATTTCTAGTTATAGCAAACATAGTATTGTGAAATATTCATTTGTCTTTTGATACCTTATACATAGGTACCTAAATATTACAAAAGTTTTTTACTCATAATAGGAGTTCTGTAATTCTTTAATGTACATAAAACACACTATACATGAGCTCAAATTAAATGTACTTACATAGGGTGTGCTTAACTCTATGATAGAGTTCTCTACAGGAGTTTACAAGATTTGAAAATTATTTTCATTAATTTTACAAAATAGACATAAATTGGTTGTCAATTGTGGAGACGTAATTGAAATCAGTTGAAAAATAACATAATTAATTAATAACATTTGAAAATCAGAAATCAAATAGTAAGAAGTGACGTCACGTCTTACTAATTCCATGCCTAACTAAGTTTGCTTTGCCAAAGAGGGATGAAGCACAACTTCAACCGATATCTCTCGTGTTACTTGGAATATCAAAAAACTAATTTCAGATATATCTTCAGAATGTGAATTGATTTAGGCAATTTATCCAACTATCGTATCCTCTTCGACAAAGGATATCAATAAATGATTTTCGACACCAAGCTAACATAAACAAAGAATCAATCAGAAACAGTTTTAATCCTCAACCTGATGCACGATGTTAATGTCGAATTGATTCCACAGAAGAGATTAATAAATATTATATCAGTAGCCGAAATTAATACAGCCGACGATTTTTATTTTATTTCGGGCGTTATTATTCGAAAAAATCTCGAATTATATGGAAATATCCTCAGGGCAGCAGAGGTTTATTCAATTGTTGCGTTGCGATGAAACTTTCTCATTTTTGAGTAATAATGTTTCTTTGTATAAGGCAGTATGATGTAATAATGTAATGACTATCTCGTTATAGATTTATTATTATTCATATTGTCGAAATTGCGTTATCCCGGTATTTATTATTATTTTATAGTAGCTAAAAAGCAAACAAGTAAGGTACTTACAGACTGACAACCCTAATTTTAAGATTTGCTATTTATTTATTTGAAATAATTATGGATCAGCATAACAATATACGTTCTTAGACGCTTTCATAACTGAATGAGAGGTTCAAATGTATTCATGTCATTTAGTCATAGGATCATTGTGTTATTTTCATTAACATTAGTTAAATTTTGCCTCAATATTTAATACAATTTATAAAAAACTTCGTGGGTTTGAGCTTTGTTAGTTTAATGGCCTTTTTACGCTTCGTAGCCGTTTCGTAGCTCTTGCGTAGTCATTCCGTAGCTCTTGTGTAGGTAATGAAATCTGCACACGTAAACACCACGTTAACGCCGTAAGACCATTAATTTTAAAGCGTAACGTCTGGCCCGATCGTGGCCATCAAGATTTTAGCCTTTGAAACGTAAAGAAATGTTGAAAACGAGTGTAAAACGTCCAAAATTTCACATCGTCACAAAATGCAATATCAACTGAGCCTATTAGTTAGTTGTAAATCATGGTGCGGGGCTAGATCTCCGACTGAGAAGATAATTGAAATGGTACAACATCAATGAGAGGTCAATAACCTGGAGTCTAACCCGGTATTTCTTCCATAGAAAACGAGAGATTGCTAATTGGGTATAACCATTTTTTTCGGGTCTGAGTCAATTTTATGTTTGTAGGTAGTAATAATGTGTATCTCTGATTTCATAATAAAGGAAATCCTGTATTTGTGAATGTTATGCTATATAAATGCGATGCTCTATTACTGCTATCCAGATTGCTATTACATAACCAGTTTAATAAATAATGATACACATAATGTTACCCACAGACTCCTACGTATATTACCTACGTTGTCAACTTACCACTTACTTTCTAATACCTTTACGTGATCCAACATAATTATTAGTTATTACGTGGCGAGAATAATTTTGGACATGCTTGACCCATGTCAAGGTATGGAACCCACGTTTTAAATGCCCGTCTAATGGTTAACAGCTCAGCAAAATCGGTGACAAAGGTTGTACGAGAAATTTTTACTTTTAAACTCGTTCGTATAGCATGCATCTATGGGACAAGCTATGTACTTTTTGGTACCACATAGGTATACATCAAAGCATATCAAGTGTAACACTTTGGACCGTTCTCATTGTCTGGGTCATAAGAGTTGAAATCGTACTGCAAGTGTCACCATTGATCTGCTGTTGTCCGTACCAAGGTGAAATTTAAGTTTTTGGCAATAATTGAACTTATTATCATATTGAGAAATTTTGAAAGTAAACTAATATGATAAGTTCATAGAAATGAAAGTTCGAAAAAAAACTTCGAAGACCGATTGACTGTTGAGTGTTTTTGCGATGTTTTGACATTTATTTGAAGTTTTGTTTTAAAATATTTATTATTTTAGTTTGTATTTATTTATATTGGCTAACCGATCTTACAACATACTCGCAATATTATCTTTGTGTTCAATGTCGAAAATTGTCCCATTTCCTGGTGAATTCACCACTCGCAACTCACTTGTTGTAAAGAATGATGTCGGGTCTCCAGACCCTGTCGTAGGGGATCCTGACGACGTTGATGCCGTCGAAGTCAGTGGTGTTCCAGCGCAGGTGGTAATCCATCCACACCTGCGTGATCCAGCAGTTCGTCGTCAACAGCTGATCTTTTTCCTCCTGCCAAAAGAAATTGTTGTTCAATCATTTTGCTATAAGAAAATCATCAACCAGTTTATTTATACTAAGTATTTATAAATGGTACAAAAAATATTTCTAACGTAAACGATTGCAGGTTTGTAAGACTTTATTTACTAAAGTTTGAAGATGTGAATCTATCGTGCTTGCCAAAATTAGTCCTAAATCTAAGCGCAAGTGTCACTGTCACTCAAATGCTACATCGCGTGAGAGGGAGCGGGGCGACTCGCTTAGCGACTTGTAAAAACATGCCAACACACTCTGAAATAGCCACTAGAAGGTGTTTCAAAGAGTTTTTATCATTTAGGCGCAGTTGGTCCAATTCGCATTTGGTCCAAAGTAGATAAATAATTAAACATGAGGAAGGCATTCAATTTTAAATGCCATTTCCAACTCTATATTGAGTGTTGATTTGGTTAATTATGAATCATAGATTTATAAATGTGCTCAAACTGGTTTTCCATTCAAATCATTGAAATTAAGTCGGTAATCCATCACGCTATTTATTTAAGCGTCTAGAAAATGGTACTTCCTACATACTTATTCGTAAAAAATAATGTAAGCCGACGACGTCAACTTAATTTCTACGGTGATGAGGGAAAGTGAATTATATTAATAGGGACAGACAGCGGCGGAGGTGGCGGCAGCGCGGCTAATGTTGTGATCCCTATCACATCGTACATGTCGATTGTATAAAGGTAATACACTATACGGGCACTATGCGGTGATAGTACATCGTAGATTGGTATGGTTTTGTGTAGGTTGATGCGCTGTCGAAGTGTCGACTGTACCAACCAAGCGTAACCTAGCATTTCAAAAACATAGACTATGTTGAGTCATAATATACCTACTTACATCTCAAGTTAAGTATACAAAAAAAAATCTAAACATTTTTCTATTGATAATTAATTCAAAATTTACGATGTAAGCTAAAGCGAAAAATATATATTTATCGTAGGTACATAATCTACTAAGTAAGCAGTTTTATTATACCTAATAGAAAGTTACATTTTTTGTTTAATGAAAAAAAATTACAAAAGCAATCTCTGACAGGCTTCGTGCCAACGAATTTAAAACCTATTTAGCAAAAGCTTATACTTTTTACATACAGTACGTAAACAGAATGTTAATTCTCTTTACTTAATTTATCTACATACTATAGAAGAATGCGACAGAATTTTGACCTCTATGTACCGAAATGACGTAGGAAAACAGCTATAGGCAGGCCTGGTGCACTCCGCGCTTTAGGTATAAATCTACAGGTACATCGGGCGGGCGGCCTTGGGCCGCGCCGGCGCGGCTATTCAGTGGGCTGCTGCGCGCCAGATTGATTGCACGTAGCCCGCTATTTTGCGCCCGCGCTGCGACGTATTTAGCCGTCTTTCATTGTATCGGAAGAAAAAAATCGTGACAAGAATTTGGTCTAAATTATTAAAATATTCTTTCATACAATTTAGTACCTACCATAATAATTTATTTTATTTAGGGTGGATTCGACCAAACTTCAATTTATACTGGAGTAACTATCCCAGGGTTATTTTTATTCCCCGATTTTATTCTCCATTAACTTACGAGTAGTTTTACCATGCAATCTAGAGAATAGTTGCAGATAATTGAATGAAATTGAATGAATAATGAACGAATAATTAGATTAGATTTATATAATAAATCGCAAGGCTAGTTCTTGCATCTTAAATATGTAAATATGGGTTTCGGCTCCCGGACTAGATTGTACCTAGCTAAAACCTAAAAGAGTTATGTTTAGTATTGTAGACACCCATTAAAGTGTAAGAAGATAGCATGCCTATGGTCTTTTGTGATCTAATACCGTAGGTATATTTGAAATATCAGTTTGTTTACAAAAGTAGAATAATAGAGTGGTATAATAATATATGTTCATTAAATATTCAGATTATTTATCTTTCACAAGCCGGCAGCCCTAATCGTGTCAGAAGAGTAAAGAGCTACCCGATAGAAAGAGACGCACGTTGTAGGTGAATATAATTGTAGGCACTTCGCGCTGCGCGAGCTGAATTGTACTTTATTGCGTCGCTGCGAGACTCGCGATTTATTTTAACGGTTTTTAGGAGTGACTCTTCTGTACTTGTACTATTATATATTCTGTGCTATAGGGTCATGTAACAATAATTTTACCTACATTGTATACTTTAAGCCAACGCCGATGCGTCATGTTGCGGTGTTACAAAACACCGTAACTTCCCATTTAGGGGCGTGGCGTAACAATTTTCCTTTGTTAAATCGGTTACCAAAACATGTTACGGTGTTTAGTAACATCGTAACACGTCGCATCGGACCAGGCTTTATGTTTGAGTAAGCAAACTGTATCTCTTATTGGGATTGTTCGTAGTTTCTTTGGTCTTTCGATACGTTTCGTTGCTTGTTCGATCTTTCTTTCGCGCGTAAAATGCCTGGACAATGTCTATGGTTCAGAACAAAGAATATGAAGACCATTGTATTACCATTCATTGTCTTTGTTTGTTTGATGCTGTCTTTACTGTTGCATAACGTACGATAACGTACACTCGACAGCAGATCAATGGTAACACTTGCAGTACGATTTCAAGTCTTACGATGCAAATAATAAGAACGGTCCAAAGTTCAAAGTGTTACCATTGATCTGCTGTTGACTGTACCTACACATCATATCAACGATTGATATACTAGTTAGGAAGAAAACATAAGTATACCTCTGCAATCCTGTTGGATATTTAACACTGGCTGATTATTTTTAAATACCTTTAAAAATAATATGGAAGTGTTCTTTTTGATAGTCTGTGTCATTAGATCGCTGTCGAGAGATTCTTGCAGAATAAATATCTAAATTAATTTATAAATCTCTATTGGTGTTTTCTTGTGAAACCGTAGTTTTATCAACCGCTTCTAATTTAGTGGTAGTGTAGGTCCTAGACCTATAATAGGTTATTGGGCTCTCCGCTTTTACTATAAATATCACAAGATGATTGGTTCCGGGGATGCCTGTGTCGGTGCACCGGATCTTCGATCTGGAGAAAGGTTGATGGAAAAACTGAAAGGTCGAGAAAATTACCAATGTTGGAGGTTTGATGTGAAAAACATGTTAATTTTGGATGACTTATGGTCGTGTATTATTGGTTACGATGAAGGCGACAAGACCACTGCTGATGTTAGGAAGCGACGCGACGAGCGAGCTCTAGCAAAGTTGAGTTTGACTGTGCATAGGTCGTGCCATTCGTATATCATTCCGGCGAAATCAGCTAAGGAGGCATGGGAGATTTTGGAAAAAGCTTTCAGTGACTCAGGGCTTCATCAAAGACTTCATGTGCTACGTAGACTGTGTTCCATTAAACTGAACGATTTTCCGAACATGGATTCGTTTGTAAACGAGATTACATCGTTGGCGGAACGGTTAGTTGGTATGAAGAAACCTTTGGATGATGAGTTTTTGGGTGCTGTGATGCTTCAAGGTCTCACACCGGAATATGAACCAATGATAATGGCTTTAGAACATTCTGGAGTACAGATCTCTAGTGATCTTGTTAAGACCAAGCTACTGCAAGATAAGCGATGGACTGCAGGTAACTCAGGTGATGACTGTATGTTTACTCACAAGAAGAGTCCGAACATGGACAGTGCGCGTCAGCCTGGTGCAGCATCAAGCAGTAGGAATAGACACGAGGAATCAATACCAAAGAAACCCTGGTGCTGGGGATGTCGAAAGAAGGGTCATCTGAAGAAGGATTGTCCTGAGAAAAGGTTGTCACAATCTCATTCTGTTCTGTCGGCATTCGGCGCGTGTAGAAGGGATGATTCGATTTGGTACGTTGATTCTGGAGCGACTGACCACATGACTGGTTGCCGCGACTGGTTTACCGCTCTCGAACCGAAGTCCGAAGAGGTGTGTGTCGCCAGTGGACAAAAGTTACGCTGTGAAGGTTACGGAAACATCGACGTTACACTGGAATGCGATGGCAAACTAAAGGAATGGACTATTCGTAACGTTATGTTTGTACCCGGTTTAACAGTTAACTTGATTTCTGTGCATAGGTTAACACAGAATGGATATGATGTAGTATTTTCTGATACCGAATGTAAATTGATTAAGTCTGGTATAATTAGCTTAAAGGCTAATCAGGTCGGGAGTATTTACAGGCTTGCAAATGTAGGTAGAGCTAACATGACTTCATCTGAGTCTAAAGATTTACAACTCTGGCATCAAAGATTGGGACACCTTAACTTTGAGAGTTTGAAATCACTTAGAAATGTTGCTAATGACATTGATTTTCAGGTTACTCATACTACTGAAGCTTGTGATGTCTGTTTAAAAGGAAAGCAGGTTCGTTCCCCTTTTGTATCTGATTGCAACAAGTCGGTGGCAGCTGGCAAGCTGGACCTGGTCCACACGGACGTGTGCGGGCCGATGCCGACTGAGTCGCTGGGTGGCAAGAGGTATCTGCTGACGTTCCTTGACGACCATACCAGGAAAGTCTTCGTTTACCCGATTGCTAAGAAGAGTGATGTGTGTAAGTATACGAAAGATTTTATTTCTAAGGTAGAGAATCAATGCGGTAGGAAAGTGAAAGTACTGAGATCTGATAATGGATCTGAATATGTCAACTCTGACATGAAAAACTTTCTGTCTAAGAAAGGGATCGTCCATCAGCTAACTGTGCCTTACAGTCCTCAACAAAATGGGGAAGCTGAGAGACTAAACAGGACTTTGTTAGAAAAAGTTCGTTGTTTGTTATTTAACAGCAATTTAGATGGCAAGATGTGGGCGGAGGCTGCGGTCACAGCAGCGTATCTGATTAACCATTGTCCAAGTAAAAGGCTGTCTGGTAAGCTACCAGAGGAAGAATGGTTAGGTAAAAAGATAAGCCTTAAACATCTACGCGTCTTTGGCTGTGCAGCTTATACGCATGTAGACAGTTGTAAACGTAAAAAGCTAGATCCAAAAAGCCGAAAGTTGATTTTCTTGGGTTATGAGGAGAATGTTAAGGGATATAGGTTGTTTAATACTGAGAACAATAAAATCGTTGTGTCACGTGATGTGGTGTTTGACGAGCGTTGTTTTCTAGGAAGACTGAAACGTGTCGAAACAAGTACTATACCTATGTTCTTTTCAGGAGGTGAAGATGAATCTGAGTATCCTGTGCCTGATGATTCGTCGATTGAGGCGGAGCGTGTAGTTCAAGAGAATGTGGTGGAGAACGTTGCCACGACACCACTCGTTGAGGCGGAGCGATTATTACCGCAACAAGAGTTGGTAGTACATCCTTGTGGAGCTGAGGGACACGATGGATCTGAGAATGTCGATGATGAGCCGAGGTACAACTTGCGGCCACGACCTCCGAAGGCTAATGCTTGTATTTTGTTACCTACGGAACCTCGTATGGTTAAAGAAGCATTGAAGCGTAAGAAAATGATTTGTGGCGGAAAGCTTTGTAAGAAGAAATTGATTATTTTGTCATGCATGATGCTTGGGAATTAGTAGATTTTTACGAACAAATGTGTATACAGGCTGGAAAAAAAAGGCTGTGGTAGCCTGAAACAAGCTTGAAGAGCTTGGTAGGTACTAGAAGGTAAAGGTTGTTGTACTATCTCTTGGTTATGCACAATGTAAACAAGAGGATTGCATTTTCGTGAGAAGGATGGGTAAGTCCGTTATGATTATTGCTTTGTAGTATGTAGGCAACTTCTACGTTTTATAATGATCTTGCGTTGTTGAAGGTGTAATAATCTTTGTTGCAATTGAATTTTAAAGATAAAGATTTAGGTCAAGTGGCAAATATGCTGGTTAAAGTGGATTGTGATTCTGATGGGTTTTAAAAATTAGCCATGTGCATAGAATCGATCAATTACTTAACGTTTTGGTATGACTGATTGCAAGCCTGCAAAGACTCTCATTGTTACTAACGTTTATTCAGCTGAGGTTCATGATATTATAATACAAGTTGTGATGTTAGTAGGCTTCTTTATCAGGAACTCATGTTGCTGTATCTTACCTTAATCAATTTAATAGTTGTTTCAACGTCGATCATTGGAATAAGGCAAAGCGTGTATTATGGTATCAAGGCACTAAGTCATTAGTTTTGATGTAAGAAAGCTGATAATACACAAATTCGTTTAGAATGTTTTGCTGATGATGCTGACTGGGCGTCGAAGTAGGTCTTACACGGATTATGTGTTTAAGTACGGTGGCAATACAATTTTGTGGGGGTGCTATTTATAAGCTATCCTGTGTTGCACTATCGTCCACCGAGGCGGAGGATATATCTCTGAGCGAAGCTTCTCTGGAAGCGGTGTACTTACGTGCAATTGTATTGGAATTTTAATTTAATGATAACCAGTTGGCTCGCATATTAGTATCGAATACTGTGTTTTACAAGTGAATTAAACACGTCGATGTCAGATACCATTACATTGGGGAAGTTTTGGTGAAATATTACATGAACTTTGTATATTTTTTAAACTGAATTGATGGTAACTGATATGTTTACGAAACCTTTAGGTGTTGCAAAACATTGTAAGTTTATTAATGATATTCATCTTAATTAAATTGATGTTTTGTACTTTTATAATCTATTTAAGGGACTTCAGGGAGCCAAACCACAGTCTTTGAAGGCTATCTACTCTTTTGTAGCAGCACCTAGAGCTTTGCAATAAATATATGTGATTTAGCGACATTTCGTCTATAATGTGAACGTATATTTTCTTTCTAGCCTTTACCAAACTCACATAAAAAAAATCTGAAGTGGCCTCTATTTCAACACATTTTATGTATAATGTCTTTATTTGGAAGCATACTTTACAAAAGTCCTGTACCTAAAAATTGGGGCAGAGGCGCTCTAAAATTCTGAAATAAAACTTTTCGAAAATTCAATGTTAACAAGAAGATATCGATTAAAAATCAATTTCTCATTCGCGGGTCCGCGCGAGAGACGCGGGACGCAGTCGGCCGACGGCCCTCAGACGGGGAACCCGTGTCGCTTTTTGCTCCGCAGCGACTCGCGAGCGCGTCGTGCGTAATTTTTGGTTATGGCACGCGGTTGAGATTTTGATCAGCTGACAGTTTGAAATCAAGCAATCGCTTATTTCACCGCGACGCCGCATAGCCGCGTTAGCCGGGGTGGCTGAGCGTGAGCGTACGGCAGGCTGATTTTGTAAAATGACAACTAGCGATCGGTTGCGAAATAGTCACGCGACCGGTTGCTAGTTGCATTTAGGAATTGGTATTTTGTAAGCAATCGCTAGAGAGTTTCGTCGCGGTCGCTGTCAAACGAATACGCCATAGACAACAGCGCCACTCGCGACCGCTCGGAAACAATCGGCAACTAAAGTGGCGGGAGTTGTCATTTCGTCAACAATCAACATTCATGTTGTGTTGTGATATTAATTGTTTTAAAAGTAAGTATAGTGATAAGTTTTTCATTGTTGTTCATTTATCATTGTTAAAACATAAATATGGAGTACCTATAAATATATAGAGCTTGTGTGAGTGAAATTAAAATTGTATTTATAGGATATGGAGTCATTATTGGAGTTCATGGCGACCCATCGCATCCTAGCCCAAGGGTTTGGTCTCTGGGCAAGGTCAAAAGACAACCAGAAGACGTTGTGGGAGGACCTTGCCGCAAGGTTGAACGCCCATGGCACTGGTGCCACCAAGAGTGGCGAGAGATGGAAACGAGTAAGTACCTACTATATACAGCTCTGTCTGGGGTTACGGAATCATGTAAAAACTACTAGACACATTTGGATGATGTTGAATAATGAATCACACCATGTGTGGAACCACATAGGTAATGTTACTACATTACACTTATTGATTTTCCCATGTGTAATTATCATAGTATCAAAGTTTATTTATGACGCGCGGTAATCGAACCCTCCACTTCTAAATGGAAAACAAGAATATTTAACCATTTATCAAAGAAAACATTTTTTGGGGGGAATTTGGAATATTGTTTTATAAAATATTTTCTTCTATATTTTCAGAAGTGGAGCCGAATGGGTAGTTGAGCTTGAACGGCGTCGAGTGGCTGCGGAAGAAAAATTAGCTAATGCTACTCATCTGATGGCACAGGCATCTCAAAAATGCCGAGATAGCACAGCTAATTGGCCAACCATCCAGGCATTCGCAGACACGGTGCGATTATTAGTAGAAAATTTAGTCAGTCAGTCACAGCGAACACAATTATAGGGGATGTCAGTAGTTTTTTTTCTATATTACTTACTTACCTACTCCTCTCATATTTCTACACATATTTTATCTCCATATTATTAAATTAATATTATTATATTTGCTAAAATCCCGTATTGCTGGTTATCTGATTGTTTCATAATGATTTCTGTTTATAACATAACAGTAAAGTGTGTGTGAACTTGACTAAACTAAAGAAAATAAACCAAATTTTATGTATCAAAATAGTTTTATTTACATTCAGGTATTTAATTTAAGTAGCATGGATCATGAATTTAACAAATGTACGAAGACTACAAGTTAGCTATGAGCACGAAAATAGTTTTTGTTTTTCTTCTTCTACTTGCGAAAAATGGAGCAAGTTCAGAAGACAGGTTCAGAAATAAAGTTTTAGATAACCTATAATGTTTTTTGAATAGGCCTTCTGACATTTGTAAGGGACGTGCAGTGTGCACGCGTTCGAAGATCTCGGTGGAGGCGAATAGTTGCAAGAGCCTGGTTTCTTCTCTCTTCCCTGGCTTTCTTCCTCCTCTACCATCGCATCAATTATCAAAAATGCTCGTGCCATTTTTTAACTAATACGAGCAGCATAAACAAACAGCACAGCCCTTTATTTCTATTCCTTATTGGCACTGATAGATACAATTTACATTTATTTCACTCATTTCACCAGTTTAACGTCTAAAACACAATATAAAATACGTAAATTCACTAATAAACTAAATAGCGATCGCACTTTTAGCGGTTGCTAATTCCAGTTGCTAGTTGCTCGCGAGTCGCGATTGCGTCGCTGTCAAAGTCTTACAAAATACGAATTTTAGATCTTTGTATGGCTTAGAAGCGACTAAGAAGCAACTTTAGTTCTCGAGTTGCTCCCTGGCGGCAGCACCGTCGGCCGGTCGCTAATCGCTGATACGTAATACGAATTTCACGTTTGACAGCAACTATTTCGAAATAGTCGCGATCGCTTAGCGATTGCTAGTTACAAAATCAGCCTGCGGGTTGTATTTAGCGAAGAAACCCTGGTTCAAATCCGCAATTTCGACAACTTCATTTTTACTTTTTTTTTCTTCATTTATTAATTTTTAATTTTATTTTCAACATATATTGACCAAACTGGAAATTATAGACAAATATAAAAACAAAACGAGCACAATATTTTTTATTTCCATAATTTCTCGACATCGAATAAGCAAAGAGTACCTAGTTCAAATCCGCTTTTTCGAGAACTTCTTGGTTTTACCTTTTTTTCTTCGTTTATTAATTTTTGATTTTATTTTCAATATATTGTATTAACTAAACCGGAAATTATAGACAGAAAGGTAAAAAAAAACAGAGCACAATAGGTTTAGGTTAGGTTATCTTCGTATATGTGTATGTATTTATAAGAATTCCGACATTCTAATAACATCAGACCAGGCTGTATGCCCTAGTTGGCTTTGCCTTTCCCTCTGGGAAGAATTTTACAAAAAAAAATATATATATAATTTTTATTTTCGTCATTTCTTCATATCGAATAGGGTAATGTGTCCTAAGTTTGGCCAGTTTATCCAGTGATTTTTATTTTTCTCCATTATGATCTGTCTTTTGCTGCTGTGTGTGCAAATAAGCAGATATTAGACCCGTTTTCCCCCCGAAGGGTAAAAAACGGATAGTTAGGTTTTAGCATGATATTTAGGTTTTAGCATTTCATTTACAATATTTAGAACCTTAACATTGTAAATGAAATAAGTACTTATACTGAAGCCCAAATCAAGTGTATTATTTTGTAAACAAAAACTACCCTACCCTACTAATATTTTAAGTTGTCCTGTGATTATTGCACAGTTATTTTCACATTATTAGATCAGATTACCTACTTTATTTTCACAATGATGAACAGGTTCGATCAATCAGTTCCTTCAGTGTTACATCACAACAGGTAATTAGACGATCATATTTGTTTACAAAATAAGACACTTGATTTGGGCTGCGGTATAGATACAATTATTTCCATTGGAATTAAACTAATATTTTCCCAAATCAACTTTGGCATATTACGTCGAATTTTTTTGTACTTGCCTGCAAATTAAATAATAAGTAGGTAAATAATAGGCATGGTGACAGTACCAAAGAATCTCTAAAATCATGTGTTTATCTAATTAAATAAGACTCACAGATTTTGAAAAACACATTTATTTTTCTATTCGTAGCTAGATTGATCTTATTTTTGATAAAATAAAACTACGAAATAGCTCAATCCGCCATATTACGCTAAACACCAATCAGAGCGAATGACGTCACGATTGGGGCAGTGTTTCCAGGACTTACGGAAAAACCCGTAGATCTACGGATTTTTTTTTCTGCAATTTGTAGTTTGTTTTAATTTTTAATTTCTTTACCGGCTATCAACCACATTTTATGGTTTTAGTCAGCCAGACAGCTTATTAAAATAAGTCCGTAAAACTACGGGTTTTTCTAGAGTCAATCTACGGAAATCTACGTATTTTTCAGCCTCGCCCTACTATAATAAAAAATAATAATAAAAAATACGGATCTAGCAACACTGATCAAATATCAAATTCTTTATACATGAACTACAAAGTGACGTCACACGGGACGCCATGACACCCGGGAGCGTTTTAGCGTCAAAATTTAAACTTAAAATTATTGTCGCGTATTTTGTCTACATCTCTTCATTTTTTACGGAAATATTATATTTTTAGGAATTAGACGCTACTTCCAAACAATATAGAACAGTCTAACTAATTTTATATATTTCCGCTCACAACAATAAAAGACAGGTCAACAGCGAAATTAATGCAGAAAAATAAGAAAATCGCTAGATGAGAAGACTAAATTAAACGTAGGTGATAATTTCTAATTATGATTTTAATTGAAATCCGAAAATCTGATGTAAGTCTGTGGCAATAAAATAGCTAAAACTTTTTGAATATTGAATTAAATTTTAATGTTTTTTTTCTTAAATTTTTTCACTTCACTATACAGTTCGGGGTCAGCAGCAAGAATTTCCACTAAAAGGCTGATTTCTGGGTCCTTTACCCTACCTAGGTCTTTTCATTCTATAAATAGGGGGTTCCTCTAATGTTGTCACTTCGATCATATTCCGCTAGATGGCGTGCGCGGAAAGGTCATAAGTAAACCCGGTCGGCGGGCGGTAATCTGAGCAGTTTACACATTATACCGCTGAGTGGCGCTCATCGTGCTCGCGTATTTATGCTGAGGGGAACGGAGGGGAACGTAAGGGAACGGGGGTAGTGGGCGGTGCCATTCGCCAAGGTCATTCGCTGGTAGAACGACCAGGGACTTCAGGGAGCCAAACCACAGTCTTTGAAGGCTATCTACTCTTTTGTAGCAGCACCTAGAGCTTTGCAATAAATATATGTGATTTAGCGACATTTCGTCTATAATGTGAACGTATATTTTCTTTCTAGCCTTTACCAAACTCACATAAAAAAAATCTGAAGTGGCCTCTATTTCAACACATTTTATGTATAATGTCTTTATTTGGAAGCATACTTTACAAAAGTCCTGTACCTAAAAATTGGGGCAGAGGCGCTCTAAAATTCTGAAATAAAACTTTTCGAAAATTCAATGTTAACAAGAAGATATCGATTAAAAATCAATTTCTCATTCGCGGGTCCGCGCGAGAGACGCGGGACGCAGTCGGCCGACGGCCCTCAGACGGGGAACCCGTGTCGCTTTTTGCTCCGCAGCGACTCGCGAGCGCACGCGGTTGAGATTTTGATCAGCTGACAGTTTGAAATCAAGCAATCGCTTATTTCACCGCGACGCCGCATAGCCGCGTTAGCCGGGGTGGCTGAGCGTGAGCGTACGGGTTGTATTTAGCGAAGAAACCCTGGTTCAAATCCGCAATTTCGACAACTTCATTTTTACTTTTTTTTTCTTCATTTATTAATTTTTAATTTTATTTTCAACATATATTGACCAAACTGGAAATTATAGACAAATATAAAAACAAAACGAGCACAATATTTTTTATTTCCATAATTTCTCGACATCGAATAAGCAAAGAGTACCTAGTTCAAATCCGCTTTTTCGAGAACTTCTTGGTTTTACCTTTTTTTCTTCGTTTATTAATTTTTGATTTTATTTTCAATATATTGTATTAACTAAACCGGAAATTATAGACAGAAAGGTAAAAAAAAACAGAGCACAATAGGTTTAGGTTAGGTTATCTTCGTATATGTGTATGTATTTATAAGAATTCCGACATTCTAATAACATCAGACCAGGCTGTATGCCCTAGTTGGCTTTGCCTTTCCCTCTGGGAAGAATTTTACAAAAAAAAATATATATATAATTTTTATTTTCGTCATTTCTTCATATCGAATAGGGTAATGTGTCCTAAGTTTGGCCAGTTTATCCAGTGATTTTTATTTTTCTCCATTATGATCTGTCTTTTGCTGCTGTGTGTGCAAATAAGCAGATATTAGACCCGTTTTCCCCCCGAAGGGTAAAAAACGGATAGTTAGGTTTTAGCATGATATTTAGGTTTTAGCATTTCATTTACAATATTTAGAACCTTAACATTGTAAATGAAATAAGTACTTATACTGAAGCCCAAATCAAGTGTATTATTTTGTAAACAAAAACTACCCTACCCTACTAATATTTTAAGTTGTCCTGTGATTATTGCACAGTTATTTTCACATTATTAGATCAGATTACCTACTTTATTTTCACAATGATGAACAGGTTCGATCAATCAGTTCCTTCAGTGTTACATCACAACAGGTAATTAGACGATCATATTTGTTTACAAAATAAGACACTTGATTTGGGCTGCGGTATAGATACAATTATTTCCATTGGAATTAAACTAATATTTTCCCAAATCAACTTTGGCATATTACGTCGAATTTTTTTGTACTTGCCTGCAAATTAAATAATAAGTAGGTAAATAATAGGCATGGTGACAGTACCAAAGAATCTCTAAAATCATGTGTTTATCTAATTAAATAAGACTCACAGATTTTGAAAAACACATTTATTTTTCTATTCGTAGCTAGATTGATCTTATTTTTGATAAAATAAAACTACGAAATAGCTCAATCCGCCATATTACGCTAAACACCAATCAGAGCGAATGACGTCACGATTGGGGCAGTGTTTCCAGGACTTACGGAAAAACCCGTAGATCTACGGATTTTTTTTTCTGCAATTTGTAGTTTGTTTTAATTTTTAATTTCTTTACCGGCTATCAACCACATTTTATGGTTTTAGTCAGCCAGACAGCTTATTAAAATAAGTCCGTAAAACTACGGGTTTTTCTAGAGTCAATCTACGGAAATCTACGTATTTTTCAGCCTCGCCCTACTATAATAAAAAATAATAATAAAAAATACGGATCTAGCAACACTGATCAAATATCAAATTCTTTATACATGAACTACAAAGTGACGTCACACGGGACGCCATGACACCCGGGAGCGTTTTAGCGTCAAAATTTAAACTTAAAATTATTGTCGCGTATTTTGTCTACATCTCTTCATTTTTTACGGAAATATTATATTTTTAGGAATTAGACGCTACTTCCAAACAATATAGAACAGTCTAACTAATTTTATATATTTCCGCTCACAACAATAAAAGACAGGTCAACAGCGAAATTAATGCAGAAAAATAAGAAAATCGCTAGATGAGAAGACTAAATTAAACGTAGGTGATAATTTCTAATTATGATTTTAATTGAAATCCGAAAATCTGATGTAAGTCTGTGGCAATAAAATAGCTAAAACTTTTTGAATATTGAATTAAATTTTAATGTTTTTTTTCTTAAATTTTTTCACTTCACTATACAGTTCGGGGTCAGCAGCAAGAATTTCCACTAAAAGGCTGATTTCTGGGTCCTTTACCCTACCTAGGTCTTTTCATTCTATAAATAGGGGGTTCCTCTAATGTTGTCACTTCGATCATATTCCGCTAGATGGCGTGCGCGGAAAGGTCATAAGTAAACCCGGTCGGCGGGCGGTAATCTGAGCAGTTTACACATTATACCGCTGAGTGGCGCTCATCGTGCTCGCGTATTTATGCTGAGGGGAACGGAGGGGAACGTAAGGGAACGGGGGTAGTGGGCGGTGCCATTCGCCAAGGTCATTCGCTGGTAGAACGACCTTAAGGTTGTGTTATTCGCTTTACACTGGCGATCAAAATAATGGTAGTGTTTTGGCGATAGCTTGCAAGTACTGTAATGGTGTTGTGTTGTGTCGTACACTTCGGGCCAATGTTATGGGGGTGTGTTGGATATTTAACACTGGCTGATTATTTTTAAATACCTTTAAAAATAATATGGAAGTGTTCTTTTTGATAGTCTGTGTCATTAGATCGCTGTCGAGAGATTCTTGCAGAATAAATATCTAAATTAATTTATAAATCTCTATTGGTGTTTTCTTGTGAAACCGTAGTTTTATCAACCGCTTCTAATTTAGTGGTAGTGTAGGTCCTAGACCTATAATAAATCCTACTAATATTATAAACGCGAAAGATTGTATGGATGGATGGATGTTTGTTGATAATATAGCTCATACATCAGAATAACACATAGGTCGTGGGCAGCAGCTAGCATATTTATATGTGGGAGTAAGTAAGTATAAATCGGTTTCCCTAATTCAGAAATCGAATTCTGAAAATGAACGTCTTTAACCGGCTCAAAGATCTTATTTCGTAGCTGTTATACCCTGGAACGAGATTCCTATAATTTTATTGGAATCAAATCATATTTTCGGTTGATTCAGTTACAATTTCAAAGCTTTATTCCCAATTAGTCCAAAGACGGCGAGGTTTAATTCGATTTGTTTAAATCGCGTTGTAGGTAAATATTTTGTCGTTATAACTTCGTTTGTTTAATTTACAAAGGAACAGTGGGTAATATCGTTAAATAATTGGGTACCTACCCATAATTTTCGATTGATACTTCATTGTATAGCTAACAACAGATCAAGTGTAACACTTTGGACCGTTCTTATTATCTGCGTAATAAGAGTTGAATTCGTGCTGCAAGTGTTACCATTGATCTGCTGTTGTCCGTAGAAATAAACATCAGTATATGTACAGACAAAGTTTAAAGAAACATGATTTGTACGGCAGACACCTCATTGCTGAAAGCCATTTCTTCCAGGCAACCCAAGGCGAAAGGAAATGAAAAAAAATTAATATCAACGTAGTACGAATAATCGTCCAGTGTGAGGGGGGAGTAATAAATAGAAGAACACAACATTCACACAACTAGCTGTGTAGCTTTTAATATTTTTTCCCATCCTATTTATTTTTCAGATTATGCTAAACTCTAATCTGCCTACCCTATCGTCTGCCTCACGTAAAAGCATTTTATGTTGATACAATTTTGGCAGCGCAATAAATCAATCACTTTGATGTTATAATCTATTTATTTTGCTTTTATAAAAGCAAAGGAAACTCAGCAAAATACAAATAATAACAAAACCGCAAACATTTGGTTGAATTGCAAATTATTAGGAACGGCAAAAGTCAGGAGCTTACAAAATGTTACAGAATAAAAACAGTTGAAGCCACAAAATGACATTGCCAGATTTCAATGGAGCTTTGCCCCACCTACAAAACTACGTGACCATGCTGTACCTATCATTTTGTTGGGGACTTATTACGGGTTTCACAGTGCATAATCATAATCAGTATCATTTTCTACTACTCTCGCAACTATACCAAAAACAATGAATAAATCGCTTCGATTTCTTACTATTTTCTGAATTCTTAATTAAGCTGTTTTTTTCGAATCGCAACTTGTACAAAACTTTATTTTAAACCAATAATTTTAATAAAAAACGGAGATATTTTTACATTTATTCGTTATCTTGTGTACTTGCGATTGATGGTGGGGCAGAATCTGGCATTGTCATTTCATATCATTTTCGTTTATGTTAATGCCTTTGTACGTTACAAATCGAGGGATTTCTGCTCTGTCACCTCCCGACATCTTTATCTGGAAACTGACACGATTATTATTAAAACAGAAGCGGAATGCGAGCCATACTGACAACAAAATAGCATATTTGGGGGAAATTGTCGTCGTGAATTCGTGATAATAATAATAATTGTCTCTGAAACTCGACTCATTCAAAAGAGGATTATGTATAATGTGAGTACTTTCTATGGCAACTTTAACTTAAATGCAAGTTCGAGTACGGTCGAAGACAGAGAAAGGTGTACGGTAGAGTTTTTAAGGATGAGATTATCTCAAAAACTACTTAACCTATTGAAATAATTATTTCACTGTTAGATAGATAACAGTTAAAACTATGTACTGTAAAATAATTATTAAAATCGGTCTAGTAGTTCTTGAGAAAATCTCAACTTTATTGTGACCCCTGTATACTAATTTCTGTCTTCGTATGTACCAATTACCTATAGGGATATAAAGGGAAATATGTATCATCATAAACATCATACATCAACTTTTTATAATACTCTTTGATAATAATACTTACGATATTTACTTGTTATCCTCAAAAACAATGCTTTGCTTACCCATTAATTTCAAGACAAAGCGGAGGCCTTCTCATTAGCTAGCTAGACTAAAATATAATGAAAACAATTGATGCATTGTTATTGTTGCATCCACACATGGTTCATTATACTCCACAGTGTGGTGTGAGGATCCAAAGCTTCTTAATGAGACTTTTTATTCTTATTTAGACGAGCATTCCGCCTTAATACCACACACTTCCATATTCAATATTCAATTCCATAAAGGTTCACAGAAATTAATGTTATCACATAACGATATCACATTCACATAACATACATCTCGAATTGGTGCACATAACAAATAACCATTAAACCCCATACAAGTAATTATCAAAAAAATGCCTACACCGTAGGTATGTATGACACTGGCAAGATATTGCCGGAAAAAACCCTTTAAAGAATATATTTTTTAAATATGGATTCTGCCACAGTCCATCCAGCCAGTGTCAGTTTAAAAAGTATCAAGCTTTTTCTCAATCATAACTTTGTAGTAAGTTTTCTTGGTGAAGAATGTTAAAAGTGGTTCTCTTGAAAATGGCGGGAAACGACGGTTGCAAAATTATTTGATAATTTATATTTTAATGTCTACAGTGGTTATTTTGTGTTTAATATCCCGTTAAATTAATCAGAAAATGTTCGCGAATGACAGTATGGTGAATTTATTGGATAATTTGAGCAAGATCTGAAGTTTCAAGCTTTTATCAAAAATCCCGCTACAATCTCGGGAGAGATCGTGACTGTCGAGCTGCTTCGTCCATGGATGAAGACAAGAAGACGCGGCTACCCAGGGTGAAGACGCTACTGAGACTCCTCTGGAGGAAGATAGAAGACTATTATATATTGAATTTTCTGTAACATGACATTGGCAAATGACGAACTGTCGAGTCCATTAATAAAATAAATAAATGTTAAATGTCTGTATTTACTATTTATGCGACAGATAATCCAAATTGTCAAGCAATTTCTGCGTTTCACAGAAACATAGCAATAGACATAATAATAATATAAGGCTATGTTGTAAGATTAAGGAAATAATTACTTTACAAATTGAAATCTCCTTTAGTATCTCGCCTGTCGAAATAAAATAGGATAGAGTAGCAAGTTTCAAGTAGGTACTCGTCGACCGAAGTTTGTTTAGCGGAATTTATTATTAGACTCTGTCTCTAACTTTACGATTTGGAAACTAAATAAAATTACTTCCTTATTAATAATTAAAGATAAAATGATTATTCAAAATTGTATCCCAAAAAAATAACACAGATGATTTACTTATAAAAATCAAGGACTTAAAACATCTTAACTAAGACGGAATTACTATTGTTACGAGCCATCGTCAACTATAATAACAATATTACGATTTGAGAGCTTCTTGGATTAGCATATACTATTTATAAATACGTAATAATGTACATTATAATAGTCAAGTAGTAAAATAATATACATTATTTTGGTATTCTGCTATACCTGCTTAGCAGAGTGGTTACACTTTACTTTCCGTGTATTAAATGAAGCGGGCGCAACGGAAATTCGAATGATCCGATTTCCTTAAATTCCTTCCGACTTGCTCTATAAATAACTGTAGGCTTGCTACTTACCTATCAATATAATATACACTTCCTAGTTGTCGACGGCGAAGCGCTCCAATCCAACGCGACAGCGAACCAACGGCATATAATTTAGTATATAGCTCGGCTTGTCATAGATTGACTACCAGTAAAGGTTCGAGCACATTATGCCAGGCCGCAGCGGGGCGGAGCGGGCCGCAAAATACTTACTTAGCACATTAATGACGGGCCAGGTCGCAGTGCATTGACGGATTTTGAGTACAGTGTACTGCCAGATATCGTAAAATGAACATGGGCGCGCGTGCACTCCAATCCGCTTGCTATAGCATACTGTGTCGGGGCGCAGCGGGGCGGGGCGGGCCGCATCGCACGGACGCAAATCCGCCTCGCCATAATGCGAGCCGTTGCGGCCCGACACAGTGTGCGATAGTTCATACAAATTGTATTAAAGCGATTTGAGCGGTTTTTTGCGCTCCGCCCCGAAACGCTGCGGCCCGGCATAATGTGCGCGACACTTAACTTAACAAATGACACTAGGTGTCATGCTTCAGTATACATAAGAAACTGAAACATGATGACATGATTATAAGAAATGTAAATGATTTTTGTAGATTCCACCCAGGTCCATTGTCATAAACTCGCCCTCTGTGCCGTCCTTGTATTTGTGTGCTGTACAATAAAGTGTTAAAACAAAATGATAGTATGCTTGTCTATTATGTGAGTGAGACATTTCAATAAGAATACTCGGTACTTGGCTTCACCTAATTTATTTTTAGGTTATTATAATATTTTATTTCAGTTTCAACTTAGGTAGGTATAAATAAACGTCCACTTATTTATTATGTAATCAATCATTCACAAGACAACGCGATCTTCAGACATGATTGTGGGTGGTGATTCTCTATTATATCCATTGAAGCCTAAAATTAGCTCGCTTCAAAGTAATAATATGTTCTCCCAATTCTATTCGTCGCGATTATAAGGTTCCATTGCCGAGTTCATTGAATGGGTTCAAATCTGATTAGGGCATTACTTTTGGTGGATATTTCTATTAAACATTGTGCTATGTTCCACTACTGGGCAATTGTCATATAATATAGAACTAGCAGTAAATATTGTTGTTTATTTGATTGTATGACTCCAGTCTAGATATTTTTGGAAAACGGTACAATATTAAGTACATATTTTTAATTTAGTGTAATGTTTTAAGATTAGTATTCAGATTGTATCATAATACAACTCACAGGTACACTAATAAGAGCACATCAAATGTAACACTATACGACGGGAATATGGCCTAGAATGCAATGGTTTGATTTAGGTTCATGTGCTATCGGGGATCGGCTGTATTTTCTTGTACTTATACTCAGAGAGTTCAAACAGGGTCTCAATATGGTATAGATATCTATAGTAGGTATAGGTATATAATTGTTGTGTGCCTTTATACGTAGGTATAGTCAATATAGTTCACACGCTGCCCGATCCGGTGACGAGATTTTATGTTGTAATGTCCGCGTGAAATTGCTTCCCGGGCATGCTCCTGAGGCTTAAATATAAGCACAAGACCGTATACTTACACTTTATTTGAAGGCAGAGTGATCCTCTGAATCAATTTAGGAGGTGTCTCTCAAGGAGAGAGAGTATAGGGCCAATGAAAACGTTTCAATTCTAATAAATCCCAGTAAAAGTTTTTTAAACGACCTTTTCTTAGCGAAACGAGTTTTCGTTTCATTTCAATTACACAAAACATTGCAAGTAATTGTACTTAACTCTGAATAAATTAGTATCGAACGAACCCTTTCGGTAATATTAGATACTTATTCCAATTATAATTTATTCACGAAATCCTCAGATTTCAGGTCAAAGTTTGAGAAATGAATTTTATGAATTTTCAATGATTGAACATCGTCTCCATCGTCTTACCGTGTGATAGAGATTGATTGTCTTCCGTTTGTGGATGCAAATTCTTGAACGACAGAAAATTGTTCAACAAATATATTTTGAGTGAGTTGATTTATAGTTTATATGATCGCACATGACAATATTTTTGGGGTGTGTTACATTATTTATTAGCATAACACGCAATACATTGAAATGACCCAAACTATATGACTAGGGCAAATAAACAAATACTTATATGTTTTTTCATTTTCAAACTTACGACATCGATGACGTGATGCAGCGAAACTCCAAAGGTGACCAGTAGAGGATGTGAAGAGTTCTCCACTGGCCTTACAGACGCGTCGTACTTCTGCATCAGGTGGCGCACCAGCTTATACTCTTCGTCGCTGCACATCGTACCTGGAGAAAATGAGAAGAGCGTATTTGACAAAGTCGTACAATAAATGCATCTAAATAACAGACAGCTGATAGATGGTCACAAATTGGTAATATATTAGCTATGAAAACATAATCAATTTTTTAAAAATACACCCATAACGGTATTTGGAAATCTGGAGATAGGAAGAGATAGCAATAAGTCACAATATGTTACTTTTGGCTACAACGTCGCTAATATTTACGTAGTTGCTATGACAAGTATAGCCCTAAATCTATTTTAATTCAATTACTAGAGGCTAATTTTGACCAATTGATCAGATTGATCTAACTTATAGGTAGTAAGTACGTAACTTATATTCGTGAAATAACTCCAAATTACTATCAGTAGTGCATCATACGACTGCCGACTGGGCAAACTAAGAAAGGTTATGTGTTTATTGATATTTTCTTGTCCGAGTTGCCCCCGACCTGATATTGACTTTAACATGAACACAAAAAATTTAATCAATCTACTGAATGAATTTAACCTTTTTCCTTTTAAATGGCAGTCACAATGAATTTCCGCATTCCCACAAAAGTCATGCTTAACCCGCAGCGCGATAACATAAACAAGTGATGAGGGTTTGTAATTATTAAATTGGCATCGAGAGCGGACGGTTACGGAATAATTTGCCCTCAGCGCTCTTCTGCCAACTTATTTGATTTGTCCTAATCCGAATGTTATGAAATCATATTTACGGCTCTCCTCCCTGAGGCCATGGACGCTGCCATTTGGTTTGCCGGCCATTCAGATACATGATATAATAATAGTACGTTACCTATATTATTTATTTATCAGTTATTTACCTGGTCACAACTCTGGGGACCTAAGGTACCATTTCATTATTGGACTAGGTACTGGTCAAATATAAATTTTATTCGATTTATTTATTTCTCTAATCAGGTACAATATAAATATGTAAGTAGGTATATCAATTAAAACTAAATCAATGAATCATGCGGAACTGGCAACACGTTGTTAAGAATATTGCTGACATTTACCTACTATTTGCTACTTTACAGCGAAATGCCGAATTAGTACTTATTCGAATGTTTTTTAAGATCATTATAGTATTATTTTCTCATATCCATGCTTTTTATTTATCGTTATCATTTGCATTAAGTACCTATACGTATTACAATGAGAGCTTTATGTTTCCATTAAAGTTGTAAATAAAACCGATGTCATTTGCATTCAGCGCTTGAGACCGTAAGTTTCATACAAGAAATAAACCCAGTTACTTCCAACAACAGCTTTACCAATCCAAATCCATTTGAAAGTTTTACTGATTCAGAAGTTTGTCTTGGGTTAGTTCTCTGTAAACAATTACCTATGAAGTGAGAGAATAACAGCAACCCGCTATTTTGGTTTCTGATATAAATGTTTGTTAAATCATTACCTACTTAGTTATGTTGTCACATGAATGCCATCGAACATAGCGCTGTTTTCTCGTGGACCCACTAAGTTGACCCACTAGTGGGACCACGAGGGAGACTTATTTCTCGTAGACCCACTGATTCATCGGTCTGAATTGGATTAGGTACTGTTGATAAAGGACAAAGCATAAGGTGTGATTACGGATCGGTCAAGGTATACTTCCCGAGTAGTTGAAGAGCTGGAAACTTACTACTACTTAAACCAATACTTTATTACCTTAAGCAGCTAGTTTGTGAAGGGGTGCACTAATATTTTTCAGTACATTTCAACCAAGTGACCGGCAACTAATGCCACAATAATAATATCATAAAAATCGACCAAAACATACGGAGGAGTGCAAAGCTCCACTTTCTGACTACGACTGTAGTGTGTATCTCGAGCGATATATCTACACTTTCATTTCATCGCAACCAATAAACCATACAGTGCTGTGTTTCACTTGAAACGTCAACTGCAGATGTTAAGCTTTTAATTGGCACTTGGCAGAAGTTTTTCAGTTCCGTTCCGAGAACTTAAGCAGAAAATAATTACTTATGCTCTCAGTCAAAATTCTTATCATTCTAGTGAAGTTGGTTTATTTATTATTTCGTTCAAAATAGTACTTTTTATTTATTTATCTATAATTGTTTAGGGATATTTGTACACATAAAGTGACGATGCCAATCCCATCATACCTATTCTAAATTAACCTATCTACTTAAATTTTATAAAAGATCGAGAACAGCATTTTAGCTGGGCCTGAAGTTGGCTCAGCTAAAATGCCGTGGAATATACCTACATCTAATTTGCATAAACCTAAACTATTAATAACATGCTTTCTACACAGTCATACTTAATTCTTTCCTAATCAACAAAAATCTAAAAGATCACGAAATTACCCAAACGACCCAGGACAGACAGAAGGGCCGACCTCAAATAAATGGAGAAAAAAGAAAACCAACACACGTGATCATGTTCAAGATAGAAACATCAGAGATATTGATGGTCGTGCTTCATCCCTTTTAGACAATACGAACTTATTTTGGGGTTAGTATGGCGATAGAAAGATGCGACGTCGCATATTATTAAATGATTCCGGAATTTAAATTCATGTAACTTTTTTTAACTGATTTATATTCTGTTTCCACAGTTTACCATCAATTAAATTTTCAATAATTTTCTACTACCTTATTCACTACTTTAATATCTAATAGTATCTATCTTACAAACTACTTATTGTAAATAACAACTTATAAAAATTCATCATTCAAACTTATGAATTTTCAGTAGTTTAATAAACACGATGTAACTTGGAGTTTCCTAGAAAAATATACAATGTCTTTTATAAAGTTTAAGCATCTTGTTCCAGAGAGTTAAAAGTCCATTAACAACTCGGGAAGCAAACCGTACAATAGCTGGAGCCTTACTATTGTTGACAGGAACCTACTAATTCACCCGTTCAAGATATATTTAGACGTTAAATTGTTTAGAGCGAGTGTTGGCTAGTTAAGAGGGACCGACCGTGTTGCCCTTTACAAGTTGTTATTTCAACGATACAAGTTATTGTCAACACAATTAAGATTCAAAAAAACTGCGGGGCAGGAATTATTAAGGCCTAAATCGAGATACAATTTTGAGATCGAGTTTAGTATCTTACGTTCAAAATTGTCTCTGAATATCGTCCTTACTTAGCCGCTAACTATCGTATAAGTGTATAACTAATGTAATAATATGGATGTGTGTTACAGTTACAGAGCTCGGATTCCATGAAAAAATTCCAACGGAATATGTCAAGTTTATGACGTAACTTTCTGATAAACTACATAAATGATTGGTTTTGTACTTAATTTACAAAACTATAATTACCAAAATCGATCAGATTTTCACACTTGTACACGAAGATAAAGAAAAGTATACAGGGGCCTCCATACGGTGGAGTTTTTCTCAAAAACTACTGGACCGAATTTAATAATTCTTTTACAGATACATAATTTTAACTTTTGTCTATCAAACAGTGAAGAATTCTTGCAATATGTCAAGTAGTTTTGAGATAATCTCAACCTTTAAAACTCTCCTGTACACTTTTCTCTGTGTTAGACGGTACCTACCTATAATAAACTGTACCTATTTATCATATTTTAATCTTTTTCGTTAACCTCACTGGCTACTACAACGGCCTAAAAATACACCACATTAGAGTGATCACCCATAGACTCCCCATTTGCCCTTAGGTCTTTAGGTAAAACAGTCAAAGAAACAGATGTTAGAAATAAATCTATCTGTCCCTATATCCCACAGGACACGGCGGTACGCTAATAGCTTTTAATTAATTCCACCTATCTAACAACGAGACTGTGCAAGTCCTCATTTCGACCTCGGAATTAGAGGTTCTGAAGTTACGCCATTGTTATAAGCCGTACCAATGCGGGTTGGCGAGTATCTACATTTAGCTACCATTCATTAATTAGATTTATCTAGCTACTAGCTAGATTATGGAAAGTGACCGTTTGAACTAGGTAAAAGTTTGTCTCGTTATTTTCATAACTTTATCAACAGATTATAATGTCGATAAATGAAAGATAAAATAGTAAGTATGCTTGATAAATAGATGTTAATAAAATCGAAAGTAATGATCTTTTTACTTGACTGAATTTCGACCTAAATTGCAATCCCATCCCACTAATATCCCATCCCATCCCACTAATATATAAATGCGAAAGTTTGTAGGGATGGATGTTTGTTGCTCTTTCACGCAAAAACTAATGAATGCATTTTAATGAAACTTTACAATAATATAGCTCATAAATCAGAATAACACATAGGCTATAATTTATGAAGATCCTGCGCAGACGAAGTCGCGGGCAGAAGCTAGTAAGTAATACATATGTTGTCCATCACTATAGTATATATTATATGGGATGGACTTCAGTCTTCAAGGGAGAACGAAACACTATAAACTGCTTCAAACTATAAATCATTTATTATTGATAACTTTACATATTTACTCCCATCCATCATCGTAGCCGTTCAGTCTTCATCTAATCCTTGTCTGTTATCCTATCAACATATTATTCCCTGGCAACCGTTCCACGTTCAAACCTATCTACTTGCATACAGTCAGTCTATGTAAATCATCTTACGCATCCTCCTTCCACACCTACAATATACCGGTATACCTCGATTAACCCCTTAATGAACTCACTCCAAGTTAATATAAGTAGGTACTATATTTATGAAGCATTTGTCTACAACAAGGCCTCCTATTTTGGGCAATATTGTCGGTTGTCGACCAAGTTTTAGGAATGCTCTGGCCAACTTTCAATTCAAAAGGAGGCTATAAACCATAATGAAGCAAGTCAGGAAGTTTTAAAACACTTAGCTTTGATTAATGTTTCTGTATATAGGCAAAGTTTGATGCTGAATGTATATAAAACTAACCTTGGGGTTACTCGGAGTGAGAACATGGGGTTCTAAACTGCATTTAGTGATCCAGGGTAGGTACATGTAGTGTCATATGTGTATTCTTCGAAATCATGGTTGATAAAGCAATTGTTTTTTTGAAATAAATCATTAATTGTTAATTTACTTAAATATTGTTATACTTACAGACAGAGTTAATAAAACAAATTTTGAACATTTATTTTATACAATTAATTGCCAACGCTATAAATCCATGCGTGGTAGATCCCATTTTGAACACGGGGTAAACTTTTTAAAGGTCATGTAATTTATCTGATTTTTCCCCTATAAAAAATCGACATATACAAAGCAGAAATTGGAGGCATCTTTGTTTCTATCTAACCCATCTATGTATTTTTTATGCATCGATGATCCCACCTATTGCTGGGCGCCTTCTAAATCGATTGCAATCTATTTCCTTTGTACATTCCACAGCATATCTATCAATGGACTATTGGAATATATGCCATAATATCATAGCGTACAGTCCCAGTGTCATATGCTGTATTGGAAGCAAGTGTGCTGTCGACCTTACCTAAGTGATAAGGAAGTGCGTTTTCGTGAAAAAATGTTTCGTTCTTTTCTCTCATAGCAACACAACATGGCGGCCATGCTGGGGAAAAGAGGCACTATTAATCATTATGCATTATCCAACTGTATAGATCGAGTGAGTACGTACGTACCTGACAAAGACAGGATAATTAACAATTTCATTTAAATTTATTTATTTAATTCCATTTATACCTTGAAAGGATTAATTTTATTGTGATGTTTAATTTAAGGCTGTTTTTACCCGGTTGCCGAAACGACGAAGGTAATGTTTTAAGTATAATGTTATAAGTTCCTTTGTGGCCTCCCGTAGTCCTGATGGCTTGAAAGAAATTTTTACGAAACATCAGTCGTTAGATTCATCTTGATTCCAGCAGGGTTACTCTCACCTCTTATATCGATCCAGTTTAGGTTCCTAAACTGACAATTTGCTACAATGACGTCAAACGTCATTGTAGCAAATAGCGATTCGGTTCAGTTTAGGAACCTAAACTGGATCGCTAAGAGGTGAGAGTACCCCACAGGACTGACATTTTAAGTCAAAAAACAGTCTTATTTTTGTTTTAATGTATGTAATCATTAGCTTGTCTAGTCAACTATATTTTTAATTACGGTATTATACGTGGTTGATAATCATAATTATATTACAATACAGATTGTAAGGGGAATGATATACCTATATGGTATATTCTATGTCTCTATAATACGAGTACATGTGTGATGAATGTTATTGTAACAGAAAGAGGGTTTGTTATACGACAATTGGTAGGTACGTATAAATATAACATTTGATAGACGTGACAAGGGTCCTCAGGTTTATATACTACATACCTATAGGCATATTAACCATTAAGCCATAGGTAATGAACGTTCATGCCCTACAGCGGTTTTTGTAGGTAGAAAGGCGATATTGTGCAAACAATACTCGGAATCAAAGGTCTAAAAAGGTTTAAGGGGTAAAACAAAGCAAGATAGTGCTAGAAATACTTAAAAGTTTCTTTTCTAATAGGATAAGTTTTAGTAGGAAACTATTTACAAGCAAACTTGTGTCATGCTTAATAGTCTATATTTACTTACACATTTATATACTTCGGTAGGTACTTACAACCTGAATCAGTACACTATAGTATATATATAATAATTGCGAAAAACGGCTTAGATACCTCTTAAGTCGCTGAAGCATCGTGTACCCTGAATAAATGCAAACAATAGGTAAGTATCGGCATCACATCGACTTGATTTTAAAGGGCAATTTTGTACAGTTACGTCGTATAAATGTGAAAGTCAGATCGACAACCGCAAACTAATGCGACTTGAGAAACAGTTTAGCAACAGCGAACAATTGAATTTCCACATAACATAAGTACGATTATAGAATGCTTCCTACATAATATGTACTGTTTAGCGTTTTAGGATTCGTAGGTTTTGTTTAAACCCATTGACGTAGAGGCCCTAATAAATTATGAGTGACGCAGTTTTAGGAATTAGTTATAAGAGTTGAAAGTCTTTGTCACTAGCCGTTTTTGGATTTCGCATAAGGATAAGGCTGAAAGTTAAAAAATCAAATTGTAGTAATGACAGAGAGAAATAGGATAAAGTATATTTTAATTAAGTGAATGACGTCTCTTCACTACAGATTTACATATATCATATATCACACGCGACTGCCTCGACTACACTTTACTTGGAAATAAAAACATGTGTGAGCTTTGGTGCTACACGCGACTACCTAATCAATATTTTTTGCATTTTGGAGAAAAATTACCTTGATATTATACCTACACACCATTAGCACGGTAATTTAGACTCGACGGCTCTGGCGCAGCATTACTTTTGATACGTGAAATACTCAGAAATGTAAGAAAGTAGGCACAATTGAGCCTTCTTAGTTTTCCTGAAAAACATTTGCATTTTGATCGGGTAGGCTAGGCATAAGTCATTATTCTTTTTACCACGGTAAAATAATTTTTAAAGTTCCTATGGCAATCTTACACACAGCTCATAACTGGCCACAATCAATAATCATAGACTCGAAGTGAAGACAACATCATAGAAGCATTAAGGGTGTAAGTATATTGATTGTTTAAAAAATTTTATTATTATAAGTAGTTGATTTTAGTGATACTATCAAAATAACACTTAATTAACAAAGTTGTAATTATTAGACATAATAATAAAAAACAACACTTTATTAGGCTGATGGCACCTTTAAAAGTTTTCTAATAATGGGTAATTGGAGGCTCTTTAACATTATATTTTTTATAAAAAACTATTAGTTATGTTCTTGTTGTAATGTTTGTTTACGAAATTATTGTTCTAATTTTACTTGTATCACGTTCTTACTTATGTAAGTGTATAAAGATCCCAGTTCGTCGTCTAAATCTTCATTATGTCGAGGGCTGCCCATAAAATGTCATCTGTTGTCGGTTTGAGTAATTGTTTCCGCCGACAAGGCTTGAATGGCGGATGTTTGTCAATTTTAGCCGCCCTTGTAGAACTACAAGTTTGTACGGGCGTGAATTGGAATGTCTTTGCAATTTTCAAGGGTAGTTATCTCATTGCATAAATACCGGCCTGAGTTTATTAGAAAATACGTTGCCTTTATTATAAGTCGGAATATCTAAATTACTTATATTGTTTCACATTTTGTCCCTATATGTACGAGTTAACAGTCATCAATAAGCTACTTTATTTATTTATTAAGTACTAAAAAGGTAACCCATACATCAATTCTACGCTACACTTACGATTCTACTATTTCCATTCGAAGTATGTAAAAACCTTACCCTTAATGAAAAATATAGCAGTTATCCAGATTAGATGTTGGGCGAGGGACGGTATCATGTTGGACACCAGTCATCAACAACCCTTCACTATAGAAACGAGACCGGACGCCTCATTATATAGCGAAACACAATATCATACTACCTCCCATTTATTTATACACAGCACAGATTAGAGACTAATGTTTCTGTTTCACAGTAACATCGCGCACAAGTTTTCAGCGAGTTTCGAAAGCATACCGTTATTTAGCAATCTCGAACCGTTTACAACACCCAATAAATATCATAACACCTTCGCAAAGTCTGTGTGATGATAAAAAGTTGATTTTAGTAATAAAGTTTTTATAACGTTCGTAAAAGTGTGTTAACGACACGAGAAAGTTGTGTGTGTTCCGGAGCGAGCGCGCGGACGGCCGCGAGCTTCGGCGGTCGTAGCACTGAGTGATCGCCGCTGCTTCTGCCGTACCGACTGCCGAGGACGCGGGCGCGGCTACGGCCGCTACGACAGCGCTACGACGTGGCTACGTGTGATGACATTTTGACGCCCAAGAAAGCCAATGTGATTTTATATGGTAGGGTCGACGTTTTTACAAAAGCCGTCAAATAACAATTTTAGTAGAACTCAGCTCGATTTTAACGAGCGTATGTAAAACGTGTTTAGGAAGGTCTCTGGAGTAAGAAAATTGACGGCTCCTAGGCTATGGATAGAACTTATATGACGTTGCCAAGATGGCTGCCATCGCTATTGCTTTATTATTATTATTCAATTTCCACGGTATTACGAGTATGACATGGATTTAGTCTCAGAAGTGCATTTGATTGATTCTATGAAGGAAAAAATCGCAGTTCCCTGCTTCATGATTGATTTAATCCGAACTCGAGGCAAACACCATAACTGATGGCAGAAAACGCTACAAGGTGTGAAATTCCAGTTTTTGTGTAAAATGGAAATAAAGAAAAATCGAATAAATTGTTCTACAGAGGAACAAAGTAATGTTTTTATAATGTTGGTAAGAGCGTGTCACGGAATGGCAAGGTTTTCATCATTTAATTTGTTCGCCGACTATGACATATTGCATAAAAATTAAATCTGAATGTTTTTATACACATGCATAGCTAACACTTGATCTGCTCTGATCAAGTGTAACACTTTGGACCGTTCTTATTATCTGCGTCATAAGAGTTGAATTCGTATTGCAAGTGTTACCATTGATCTACTGTTGTCCGTACATAGTCTGAAACATAACCCTCCTTTACTTGCGCAGTGGAGTAAACAGATCCTACAATCCTACATTCTTTAGTTTAACTGTACTCGTATCTAAGTGAGCTGGCTCTAACAGGTCTAATAACCGGTTAAAGGTTGGTAACCAATTAGGATAGTCGTGTGGTTGAGGACTCGAACTGAAACCACTTAGCGATTTACCAGACAGCGCACTTGCACGACCGTGTAACTGAGATACAGCCCAACATCAAGTCTAACACTTTGGACCGTTCTTATTATCTGGGTCGTAAGAGTTGAAGTCGTACTGCAAGTCATTGAGTGACATTGATCTGCTTACGTTCGTACGTGTAATTGAGTGCACGGATTGGGTGGCTAGGTTTCTCTCTAATCAAAGCAATCAAGGGTATCGCTATCGGGTATTGTGGCAATTCCAGAGCGTTGCACGCTCAATTTAATCATTGCTATGCGAGGCATCCCGCTCACTCTTGCGCATTGTAGCATATGAGTAACAACGATAGTTGCGTTTAGGTTTAGATTTTGAGGCCATGACAGAATAACATCTAATGCTTATTTGTACACAAATTGTCTATCGGTGGAGGATAGGTATGATATCCGAGATCCAATTCGGGTCGCTGAGTCAGCGGAGTAGGCATTTGTACATTCGACAGTACATTCATCAATAGCACTCTATTCATATGGCAAAGTCAAAGTCAAATTTCTTTATTGCAAGTAAGCACGTTGTGCACATTTTTGCACGTCAACATATTTTTGAATTTACATTTAAAGGAAAAGGTGCCAACGCTGAGAAGAAAAAGTGAAAAAGTCAAATACTGCAATGGTTTTGTGTGTAGATTATCACAAAAGATCTTAATATAATATCTGGCTAGTCTGCAACATATAAATGCTATGGCTGTTATTCATAAACGTGATTTAAACTTACGCCACCTTTTAGCCACCCTGTCCCTTTCTATCTTAACCTTTTTTTAACGAAGTGTGAAAGGTATCAACACAATTTAAAGGAAGTGAGGTTTAACTAGGTTTATGAATAACAGCATATGAGTCCATATATTTATCATTTAGTCTCTAATAAGGCAAATAAATATCAATATCCTCCTCCACAGTCTAACTTTACATTGGCATTTTAAATTACCTAATCAAATACGAAATCTTTAAAAGCGAAAGTGTCTTTGTTTTAAGGGCATCTAAAACACATAATGATTATTTGTTTTTCATTTGTCTTTTTTATTAGACATCTCCTTCTGAGGGCTATAAAATCAACCTCAATCATGGCCGGGTTCTTGGTAATATTGTCATCTGGTGGATGACACTATAAAACATTTTATGTATGAAAAAAATGTGCCCGATAGTTCCAGTTGGTTACATTACAACCCTGTAGGTTTGAAGGCCAGAGTGAATAGGCCTTGAGTATATGCCTGCTTCATCATCAAAATCATTATGCCATCATCTGATATCGAGATCTACCGAGATTCTAGTCTTATTTCATTGAATATATTATTGTAATATGGAGCTAGTGGTTCTACTTATACTGTCCTCTTTAAAGTGATGCGAGCACGACACTGACAAGTACTGGACTAGTTACGGTTGTAACCATGTTTAAAAAATTGGAATGAAGAGGTTATACTGGCTCTTGTATATGTTTAAGGAATACGTAGGCCGAGATTCAAGAGACAATTTTGAGCGCGAGCTTAGTATGAGCTTAGTATAAATTATCGCTCCTTACAACTGTCAAAATACTAAGAAGTTTGACAGTTCTAAGAGCGAGCTCATACTGAGCTTGCGTTGAATCTGGGCTTTGGTGTTTAAGGGGTCACGACATTGAATAGGTAGGGAAAGAATGTTATTTATAGGAAACTGAGGTTCATGTAAGGCCTTAGGTAACGGCTAAAAGAACGTATATCTTTAGTACAATTCCTAATAGAGAAAAATACCCTAATCCAAATTTGCCTCGGGGGTATGTTTCCGGCAGCCTAGCTGAGATTAAGATACTCTTTACTGTCCGAACAGCTTCCTTTTGTGAAACTGAAATTCACGAAGGCTTTGCCATGTCGCCGGTAACCAAAATAGATCGCTAAGTGCGTACGATAAAAGACCTTAAAGGAAGGGGTCACGACCCTCAGTAAGAAAATACGAAGTCACGACCTTACGCCCTCAGTAAGACGAAATGTCACACGTGAATGCATTTTATCACTATTCTGAAACATTTACTTTACATTAAACTTTAAACAGAATAATGGAAACAGTTACCTTCACGCTGAATCTCTGCTGGGGTGGGTATTAGAGAATGGAGCTACGAATATCTATCTCGCTAGATCTAGGTACGCTTTCTTACCTCTAAAGGGTATTTCTCTACACATTTAGATTTCAAAACGCAAGATTTCGGAAAAAAAAAACTTCGCGAAGTCGTAACCCACACACTCACATACATGGTGCAATAAGTTAAATATAACACAATCAAATAATATCCTCCATTGCTACGAGCTTGCTACGACTGACTACGGCGACACGCAGACTGCTACGCGCTTTATTATCAAGGCGTTTCACGAAAAACTTCCGTTTCAATTATCATGAATAATTGAACTCCTGCTTGACTCTTATCCACATAAATTAAATAACAAATAGTTTTTTGTTTATTAATTTTATGGCATTTTTGAAATAATAATGCACTGCTTTGCCTTGATAGATTATTATTACACATCTTGTGTAACGATCAAAGATCAAACCACCTACGATTTTGGAACAATCGTGGGTTTGCGTGAAAGAATTTTGTATTGAAGTTAAACCATACCTAAATAAATTTCGGCTGTAATTAAGTTTTGAAAAATCCATGCTACTATGAAGATCGTACGTATGTGCTTGTGTGCCGCATACCGTGCACGCGGCCAGCCGAGTGTGAAACCAATCAATTAGCGAAGGCTCGCCGCGGCCGCCCTTTCAAACGTTCCGCTTTTGTGCAGCGCCAATTTCAAGCTCAATTTTCCAATAATTCATTTTGAAGTCATTAATTTTAAAAGTCCCCGACACATAATTGTAATACAGGCGAAACAAGCCGAATTATTATTTTGGTATTTCACAATTTTATTGTCTCTAGAGTTGGGCATGTTCAAAATTGTTTTAACAAAAAAATCTACAGGACAAAATATGTTTCTTAAATAATGTTTTACACAACCCTAAACTAGTTTCGATAAAAAGAAGAAGAATTTCTTCAAAACGTGAATGAATCATGTGAAGATACTATAACCGTGATTTATAACGAATATAGAATCAAATCATTTATTCCTAAAAAACTTTACTTATCTAGGTATCAAACAATATTTTTACAAAGGAAATAACAAAAAAACACCTTTCACAAATTATTAAAGACGGTTCATCACAAATTAATCAGAGAGGCTTTGAAAACTGCACAGGCTGCTTCGTGAGATGGAAATTATTTTAATTAATCCCGTTAGTACACGAGTAGCTTAGAAAGAATAGGCTTTTAAAAACATGTTTTTCTCCGTCGTCGTGTAAAAGTAAAGGTGGTAACTAGAAAAATGTTATTTTACTCTTAGCCACATAATAACATGTACATAATATATGTATAGCAACTTGAGTGGTTGGTAAACATAGCTGGAATGAACTAGTAAAATAACCTATCGACGTTGTCGAATCGAATCATTCACTTCGTAGTAGATTGCCGCTAGAGATTCTCAGAAGAAATTGGAAAATAAATTGATGAATGATTTGGCTTATAGGCAAACTACATTGAAATAAGTATTCTACATTTACAAGTTAATATAATAATGTCAAATTAAGTACTTTGAAATCCTCTCCCATAAATGTAACCATATGGGAAAAAAAATATTTTTGAGATCAAGGCAATCCCATATTATAGGAATGTGGACTAAACCACTTTTAGTGCTCTGTTTGTCGCCCTAAGCCAAATGTTAAATGTTAAAAATAGTGAAACATTAGAAACCTACTTCAGATATAAGAATTATTGATTACGCATTTTTATGAAGACCAATCATTAAAAGAATTGTAATCGTGGTCTGCTTTCGTGACAAATATTTTACACCCCATGTTCATTATTCGTTGGCTGCCAACGTATTTTCAAAGCAATTTAGGCAAAAGACTAACTGTAATCCGAGCCTTCAATCACAGCAATGGCAATGGTGGCTCGAGCCAAATCCGACCGAATTAAAAATACATTTGGCTGTGAAGTGATCCGTACACGGGTCACTCTACATTGCCTCTGTCGGCGTACGTCTTCCGCAGTCAGCACTTTGATTTATTTACCCAATTTGTCTGTTAATCTCTGTCATCACAGAGCTGCTTCACTGAAAAATATAATGTAACTTTTAGTAACTTTTATTTAAAGTTCCAAAGAGTTCAAAAAGTCCATTATCAGTCCGGTAACCAAACTTTGGAACCCTAATATAGTTGGCAGAACCGTAGTAACTGAGATAATCCGTTCAAGATTCCACATTTACCAATTCCTCTTAAAATGATTAAGAAAAACATCATTGATGAAACCTGCTCGATAGTAATATTATTGTGTGTGGGGAATAGGATATGTCCTAATTACATTTTTGCTCAATAAAAAGAGCAATACAAGACTGCTACCACTATGTGGTACATGGCGGATGAGCCTGACACAAAGTGCATCCTATTAGAACCGTAAAAGTACAATATCCAGCTAGCCCACAAGGGGTAAATGCCATGAATCAATATACTCGTACAAGTCATGAAACCGGAAGATAGAAAAACAAAACTTGAACACCAAATGCTTCTCACTACCATTGTACGTGTCTGTATTTTCAATCTGTTCCCACTAATAAAAGCTCTAGATTGGAAAGTGTTTTGTTACCTTTATACCAACAATAGAATCGCTGTGCTAAAACGATTTTCTATCTACATGTAGTTTCTATCTCTATGTAGTTTCGGCTTCGATTTATCGGAGTTATTATGCTATTTTTTTAAAGATATATATACCTTGGTTTTTTAATTCCAGTCACTGTGATTTTAATACAAATATGGCTGTGTCGGAAAGTCACTGACTGTGCTTTGTACAAACCAAGATGTATGACATTACATTTACGTAGGTAACTTATGTATTACTTACAACCATCGGAATTCATCATCATCATCGTAAACTCACCCCTGTTTCCCGTAGGGGTAGGCAAAGACGGTGGACTACCGTCTGCTGCGATCCTGGCCCACAACTTCATCTACATTTAATCAATCTCTTCATACACGCTCGTCGGTTTGTTGTAGACCGCATTTGACCCTATTTTTAAAAACATCGCCAATCTAATCAACTATCGGAATTGACAATAAATAAATATCTGTAATCGGAGTGTGAAAATACCTGTATATTTTTAATTGATCTTTCATTATAATCGTAGGTACTCGTGAAAATCATTTTGCAAGGCATAACAAAGTTTTCTCAGATCCGAAAGAGTTATGAAGATCATTATTAGTTGAACGACTATTACGAATAACGAGTTTTAAATTGTTTGAATTTTAAGGATATTAATGGCAAATGTAATTAGGTATTACGATTTTATTCGGGATAAACAGTTCTTGTTAATGGAATTTTTTTGTTCTATATTTTTAGGTATTGTTAAAGTTTACAAAAATAATTACTTACGTAGTTAAGTATCATCATCATCAGTCTATTTATATTGCCCCACTGTTCGGGCAAAGACCTTCCCTTATAGAGGGAGCTGGGGCCATGATCCACCACGCGGGCCCAATGCGGATTGGCGGATTTCACATGCCTTAGAATTTTTTTCTTCTTCTACGGCATGCAGGTTTCATCACGATGTTTCCTTCACCGTTTTGAGAGCACTCAGTAAATGTACGTAAGTTTTTCTGTCGAAATTCCCATGTACCAATGACATGGCTGCCCTGGCTGGGAATCGAACCTGGGACCTCCGTATTGCAAGTCCATTGACCCAACCACTGAGACACCGAGCTCTTAGTAACTTACTAATAGTAAGTATACTGTATATCAAATATCTACCTAAAGATATAAATAGCAGAGCACGTGGTACCTATAGGTACCTCTGCTGAATACAAAAACCTGAAAGCCGTAGTTAATTAGTTAAGAGGACCGTGATAGACGTAATGTAAGCACGTGACTTATTAATGAACACCTACGTAAGAAGATTAGGTATCAGTTGGTGGTCTATGTTGTTATATAGGTACTTAGGTACAGGTTGAAATTGAAATCATCATTGGCAATATTCTTAACTAAGACTACCTTGTGGATGGGTGTTTAGGTCAGGCAACATTGTTATACAGATTACTGTCATTAGGATTGAAACTACGAAAATCATTTTTCTAAAAAACAATAGATTTTTCAGCACAACTACATAGTATTGCACGAACACTCTAAACATAATAAATACAAAATATTAATAAAGACTCTACCTACATAAAAATCATCAGCACTTAAAGATTAACTTTTCATTTCTAACTTTTATTATTGGATCATAATCATTTTAGTTTACCGACTCTAAAGTACATTCCTCATTATGTACTTCTACATCTACTTAATAAGTTCAATTATTGCCTGACAACACCCTCTATATGGGGAACTACACAAAACTAGAGGAAAATAGACAGCGTGTGGCATAATGTAAACGAAATGAACGAAACGCTGGAATAGGCTCGGAACTACGGCTCGGAATGACAGAGTAGTCAAATAATGTCATGTCAATGTCCTTTTCCAATACACACGTAGGCAGAGTATAAATCGAGGGTGAGGTAACTTTAGGAATAGAAACTCTACCTACTCGATACGGGGTCACGGAACCAAGTTTTCGGAAATTGGCTTGATTCAACTTTAGGAAAAAGAAGGTAACGTGTGGACTTAGGCAGTATGTAAATTATAATTAATTATATCTATTATTATTTTAATACTAAACTCCTATGCATAAACTTTAACTACTTACGAAATAAAAATGTAACTATTCTCCGCAATCAAAGTTATGTTAATGTATGTATAGAATCGCAGAAAACCTTAAGTTTTAAGATATATGTAATTATCAAACTATTGTAGTGTATTCTGATTTACTGTAATGTATTTCGGTTTGGTAGTCAATTTCAAAAACCAGAATTGAGTACCTACCTAGTCGAATGATGTTAAACCGTGACTTTCTTTGTAAAGACAAGGATAACCAATATTTAGCATGCAACAGAATTTTGTTACTTTTACTGAACCTTATAAGATCTATAACTACCTACCTCCATAGTAAATGTGTATAAACAAACCTTTCTCAAGTTTGAATACGTGTACCTACTAGCGCAAACATTCCTTTTCCTATTTGAGTCTAATCTACTAAACCTCCCCCGCCATTTTCCTCAAGATCGAGGCCCCTTTAATTTCCGAGGCTGATCCAACAACCTCCGCTAACTTTGTCCCCGGACAATCCCAACTTAGGTGCAGATAATCCGGTTGTAAATCACCCACCTTTCTTGATTGCATGAGTTGAGGAGACCGGAGGAGACGAACTGTGATATATCGCCGTCTATTCATCTTCTATTTTTAAACTGAATCGTCGGTCGATCATGCCGCGAATTCAATTTATAGTGATTGGATCGTTCCGATAAAGTGTTTTGCGAAAATACTTGCCTGCCTTTATTTTGCGTAAATAACCAGAATATACATTTATTGTAGGTATTTTACCAAGGAACAATAATAGAGATTGTAAATGCCAATATCATACAAATCAAGTTTGAGCGGCTCCACTGCCCCGTCAACATGACATCTCTAACCTCTGTTATTGTTCTGTGGTAGGTACTTTCTAAACGTTCAGACATTTTAATTAAGTATCACAAGAAAAAAGCGCGGGAAACGTTCGATTTGACGGACGTGTATTTTTTGGTTTTGTGATTAAAAATAATTTTCTCGGTGTAAGGATCGGTTTTTTGCATATTATTGTGTAAGAATAGTTGAGTGTGAGGATGGAGCGACCAGAAGATCCTGGCGGAGGGGTAGTTCCGGAAGCGGGTTATTTTATATCAGTGTCAAATGAGAATGAAGGTATTGGTGGTGACTCCACTATGGACACAGATGGTTCAAAAGTTTCTGAAACTAAAAGAAATAGAAAGCGACGTACCATGCGCACAATTTGCAAAAATTGTAATCGCAAGAGAAGGAGACATACAGACTCTTCAATAATTAAGGAAACTGATTGTCATTGTAATATAGAAGAGAAGAAGTCTTCTCCTCACAGCGCTGCAATTGTTGCAGATAATGCGAAGCTTGGTACATCCTCACATAATAGTAATATAACAAACACGAAAGACCAAGGCAAAAGTGACTCTCAATTCACCCCTGTTGGTAGAAGTCTTTATACATCTACTGACGTAGCCCCATATGTGGTTCATATAATAAAAGAACAAACTTTGCCAAATGACTCTACCACTCTTCATCCAGTTACATTTGGCAGAATTCTTAAGACCAATGATATTAAAAATATTATTAATGGTAGTCTGAAAAGGATTGGAAGAAATAGGCTGTCTTTGTCTTTCTCTGACCTCAATGATGCTAACTCCTTCATCGATAATAGCAGTCTTGCTACACACAAACTGAAGGCTTTCATACCTTCTTTTAATGTGACTCGTTTGGGCCTGGTGAGGGGTATTCCTGTCGACTGGTCATCAGAAGAGGTCTTGGAGAACATTTCTGTGCCTGTAGGTTGTGGGAAAATTCTAAAAATTAGACGACTTAAAAGGAAAATCACAGTAAATGGCTCTAGTAGTTTTATTGACACGGAAACAGTGGTTTTAACATTTGATGGGCAAATTCTGCCGAAAAGAGTTTTTATGTGTTACACTGCTTTACCAGTGGACTTATATATCTATCCGACAATACAGTGCTATAACTGCTGTAGGTATGGCCATGTAAAAGTCCAATGCCGATCCAAACCAAGGTGCTATAAGTGTGGCCAGGGACACTCTGGTGACAGTTGTGATGTTGATGAGGAGTCCACCTCTTGTTGCTTATGTAATGGTTCTCATTTTGCTATTAACAAAAAATGCCCAGAATTTGAACGACAAAAAAATATTAAACTGGCAATGGCTCAAAGCTGCGTTACATATTCTGAAGCATCTAAATTCCACCCAGCAGTATCCAAGTCATATGCTGATGTTTTAAGTTCTCCGTCTAGTAGACCATTTAATATCAATTCCGTTAGTCAGTTGGCTAAATCAGGTTCAAACCAGCTCTCATCTTCATATAAAAAAACTGTTTTTCTTAAACCACGTTCCCCTCCAAGGTCCAGTGGTAAAGGATTTGATCGCGTTGCTCATGATGCCTTGGTGAAGGATTATAATATTCCAGCACCATCTAATGGTTGTGCACTACCAAAAGATGACAACACTTCTAAACTGTCAGTGACAGATATAATAATAGCACTGATTAAATCTCTATGTAATTCTAATGAACCGTCCAACGTTGCCACTTTAATACATGAATTTTCAAAGATTACTCAACCCAATTATGGATCAGCGGCCCAACAAGGTGATCCAATGGAATTGCCGCAGCATTACCAGTAAGAAAAGTGATCTTATACATATACTAAATAAATACAATTCATTTATAGTTGCCCTTCAGGAGACATGGCTGAAGCCAGGGTTCCTCTTTAAGATCCCTGGATATGCTTGTCTCCGGGAGGATAGGTCAGATGGGTATGGCGGTGTTGCTCTGCTCATTAAACACCCACTGTCTTTTGTACATATTCCTATCTCTTCTCACAATAATGGTTTTTCCATTATTGCTGCTTCTGTAAATAATATCTGTTTTGTTTCTGTATATATACCTGAACCTTCTTCTGTTATTTTTAGGGAAATTAGTTCCATTTTGTCAACATTGCCTAGACCTTTCTTGGTTTTAGGGGATTTTAATGCTCAGCACTCCTCATGGGGTAGTTCTCGATGCAATAGTGCTGGAGATGAGGTTATAGAAATTCTGGACTCTCACAATCTGTGTATCTTGAATACTGGAGATGCTACTAGGCGCACAGCGCCTCATGAGAACACTAGTGCTCCTGATTTGTCCATTTGTACACCGAATTTAGCTGTGTCTTTGAGTTGGGAACCATTGACTTCATCCTTTGGTAGCGATCATTTTCCAATTTTAATATCTCTTCCTTGTAATAGTAATTTAAATCAGTCTCGTAAATATTCTTCTCGTTTAAAATATAATCTGAATGATGCCGATTGGACTTTGTTTAGAGATCGTTTTGATATTAAAGTTTCCAAACTTCCCGACCTAACTGACAGTAACGAAGTCTTATGCGCTAACGCCATAACTTCAGCTTTTATTGAAACTGCGGATGAAATATTCCCAATCAAAAATAAAGTCTCTGGTTTTATTCCGTCTCCGCCATGGTGGGACAGAGATTGTTCAGAGGCAATCAAGAATAGAAAAGAAGCGGAAAAAAACTATTGCGAGAGCATGACAACTGAAAATTTTGATAATTTATTGCTTGTATCTTCTAATACGCGGAAATTATTGAAAAAGAAAAAGCTTGAGGGCTGGCACAATTTTTGTTTATCAATTTCTCCGGACATACGGCCTTCACTTGTTTGGCGTAACATTAAAAGATTTAGGTCAGCGTTTAAAGAGTCAATTCCAAATTCACTTCCTTCTTCATTAGCCAATCAGTTTTTAGATAAATTGGCTCCTCCTTTTGTTCCTGAGGAAATTATACAAAAATCTTCTCTTCCAGCCTCAATCGTAAACTGCCAAACCGGACTTAATTCTCAATTTACATTGACTGAATTACAAGGCGTTGTAAAAAATGTTAAGGACTCCGCTCCAGGAAATGATGGAATCCCGTATTCATTCTTTTCATGTTTAAGTGAATCTTCTTTAACTTATTTTCTCAATCTTATTAATTCCATGATGATTACAGGTAATATTCCTACGTCCTGGAAATCCCAAATTGTTTTGCCTATATTGAAACCTGGTAAACCGTTATCAGAAGCCTCTTCGTATCGTCCCATAGCTCTATCATCCGTTTTATTAAAAATTGCAGAACATTTAGTAAAAAACCGTTTAGAATGGTATGTTGAGTCAAAAGGCGTATTGGCCGATAGCCAGTATGGCTTCAGAAGAGGCAGGAGTGTCACTGATAGCATCGCCATATTTACTACGGATATTAGGATCGCGTTCTCGACTAACAAAGCTGTAGTCTCAGCTTTCTTGGACATTACATCGGCTTATGATAATGTGGTGTTGTCTGTACTTAAAAAGAAGCTTCAGAATATAGAGGTACCGGTAATGCTGTCTAATTTCATAATGAACATTCTTTCAGAACGGTCTATAGAATTATCTTCAGATGATCCACCTGTCACTCGATTTGTATGGAAAGGTCTTCCGCAAGGGTCTGTTTTAAGTCCCATACTTTATAATATATATACGTTCGACCTAGAATCTTCTCTTAATGGGCACGTCAGAATTCTCCAGTATGCTGATGATCTGCTTTTGTACTTATCTCATCAATCTATTCAAGATGCATGTGCATCCATAACTACTGCCTTGTCGTTGCTTAAAGCATGGCTGAGCAATAACGGTCTAGACCTATCTAGTTCTAAGAGCACCGCTGTACTTTTCTCCAGAAGGCGAATGCCTCCTCCAATTAATGTTTATTATGATGGTATTGCCATTCCTGTTAAGGACCAAGCAAAATTTTTAGGTGTCATTTTGGATTCTAAGCTAACAGGCCTCCCTCATTGCAATTATATTGTGAACAGGTGTGAAAGTCTGTTAAATATGCTACGCTGCCTATCTGGTGTTTGGTGGGGGGCCCATCCATTCTCCTTAAAACTTCTATATAATGCTATAATAAGAAGTGTCCTTGATTATGGGACCTTCTTGTTAGAACCGGGGAGTGTTGCTGGTCTTAAGATGTTGGACAAAATTCAATCTAAGGCTCTTAGAATAATATCAGGCGCTATGAGATCTAGCCCTATTAATGCTCTGCAGGTAGAATGTGGTGATCCACCTCTACAACTTCGACGGCAATATTTGTCTGATAAATTCTTATTCCGTTCTATTCAATTTCAGGGTCATGTTCTTCATGAAAAACTTACTTGTTTATTAGACCAGATAGAAACTTCTAACTATTGGACTCATAAATCTCCACCATGCTTAGTAATTAGTTTTAAAAAGTTTTTATCTTTACAAGCACCAACACACCGATCATCATATTTTCCTTTATTTAATGCTGATTATAACTCTTTAATTATTTCCCCCAATATTCACCTTAATTTAAACATTGATCGTAATGATCAACATGCCAATGTATATTTTAATTCTGCTGCAAATCAAAATTGGCAAGACTGGCATCATATTTACACAGATGCTTCTAAACACTCTCCATCAGGTTGTGTTGGTGTTGGAGTGTTCCATTCTCAATATAGGATAGTTCAAAAGGTTAAGTTTCCTCCGGAAACATCCGTCTTTACTGGTGAATGTTTTGGCCTATATAAAGCAGTGGAATATGCTCTTCTCGCTAATCTAGACAGGTCTGTGATATGTACAGATTCTATGAGTGCATTGCAAGCATTGATAAAATATCCTCTTAAATCGAAGCCTATATTTCCAGTTATTATAGAAATTCGTGAATTACTTCAACGATGTTCGTTGAGGGGACTTCGTATTTCGTTTGCATGGATCCCAAGTCACTGTGGCATCAAAGGGAACGAAAAGGCTGATCAACTAGCCAATGAGGCTGTGCTATCTGGCGATTTATTTCCGTATAAAAACTTTTGTCATGACCTGGCAAATCTTCCAAAATCCTTTCTTTATGCGTCCTGGGAAGAAAATTGGGCGTCAAGCGCTCAATATAAAGGTAAATACTATCACCAAATACAACCTCTGATTCCCACTAAGCCTTGGTTTTTCAAAGAAAAGTTCTCAAAGTCTGTCACATCAACTCTTATACGTATGAGGTTGGGGCACAATTGTTCTCCAGCACACCTTGCCAAACTTCGCATTGTCGACAACGCAATTTGTGAGTGTGGCACTGACATTGGCGATGTCAATCATATTTTGTTTGCCTGCCCGCTTTATGATCACTCATCACTATTTGATTCTCTTATTCTTATTAATATTCCTTTACCTACCTGCTTCCGTTCCTAATTTATACTCAATATTCCGGATATTTTCAAGATTCTAGCAACCTATATATCAGAAAACCAGATAAAACTCTAGCTTTCCTCTGTACACGATCCTTACCCGATTCCTAAATTCCCGATTCCAAATTATTAATTATATACTTACAACGTTTCCCCAACTTGTGTGTGGCAAATGACACAAAGTGTCTAGACCATGTGAAAAAAAAAAAAAAAAAAAAGTATCACAACTTACAAAAGGATTTCGATTGAAACTCCATTGACAAATTCCTTTTGTGTTACAGATTTAAGGTAATTCGTCAGTTTACATTTATCATACTCAAAATCTGAACTATTAAGGAGATAATAAATCAAGACAAAAATAAATAGTTCATTTTAATTATTAAGTACCTACCTATCAAAGAATTATACATAATATCTAAGTCGGAATACTTTCAGCGTATGATAGTTTTGTTACTTTTCTTACCGCAAAGTAAGTAGATCGGCGACCGCCTCTAATCTATGTTAGCTGTAAAGAAAACCAAACACAACTGAGAAGAAAAGAAAGTTAGAATAGTAGCAGTACAAATGGGATATATCTATCTATCCAATCATATTGTGTAGCAGTGACTATGCCTCGAGCGATGGGCGGTTCGTCCACAGATAAAGCGACTTCAATGAAAGGATGATTCGATATGATCTCTCCAAACAATCTTGCGAAAATACGGATAGCCACGGAGATCTACTATCCTACTATAAATATTATGACGTAGGTAAAAGGTTTCGGGACTTTAGCATAATCCAGGCAGTAAATAAATATGGGCCAATCCCTGGGATAAAGCGAAAGAATATGAATAAACTCAGTATAAACAGTAACTTTTTGATACGATCCGAGCCACACACGTACCTAGTGTGCAACTTAAAAGGCAAGAGGTCTTTTGAACGTGAAAGACGAGAGAGCTCTCGTTTTCACGTTGTGTCGTATTGGATCTCTCTTGTATGTATCTCTTGTATCACACCTAGTCTCGTATTGGATTTCTCTTGTATCGGAACTGTTGTTCCCAGGCTGATTCATCGAACTAAGAGTAGAGTTTGGTACAGTTTTAGAATTCTGTGGTAACGTACAGTATTTTTGACGTATAGTATTTGAATATTTATTCCGTGATTTGAATATTGTCACGAGTCGTGTCGCAGAGGTTTCAGAGGGGGAGAGGCGAGTTAGCGGGCGGGTGAAGTGACAATATTCAGATACATTGTTACAGTCGTAAAGATTGGCGCGTAATATATATCGTAATTACTTTAGGAGGTACAGTCGACATCAGATCAATGGTAACACTTGCAGTACGATTTCAAGTCTTACGACGCAAATAATAAGAACTGTCAAAAGTAAAAAGTGTTACCATTGATCTGCTGTCGACTGTACCTATATGGAGTTTCGCCCTTTGTCCACATCAGGTCGCAAGGAATATACACCTATTACCTATAGCAAGAAATAAATATAAAATTAAGTAGTAATTAAGCTTATTTTAGAGGTAATATACAAGGTGTAAATTAAGGTATAAATAAACCGAAAGAGGAGTTAAGTTTTGGGATATAGGTTATTATTAACATTCCATTGTTATATTTTGTTGTTGGGCAAACATAGCAGCACTGCTAGTAATGAGGGCCAGGCCTGCCAAGGATCTGGCGGCTTTACCCTTTATGTTTTTTGGGTTATACGTGATGGACGTGAGGAGATTTACATTTTATCTACTATTGTTGCAAATGTAAAATGTATCTACTAGAAAATCTAAGGAATGTAATATTCTTGGAATTGGTGTTTATTTAGGGATTTAGGCAGATATAATAATAATAAATATTGATTTATTATTCAAATAGAATGACCTATTATGGTTCTAAGTTAGTAGGTAGGTAGTCAAAATCGTGAAGTATAAGGAATGACCGGCCCCGGCCGGCTTCTAGGGGCCTGCGAATTTTTCTCCTCACGATCAAAGTGCTACCTAATGTTGCTATGATTATGTTAAATAGATAAGTATTGTAATATAGGTAAGTATTACAAGTAAACAACCATATTTCCTCCAGATACCTATGCACTGAAAATAAATTTAATTTTGTATATCGTTTGACGTCGTTTGGGAAAACTGTAAGCGCTTTTCCTGCTCGCTAAGTGAGCGCTCACTCGTGCATGACTCTTAGGTACTTGCTTGCTTGCTCGGTCGGTACCTTAAGTGGAAATAACGACTCATATGAAAACTGGATTTCTAGCACAAATTGTTAAAGGTACCTATTGTAAAATATCCGTTACGGAATTTTTTACTCGTAGTTAGATATATTTACTTTAAGAAAACGGTTGTTAGATGAGTCCCTTTGTGTCGATTATATTATCATGTTTAATGGCGACTCAAATAAATAAACTTACATAGGTAGAGTAGAGGACGTTTGTTCACTGGGAACCTCAGATCAAGAACCTACTGAGAACGTTAGATATTTATTTTTAGTTAAGGCTTCGTATGCGCGTATCTTCAGTTTAAAAAAATATATATATAGCAATCTTGGGGTATCTATTTAGAGACTGATGAATACACGATTGGACAAACTTATCTCGATAGAAAAAATCGCAAACATGTCTTTTAAAATGAAAATTATATCTAAACCGAAATAGTTATTCATACAAAATATATATCAAAATGTAGGGTAGTCGACACGCACATGTCAATACCTATCGACATTTTGTTGCACCCTGTAGAACAAAAAACAACCAAAGATATACCTAACCGTGTTAATAAGACAATCCAATGCCAGAAAAATGGCAATAAAAAATAATACCTCGAAGCTGGCCATTTACAAGAAAAAAATATAGGAAATGAACTTGTCAAATTCTTCCAAAATTTCAGATTGCATTTACAATAAAATACTGTTTTGTCATGGTTAAATAAATCATTTTAAGCATAATCTAGCAATAATATTTAATGAATTTTATTATTTACATATTTTTATAAAACCTAGAAGTATGAACGACTTCTCGAATTTAGAGAAAGCCATAGTTCGTGAGCTGTCGTGCCGTTTGTGCCTGTGCACTGACGTGGTGAAACTGAAGCCGCTCAGCGCGGAGGTCAAGAGGAAACTCAAGAAGCTCTTCGATATTGTTGTAAGACTATCTATCATTCCATCCATTACTTAATCAAATACACCGTTTTGTTGACAACGCCCTACTTGAATTTCCTTGAGCAGCCTCAAGGTCGATTACAAATTAATAAAATCTACAGAGCTTTATAATAGAACACTCCGCTTTCATTAAAACTGAGTCGAAATATTGTACTGTCTTACTCTTCACAGGTTCGTACCGATGATAATCTTCCAAAAGCAATATGCCACGAATGTCTACTACAAGTGGGCGCCATGCATCTTTACGCGGTCAAAGTGGAAAAAACCCAAAAATTCCTCGACTTCCACAGGATGAAATCCATTGACGAAAAAAGAGATCTCCAACCACAACTCGATCATAAACAACACCCAATCATTGCTACTTTATCGATGCAAAACTTACAAGAGGAGAAGAAAGCAATGGTCCTGCAAAAACCGAAAATCCTCCCTACGCAATCAGAATACCAACAGGGAGATTCAAAGTCGCCGAAACCCAGAACCGGCAAAAAACGAACATCAATAGACATGAAGTTTATGGAAGCCATGCCATTAGAAGAATTCGCAAAGGCAGAAAAAGTAGACAAGGCATTGTTAAACAGCACCAATTCTATGAAGTTAGAGAATAAAGAACACGTTAAAAAGGAAGCGCATAGAAACAAAATAGAAGTAGAAGATTTAGATAGCAATGTTTTAGACCCTATAGTGTTAATAGATGGCAGGCCAGCGAAGCAGGGGCCGCCTCTGGATAAACAGATAACTTTATTTTATAAGATGGAGTGCTGTATCTGTCACGAGAACGGGTTCCACTTCAGATCGCTGATGCGGCATTACAAGGACAGACACGGAGTACCAGGCTACGTGACTTGCTGCGATAAGAAATTCCACTACTTCTACCCGAAAAAAATAATCGAACATATGGCTTACCATCTTCAACCAAACATATTCATGTAAGATTTTCGACCACTTATTATTGTCCTACACGAATTAGATACCAAATTGATTATGGAGGTAGAAAATAGTAAACATAAATAAATAAACTATGATACCCTGTGTTAAGCCGACATGGCCGAGACAATGACGAACACGTAACACGAAATCGTAAATCGAACCCCACGTAAAGAAAGTAGCTAAACTATAAACTACCAGGAGTTCATATGCATTTAGAGATCTATGATAAGACAGATATTGATGTTTGATACAGGTGTCCAAGCTGCCACACGAACTTCCAAACGTCGCAAGAGCTGATGGAGCACCAGAGTAACGGTGGTCGCTCTGAAGGCAAGATATTCTGTCCGCGATGCAACGATCGCTACCCTACCTACCATGAACTCGGCCAACACATCATCACGCATCGCGCAGACAAGATGCAATGTGATTATTGTGGCAAACAGTACGTAATCAGAATTACAAAAATACTTGTGTGTAGATTATACTTCTCATAAATATTAGAGTCGGTGTCATTCAAAAAAATTAGGTGGATTTCCCCATATCATGGTTCAGGGTGTGTCACATGTGAATATGTGACCAATGCTCAATTGGTAACGGATAGATGTAAAAAGAACAAAATATCTGACCAATATTTTCCAAATTCCGTTCAAATAAGTAAACTGCGTTTCTTTGATTTGCAGATTGAAGCATCACCATCGCAAAAAGACAATAAACCACATGGAAGATATCATATTGTGTTCCCAATGTATACGTACACTGAAAAATATAGAAAAACAAGAAAAAGACATCGTAAGTATTCCCCATACGACATCTAAACTAAACTGATAATCTAAACTATTTTCAAATATGCACGAGTTGTTTGTATATTGATCCATAATCCTAAATGACTATTTGCGTGTTTAATCACAGAAAGAAAGGATAAAGGCTAAAGTCCACAACGACACCGTAACACTGCAGAAATATCAGAAATTCAGACAAGCCATGGGACTATCAGGCGATGAAGACACCTCCACAGAATGAGATTGAAGATGCTTAAATTCGTGAAAAAAATTGCCAAGTTTTAAAGAAATTCAGATAAATGTATAAGAAACAAATGTATTTACCTACTTATGTAACGTAAATTGGCCGATGCACACGCATACGTACCTTACCTATGCAGTCGAAAACAGAGAACTACTTGACCTGACCGAATTTATTTAGGGTTACTTGCAATATCGAGATAACCGTAGCCCTAACATTTTCTCAGGTTTATTTAAGTGGTTACTTAAGTACTTCCAGAACGTAGAGAGAATTCCATACAGTTTGCTCGGGTTAAGTCGCCGACACTAGAAAATTATCCTTATATTACACTGATTATTAGTACCGAGTATCAGTTAAAAAAATTTAAAAATCGGTCGAGTGCATATTGAGGAAATCTTAAATGACTCTGTACTGTCCTTTGTGTTACTACGTACGGACGACAGCAGATCAATGGTAACACTTGCAATACGATTTTAAATCTTACGACGAAGATAATAAGAACGGTCCAAAGTGTTACACTTGAACTGCTGTTAGCTGTACTAACGGTGTAAATGGTGGGAGTCAGTATGTAGACATCTCAGGGCATTAACTGCAACTCTTCTGGAAGGAAGGAGTAGTAGGTGTTTATCAGCGAAGGTGACTATACTTAACATTATTTGCCCCGCCGGCTTGTTCGTCGTTCCTTAATATAAAAATAATATTATATATTTTTGTAGTAATTTATTGGAGATCTAAAATTGTAAAACCATAATTCAATTTCAATCTAGCCTCCTTTTCTTGACGAGCGATCCCAGGAGATCTGAAATGGCGGGCAAGTTGTTTGTCTGATCGTTGGCGCCCGTGTTCAGATTCGACAGTGGAAGGTTCAGCTGGTTGGACGAATTCTTTTGGCCCTTCATGTTTCTGTGCTGTGGGAAGCTTGGCATCAGTTTCGGGTCACACGCTGTAACAAAAGCAAATAAATGCAGATGCCGAAGTATTTTAATGCGCGTCCAAGGGCCCGAGAGCATTAAACGAATTTTACGTATGTTGTAAGTTGGTGTACGAACAACAGCAGATCAATGGTAACACTTGCAGTACAATTTTAACTCTTACGATGCAGATAATAAGAACGGTCCAAAGTGTTACTTGATCTGCTGTTAGCTGTACCATGAGATAAACGCAGTTCTATGATAATCTGTAAAATCAATTTGCTCTATTGCCGTTCTTAAAACGATGAAATGATATTATGAGATGGCACGTTGAACAGAGATGTCGCTATGCAAACGCGATAGTACTGTCACGCACGTCATTTCAGGATATCATAGTTTTGACAACAGTAATAGCCCCACATGAGCCCCACTAAATTCCGTTGCGTTTCTTTAAAAAAAACGGTTCAGTACATTATTATAATTAGACACTATTTTTGTAGAAATGCGACTAAAAATTAAAATAACAGATGTATGTATAATTGTCCATCAACGTGCTAATGGTTCGTAAACGACGACGTTTTTATCTTGGAAAAAATATCTACCATCACTATTGTCTTCGCATTTAAAGATAATATCTTACTTCTAAAACATACTAAGCAATACAGAAAATGTCTTATAAACATCAAAGATACATACGTAACGGCTGCTCCTTGAAGTAGGAGCTTTGGAGACACTCCTCAGCCGTAGCGCGCTTGTTCGGGTCGTACATGAAGAGGAAGTTCAGGAGTCGCAGGCCAGCCGCCGACAGCCACGGGAACCGCTGCTTTAAGTTGTTATACGGCTGCTGCTTCAAGGTGAAGTTTTGCAGAGCCGGCAAGGCGCTGAACTCTGGCCATATGGCGTCTGACGGAGTGCCTGGGACAATACAATAATTGTGATGAGAAAGATGATGGAACCTGCAGGGTGCCTACGAAGGTTGGTGATAATTATGGCAATCTGCACTCTCGACAACGCGCCATAGACGATATACCTACATTACTACATTTCGTTGTCGTTTGTTAAAACTTGCAAAATATTACAGTAATGTAATGTATAGCGTCTATGTGTCAAATTGAAAACGATTACGAAAACAGTATAATTCGCCGTTATTGCCCTAGTACTTTTGATGTACCATTCGTGTAAATTCCTGAGCCATGATATTCTTCTTCTAACTTGCCTTCCTCTGCTCTGGATCTTTCCTTGAAGAATCAGTGATAGAAGATTGAACATTGAGCGAGCCATATGAAAAGCTGGTGTCTGTCGCGGCGGCGCGGCGTGGGGTGGGGAGTGGGGTGGCCAACACATTGTTTAAGCTAAGTATAAATTTGGCTTTGGGCAAATAAGTACATTTATATTACCTACTACCAGGAGTAGTGTCGGTGACTAACCTAGTAAATCCACAATAAGCTCCAGTTGTTCAATCTCAGATCTGCCCGGCAACAACGGCTTGTTGGCCAGCAGTTCTCCCAGGATGCAGCCCGCGGCCCACATGTCCAGAGCGGGTGTCTGTTTAGGCGACTGCAGGAGGAGTTCGGGTGCTCGGTACCAGAGGGTGACTACGCGAGGTGTGGCGCAGCGCGCAGGAGCGCCCAGCCAACGGGCCAGCCCGAAGTCAGCTGCGTTAAAAAAGAATGATTGATGACATACCACCACTGGTTAGCATTTCCTATTAAGTCAATGCTGGTTATGTTACCTTTTAGGTTTCAAAATTAATTTCAAAGCTAGGGTATACAGGCAGATAAGTGGCGGGTACAGTGCAGGACCGGCACGACTGGCGTGTTCTCGTTTCGGAGGCCGAGACCCATTTCAGGTCATTGAGCTAGCGGAGTAAGTAGGTAGGGTATTCAATACCTTTTATTATAATAATATTTCTTTTTTATGTCTCCACTGTTCACAGTATAACACAGGCCTTCCATCACATGGAGGATGATCCACCACACATGCGCATTGCGCAGTATGGGTTGTTGGGGCACATAACTAAGATTTTTATTTTTATTTTTTTGTCAGGTATTCAGATTTGCTCACGTTTTTCGACACCATTGAATTTAATAATATAGATTATACCTACATCATAGGTATTATGAGGATAAATAACACTGGTAAAGCAAATGTAACCTTGAAATCTAGATTCCCTCTTATCCTTTATGCTGTTATTCATAAACCTAGTTAAACCCCCCTTCCATTAAACCGAGTTGTTGTACCCTTTCACACTTCTTTAAAAACGTTTGGTAGAAAGGGACAGAAGGCCTAAACGGAGGAATAACCTTAAATCACGTTTATGGATACGCGCTTTAGAGATCAGAATGAGTGGACACATAGTGCCACCCGAGGATATCAAGACTCTCTCACCCAAGTGCATTGTACGGTTCCTGAGCGACGTTGGCCTTGGGAGCGAGATATAAGAGCTCGGTGCGCGGCCACAATAGACCATTGAGGTCGCAGTGACCCTTGGGCGTGTACCAACACCGTGATACCAAATAATAATAAATAGAGATCAGAATGCAATGTATGTTACATACATTGCTAAATAAAGATAAAGAGATGCAATTTTACCTATTTTGACACATCCTTTGTCAGTAAGCAGCAAGTTGGAGACCTTCAAGTCTCTATGCACAATGAAGTTGGAATGTAGGTACTTGAGTCCCTTCAACACTTGCAGCATCAGGCATTTCACCTGGGACTCGGTGAACGGCGATGACATGTTGTCGAGCAGAGACGCCAGGTCTTGCTCACAGTATTCCATTGAGAGGAAAATGCTGCAACAGGAGGATTTCTATGAAATGATTCCTTTAAAATTTATTTGTCTAACATAAACAATACCTACATTATAAAGGAAAAAAACAGGTGAGGAGCGAATATTCCCTAGGCTTGTGTGACACAAGTAGATAAATCGCTGTAGATACTAGTCCATGTATTAGGCTCGAGTTCTAGCTTAACCAATGCTGGCAGCAGTCATCTGAGATCTTGCATATATGTTGTTCACACTGAGTGAAACCAGTGCAGTATAGGTGTACACAATGTTTCAAGTATACTACTAGGCACTACCATAAAGACACAAAAGATAGATGCTAAACTGGCCTCCCAATAGAGGCTAATTGCAAGATTAAAAACAAAATCAATCATCTAACCTCTCCAATGATCGGCCTACCAGCACCTCTTTCAGCTGGACAATATTCTCATGTCGACATGCCATCAACACCTGAATCTCACGGAGACCGCTCAATGGAAGTCCATCTTTCTCCACATCCATTCGGACCTTCTTGAGGGCTACAATGTTGCCATTTAATTTGTCTTTTGCTCTATCTGAAAGAAAACAAAAATACTGATATTTTACTAGCTTCTACTATATCATAAGCACTGCCTGAGGATTCTCACATTCTACTCATGTATTTTTGCTGTAGTAAGAGGATCTAAAAAAATATGACAACACAATTTCAGATGCAAAGTTAAGGATATATAATTTAGGAAACTTACAGACTATGCCATAAGTGCCTTCTCCGATACGATTCAGTTTCTCAAATTCTCCAACAAACCTGCACCGACCCAGCTGAAAGGAAAATTAACATTTTACAGATGTGAATTTTAAATAGTTAATAATTATTTTACATGATTGGGCGGATCCTCAACCAGAACAAGGCATAACCAACTGTGTTTCTAGAACCCCTTGCCATCTCTAGGCTAGTATATCGTTATAGTTTTCGCATACAAGTTATTATAGGTTATGTTTACTTACAATATCTTTTTCTGGTATTTCCATTGTTTTACCCGTTCTAAAGGATATAAGAACACCTTTACGTGCCGCTGGCCCCGTTGGGTCTGCAACATCTGGATTTGATGGCTTTTCCGAATCTAAAACAATGAATTTCATTAGGGTTTTTTGCATTATTCGGTTTAGACTTTTTGAAAAGATTGTTACATACTTTGAGACATTGCCGTTATCAGTATGTTTGGATGGAAGGAAAGGAAGCTTCTTCTATTATTATAATTCAATATATTTATTGATTTTCAACTAAATTCAATTCCAGTTCCAGATTCCCGAACAAAACAAACACATTTTATTTATTTTTTTATATACGAACGGGGTGCAAAGCATTTTTGGCCTTTTTTATCTCAGTGTGGCTGACAATAAATTTATATTTCCCACTGTACCGGCCGGCCGGCCCAATAATGGACTCAATGGCATGGAAGTGTCATTGCGTAAACAATAATTTATTTAGTTTAATTTAAGCTTTGTTGCCTAGACAAATGAGTGTTTTCTGTTAAGTTATTTTCACTTTTCGTACGGTAACCGTCGTGGGGGTGCTCTGTGGGGTAACCGTAATCGCGAAGTTCGTGGTCGTCCTTATCTTCAATGACGTTTCGTATGTAGTAGGTAGGTAATGGAATAACCCTAAGAACCGTAGATAGAGAAGCCTATAGATGGAGTGTGGTTTCTGTCTCGCTCTCGAGTGACAAGAACAACATAATATGGATATCGTAAGCGTGAGAGAGAAAGATTCATATATCTTCTGTCCTTATCGGCGTAGCCAGTTTTACGTTATTAAAACTAACTGTCACCGGCACCAAAATGACAGTTCGTGTTTACGTTGTTGTAAATTATGATAAATTATTGTTTTAGCAGCATTTTATGTGTTGGATCTCGTGTTTGTAGTCATATATTAGATCGAAACATATTGTCCTTATTATATCATCATTGCTGAGGGGGTTTGTTGTGTACAGGAGTGTAAAAATAGATGAGAACGCAAGGATCCAAATATTTCGTTTCATAGGTCAGTATTTTCCATTCCTTAACTTTCTATGTTTTAAAACGTACGGTACATAGTTTATACATAATCAACACGTTGCAACGCGTTGTAATTTTGCTTGAAAACAGTGCCTAAATATCAAAATAACATCGAAAAGTATTTTGTAAAATGTATGACATAAAATTCAGTGTTGTCAACAGTGTTGGTAAAAAATTCCCCAAAAAATATTTTGTTCCACAATATATGTATGGGAATTACAGTACTATTTAGCTAGCCCTAATTTTAAATACCTAGTCTAATTCATTAGATACTAGATCACTTACTTTGTGCAAAAGGATTGATTCACTCGATTGTCATGATTAGAGTTCCATACTTCAATAGGAAACAAAGGAACCCTTATAGGAAGGGACACTTTGTTGTCCGTCTGTCTGTCCGGTCGTCTGTCTGTATGTATAAGACCTTTTGCTCTGAAACGCGTGGACGTACAGTCGAAGACAGAGATAAGTATACAGGGGGCCTCAATAAGGTTGAGATTTGCTCCAGAACTACTGGACCGAATTGAATAATTCTTTTACAGTACACAGTTTTAACTTTTATCTATCCAACAGTGAAAGAATTATTGCAATAGGTCAAGTAGTTTTTGAGATAATCTCAACCTTAAAAACTCTCCTGTACGCCTTTCTCTGTGTTCCACCATACTTATTAAATTGACTTTCATTAAAAATTTTGTTACAGCATCCAAGCAATGGATTATAAAAATAGCAATGGGTTTGCTGTCACTGTCAGATACACTAATTGGCGGAAATGAACAAATCACACTTTCAAAATACGACTTTTTCGAAAATTACATACCTATTATTTATATGCCTAAATATAGTTTTACCAAAAACATATCCAATGCATTTTTTATGCATATTCATATCTATAATTTATAATTTTATTGTGAAAAATACCCTTAATGTTTGGTAATAGTTTTTCCTAGGCAACACCTGGCTGCCAGAAAGAAAGGGTAAATGTGGTTACGCGGGGACTCCGTCTATAGGATAATCTGTCTACGCTAAGAACCAAACCAATAACGGATAGCTGGGGGCCGAGCCGCGTCGATTTTTTGTAAACGTCAAAATAGGCGTGGAGAACTTCTAGGATTGGTAGCACGGTGGATTTTAGGAAAGCGCCTAATATGTTGCTAGTGTAAGAAATAATTAGTCACAAATTGTCAAGACGTATTCAACAAAAACAGAGAAATCAAACAAACTCGTATTAAAATCTAGTGTACAAATATTTGTAGTGCACCGTAATGATATATTTGAGTATAATTGCCGTAGAAACAGATTGAAAAACATTAAATTAGAAATTCGCCATTATTTTTACTGTCAACACTCCGATGTTTCAAATCTTTTCGTTACGGTTTACGCAGCAATATACCCAATAAAACTATGATATATAACAATCGAAAGATGTAACGTGAAATGAAACGTATGAATACTATCTATGGATTCGACCAAAGATAATATGACAGGGAGTCGACACTTCAAAAGAAACAATTTTTTCTATAATCTTACGTTCTACCATAATAACAACCATGAATTCGCTGTTATTATGTTGGCCCTCCCCTTGTAAAACGACATATAATTCTAATTTATAATCTATATGGACTATGTCATTTTGTTTTGGTTGTCTTATTTGTGATTGTCTCCATGACAACTAGTAGTACGCTGCTTTAACGTAGTTCGTATATCCTCTTTGGCAGCACTTGAGCGCCTATTTTTGGGCGACGCGGCTACCAATTTTGAAAACGCTAACGCTAGCAAAACGTCAAAAAACCTCCACCCGGCTAGCTTTGACAGGACTTGAGCGCCTAAAAAAGACGACGCGGCTCGGGCCCCTGGGGGCCGAGCCGCGTCGATTTTTTGTAAACGTCAAAATAGGCGTGGATAACTTCTAGGATTGGTAGCACGGTGGATTTTAGGAAAGCGCCTAATATGTTGCTAGTGTAAGAAATAATTAGTCACAAATTGTCAAGACGTTTTCAACAAAAACAGAGAAATCAAACAAACTCGTATTAAAATCTAGTGTACAAATATTTGTAGTGCACCGTAATGATATATTTGAGTATAATTGACGTAGAAACAGATTGAAAAACATTAAATTAGAAATTCGCCATTATTTTTACTGTCAACACTCCGATGTTTCAAATCTTTTCGTTACGGTTTACGCAGAAATATACCAAATAAAACTATGATATATAACAATCGAAATAATAACGTGAAATGAAACGTATGAATACTATCTATGGATTCGACCAAAGATAATATGACAGGGAGTCGACACTTCAAAAGAAACAATTTTTTCTATAATCTTACGTTCTACCATAATAACAACCATGAATTCGCTGTTATTATGTTGGCCCTCCCCTTGTAAAACGACATATAATTCTAATTAATAATCTATATGGACTATGTCATTTTGTTTTGGTTGTCTTATTTGTGATTGTCTCCATGACAACTAGTAGTACGCTGCTTTAACGTAGTTCGCATATCCTCTTTGGCAGCACTTGAGCGCCTATTTTTGGGCGACGCGGCTACCAATTTTGAAAACGCTAACGCTAGCAAAACGTCAAAAAACCTCCACCCGGCTAGCTTTGACAGGACTTGAGCGCCTAAAAAAGACGACGCGGCTCGGCAGCCTTATTGTCTAACTGACACTAGCCATGGCAATCAAGTTCAAAACCATTACCAGTGGCAGTGACAGCTGTCTAAAACATTGGTATTGTGTAAGGCGTTGACAGCAAAGTGACGTTTACCATGTGAATGGAGCGTATGGAGAATCGTTCTTGCGTTTAGTATGTCTCGGTTGTGTTTGCCTAAAAATTGATACTGAAGATATTTCTCAACTAAATCAATACGTAGTCATTGTTTGACTTTTTATAGCGTGTTTCATAACGTTACAATTAAATAATTACAAATTAAATAATTTGAATTGTAAATTTTTCTATCATACGAACTAAACGCGCTTTATACGAATGAGTCGGAATGAGTGAAGCTACTTATTTGACGTTTAATTGGAATTGTGTAGTGAAATGACAGCTCGAAAGTGAAGTTCGTCCCCATCGAAATTTGACAGTTGAAGCCGGCTAGAGTGTAGTAATGGGGTTCGATGAAAAGTCGACTAATATCGCCTTTAGTTACATTTGTAAACCTCAGACATGACATATTTAGTTGATCACTGTCGTGGAGAACATATGACTACTCTCAGAAAAGTCTTCACCCTCTAAAATATGATTTATTCAATCGTTTGCATGATCGACTCGAATTACGACTTGCACGCCATCTTTTACGATACAATGCGCCATCTAGTGTTTACTTGATGTACTTGCATAAGCTGTTTTTACGATACAATGCGCCATCTAGTGTTTACTTGATGTACTTGCATAAGTGTTACCAAAGTATGCGACGTCGATATGTGCGTTTATTTCGTACGCTAACAATTATACTTAAAGTTACAAAATAATTTATTTTATTTCAAATAAAGGTGTGTGTAAGAAACCATACGTTAACAGTTGCTCAAACAATGACTGTGTAATGGTTTCGTAAAGAAATATCGTCTATTTTAAACTTTAATTAAACAAAACCATTTTATATATGAACAAAATTATACAAAATAAACTCACCAAAAACTTCACTCCAATACGTCACTTTGAAGTCCATGGCGATGAAAAACCTTAGACAATCGCAATTTTTTGACGTAATGGTAATGGATATCAATGAAGTTCATGACCAAAGACAAAATAACTGTATTTTTAGATGCGTTCCCAATAGTATAGAAATAAGTAAGTGAGTAATATTTTCAATTACGATGGGTGAATTTTAGCAGCTTAATCACGCAAACAAGCAATATGATTACTTCGATGTCTTTGTACAATACACGGGTACAATACGACATTTATATCTTGAATTGATCGAAGTTGTATGGATTTTGTCTTATACTGTGTTACAAAACTATAATTTTGGTTAAGTACCTATCGTTTTTGAGGGCTGCGCATGTGGGTAGGTGATATTCTGATATCTAGGAAAACAATCGTTCAGTTTTTACAAAGTGTTTAAATTTACGCAAAAATTTACTAGGTACGTGATTTTGTTTTGAGAATCTTTTCATAGGTATAGGAAGTTGTTTTATAGAAAGGTAGTAGCGTGTTCTAATATTGCTTAATAATTATTTCATTGATTGATTGGTCGAACCGTCTTATTTATATTGGAATTATTTATATTTGTGCGAAATCGTGGCAATGCAATGACAATTGTCTAGGTTATCTTTGTATGTGTATTTATAAACAGAAATTGTTTATACATCGCATCTGGCTGTATGCTCTAGCTAGCTAGCCTTGCCTTTCCCACTAGGAAGCAACATCATTAAACAAAAGTAGGTTATGTTGAGAGAAAATATTAGCCTTTGTTTTTATTTTATTTGTTAGTGAAAATGAAGTAATTAATGCCACCAGAAAGAAACAATGTCAACCGCCGACAAAACACAGCCTGGCAATTGATTTGAACCATCAGTTACATCACCGTAACCCGGGTTAACGCCACAAATGGTCAGTCATCGAGAGAAAAACATATAATGATTTTACATTTTTTATATAGGTTGGTTAATCGTTTTATATAGGTTTGGTATACTGAAGATTGAGAAAAGTCCATTTCCCACTGCCACACACACTATAATTGTTCATCAAGGGGACCTAGCACAGACGTTTTGTGGAAACTATATACCTACTCACATGTTTTGTTCATGTTTAAGTTTTAATTAGGTAGGTACAGTCGACAGCAGATCAATGGTAACACTTTTTACTCATGACAGTATTTGCGTCGTAAGACTTGAAATCGTACTGCAAGTGTTACCGTTGATCTGCTGTAGACTGTACACATATTACACAGTAATCAACTCGTACATAATAAGAATGGGCCAAAGCGTAACCCTTAATTAAAGCCCAAAGCATTGGGCTGTACAGTACCTGCATCTCTTCAGAGTTACAGAAGAAAATTAGGTTGCACGAAGTTGAATTATTAGTTGATAAGGAAATTAATAAAAAAAATTATGTTTCAGATATTAAAATGTAATCAGAAAGTGGTATAATTAATAAAAACAAATGAGGAATTGAAATTCGACTGAAGTTCCAAAAACTTTAATTCACATTGCAATATTTATGCTTGTGTTTTACATTTTTTAATTACAATAGACTGAATAATAACCGGCTATTGGTGTGGGATGCCACTTTCGTTGATACGTTGGTGCCGCCTCATCTTCCGTCGCAAACATCAACACTTGCGAGTTGTGCTACTAGCCGCAGGCCATAGCCTCTGTCGAGGTCATAATATTTGGGCCGCTTGGGGTAGACACGCTGGGTCCGTGGACTATCTGTAATGCAAGCAATTAGTTTTTAGTTTAGTTAATATTTTTAGAATACTATTATTACAATTGTTGTTTTTAATGTGTATTTGTTATAATCAAGAAAAATACTTTTTTGCAGTGTGAATATAAATATACCAGTGTATAAGTCGAATTCTAATCGCACTGTCACTGTCGCTCATAGAATTACTAGGTAGTAATTACTAGTGGATAGTTAGTAAACACTTATATGTGGTTGTAAAGAATTGTTGATCTCTATGTTGGCCCTCCGTACCAGAGGTAGGAGCTTGACTCCAAAATCATTAAATAACATACCTACTTAATTATCTCCCAGAAATAGGTTATTGTATCTAGTCCAAGTATAATTATTGTATTTATAAAATAAATCTTGAATTGATATTATGCCTTACTACAGTCAACGTCGAAACTTGTTAATATATTAGCTAACATCTTAATGTATTCTACAATATTTCTCTTTCAATATTGTAAATTAATGACTGGTAAAAACCTGTAAGTAATAAAAGTTGTAATTAAAATTAAGTAAATACAATAATATTATACAATTAATTGGTTTTTTTCTTCTTACAAATCGACTAGTTAGGTGGCGATAAAGTTAAGGTAAGCTTTTCTGGGCCTACTGACCTTACTACTATTTTTCAAGAAACCAAGGCAATTTCATTGGTATCATAACAAGTTGAGAACACATCAATCTGCAATTCATGATGTCCATGCAGATCTTAAAATATAAAATATTAATGAAATGTTTTTTGTAGCCAAATAATTTTATCGTACTTTTAAAATATATTTTATATATTTCTTACCTCTTCATAATTGACTAACAATGTAGGCATCTATGTTCCGGGAGATTTTAGGTACCTCCTCTGAATCTCTGGAGCGTTGAGGGCATTAGTTACAATACACGAGCAATCCGACACCACCGCTGTCTGAGACAATGGTCCAACACTTTTTTGGTAACTCCTATGCGCATAAAATGCATTAGCAGCATCTGTGAAAACAAAGCGCTTATTAGACTCAACACAACAATATTGGAATCTATGCAGAACTGTAAATACTAAATAGTAATAAATAGTATTGTGTAAACATGTAGTATTTACTTACAACGTTTTCCATCATAAGTAATCCATCATAGGCATTTAGTTAAAATTTACAAAGATGATTTTGATGATTATTACTCAAGTAGAAGTTCTATTGTAGAGTATACCTTCAATTCCGGTCGAACCGTATTGCACTTCTTCTGTTTCTGGCGCAGGGGCATAATTTCTCTACTAAGGCCCCTAAATATAAGCTTCTAGAGGCGGTATTTTGCTATAAATAAGGGACAAACGTTGGTTCGCTTGTAGATATGCGAAAACATCGCGTTGCTTGTAACTTTTGGAGGGTCTCCAATCTTTCATCGTCCATTCCAGCCAACGTAAATTTTATACGGGTGCAGATGCAGACTTTTCAGCAGTATTCTACGATAATTCACAAACAAAACAACTCCCGCACAATTTTATCTAAGTCTGGAAAATGTACCTAACCTCAAATTGCTTTTTTTCTGTTTATGTTTGTATCTAAATCATTCGACTCATTCGCTCAATGGGGTTGAAACGTCAAATAAACGTCAAATTGACAATGGTAATGAAAATCGTCTTTTGACAGTATTACACAATTCCAATTTGACGTTTGAACTCCATTAGTGGAGTTCAAACGTCAAACTTTATGTCACTGTCAGTTACACAATCGCCCTGCCGGCCCCTGACTGCTGATTGGCTGATGGCGGACGGACCGTGTAATATAGGTTATCGTGGGGCGCCAATTTTCTTGTTTTGATTTTGCTTGCATGGAATTATTTTTAAATAATTAAATACAACATGAAATTATCAACGAAGGTAATTGGATCCATCGGCCGATTCTGGAGAACTAATGTGTAAGCGTCAGTTATTTTAGACTGGACGAATAATGTACATTTACCTATTGGTTACATCAGCTGTTTTACTCACATTTTTCTAATCCTAACCATTGCGGTACTCACAAAGAAGCTCTAATATATTCCAAGTGTATGTAACTACCTAATTATCAAGCAATGAGAGTACCTAAAATTCTAAATCCCAGGATTCAGAAGCAGTTGATGTAAGTTATTTGATCAATTTATTGTTGTACCCACAACGGACAACCCTAAACACATTAGATTCTAGCTAAACCTTAGCCCTTACAGAGAGAACTCTCTACTAGCCAAACCTTCTAGCTGGCACAATCATGCCTTTATTGCAAGATGCCGGCAGGCCTGTGTACCATGATGATTTAATACCTATGTGGAAGTGACACAAATGATAGGGGAATGAAGTTAATGTTTACCCAGCTACGAAAGGAAGAGGGGAAATTTTTCCGACTCTATGTATCGGTTCCTTTGTGCCTCCTGTAGCCTAAACGGTTTGATCGATTTTGATGCATGAGGTATCGTTAGATTCGTTTTGATCGCGAGATTCGCGTAGGATATGCATTTTATGCCATAAAACATTTACGATTTAACAAATTACACTTGTTCCCATATAGGTCAGTGTCGCTAAGGGGGCACAAATTTTTTTTTAATATTAAAAAAAATATTTTAATAAAAGTAAGAATTTGACCGGTAGTTAACAATGGGCTAATTATGTTTATACTGAACATTACTGTGGGACAAATAAAAAGTTACCATTGCTTTTACCAGAATCGTCGATAAGTGATAAGAGTTATAAATAATAAATTAGGATTCAAAAACTTATTTTACTAGTAATGCCATAATCAAATGGTCATCTGGTACAGGCCATACATTACTCCCATTTATTATTTATTTTCCAGTATGAGATTCGGAGTGTACGAGAAAGTGGTGCCTGCAGACACAACTCCAGTCAGAATGGTGCCAGATATTATTGAGAAACCTGACTATGTGTCAGGCCACATTTCAGTCGCACAAAACACCCCTGAAATTAAAGATATCGACCAGCTGAATGGAATGAGGGGAAGCTGTAAGTTGGCTTCCAGCATTTTGTCACAAGTAGAGAATATTATCCAGGTTAGTATAATGTCAAAACAGTTTCTGTATGAACTACCTACTTGAAGTTTGTAAAATTCAATACTTGACCACATGAATTTCATGCAATTCTTCCTGCATTGAAATTGCCTATTAATTTTTTACCTACCAATGCTTATCTGTTCCCATGGGAACATGATAATTTCCCAAAGTGCAATGTGCAGATCTGTAAAGAATTACTATACTGGACTTTATGAGAAACGTGAATAGAGCTCTCCAATAGTGATAGTGAACAATCATGTCGCAAACCAATCCCAAATGTTGTAGTTACTGTGTTCACGTACTCGCTAGTGACTCACTCCTGCAACTCATTGTAATAGTACACTTGGCTTGTTAGGTACCTACTTTCTGTCTTTTTAGAAATATAGTACATTTCAGCCAGGTGTTACTACAGACAAGATAGACGAATTCGTACATAATGCTACCATAGAGGCAGGAGCGTATCCATCCCCACTACATTACAAAGAGTTTCCTAAGAGTGTGTGCACCTCAGTTAACAATGTAGCTGTGCACGGGATACCTGACTTACGGCCATTGCAAGATGGAGATATTATCAATGTGGATATTACGGTAAGCTCAACATAATGTCAATATTACTAATAGACATGACACCACAAGTCTAGAAGACTTTTAAGACACTGTGAAATAGACATATCAGATGAGCTGCCTGTTCATAATTAAATAATAATTTTAAAGTCAGCTTAACATATGCAACTCAACGCGCCTGTATATTGTGTGGCCCAAGGGCTGGTCTTTGTATGGTTAATGGCTTTTATATGGATTTTGTATCTTACATTATTGGCAGACTCTTATTTCTAAATACACATTTCATTTCAAACTGTCTTTTGAGATTGTAGCAGTTAACCAGATTCCTGTTCAAAAAATGTAAAATATTTATTTCAGGTCTTCTTCAAGGGCTTCCACGGAGACTGCTCGAAAACATTTTGTGTTGGCGATGTAGATGACAGAGGTTTACAGCTCGTGGCCGTGACGGAAGAATGCCTAGATGTAGTAAGTAAAATGTGAACAGGATGAGATTAGCGAAGTCTCGGACCTGCAAGACCTGTGGTAAACTTGACGTGGTGTTCCTAATCATCTAGATAATTTTTTTTTTTATTGTAGGCCATCAAAACGTGTGGCCCCGACGTTCCGTTTTGCGAAATAGGCGCCGCAATATACAGGCATGCAAAGAAGAATGGTCTCACAGTATTACCCGCATTCATCGGCCATGGAATTGGACGGTACTTTCATGGGCCTCCCGACATTTTCCACACATGTAAGTATGCCATCAGAGAAATCTCATGTCAGTACCCTTATAGTTGCCAACGTAAATTCACTCGCTAGCAACTAAGTAAACCACAATGCAGTAAACTGCGACGTTCGGGATTGGTCGGATTTGTGATGCACCTCTAGTGGCTAGTAGCGGAATTAAAGTTCCATCAATCGCGTGCGACTCAGCAAAGATCAAACTACATGTTTACTCGAAAAATCAAACTACATGTTTACTCGAAAAGTCATAATTGAGAATTTGAGACAAAGTTTGCCCCTCAGAATGTACTGCTGATATTTGCGGTTTTTAATCAAAGTATTTTATATTTTCCTGTTGTTTCAGTGAATAGGTACCCTGGTCTAATGAAGCCTGGCATGACGTTCACGATAGAGCCTGTGTTGTCGCACGGCACTGAACTGACGGTGATATTGGAAGACGGCTGGACAGTCGTCACGGAAGACGGCGCCAGAGCCGCCCAAGTGGAACACACGGTCCTAGTCACTGAGAATGGTGCGGAAATACTCACCAAATATTTCGGAAAACATCCAAACCTACTTAGAAGTGCTAATTACTTCAAGAACGCCAAAGACTGAAACGCAAGTAATTCTCGCTTGCCACGAAGGGAGATACAGTGTCGAATGTAGCACCCTCAGAGAAATAAGGACATATTTCTCTGAGGTAGCACCTCATCAAATCTAATAAAAGTTCGAATGGAATTATTGCAGATAAAGATTTTCTTTTTGTAAAATTAAGAAGCTCTTCAAAACAAACCTAGTAATATTTCGGTTATCAAGGCGGCATTGGCATTTCCAACTCTTCAGGAGATTTGCGTCACCACTTACCATAAGTTGACTGTTTCTGTATATTTATTTTTTGATTACTGAACATAACCATTTGGTGTTTGTTGATTATTTGTAAATAGGTGAATTGTTTGTTGTATTACAAAAAAATATATAAATGAAACTACAAAAAATAGCGTGTGGTGTTTTATATTTTAGCTTGATAAATCTTAAATTAAAAAACATGTAACTTGGTACATTAAAAGCACAAGCACAATTTATTATCACTCATAGTTGTCAGTCAATAGATAGAACTTCAAAGGCAGAAGGAAGGTATCGATTGAAACTGTATTTTAGTGGATAATATGTATAACAATATTAATAACTATGTATTGGACAAAGGCGTAACCAGTGGGCATAGATCATGCACAACTTACTCAATTATATTGGACAATTCATGATAGGGTTTCTATAACTTTGAAAGTCAACCAACAAATACGTACATTTTAATTCAGGGGAAGTATACAGGGGGTCTCAATAAGGTGAGGTCTATCTCAAAAACGACTTGCCAATTTGTAAGGATTTTTCGCTAGTAAGTAGATAGTTTATTGCAGGCTATGCAATTATAAAATAATGAGGCCGCCCCTGTATACTTTTACTGAGTTACACTGTACCTCAATGCTAAAGGTAAATCTGAAATTCTTATTTCAATATGTCAACTACAAATGGTTCCAGTCTGATGATGGGGTCAATCTTTTTAGCAAAACGGAACTTTAGGTGCTAGTACGAGTAGTTTTCCATCACATTAGATCTGCGCATTTTCATTGATACACACAATCCCACCAAATCAAAATATAAACTGTAAATTCTTCGGATTAATTTTTTAAATATAAATGAAGATTTTGTATTTCTGCATTTTGGAAAATACTTTATGATTTGATTTGGTGGTACAATTGATTTGCATAGGATTTTTTCATAAAAATGTTAGATCTATGCCAGTGGGACGTAGTCACACCCCCGCTATGCTGAAATCGATCGACACTGGATTCTACATTTCGCTTTACTTTGGTCCCATAACGCATCCAGCTACGCCTCGAACGATAGTGCTATGCTAGTACGATAATACGATACACAGTATAAAACGACCTTAATAGTAAGGAAAGGAATTAATGACTAGATCTTACAATGGTATAAAATTTAAAAAAAAAATCGGCGACATCAAAACAAAAAACAATTAATCTTGTAAAACGACTAGAAACCATAATAAAATATTGACTAGTAAATATTTTTTTGGTAAATTAAGTAAAAATAATAAATGCAATGTGATTTCACATAAATCTAGGGGAGCGGAGAGGTGTGCGACCATATAAGTTGTCGGTGGAACTTGCTAGAAATTGAATAATCAAAATATTCACTGTAAACATCTAAACCTCCGATTTCAATAAATTCAGAGCGTTCGCTATAATTAAATAAGAAAATTGTTGCAAAATTAAAAAAAAACCATCGTATTGACAAAATAAAAATCAAACGAATAAATTACTATAACTTTTGATTAGGTTCCAACGTGTAATTACCGTAATAAGAATTAACTTTTTAAAGGGTGCCTCCTCTCCTGCAACCTTAAATTGTACAAAACATTCCTAACATGCAGTAAAAGCATAACATTCTTAAACCTAAGTTATATCTGGGTATTAATTGGTAGAGATAGGACAAAATAGGTAAGTACAATTTGCAATATGTAGTGTAAATAAGTTATGCAATTTATGTAGTTAATTAGAAACATTTGACATAAAAGAGTCATTAAATCACATAATAATAGACAATTTTTAAATTGTAGTAAATAACAAAATAATTGATATTATGTTACTAAATATAAGTAACATTCCAGGGGCCTTAATGATAGATAACTTACGAAATTGAGACGTACTTGAAATAGTGAGGATTTGATTTTCCTTTCAACATTATTAAATTCTAAAATACTATGGTGAGCAGACTCCTGTTTGTTTAATTCTCACTCTCAGAGGTGCTATAAAATGTATCGTAGTATAAATTATTAATATAATAATTAACATTAATATACAATCAAACTTTTTGAATGTATTGTACCTATCAATATTTTTATCAAGCAACGGTATATTTAAAAACATCTTGGATATTATATCCTATTTTATTTACTAAGGGTGCTAGGGAAGGATAAAAAGAGTGTATAAAAGTTGATACAAAATTATTTAAATAGATTTTAACAACATACAAAAGCTACTTCGCCACGATAATATACACTACTGTAAAGTTACTTAAATATTAATTTTATCACTCAAGGTAACACACAATCAGTAAACAAGTATTACCTTAATCAAAATTAGAATAAAATATCACCTACAGTAAAATATACTCTATGACAACAAACGACATAGTAAAATATGAAGAACATTCAAAAACACTATACACTCGACTCATTGTAAACTTGAAATTTAAGCACTAGCCTCCCATTTACTTACCCTTAAATTTTACTATCTAATCTCGGCATTTAGCTAATAATTATGAAGGGAATAGAATAGAAGTATAATATAGTTACTTCGTAATTTTAATTAATGTCGTATTTAATATTAAAAATCAGTGATTCACTGATCAACCTTTCCATGTAGGTAATTTAACACTTATATGCAATGTGTTTATGTACTTATAACAATTGAAACTTGTAAAATATGAGAACATGAATATATCAATTTACGATATCAATTATACAGAAAGGATGATCAATAAATCCTGTCGAAGATAATTTTGTGCTAAATAATTGCTTTGTGTAGTATGAGTACTCAGTATTAATTAGAGTATGATTAAATTATTATCATTTCGTGTTTTAAGATTTTGCTTTGTCAGTGTCACGTCATTTTATTAGTTTGGAAAGAGTAATATCAATTTAAGAAACAAGCTTTAGTTTGCACAAAACAAGCTTAAACTTAAAACAGGCAAAATGTAAATAGTCATAGGGAAACAACCAAAAATAAGTACCTTAATAAATGCCATAATTAATACTTACTAAATTGAGAAATTTTAACATTATTTATTATATTTATGGCATAGTACCAAAACACAGCACAAAAGTATATTAATTAGAAAGATGAAACTTCTAATTGTATTTAACGAAAACACAATATAACAAAGATTACTAAAACATAATCAACAATAAATTATAATCATAAGCCATGGGGTCATGAAATTAATTTTAAATTAACATTTGACTATCTAACAGATTCCTCTTTGTACTACTTTTCTATTTTATAGAACCGCTGCACGAAGTCTGTCAGGTTGAAGACTTGTCCAGGACCCACTCCAAAGTCCATGTTGATGTACTCATCTAAATTATGGCTGGAAGCTAGAATAGGAAATGATCAATGTAAAAAAGATGCAAGTCTGACATCATACCATAAATTATCCTCCGTATCTTATTATGTGTTTTGTTAATGTACAAGGTTTAGATAAGATAAAGTATGTATTGCAAGCAATAAAGGCGAGAGTTCAAGGAACTGTCGTCGCGCCTAATTGACTCGTCGGGTGACCAAAGGGCTGGCGCTTACCTCGGCCAGCGTATATCGCTGGCTATACAACGAGGTAACGTCGCCAGCCTTTTGGGCACTCTCCCACAGGGTAGCGAATTGGCGTCCATTTTTTATTTATAAGTATTTTTTTTATTAAATCCTGTACCATATATCGATCTTAACTTTTTTAATAAATTCAAATCTTAGCAATAAAGTAATATTCTTTAATTATTTTTCTTAGATTTTTGAACATGCTCTAATCGTAATAAGAAATAGTTTTTTTCTCAATTGTTAGCAAATACAAATTATTCTAATTTTCTATTTCAAAACACTAAATACGGATTTTGAAATAAATGCATGTAAACTCTCTTGGACATTTATAAACTAAAAAAAAAAAATATAAACACAAATACACCTAACGATTTTATATAAAATATTTTACATTTAAAATAAGTTTTTTTACTATATTTTTATTTGAATAATATTATGTCATGTTATTCAAATTGAGTAGTTACATTAGCATGTGCTGAAGTTATATTATTAAGTAGCTGTTTTACTCACTTGAAGTGCTAATTGCGGGGTATGGAGGCGGGGGCTTAATCCATGAGCCATCAGGTCTCTTCATATGGCGGCGGTCAGATGCAAAATGCTGCAAGAACTGCTTGGCAGGCACTACACGGAAGAATCTGGAATATTTGTTTTAAACATAGGTAAATAATAAATGTTAACTTGTAAGTCATGGTAAGTACTCTTTTAGAGTGAAAAAAAGTATTATAATAAAGTTCATGATTTAAAAGGCAACACATATTGTAGCATTTCAGATTTATAAAGTTGAAAGCACTGCCATACCATGAAATATAATTTTATCAGGAAATTAGTATTTTTTTAGGTCTGTCTCATTGATTTGAGCACTGCTGTGACATCTAATTTACAACATTTGGAACAACAAAGCCAGAGTAAATTGACACCAGCACCACATATCTCACCATCGTCGTCATCCATCACCAATAATCAGCCCCCTTATTACTGTTCTTAAAACAATGAAATCAAGTTGTGAAATGGTGTGATAAACAGAGACCCCACTAGACTAGTGTGTTAGCATTGTCATGCATGCTGTGGCATCATTTGACCGTTTTGAGAACCGTAATAGCTTTACAGGTCATATTAATGTAAAATTTAAGTTTAATCTTGCTTCGACCATCAACCCTAATTAGATGCAGTACACATCAATCTACGCATCTTATACAATAAAAGAAACAAATTAAATGGTCACTAACCCAATTTGGTTAGAAATTGAAAACAAACAGTAATTACAAAAATTATATTCCAAGGCTTCCAATTCTGCCTTGGAATTATATTTTTATAGTATAGTAGCTGCCAGATATATTTTGTAATTAAAAATTACTGTCAATTAACACAAAAATGTATGCACCCACCTTAAAATAGAGATTGTGTTCAATGATTTACCTGTGAAAGTCTGACTTCAGAACTTGATCTGTGCGAAAGGTTTCCGTAACATATTTATGGAAGAATGTCGGGAAAGGCAGTTCAGAGTCCAAATCATAAACAAGGCAAGTCTTGCAGTCCCATGAATAGAGAAATATCACATGATAATCCTGAAAATTAAAAAAAAAATAATGAAAATCTGTGCAACACCCTAATAAGATTTTTTTTATTTGATCATAATAATCAAATTATATTGCCCAAGCCCTTATCAAAAAGCCCTCTCTAGCAATCAAACCAGGATCTTGGACAGCTTCTAAGCAGAATCCAAGCAACAATTATGTGTATGTACCTATACCATTTCAATTGGGCTCTCAATCACACATGTGTGTTAATCACCAAAATAAAATGCTTTACGTGTGAAGTAAAATCGATATAAGTGTCATAAAATGAATAGCTAAGTAGGTATAATGCGTAATTTGTATCGTGACACAATTATTTGAGTACACACCCATATAACAAGTCTGTCGTCCTCACGCCCTGCCCTTTGTTTCCAGAGAGGCACCGTACGGCAAGGGTTGGAGATGAACACCACGTAACACCTGTCCAACTCTTCGGGAATCCTTAGCGACACGTCTTGACACAGCTTCCAGACATTTTCTTCGCTGCGGAAAACAATAAACGTAACAAAGCACATGGACCATTTTTAAAAATAAATCGTTTAGATGTCAGAAAGAGTATATAACCCACCAATAACAAGACACATATGAACACTCTGCTTGTTTAAAAACCAATGGTTTAAGGGTTTTGTCGCTCTTTTTGTTATTTTCATTGCTATTTAGCACTTGTGCATTGACCGACATTTTGTTTGACAGATATGAGACAAAGACAACAAACATTTTTTTTGTTGTTTTTTTTTGGTTGTGGAGTAGTGGTGATGGTATATCGATATACTTTTCATAAACTATCGATAGTTATCGTTAGTTGTTTCTTTATTTTTAAATCTAGCTTCATTGCTTGATTTCTTATTCTCAATTATATAACTATCATTAATAAATGGGTTATTGTAAAGTAACAAGACATCCATCCATCATCCATCCATATTATTTATGGACCAAATAATTCGAACTAAAGATATTCGAATTCAAAACATCTAAACTATGTATATTTATCTCTGTGGGTTTGAACAAACCATCTTGAAACCAAAATAGTTAATATTGAAGTAGGTAGGACATTGTTAAAAAAATATGCACAATTTATAAATCTCAGTTGGCAACACTGCAAATCTACTTTGCTTTTGCTCGTCACTTCCTTCAGTCGCCATTGGCCGCCGCCATTATTTTTTGGTTTGGTTTGGTGTTGTTGGTTGTTGTGATTGTGGACAGCTGGCTGGCGTAGTGGCTTTTTAGATAGCCAAAACTGTCTTTTAGTTGTTTTCACAGTTTATTTTATATTGGCAAAAGGGTGGGCGGTGCGTTGTCCTAGGTTTCGGCCGGGCTAGCGTATCGTCCGGACTTTTACAACACCAAGAATCACCATTGTTGTGTGACGATTTTGATCTTGGTGGCGTTAAGTCATTAACCACGATGACCCGTAAGTACCTAGCTGTCGAATCCCTACAGCATTTAATGAAATACATTACTGCTGCAACTACTTGTTTTGTATGGCACAGTTTTGTAGAGTGAAATCCTTGAAAGATATTCCATAGAAAATTCTAGACGATTTGGATTGGAATGTGTGACAAGATGACAACATCGAATATGCACACGTTTTCTATTACGAAAAATGGATCTATCTGCTTGCAGTCGCAACAGTAGGTCAGAAATAAGCAATTTTGTTATATTCATTATATAGCACCTTGAACAAGTATGTACTAAAGTTTTTAATTTTTTATAACCATCAGGAGGAAACCAGAGGGATTTGGCTCGTGCCAAGAACCAGAAAAAGCAACAGGAGACTCAAAAGAAAAAGAACGCCAACGATAAGACTGGAATGTCCCTTTCTGAGAGGAAACATAGGTACTACAATTATTTATTATATTTTAACCTGATGTCCCACTGCTGGACAAAGGCCTACCCCTTAGGTCTGTCAGTAACATACAATATACAGTTGTTCGCTCTGAAAATAGTTGCATCAAAGAAGTAACAATAAGTGAGATCTCAAAAATATCCACAAGTAATTTTTTATTAGATGATCAAGGTATATTTTGTGATGACTGGGTGAATATTTAACATGTGGTTAATGGTGCTGGTGGCACAATAATATTATATATAATAATGATTTAAAATTAATATTACATTGTGATCACTGTGCTTGACCCAAATAAATTTAAAAAAAAATGTTATGATACCATGACTTGGGTCATATTGTGGTCAACACAGCAACAATATTATTATAACCCAAGTTCTTAAAACATATTGATTACACTGAGTTTTTATCCATTCAAAAATAATTAAATCACTACCTACTACATTAGTAATTTTAGAATTTAAACTATAGTGACTTAGTTAACCATTACTACAAATTACTATACAACACTCATATTATTGAAGCCGGCAATTAGACCGACAGTTTCGACGGTCTTTATCAAGATGAATGCAACACACCTGCGTCGCTGTTGAGTGCACGTCGTGAACGCGGGCGTGTTGCATTCCTCTTGATAAAGACCGTCTAAATCGGTCGAAACTGTCTAATTGCCGGCTTCATCAATATTAGTTAGTGATATCCGTTTATGACAACATATAAGTAAACTGCAGCTCAAATCAAGTGTCTTATTTTTGTAAACAAATATGATCGTCTAATTACCTGTTGTGATGATTACCTGAAGGAAGTGATTGATCGAGCTTGTTCATCATTGTGAAAATAACTATGCAATAATCACAGAACAGCTTTTAATGTTAGTAGGGTAGTTTTTGTTTACAAAACAAGACACTTGATTTAGGCCTCAGTATAGGTAATATTAGTTGTAATTTATTTTTTTATTTTTATTCCTATCAGAAACTTTACAAGGCCTCAATTGAAGACACTATTTTAATATTACTGAGCCAAACTCTAAAAATTGTGCTAAAGATTGAAAATGATGAAAATTTTATGCTTTCCAGGGATGCTGAACTAATGAGAGAAAAACAACGAAAAAAGGAGGAACAAGCATCTTCAACGAATGTAAAAGAAGCAGTAAATTGATGCTCTTAAATAATTATGGTCACCTTACATTTAAAATAATTTGCAGAGTGCTATATAATCGTCAAGTGATAAATAAATAAGCAATCGTCTAAGATTTATACACATATTTTTCGAGTTCCATAAAGCCTAATTTAATAAACAACCCACTAAAATGCTGTGGTTTTCTTTAACTAGAAATTGTCACATGTATGAACTCGTAGCCTTATTTATAGGATCTAATGTAGCAATGATTAATGGTAGGTAAATAAGAACGCAAATTGTCACAATATAATAGCATTTATGCAAATTTGAATGTTAATTTGACTGAATAGGTTTGTATGTATGTTATGTATATTATTATATTCAACTACCCATTTTTATACAATAAATCTTAAAGTACATTATGTTTTATTATTTATACCGTATTGAAAGAAAATCCATTTATTCTGGCACAAACAAACAAAAACTAGTAATTGTACTTAATATAATATTGATGTGCAGCGCCGGAAGGGGTCAACTGCCACAGCCTAATGCCACAGCCACGCGTTACATGGCTGCGGCGATGATTTTAAGGCAGAACCCATAGACACATACATAGATCCACTAGGGACCGTCAGGAGCAGAGCCGACCCAATTGTTAGACTTAAGAGAAAATAAATAGTTCAGTGATTTTTAGAATTAAAACTATAGTGAGCCATTACTACAAATTATTATATGTCGGATATCACTCACTTATATGTTTAACTGTCGGCTTCAACATGTAATTTGTAGTTCAGTGAAATAAAAACCAAATAATATGTAATAGTAAAAGTACCTACTAAATTACCATAAATAAAACAAATATTTGTGAATAGTAAATTAGTAAGTATAGATAGGCACATAATAATTTTAATATAATATATACCTACATGCATGTGTGTATTGGTACCTACTCATGATCAGTCCCTTGAATCAAAGAATTATCTACCATAAAAATATTTGATGAGTATTATTCTGAGACTACCTATCCTGAAAATATAAACCAAATATAAACTACAAAGCGAAGTATTTTCCATTCTTTCAATATCATTCTGCGATAGATAAATATAATATAAAAATAAATTCAACTTTGTACTTAATGCAAAATATAATTGTATTTTTTGTTTGCATTTTATATGGCAAGTAATACCTAGTAGTACATACTACCATCAAACCACAAAATAGAATTTACTGAATATTATACAGGGTGTAACGGAAAGGGTATATGAAGCCGAAGGTAGGGTGTTCAATATCGGTAACTAAACAACTTTTGTTCCAAGACTTTTCGAATAAGAAATAAATTATTGTCTCATACAAATCGATCAGCTGACCGGTACGAAATGTATGGAAACAGAAAAGTCAAAAAATAAATTCGCGATTATCGAAAAGTCGCTCACTGGTTTGCTGGTAGAGAACTCTATTGTAGAGTTAAGCACACCTTATGTACATCCAATTTTTATTTCATGTAACGTGTATTTATTTTGTGTACATTAAAGAATTACAGAAGTCGTAGAACAAAAGTTGTTCATATTAATTAGATAAATTTAATTCGCAGTCAGCGAATACGAAAGAGGGTAGATCGTTTTGTGTCACCCTTCTGACTTTAACACTCACCGACTTCAGTCTACTCGTGACCATGATGACTGCAATGCTGTCGATATATCGAGACATCAATAATAAATGTTTAACACGGTAATTCCCGTTTTATCTAATTAATATGTATACAAACCGTGAAAGTTTAAAGTGAAAGATAAAAGTTGTTTAGTTTCCGATACTGAACACCCTACCTTCGGCTGCATATACCCTTACCGTTACACCCTGTATGTATAGTAACAGTCGACGGGCACATCAAACATGAAGGAACGTACGCCCCAGCTCGTACGGCGGCACGGCGCGACAGTCACTAAGCGACGGCAATACGGCCTAGAATGCAATGGTTTTGTTTGTTGATGAGGCTGTTGACTGTACCTTCCTATAAATAATGCGATACACATCGATTACCGCTTAACAAACTAAAATCTAACAATAAAATAATTGTGCTACTTTAACAATAAAATCAATGCATGCATACTTGCTGTAACAAAAGATCTTCAATAAAATCAGTGCAGGCAGTTTTTTAAACTGCTTCTAAATCACACATAACATAAAACTTAAGTCTCTGAATAGATGTACTTTATCAACTTCAAAATTAAACGACTTGAATGAAGTTAGGGCATTTTCTCTGCTGGTATCATCATTGAAAATGATATAAAACAGAATTGTGTTCTTCAATATAGAACACCATTGCAGTAGGTACTTAAACGCAATGTTTGTAGACAATCAATCTCCATATTCTAAATAAAGAACTAGTTTAATATCGTCTTTTTTAGTTTAAATAAACTTGGACATAAAACAAAAATTCAAACATGTTTGCTAATTTTATCATAGATAGAATGGCATGAATAAGCAAATTATAATGATGATAACAAAAGCAATACAAAAATTACAAAATTAAATAGAAGTGTGCGCTTAGTAGGTCCTTTTTTGTTCAAACAAGTGGTTAAGTACTTGTTGCTTTCAGAATCGTTTCTAATTCGATTTTACTAAACATTTGAAACTTTTCCTCCACTAAAGTGAAGGAAATATATGTATGAGTAGCACCTACTTCCCAGTTGTGTCTTCACCATCATGTCCGAGTTATGCAAAAATGTAAATCAGAATCAGATCCAACTATGTAGGCATTTCTATTAATTCAAGCAAGAGGTTGGTAACATAACACATCACATCAGTAGTAACTTCTGGACAATTACATTTACTAGACAAAATGGTTAATGTTTGTAATTAGCTAAATATTGCATATCGGTTGCGTATTGCAGTTTTATACACTTCCATTAACAAGAGATTTCTTTTCAAATTCCTCCCTTTGTCTATAGAGCTCTTTGACTAAGTCTTGAATAAATGGGTGTTTGAACTTCCCTTCTGTGGCTGAAAAGAACTCCTGCAGTTTGTGTGGTGCACTTTCTCGCTTCTCATATTCAAAAGCTTGGAGTATCATATCATATCGGTCTAAATCTTTGGCGAATTTTGCCTCCGGAGAACTTTGATTTTCATATTCCTGAAAAGATAATTATTAACAATTTGAAAGGTAGTTTGAGTTAATTACAATTTATAAATTATGATCGATCATATAAAATAAGCAAGCATACAGCAATAGGATTGAATGAAGTTGATTAGTTCATCTGTAAAAAACTTCATACTCTCTCAAGTACATCTGTCACAGGAACGATTTTACACAGTCTTAAAATATTAATTATTAAAATAATTTTTAAAACTAAAGTTTTAAATGTAATAATGAGTAACCAACCTTATATAAATCATACATTCTATCACCAGCAATCCCTGTAAGCTCTGCAATTTTCTTCATAGCTTCGTCTTCCCTTCGGTGCTTCTCTTCTGGGGAGACCCCACAGTGTGGTGTTAAGTCGCCAACAATACACTCTGCTAAGTCATGGACAAGAGCTGGAAGGCATAAAAGTTACTTGTGAGCATTGTTTAACAATTTTAAGTAAGTATTTTTTTGTAAAAAATATAATTATTATCACAACTATCTTAGTAAAATTGTATTTAATTAGAATTACAACCACCAATTTTAAAATCAGTAAGCTTATGAATGGCAATCTTGCCATTAGATCATAGTAATTGGTAAAGTGGTTGTGTGTGGTGATTAGTACTATAGTATGACTGTCTAAATCAGTCTTCGCCTGCGCAGTACAGGGACGCGGGGGTATGACGACAACGGGGACCGAGAGAAGTGCGGGCGACAGGCGCATTTCTGTTACAATACATTTCTGTTCGCGCGCCCACCCCCGCACCTCTCTCGGTCCCCATTGTCGTCCTATCCCCGCATCCCTGTACCGCGCAGGCGAAGACTGATTTAGATGGTCATACTATAAACAAAAACATGTTTGGCTGACAACTGATTAGTGAATAACGAGTTACTGCATTCCATCTATTTCATCATTCATTCCCCATGACACCATCAAAATTACCCACCGGGTTGTCATAAGGAATGACTGGGTGGACTTACCTTAGAGCAGGCAATAGCAATGAACTTATTTCATTATCATTTCCAACAGCAAATAAGTTATACTGACGGATGAGCCTCTGTACAAGTCTGACTGAATCATCATAAATATTTGTAGCAATTCCAGAGTACGCTAATTTGAATTGTTACTAAGTGAGGAGCCCTACTCTTTCTTACGCAATGTAGAATATTGATTGATAGTTTCGTTTAGGTTTAGGATTAGATTTAGTGGCCTTGACAGAATTGCCATGACCTTTGACAGTTACCAATGCATCATTCAAGACATCAACATCCTCTCTAAATTCAATGGAATAAATCCAAGCACTTACCTATCTGAAGACATCTAAAGCGGTCCAATTTCGTAGGATTATTCTCATCTGTGAGCAGGAATGTCATCAGAGCCATTCTATACATGTGACCAGCTATCGACTCGCATTCTTCTATGTCGCACAGCACCCAACCAGTCCGCTTGACGTGCTGCATGATAATCATGCAATAAGATCATTCATAAATAATTATAAAAATATTAAATAAATACCTAAAGCAAGGAATCCAACTGGAACTTACTTTGAGACGACCAACTAGTTCCAAAAATTCTAGTATTTTGCTATTTTCCTGGAGCAGAGCCATTTATGCTTGCACAGTATTACAGTGTACTGGTGGAAAAATTCTCAAAATCAAACACGGAAATGAAATGCGGAAGAAAAATCAATCAAATCAAACCAAAAACGCACGACTTCAAGAGACAGAAACAACACAGAAACACTACCTACACGCACACTCGCGCACATAATTTTTTTTTTTGGCACGGCACTTTTGCAATGACTTTTATTTGGCAGGAAACCACGGGTTGCCAGATTAGATTTTTCCGATATCCCCGGATTGATATTTTTCCCCCCAAAATGATAGGATACTTTTTAAAAAAATCCCAATTTTTTTAAATATATAAATTACACTATAATAACATTTTTAAAGTATATGAACGTTATAACATAAATGATATTTTAAGGAATTCGGTAGTATCATGTTTTCTGAGTTGAATTTTAGCAGTCGGCTGAAACATTGACCATCCGTCACAATCTTTTAAGCCATATCTCACCCTTATCATGTGGTCACAACTTGAAAACTTTTTCCCTAAAAGCGATGCCACTTCTCCAAAATTTTCACAACAGCCTATTTTCCCCCAAATTTGTGAGAAAAAACCCCAATCTGGTAACTCTGCAGGCAGCGCGCACATACATACACACAACAACACACACAATGTAGCCAGAGCCACAGACGCAGTAGCGGTCTCTTGAAAATGGCGGGAAACGATGGTTATTATTTATTTTATTAATGGACTCGACAGTTCGTCATTTGCCAATATCATGTATTGTAATGTGTTGCAGAAACGAATAAATGTTTTATCTATATTGAAATTAAGTATAGCAGCAATTAATTATCGTAACAAAATACGCCCGACGCACGCTGTCAGTGGCCCGGCCGGAGTGTATAACAACGAATTTTATTATTTGTGGATTTTTACATGAAAAATTAAGGTATACTTTTTATATTTTTTTGGCTTCAGTATCGTGTATACCCCTGAGTCGCTCGTTGTTGACCAAAATAACACCTGTATATTAATTAACAATAAAATCTTTTAAGTATGTACTTAATCAAAAATCACAAGAAATGATAATGCCAGATCCTGTCCCACCATCTACCGCTAGATGAACAAGATAACGAATAAATGTAAAAATATCTCCGTTTTTTTATTAAAATTATTGGTTTAAAGTAAAGTTTTGTACACGTAGCGCGTCGAAAAATCAATTTTAAAAGTTTTTGTACGTTTTTCCCTTAGTTTTTCCGCTAATCATTCATTGTAATGTGTCAGATTTTTTTAATGTGACCCGCCACCAATGACTAAGGAATTGCCCGCCACCAGCCATTTTTTTAAATTCTTCCCAGAGGGAAAGGCCAAGCCAACTATTGCACACAGGCTGTGATATTAATAGAATGTCTGAATTCTTATAAATACATACACATATACGAAGATAAACTAACCTAAACCTATGCGCAACCCTCCCAACCCCCTAAACGAAATAACTCAACTCTCAACGATTCAAGTATCATTGAATTATGCAAGGAAACCTTGATAAGAGCACAAAACTTCACAAACAAATCGCCATCCGCCAATGTAACAGATAGTGCTGAGCATTAAATAGATTTTGATTCAGAAAAGTCGATTGACAAATCGATATCACCCACCCCCCGACCAGATGGAGAGATGACCTTCGCATGGCTGCCAGAGACTCGATGCAAAGGATCGAGAATCGGGTTGAGTGACATACTATGGAAAGAGCCTACGTCCAGCAGTGGACTGATAGGTACGGGCTGATAATCATGACATATTTGGTACAATACGATACGATTCTATACAATCTTTATGGAATCGATTCAAACTCATACGATTTGGATCGTGAATCAGAATGCCGTCCGCAGGTTGGCTGGCGCGAAAATTGACGTATTTTTATGTCCCTACTCCCACTAGCTCAGTTACATGTTCAGTGACTCCCACTGAGATAAGCCCAATGGAGCATCACTCATCTCAACTCCGGCACAGGAAAATCAAAGCACCTGATTATGGCTATGTAGCCGATTGCAGATAATAAAATGAAGAAAAAAAATCTCACTGCTAGGACACAGACATCGAGGGAAGCTCGGGCCATGATCCACCACGCGGGCCCAGTGCGGATTGGCATTACATAATATGCTTATACTCGTAGGTAGGTAGGTATATTTTTTCTACGACATGCAAGTTTCAACACGCAATTTTTCTTCATCGTTTTGAGATCATTCGGTAAATGTACGTAGGTAAGTTTTCCTTTGGAAAAAACTGAGGAAACTCATTCTACATACATGGCTGACCGGGGATCGAACCTGGGACCTCCATATCGTAAGTCCATTGCCCAACCACCCAACCACTGCGCCTGCCACCGAGCTCTTCTGTTGTTATTCATAAACCTAGTTGAACCTCACTTCCAAATCGTGTTGCTATCCCTTTCACACTTCGTTAAAAAAGGTTAAGATAGAAAGGGACAGGGGGCCTGAACGGTGGGGTAACTCTAAATCACGTTTATGAATACGCGCCTTCGATATTTAGTTACCTACCTAAACGTGCCGTTTCGGTAAATGTCGATCATAATGTCTTCTAACTAATCGAACTAAAATACATTCTCCGACTTCGATACCTAATTTAATTGACGCTCGTCGTATTCGCACATGGGATATGGATTGGTTCGAGAATAACATCCACGGATATAGGGTAGAAGTAGTACACTGTACCCTCTATCCGTATTATCTTACTACTTACGTACGGTACTTAGTCACAAGTGAAAGCTACCTAGTAGGTATATATAGCTGTAATACAATTACTGGGTCTACCTATTCATAGCGTTTCTAGTTCCAGGTCAGGTCTGATTCACACATCGTCACCAATGCTAAATCAGTACTGTGCCCTATGGACGCTTGATTAATATGATCAATAGGCAGCAGCAGCGAGGATGTCCCATGAATTGCAAACAGAGCTCAGTACCGCTACGTTTTAAATTCAATCTAGCCCCGTGCGGCCAGTGAAAATGTGGAAGTCCTCAGCGACGGTCCCCAATTAGATTTAGTTTCAAAATGAGCGTTCTAACCCGTTTAAAGTTTAACAAAGTTTTGTCCGATGTGTGGAAAGTTGGGTTTGGCCTCTCTGCGAGTCTGATGTTTGTGACTGGGAAACGGAGGAATGATTTTGTTGGCATTCGTAATTTATACAGGTGTGTTTACTGATTTTATTAACGTAGCGTAAGTACCTACTTATGGGTACACACTTTAGGACGGAGAGATCTGTTTCTGTCACCCACCCAATACAAGTTGTTATCACAAACCTGACTGATAATTAAAAGTTAAAGTTTGATTAAGTACATATAGCTCGGAATATTTTACCTACCTATCGAAAATATCTTAATTAAGTAACAATTTTCTCCTTTTAAAGAAATTTAGATTTCTATTTTTTAATTATACAAAATTGTCTAATGACAATCATTTATTCAGTAAATATCGCAGTGTTGTCAATCAGATTACATGTGTTGCATTGCAATACTTGCAATAGGTAGGGTAGGTAGGTATCTAAGTATTAATTATTTGATAATTTAATTGTGACTAATCACTTATTCCATTATTAAAACGTGAATGATATTAGGTACTTAGCTAGGAAAATACCGTCCTAACCACATAAGTGGAACCTATTTGTAGACTCTGTAGTAGGTATGTATAGTACCTACGTATGTACCGAAGAAGAATTGATGCTAGTCAGATGCTAATTTGTCGCAAATATTGATGGACTATTTACTTTCACTTTAGCATCCACAACACCAGACCTGTGTCTAGAATAACTAATAGACAGATAACATCTACTTCCATGTGAGGGGGCTCGTTGTCTAATTGCGAGTAGGTACACGTTAAAAACGATCGTACCTACAAGTTAAGCAACGTTGGGCGAGGTCAGTACCTGGATGGGTGACTGCTAGTGATATTTTCATCTGAGCCCCCCTCCTGCCTCGGAAAGTTGGTCCCGGTTGTTGTCATTCAGCAGCAGTCACGTAGGCCACGTCAAAGGCCTACGGGCGGTCTGAATGACTCTAACAATAGGTTTGGTTACTAAACCACACGAGAAAAGAAAATCTACTTTCTACGGCCTTGTATAACGGCGTCTCCAATTTATCTCGTAACTTATCTAGCTACTGTACTTACTCAACCTTAGATAATAATTTACCTCCGTTAACGCAGAAATTAAATTCAGTTCACAACGACACAAAACACCACAATTTTAGCATTCGACCAATCGAAGCAAAATGCCGTTTAGACATAATCGCTATGGCGCGAGGCAGCGGCGCGGCGTGCCGCGGCTTTCGATCCAAAACCTCAGACTGGTGGTGGCTCCCAGCACAAGTTTTCAACTAACTTAGTTACTTTGAGTTAAGTACCTCTTCAGTTTCTTTTTCATAAAAACTAAATAAGTTTAACCTTTTTTTTATTGTTATTTACCACAGTATCAGCTGTGAAGTTGGATGCGCCGGCCCCATACGACCCGGTGTGGCTAGCTAGCGTGCAGACCCACGGCCCTCTCCCCACGCTCAACGAGACCAGGCTGTGGGGCTGGGTCTATGAGCACGACGTGCAGTTCAGGTTGTTTACTAGGTAACTCGTCTTACACTACGGCACTGGACACTCGGATAATGTTGTTATTTGTAATATATTTATTTATGATAGGACAAATTAGTATGTAGTATATGTACGTCGTATATGTAGTGTATGTAATTTATTGTATTATTATTTATAATTTATTGTATTATTATTTACAATTTATTGTATTATTATTTATATAAATATAATGTATACCTACTCCTGCTCTTTGTAAATACCATTTGTTTTTCAATTATTTTTCATTTTATTCTTGTATTTCTACCTCTACCTCTTTCACTTTACTATGATAAATTCCATCAACAGGTGGTTGCCTGGAAGAAATCGCTTTTAGCGATAAGGCCGCCAAAATTGTACATATTGTTTTGTATTTCTGTATTGTAATTGTTTGTCTTTTATGTACAATAAAGTGTATTTGAATTGAATTGAATGTTGGTGGGGCATGTAGGTATAACATAGTGGTATTATTAAAAACATGCAACTAATGATAAAGTATAAAATTAAAAATAAACTAAACCTAATCAAATAAGCCTCCTCTGATCGTTCCCGATGCAAAGGTGCCCATAATACTAGCGGCGTTACCGCGCCGTATGGCTTGGATAGCCTCTGCATCACGAGTTCCGAGCCCGAGGTCCCTCAGTCGCTGCCCAATGCACGAATTTCCTGGCCTCCGCTCCTCAAGGACCAGCCGTCTCAACCGCGAAGGGTACAAATGTATAAATACAGTTATACTATTGATATTATAATCCTACATATAGTGGTATACCTACTTAGATACAGTGCGCGAGGCGTTAGCTCAGGTTTACATTTGTGTGAGTGATAGCGGTACAAGAGGTGAAGTGCGGTGCATGCGCGGCAGGGTGTATTTTGTTGCGTTTGTATTGGACGCGTCGCGTCTCAGGCCTAATATCACTCTACACTATCTGTGTGCACTCACACAAATGCAAACCTGAGCTTACGCCTCGCGCACTGTACTTTGCTGGCTCAGCGATCCGAAGTGGGATTTGGCGTCCCAAACTAGAACGCGCCTGTCGTAGTCCGTAGCTACGAGGTTCATGATTGATAGGTTGATACTGTTTTAGATCGGCTACTGGCCGTTAAAGATGCAAAAAATATAACTCATGAGCGTTATATGTCTAAAACGCAAAATGCCTTCGCACCGATCACGATCCGTATAGCTACGATTTTAGTCTAACCGAACTTAGGTAGATATAACAACTCAGGTAAAGTAAAGGTACATAGAGACTCTTTTATGATTTTAGACGTAACCCGTTTGATTACCAAGTGCTGCGAATCAATGACTCGTCGTCTCTCCACGAGTCCAGCTTCGACATCAATAACAAGGTGAAGGTGCTCACACACGGTTGGCTCAACCATGGATTTAGCCCGATGCCGGAATCCATCAAAGAAGGTAGCTACCCTTATCTGCTGGACTTTTCACTATTCTTCTTATTTTGGTTTACGACCAAACCTATTGTCAGAGTTTTTCAGGCCGCCCGTAGACCTCCGATATAGTCTAACGACTGCTATCGAACGATAGCAACATGGGATCGATTGCTTATATCTATCGTATTACATATATATCCACGGAAAAATATCGTTCAGAACTTTCCGGTGTTGGCTGACCAAATATCAAATTCAATCATGTTTTTGAATCAGTTGTGACAAAATACGTGTTGATTATACGACCCTAGAAATTTATCAAAGTGTGTGATGGTACATAATTGAAGCAACGAACGTTCGGTCGCGGTCCCCGGCCATTGGGTACACATGAGTTATCAAGTTGTTTCTTATATCTACCTACTAGAGGCGCATCGGAACTACGGTGCTAGCCTAAACTGAAACCTTTTGCTTTCAGCTTACCTTAACGTCAGCGACATAAACATCATAGTGGTGGACTGGGGCACCGCAGCTAACGTCAACTATATACTGGCTAGTTACAACGTCGCCATGGTGGGTCGGCTCCTCACTGAGTTCCTCAACTTCATGATCGGCGAAGGAGTCTCTATGGACGACGTGCATCTGATCGGCCACAGCCTCGGCGCTCACGTTGTGGGCATCGCTGGGGCTTACGTCAAGAAGGGGCCTATTGATACTATAACAGGTAGTAGGTAGCTTTTAGAGACCACGAATAAATCTTGCTCCAGAAAGTTTCAAACTTGCGCTAAACTCGATAGCGAGGCGTTCCAAAATGAGCTAATAAAGAACTTTATGATTAGAACATCCCATTTTAGGACTAATCTTTGGATTTTAGAAACATATTTGGAGTGCCGCTTTTTTGTTAGACATATGTAGCGATTCCAGAGTCGTCGTTGTCGTTAAGCGAAGCGTCCCGCTCACTTAAGTATTTTTGTACCCTACTGTCGGTTGCGCTTATATTATTATGATTATTAGATTTGGCGGCCACAATAGAGCACTGTAAAGCAAAATAAGTCCTTAGTTTTCTCACTTGACTTCCTTGACCGATTATTCATGCATGTGTGAAACCTTATGTGCTCTTGATTCTTGACTGCCCCCACAATTCATACTTTCCCCGTTTACTATATATATCACCTTGCCCTCCAACTGGGCTATCGCCTTGCGACACCCTTGCCTATAAGCTAATTGCTGGTTTATCATATAGTCTCTGCTTCAGGCCTAGATCCAGCCTACCCGCTGTTCACGCTGGGCAACAAGAACGCGCGTCTGGACAAGCACGACGCGCGTCATGTGGAAGTGATACACTCGTGCGGCGGCTACCTCGGGTTTGCGTCTCCCCTCGGACATATCGACTTCTACCCCAACGGTGGCACGCGACAGCCCGGCTGCGGATTCGATATTAGAGGTTCGATTTAAACTTGTGTCGCAAAGTCAACTTTTAAAAGTTCTATTGAAACATTATAACAAAACCATTATAAGTAGGTAGGTAGAGACTCAAATAACTTTAAAGTTTTAATACCTAATTATATAAAATCTTGGGCGAATTGGAATTCAGTTAAATAAGTTTCATGTTACAACTAATTATGCCATAAAAGTTATGTTTACTGTCCAGAATTTCATTAAATATTATCAAAAATTATACTTAAAAATAAAATGTCCACTCTACATAAATACCTACAAACGCCGTTTTTACAGGTATCATACCCATTATGTATAGGTATGCGACTTTAAGTACGTTTGAAGTTATCCTAGTAACTACGTATAATATCATCCAGCCAAAAAAAATTACACTATACATTTTGGCCCTATTAAGGACCAAAAGATGCGAGTAATCTACATTAGTAGATTACTCGCAACTATTCTGGCATCAGTCTTTGTCTACAGACCGTGGCTTTGTTTGTCGTACATTGTCAACGATAAAAACAAACTTTGCTAGTTTTGTATAATGATGTTCCTGCTGTAGGTCTGTGCGCCCACAACCGCGCGCACATGTTCTTCGCCGAGTCCATAATATCGGACGTGCCGTTCACCGCGGTCCGCTGCGAGAGCTACGACGAGCTCTACTACACGGGCTCCTGTAAGGGCACTGGAGAAACCCTGCTTATGGGAGGCTTTGACATACATTACGGGCAAGTTTAAGAAAAAAATATATTTTTATTTACAGCAGTGCAAATTCAATGCGAGATTTTAGTTAGAATCTCTACATCTTTCAATCTGTCAAATCTAGTACAACTTGAGTTGGATTGGTTTAATATCCTCTAGAACGGATTCAGGATCCTTAATTGTGATTTAGGGAAATGTTTACAAGAAACAGTTATCAAATAATGGCTAATTATGTCTGGCGTACGTATCTACAAATAACTAAAATGTACCTTTAAGTAAACAGCTCCAGAATTATATTAGAATTTAAACTCCAGACCATACAGGCAGTAGACGAAACAAGTTTGAGAACCTCTTCTCAAACTTGTTTCGTCTACTGCCCACTTTGAAAATCAATTATTTTCAACGCTCCCATTTTTTTTTACTTTAATTACTTTAATAAATTTAATTTGTGCTATATTAGTATGGTCTGGAGTTTAAATTCTAATATAATTCTGGAGCTGTTTACTTAAAGGTACATTTTAGTTATTTGTAGATACGTACGCCAGACATAATTAGCCATTATTTGATAACTGTTTCTTGTAAACATTTCCCTAAATCACAATTAAGGATCCTGATTCTAATAAATCATCTGATAAAGACGACTAATGCTATCAGCACATTTAGAATCGTTACAATTCTATTAAAGACTTCCATTAATGGAATGGAGTACCTAGATGAATATTGCATCAAATATTTACATAGGTACTAAGATTGTAAGCTAGCTAGTAGAATATAAGCTATGGGAAGATTTCAAAGCTAACTGGATGAACTAACTTACCACGCAATCATTTTTCACGAAATACTCGTACAAAGTCGCCGTATCGTTCGATATGAGGCTTCATTACACAGAATAACCATAAAATCTCAAAAGTGACGGAATCATAAACTTCTCGACTACTGAAGAAAGGCTGCAGTAACCCAGTGTTCCCGCAAAGTTTGCCTCCATTCGTTTTCAACGACCTCATACAACAAAAGAGTCATTTTAAGTATTCATGAACATGGTTAACTTTCGTCGCTTCTATGTTTAATTAAACTAAGAACACTCGTTTGTAAAACAGTAACAACATTAGCTTAAATCTTGGAGATCAACGTCTATTGTTTTGTTTCAGGAAGGACGGAATTTACTACCTCAAGACAAACGCGGAGCGGCCCTACGCCCTCGGGGACCCGGCGTGAATTACGATTAAATATTAATTCTTCGCGTTGCCAACTTCGCCTATAAATCAATTTTTCAAAGAAATCGTTAGGGTGCACGTTTTTATCGAGGACCTCCAGTCCCTAAGAGGCATTTTATGGATTTAAAGATCGTTGAAATCATAAAAATATCATACTGGTATTACGAGAAACAAAGGTTTGCAAATTACCTACGAAAGATATGTCTATGTATTTTTATACTTATTTACAGATATGTAGGAATCAATTTTTAAATTAGAATACTAAGACGTATTTATTTTAGTTTACTAAGTATTTATTGCATAATTAACTTAGATATAAGTAAGTAATTTTACGAATAAAGTTATGTAAATATACGTAAGTATCAATCAATGAACGAAATAGATGTTATTTCGCACACCCAACATCTAAGTACCTAATTGAAACAACTCGTGCCCTCGGGCAGAGAAACCTGTAGACATTTCGTAACTCCTATTGTCGTCTAACAATGTAAGCTTGTTGATTTGATTATGTAGGTACATATGCCTAAACCTAATATTACAGCAAGGGTATGTCGCTATTGTGCTCTATGTGACAAGCCACAAGTTTCAATTGAATAGCGTCTCAAACTCGGTATCAATAATCGCATTGTCCCAGTCCCGATTTCCGTATCTAACGGTAACTTTTGTAGCGGAGACGTTTGCCAAGTGTGTGGTACCATAATTGGCCTAGAAATGTGCAGAATTTGTATTCTCTGGGGCTTCTCGCTAGACACCGGCGGAATATTAACCGGCGACCACGGGAAATAATGTGGAATAAACCGCCGCAGTGGGACGTGCATGAAGGATGCATAGTTGTCATGCAGCCGATGCACTATGCAATTCGGTCGACGAGCGACTTTCTTATTCTTTACATATTCCTCGGCTACCTGAAATATATGGATTTGTCGTCCACAATAGTGTTTCTTTCAGACACGGTCCATTTCGAGAAATGAATGCCATTGGATAGTGTTTCCTTTTAACAAGAATGACATACGATACTGTAGTTTGAGCTTATCGTTATACTAGAAATGTTAGCATAAAAAGGTTTCACTTTGATATTTTCCTTTCATCGTCGAGTTATTTTTAGAGAATATATACTTACATAAAGCTACTTTCTTATTCACAAATAAGTTCCTAAGTACTTGATGTTTGTTGTAGGTAGGTAATTGATATCTATAATAGTTACTTATGTTATGTATTTCATAAGGGATCACGTTCACTAAAACAGTTGCTATTTTGTCGTCAATATCGAGATTCGTATCACTCTACCCTCTTAACCTCCTGCTAAAATTGTGTAAAGACACTTGAATACATAATCAGCTACTTAAGAAACCATTTCAAACCAAACTCTGTGAAAACCACTCATAGCAATGCTGTGAAAATTGTGAGGGAAACAACTATCGCTGGTCCATTAAATAAATTGCTCTCCTTTAGAGAGCGTGCAACGTAAAGAGTATGGTGAGATGTCTCGTAGAAGTTATACGAAGCAACCGAGGAATTGTAGCGGTTCATACATTTTAAAGTAAAAAGTTTTTACTTTCGTGTATTTATAGGATGAATTTATTATTATATTTTATTATGAACAGGCAAATTGCGGCTAGCTAGAGGTTTTTTACATTTCTAATAGGATCCACTTTAGATACAAAGCTCAACTACTTACTAGAGGTGTAAGTTAAGCCTGTCACTGCACTTTGGGGACTAGCTAAAATTAACTATTTAGTCTCAATGTATATAGTGAGCGGTTCCGTAGTAAGAATCCAAATTATGAGTTTCCGTACAAAAGAATTCATCCACGACCGCTAAGTTGAGTTGAATAGTTTGTAACATCTGTTAGTCTTCAACTTATAGTGCAGTAAATTGCAATGTTTGCCAACTGCATTGTGCACACATCGTGTCTCAAGACGTTTTCGATTCACTCGGAGACAAACAGAAACTAAAAGTCGATAGCGAGAAAGTACTGCGTGCCTTCTGGTTTTATTCTATTACTTGACATCTCTATAGTTTTAACTTTTAAGTTGTGTACAAGTATGACTAAGTAACGGACCAACGGTTCAAATGAATTTCTGGGAATACCTACAGACTCAAAGAGACAACTCAAATCCCTAACTCAAAATGTAGATTCGAGTCACGATAGCTTTGTTGGATAATAACGTGTCATCGAATGGCGAAGTGGAAATCAATTTTCATCACTACCGAGTATCGATCCCCCAGATACTCGGTCGTGATGAAAATTGATTTCCATTTTAAAATAATTAGGTAAAACCAAATTATTATATATAAACGGATATCACTCACTTATATTGTTAAAGTCGGCAATTAGACCGAGTTTCGACCGATTTCGACGGTCTTTTTCAAGGTGAGCGCGCCACGCCCGCGTCGCCGTTGACGTTTCTTCGCGCACTGCGGATGAGCGCCCTCTAAAAAAACCATTAGGTAAAACCATTTTGGCAACCCGATAAACAATGAGAATAAAAGGTAATTAAATTAATTAATGAAGGTAGGGTAAACGATCCGAATAATACCGACATACCTACTTACCTATAAAATAAGTGAAAATAACTTACCATAGACAGTAATATTTTGACGATGAACAATAGGAATGTTTAAATTAATAGTATGTTCTGTGTCCCTGCCGGTGCTTACCCTACCCTTACCCCACTAGGCTAGCTATTATTTTCTGCAAACAACTTTGTGATGTGAACTATACCTAAATTAGTCGTAGAACTTTTGCTAAAACAAACAGCTTGTTCCCCAACAATGATGGAGAACAAAGTGAATTTTCATTAAATTTTCTGACGAAATTATTCAAATCATTCCCGTCTCGCTCACGATAAGTGTTGATAAGGAAGGAGTGAATTTACGAGTATATCCAAGTTCGAAGCGGGAAACACCGCAGTTTGCTGAACGCTTGAACATGTTAAAAGCCGCTAACTTTATATTACCCTTTCTCTTTGGATAATTACGTGCGGTTTCTCTCTATATATACGGTTATTGGTAGTCTAAGATAAACTTTGTTATCGGGCTTTTAAAAATATTACTTAAACAATGTACCACCTGGACAACATAAAATACTTACCTCCGGTCCGAAATTAAAACTTCCGATGAACTGGGTTTCGGACTATCTATTTATTAGTTTGGACATAGTCTCGCCATCAAATTATTAATGGTCAATTTGGATATATGTACTTGTACATTCTGTGTCAGTAATAACCGGCGATCCAGGCACTCGTACTGCTATAAAACGCTGTTTCTAATATCTCGGAAACATTGCTGAGCGTGATGATGGCTGGGCTGTAAAAAAGTAATATCATACCAAGGTGAATTCGCTCGTAAAACCGACTCGAAAAATTCGTGGACATTATAAAAAATTGTCATGAAGGGATGAATAAAGGAACTGTTGAAAGACAACTTGTTATATGACTTGTATGTATCTTAAAAAACTTTTCAATTTATTCCTAATAATTTTATTTATTCCTAGTAAGCAAAGGTATAAAATGTTTTATTATTTATTTACCTACAAATATTTAGAGTAGCAATCATAATCAATGAATTATAAAGTTTTTGCCTACGGCGAAAGTAGCCGAGCAAAAACCGCTTCTCATTGTGAATTTAGCGCGTTAGGCATTTCCGCAGGCTTCGCCCGTTCGGCTTACCGACCGTTTCCCTGACCCTTCACTTTTAAAACATACATTATGAACTTGCTAAGCGACTCGCTGAGGCCTCTATCAGAAATTTATGGGTCTATAAGCTCGAATTTCATCAAGCGATTTTAATAATGACGACCTATTTCAGTTTAATTATTAGATATGAAGCTTTGTCCATCAAAGCATTTAGGTGAATATATACTTATATACAATAGGTATACAAGGTATTGTATGTAAGTACGGAACACAGATAAAGAATCCACAACAAAACCATTTTTTTTTTTGAACTTTTTTTTTTCAATGTAAGTTACATTGAAAAAAAATCTAGAATCCACTGCCAAATAAATTGTAAGTAATACCACCTCATTGCACAATTCCAAGTAAATAAAAAGGCTATTATTTATAAAGTAGGTGGGCTTAATTATTTTACCCGCCGCGTTTCAAATATTTCCAATCCCTAGGAATTAATTACTTGCTTAATTACGATAAAATTCGTAGCGTAGATACAGAATTCGTTCAAAAATTAAATATACTATACCTACCTACCTATTCAAAGAGAGGCGCTTATAAATGATGAAAAGATTATCTTCTTACATAATTTTAATGAAAAAGAAATTAACCTTGCACAATGTAAATTTTTTATAAATAAACAAGAGTAGAGAGATCAAAGAACTCTTCTATACCTACTGATATTACATATCCTGCCCCGGTTGCAAGTCCTATAGCCATAACTTCATAAGTCATAAGCCCATACTTTACTCATTATTGAACAAGCACAATGAAAAATCGGAAAAGCAATAGAATAACTTATACGGTATAACACAGAGAAAGGTAAATAGGAGTGATAGGTTGACACTTTCCCAAAAAATACTTGATTGATTTTGAAAATACAAGTACTTACTAGAAACTATATATTAGTAAAATAATTTTTACAGTCGGTCAAGTTGTTCTTGAGAAAATCTCAACCTTAATTAATTCTTAGGTATACTTTTCTCTGTCGACTGTACAAGGTGTGTGCCTCAGATCATTTGCTAATATGAGCCTAGCCATGTGGCCTGGGAACAAGTTAGTGTGGCCATAAATTACAGGGCTCCCTGTATATCAGCGGCGATCGATCGCTGCGCCCACAGGCTGAGGGAACTTTGATTCATTTAGAGGTAATCCCGCAGTCCGCTCCCAACTATCTCATTAGCCGGCCAATTTGTTCCGGGATCAAGCAAAGACTTTAATCTTGTAGCTTACCGAATTGTCGCTGCTATTGAAATCATTTTAATGGATTTAGGGAATTATTGCTTTAGTTTAGATGAATTTTTAATTAAGGTAAGTTATAAATAGCTATTAGGTGTGATTCTCTCGTGGCCACCAAATCTAATTCTAAACCTAAACGCAACTGTCCTGTCAGACGACTATTAAAAGCATGCGCGCGAACCTTCGATCGCAATCGGTTAAAAAAGGTGCTATCCGTAAATGTATTATTTTCCACTTCTAATAAATAGAGAAATAATAAAATGATGATGGTGATGGTAATAACACTGATCTGAGGTAATAACTAACACCCATTAATCTGTGCTTGACCAAAAGTATTTCTCTTGTCCATATGAGCAGTGAGAAGCAGATTGAATATAGGTAGGTATATAAGGTCCGCCGTGGATATTGGGTATAATCAGTGTCCCACAACCATATCACATAGTTCTCTCCCTTGCAACACTCAAGTTAACTTGAGAAGCATAAGCCTCGGCTTGGGAAACTTACGCCTTAGCCATCAGTATGAATATGAACAGTATGTTGATATGTAGACAAGACTTAGTATTTCGAGCAAGCAAGCATACGAGAGAGGAAACAGAACTAACACTCGGGTTATGTTTTGATGCAAGACGGGATAAATAAATTGCAGTTTATTTAGATCAATTCTAGGGGATTTTATTAACAGCATAAAGACAGGTCGTATTTTACTGTAATCGGCTATTGATGACTACCTATGTGTATTACTAGAACATATTTAATATTAGTCAAATGAGGCGATGTGCATATTTATCTTACATTTAAATAAGTTCCTTGCAACTTTAAAATTATTGTCGTAAATAAATTCAGTCTAATCACAATCACAATTCAATCCATTCTTTTCCAATTTCCGGAAACCCCTTTTGCTATTTACGCGTTGATAAACTTGCTAAGTACGGCTCGGAAAAATGCTCACATAAATACTAACTCGCAGGACAAATAAATTGCAGTTTTAATTAATGCTTGCGCGACGACGACGTCCGGTTGTCCGTTGCCCGGCCGCCGACCCTGGCTATAATGGCGTAAAATTCTCAAAGTGCCTGGCGCATAGGTAGAAGTAACTTTTGCATGCAAATTAGACACCGCAACGTTTGACCTGCCATGACTATGCGACATAACATTTATTATTTATTTCTTGCAACTTTGTCTTTTCTTTTATTTAATGATCGATTTCGGCCATTTTCGCAACTCATAAAAATATAGGTAGTACTTACCTATATTTTTATGAGTCACTCACTGCGTATCCAACATCGATGAACGAGATATAATTACTTTAAATCCCCCCATTATATAAAATATTATACAAGTTGTAACAACTTTTGGTCGACGACTTTTCGATTTTCGCGCAATAAAAAATTCTTCAATTTGTATCTATAATATTATGTATGAACTTACACCAGTACTATTATGAAATCCATTATATCCGACTTGGCTCCCCTTTGTCACGTGTGTACTTGTAACTGCAGTGTAGAGACAAGTGGTTCTTCATTCCCCACCTTACCCTTCACGATGTTTCAACAAGCCACTAGGTAGCTAGCACACAAAAAACATTTTTCTGGTCACATCTGCAACTCTACGTAATTTGAATAGTACTCTGGCAAATGCTGCGCGCATCCTCGTGTAGATATCTTTCAAAAGTACTTACCATTGTTCCTTCTCACTTGAAATGCAGACGTTATTAGCGATGTCTTATGAGTTACACAACTTGTACTTACTCTTACAACCACAAACTAAATAATGATGTACTACGTATATTGTGCTTATATAATACGTGGTAACCCATCGAGATACTTAGCTGATTATGGAGACCTCCGAAAACAGAGACATCCTTATAAATAACTGTGTTCTAAGGAACCATGTCGTCTATTTTATAAATTAGAAAAATTGCATAGATTTAAATACTATTTCATTTATTTATGTTTATTTTGGTTGGAAGCAAAACTGTCGGAATTGCGCAAGTATTAATAAAGAATACTGGCTATAAAAGATAACCGTAGTGTTAACGACTTAACCGGTGAAACTTCATGCATTTTTATAGGTTTATTTGCGGGTTAAATACACATCCTTATAATTTTATACAAGAGGTTTCATTTACTCATTACAACAGGTCCAAAACTAGATCATTAAATAAAAGTATTGTAAATTGTATTCCCAAAATGACAGGCTTCAATTCCCAACAACGCAATTTGCCAAACACCAAATACTTGCATAAGTAGGTAGGCATATTGTCATATGATTGTATTATGATTTAATGCCATGCATTTACCTGCATTTAAATGTACTTGTATATATTTTATTTACGATCAGTGTGCAGTAGATAACGTGTTTGTTCCCCTGTGTGCTCCGGGGTGCCAGTTGATTTAGACATGAACGTGCAACCGATGCAGACTTGCTACGTGCCGTGTACAGTCGACAGCGCAAGTGTAAAAAACGAGGACTCTAAGCGATGGCAATACGGCGTAGATTTGTGTAGATTGAAGTGCTGTTGACGGTATGTTATATAAATCTTGCTTACGATACAAGTCGACGCCTAAAATATTATTTCTACCGGCAACACGTTCCAAGCTCTCGTCTATTATTCAATTGAACAAGTAAATTTACTTTTTGCGTTGTTCCAATAGACATTCGGAATATATTAATCGTACCTAATGGGTTTGATAATATTTTACTTTTTCATCTATCACACAAAACCTAACTGCCACAACAAAATGGTATATGAAGCCGAAGGGAGGGTGTTCGGTATCGGTAACTGAACAACTTTTGTTCTACGACTTTTCGATTAAAAAATAAAAATAAATTAATGTCTCATACAAATCGATCAGCTGCCCTACCGGTCACGTTTGAACGAAATGTATGAAAAGTCAAATAATAAATTTGCGAAAATCGAAAACTCGTAGAACAAAAGTTGTTCAGTTACCGATACTGAACACCCTCCCTTCGGCTTCATATACCATTTTGTTGTGGCAAGTAAGGAACTTATCGGATAAATGTAAACTTAGATTTATAACGGTGTCGCTATGGTTTTCGGTATCGCTTAGATTTTTTGGATTTTTGAACAAAATAACTTCTACTCTACATTATTATGTAAATTTGCAATGAACGCTATTCTGCCGTCTTCAGTCATCGTTACCGGAGACGTCTTGTGTCGATTTGTGGTCGACTGTACCTAAAAATCTCTATCACTGATTCCAAAGTTTTGTATGAACCCAGATTTATTTTAACGTCCTATACGCCACTTGAGTCCAAGGAATCATAGCGTCGTTATTCCTTCTCTACGTAGTCTTCTTGCAGTCGTTTGAGTTGATATTAAACATAGATAGTAAGTAGGTACTTGGTATGTTTTAATCAGATTCTCATCTCATCCATTACATTCAGCAGAACATCCAACATTGTCTGAACTTTGAATATTCACAGCAACAGATAGCATCAGCTAAACTATAGTTCCCCTTGTTTTGAAGCTGGGAAACTTTGTGCAGATGCCAATTGGTAAGGTAAGGAAGTAGGATTGACACTATATAACGATGGCAATAAATACGAATACCCGATGCATTATATAACTTATTATAAGAATATTTAAGTACCAAAAAGACTACAGAAGGAAATAGGGTAACTGCTCACTGGCCATCAATTTCTGGATGGCAATGTGTAGTATTATATTAACTCTACATATAGGTACGTACAGTCGACAGCAGATCAATGGTAACACTTGTAGAACGATTTCAAGTCTTACGACGCAAATAATAAGAACTGTCAAAAGTAAAAAGTGTTATTACCATTGATCTGCTGTCGACTGTACATTCATACTTACTTTAAATTAATGTAGCTATCAGTAGTCACATTTAGTTACATTTATGTCGCATCGTATAGATGAACCGGGCATTGTAACATTTGTCAATAACATTTAGAAAAGTTTAAGAAAACTCCCATGCTAGAGACATTGTAATAGCTGCGACATAAATGTAAACAACAGCCGATATACATATAAGAGTCCTAACAAAAAGTAATAACTATATTCGTACCTACTCATTATCATCAATCATCATATCTCCTTATTGGAAGTAAATACATTGCGTATATTTTTGCACGTCAACATTTTTTTAAATTTACGGTTACACCACTTTGCAAGGAAAAAGCACATTCTATATCATGCGTGTACAGTACCCACTGTACTCTGCAAATAGATAGCTGCTTTTAATATACCATCGTCGTTTCAGTTCTCATAGGTCATAGGTGAGTTTTGTTAAAACTTCTACCTATGTTTAGATTAACTTCCACTACCTATGTACCCTACGAGCTTTGCAGCAGTATTAATTAGACAAGTTTATGCAACTATGCATATTGTATAACCGGTTGTTGTCGGTACATTATAATGAAGTAAATGCCGCAAGGCATTAAGTTCGCCTTTATACATACTTGTGTAAAAAGTTTAATAAAAAAAAAAAAAAAAAAAAAAGTACATGCCTTTGCATGTGGCTTCCAATACATAATATGGAGGTATTATGTACGACACAACTAGTTTCATATGATGGTATTGAACTACTGTAATTTCAGATTCCTCGACCTACCTACAATGTGACGAAACTGCTGATTACTAACTTTAATAATATTGAGTCGCAAACTTCCCGGCGGAATACAAATTGTATCTCGAGTCGATACTTACTCATTCAAGTAAAATTCGTATGTAGTATTTACCATCATCATCGGCCCGTATCAGTCCATTGCTGGACCTCTCCCAAGGCACGCCACCCAACCCAACTTCCGGCCTTTTCATCCAGTCCCTGCGGGGCACCTTGCGCAGTTTATCCTTAATCTGGTCGGGGGGCGTCCCATACTAAGGCCCGTATTAATAGTCTGAGCTCACACCCGCCCTCAAGAGCGAAATCAGCTGAAACACTCTCAAGACATGATCACCATCTCAAGTATGTCATTTATTAATAAACCAATCTTGAGGGGATATCACGCGTGATGTGTTTCACAAGTTGCGGTTCGCCTGCAATCAGCAAATACGTTCTCAAGTGTGAGTTTGACAGTTGTCTTGAGAACTGAGCAATTTTTATTAATACGGCGTTACTCACGTGATACCCGATTCCTAAACGCACACCTAAGTTGCGTTTATTAATAGGAACGCCATCTTGAGATCGTTCTCAAGATTGACTTATGAGCTGAGAGTGATTTATTAATACGGGCCTAAGTTTATCCGTTCGTGGCATCCTATTGAGAATCCGACTCGCCCATCGGTTGTCGGTTCTACGACTGATGTGACCAGCCCACTGCCACTTCAATTTGATCATGAGCAATGACAACTACTTTTGTTCCCTTGTTGTATTTACCATAGGTAAATGTATTTGTACTAAGTTAAACCTATTGATATTTAATTCCAGTCTTGTAGGTATTATTATAATCTGGATCTTAGATACTACATACGTCTTTTACCGTCGATTGTAGCAATTTTTATTAGTAGTAGTAATTCATTAATTCTGCCATAATCTCTACCAAATAAATAGTCGGTCTCTAATTCGCAGTAATCCAATATGAAAAGTAATTATTATTAAGTTATTCATTTAGTACAGTATATGGCTGTGAAGTTTCTAGTAATTAATGCAATGGTCTCTCTGCAATCCGCTAGAACCAATTTCATTTCCAATTCAGTCTGGCTTATGCGATGCACTTGGTCTATGAGTCATGCTTAATAGTTTGATGGAGTTTCCTGAACTGTAATAATTAACTTCGGATCATTTGTTGGTAATTGAGTTATTAAAATGTAATTAATAAGTAAACAAAAAAATAAAAGCGTCTAAGGTTCAACCAATATACAGCTCTCACCTCTATGTATATTCCTATTTACCTTTTTATATTCGGAAACTCATTGAACCATAACTTAACAGGTATTTATACAGATGTTTCATCTCGTAATCGAATACATAATAATTAATAAGTCACCTAGGTGATTAAATTACATTGTAGACGAAAATAGGAAACTGAAATAATACACAAAACATAACTATTCATTCGCAGTAAAACAAATCCCACTGGTCGGTGAGATCTAGCAACATTATTTACCAACTTGTGTTCCTAAATAAATAGAGGGCAAACTTGTTACCCAGAACAAACTGGCGTAGGTACATACAGGGCTAAGTAACATCCCACTTAATAGCAGCTTAATAATATTAAGAAAACGTTGTAGCGTGGTCACACAAAGTTAAGCAAGTGTTAGCGAGGGTCGCAACTCACAAGCAACGCAACGCGTAGTGATGCGCTGAAACAATTCAGTAATCTAAACCAGAACCAGAGAATACCTACCCTGCAACATCAAAGAGCTCACATGAATGTAATAATAATGATCAATTTCACTCGGAAAATGTCGTCTGTACCATTTTGTATAAAATGTTAGTTTTATAAGAACAAAATAGTGAAAAAATATTCGGTCGGTTTGTTAGCTTGCTCAGACACTAATAAAACATAGCTTTACTTCCATCCATCCCGATATGTTATAATCGAAATAGAATAAATCGTGGAGTTGTCGATAAAAATGCAATTTACTGTGAAGTTATATGCCAGGATCTCTATGTGTGCTATTGTATGCCAGTATCGCAGCATATGGAAGTCTATCGTCTCTGCCTACCCCTGCGGGGGAAAAAGGGCGTGAGCTTACTGTGAAGTTGGCGATTGCGATAAAGTAGTTTTGGGCCCCTTTGACATTTTGCATACCTACTTAACATTCCGAGATAATATAACCTAGCATTAATTTTGACCTGAAGGATTTCTTGGTCTAACATTTGCACAACACACGGAAGTCATAATTAAGTTTTCAATGGAGCTGAAATGTGGTTTTACGGCAAACAGCGGAGAACAAACTAGGTTGTCAGACCTGTCGTGGGGCTTGAAGTTCTTGCTTACCTGCGGTCTGGCTGATTTAATATGCGAAAGCAGAGTTCTGGGTGTTTAGACAGGAGACGTTTATTTGATTACTTACTAGGATTTTAATTGTGCCTTCGCTTCGTCATAATATGTGAGTAGTGATGTAGGCAATTAAAAAATTATTATATAATTAAAAATGTAGCACTTTGGAGCTAGGTAAATTAAAATGAATACCTACTTAAAATTATAATTAGTTGAAACACGTCGTCGTCCAATTAATTCATTGCTTTATGTGGTAACATGGCTGTTATGCTAGTATAAGTAGGTAGTACTCACATAAACCCTGTGAGGGCACCGCAACATTAGTTAAACAATTAAAACTGAATTTTATCAATTACAATGACTATTGCTTCATGTTACAAGGCATCGTTTCGAGTATTCTGGCATTACTTCAACTCGACGTATTTTTAGTCAGTAGGTAAGTTTTGGTATTAAATTAAATATGCATGAAAAATATTTAACGTACCCCGGAATAAAAATGATATTGCAAAACCAAACATTAAGGCAATCCGTCCAAGGCGATATTCCACAAGTAAAAGACCCCAACTGAATTCAAAGAAAATTCCTCAAACCAACACTGAGACACGTCTGCAAACATTTCAAACAAATAGAAAATACATTTCTATCTCCAAACCGAACATAACATCATTCAGCACAGAGAAAAGCAGTAAAATAAAAACACGATGTTTCCCGATCTGTATTCAGTGTATCGCCGGCTATTACATGTGTACAAGGCATAAAAGGATCGTTGGAGGCACTCGTCTCGTGTGATCAGTGAGTTTACGCCCCATACGCCCCTAACAGTCTGCCTAACGACATGTGGAAGGTCTTACTCAGATATGCAATGTCATTGTGCTCTGTGGACTGGACGAAAGGTTGGATGGGACTTAATCTTACAGGATTTTATCTAAATTGTGGTTGGATTTCACTATAAGTAATCCACTTGAAGCATTTTGAACAGGTAATAAAGGTAAACAAATACTTAGAATTCTTATAATCTATGTAAGTACCTATAACAATTTTAGTAATGTTTTGCTTTAGGTTAAGATGGCTCTGTATAAATAGAGCATGTTATCGAATGGTGAGCTAGAAGATTCGTATTACTATGTCGTCTAGGTATCACATTTGCAATGATAAGTCTGGAAAAAACAATGAGGACAAAATCTCAACAATGAAGACTTTGGTACAATGAGGGCAAAATCTTTGCAGTTTATTTGCAAATCCTTTAAGACTTTAAGGACTGACTGCAGTTACTGTCGGTATATGGCAATATATTTTGCAGTTTCTTCTCAAATGACAGGATTAAATTCACTACAGTCGTATATTTTATTCATTAGCGTTGTGCTGTTTGTTGCTCTCCGCTCTCTACAATTTAGAGCGGACGTAACAATAACATTCACTTGTATTGTCTAGGTAAGTCCGTGTAACAATTCGAGTCTAATGTCGCCGGAGATAACTCTGTACAGCACCAGCACCTGCGATATTAAGGCGCAGTTGGCCGGGATTCGGACTATCGGGCAGGTTCGGAGATCTGTCTAGGTCAGATTATATCCGGTCCGATCAGACAAGAAATTGTAAGACCGTCATACTGTAATCATCTCGTTAGATTACACCTTACGCTCAGTCTACATTTTTTTTCTTCAAATTAGAATGCAAACAGCAAAAATTTGTCTTAAGATCAGCCAAATCTCGCGAAATATCGGCATTGTTTCGCGCTACTATAAGTCACTTTTTCATATCGCGATTCTTGCCAGCGCCAGGTACTTCAAATGATACAGCCGGGTAACATATGACCAGTATACGTAAAAATGAAAGCTCTCAAACTGTGCTAAGTCTTGGTCAACATGTCTTCCCGGTAAACGTTAATATGTGAAAAGGGCCTGGACCACGAGCACAGTCACTTTGACGTTGTTTTTGCGCGTTTATTCAGTTCTAATCCCGGCAGGTGATTAGTCAAGAATGCAAGACACTTGAGCAAATACGCAAAAAAGGCACTGCTACGAACCCGAAAACTCGTAGCAGCCTATGCAACGTCCGGTAGCCTACGAACTGTACCTACGCAAGTGTCTTTGTAAACAAACGATCGTCAAATTAATGTAACCTACTACTGCGAACGAGTTCTGTAGCATTTTGTGAACTACTTCAACATAGTTTGTACTCAATTAGACGAGCCAAGAACTATTAAGATCATGCTGACGAGACATAATTTGGAGAGTAATGAAGCCTTTAATATTTAAGTTGTTCTTGTTAAGACTTGGACAAAGTACGGGTTTAATGAATCTAAAGGTCTAAACTCCAAAGTATGTTTAAAGTACTCGTAGGTGAGTGCTATGCTAGCCTAAGTCTTTGATGGATGATGTAATAAAAAAGACGTAAAGGGTCCAACGAAAGCCTTCACTATATTTTATGACTTATTTGCCTTTACGGTTCACTATAATATATTTTCACTTCTAAATATAATAGTAGGTATATGCGTAGTAAAATTATATATTCTGTAATTAGATATTAGTTGAGATTCTGCCGTATCTAATAATTATACAAATAATTTATTGAGGCATTAAATATCATTGTTACGATAACATGATTTACAATATAATAATCTACTAAATTAAAATACTACTTACAATAAAAATAAGAATTTAATAAAACTAGAATGTTATTGTCACGTTCGCTTAGGTATTATATTCAGAAATGGTAATGTAAAACGTATTATTTTTCATACTTTCGTGTATGAAGGCAGGAAGGCATAGCCGCCCCGTTAATTATCTTAGTCAAAGAATATGACGTCATAATACAATAAGCTACATAACAACATTAACTATATACATGTTGCTCTTTATAATAAGCTAAAAGACGCGGCAAATTCTCCCCTATTCTTTTGATGTACCAAATAAAACTTCATATGTGGCATGAGTCAGTAACGCTAACGGCCAACGGCGGCGTATCCAACGAAATGTTATATAAGAAATTCAGTGTTGCTCCCTTGAGGGAAATATCCCATCTGTCTGCCTACCTCATAATAACTTGGTATAAGTTTAATTATTTAGTTACTAAAGCTACTAACTAGTTTGGCAACTCGTTTGTACATTCGAGACTTAATTAAACTTGCTAGGACCGACCTATGTCATCATTATTACGCGAAAAGTTGACTTTTTTAATGCTGTACAAATAAGTACAAATTAATTCGGTGACAATTTGTATAAAATTTCTTAAGTACCTAACAACATGGTCATTAATGTCTTTTTTGCAGGAAGATCCCTCTCCTAATCTACTTTAGGCTAATGTAGAGTAGGTAGTCGCACACTTATCATTCCGACCAAAATCGGCTCCGCCTTGTCAACGTAGAAACGTCATCGAAGCGACTTGTGTGCCGCTGCCGATGCCGGGTTCGACTACAACTTGGTCAAGGGACAGCTGTTTACGTCCGTAAACTCGGTTAAGGTACAATATAATATAGATGATCCGCGGCTATTCCCTAGACAACAGCGAGACGTAAGCACGATTACTCGCAAGACATAAGCGCGGTGACGACGAACGTAAGTATAAGTTGTATATTGACCATGAACACGAACCTCTTGCTGGTCACAACTTTGTCGCCCGCCTAAAGCGAGGCGATGGCATTTAGTAAGTATGCGTTGCATGCCGTTTCGTACAAAGAGTTCCGAACGACTGGATGGAGCGATGCTGATCTGATGCCGGGGTGATACGTACCTAGGTAGGTATGCTATGAGTCTACAAACCAGAAATAAATAAATAATAAATATTACATACCCCATATAAACAATTGAATTACATTTCACTACGACTGTCGTTTATTTATGAGACGGAGGAAGTTATCATCCCAAAGAGGTACAGGATGTTGTTTGTCGCCCTCTATCGCGGGGACTGAGGACTTCAGATATGCCTGCTTCGCGTTGATAAAGGCTTACAACGCATTAAACACGGCTTATTGAGTATTTTCCTAACAATTTACATAAGTCAACAAATAATAAGACCCTCGTCTTACCCCAAAATTAGATTTGGAAATTGATTCTCTTGGTGGAGATAGAAAGTTAACTTTATTAACGTTGACATAGATTTTAATTTAAGGTAATAAAATAAATAGTAAGTACCTACCATCTTACTTTAGGATTTGAAGACGCAATATCGCAATCGCTAAGGTTGATATTGCGGTCTCAGTACCTATCGTATGTTCGATATCTGACATTAACATAAATTAGTAGGTTGCGGCGCTGATGGTACCATACTCAGTTTATGGGCTGGACTAATGACAGAAATTATTTTATTAGCACAGAATAAGGACTTAATTTTGATTTATAAATATTGTATAAAAATATCAGTATTGCAACTTCCAAGATACTGCCTTTTTAAATCTGATATTTTAGGTCTGTACTATGATTTGAACTTTCATACCATGCAATACAGCAGAGGCAAAAAATGCATAGAGGCCAGATAGTGTATTTAGGTTGAATTAATCAAATCGATGACGTGGCACGAATAGGTCATAGAAACGAGAAGATAAAATGACTATAATACGAGCGAGTATAACCAATGTTCTATCTATATATTAACACAACATTAGTATTCTTTTACAAATTGCTTGTACGTTCGTTCGCAAGTGTAAAGTAAGTTGCTGGCTATTTAACGACTGTGATAGACCGAAGCATGGTAGCGTAAATTGCTCCTACTGTGTAGCTAACGTAATGTCACTTCTCCATGTGTATCTTGTTACAGAGCCTTAATTGTCGTCGTTGTTCCATAACGTGGACGCATTACATCCACCAATATGGCAAATATTTGCCGCGATAGCTTACTTCGCAAACATGCCGTCAAGCTGCCTAATGCCTAGTTGAATACCAATTCAGGCCATCGACAGATATCGCAGTTTGTGTCGATTCTGAAATTTATTACCCTCTGATGGTAAAGTACATGTTTTCTGATACAACCTGAAAGAAAATGTACATACTAATATTGAAAACTAAATTTTAATCAAGATCATTATTTAAGACCTTAAAAAATTTCAGAATATTGAATAAGTCCAACAGTTAGAAGTTAAAATTTTAGAGTCAGAGTTTAAACCTAGTTACAGGTAGATTAATTAGATAGGAAGAGGTTTGGTAAGTAATTACGTTACCTATTTATAATGAAATTTAATTAACTTTACCTATACCTGCTTACACTTGTGAGTCATAAAATCTCTTGAATCTCTGTCGAAGAAAGCTTGAAGCGTCGAGTACAATTTCAAGCAATTATATTATTTGTGAAGTTCTGACTTTTTCCAACAGAAGTTAATACGACAAAGAGCATTTTCATCTCGCATGAGCTAGGTACAAAGGCTAGTAGGCAACATGGAAAATGGCGGGACCAGCATTCTGGAGTTTCGCCTTTGACATCCCTTCATGTGAACGGATTTAACCGACACGAGAGTGCAATCAGGTCCACTCTTTACCACCTAACGCTGTTGAAGTGTTTTGAAGTGAATACCTCTACTCTACAATCTAAAGTTTTACTTAATATGAGTTTGCAATTGGGGCTAAAATGTTCCTAAAATTATAACGCATCACAGCGCCGCCGGTCACAGTCCAGCCACACAAAATCTGAATATGGGAGTATTTTAGTATGTTCTACGGTAATATTGGGAAAGAAAACCTTGTAACTTGACGCCTCTGTTACTTTTAACCATCATCGGCTCATTGCTTAACCTCCTAACCCTTACGTCGTCATCGTATCGCCCTCTCTAAGTACGCAGGCTGATAACATATTAGATTAATTGCGCCAAACGCAGACCGAAGCTGTTAACCCGTGTCAACTAACAAAAATATACGGAGTTTCTCTGATTTAGCACTTTTAATATTAACACGGTGTTATCTCTTAGCACAAGTTTTGTGTAAGTGAACCTTAGGGTTTTTCGATTTATAGTACCATTTTTAACCCCCTATTCAGCCTTGTCTGTGTACAAAAATCACAAAACAGCAACATGTAAAACTTTAGCGGCCTTATCGCTAAAAACGACTTCTTCCAGGCAACCAACAACACTAAGCTAGAAATAATAAATGCATGATTGTACCAAAGAGATAACACTAAATAGACAGTGCGGAAACATTATAATAACGTTGTAAGTTGTAAGTGATTTAGAGTAAAAACAAATGAAAATGATTTGCTTGCCGTAAATGGAGTTCCTTTGTGAGAGGAAGGAAACGAGGGCCGCGAATGTTTGTTTGCGGCAAACAATGAGTCTGCAATTTGCGGGGCACGTCGTTCGCTTTGTTGATGTGAATCAAAACCTTAACAAAATAGAGCTTTTAGCTCAGCAGAATCGAATTTAATTATTTCATCCTTAGTATTTTCTAACCCGCTTCCAAGTTACTTAAGAAGGGTATTCTTTGAGCTTGTTAGTAAGTAATTTATTCTGATATAAATACCGGCTAATCTCTTGCTACATCGAACTCAGTAAGACTTACGCATCTTCAATTCGGCGAAACAAACGCTATTCCCGTACCTACTTACCTAAATTCCTTTTTACGAGTAAAAATTTAATTTTGATGAGAGTGCCCATTGATTACTTTCTGATAATATTGATAATTAAAAGAATGTTGGGTTCGGTAGGTACTTTTTTTTTGTAAAATTCTTCCCAGAGGGAGAGGCAAAGCCAACTAGGGCATACAACCTGGTCTGATGTTAGTAGAATGTCTGAATTCTTATAAATACATACATATATACGAAGATAACATAACCTAAACCTACGCACAACCCTCCCAAACCCCTAAACGAAATAACTCAATGATCCACGCAACCATCAAGCTATGCAAAGGAAACCTTGCTAAGAGCACAAAACTTCACAAACATGACTTCTTTCGAGCACTCCAACTAATAGAAACGTTCGCGGACGGCTACTGATTAACTTAACGTGATGATTAATCACTAAATACCACGGAAACTAATTAATTAGAATTTTCACAAAAAAGTAGCTAATGTCGTTACGCGCGCTTTTCAAGGAATCCTGGGTTCGGTACAGGGGGCTGAGCCGCGTCGATTTTTACTAGCCGTCAATGTCAGATTTTTGACGAAAATTAGTACAAAAATTTCATTCGCGCAGGCTTTGACAGGACAAAAAAGGCCAGCCGGCTAGGCCCCCATAGTTAGGCGTTATTTTTTAATTATTATTATTAATGGACTCAACAGTTCGTCATTTGCCAATGTCATGTTACAGAATATTCAAAATATCGTAGTTTTATCTTTCTCCAGAGGAGTCGCCGTGGCGTCTCGACACCCTGGATATCCGCGTCTTCTTGTCTTCATCCCGAGGAGTCGCCGTAGCATCGTCACTCTGGACGAAACAGCTCGACAGTCACGTTCACTCCCAAGTTCGTAGTCGTGATATTAAACACAAAATAACCACTGTAGACATTAAAATGAAAATTATCAAATAATTTCGCAACCGTCGTTTCCCGCTATTTTCAAAAGTCCGATATTTTTTTTAAAACCCTTACTAAGTTATTGTAAATTTATTTCTTTAGGTTATTTTAGGTAAGTAGATCTGTAGTTTTAGTTTGTCTTTAGTGTAATTTTATTTTCTTGTTCATTTGTAAAATTATTTTTGGCTGATGCCTTTATGGCCAAAGCCATAAAAAAATTGTAAGTTATTTTTTGTTTTTATATACATAAAATACGTTAGTTAGTGGCCATTTTAACAAAAACCGAAAGAGTTTACATACCTAACCGCTCTACGTAACCGCTACATAAAAAAAATGAAATCCCTTTGCTTAAAAAATATAATCTTGATTAGCCCCACGAGTTGTCTTGAGCATTTCTATATTCTTGCAGAAATTGGTGAATATTTACCAGAAGTTTTGAAACTGACACATCATATTTTATATAAAAATCAGCAATTATTAATGTCATTACATCTCCCGAACCATATGTATCACGGATACATATCTAAGGTACAGAGTCATGATTAGGTAAATAGTTCGCTAAAGTTTATGTGACTTGAAGTGTCATGCTAACTAATTATTTCAGACACTTTGTTAGGGTATCATCAGTTTATACGATTTCCGTCGGCAGGAATCCAATTAGCGATATCATCCTGTTAGAGACTGTCACAGGCGCGGCGCAGAGCGGCAATATGCGACGTGTACCAGTTAACATACTGTTAATTGCTGTTGAATTTACTCGACTTGTTACTTAAACCGAATGATTGCGTACGCGACGTCGTTACACGCATTTGGTTTTATAGACAGAACGGAATTAGATACGTTCAGGACAATACAATAGAGCATACGTTTAGGTAGGTACCTACCTAGTTTATTTGTGTTGTAGTGAATATCACCCATATTCACCAACCTTCACAAACAAAACCATTGCAATCATTGCAGCAATACCTACTCATGTATTTTTGTTATTAGCATGGTGGGTGGTATATATGATGATTTTAGTCGACTGCACTGTCGACTGTATTACATACATACCTGCAAATCTGTTTAGTCTTTTGTATGAAAAGAAAGATACGAACACTTTCCGTTTTTTATGTAAGTACTTACATTTCTTTGTGCATGTTTTTCATAGTGAAACAAAATACTTACGTAATTTAATGAGTATTCTATAGGCTCTCTATACTTAAGTATAGATTACCTACCTATCTATATAAATATATATTTCTAACAAGATACTAGGTTCGCTCAACTCAATCCCTTTGTGCCAGAGTCTGTGGCTGTGAAGACAATGGAGAGGATACAAGTGGGTGCTTTATCAGCTTTCAATTGATTTCGACACTCGTCCTCGGTCGGGTAGGTACTGTAACCGTCTCGTCTCTCCGTACACTGATACATGTCCGATTACACACAATAGAATCAATAAAGATATATAGATAGATATTTATCCAAAAATTAAATAAGGTTTGTTAGATTATATGTGTGTCAAAAATACAGATTAAGTAAGTACTTGTTTGTATTCCATATTCTGTGAAATTGTCACACCACCACCAAATAATTGTCAAATTCAATTATAAAGTCTAATTCTCTCCGTGGTACATTTAATGTGCTGTTGACTGTATCTATAGTGTAAAATGTACGTACACATTTAAGTGCGTTTTTATTGATTACCTATTTGAAATTATGCAATACCTACCTAAATCATTTATTCGCAAAATCGTAAATCAGAAATAAATGGTGCCAATTTCGTTTTCATGTGAACGGAAACATTAAAAGGCCTTGGGCACACGCCGCTAAATGAAGATTTGTGGCAAGCAATAAAATAAAGGTTCTTACACGCTACCAAGAAAAATACTCATTGGTATTTGTTTAATTTCTCTTTGACATTGGCGCCTTAAGTTTCGATAGAGAATATTTTTTCCAACCGTTTCCCGCCATTTTCAAGAGAACCTGTGAAGTACATACGTATGTATTTAAATTAGGCATTAATATTATATTGATTTATAATCGATCATCACCATCATGAATAATATGTTTACTAAGTATAATATTTGGTGGACATTAATTGTGACGTGCGTGACACGTAGGTTGTTCTATTTAATTTAATGGACTCTACCTCATGTTTTTTTTCCAATCTCAAGGTATTTGGAATACTCAAACAAGCGATTTCAAAATGACAGAGAACTGTTTTGCCTCCCAATTTAAATTTTCAGCATTTCCCTAATTATTCACCTAGAAAATAAGTAGTAAGTAGAAAATATATTTTTAAAGGCATTGATATACAATGCTATAATATATAGGTTAGTCTGTAGGTACCCTACGGCTATACTCGTATATAGTCTATTTCAAATAGCCGGGCAAAACAGGAAGTCGTGTGATAAAATCGGATGAACTATTTACAACGGCCTATTCAAAAGATTCAAACGGAGCAAATAGTTGAAATTGAATTAACAAATTCGATTTCTCCGTTATATTAACAGTAGACATTTCTATATTTATCTCATTTGCAGTAGGTATAACTTGTATCATGTTTATTGATACTATTACAAAATAACTAAATGAGATCTTACAAAAGGATGTATACTTAGTCATTTTTAATGGAATAAAAAAAGCTTACGACGATTTTAAAAATCCAATTCCTTTTACGACAAATCCATAATATAGTAGACCCCTACAGTAGGTATACTTTTGAACCAAATCCTGTCAAAAATTCTAAATTGTTTGTATTCTAAACTGTAGTAGCAAACATTTATATGTTGTATTCAAAAGCAACAAAAACACTTAAATAATTTGTTTACATTTTTTGTAACCACTATTTTTTGGTTCAAAGAAAAAAAAAGAAAATTTTATTGCCTACGTTGAGCTCACACTGGAAACAGCATTCAGAGGCAATCCGACGTGCTTTGAATGCATGCAGGTTGCTCTGAAAATGCTTTTTCGAGTAGAAATATCAGTGAGCAGAGACAAACGAGCTGTAGACAATCAAAAAGCTGATGTCACCGCAACAGAGAATGTACATGAATAATATGAATCGTTTATACCACGACTTTGAAACCTCTATTCGGGCCAATGATTCGGGCATTCTGAACAACATTGCGATAAGTATTTTATTTAGAGCTTATTTATCCACAATAAAGCCACAATATGGTTAGGATGTGAAGTGGAACTACGTCACAAAAGATTAGCAGTAGATCGGTCCTGTACTGGCAAATTATATTATATGTATATGGTACCTACCTAATAAGAAAACATTTTCTTTTACAAAACAAAACGTATATCACTCACAATGGCCTCGTTAGGACCAGTCAAATTACCTTCCATCCCAAAATTCTTGGCATAGTGCGTTGCTCGCCTTAAACGCAAGTCCATTTCGTGGAAGCAACAGGCAATAGTTCAAATTGGTCATGTTTGCGTAATCGGATCGCCCTTCAAAGTTCTAATAATTTGAAAACCCACCCATCTAATTTGGCGGAACTTGATGTTTGTGTAATTGCCAAAAGCCAAGATACGGTCTAGGGTCGATAAACATAACTTTAAATACAGTTGCGTAACCTTTACTCTGTAGTAGGTTTATTAGTTAGTACAAATATTTTGCGTTTATTACTACCTATATTTTCGATAGATATATCATCCTACATCATATTGTTGAATACCTATTTATCAAAATATGTAGGCATATAGACTAGTGTATCAATCTTCAAATAAAAACTTGCAACTATATTTTATTCTCGGAAAAAATTGTGAATAGATTTGTGAATTACCTTATCATATAATAATTGTGTGTAATCGAGCACCCATACATCATTTTTAGTGAAATCAATGATTAGTCTTAATTTACCTGTTATTTTATGATAAATAGATACTTAATGATAATTAGATGATATAAGTGTTGACCAGTAAATAAAACGTAAATCAGACTTCAAATAGAGGTACATAAAGTATGAAACTTTGATTTTCCGAACTGCATGGTTATCTTTTTCATATATTGTAAAAGTGGCAAGGCCCCGCTGAATTTCCTATTCTGAATGCAACGCAATCCCTCTGCCTATGCATGCAGCTATCTTCGATATTCAAGCACCAATACCGCACACTTGTTTGTTTTCTGACATCATACAGTTCTGTTGTTCAGTTGTTTCTATTGAAGTACCTACATGATATGAAAATTGATAGATGGGCAAATACACTTCGCTGGGGCGATACTCATAACCAAAATCATAGTTAAATAATAAACTTAAATAATAATTCATTTATCTATATGCACATAAATAAATATACAATACGTAGGTATCTAAGTTTCGGTATACCTCAAACCTCTGCAAATCAATCAAAAGCGCATGGAATATCATGTATTTTTTTTCCTAAAAATCGTACTTATCATTACAAAAATGTGAATAATTTGTAGAGTATTTATGTATAATATGCGTACAATATTATATGGGAAGAGGTAGGTACTTGTGGCAAGGGATGAAGGTAAAAAATAAAGTAGATATTTTATGTAAAATAATATATGGATAATTAATTAATTAATGACCCGTAATTACCTACTGAATTGGCCATTCCCATTCCACGCGTGAACATCATCATCATTAGAACTAGGGACGTCTCGAGGTGGTATTTTAGTAGTTTAATGTGTAGGTTCTCGTAGGTATTTTTGCTTTGTAAGTTAGTTTCTGTTGTTTTTATTATCTACGAGTATATTATATAAATTACTGGACTTTTGTTAGTTCGTTTACGTAGATAACTTTAAAGCAATTTTTTATTAATATTCAGGGGTACTTATACGAGTATATAAGGGTTATATTATAATTTTGTGATGACATCACATAATCTGACATTTATTCCAATGACGACATAAATCCGACGTCTGCTATCCTTGATAGTGGGACCCTCGAGGAAAGCCACATCAGCATCTGAAATAATTTAAGCAAGAGGCTTTTGGTTGACGTAAAGCCTATAGTAATTGCTTGCTGAAAAGATATGAACATAGGTAGATAACCCTATAAGTTGAGAATGGACATTTTTAGGTTTCGAATAAAGTAAAATCTTGGTAGATTAATGTGATCGCACTCAAACTTTACTTACACTACTAGGTATTTGTATCGACTGTCTTACACAAATGTCGCATTTATACCTACCGGACTTTAAACTATATTTAATTTATTTTTGATGTAGTTTTAAGTCATGAAGTAAAACAATTGGGGGTCGGCAGGGCCCGGTCGTTCTTTCTAATTGGGTTGTTTATTCGTCCAAGATTTGTCATAATCGCAATCACAATTTACACGAAATGAATCTTAAAATAATTTAGAATCTAGATCGATTTGCGGTTTATTAAAGAGGTACAACCCCCATAAATAGATATGACATAAAAATAAATTATTAGGTATGCTTAAATTAATGGTTGAAGTTATTAGAGTTATCTTTTAAAAAATGGGCCGAGTAAAAACTATTTTTGAAAAAGCTTGTCGGATTTATATCAAGATTATATTAGCAAATCTAGATTCTAAATGACCTACTTTTTTAGGATTCATTTCGTAGACAATTTTTAAACATGTTTTCATATTAATCTATTATTAGATAGGTGTATTAATCGAAGGTAATTGAATAGAAGCCACTCAGGGGCCGCGTTCCTACTAAATCAATTAGGAACCGCATTCGCCAACCTTGTTACATGCTTTGACAGTTTCCTGATGGAAGGCACGATGGCGTGTAACCTACTTGGCCCCGAAGAGAGAAGGCAATTCTCACTTAGATCGCCGTAGACTGTAGAAGGTAGAGGTACAGACTAACTCAGGGAAATTTTAATGCATGCTTTGGGCTCGAATATTAGGTAGATATTAATTCAGGGTGACCTTGAAACTGGATAATCAATAAAACCAACTTAAAAATGTCATCAAACAAAGAATTAAACATACATACACTCGAAAAATAATAATTTGGTAAGTAATTTATTTGTTATTATTTTAAAAGATGTGCTGCTGAAAGTTTTTGCTACATTTTTTACTTTTTTTAGCGTGAAAATTTGTTGACGTACAAATGTAGGTACACAACAATGTACTTACTTACTTACTTGCAATAAAAAGATTGATTTGGATTCTGAAAACAACCAGCTGATCGGTACAAAATGTATGAAAAGTGAATTTATTCTTACCTTTTATTTATTTATCAGAAATCAAACAGACTTAATATATATATAGATATAGACGAATAATAATTTAATTATGTATGCCAAAACAGATTAATTTTTAATAGCATTTCTTATATATCGGCTTTAGATACGGTGCGGTTGTTACTTAGGGTTGCCAATTTGCCACCGTATATCTATCCAATAGCCGTAAATCTTAACTTAACGTAATATAAATGTAACCTAAGAGATCAATATAGCAGAATTGAAGTAACAATGCAGATAGGTGTCTCATGTAATAAATATCAGTCATAAAGGCAGTCACATTGTGAGCGAGGAGAGGAGGTATCAATAAAGTTGGAGCCGTTAGGGGGCGGTTGCGGAAGCTGCGTCGGCTACAATCACGTTATCGCAACTCATATTGGTACACTCGAAAGCACATCAGTGTGAGACTCTTTGGACTTTATTCCGTTCCCAAAGGAATTAAAATCGCCGTGCATTAATCTGCTATCAAATAGACTTGTGAGATATTCGCTTCTATGCGCGCTTATATCTTACTTGATAGTAGATTGAAAATGTTTGGAAATATGTATATACCTACTGAAACAGCATAGGACGATTTCGACGATAAGTGATGGTATTGTGGCGTGCATTTTTTTAAACTGGTCTAAATAGACAGGTCTAAAAAATGCTGCGTCGCTTTCCTACACCAAAGATAGGAAAAGGATACTTTGGGAATTATCAAAGTTCGCTTAAAATTCGCCAATATTTCAGAAACTCTTATATGGGATAGATGTGACCTTCTGATATTTTTTTCCTAATTAAATTAGCGTAAAATAAGATGTGGAATCAACTCATACTTTGTAATTCAAAAAAACAACATTTTCGTTACAATGACAGCACGTAGGTACTCAAAACACGGAATTAGTACTTGTATTGTATATGTACGTTACATTATTTGCCGAGGTTAAGTACAATGTTGTGTCATAATGTTAATTTAACGAGGTTTCCACGTTATTCCGCTTCGGATGAAGGTAGGCACGTGCGGCTGCGACTGGGGTCATCTAACTTTTCGCATAAACCACCCCTCGTGACGTTGCAACACGAATTATATCGCAAATTACTTAGAAAACACACGTCCGCACCAAATTACTCACGCCTTCAATATGGGGTGGCATTTGGATATTACGGAATTTGAAATTATGAAATTGGGAACAAAGTAAAAATAAATAAGTATGTGCGCGCGCAGCACAGCAGCCGTATTGCATGCGTATATTTATTTACCGATTACAAAGTGGCAGTCATTTTAGTTCGTGAAAAAGAGTAAGTACCAGATTCAGATTAGATTTAGATTCATAGTTTATTGCAAATAAATATACATTGTGTATGTATTATGTAAGTAAATAGAGAAGATATTTTGGCGGTTGAACCAGAATAAGGCAACAGTTAATTTAGCACGTCAAAGAAAAAAACCGGCCATGATGTTATGATAATGAAAGTTTAATCGGTAGGTACAGTACAAAAACTTTACCCTAAACATGTTTACTTATATACCCTCTCAGAATATTGCAGGTGACCCTGCTTAGTCTTCAAGTAGTTTTTGACGGCTTTTCACGAGTGGTTCGTTAGGTCGGTAAGTGCCTTGCTATATTGAAGTGGAGCAAGCGAGCTACCTCTTTGGGCTTTGATGTTTGCCGCTTAGTCAAGCCCTGCCCTTGACCTCTTTTGATATGTTTACTATGTATACGTCAAGAATATACAGGATGTCCTTTAATTCATTCGACAAATTGAAATTGGGAGTTGTGCCTACTCATGATAAATATTGAGTATACGTCACAAATCACACAATGGCCTTAGAAATGATAATAATTACCATTAGGTAAAATTCCAGTGAAAGAAATCATTGCAAAAAATTCAAACTACCTACCTTATAATATAAAAACCCCAAAGCACAGTAATGATGCACATCAAATTAATATTTCTTTATAGTTGAATTTATTGTAAATAATTTTTTTTATTTTTCCTATGTCACAAGCGGATGTGGATGGTTAATCCACTTAATTTTGTCGAATGAATTCAAGGCCAGCCTGTATTTACTTACTGTTAGTATTAATTAACTAAACGTTAATTAATATTAATTTGGATTGATTTTTTATTCGTTTAATTTTCTATTTACATGAATACTTAACTTGACATTGGCGAAGCCATTCAAATAAAAATAGAATACAATAATATTAATTAGATCAACAATGGTTGTTTACTGAGTTTCAGCGTTATTAGTGAGTTTCTGGAACTCACATAGCTTCACTAAAATACGTAATATTATGTCCTTTTATTTCATCGTATACCTACCAAAAACACGAGCGTTTAACCAACAAGGTCCGTATTTGTATTAGTACGACTTACCTAATTATTAATGTTAATACAACTACTTACCTATTTATATTTTAACTTATATTACGTACTTACACCGCTGGTCCCGAAGTGGATTTTGGCTTGCACAACAAAAGCCACTCGTACCGGTACGCGCGTACGTTTAAATTAGAACTAATTATCCCATTATATATTTACTAAGTATTACTATTATGTATGTGTGATACAGTCATAATAGTAATATACTATCACCCCAAAATAGATTTTTATTTATTTATTTATTGAATAAAATAAGAGTTCGTCTGCTAATACATACCTAGTATATATCCGGTGATACTATTTATTCTTTATAAGTAATGTGTTATATACTATCATTATTCTGGTTATATTTATACATATATTGTTTATTTTATATATTGTTGTACTCGGTGAAATATAAATTTACGGATAGCTATAATTAATTGGTAATCATTGCCCGGAAATTATATAGGCGTAGCGTGGGTGTAGCGCAATATAACTTCGGCGCGTGTTCTGAACTGATCTAAGAATATCCAAGATTATTCCGCAATATAGCGACGTGCACACAAGGCATGTGGTAATTGCGTTCATGTAAACTCGGGCCTAGACCGGACTAGACACTGAATTCTGCCCGGATAATAGTGACCATTGTGTCGGGTAGGAATTAGGATAGACAGATTGACAATATTGTTGCGTTAAGCCACAATAGCCCAATAGCTTAGAGAGTAAGATTGCTAGGCAAGCGTTACAGGTTCGATCCCCTCTTTAGATTGTTGATTATTGTGTGATTCACTGCTTATAGTACAAGAGTAGCTTAGTAACTAGAGAAAAATTAGTATACTTAAATTAGAACTAAAACAAAAATTTGCTCTACATATAGTAGAGTCTATTACTCCAAAATAATTTGATCTCTGTAAAAATGTTTGGTGGACACGGTTACTTTTAAATTATTGATCTGTTTTTTTCTTAATATCTCTAATGTAGATATATGAAAGAGCAATTTAACATTAGGTACATGATGATATGACTAGACTATCCACATTCCACAAGGGAGGAGGTTCTGAATTCCCACTAGAGTCAAAGAATATAATTACGAATTAGAAAGATATACTACCCACGAAGGAAAATAATAACGTCGCCTGGTGAGCAATTTACTTCTTTTTTGTTACTATCTCTATATATATTTACCTACACTTATATCATTTTAATTTTTAACTATAGGTTTCTTACCCACGAGTCAATTGAATTTATTTTTTGTAGCATAGTGAGATAGACAACCCTACTAAGTAGTGGTTGTTAGAAGTTCCATTCTTACATTTCGATTATAGGGTTGCCTACGGCAGTTTTCCGGTCCATTGATTGTTGGAAATTAAACACGTGCGTATATTATACGGGGCAAACAAACTATGGCGCACAAATGGATAATAGAGGGAGCGCTTTGGCGTAGTTTTCATACAAAAGTTACGAAACCTTTTGTGGCGTAATTTGTAGACCCTTCGTTATTGAAATGTTCATATTTTACATTTATAGTTATGTAGGTGAAATTTAGTACGGCGACGTTATATAGGTACATGGTGATATAAGAGCTTGGTGACGCAGTGAATGGGACACTAGATTCCTGAAAATAAAAAATCTAAGGAATGTGTAATCCAATCAGTACAGGGCTCGCTTCGAGCTCCCTCGGTATTACATCGTGTGATCATGTGCCCCAGCAGTGTGACATTTAAAAAGGCTGCTGCTGTTGTCTGTTAATATACAGGGTACCTACTTATAACGGAAATGGCTACTACTTATATTCTGTCAGTATAAACGAATAAATAAGTTGTACGTTGTTTGAATTTTAGACCAGCCAAAATGTCGGTGCGGGCAAAGTTAACTATTTTTATTTTTATAGGTGAACGGCCCAGGATATTGCAGACGGTTCTAATTTCCGCCGGTGCGCCCCGTTGCCGGCTCCGCCGAGTTATTACCTGCGTACTGTACTCTAAATATTTTCCTCGACTGCCTTAAAATTTACAACGTTATGCAAACAGAGTTATTTGCAGATCTTGGTTGATTTTCTCCATTGATATAGAGGAATGATTTTTGCACCTTTTCTACAGTACACTTATTCGATAGGTTTAATTGGTATTTGAATTTGTAGATTACAATAAATTAACTTGACATTAAGACAAGTACAACTTGATAATTATTATTATTGTTTATTTACTTCGAACCACAGTGATACACGTTAGCATCACCATATGACATTATTGACCATATTTTTGAACAAATTGGATAATATGTTAAAAAACTGAACTACCTACACATTTAAAAATATTAGCTGCTATTTAACAAAACTGCGTTATATGATGCCCTTAGAATGTTAAATTGATGTAGGTAAGTATTATTTTACAAATGACTTTGTTGGTTTTTCTGATCATTTTTAAGCCTAAATAAAAATAATACCTACCTACACTATGGTATTTAATTTTGATTAATGAACTGTAAATCAGGTCGAACGACCTAGAACACCTTTTAAGATAAGGAGCTACTGCCTCCACGATTGAGCTAGTCGCTCGTAAATCTTTTATGGATTTCCTTTTACCAAAGGCTGTGACGAAAGGAACGCTCAATGTGATAAGATCACTTTTGCACTTTTATCATTGAACCGCTGAGAAAACGCAAATACGTTTTTACTAAGAATATTACGTATAAAAAGTATATGACAGGTACCTACTAAACTTTTTAATCTTATTTGACTATTAGAAACAGGATAGATGATGCCTACACCTAGGGTAAATTGAAGAAAAAATACGAGAAATTTTATATTTGACGTACTGACACCTTTTGGACAATTTAATTTCCCCCAATTGAGGTTTATTTCTGACTTCTCGGATTTACTGCCTTGAGTAAGCTTCGTAATGAAAATTTCGGTGTTGAATTTCATACGATCTGAATGCCTTGATATTACTTTTACGTAGTAAAATTATATTTCTTTTTTACATAAGTACTTATTAAAAAAGGAGACGTTGGACAAATATTTTTTTTCTGGAATTTAAATATTTAGTTTTTTCTTATTCATATCCTTATTATCCGTCAGCTGTTATCGATCGGTAAAATCGGGTAAAAAGTTTTTATTTCATAGTCCTACTTACAAGGTACAGCTAACAGCAGATCAAGTGTAACACTTTGGACAGTTATTATTATCTGCGTCGTAAGTCTTAAAATCGTACTGCAAGTGTTACCATGTTGTCCGTACCTACGTATAGTAGGTACGTACCGATACCGAGTGACAGTCATTTATTTGTAGCTCGTGAAAAATAACAGAAATGACGAATACTTGCTATACGAAAATAGAGATATACAAAGGCATTGATAAGTACCTACTACCTACTGGCAAAAATATACAGCTCGACTCTTAAATATACTGTGTGCGTATGTGCCCTATTTATTCGTAAAATGTACGGACAACAGTAGATCAATGATAACACTTGCAGTAGGTACAATTTTAAATCTTACTACGCAGATAATATTTGTCTGTGTTGTGCAATAAAGTGTTAAAACAAACAAACAAAAATTATATACACGAAATCCGGGTTTTAATTTCCTTACGCCCAAATAATTTAATCTGTTTCTAGCAACGATCTCAATTATAGAGCCCGAGCAGCAATTAAAGACTAATGGATCCCATCGCCTGTAAATTTCAGTAACCCATGGCACAGTTTAGAGAGGGGGATTATCTCTTTTAATAATATTGATATTATTGAGCCCAATAAGGATATTGTTAGCCGTTAAGCTATTCTAATTCGGTAAGAAAAATAATCCTCAAACGTTTCTACCTAACAATTACAGGAAATACGAGTATTTTGCTTGGAAATCTTAATACTGTAAGAAGCACATTATATATTTATCATGAATAGCAGGATTTGTACGATCGATATTAGTATCGGCTGTGGTATACCTACATACAAACGTTATGGTAGCGTCGTAGGTACTTATACATAACTTGTAATTTAGACAATTATGTACAGATAAATAACTGACAAGGTCGCAGGTTCATATCCTGCCCACGGTAAGAAATTTTTATCATGTTTAAATACATATAAATACTTCACATAGGACAATATTTAAAAAAAAAGAAATGCCAAAATTATATATGGTTGTGAATGCACCTTAAATAATGCAAACCACAGTCTCCGCCACCGGATAGATTACATAATGTTGAAGTATTTACACATGACGTAAAGAGCTTTGCAATTTCTTAGCTGGCTATTGGGGCGTGGTGTGAAATGCACTTTGCTATGCATCATTAGCCTCAGTATCTGGCGGCAGCTTACCAAACATTTTCGCCACGCTCGTAGTTTTCATATTTTGCACCACACAATTTCGATTTATATATTTACTTCTTCATTACATATAGTGTACTTATACATCTACTCACCCTCATGCGTAGAGGCAGCTCCGGCTATCTATCTATGCTATGTTAGTAGTAGCTATTCACTATCCTCAAACAAATGTACTATTATACACCATATTTAAACAACTTACACAATGCACAAATAATCAAGCATTACTTTTATTGTCCCGACCGAACCGAGCCTACCGAAAGTATTTTAGGGAGTGACATATCAATATTTACCACAAATTATTTATTTTATTTTATTAATGGTCTCGACAGTTCGTCATTTGCCAATGTCTGTTACAGAAAATTCAATATATTCAATAGTCTTCTATCTTCCTCCAGGGGAGTCGCAGTAGCGTCTTCACCCTGGGTAGCCGCGTCTTCATGTCTTCATCCAGAGGAGTCGCCGTAGCGTCATCACGCTGGACGAAGCAGCTCGACAGTCACGTTCACTCCCGAGCTTGTAGCGGGAACTCTTGATAAAAGCTTTAAACTTCAGATCTTGCATAAATAATCCAATAACTTCACCGTACTGTCATTCGCGAATATTTTCTGATTAATTTAACGTAATATTAAACATAAAATAGCCTGGTTACTAGCTAATATATTGTATAGCTACTCGGATTTTTTTAACACTACCAATACTGCTATGATTACTCTATTTTATGACATTACGATATTTTATTTTGTTTATTTTTCATACATGAATTAATTTAAATAATGAGAATATTGTAATAATCACAATAATATTGATAAATTATTTTGTGAACATTGACTTGTAACATAATGTTATTAATAAAATATTTCATTTCATTTAGCATGTAGACATTAAAAGGAAAATTATCAAATAATTTCGCAACCGTCGTTTCCCGCTATTTTCAAGAGAACCTTACTAAGATATGTTTTCTTAAGTTTGTGGCAATTGACGCCCGCCGAGCAAAGAGTTGGCATGCACCGAGATGTGTCTGTACATAGGTAAGACATAATGACGTCGTTTTTATGATATGAACTTATACCCTTACTTACTACGCTAGCTCAGTGACCCAACTCAATGATTTCGGTCAGAACACCAAAAAGCCTAACGGCTCTTTATTTGTGCTGTTTTCCGCGATTCGGTCGACTGAAGTTCTCACAGGTTTCCCACTTCGTCATTCCTGTATGTAGGAACTCCGATTAGCCGTTCGTTGGTTAGACTTCTCGACATGCTTTCACTCCGTTGTCATCCTCTCCACGTGACCAATCCAGCGGAGTCAAGCAGCTTACTTTCACAAATTGTATTTATTATGGCGATTGAATTCATTAATACTGTATATTTTCCTTATTTCCATCTGTATGGTTTTTAAAAGGAAATGGAAATATTAGACCAATCTGCTTATTAAATGCCTGGTCAAATTTCCCTAATTGGAGATTAAAGTCCGCTGAGGATTTTCTGCGACATGCCCTACGATGTTAATTGTCCCCCAGACCCATCGAAAATTCAATTTGTGAACCTCTGTCGCCAAAATACAGCCCGTATTTCACAATGTTATACCCTCCTTCTCCCTTCATTTTATCATGTACCTATGTGTCTTCTAGGCAATTGTTTGAGACAACAAATTAATACGTAAGTACTTATATGTTGTTGTTTTCTGAAATTATTGGTATAGTTTTATGCAGGACTGGAATGTTTTAACTAAAAATACTAAAATACATATTTCGCGCCCTGAAGGGGAGATTCAAAAACCAGTTCTTCTCGACTTAGTCCTTTCATAGATACCTGGGACCTCTGTTTATACTACTAGTGTAATCTAGTAAATAACTATTTCTTTCTTTGTATAAAAAAAACCTTATCGACTATCAAAGCAAGTGATTAATTTACACAAGTCTATTTGTTCCATGAAACAATTTGAGATAACGAGATTTTCGCGGCTAAACCTCTATTTTCCCAAGAGAACAACGGCATCTTATTGTTGCTCTAGGTTTTGGGAGCGAAAACATGTAACACGCCTCAACGTGATTGAGTAATCACACGCTACAAGGACTGGCTCACATAACACTTAGGGCTCACGGCACTGATGCCTTGCGGATTGTTACAAGATTTGTATTAAAAATGGGAGATTTTATAATTCTTATAAGATCTAATTTGTGCCAAGCAAGCTCGACCCTCATGCATGATAGGTGGCACAGCCCGCATTGCTCTTTATTTGCGAAAACTTTTGTCGGGCAATTATTAATAGGGCCTAAGTATCCTATTAAATACACGCAATAATAATCAGTGTATGCAGGTTTTCTTCACACACGTTCACCCACTTATTTCCCTTGACCGTTTTCAGAATCATCCAAAATGCATTTTGGACATGCCATCTGGAGTTCAGTTCATAAGGACAGGCCAGTGAAGAATTAGGACCGACATAGGTACTTCACGGTGTCGTGTCATGAATCTACATGGTATCGTGTCGTGAAACTGCTGAGAGTTAGGGTCACATTACACTGGTAGTACATGACCCAGGCAGTAACGTACAGTACATACACCTACTTCAATATGGAATGGCATTAGGTACTAGTTAGCTAAACCAAACCCATTCCATGTCTAGTTAGACCGAGAGATTTCGAGCAACGATGAAGAGATGCGGACTTGTCTTGCTCGTATCGCGTTCCCAGTGTGAATTGACCCGACTCATGAAAATTCCGCGCTCCATGGGTTATTCCGCCGTGACGAACGGGAAACATCTTATTAAACTTTCTTCGACCCAGTTGAAGCGTGATCGCTCCCCAAGGAGTCCTGCTCAATAACTGTTTTAAATTACCATGTAATAAATTTGACACGGTTCGGTAATATCTAGCTAGGACAAGATGAATGAAGCAATGCAAGGACTTGCTAGTCACTTTGGTGCTACCTAATTGTAATTTCTGTGTCATACACGAAATATTTCATCGCCGATTGAACGACAGTTTGGCGAGCACACTTCGCTAGATAAACGTCTGTCTAAACATACACAACAATCAAAATTAAAATACCTTTTGCGGTAACATTTTTGTGACGTCACTGGCTACTCCAACAGGCTATCTCATTTACCCAATTAAGGAAAACGTAAACAGTATTACATCTGTCCAATCTACAAGAATAACATAAATTGTACCCACTTCAAGTGTTTTTGTAGTTATTGTTATAGATAAAATGGAGTGTTGCCAAACTGTAACAACTTCCAAGTATTGTTGCCCCTAGTTTCAGTTTCAGCCCGCCTCCAACAAATCAAAACTTTTCTATTTAGAAGAAACAGGCTGAAGTAATTTGAGTAAAGTATGTATCAAATATGTATACCTAATTCCGACTTATTCGATCATAGAAGTAGGTTATAATATTAATTAATAATGCAAGTCTTTATTCGCTTAACCTAATTGCATAAAATAGAGTTCATTAGTAGTTTGTATAAATCTAGTTTTAATTAGGTCAAGTCAAACTGAACATTCCAATTCTTACTTTTAACTAAGAGAGTGGAAGCTCGAAAATGGTATTACCTAATGCTTATTAGGTAGACTAAGTAGAAATACTCGTACCTACCTATAAAAGTAGTTATAGTACTAGACAGTAATTAGATTTCATCGTTTATGGATTTTTGAATGCAACTTCTCTTTCATAATGATAATGTTACTATCAGAATGGGAATTAGTGTTTAACATTGAGATCCTGAGATATTTCAACCATGGCAGTCATGGAAATATCGGATACCTCATTGTATAAATACGGTAATTTCTATATTCATCGGTATATTTACTGAGTACCTATTTACAATGCTTTGCTATATGTACAATATAATATAATATGTACTATATTTGCATTTTGATTTGATATGAAAACGTGGTCTATAGGTACTGTGTTGTACAATGTCTGATATCTGAAAGTGGTGTAACTACCTAAAAGTAAATTAAAAAAAAATATTGACATGCAATAATAAACGCTATGTAGGTACGTACAATTTACATAGGTACTTGCAATAAACCCAGATTATGTAATCAATCGTTTCCCTAATATCTAAAAATATTCCGAATTATTCATCCGGGCCATTCGTTCTGGAATGGTCACAGATTTATGTTTCCACAACTTTACCTAAGTAACGTACGGTCACGACGCTATTCGCGTGAATAAATCAAATCAATCCCCCTTTCTGCTCTGTAGCCCACAAGGGAGGAGGTCGCTTGAGTGTCGCCAGGTTGTGGTAAACAGTCGGACACGAAGAAGTTAAAGTATCTAGCCGTCACTGAAATACGAATGGGAACATTTGAATACATTTCGTTTTTTTTTGGTTTGGTTAGTTTTTATTGGAAACGGAACAGACAAAAAAACTATTTACAAATTTTCTCAAATAGGTCGACAGCAGATCAATAGTAACACTTTGGACCGTTCTTATTATTTGCGTCGTAAGACTTGAAATCGTACTGCAAGTGTTACCATTGATCTACTGTCGACTGTACGTGCCATTTGTCATGCTTGAGGGATAAACATGGAATAAAATGTATTCTTAATTGTAAAATATCGTAATAGAAGCTCTGACTATTCCGCATGTGACTATTCACTCTTATACGAGCGATAATCTTATAAGAGCGATTACAAATATTTCGAAAAAAAACCCGAACGTTTCTGTCGCTATCATATATATGTAGTTTGTGAATAGTGTAATAGAGAAGATCCATAAATTATGAGAAGCATTATATACCAATTACCAACATTCAGAGGGCAAAAGGTTTGTATGCGGGAGGCATATGAGGTACTATTTTACAACGAAATAATGAAGCTAATGAAGATTGGTAGCTAGGTAGAGCCGCTCTTCCCTGAGTCGTTATTCCTCGTGGAAAACTTAATTAAAATGAATCTTTCTAGGACAACGTTTTTTTGGGCGCGAAACGTAAAAAATGCGAGGATTATTAAACAGATTTGCCTAAGACATAATTTAAATTCCTCTTATCTATGTTTTTAAAATTATTATAAACAATACTTATACTTTTTGCAGTTTATAATAATTTAACGCCGCTGTGAAGGTTACTATAATTTATGAGTCATTTCACATCGGCGACGATGCGACGTACGGACAGCTGTTTGTATCAAAATATGTCTAGGTACTGCATAACGACCTTTCATCATCAGTCTATTTATATTGCCCCACTGCTCGGGCACAGACCTTCCCTTACATCAAGGGAGCTCGGGCCATAATCCACCACGCGGGCCCAGTGCGGGTTGGCGGATTTCACATGCCTTAGATTTTTTTTTCTTCTACGACATGCAGGTTTCATCACGATGTTTTTCCTTCACCGTTTTGAGAGCACTCGGTAAATGTACGTAAGTTTTTCCGTCGAAAAAACCGAGGATAACTCATTGGTACATGGCTGCCCTAGCTGGGAATCGAACCTGGGACCTCCATATTGCAAGTCCATTGACCCAACCACTGAGCCACCGAGCTCTCTGCTAACGAGCTAACGACCTTTACATGTGAGTATTTATACCAAAGATATCATTAATACACGACATTTACTGTGACTTTTGCATTTCGTCTTCAATATGGTAGATAAGCATATTGGCGATAAGAAAGATAAAAAATGCGCTAGCCGTTGCCAAATCCATTACAGCCTAGGAAGGAAGCAGTAGGTAGCTGCAAGTATAGGCTGCCAGTGAGATGCAATACGTTGCGCGGATTTCATTTCGTTACGACGCGACACAATATCTCGCTCCTAGATTTGGATCGGAGTTTTCCCATTTGAGATTTATTTCTGCTTATGATTCCTCCGAATATCTGCTGATAGAATATTCGGAAGTGGAAGGAGTGGAGAGTGGAACATGCTTCTCAAAAGAAATATTTCTTGCGCATATACCTACGTAAAGACTGAGAAGCTCATACAATAAGTCAATACAGTATCAATCATCGCCTCTTCTATGAATATGCTTATAAGGGCCAGCGAAGACGGACGGAGTGGAGTGGAGTGGCGGCGAAGCGACTAATTTAGTATCAATTTGAACCACTGCACTGAGTTACGGTTCAAGCTCCGAGTCGCTCGGAGTCTAGTCTCGCTAGGGTCAGCGCAGACTCCGCCCTACTGCGCTGTGACCCTAAAACTCAAGTTTTGTCTACTACGAGTGAAAATTCGCTAAAGGCAGGTTTTAGTATTATGTATTATAGAAATTATGGTTACTACTAAACTGGAGACAAAAATATAAAAAAAAATGGTTGCGTAACTAAAACATTGAATAAAATTACAATAAGTAAGTTCCAGTACTACGTTGTCCTCATTAGTTTCACCTACTTGGCTCCCTATTTCTGAAGATTTCAGGGGTGTAAGAATGTTCTTGTGATTTATAAACTAAGGCCTTGGAGGACATTACATAGAGAGAAAGATGTTTCTGGTCTTTCTAATAATAAAAAATAGACATCCATGTTTTATTAATTTTATTTTAATAACAAAGGTTATAGTCCAATGCAAGAGTTGAAGACGTAACTCAACAATAATAAAACAGACATAAAACGTCTAATACGACTGCCGCAGATAGACTGAAGACGTCAAATTCGTATACAGCGGATATCAAAGCCTCAAATCTGACGAGGTGAGTGTTATTTACTGCAGGCTTTATATCTATAGGTCTGGCATAATGACCATATCTCCCGGATTTATGGGGCTGACCATAAAACCGACATACTTATTCATGCTCATGTTTATGTTCATTGATATGAGCTCGTATAACTGAAGATGACTGAACGGCACATAAACTGTGTCTCGGAAACGTTTGAATTATACATTTGCTAGTTTCAGATGGCGTTTAGGTATTACTCGTGGTATTAGTAGGTAGAATTAATATTAATCAATGTACGGTCAATAATTTTCATTTAGGACCTACTTGGCACTTGAGCAACCTTTTCATAGTAAAATAGCACTCATGATAGTATAGTAGTCAGTTTACATGTTATCGTGACACAGTTCTTCATTGCAAGGTGATTGGACTTCGATATCTAACAACCATGTTACCACATATAGCAATGAATAAATGAATTATGTTTATGAATATATCAAATTCAATCAGTTACGCCGATTTTTATTATTTGTAGACGAGAAAGTATGGACATAAATTACCATACACTATTTTTATCACTACTTCCATATAAAGTTATGTAAAGATATTATAATACAAGTTATTGACAAAGTGACTGAACGTGACAGTCGATCAGAGAAATGCATAATACCTACTTAATAAAGTGAAATATGTTATGCAATGAAGAACTAACATTCATTCGCATGATAGCGACGCGATACTCGTCTCCCGGCGGTTGTATCAACAAACTAACAAATCGCTGCGTCTGCTTTCAGTCCCCAACATAATTCGCCAGTAAAATCCTGAAAAGAAGCTGTGGAAAGTCGCTCGCCAAACTTTACCCTCCGATTTGTTAACGATATTCTTGAAAATTAACCAGATTCCAGCCATTTACTGCAAGTACATACAACGCGCATATTTTTGCATGTAAACATTTTGAGAATATACATTTAATAAATTTAAACCACTTTGTAAGGAAAAGGTGCCAGCAATATGCTTGAAATATTTTCTGTTTTCTCAGCAAACGGTCTTTTTTGCATGGAATAAAATTCCAGCAATTCTATTGACGTTAGCATCCAAGCGTTAGCACAATCAATAATCATTAACTAAATCTACATTGTAACGAACTAAACTGTCGTTTGTCGAGTTAAAATATTTCGAAAATTGGAAAGCTTTGAAACATCGTTCAAACATTGCTTGCAGTTAATGTAGCTTCGTAGTTTTGCAAATGAACAAGTTTGCAGACTTAATTATTTGAACGTTCCTTGCCTTTATACAAATTATGTAATGTAAAATCAGCCGGAAATATACCCCAAGTATTATACATGTACCCTTCATGCCGTTGCTAACAGAACATAATAAAACCTAAGTAGGTATTCCTATTGTTTGAAATTTATCATAAAAGATTATATTATTCGAAATGGGCTGTAGTATCCGACTGGTTTCCATTAAACAAACAATGTAGTTTGAACTAGAACACCACCCAGACGGTCTGCAGGTGTTTTCTCAAACGGTAGCGTCATTACAGCGAGCGAATTGCAGCTGACAATGAGTTATATGGCCCTCTGTAATGTGTGCTGTCCGGCTACACAACTGCTACCCTCTTATTTACCTGGAATGTAGTGGGGTAAGAGATATATTAAACACAGCTGCCAGAATATCTCGCGACTTTGTTGCACGGAGATATTGAAATAGGTTCAGTGTGATATTATAGTTTCTAAAGGGAAACAAACTACTAGGTGAACCGATGAAACTTAGTAAGTAAATATTTTTATTAATATTGAACAGTTCAATTACTTTTGTTATTACTCAATTACTCATTTATGCATAGTTTATCCGCTTACGAACGTTTTGGCTGTGTCCGGTCCGGTCATCAATTTTAATAGTTTGACACAGCAGTGAACGAGCAACATTGTCATTCGCTGTTATGAAGTGCTCAGTTTCATTGCCGTCTAGATACATTTTGTGACATTTCATTGTTCCAATGAAGGTAAACTGAGAGCGGCCACACTATTTCACTTTGATATTTTTTCTTCTGCTGCCATCTGGTCTTAAAGGTGGAGTAAAAGTAAACGGCTCATTAAAATTGTTAACTGTACTTTTACCACGGGGTATCTACTCCATGACGACATTTACTTTATGGTACTGCCCGCGACTTCGTCTGCGTAGGATTATAAATTATAGCCTATGTGTTATTCTGATGTATGACCTATATTATTGTAAAGTTTCATTAAAATCTATTCAGTAGTTTTTGCGTGAAAGAGCAACAAACATCCATCCATCCATACAAACTTTCGCGTTTATAATATTAGTAGAATTTATCTCTACTGTATTGCTACTTTATTATGAAATACATTTCAATCTATTGTGTGTGAAATGAATAAAAAACCAAATGAATGTTTGGTAATACTTGGTAATAATAATGTTCTAATAATCGAGAATTTGTTCCCCGCACTAGCGCCAGTGGCTGCGACAGCAAAGCCGCGTGAAATCCCGTCGTCGAAGCTCTCGGTAAAGAGTTCCCGCGGGACGAATCGGTCTGTTACGGCGGCAAATAATACTCCAGCCGACGACCGAATAAACCACTTTTCAATCTTAGAGACAATTGAGTTTAGATAACTCGGTGTAAGTTGCGTCATGGGAGTAGCGGATTTTCGTCTATAATTGTTTATTGCTCTAGAGGCTAGACTAGACTATCGTTTCTCCTTCAGTCGCCAGCACATCATCCTACACAAAACTATGCAATCTAGGCTTTATTACCATCGCGTAGAGTCGTCATGTGTTACACTTCATATGCTGTCGACTGTACCTATGTGGAAGCAACTCACTATCCACCAAAAGATTTAAGACTTTATTTATTGTCTACAATCTCAATTTGTTAAAAAATCAGGGGGTCGCTATATTGTCAATTTTATTTATTGTTTAGGTAATCAGTCAATCTCAATAAGTGTAATATATTGTATTATACATACTTCATCACAGCCATCTGTTTTTGATTACCTAAATGATACGATACGACTATCATTATTTATGATGTGAACCAAAATTGTAAATAGAGCCTCAAATTCCGCATGTGACCAATTAATATATCAAATAATGGCGTCGTTTGCTATTATTAAATAGGCAACGACGTAATAAGGGCATTCCTCCACAATGTCCTGTCTATGCAAATTCTTGCATGAGCACAATAAAGCCTATTATTCATATGTATTCATAGTTAGTTCCTTAATGGTCGCACGAATTTATTTGAGTTGTAGGTACTCGTAGGGCAACTGTGTATTGTTAATAGCAGGGAAATGTTTTAGAAAGGATGTAAAATAGTATAGGTACTAGGAGTAAGGTTTTTATAAGTCTAGCAACAATTGTTATATTATGCAGCCCAACTATCTCTTATGTTTTTTTGTAAGGATGATTAGTATTTTACAAGTTACCTATAGATACTTACCTATTCTACGAGTAAATACCTCGACGATTAAAATTATTTCTTTCACATTACTTTATCAGTATTAGATGGTATCATTATTATACAATAAATATGTAGTTGTCATTTTTTCAGAACACTAATATTTTGTCTCAGATCCGAAAGTCCATCATTTTTCATGTTAAATGACATGTTCATGTATTTTACATTTTTTTAAATTCACGACGGGACCTTTACAATAGTTGCAAACATTACGAGATGGAAATATATAGTCATACAGTTGAAATTTTGGTATCCAATGTTTGTAGGTAAATAAGTTATACGCCGGTTTAATTAATTGTATATTGAAGAACTCGTAGAATACCCATGTTATGTTTTAATTCGATTATTTATTTTCAGTTTCATTTAGTGCAAACAAGCGGCGAGGTGTTGCTCGAACCGCATCCTGATTTATTCCAGCTTTCATAACAGTTTATTCCAATAAATACTGGCGCTTTCCAGGTAAGAGCTACAATTTATTAATGCGATTGCTTCGTGTTTCCCCACGATTGTCAGTATTCCACGGAGAGTCGCGATGTGCTCTCCACGTGAATCAGAAGTGGATTCGACAGTATTCCCAACGAAAATTCCCAAACGAGAGCAGAATATCAATTGCTTTTCTGTCCAATTTTCCTGTAAATTGCTACGGAATATTGTACCGTGAAATATCTAATATTTGCATAACGCCACGCACATTGGAATGCTGAAAAAAGTAAAGTGAAAGTGAACCCCGTAACAGGTGTCATTGATTTTGTTAGCTCTAGTTTCACGAATGTCTGTGGGCGCGTACTTTGTTGCATTATTGGCAATTTCGCGAAAATATCAGTAATATCTCAGAAAATAGAAAAGCGGTTAAATATGACTCGACATAATATATCTATATTGTGGTATACATGGTGTAATGTAATGGAAATAAGTAAGTCGACTAGTGGTGTTATGTACCAATAACTGAACAACTCTTGTTCTACGACTTTTCGGTTTTCGCTGATTTGTTTTTAAAGCTAAAAGTACATATAATAGCTATAAGTACAATAACATTTATATATTCACTTTTTATTAGGGATATATATGATTCATATATTTTAATTTTTAATTCGAAAAATCAGAGTACAACAATTCCTCAGTCGCTGATACTGAACGAACACCCTAACTTACTTCACCATTTCCGTTACAGCCTGTATAAACTTCAGAATTAATTGTGGTCCGTATTGCTTACGATGTTATTACATACATTAATAAGTAGGTATAAATAAGAAGATAAAATGCTTTTCCTCATGGTTGCATTCCGTAATTACCGGCCGCGTCCATTTGCCCGGAGCTGACAGTGAAATGAGCTAGAACATTAAAGCGGGCCTCGGGCAGAAAACTGCCGGGTGTTAATTGTACTTCCGGCTCCCAAGTCTCTCGACCTAGCACTTCTATTAAGTATCCACCTGGTGTCTCTAGCAGCTGAGAGGTCACTTGTATTGGATGACCTCACCTGAAAGACATGTACAACCGTAAACAGAGAAAAGTATTCAGGGGGCCTCATTGAGGATTTCCTCACTAACTACATGACATGACCGATTGAAAAATTATTTTACTAGTAGATTGTTTAGAGTAGGTACACAATTATTGTAAAATAAAATAATAAATCAGTCAAGTACTTTTCGAGAAAAACTCAACCTTAGTTGGAGTAGATTTAACTGAGCCAAATCTTGAAATCACAATATATATATACAAGGACACCCTGTATATATATATATATATATATTACCTACCTCAATTTGAAAAGAAGTGTTCCTCTCTATTTATTGGACCAAAATTATAAATACTAGGTAATAATAATTAGTACATAAATACCTTCAAGACAAGGTGTCACGTTCGTTTTGAAGACTGATGATGTAACGATCCATAAAATTGACTTTCATTGAGACTTATTTAAAAATTCACTGAGATGTACCGCTACGTATACAAACAGCCACAACAAATATCAATAAGGTAATAAAGCCTCTGTATAATTTCCTGTTTGTATAATTTGGAGAGCTCGGTGGCTCAGTGGTTGGGTCATGGACTTGCGATAATGAGGTCCCAGGTTCGATTCCAGGCCAGGGCAGCCATGCACCAAAGAGTTATCATCGGTTTTTTCGACGGAAAAACTTACGTACATTTACCGAGTGCTGTCAAAACGGTGCAGGAAAACATCGTGATGAAACCTACACGCCGTAGAAGAAAAAAATCTAAGGCACGTGAAATCCGCCAATCCCGTCTGGGCAGGCGTGGTGGATCATGGCCCCAGCTCCCTCGATGTAAGGGAAGGTCTGTGCCCGAGCAGTGGGGCATTAAAAATAGACTGATGATGATAATTTCGTATAAAAAATCTACTTTCCGTATGAACACATTTAACTGAACATTAGAGCTTGAAATTGATTAAAAATTCAATATAGGTCGAGTCGAAGACAGAGATAAGTATACAGGGGGCCTCAATAAGGTTGAGATTTTCTCAAAAACTACTGGACCGAATTTAAAAATTATTTTACAGTCACATAGTTTTAACTTTTATCTATCAAACAGTGAAAGAATTTTTGCAATAGGTCAAGTAGTTTTTGAGAAAATGTCAACCTTAAAAACTATACACCTTTCTCTGTGTTCCATCGTACCTATGTATTGGAAAAATTCCAAGCTCTATAGTTATAGAGGTAATAAGTTTAATAGTACTCCAATTTTCATTTTCTTCTCGGAATGAATTTACAATAACTTTATTGTTACAAATATGGATTTGAATACCTAGTCTTAAAAATACCTATGTTGGCGTGTGTTTGTAAGAACATAAGAACAGTCAAAATGTGCAGTCAAATGGCCAATAAGGTTGTTAAGGCTGCCGGGTCAACGAGTGCCGTATCCAAGTGTCCACTCCACGCCACACGCTATAGGCTCAACGGTCACTTAACGTCGACCTGACGGAGTTATGTTAGCCTTAAATCTCGGAAGCCACCTCCGAGCGAGTTCCGCGCGAAAATATCCACCCAAGAAAATGTATCGCTATTTTGTTCCACATGTAAAGTTTTATGACTTCATACGTACAACACAACTATCCACGTTGCCCTGGAAATATTCTGTGCGAGTTTACAAAATGATTTTCGTGGCAGAAATGCCGGGAATATTTTTATATTACATTTATGCGAGTTTCGAGAGTGCTCTTGAAGCACTTCGGTTTGTGGTAACTCTAACAGAGTGTGATTTAATAACATTGTTGTAAAGGGCCTGGAAAACTTTACCACCATCATTGCACTAACAATAAAAAAAATATTAGAAAATCTTATTCTTTTCGTAAAAATACATTTTAGTGAATGCTTTCGCAATATTATTACGAGCATTTGCTTGGTATGTCTAGTAGATTCATATTTATGGATAAAATATGGATAACATATTTTAGGATGCCTTGCCTACTATATAAAATATCTATTTCTCGTACCTACTTACAGCAATAAAATTGAAAAGTGTTTTAAATACTATATCTTCGCAGCTCGCGCTACGCACGCCGTAGCATATTCGTAGAGCGCGTAGCGCTTACTTATGGATTGATACGCAGTTGATAAATATGAAAAATATAATTTTATTTTACATAACAAAGAATTTAGATCTTTCACATTTGCCCATGCTTTCACTAAAGTGCACAAACCCCAGTGAAACCTGGCGCCTTCAACTACGTTGATTTCCACGGTTATTATAAAAAGGAAGCGACGTGATCATGATTCGACAGGAAAAGTCCGACGTTATGAAAAGCTCTTGACGCAGCGTTTTCACGCAAGTTATGTCCGAAAATAGTCATATATCACTTTCGAGCCACCGCTGACATTTATTAAAAGTCCCCCACCTTGATTGCCATACTGAAGTAGGTAGGTATATTAAGTACTCACACATAACCGATGTTACTATACACCTTGAGCGCTCAGTAGCTAGCATTTAAACATCTTATGAACATTAATAGGATGCCTAAAACTTTGTATTTTTCAATGTCACTAATACAATATCATAATATTCCTGCATTATTATAAATAATGACGTCACAATTTGTTGCTGATTTTATATAACTTCTAAGCTCAATATTTCAGGAAATTTTTAAATTGTACGTATTTTCATCAAAGCTACGAGTAAATTGTAAAATGTAGTTAAACACTTTATGACAACTAAAATGAAGGTGAACATTATTTTATTGAATTATTTACGCATTAATAAAACTGAAAATATTCCAGTTCACGTTTGCAAACGTAGGTAATGAACCACGCACGAGCGCCTCACAAATACCGTTATAAAAATACTCGTATAATACAGATTGAAGGAAGGAGGAGAGAACGAGGAAAATACTATTGCTAAAGCCAGATGACTTGTAATTACCTCGGAGGTTGCGTATTTCTCCGAAAGGCTCTGCCGAGGCAAAAAATGACAGCCATAAACACTATTTCTTAGGTTAATTGAAGCAAAATAACTTACTCTATTTGGTCATTTACTTATACGCGACGGATTTTCTTTGATTTTTATTAGAATTTAGTCAACTTCCAAAATTATTATAAACGGATATCACTCACTTATATTGTTGAAGTCGGCAATTAGACAGACAGTTTTGACCGATTTCGACAGTCTTTTTTACCGTGAAAAAAGACCGTCGAAATCGGTAAAAACTGTCGGTCTAATTGCCGACTTCAACAATATAAGTGAGTGATATCCATTTATACATAATAATTTGTAGTAATGGCTCACTATAGTTCTAATTCTAAAACTTCCAAAATGATTGTAAACAGGAAGTGTGGAGTCAAATTAGACAATTTCCGAAAACCGATAAATAACATACCAATATGCATATTTACGTACAAATATCCATTGTACTTTGTTAATGACACCACGCCGACATTAATTAAATTGGTAAATGGATTAATTTGATTTAACAATTTCAAGATTATACTTACTCGTAAATAGATATCTTAAGTGTCTTCAGATAAGCTTTCAATTTGTATTTTAACTCCGAGAAATTAATTTTGAAAATGTCGAGATTGTAAATATTTAATAAGCAAGGGACGACTTGGGATTTAATCAGAGGGCCCGGGTTGTTGAGTACAATTTCTTATCTGAATTTTTTTTATTGTTAGGTTCTCTTGTTCTCAAGAACAAATAGCTAACAAAGTATTGTTGTTGAGAAACTTTTGACTTTGAAATACGAAGTGACTTTCGAAGTAACTTTAAAATTTTGACTTTTATTAGATCCCTGATCTACGATTACCGAAGAGGGCTATGCGTAGCAATTTACTGCGAGGACAACGCTGTAGGAATTCTGCAAAAAGGCTACACACAGTTTTCCCGTAGTGGATAAAGGAAGGTTGGACTATGATTAGTGCGAGTGATTAGTGCACGTGCAAAACGCGAGTAGTTTATGGTACAAAACGGGCAACGGGCCGAACGCATTGCGAGTGGGTAGTGCCACGGCAAGCAGAATTCACAAGAACAGAACGCATGCATTCTTATTCACTCTACTATAATCACTTGCCACTCGCACTAATTAGTCCTCGATGAAACGCAATCACTTAACAACACTTGCAGTTTGCAGATATCATTTTAATATCACTGTGAACTAAGGGAAAAACATATATACATCAGCATCTAAACTTCTAAGATGAATTCTAGAATACTAAATACACGAATTTTCAGTTTGTATTACGGGTATTCAAGCCATGCATAGGTACATAATTATGTAAGCAAGTAAGAGAAATAAGGATAATTAGGATTTATTATATATTTCAATCAGTATCGACTGAGTTACAATATATTCAGAATGTAATTAAAATACATTACCGTTTCTAATCTAGAAAATCAACAGAATTTCTTACATAAACCCGGTTCCAAATATTACGACAGGAGACCATATTTACCTTTGTTGTAATTTTTCAAATATTATAATTTAAAAAATATTGCAAGTAGTTACTGAATACAAATCAGTAGGTTTGTAAGCACGTAAAGCAATTGGTCCAGGTTGTTGTTGCTCGACAGCAGTCGTGAGGCCATGTCAGAGACCTACTACAGTCGGTTTGAATAACTCTGACAATAGGTTTGGTCACTAAGCCACACGAGAAAAGAAAAAGAAGTAGGTTAGGTCGTAAAAAAACTCAATAATATTGAAAGCAATTATATTGCCCACCTCGGTAATTCGTTGCGGCCTAATATAAATTTAACGCGGGGACCTCTATAAAACGAGCGCCAAGAAATTATCTGTTCAGAAGAAAATTTATGTCGGAGCAATTAAACGACGCTAGATCTTCTTAAATTGCTGGAACTGCGTAATTGTATTCTCTCCTTAATAAGGAGTAGCGTCTTACCTCGTAAATATAAAGCGCTTAATCTCGTTTAATTTTCTTGTTTACAAAGACCAGAGACCTGAATACTTTCAAATCATTCCTCAGTTACATTGGGATTGGGAAACAATTTATATTTCCTCTTGTATTTTACTTACTCTTGAAGCTTAATCAACCCTGCTCGTGGTGATAATTATGAACAAAGAATCTTAATATAAACAAGTATTTGCAAATTAAACTTTGCTATCATTATTTATGATTCAATTTTTCCAACATCCAAATGAAATCGCCACTACAATTTGGTTATTTTGTATGCAACACAACCTAATGTCACGTAGTGTGCGAAAATATCGTGGTTGTTAATAAATATGTGCACCAATTTATTATTAATATTAAAATTGTTAAAATAGTAATTTTACTGATGGTATCGCAATCTAAATCGTACTAATCGTAAGCGTACTCGTATGTAGGAGTATTAGATATTAATCTGTGAATTTCTGTGAAATTTAAATCGAACATATTTAACAAATTAATCCAAAACCACATCCCCTGATGATCTAATTTTCAAATGCAGTGCATTCCAACGTGGCTAATGAAAATAGCTGCGCCCGGAAGACCGCAAAATTGGTATATTCCAAAATAAACCAAACATACGGGTGTTTGAAATACATCCAAACTTTTCTACGGCGCCTAGGGTGGAACGTTGAACAGATTGGAATGTTTTATGAAACGGCGCATTTTTTTTTAATTTTATAGGTTTTTTACTTTTTGTACTTTTACTAACAATTTAGTTATTTAAAAATTGGTGATTTGTATTACCTATGTATTTTTTATTTATTTCATGGATTTTTATTTCTTTTTATTCGTATGCGCAAACAAAGGAGGGTAATGTGTTTAGAAATACATATTTAATATAATTCCGTTTCTTTTTCATGTTATTCCAATTTCATACTATATTTTAGATTATTTGACCATTTTTTAATTTAGGTTTACTATAAGGCTTTTTGTTAAGCAGGGCTCCAGAAATCAGAATAGCTAATAATTGCAGTTTACAGTGATGAGGTCGTAAGCTCATTCAATCCCAGCGTCTCAATCCCAATACCATTGAGAATTACATCGTAATTTTTTGTCTGTTGGATAGACAAAGGAGGATCCGTATCCTTTGAGATTTAACGAGCTGATGAGTCTCGCTCGCTCGTCTGCACCCAACACTCTTATTTCTTTCTTATCACGTCTTAGATGCAGGCGTTTGTTGGAGTATCTCTTACTATGAGTTTTCACTTGGTTGTCATTTAAATTACACTTTTACTTATTGAGTGAGATTGAGTATTATTTATTTACTTTCTAAAAACATTTACACCCTTACAGTTAAGTGGTAGAAACTTAATATAATAATAAATATTAATAAAAATTAATATTATTATTACTTAATAGCTTGTAATGTCCCACTGCTGGGCAAAGGCCTCCTACCAACACTTCCACTCATCTCTATTCTGCGCAGACTCAGACCACAATTATTTAAATAACATTATTAATAACGAGTAAGTACTTACTTACAAAAAAGTATTATTAGTAAATAGGTAGTCATTATCATAGTCATTCTTTAGCATTGTGTGTGTATGTAGGATAGGAACTTACAATCTCCTCTGCGTAAAATAGAAACTATCCCGAAAAGCCAGGTACTGAAATCGAAAATAACGCCCATGTCAGAAATATTATTCAGTTGTCGCTACTAAAATTCTAAATTATCACAACTAAAATTGTTATTCCAATGTTGCAAAGATATGGCCACTTGTCTAATGACCACCCAATTTAATTGAAATTTATGAGAAACATTTGCCATACCTTAAAATTGATGAGTATAAGTAGGTATATATCATATAGTTAATTATTCACAGTTAAACTCTACAGTTACTTCATTATTTCTATAGAGAAGTTAACATTACTAACTAGAGTGTTCGAATTACCGTTCAAACATTCGACTTACATACAAACATTAGATTATGACTATTTTCTTAATTACTTCCATCACGTAATCTTTAGGTGACACCATGTTTTCGTAGTTGGGGTCATAGAAGATATTGCCATGTGCCAGCAACGCGTTTGTCCTTTCCGTATCGATGCAACCGTGTGAGTCTGCCACACCGACAATTGGATTGTGTCTCTCATTACAGGCAGCTATATTCATGACACAAACCGAATCAAAACCATACAAGGCACTATACATTCATACCTGCCTATAGGTAAGTAATATCTACAGAATCAGATAATCTGATTCGACATAGTTTGGGAATCACGTTGCACACCTACCAAATATTATAGTTAAAACCACATAACTTATTTATTTATTTCATTAAAATTACAATCCCAACGCCTTTACAGGTTTTCACCCAAGTCATATAACTATTTGGTCTTATAACGTTCTAATTGTCTGCGACATATGGATTGAAATTGTGCTTTAAACGTAATCATTGATGTCCTGTCGATTCTACGTAGACCCCTTTTCTGTACTGTAACTGGCGTCTATCTGGGTTTGAAAAAACTGCGTTTTAGGTTTTCTTTTTAATCGTTATAAAGAAAAAATGGTTAGAGCCACCGTGCCGGGTTTATTGGTGGAGCGCGCTGAACGAAATCGGAGCTCTTGGCACTATTTTCCCATTAGATAGGCAATTTCGTTTGGCTGCTGCCGCTATAACCCCATCCATGTCATCAAACGCAAAGGCACGCATAGTGAGAATCGAATGAACCAATTTTTTTTCTGTACAGGGTCATAGATGAATTAAATAACTACAGTGTGTACTAACTGGAGTTTATAAAAAGTAAATAAAGACAGGGGCTTACAATGGCCCCGGTTCGAATCCCCAGTTGACAAAATGGAACCCATTAAAATGGTAAAAGATGCGATACAAACACATTCTCTAGTCAAACTACAAAGGATCCATAATAATCGTTGCATATATCGAAATACAACAAAATTCCAAGATTGGCCGACCCGTAATATTGCAATTTGTATTTACTTAAACAATGCAAAGGCCCTTTGCCATAATTTACACTTATTTTAATATTTAATCTTATATAATAGCCTGTAATGTCCCACTGCTGGCCAAGGCCTCCCCCCAACCCTTCCACTCATCTCTATTCTGCGCAGACTCAGACCACTTTACACTTACCTAAATAAAAATAAATAAACACAACATAGAAACATACATCAGTATCAGGTATTTTATTAAATCCTGTATAGTGTATTGGATCATCGGGAATTGAGCCTTTGCGGAAAGCCGAAAGTCCAACGCACGCCTACGCTTCCATCAGATGGCCAATTTGTATGGCCGAGCTTTTAATCTTGGTAACTCACATGCATAAACCCAGTTCCATCACCAAGTTTGGTGCCGAACCGTAAAATGGCGGAAAAGGACAAAAATATACTTAAATCTTTTCTGGTGTATAGGTACAGTATTTTAAACTTAGATGCAATTTAAACAAATCTTCAATCTATTTTAGTTTTTAGCCTATAAGTACAGTTTTCTTAGTTCGATTATAACTTTGCTTATCTTCGCTGAATTTTTTCAAGTTTTAGCAAATGAAATATCAAGTTTTAGAAAACTGGAAACGAAACATTTCAAAATATTTGTTAATAAATAAATACCTATACGACAAAAATGTAATGTTCGCCATTTTCCATGGCTGTTATTTGGCCGTGGTGATGTTTTCGGCCAGTATCTAATTTATAGAAATTGAGTAGGTTTAGCCATCTATCCAAGGAGGTTTTATGTGCGGGTGGACCAGCGGGCAAATGCTCGTTATCTATTAATGTAATGCAATGCGCTCATGTTGAATTGAATCAATTATATCAATAATTGCATATGCAATGTATATTGTGGGTAACAAGCGGAATGAGCACTGCACTGGGCAGACTGGGCTCTGACTAATGATGTGATATGTAAGTCAACAATGCGATTTCGGTACAAATTGAAAGTTAAAATTTATCTTCATTGATTTAGCCAATTGAATTGCTAAGTTTCCCGTAACAATATTTTAGTAAATTACTAATAGTTCCCGAGCAGTTATTAGACCACACTTATTTATGACCTTGGAAAATAATAATTAAAAACAACCTATACCAAAGTATGGAATAGGCTGCGACAAAAGTGTGACCAGTATACATACCTCAGGAACTCGTTGGGGATGGTTGTGGTAATTAATTAGTAGACTGTGGTCACAGGGTAGTGGGGGTGCTCTGTGACTGTGGTCAACCAAAATGCCGCGGTACCAATCTAGGCACAACCACAGGGCACAGGTTAATCAAACACATATGTAGGTGTATAATCAAAGCCATACAATGTAATAACCATTATTAACACTATCCAATTTTACAACAGACTCAATCTTATTCCATAGCCCCTTAAATAATACCCAGTTAAATAGTTTTTGTTTTATGTAAGTTTAAATAGTTCATCCTCCAGGTTTTCCAAATAATGCTATCGTGTTTGTTCTTAAATAGGTAATAAATGTTGTGACGGCGTGTTACCAATCTGTAGGAGATTATAGGCCAGTCATTCTGGCGAGCGTTTGTATGGAGACCCCAACAATAACTCCTCTATCGATGAAACTTTTTTGTATACTTAATAGCATATTTATAAGAACAATTGTCAGAGAATCCAATAATATTTCGAGGCGGAAATTACTTATTTTAATTGAAATTCAACATTATACCGTATCTTTTTCTGGAACAATGTTATGGTCATAATTCTTTTTCTATAAATTGTATTTTATTAGTGTGCTTCTGTACATTCATAAGTAAAACTACTTTTTAATTCGAAAGTGTAGGTATTTTAATAAAATGTCTTTTTTGGCCGTAGTTTCCATAGGATAATTGCTCCGCCGGGTTTCTGTTTTTAATATGCCTTCAAATTATTATTTCTAGTATAAGTACGAAAATCCAACAAAAAAATCCAAATGAAACAATTCATTATACAGAATTTGTCTTTTAACTATCTCTGGAAAATTACTCTATCAGATATTTTTTACAATTGTAATGAGATACCCACAAATAACCTGATTTCAAAAGAATCCAACAAAATATCCAGGCGGAACACCATTATTTCGAAATACCTATCAAGCGCAGGCCAGCGCGGGGCCCGAGGCGGGCGAGGGGCGTCGAAAACCGGTCGAGCGGCGGGCGAGTTTCTTCAAGTAGGTTAATAGGTACAGCTAACAGAAGATCAACACTTTGGACTAAGTACCGTTCTTATTATCTGCGTCGTAAGAGTTGAAATCGTGCGAATGCGAGCGAGTATTACTATTGATCTGCTGTTGGCCGTACTATACGTATGTATGTATGTATGTATGTATGTATGTATGTATGTATGTAGGAGGTTGATCTATTTATTTAGTTGGTCATCGTTTCGAAACATACGAACGCAGTAAATGTAATATGCGTATTGCCTTGTATAAGTTGAGTATATAGTGTGTGTTTTCTTCGCGACACGGGGTCTAGGATAAACTAACCCAGAGATTCCTTTAGAGTGTCTTTAACTTAATTGGGCGCTTAGTGTTTTTTTATGTTACTTCCAGCTTTAAGAAACGCCCCTGTTGTGAATCTGTACTAGATTATTTGCAATTTTGTCGAAATCTAGTCGCGTTCATGTCTCACGCTGGTGCATGAGATAGTGTTTGATAATTTCGCCACGCCAAACAGCGGGCGTATTGGTCGAGTGGCTGGAGCGGTCGCCTCCCGTGCACGCGGTTCCGGGTTCGATTCTTAGCTAAATATATATGTTTTTTTGTTTTGTTTCGTGTTTTATTTTGTATTTTATTTTAATTGTGTTTCGAATTTGGTTAGTATTTTATCAAACATTTTGTTGTATTATCTTTGAATTTTATTTGAGTATAAACTCTGAACTCATTTATACCGAAGTAGGTGTATTAGGAGAGCTGGGAATCTGTCTGTACTAGATTACTTGCAATTTTGTCGAAATCTAGACGGAGCGGTCCGTTCATGTCTCACGCTGGTGCATGAGATATGCTTGGTAATTTCGCCGGGCTAAACAGCGAACGAATCGGTCTAGTGGCTGGAGCGGTCGCCTCCCGTGCACGCGGTTCCGGGTTCGATCCTTAGCTAAATATATATTTTTTTGTTTTTTTTATTTATTTTTTGTTTTATATTTTGTTTCGTGTTTTATTTTGTATTTTTAACCGACTTCCAAAAAAAGGAGGAGGTTATCAATTCGTCGAATTGAAAAAATAATTGTGTTTGGAATTTGGTTAGTATATTAGGCAGATCACCCTCACTTATAGATTTTTGTGGTTGCAGTTGCGATTACATATTATTAGTAGGTGAATATCTCACGCTCATCGTACAAGTGTAGAATTTAAATTTGCTTAGCTGTAGTCGTCAGTATGACGTAAGTAATAAGACCTATGCCGCACGCAAATATACCCGTAGTCGATGTGCGAGCGAGTTGAAAAATAACAAGCTGTCTTTGTTACTCGAGGGGGTGAGGGGGGTCCGATCGCATGTAGCACGGTGCACCGTTCCGCTGAATCACTTATTGACTGATAATCTATTTTGATTCTAATAATATCACAATACAGTATGGTTTTATATAACAGATAATTATAATTTTAAGAAATAATTTGATACACGCACACCAAACGAGATCCCACGGCGAAAAAAAAGTGTTTTGCCATTGTCCGTACTAACCTTGACATATGTTGTCGTACTTATGCGTTGATGATACGGGCTAGATTACGTTTTGTGTTTGTTGGCGTAGGTACTATCGTCGCGGTCGAGCTTACTTAAACATTCCACGTAGTAGGTACCTAGTAAGTACACATAAAAACACATCAAGTTGTAACACTTTGGGCCGCTCCAATCTATATATCTAGCTGCGTCGTTAGAGTTGAAATCGTACTGAAAGTGTTACTATTGATCTGCTTTTGTCCGTACTAACCTTGACTTGACATGTTGCGCTTATGCGCCGATGATACGGGCTAGATTACAATGGTTTTGTGTATGTTGGCGTAGGTACTGTTGTGTCGGTCGAGCTTACTTAAAACATTCCAAAATCAGATCAAGTGTAACACTTTGAACCGTTCTTATTATCTGCGTCGTAAGAGTTGAAATCGTACTGCAAGTGTTACCATTTGTTTTGCTATGTCCGTACTAACCTTGAAATGTTGTCGTACTTATGCGCCGATGATACGGGCTAGATTAGAATGGTTTTGTGCATGTTGGCGTAGGTCGGTCGAGCTTTCACCACTCGGTAACGAGTTAACCTAAAATAAACCTTATTCGTATAACTGTAGGTAGAGTACAGAATCCTATCTCCAAAATATTTGTTCAACTTCCAGTCCACGTTACCGATGCGATAGATATTTTCTACTTGTATAGGAATAAGGTTTATTATAAATTCTTTGACTTTGAAGAACAGTTCGACTAAGATCGTAAGTATGTTCATAATGATAAGAAAAATCGAACTTAGCATTTTTCTCAACTTTAATTTTTCGTCGATTTCTAGAAAACGCTTGTCCGCATGGATCTTTACTGGACTTTAGTAAAGAGTTAATCTACAATTAACCTTATTTGTATATGAGTAGACAACAGAATCCCATCTCCAAATATCTCCTCCGCTCCGTCCAATTTCTCGTCCGCGTTCCCGCTGTTCTGTACGTGTAATAGGAATAAGGTTGTTAATCGGCCGTAGTAGCGATCCGCGCGCAGTGGCGCATGCACCGCCGCGTTGATTAGAAATATTTGAATACAACTCTATTTGATATTTTGTGCTTCGCCTGCATTTTTTATTGGAAAACTTGAAAAGCAGTTTTAATAAGATAGTCTGTTCATAATGACAAGAAAAATCGGGCTGAGCATTTTTGGAAACCCCTATTTTTCGTCAATTTCTGGATAACGCTTTTCGGTCTGGATTTTTTATTGGAAATTCATAACTACTTTCGAAAGTAATATTTTAAATACATAATTAAATAGAAATTGGAGTGAGTAATTATTCCTTGGAAATTACGGCAAAAAAACACATTTTATTAAAATATATATATTTCCATATGGAAATATGGTTGGATATTCTGTCAACACATGCCTATAGGTAACTAGAACTTGTAAAAAAAGAATTTTGGATAGAGCAATTTTCCTGTAATTGATACCACGTAATTTAAGTTTGACCTTGAAAATACCTAACTTCCGTTTCTACAAATTATTGGATTCTATGTCAATTCCAATCTACATATGGTACTCTATCACTGTGCCAAATTTCATAGATAGATGAGTTACTGCTGGGGTCAACTCCTTTAATGACTGGCCTATTACAGTTCATGTTGTAATCGGTCAAGAGTCGACGAATAACGCATGAAAACCTATTGTCCATTAATGTACTCTATTATCCATCAATACAATTTCAACGTAGCGTCGTACTTTTTATACGTGTACATTTTATTTTAGTATTAAGTAAAATTATTTTATTATTTGTTACTCGGGAATTGTGAATCAGCCTGTCAACAAGAATTCCAGTGTTTTTTATATATATTCCCAGAGGAAATACGAGCAGTCGCTGAAAGCTGCCTTGAAGCTGGACTCATAATAAACTTGCCGAAGTTCGTTAAAGAAATAAAATTCCGGTTCCGGGGTGGTAGGTGCGTTTCGAATTTCGAACGAGGTAGGCAGTCTCTCTCGGCCCATTGCGCGCCGAAATTGCTTCGGCGCCAAAGCAAACTAACCGTATTTCACACCGAACTTTTCAATATCGAACTTTCCACCTTTTTTTAAATACCTTTCCAATACAAAGAGGTATATTGTATTGTAGAGATTGTTGGAATTATAACAGTAGGTGTGATTTTATTCGTGCCGCTAAGTTTAATCCTATGTACCTCCTACCTAAGCGCCACTGTCACTATTGGTCTGCTACAATGCGTAAAAGTGAGCGAGACGCCTTGTTTGTTAGTAGTTATATTTAGGTTCAGTTAGTTAAGTAAGGTAATCTGTGTCTTATCCTGCCCGATATTTTAACGAACATAAAAGTAAGAAAATATCGAGAGGCACCTGAGACTCCCCAGACGAAAACAATGAAACTTGTAAGCCAGACGTAATTAGTGAAGGCTCGATGAAAAAGCTTAAGACTGCGAAGACGGACTCTAATTCTGAACTCCAATTAACGAATGTGGAACTTTTGCCTTGTCGAGGAGGTCAATTAAGAGATGTCGCGTCACGGAACAGTATGATAATTAGTTTAATTTAACTTCCACTTGCTTTTGTACGTACCTACCTTATTCTACAGCGTCTTTTATATATACAGGAATAATTATGTAGGGCTTTCGTTTTCACGTTCTTTTGCACAACAGAGAAAAAAAAATGAGTTTTCCTTAGATTTGGTACATAATTTATAACTAGCCGTATACTCAACATCACACAAACATTATAATTGTAGTACGATTTCATATCTTATGACTTAGGAAATATGGAGCAAAATCACACGTCCGTGATCTGTTTTACACTGCCAAAAATTTTGCAACGCCAAAAAGAGGATGTGGTCCTCGTGGACAATTATTCAGTCATCGATACTTGTTCAGCTTGTATGGTCAACAATTTTAATTCAGCCCATATTACCGTTCTCAAAACGATGAAATCATACCATGTCATAGCGCGCCGAACAGAGACTCCGCTATACCAAAGCAATAGCACTGTCCCTGCCACGCACGATATGACATGGTATGATTTGATATTTTTGAGAACCGTAACTGGACCCATATTGAAACAATGAACAACTTTGCCATGGTAAAATAAAACTTGTTTTGTCATGGTAAAGTAGACAGCGTGATTGCGTATCCTGTTGTTTCGGGGTTTCCAGCTTACATCATTTATTTAGTTCATAAATTTACAATCAAACATTCTACAAATTGAGGCAATCATCATTATAAGCCAGTTTCCACAAATTGACCTTTAATAAGTTTGAGTTCCAAAGGCCCTATTCAAAATCGGCAGCCTTTATAGCTGAGTTAATGATTTTATTGACGTACCTACTAGTATGCTAACCAAGACTTCAACATTATTACGAGTATTAGCAGTCTTGATTTGTGATGTCAAATCGGGCTTTGGTCCTGATTTTGGAATCCTGTAATATGATCTTTCAGGCATAACTATAATGGCTTTTATAGGTATACTACATACTGAAAGCCTTGTGGGTGGGTGTCAATTGTTAATTGATCCACTGAATAAATACCTATTATAAGGGTTTCCCTGGTAGTGTCACATATCTACCTGCATGTGATTGATTCTAACAAAAACACTGCTAATCTACTATATATTTGATCATCATCATCAGCTCGTATCAGTCCATTGCTACTATTTTTAGTCTTATATGCCAACTCAAACAGATAATTATATGATATTTTGCTTGCTAAATTAAAACCAGACTTTCCCATCACTAAATTCAAGGTAACTGATATAATAGTCTCGTCAATAAATATGAGAACGAATAAGAGGCTTTGAGTGAGAGCAATCTATTTATGAATAACAATCTGATTTGTAAGATTCCGAAATATATTGAGATTATTAAGTCTAGACTACTCGAACAAGTAAGTGGATGATCATGTTCATAATGTAAGAATAATTTGCCTCGATAAAATAGTGACGATATATGTATTACCATGGCTTGTGTTCATACTACGATAAAATAACCAATTCAGCAACGTCCAGTCATCTTCAGTTCAGACGACCAACAACCAACTAACAACTCTTTGATAGTTACAGTTCTAATTAACTCAACATCTAGCCTCAAAGTTAACCTAGCTTGGTTCAAAAGCCTACTAGTTAACAATGGACGTCCTGTGTGTGAAAGCAATCCTCTTGACAGTCGTTTGCATGCTCTAGCTTATACACAGAGTGAAACTGAATTTAGCATTGTCGTTTACTTTTAATTAGACCAACATGTTTCGACTTATCGTATAGAGGTACAATTTGTATGGATTGAGTCGATTTTTTTTCATAATCGTCATCATCAACCTGTATCAGTCCACTGTCGGGCATAACATAGAATAATTATTATACGTAATTAATCTCTGTCTGCCTGTGTGTCCGTCCGTCCGTCCGTCTGTATGTCTGTCTGTCAAGACAGAAACGCGTAGACGTATCAAGTTAAAATTAATAACAAATACTTAAGTCTGCAACCTCATGCAGCCGTGAAAAAATTAACCTTCTACGTTAACGCAATCAAAAGATATGGCCGTTTATATCAAATTTTGGCGCATATTTGTATGAAAACGCAAAAAACTCAAAACCCATATAGAGTACAGATTCAGATTCAGATTTATTTATTCATAAAATAATTTACACGTCACACATTACATTTACAATTCATTATATGATATAATTTACAATTGTAATAATTATTAATTAGTATATAAATAACTAATAAAATTTATTTAAATTAAAAATTTTTGTTCTATAAATTCCTTAATACTGTAAAATTGTTTTTCTAACAGCCAGACCTTCAGTTTATTTTTAAAGGACATGGCGGAAGGTGCGTTAACCACCTCGTCGGGCAGCCGATTGTAGATCTGTGGCCCGAGTATGTATACTGACCTCTGGGACTTCGCTAACCTATACGACACCGGCGCCAGTTTATTTTTATATCGTGTGTTATACGAGTGACTGTCGCCGCTTTTACTGAAGGACGATAAGTTCGTGTGTACAAATATTGCCATCTGATAGATTGCTATGCTCGGTAGGGTCATTATTTGATACCGCTTAAAGAATTCCCTAGCGGAGACGTCGTCCGGCACGCCGGCGATGGCGCGGACGGCGCGCTTCTGCATGACGAAAGCTCTATTGACGTCTGCGGCGCGCGCCCACAGCTCCGCGCCGTACGACAGCGCAGCGTGGACGGTCGCGAAGTAGCAGGATCTCACGACCGCGGCGCCGGCCGTGGCCGCGAGGCGGCGCAACGCGAAGCACGCCCGGCCCAGCCGCACGCACAGCCCGTCTATGTGCTGCTCCCACAGCAGGGCGCTGTCGAGCTCGAAGCCCAGCAGCCGCGTCGAGGAGACCTGCTGGACGCTCAACCTCCCGGCGCGCACGCTCATAGGGGTCGGGGCTCTGCCGCCCAGGTGGAAGTGCACAAAATTACTTCCCGTTGACCTAGAATCATGAAATTTGTCTAGCTATAACCAAATGTAAATCCCTGCAATCTAAGTATTACATGAGTATGTAGAGAGGCATGAGGCCTTTCGTAACATCCGTAGGTAGGTACCAATTCTTTCATAATCATAACATAAGTTGTGTACGTATGAGGCTTAGCGAGCAATCTATTTATAATATACGCATAATATATTGTAACATTATCCCATTTTCCTCATCAACCCAAATTCCAGTAATCAATGCGTAGCCACACACAAAAATAAAAGAGTATTGTTTATTTTTTATATGTTACGGTAAATATTCGTCCCCGGATTGTGTCAATCCGGATCAGACATTCATGCCACAGAACAACCTTCTGGGGAAATGTCTACTCGATGAGGTATTGCTAATTTAGGAGTAGGTTAGTAATTATTCAACGCCAATCAATTCACAAATTGTATCGTATCGAAAAAGGGTCTAATTTGATATTTCCCGGCAGGTAAAGAACGAGATAAATATGAACGGAGGCAGGACAGAGACTAGAGGGAATTACCACCGTAATTTAATTCAGATAGTCAACTTTATGCTCGAACTTCCTACGGAGTAAGATGCTGTCAGAAGCACTGGCTAACTTGATGGACTATAGCTCGGCCACGTCGGGATTCGAGAGAAAGTGATAAGATTCCGCGAAGAGAGCATTATACTTAATAGCCCTCGGCAGGTGGATGGCCCTAGATATCGTTAGATGGACGAGGTCGGGAAGGACTTACGTCGCCTGCCAGAACTCACGCGTTGAAGGAACCGGTGCGGGACCCACACGACTGACTGTTCTCGTCTCGGGTCACTAAGCCATCGGAGTAATACACTTCCAGCTGAGCGCATTTATGTTTTCTACATTTCCAGTATACGAGACCTCGTACTTTCTGGTTTAGGCAAATGTATCTTCCAGAAACTAATATTTCTTAGTTGAAAAACTAAATTATGTCAGCAATGAACGGCGACGGCGGACACTGTTGGGGCGAACAACGAAAGTCATTATTCTCGTGTTCAACCGAGCTGGCGGCACTAACTTCTTCTGCAGAACCAATTTGTAAGTGCTGTATTGTGTGACAAATACAAATTCAAGAACAGAAAAGTGTATAAAGAAAATAAATAAGTTTTCCTTTTTTTGTTGATGATCACAAACATCTTAGATGCTGTATTAAAATGAGCGAGATGCCTTGATGGACATTAGTGTGCGTTACTCAGAATTATACAAAACTTAATCCCATAATATTCTTGCAGTTAGGTTACAAACATCATTGAAAGTTGTATTCCAAGCACTGTAACTTCTTCAATAAATATAATATCATTTCACTATTGTATATTTTTACACTTTTGTTCTTATGGAGTAACTTTTAATTGCCGATATCGGTCACGTTTTAACCGATTGCGGTACTAACTTTTGTCACGTCACCCCAGACCTTTAATTAAATATTATTGAATAGTATATTGTTAGCGGATAAAGTTGTATCTATCGAGCGTAACGTATGCAATGGATGATGCATAAAACATAAGTCCCTCAAATAAGGGGTTTGTGTGCACTGTTAGGGGCGCACACGGCCGACGGCACAATCCTTTGTCGGATAAGACGCGTTTACCGCCGTTTTAGAGGGTTCCGTACTTACCTCAAAAGGTAAAAACGGAACCCATATTAGGTATAGTCGACAGGACATCCAATATAACACACGGGGTACTCTAGCGACCGTAACACGGCACCTGATTGTTAGGGTTTTTGTGTGTTGACTAGTCGTTGACTGTACACAGATTTCAGAGTATTGTCACAGAATATATAATAGTACAAGTAATTGTACCGTTTCATAGTAGGTCACGAAATAACTAACTTTACCTGTAGTTCCGTTTTACAATGGTATCTTGCATTCGAACAAAATGTATGATTTGTGATCATTTTCCATAACATAGAAAGGTGTAAAATTATAGTTAAACGACGTAATATTACCTATTATATATTCTGTGGTAATATCACTTTTTGAGGTTGCATTTTTGATAGAACCTAATCTTTCGTGTGCACAATTTTTATCGATTTAGAATATTTTCCTTCATATCGGTAAATGCATTGAAAGGGGTACTTGGAGCACGAACCTGGGTCTCCATAACTGCTATCCATCTATCGTAACCACTAGGTACGGCATTGAATATTGTGGTTCGTATGCAGTGGTAACACTCACGAACGGGGAATTTCTAGAATTCCTACACGAGCCTGGTTGAACCCCAATTAGGAGAGTTTTAACGAACTGCACAATGTTCAGCTAAAGTTTGCCTTGGATTATCCTAATTGTTATCCGGGACGTGGACCAATATCTTTAGCTAGGAAACTTTTAAATACTTAGGTACCTACTTATAAATTGTGCCAAGAAAGAGATGGGGTTAAGGAGAACTGAGAAGTGCTGCTTCATATAAGTTGTTATCGCAACTTACGTAGTACTACACTACACTTTTTAAAATATGGCTTCTACCGTGGCTGGCAAAGTAGTTTTGTCAGTGTCAAGTACTTAAACGATGACCAACGAATTTATAAAATGTACGGTTAAACGAAATAAAGCAAAAAAAAACCACAAAAAAGCAACTTATGTAATATCGATATTGGTACATACTCAAAAGTTATTGATCCTAATCCGTCCCCATCCGGTCCCCATAATAACTTTTGCCCAAAATGCCAATTCCCAAAACGACCTATTCTTAATGCTCCCACTTCATTTGGCTATTCGTATTCGCTATTTGATGTTTGTCGTATTTGTCAAATACTTGACGTAAATACAAATAAGACGAATATTTTGTCAAGAATAGGTACCAACCACACATGGAAATTATGATAAATACGCAAATACGACTAGCCAAGTGAAGTGCCACCATTAAATGACCACTCCCAAAAAGGACAAGAAATATTTTTTTCTTCATTTGTTTTTTTTTAAATAACCTGGATTGGAAGTGTTATGTCATTTTCCAAGTACTTTTATTGGGGTAAGGTAAGTCACTAAGTTTAGTATTCTTTTTTAAATATTATAATACATATGGAAATATGTCAATAGGAACAAGCTACCTACTTAACTATATACCTATAACAAATTTGTTATTTTTCTGAAATTAGATTAAGTAACGATTACCAATTTACCAGTAACAATCAGTGCAACGTGCGTTGAAAGACAATTTATATGATAGGTGACTCTCTCCAGCGGTCTTAAGGAATGAATATTTGCTGCGCCCGCATGTAGTTTAAATTGCGTTTCCTTTGAGTGGGGGTTACAAAGACGTTGGCTGGATGCGAGGAACTTCGCCCCGTAAGTCTACCATATACAGCCTTTTTCAGCGAACAAAACTTTCGAAATGGCGGTGCGAGGCGCTCAAGAATCAAAGGCGTCCAAGTTTTCACGTTAAATTTATATCGCAAGGAGGCTTGTAGGCACCTGGTGCATCAGTTAGGCTCTGCAAAAGTAGATTCTTAACACTTTGGCGTACTGCACTGGCTATAGATAACAATTAAAAAGGGATCGAGAAAAGACTAATAATTTTATAATTCAAAATAAATTAATTCAGAACCCCGAAAGATTTCAGGGAAATAAAACAATATCAACAATATCTATGTACTATTGCTAAGCATAAGCGTCATTGTTACTAATATATTACATAAGAGTGTACGGTATGTCTCGCTTAGCGGCGATTAAACAATAAGCGCGATTAAATAGCCAGGCTTTAGCTTTTTAAATATCACTTTACGATAACATAATAAAACAGTAACTTTCTATACTTAAACATGGAACAATAAGCTCCTTTTTTTCTTTCCGTCCTTCCTACTAAAAAGATATATTGTTTTCCCTGCGTATATATCAAAAACTCGTAGCACGAAACTCATTCGAAAGCCTCTCTCCATAAACTAGTCATCCTGCAGTACCTAAGCTTTTCCCACACCATTTGGTAAATTGAAATACATTTCTTACTTTATTTCTTAGTAACACCACCTCTTAGGGCGCTCTGCACTTTGTGGGAAGCAATATTTTAGTTTAATTCCTTGAAAGCTACCAATGTAGTGTGACTGTGTACGAGTTGCCAGTAAAACAGCAATGCATTTAGTACGACCATGCACGTACTACTTGTATTAGCCGTTCGTGAGAGAAAATAAAAATAAAAGCACTCCGGTTCAGAACGTCTCGTAAAAAAGAAGTTTCCTTCTTAGAAACCTCAAAGGCAAGTAGCGGAAGTTAAAAGAAAGGCAGAGGCGAGCATTTCAGATGGAAAGTTTAAAACTGATGTCCCATCGAACTGAGAGAGCCTCGCTGCGATATTTGCTTTTCTGCAATTCTGATTTTGCCAACTTCGAACGACTCGTTAAGCTAAAATGGACGAATGTTTGCATACGTATAATTTTTTTCTTCGACTACTTTCCACTTTGCATTGGATGAAGGTTGGTGTAAAAAAACATAATAAAAAAATGTAAATCGGGATTGTTGGTCGGTCCTCTCAACTGTTAACGATTGATTGTTTATTAATTCGGCCAATACAGGGTGTAGTGCAGAGAAATTCAGGAACCTTATTGGCTAGCCGAGCAATGATCTAGAATATATGTTCACTTGGTGTGTTGCGGACTGTACCTACTATTACTGACACAGTCTAACCATTCCAATTTTGTCTGCAGGAATGGACTTGGACATTCATTATAGTCAATCGTAGTGTCCAGGGAAATATGTTTTCACAGACTTTCAAAAAGGAGGAGGTTCACTTTTCACATCGTCAAAGATTTTTTTAAACTGAAAATTTTTCCGAGTCTGGTTGTCAATGCAAAAGATATGTCTAGGACTAAAATAATACAAAGTTTGCTTTCGGTTCATCTATTTCGGTGTAACAAACATTATTAATTACTCGTAGATTTACGGAACCATCTATTAAAATTAGGGGTTCGTTTAATAGCTAGTATTTAACTATTTACATCTACTCGTTTAAATTAATAACTAATTCAGTGATATCTTATATTTTACACAAATAACTATGAACATTTAACTACTTAATTAAATGGAACTAAAAATACAACAATATCAAGATTAATGAAATATTAATCATAAACATCAAATTCTTACATAGAAAATAACGTAAAAGTTTGAACGGTGGTTTTACAAGTAGGTAGGTATGTTAAAGAAAAATAATAAATGGGTGATTCGTTTCAGAAATTGTAGGATATAAATTAACATATATTTTGTTTCAATCTTAAGAATATATTTTTATAATAAAACTGTTACGGTTTTAGCTTTTTGAAACTATTTAAAAGCCGAGGCCGTATTGCGCCCTCCCTCTATGAATCGTCAAAACCAACCAACTGAGCGATACAGTTCAAGCGAGCCGTGTTCTATACTCGTTTACTAATCCAGCAGTTCAAAACTATGAAAAATCAATCAACACGAAAAGGATATTTCCAACGGGTTATTATAATAAAATAAAGAAAGTATCAAGTAGTCGGTTATTTATTTTTCAGATTACAACAAGTGTACCTATCGAATTTTAAAGCCGTCAGTCAATTTATCGTGACATGTATGCTGGCCAGATGCAACCATATTCATGATATTAAAATAAAGACGGAAACTAATCGCTAAACTCTTAGACATAATAAAATAAATAGATATTGATAGCTAAATCTGAGATAGTGTAAATCTTATAATAATTTTTAATTCAACAAATAACATAGCACATTAATAATATAAAAATTCTTAGGCGTTCTTTTTTAGAATTCATTATCTTAATCATTATTGGAGTTTCACTCCTCAATTAGGTATCTACTTATTTTTTGTGTGCTAACGAAATTATTTATGTGTTTTATGCATACTAATTGATTTATAATAATATGTTTATTAATAAAAAACAACGCTTATTAATGTATAAACAATTGCTCAATCGCTACAAAACGACGAGATAAATTAAATTATTATTTTACATGTTATCATTTCACTAAATACACTTACTGCATAAACTAAATTGAGCTACTTACAAAATTAATGTGAATGTTCTTTGCAGTACCATGTAGTTTCAATTTGCATATGAATATAAAGTATTTATTTTACACAATAAAAATTAATAAATAATGCGTACAGTACATACAATCGTGATATAATAAGTTGTAATTGACATTAAAGTTATTTTAGACATTAAATACTATTTAATTATTATAAAATCATGTTTTAAACCAAATTAGTATTTCGTGTAGTTCCATTTATACAAATGATGTCGCAGTATTTTGTGTCTGCTTCGTTTGCATTGTGATAATTTTAATTCTGTCACTATAAAAATAAAATTACTTATGAACTATTCCGTGATTCTAACACAATCTTGCATAGTTAAACATATTTTACCAGACATTTACACAACTACGCAAATGAAGGTTTCGTATTTATATCATACATAAATCTTTACGTTGCCTCGCTTGCTACGCCGCGGCGGCGCGGCAACGGCGGCGCGGCGGCGTAGCGAGCGCGTAGGCACAGTCTAGCTTGAAAATGAAAATCTATAAAAATCGTAGCACCGCCTATTGGGTCCATTGCAGATAAACTGTAAGCCCAGTAAAGCCGATTCACACTAACATGGTATACAGCAAAATACTTATTTCGACTAAGTACTATATACACATAATTTTACGATATTCTTTTGAAATTAAATACTGTACAATTTGTACACGTAAGTACATACCTAATGAAAACACACACATCGAAAGTTCTTCTGTTAGTTCACTTCAGTTCGTAATGAAAATGTCAATCAAATATAAAACTTAACCCGTATCGTTCATATTTCATTAAAATTTACAGATTGCGAACTGCACTGAGCGGTTTGAAGTGACTTTTGTTATTCAATGAAATATAAACTTTAAGCCGTATCAGCTAATATCTACATTTGATTGGCATTTCTATTATAAATCGGGCATCAGACTGACGCTATAGAGTTCATCGCACTTTGTTAACTTTTTACAATCATCGTAACAAAAGACCACTATAAAACTCGATGTAATGTTATCAGTTTATCGTCAACGTATATAACAAGAAAATAAGAACACAATCGAGTGCAGTCTTGTTGATGTCTGCGGCGGTGCCTGAGGCGGCCGGCGCCGGCGTGGGCGGGCCCAAGCGGGTGTTGGCGCGGACCACCTGCGACCTCCAGCGTATCGTGTATATGGGCTGCTGACGAGATAGGGCCACTAGCCTACAGATAAAAAAATATAATACGGTATTAAGGCAAATATGGATAGAGGGTCAGTATTAAATAAAGATATACAGAGAGGAATGGCTAGATCCCTTTAATGTTAATGAACCGAAGCTAGTAAATTGTAAACAGTTTTCACAAAAGGATGTCCATTACGAATATTGTGCGGGTATCTGGCTATCTACCTACCGATTTCGAATTCATCGAAAAAGGTGTTTTCACACATCGTTATTCAGGATTTACGACTGGGAAATGTCATTTCGGAAACACGCCACGTCCCCTCTTACGGCTTCTTATCTAATATGCACAAAGAAAAAGATCTTTGTGCAGAGACAGTTGTAAGTATAAAAGCATGTGCTTTCACGTATTTGGCACGTAGGTCGGTGTATTAAGGCGGGGCCATTCATAAATAATTTACCAAATGGGAGATCTGAAAGTGTTTCGTCGGAAATTGTTTAGACTGTGCTAAAAGCTCCCACGGAGGGATTCCTTTTGACTTCTTTCATACGTGCTCTGTGCTTACACACTACGTAAATACATTTTCGTGAGTAACTACTGGTGAAATAGTGAGACGTTCTATTGGTTAGAAAAACTTTAGGGGACTTGGGGATATGGGTGAATTAGATGATATTCAGCATGACATAACATGATGTAATTTTAGTTACTTAGTTTAAATTGTAACAAGAATAGTACATACTTGTTACAATTTAGTTATCTGGTTTCAGATTTTTTGTATTTGGTACTTACACTTAAATTGATGTAGAATACATCGATATTGATAAATAACTATGTAGGTAAACATTATATGTACTTGCAATCTCATGTACCTACAGCTAACAGCAGATCAAGTGTAACACTTTGGACCGTTCTTATTATATGCGTCGTAAGATCTAAAATTGTACTGCAAGTGTTATTGATCTGCTGTTATCCGTACCTATTTAATTAGATTTTATTACTTCTCAAGTGGGTACTACAAGTATATCCATAATTATTGGTTCCTTAAATATGCCTTAAGAAATATATCAAGCACTGGTGATTTTAACCGAAGATCGTATATTGTGTTCAATGTTTCATTCTCTTAGCAGGATATATTCAGTTTTCAATCGTCAATAAATACAAATACCTATATAGCTCATTCACTACCAGATATTGGCTTTTCCAATTGGAAGCACTCCCGAATATGAACCATTTGAAATTGTAAGCCACTGGATACCAGGATTTAGCTAACGATACGCACATTCACCTACAAACTACTCTGGTAAGTTAGGCGTTATTATTTTATATTAAGGCCCGGTATCCACCAAAGCGGAGAGGAGAGATATTTTTAAATAACCAATTTTCCACATATCCTCCCCGCTTAGGAGAAGGAACGAAATCTGATTGGTTATTCAAACACATCTCCTCTCCTCTCCGCTTTGGTGGAAACCGGGCCTTAGAAGCCTGTGGCTCTACCTTAGGAAATATATAGATTTTCGCGAAAATTATCACTCTACATAAGCTTACAGTACTCTAATTACATTGCTGTGTGATAAAGAAAATATATCTTTTATCTTGGGAGAACTAATTATCAACATACTCGTAGATCAGGATTCAATGTGGGTTGCAAAATTATTGTTATGACGTTATCGTCCACTCCGTTAGCCTTATAACAACAGTCTCATAAAACTACATATTGACATATGAAAACATTGCCCTCCTCCCCGCGGCATTAGGGTAAAAAACTTCTACATTTATTTATAGCAACTTTGAACTTTACAAAGTCGTAAAAAGAGAACTTGACTGAATACCCTTGCAAGGGTGAAGTATTCTGTTTTAAATATACCGTTTGGGTTACTTTGAGGAATCAGTAGGGAGACGCCTGTGTTGATTTCCCATTGGCTATTTACTTTACCTGCCTCGAGTTTATATCGGTTGTTCTTGCACAGAACGAGATAGTATTAACGAATGGAACGTGAGCGAGCGAGATGTTCTACCTCGCCCATCCGCTAAAAATAACAGAAATATTTGTCCGAGAGAGTTTTAATTAACGTCGCCATTGTGAATGCTCTAAGGTACGATATTTTGTTACAAATTGAGTAACCCGCCCCGCGGCACTTTCGAGTTTCCGGTGCTACTTTGAAAAAGGAGAGTTCAAACTTTTAGGGTGTTCGAACTATACAGGCGATCCAAATTTTCCGAAAGTTGGTTACAGCAAATACACTTGGGACGGTACGTCTGGCATTTAAGCATCCATGTTAAAGTACCGCTTCGATTAGACATTTACGTACCTCTCAGTAAATGTCATTCGACGGGGATAAATAGATGTTGTTGGCCTCACTTCTAATGATAATGAAAGGACAAGGATAAAGGAGATATTTGAGCTATCTGAAACATTTTGACACAAATATTATGGTGTGCTCACCTAATAACAACAGTATTGAGTCTCCACGGCAGCGTGTACGTGTGGTTCTTATGCCGAGCGCAGAAGGTATACAATAGCTCGCCCACGGCCGAGCTCAGGCCCGGGTCGCCGCGGCCTCCCGTGCCAGACCACTCGTGGAGCGTAATATTCCAGGAACTACAGGATTTGTCCTAGTAAAAATATTGTTACAGAAATTAGTGAGTCTGAGAAAATTCAGAGTAATCCCACCGCTACACTCTATTGGACAAGGTCGCATACTGTGAACCGACTCTAACTTACATAAACATATGACGATTTTTATAAAGAAAATAGCTGGCTCGTTTTCTGTGATAAGAAAAGGTACACAGAGATTAAAGAATATGACTTGAGCACCTTTTTCATCATTTCCCTATACCGTATGATATAAATAATGCACCCCATATTTTCAAATATCGATATAGCGCCTAAGTCTCTTACCTGCTCTGATGAGATGTCAATGAACAGTTGTCTCTCCACATTGGAATCCAGAACCCAAGTGCATTGTTGATAGAAGAACTCATTCAGGCTGCCCGTTACAGATACGTTCTTCGACGTTATTTCACCTACAGATAAAAAAGTTAATAATATTATCATAGCCTACATAGGTACTCGTATCGTATATATCCTACTAGAGTTCGAAACATCCCAAAAGTCACAGGTTACATTTAGGATGGCGTAAGTACGTTAAACGTGACTCTGAACTGTGTAACGTAAGCAGTAATGGAATGAAAAGTGACAACGAGTCGGCCGCTGGCCGCAGTAGCGACTCTGTAATTGGAACTTTACGACCCTGTTCAAGGTTTTTCTATTCAGTATTGCCCTAGGCGGCGGGAAACTGGGTCGTGGCACGTAATTTTCTCGGACACGCCCCAGGACACCGAGAACAATATTCGACGACCTCCTCCAAACGCGCGAGACGCGAGCCGAATGTCAAATTGAACTGTTTGTTTTTCGTTTTATGCGATTGGGGTCAATAGAGTTCATTCGAGATAAATTGCCGATTATCTGCCTTTCGTGAGACGGTTCCAACGAATTAGCTTTGGGGTTTCTGTTTCGTAGTGACGGAAGAAAAATGGGGTAAACGTGAGTGAACGTCGCGTGAAATAAAAATTAAACTCACCGGAATGTGTGGTGTACGTGCGCTGGCCGCACATGGAGTCGTCGCTGAAACTGTACGCGGCAGCGTAACCGAATCCGCGGCTGGCGTACGTGTAGTGCGCCACAGAATACTCCAAGCGGACACTGGTCCAGCTTCGCACCACAACCGGAAGCCATGCGGCCTAATACAAATACAAGGAAATGGCAATGCATAATAAAAAAGTATAGGCAAACGAGTGGTGGAAATATTAGACTCGTTTCCCAAATAAATTATTTTAATTTCCAGCGGAGCACATTCCAGAGATAACAAAAACAAGAAGTGACGCCCTTGTTCGTGGAACGCACACGGCATACGTGCGTAGAGTATTGACAAATTTGCCCTGCAACGTCCTACGCAATACGCATACGTAGCTGACTACTAAGTAATTGAATTTTCAGAGGCGAGACTCCGGACTGTCGCCCCGAGCTATGCGGCCCAGCCACTAATAACAGGGGCGGACGGATGACATGCCGCCAGTTAGGCCATGTTTTATAACCACCGGGACATGTCCGGCCACGCTGCCCTTCGCTTCGGATATTGCTGAAAGTTCATTTTGCAGTGTGCGCCGACGATACAATTTCGCGCGGACGCAGCCGACTCATGATAGGGTAATGCCGTTAATAATTAATTTAGCCGCTCGTCCCTTCGGCTTCGTCGTGTGACGAGAAAACAGATTAAAGTTGTATTGTTCGTGCATTACACTAAAAGTGTTTAATAACAACAATTTATGTAAATTTTGTTGATCCAAATAATAATTGTCTATTTAAACTAAATAGCATGTTTTGCTAGGATTTGAAACATTTTCAACAGTTGTAAAGCAAATTGGTGTCGTATTTAAGCGTAGATTCCCGATCATTTTGTGTTTACATAGTTAAATTAATTACAAAGGTTGTAATCACGCTCACTCACCGAAATCAAATTCGATCACTGTACGATAAAGTTAGTAAACTGCAAAATGAACATAATCAATGAACAAATATTTTAACAACAAGTAGGTAAGCGCCCGCCGCTTTGATATCTCTGCTAATAAAGTTACAAAGTTGCCTTTGAAGTGGTTGTAGATCATTCGTAATAAAATATGGAGGAATAGTAAACACGATAAATAATTTAGCGACAAAGCTTTTACGTTACAAGTCCCTTACGGTTGGGCGGTCGTTCCAGGGTTTATTGCTGTTACATACTTAATAGTAACCCTCTTACTTAATTATGCGGATCTCGCCGCAACCGGGGGCGGCGACGCGACGGAAGGGTTGGCTCATCCTTGGCCATGTTAGCATAAGGCCCGACTAACACGATTAATTTATTTGTTACTGTCTTTACAGAGAGCCTGATGTAGTGACGGAAACCCCATAATTAGATCATCACACTCTGATTCCTTCGCACTAACTAAACTTGTTTTATAATTTGCAACCAAATTAACTCATTAACGCCGAACATTCCCGTGGAGATAATTCAATGTTATACACTCACGAAGTCCCGGACAAAAGTGCTGATTATGTGCTTAGTTCTATCTAGAAATGTAAATTACTTTCCTTGTCGGTTTCCAACCACAAAATTCTATAAATCGATCGTTAAGCCACTCCTGTACAAAATTATGTCGCTGTTTACTTCAAATCGATAACTTAAGAGCTGTGATTTTTTCCCGTCAATTGCCCTCAACGTCTCCTTTTATATTTCAGGCAATTAGCGTCAATTTTGTTTTGCGATAAATTTTGGCTCGCCAAGCTCGGCTAAGAAAATTCGTTTCAATCAATGTTACCTTTAGGGATAAGTATTTATTTTTTGTTCGCGGCCATTTTATTTTAACTTTGACGCGATTAGCCACAAACGGAATTAAAGTTATTCCGTTAGCCTTTCGTTCCTTACTAACTTAACGTTTTTCAAAGAAGTGTGAATGTAACAAAAATGATGCTAAACTAGGTTGAGACGGGCCACGGTAGTTTTCGCATATATAGCATACCCGTGGTCCTGTCCATGGTGGCGGAGGCGGAACACCCCAGGAGTTTTAATTGGAAGGAGTCCAACATAATCACCCGTTCCCCGGACGGGTGGTATACTTACATATCGAATTTCTCCTGGGTAAACCAAAAAAAATCCTCGGCGTAGGTGGAGAGACGATATCGTTAGATACAGGGATGGGTGGCTGGAAGAGGCTCAGGACAGGGATGGATGGAAGAGGAGGGGGGAGACCTTTGCCCAGCAGTGGGACAATATATAGGTTAACAAAACAAAAAAAAGGATTAGGTATGGCTAACAGCATACAACTAATGTAGTATATTCACCTGAAAGTCTCCACAGAGACAGGAGAGATGTGTGCCATCGCCTGCTACCAGGGCCACGTGGTCGTGGTAGTGTAAGGGCGTGGTGGCGCGGCACTCGCACCCCGCGTCCCCGCAGGCGGTGCGGCACCCCTCCGCACCCTCCGCACCAGTCGGCTCGGCGCTCCACATGCGGTCCAAACGCTGGATCTATTCCAACCATACATATTTATAATGCTAATTAACATACTAATTATCTCTAGTATGTAGATAGGAGTAGACGGGCTCTAATGAGACAACATGCTAGCACAGTCGTTCTCTTGAGACTCATTCGTTTGTAGTCAGTAAACATTCGAAGATTGCAATCCTCGCGCTTGTGTTATTTCTGGTGTGGGTACAAAGTCAACCGTATTTATTATAATTATTTATATGTACTAAAATGGATATTTTTCACATATTTACATTATATTTACTAGGTCCTACTTATATCATAAAGTTTAATAACAAACGGAAAGACAGATATACGGTGGGGTTTTCATATGTTTTCTTCGTAAAAACTATCTAAGTATATAAATAAGAATTAACAAGTTGCACTATAAAATCTAAAATGTTTGTAACTTAAATTCGCCCTCGGAACCAAAATTCGTTTATTTTCTGTAGTACTTATGTGATGTGATGAGGAAAGGCCTCCACGAAAAAAAAAGCTTAGTGTTTTAATAAACGAGAGAATACTCTAGATTTGCAATTATTTTAGAAACAATCAAGATAAGTACTATTTGTTTTTGTGGGTTTTACGGTATCTAAAAGAGAACAATAGATACATGGACCTCTGGGAACGAGCCCTATAAACAAATACAGTTTACTATACTATAAACCGACGTGCGTGAAGATATGGATGCATTTGGAGGAAGCGAATGTGGTACCAGGATCTCATCGGATGGAAGTCCATCGTCTCTGCGTACCCCTACTTTAAACAAGCGTGAGTTTATGTATGTACAAGTTTATAATGTATCAGCTATCAACTGCCCCTACCTCGATGGTAACGCTCTGATTACCAGAGGGTATGAACCGGTGCGTGCACAGCAGCCTCTCCTCGATGTTCCAGAAGATATGATGATGCGACGGCGCCGCCACGCCTCCATGCGCCGGCGCAGACAAGCCGTAGTGAGCCGAGGCGCATGTGTCATCGGGAGACGCTGTGCCCTCATGTTGCTCTATTACAAATTTTGTCGTCTCATTTAGGTATTGTCGACAGCATAATTGTAACAAAATGCACTTTCAGGCTGTTACCCATAAACATGATTTAAAGTAAGTCAACCGTTTGAGCCTTCTAACTTAATGTTTTTAACAACAACACAACAACATGGTTTATGGGAAGTACGACTAACAGCATCAATTTCTAAGGCGTAGAATTCTAATAGAAGGTACTGGGGACAAACCATATTGTAGATATCTGAAAGTACTCATTTTCTTTCGCTAAACCAAGAGGAAGATAGCGCCTAAGTTTTATTCAAAAAACGTAAACTATAAACGCCAATACTGCCTACTAAAGTATGTAGTATCAAAAATAAAATAAAAATGATAAATATTTTAAATAAGAAATTCCCACAGTTTTATGCAAAATATAAGAATAGAAAAGTGACTTGTTTTCAAGTTTTTATCAGCGCGGGGCGCCGCGTTTCTGCCGTATCGGACTCAACACTTGAATATTTTATCAGACTTCTAAGAATACTTATTTCATACTCGGTACCTTTTTTACTCGTAAATACGGCGACTAGATCGCGAGCAAATATTTACACAGACAGTCTGTTGAAGATGAAAGGAATATTTAACATTTACCAATCGGCCTATCGGTGCTACACCGACGAAGCGGCTAGTAGCCCAATTGTATGGGGTAATAAAGTGATCGTACAAGTAAAGCAACGACTGCGTACCAGGATGGGTGACCGCTAATGTCAGTAAATATAGTCCCGGCTGCTGTCGCTCGAAAACGATGGTCAGAATTTATCAAACAGCCTCAACAAGTAAGTTCGTCCATAGTCACACTACAAGAAGTTTATAATTATGAAAGAAAGCATTAAACAACTTGGTTACTCAAAATAAACGATTAAAATTAGCTCTCAAAGCCATTAGCGCTAGTGCGGCACTCGACATTCCTTGTGTTGCAGATGTCTCTAACCAACGATGACCACTTTCCATCAGGTCAGGTGGTACCGACAACAGCCATCAAGTGACTCGAGCACTCTATGCGAAAGTATTACGAGCTACATTGGAATGGCATAATTGTCCTGTCTTGTAACAACAATAAAACTCACCATCATGGAAAGCAAATCCACCGTCAACAAACTCCTCCTCGTCCGCGCTCTGTGTGGCTGCGCGTCGCACCAGTATTGTCAAGTTAGCACCTTTAGACGTCACTGCCTGACGCAGAAGGAACCTCCCAGAGGGATCTCTAGCTTCCCTCACAAAAGGACCACAAACCCTAAGAAGAGCGCGGTCCCCTCGTTCAGACCTGTCCCCTCTCTCTCCTCTCCCACCAAATTCGTAAAGCCCTTCTAAGATCTCAATATGAGATCTACAGCTTTGTAACCTGTCGAAGAATAATAAATTATAATGTTTCACTTAATTAATAAATAAGAGTTGGAGTTTGTATCAGCAATTTCGGCAGACATTTAGTCTACCGAAATAAATTTACATAATCGATATAAAACAAATTAGGTTCTAACCCAAAGTTCACAAGGGTTCGTATTATTAAGTCATTAATATTACAGATTCAAACTCAACTAATACCGTTGAAATATTATATAACCACTAACCTACCTATAGACCGTCTCCCAAAATCGTTATGTAATAACGCATTTTGAGAGATTGAATGAAAACCGTTACGAATATTTCATTGTAGGTATGAATGTATTAACGGCAATGTCTGTCTCTCCGGGGCATATTGGCTCTGAAACGACATTTGCCTCAAAGTGCATCTATCTCGGTAATTGTCGATCAGGTGCTATGATAATTGTGATTGTGGAAGTTAGGTTAATACAAAACTATAAAATTTATTTTCCAAATTGCAAAGTTCCAACCAATCAGACCGGATTATCTTAGTGACCGACATCTGCTGAAGATAAGGTAAATGTTGAATCGAAAGGGAACAGATATTTTATCGTAAAGCCGGCACATTTGAGCATATTTGCAAAGTTTTACCTACCGCTGTAAGCTTTGTACAGAATCTATAACTACGACGCCATAAAAAGCCGCCAATGAACATCGAATTTGAGCATATTTGCAAAGTTTTGGGCAGGCATCCGGGGTAACATTGTGCATGTCTCACCTTAAGTTATAATTAAAAAGCGACACTTGGACCACATCAGTTGGCGCCCCCAGCAGGTGTATCGTGCACTGGGTCCGCCAGGCCGTGGCCCTCGTGTCGAAGTGTCCGGACCTAGCCCCGCCAGCCCCATAGCCGCGCACAGTGGCCCCGCAGCCAATGTGGCCCCCACCGTTACTGCTCGACACTTCATTGGAGATCACGTCACTTTCTTCTGGTACTATAATGTCCGCTACAGCAATAAGGATAGATTGGTAAGAACGCAAGATAGATTTGTGAAGTCAAAGATGTGAAGACCTATACAGATGCCCATATGGGCTAGTCAAAGATTCTTTTTACGAATCTAATAGGATCTACGTTACCCCAACGATATAATGATGACAGAAGGCATAATCTAATATGTTGTTGCTCTTTACGAGCTAGCTTAATATTACGCAATTTTTAACCGGGCTTATTCTATTTCTTTCACACAAGGTTTACTCTTAGGTTTTTCTTAGGCCACAGAATTTACCGAGCTTGTAAATTGGTCAGAGGAACTTGGTTCTTACCATTTTGTAACATATGTGTTAGCGCAGCTAGAGGCGGTGACGCAGCGACGACCGTCGGGGGAGGCCCACTGCTGTCCATCCTCTCTATAAATTCCAGCTTAGCGATGAAGCCATTGTAGTCATACGGAGGAATCAAAGGCCCAGAGCTAGACAAGAAAATAATACGTCAAATAAAAATGCTGAAATAATATGTCTTGGATTTACGAACACAATAGGCAGAATTTACCAGAATCGCTTTTCTTGGAAAAATAATCCTATTTACAACTCATAAGAAATGAGGGAAAATTGAATATAAATGAAGATATATCAGCGAGAGAAGGTATAAAGGGAAATAAAATCGTTGCTACGAGTAAATGACTCATTCATAAGATGTTTAAAGGAGTACCTGTTTAATACTATCCAAAATAAACATTTTATAAAACACCTTTTCAAGATAGGACTTAGCGGAGTGTATCGCATTAAAATGCCTCGCTTGTAGACTCACTTGAACTCCAGTAATAAGTTTGGCCCTGGATGTTCCAGGGTGACATTTCTTTCAGTGCAAAGTGAGGCAAGTAGCGGGGCCGATGGCGAGCTGCCAGCGCGCAGCGTCAGATAGTCGGTGGCACAGTGACTGCAAAATAATAAAATAATAAATAAAAACATTCTACAGACTGAACAACGTTTAGATACCTTGTGAAAACAACCAAGGAGTTGTTAAATTGGCACACGTTATAATTACCTAACTCTTTATGACGATAAATGATTATTATCGATATCGCGACAATAAAATCGATTTAGAAGCAGTTCACGGCACCGTGAAACCTAAGTCATTTAACATTTTCAAATACCTAAATTCTAAAATTATTTCAACAATGTAACTCAATTAAAGACAACTCTATTAAAGATTTTACGCGAGTTCAATCACATTGTGACAAAGTTGTAGATAAACTGTGTAACAGTTAAGCGCACATCATACTTTCCACACAATGACTATTGTTATACTCAGTCGTAAAAGAAATTGAAATATTTATTATCAATCACACGTTAAATAACGTTTAGGAAACTGGGAACCCAATACAAAGTTGTTTTAACTTTTTATAGCAAAGAAAACTCGCGCAAATATCTTTTAATGATCAGTACAACAATATCTTTTCTTGGAGTCGTTTTATGACTTTCAATAAAGAAGGTATATGAAGCTGTTCATGTGTTCGCTTTGTAGATGAATTGCTGTGACTTCGTTTCGAGCTCACTTGACCGTCGCGTCGACTGAGCATGCAACAAAGTAGAACGCAGCCAACTGGCAAATGGAACTACTTTTATTACTTTGCACTAAGCTCATACTTTGATACCGGAAAAGCAATTTAATTTACGTCATTTGCATTGTAAGCGTAAAAATAATAACTTTGTTGATGTCCGACTTGCATTGACTCAAATCAAGAGTTATGCTAAATGAGACTGTATAACTCTAGATATTTTTTAAAGTATAAACATAGTTTAGGTTTGTTCTTTACCTGTGTCATTTAACACTTTATAAATTACATTAAATTTATTATAACTTACCGATTATGTGATTATTATTATAATCACATAATCGGTAAAAATAACTACCGATTATATGATTATTATTATAATCTATCATTATAATAATAATCATTGTTAGAAATGTCTTGCTGAATCAACTAAAGCAAAAATCTGATCTCGTCTAATTGTCAAAACAATTTCCATAAAATATACAACACACATCATAATGTACACTCACGCCGCCGCCGGTCTGAAAACGCAAAATAGGCACACTGTCTTGTTTAATCAGGATAAGTGAATGTAAGTGTTTTATGCAAAATTAAATGCGGCAACACGTACGTATATTAGGTACGTCTAATACGGTACGGTATTCTACAATCAAATGGCTCTTATCTCGTTCTTCGCAATCTAAAGTGTAGGTATAAAATGTTTCCTCTAAACCCATACCAGGCGAGAATGTAGACCGGGACCCATGACTTCGAGCAAAAAACATACTGATTAAAATATGGATACAGTAATTAAGTAATCTTTATTATTAATATTCTGGCAACAAATGCAATAGCTAGTTTAAAATCAAAGAAATAATTTTTGTGTGAGACTGATGCTCGTATTAAGATTTAACCTGTATTTAATAAAACTCGAAAACTAGGGAAAAAAAGGATCAGATGTACATTTGTTGGAGTGTTGAGAATAAACTTAATTGACATTGAAAAATTTTACATCCTAAAAGAAAAATACCATTTCTAGATTTTGTCTTTCTGGATACATACGTTGAAGTTCACAGAATTTTTTCGTAGATAAAATCCGAGAAAAAAATGTTTTGTGTAAAATTAGACATTCCGGAAATACAACGGCTCTTGACGTATTTCCGGTAAGAAAGCAAAGGGAATCTAACCTATACGGCTAAGTAATGCATTTAAGTAATGTATTTTTGTTTGTGACACTTTTTCAATGCTTTCTAGTTGTTCAGGATCATATTGGCTAGTCCACAAGAAAAATGGCAATGAGCACATTCTTACAAATACCGAAAATGTCCGAAACATGGGTATTCACCGATTTTGGAACGACATCCAGACTTCAGTAATGTGACGTCATCGTCACTTATACCCATTTTTAATTTTCACGATGTTAACTTAATTTTTAATAAATGAAAACGACGGTATTTGAAAAAAAGGTCTCTTAATTTTATATAAAAAATTTATAAAGGGGGCTAATAAAAATTCGATCTTGTCAATTAATATTGCTAATTGTTATATAATATACTTTAAAAAAAAAAATTATTCAATTGTGATCTGTCAGATTACAAGCTAGGCTCCCGTGCTAGTTGGTGTGAACTACTGCAACTACTAGGTGTCTGGAAATGTATTGCACCAAGATAGTCCTTTTATTTCTCTTTGCCCGACTCTCCTTTGAGCATAAGCGTGTTTTATGCGACCGATAGCATACCTACCTACCCAATCTACACGTAAATACACAGTGAATAAATAGGTACTCGTTGATTTCTCTCTGTACATCTTTTGAAATGAAAAAGTTGCAAACGAAATAAAACCAATAAGTACTCGACGAGATTTTTAATAAATAATACTGCTTCTCGTCAAAAGCTTTTCAGCCGTTCTTTTCAATATTTTCATAGAGAATATATATTTTCCCAATGCTTATCTCGTTTAGTGCATGAAAACGCACCCTCGTGTAAATGTAAATGATGACTGAAAATGTAATGGAATGGAATATGTAATGGATTTTTCAACGGAAAAAGTTAAAAACAATGACATTAATATATTGATTCATCATACCATTTTGATCTCGGCTAATGTGTGAACCCACGCACCACCACCTTCCGTGACACTATCCATTCCAACAAAGTCACCGTGACATCTGGCCGTAAAATAATCGATCTAATTACACTTGGTTAGTATTTACGAGTATATCAGTAATATTTAGTGACAAACATGTACGTACTACATATAATATGTACGTACATATTATATGTACATGTTTGTCACTAAATGTAACACTTGTAACAGAGACCGAAGGAAATTTCTGTAATAATAAGTCACTTACTGTAACAGCACAGAATTAGGAAATATCTACTAAACAAGCTGAAACTCCACATGTAGTGTGGGTTTAACGAGCGGAAAATGATATTACTATGCATCAGACATCTGTAACAGTAAATGGATTACGGTGGGAATGGAGCACAGCAGCGCTGTGATATTGAAGCAGGTATGTTATTCCATAACTTAGTTTGAACATCCTACTCTTTTAGTTACTTGGAAATATATTTCCAAAGTGAATTACGTACACAAACCAAGAACTAAACTAAAATATACCTACACACCAAAGCTGATGTGGTCAGATCAGATGTTTCGTAAATAATCAATCTATGTAAATCTTCGCCCATTTTCGTTGGATGCTTTGTAATACAAAAGCACATTTAAAGAGAGCTACAAAATCTCTACGAAATTGCTACGAAACACCTTTGTTGTTAATTTACGACGAAACTGAAATAGAAGGCCACTGATAATGACAAGTATTATATTCAATTTGATGGCCGACATAAAGCTGCATAATGAAGCCATAAAAGTTGGTAATTTTGAAATCCAGAGGGTTCTACGCGACATCGACAAAGTAATTGAATGGAATGAATGTGCTATTTTTAAGAGTCGATGAACTCGACGTAAATTTTCAGTCACCGCGACGTCATGGGCCCACGGGGGTGGAAGGGAGATAGGATGGCGGTCCTTTTATTTACTGTGAAATGATTGTTCGCCTTTCAAAAAGCGAGCGAGCGGATTTCATACGGGCGCTTGATAAAAATATATCCGGACACAGAATAGACCCCTCTAGATATAATAACGACACTGGATCTTTATTGTCGTTGCTCGATGTTCTCGTTTTGTAAACAAGCGACATTGAATAAATATTATATTGGACATATACGTATGCGGATTCTTGCATTTTAAACAGTGATGTCCTCAATAATACTATAATTAATAGGAATGAAGCTACATAAATACCTACTAAAACTAAAGACTAACAAACAGAAAAGCATAATTTGGCATGATGGTTGAAAATGTTTGTGAACAGTGATTAAAGTCAGCGGCTAGCAAGTTAGGGGCGTGTGTAGTGTATGTCGGTTGATTCGATTAATAGGGGTCACAAAATCTCTTCAATCTCGTTAAAGTCTACGTGACTACAATTTACAAGATTAATGTGGCACTAACACGAACAAATAACGTAAACCCGACCTTGACTTTATGTGTGACTAGTTTCGGCAGATAGTGTCGGTCACAAATGAGCAAATGCGGCGACGTAATGGCTGGCGAACACAAGGCAAATCATGATTGACCCGCTGAAGCTGGTGCTTAATTAGATCTTGCGGACTTTATAGGTATGGCCATTACCTTAGTGGATGGTGGATGTACATCCAAACGCAATCTGACACTATTTGGTTATTTGTAAAGGTTTTGTGACGATACCTAAGCAAATAAAACTGAAATAGTATGCTAAGTGAAACTTGCAATTATAACAATTGCAAATATAAATTCATGTACTAGGTTTATGAACAGTGGTACTGTGCTTCTCTTTGCTCTCACATAACCCAGCCATGTAATATGAAATATAATTAATATGTAAAAAGATCTTTTAGTTATGTATAAAAAGTGACGTAACCAAGTATATTCCGTAGTGTACCAAAGGTCGAATAAATGAGTATGAGTATGAAGAAAATGTTAACTGAAAATAGTCTCCCGGGATCGGAACATGTTTTGTACAGAAATCATTATACAGTACGACGACGACGCTAAGAAAGTTGATAGACTTTACCTATCCTACTACTTACCTTGCAAGATGGATGAGAAAATGATCTGAGCCACATAGGCTATGGTGACATCATAATGAATAAGCGATGCTGATGGATGGCTAATTTTTGTGTTTATTATACTCACTTTCTAGGCAGCAAGATGGAGGTGAATATGATCTTGACCCGTGTGTGTACAGAGTTGGTTGCGAAGAGATAGCGGCAGCGGCGATGCGGCGGGTATAATCCGGGGTAGCCGGGGCTGGCGAGCACACACGCCCCGGGCCCGCGGCACGACACATCTTGATACAGCCAGTCACAATCTAAGTGACAAAAACATAATTGAAATTAAAACGACCCCGAGCGGAAACGGAGCAATGAAGCAAAAGTGAACTCCATTAGGCACACACGAGCAAACCTTGTTTACTCAAGAGCCGAAAACAAAATTTATTGCTTATAAACACATCGCAAATAAATGATCAGGGAACATCGAAAGGCTTTGCGATGGATTCTATACGCTGGGAAATGTTGCGAAAATGCACGGTGTCAATTTAGCGGAAACAATTTTCTGTATTCTCGAGCTAGCGAGCTTGTCACATCATCTTGTGCAATTTCAGTATTGTCTACACGTGCTGTTGCTTCAGCACAATGCAATTTAACTTGAAAATATAGAGATGGCTATAAAATATGTTTGAAGAACTTATTTTAGATACAGAAAATTGAAATCATGTGGACAATCTAAACAAAATTGATTTAAATATTTACAACGGACATAAAATGTGGCAGTTCCAAATAAAATTGTACCTACATGTACCTCCCGTGACATAACGGACTATATTTATGTACAAAATTGTGACGAGGGTCGAACCAACGTCCGCCGCACTTGCGCTGCTTTCAGACTTGCAGACAATGGCGCAATAAATACCGGCCGGACTGTATCCCGACAACTTGAATAATTATTTTGTATAAGTTGTGAATGCACTAACTAATCCTTACTATCCATAATTTGCTCAACTTAACCTATTGTATACAACAATGGCAAGGAAGGAACTAAGAACGGCGCGCACTGAACTGAGAATGATTTACTGGATTTATTTATTAAAAGGTACATAAATAAAGGTAAATAATATAGGAGCATAAATGATAACAACAGAATGAAACTATATAAGTTGGAATATAAAAAGTTTTCAAAATTTATACTTAGACAAAATTACGGAGGTTGAGATCTACTTCTGAACTGAACCAGCGGAGAAAAATACAAACAAAATATTTTATAAAAGTAACAAACACACAGTACAGAATGAATACCTGTTCTAGGTATCCGTGAACCGCCTCTCGGATGAAACCCCACGCCTTGAGTATTGCTCAATGAAGTGAAGCTGAAGAAAGCAAGGAACTGAGATCTCACAGTCGTTTCTGTTATCCTACGAATAAAATACACCATATTAACATGGATACTTGGTACATACATATTTCAAACCAAAGATAATAAGTAAGTACTTTAAAATGTTCGGAATCCACAAAAGTATTTGACCCGAAAGCAATTTTCTAAAGGATGCCATTTCTCTGCCGTGAATACTGCCGAGCTTGTTCATGGTGAAGATGCATGCACAATGCCATTCATAAAATCGCATCGAGCCATGCAGCGTCGTCGGCTGACATAACCATTTGCTGCACTCGCCGCCGGTCCGGTCGGCCGTCCGGCCACAACCCCGAATCGAGCATTACCGGTTCCGCTGTTACCTTTTGTTCCGTTGCGACTCCCGCTTGCATGGTAACTCGCGTTTCTGCACTGAACTGCAAATGGAGATAAATTCTAAACCGTTCCACCGCACCGCCCGGAAATAATACTGGTTTCAGCGCTGCATTTCCTATTTAGCGAACGAAAATGTAATTAATTATTGCTCATTTCGGGCGGATTCATTGCGCCGCAGAACAACTAGCTCAAATTCGCTCTCTAAAACGTGTTGCGCTTCACTATCAGTCGCCATGATGAATCTGTAAAGAGCTCTGTGTTTATTGCTCTATTTGCAAAGTTTCCTGTGTTACTTTGTATGATAGAGGAGCTTCGATTTGTCATTTGTATTGAAGCTCGAAATCGACCTCTTTCTTTGCGTATCTGTTCGTAGGTGTCTAAGATTGGTTTGACTGTACCTAAACTCCAGCGTGGAGGCCCCATGGTCCGCAAACAGCACGACAGGTGGCGTGTACCGCTCGTTGGTGCCGCACAGCCTGGTCTCGGCCGCGCTGCCCGCGCCGCGCACTGCGCTCGCGCCGCCCAGCTGCAGCCAGCCGCCTACGCAGCTAAGCGTGTGCACAAATACGATTTGTTATTTACATATATAATCATGATCTCACACAGAAAAAAAGTGTAAGTGTGTAGGAGTGTTTGTAAGGTTGAGATTATCTCAAAAACTACTTGACCCATGAATTGCTAGAATTCTTTTACTCATATATAGATAAAGGTTAAAACTATGTTACTGTAAAATAATTATTAAAATCGGTCCAGTAGCTTTTGAGAAAATCTCAACCTTATTGAGTATACCCCTGTATACTTTTCTCTGTCTTCGTGTGTACTTGCCTATATTCATTTTACAAAATTATACTAACCATATAAAATAGTCTGCAAAATAGGCGGGTTTACGACAATTATAAGTCGATTTTTATTACATTAAAAAGTTGTCTGCATAAATAGCTCACTCTTACAGTCAGTGATCATAATTATCGTATTTTACACGTATTAGGACCCTGTGTACCCTTTGAATGACAAATTCCTACTCACCCAATTGAATGCAATTTACTTGTAAAAGGAACTGATTGGTTTATTTTCATTTGTGGAGTTTACCTATTTCCTCATTGAATAAAGTTAAAAGCTTTCAAACATTTTCTTTGGTTGTAATTTGAAGACCGACTTATTGCACGCAAATCACTTTACCCTAGAAATTCTGTTAGGATCTTTTACGATTCTAATAAGCTTATGTATCCAATCGCATTTAATTTATATCTAATACTCAACACAATTTAGCTACAACTGTTAATGAATAAAATTAATTATTTAATTTGTACTGTGTATGTCGTGAAGGCGCTACGGCCGTATGACAAGAAGGCATATAGTCTGCTGTCCTTCGATATTTATGATACAATAATAATTGTTAATAGGACCTATCTTATTTGAAATTTCTACGCGTTGATGATAATATTTAAAACATTTTCTGTCTGGCTGTACCAGAATCGATGTAAAGAGAATTTTTGATAAAAAGGCGGTTGTAACTGCAAAATGAATCATCGTAATAAATTCACTGCAAAGATAGGCACTGCAAAGATAATACAACGTGAAGAGAAATCAGTGCTACGGTAACAACTAAATTTTTCCTTCACCGTTTATAAAGCAATTGTTAATAACATGTAAATTATTAATTTCTATCGAAAAGTCTATAAAATCTTGTTAGTGCTTGGGCTAACCCAAACCTGTAACTGGAAGCCGAGTATCCTAACCATAGCACCACTAAACTCTCTCTCTCTCTCATTTCTGATATACTTTGAGCTTAGTTTGCAGTCAGAATATTACTTATTTCCAACTTATTTCATTCTATAAAATGCGGTCGTCCGAAGACGTTTCGCTTCAAATACCTATTCAATTTGACGGGACATTGATCACAGCCGCGTGCGTATGACAACCCTGCCTGGAGGCCCTGGACCCTTTGCACCCAATTCTTTCCCTTTTCAACCGATCCCAATCTTGCAAATAAACATATTTCTAATCTTAGAATTTTGAGCGATATTTCTTGACAATAAGGCCTCGATCCAAGGTAACATTAAATAACATGTAACGTATTTCTTCACCTGCCCAATTTATTACTCGGAAAACTCTTGTGATATGTTTATTGTCTCAAATAAGGTTTATTTTTATGTAGGTATTCAAACAAATCTGCACAAAAGATACAACAATTATTATCATCAGGCACATAAAACATTTTTCAATATGAATCAATTATATAATAAATATAAGAGATCCTTTGGAATCGTAAACGGAATATACTGAAGAACTTTACTCAATAACGTACTTTTCTGAATAGCCTGCTTTACTAAAAGAACGGACGTGCGCAAGCATTATCGTACGATAAATCTGGCCCAACATAGAACTAATGCTCTAAAGTTGGCCGTTGGTTTGCCATCCAATTACAAACTAGCGGCGAGTAAAGAGGATCGAATTCCTGATAGATAATCCGCTAAAGCAGGCTCAGTGTGATCTCAATTTACGTAGGTATGTGTGTATATAATATCCGTTCCTTCGAAATGTATAACAAACAGATATAAAACTTTTAATGGAACGTGGATCGGGAGCCATGCCATTAGCTAAAAACCCCAAGCGGGTATGTTTATAGTTCGATGATGAAGATTATTAAACCAGTCGTGGTAAATTCGTAAATAGAAGAGGGTAGAAAATGAAAATAGAAAGAAAAGAAGACTGTTTTGTCAAGGTATGTATGGATGGCTCTGCATTCTAAAAGCTCTGCTTCCCCTATAGGTATTATAAATCTTTATTCATTCAATCAATCAATTTATTTGCTGAAAGTAGGTGTTACAATGATCTTAAAGTAAATACATGCGTCGCTCGCTACTTTCTACCACAAAACTGATTTAACAGTCAACTTACCTGGACCCGTTGAATTTGCCCGCAGAAACCAGTCTGTACAGCTGAATCTCGACCCTCTGCCCCGCGTCCGGCTGCAGAAAGTAGGAGCACATCCCAGGCCCCTCGATGGACGGCGACTTGATCTGACCGAAGGTCTTCCCCGACTTGCTCTTGAGAATACGCGAATCGATGGTGATGTTACACACTTGTGTGAAAAAAACATTAGCCAAATTAGGTGGGAAATAACAATGCCAGATTTGCGGCTGCGGATGTTCCTCAAAGCCAAAGGGTCCCGTAAGCTATTGTTTGGTTTGGTATCTTAGGGAAAATTGTTGGTAAACAAGTTAGAGAAAAACCGAGCGATTTGGAAATCTTAACGGACAAGTAAAATAATACAGCTTTGCCGGTACCTACCTACTGACCAAGGGCTATGCCAAGGGTTAGTAATGGTCCGTTATTCCAGGAAAAGATAAACATGCCGCGGTCTCGATCTCGAGGGGACTCGGGCCCAGCAACGACGGCTGGTTTCAAATTTCCTTTGTTTACATAAATCGCGATATCTACTAAAAATAACATTTCCTTTTGTAACAAATTCGTACGATCGGGATAAATACACCAGTCGTTTATCTATACCAGGGAATCTTAATGACCGTTTGGAATGTATGCTAACAGCTATTAGGAAATACAATCCCGAGATAAACGGTGCTTGTATTATCTTCCCACGCATAGCTTGGTAGGGACGTAGGTACTTAGAAAATTAGGGAGGGTAGAGCAGAGGAGATTCTTGCATTTAACATGGTTATCTGATCTGAGGTTATTACAATTAGCGTGGACGAAGAGCTGTCGATCGATACGAGTTGTTATCATATCACACACGTTGACATCTGAGCGATATTGGAAATTGAAATTCACTATAAATTAAGAAGACAAAATCTGTAGAAAAGCAAAAGGCGTGAGACACATACACGTAGTCACGTACGACAATCACACCACAACCGCAACCAGGCGACAACTAAAATACGTGATCGCGCACTCTATTTTATATGAAAATGAATAATTTAATTCACACGGACCTCATTTTGCCGTCAACTTCACAGGACTGATCTGCCACCTTTATTCCCTGCGATGTACAGCCCAAGGTACGCCGACAGCAGATCAAGTGTAACACTTTGGACTTTGGACCGTTCTTATTATCTGCGTCGTAAGAGTTGAAATCGTACTGCAAGTGTTACATCAAGTACCCTTTGGACTATGAACGGTTCTTATAGTATCTGCGTCGTTGAAATCGTACTGCAAGTGTTACCATAGATCTGCTGTCGTTCATACGTGTAAATAGACGCTTAATTACACCAATATTCCCTCTTAAATTTTTGCGAAAATTAGATGGTCTAATCTCGCTTAGGCATCAATACATGTTGCGATCTTCATTTCTGTGATCACGATTATGTGATGACGTCACATACTTATATGTTTATGTTATGCACTTACTGCTGGCGCAGTACTGCTGCAGGCCGCACTGCGCGCACCTTGCCGGCGCCACGTCGCCGCACGGACACGCGCCGTCGCGCACGCAGCACGCGCAGTCCTCGCCGCCGCCGCCGGGGCACGCGCACCCAGACGACGACTGCGTCCACAGGTCCACTTGACCTACAACAACGCGATATACTCAGCGAACTTTCTGGGCTTAGCACCCTTAGCCAGACATGTCTATGTGCGCAAAACTTTGCAAATATGCACAACTTAAATTTTCATTGACGGCTTTTAATGACGTCGTATTTCAAAGATTTTGTATTTTCAAATGTAATGGTGGCACTTCACTTGGCTATTCGTATTCGCTATTGGATGTTTGTCGTAGGTATTTGTCAAATACTTGACGTACATACAAAAAAGATGTACTTATATTTTGTCTAGAATACCAACCACACATGGCAATTATGACAAATACGCAAATACGAATAGCCAAGTGAAGTGCCACCATAAGGTTCAAACTTTGCAAAGATGCTCAAATGTCTAGTGCCTAGATATTTTTGATGTCACGAAATCGACCGAAGCACGAAGGGGTCAGATGAAATTGTTACTAGCGGTCACACATCCAGGTACAGACCGCGCCCCACGTTGCATAATTTGTACGAAGCATTGCAATATATTTAAAAAAAACATTATCACAAACATTTGTGCAATATCCAATTAAAAATTGTACGTAAGTGTTCGTTTTCATGGTATTGTCCAACGGTAATTAACTCCCAAAGTTCATGATGCTAAAAATTCTGTAGTTTCGGTTTTCGGGGAAGGTCTTTTTATCCCCTTTTGAAACAGCCGCTGCCGATGCCGTGTCGCCGTTCAGTCGTTAGCGGCGAAGGGAGAGATTTATGCGCAGCACTGTTTTATTTTTATTATGAGGCTGCCATGAAAGTTACGAGGAAAATGCAGGGAAAATCGGTTCCGTGTGCCGGCTCACATTGGCTATAGGCACCCCGCTGTCAGCGCGTTATCCGAGACAAATCAACCGTTAAAACGGCAACAGAAGAAAATCCGGCACATCCATTCAATCAAGCTCATCGAATACAATCTACCTACCTAGTTACCGATGGTAAAGACGTATGTCGCTGTGTCGGCGATACACTTAGGATGATTCGTAGGTATAGGACAGCTTCTGGAGAAGACTGATTATTTATTTTTATGACAGATAAAGAAGGAAATATTAGTTGGTTCTCCTATGTATGAGTATGGACTAGATATATCCTAAACCCTATTACATTCATTCATTCGTAAGGGCTTGTTAGAAATAGTTTAGTAATTATTTTGACTAATTTATTTACATTTACAATATGACCCCAAATGGCATTGCGACGACGAAGGACAGCGGAGAAAACGAAAGATTATGTAACCGTTTTAAAATTAATTGTTGCTACCTTGCAAACGACGTAGCGTGAACAATAATGTGTGCAAAAACCGTTAAAATGGCAAAACAATAAGATCCCATTAAGCTAGAGTTAATTAATACTTACTGCTGCCATCCAGATAGATGGATGTCCAAGCGATATGCGCGGAGGCAGCGGCGCACGCGGCGGCGAGCAGCAGCAGCACCGGCGCCGCATGGTGCGGCATGGTGCGCGCGCGCAGTCACCGCGCGCCTCGCCCCGCCGGCCAGCCGCGCCGCCTTCGCATTGGCCCACGCCAATACAAACCCACACTCACGAACACACAGCACAGACAAGACTGTCGCAATTCCGACACACCCCGATACGCATGATTGCGTACGGAAAACTCTAAAGTCCTTTTATTGTTATTTCACTACGTAGCTAGTTTATTGAGGCTTTATTACAGAACTCGATTTTTCCATTTGATTGTGTCCCGGATTTGGGGGAGCGGTGTTGTCTGTAACAAAATTATATTGCTGTTACCGTGCAAGAGGCGCTAGAGTTGCAATATAAGATTGGAGAACTACACGTTATAAATTACTAAGATTCGACCGTAATAAATAGCGCAAAAAGTTATGAAAACCAAATATGAAATTAAATCAAATGTACATACGGTATGCTACTCTAAGTTCAAGTTCTCTTCCAGCAGGCGAAATGGGTAGACTGAGCAGTAAATCGAAACAGTTAAGAACCAAAACTAGGTAAGTAAAACAAATTATTTACAGAACAAAATTTAATAAAATAGCCGCCAAATTGTTTAGGTAATACAACGTACGACATACCACAGTAATTTCAGACAAACGTGTTCATTTACACTGTTGATAAATACAGTACTTTGGTGGTTCGCATGCTTTCGCATACACACATGCGTTGCTTTCTGACTGATGCGGCTGACATGAGTGGCATTCACTAGAAGGCAAATGTGGTGGGCAGCAGGCAGTGGGAGAACGTTGATTCTTTTTCTCAATATTGCTATAGTTATACTTGCCCTGTCAACGAAACAAAAGAAAAACAAATAAAACAACCGTACAAAATATATATGTTGCATTGGATAAATGCGAAAATAATTGATATAAATAATATTTAAATAATTTAATTTAAAAGATATGAATTGAGTATAGGTAAGTATTTGTTCCGAAAACTGAAACCCAGTATTTTAAATTATCAAGCAAAATGCGGTTTATATATAACAACGATTTTAGAGAAAAAGTCAAACTTTTTCCTAAATGTTTTCACACGCTCCATGGCTAAACAGAGGTATTTTACTGGTAATATACAAGAACTATCAAGAACTAAGAAAGAAAATTATATTTTAAGTACGAACATAATTTAGTCAATATAATTTAGCAACTTTTAAAACGTTTTATTCAAAAAAGTATCGACAGCTCTGTCTGAAAATGTATTGTCTATAATACCTATTCAATAGTTTTACAAAGAGTTACCGCCATTTGTTGAAGAAAAAAAACCAATTCGGTAAAATATTGGTGATAGATCGCTATAGAAAATATGAATAGAGCCACGACGGCCTATCGTTTTTTGTGGAAAAATTAGTCATAAAAGACCGCCAAGAACAACATAGTTGTTTTCATTTCGGTTAACGATCTACAAATCCCTGCAAAAAATCACTCTACCTACGACGAGCGACAAGCAATCTCCCTATTTGCATAAGCAGATGAGTTTCTCAACTCGGATCTCGTAAATTAATTAACTTTGCAGGTAAAAAAGTACAAATCTCGAGACGAAATTCCTATCTAGAAACTTTTCGTATTTCGAGTAATACTTACTACGCTTTCTGTTAATTACCGAGCTTAGAGAGAGGCTGAAAAGTTTAAATTCCGTTATCCTATCTACTTATCCCCATATTTATTTGGGAAGAGATAACAAAATATTCGCAAGTCGTGTAATAGCTTTTTTAAATGAATTGTTTATTTAAAGTACGTTTCTTTTTCATCTTTATTGCTTTGTATTTTTTCCAAATGACTTTGTATTAAGTTTTAACTTTTCTTAAACTGTCGGCATGTAAGTGGCGTCTTGCTGCCATAGACGGAGTCTGAAAAATAGTTGGACCATTCGTCCTATGCATAATGATGTCTTTTTTTATGAAAAAGACATCATTATGCACAGGACGAATGGTCCAACTTGACCTATTATGATTTTGTATACATTTTGTTTATTGCTGTATGAATGAAGCAGCGAATGAAATTGTCAAAGTTTAAAAAAGAATAGCTTATTCGGGAATAAATACCTACACGCGATTGATATTTTATTTTAGGATGGTGTATGTATTGGATGTATTGTAACCCAATGAGTTCGTATGTGACAGTAACATATAAGCATTTGTTGCAGCATGTATGGAAGAGAGCATTTCGGGAGCCGCCGGATTACGGGGCCAATCACGAAGAGCGGTATCTTAAGCCGCAGTCGGAAATAAATCCCCATCTGAACCCTCCGCGCGTTCAGCGAATAAACATTGCGGTCCAAAGGCGACGGGATCGATGTCAAAAACATACCAAACAACCGGTCCCAAATAACGTCTAATCTTACGTAATTTGCGCGTAAACGGTAGCACGGCGATTCAATTAAAATTCTAATTCAACGGGCAACTTGGTCAGGAATGCTTTGATTTTAAAGTTTTAATCATTGATGAGTAGAGAATATGTACAATTTTCAAAACCCCGAAGTTAAATGAGGTACATAGGTACATAAGATACGTTGAGACTAAGAGGATCTCAGTAGTTCGGTCCGGGACAAAATCGCCGAATACTGAGAGCAGAGGGACTTAACTGTCTACCAGCGTTTTTTACCCGACTGCGAAAGGAGGGCTATATTTTACGAGTGTATGTATGTATGTATGTATGTTTTTTTGTTTTTAAATTAATTTCTTCTTGTTCTAGATGTGTACTATGTTCCAATGTCAGTCAATTGCAATGACAATTTATATGGAATAGTCCTCTCTATCCCTTTATGAGTGAAAATCATTAAATAAGTTTTGGGGTTTTACTTCCGAGTAGTTCAGATAAGTTTTTTAATATATAGTCGAACTTTAGTTTTATTATCGTGGATTTGAATTGGATCGGTTTCTCTAGCTCTGACTGATCTGGGGTCTGTAATGAAATTGAATTTTCCTCCGGCGCGACGGGCGGCGCCACCTTGGGGCATTTGCTTGACTTTTTGCCTTGCCTTCTGAAAGGATATTGCGTGGGAATGGTTTCAGGTGACGGAGTTAGTAAAAAGGGGTGACAAATTTTCAAAAAATATTTAAAAGGATTTGCATTTACAAGATATACTAATAATAATTTAATAAAAACACACTAAATAATTAAAATACAAATATTAAGTGACCAATGACCATCAACCGATTATGCTGTAGATCTTATCTTATCCTGATTGGGTGCCAATGTGGCGGCGCTTCGACCCATTGGGATCTTTTGTGCTCTCCCCTTTTCTTTATGCTCCTTCCTCCTCCCTAAAGATATAACTCAATAGGTTCGCTATGCAGCTCATGGGAAGGAGCCTGTAGTCTTCTGGTTCCGGATAGGCCGACCTCATGCTGTAGATAGTATCACGTTAAGCAGTTTGTCCCGGTTGTTGTTATTCAGCAGGAGGCGTTGGCCACGTCAAATGCCTACGGGCGACCTAAATAACTCTAACAATAGGTTAGGTTACTAAATGACACGATAAAATGAAGAAGTTATCTCTCTCCCAGCTTCAATAAACAGTCGTAATGAATCAATAAACACATCTAAGATTTTTTGTTGTTGATTCGAATTCCGCGCGGGATAGACTTTACGACCGTTCATTGAAGTTGCATGCTTTTTCGTATCCGGTGATTGGTCACATTTTAACTTAGTAGTTGGTAGGTACCTTTTCATTCTTGGTCTTATTGGGCACGATGTTATTGTCTGAGTATGCGCTACACTCGAAGGAGTCCCGTCGCGGGCGCGCGCCCACAGCCACCTCACACGCGCGACGCATCAGCACAGTCGGCTGATTTACCTGCAACAATAGAAAATATCCGTCAGTCCATTGCCACGACAGGAAAAATATTTTTTTTTTCATCTACATATAGACACAGCATTCATCACATGCAGAGTAGCTAAAGATTTTATTAGGATCTATTTTAGATTCCCGTTGTGCCAAACACATCCTTCATGAATGATAGAGGGCATAACCGTCTCTGCCTTCGGGCTTAGCTTTTATTAGATAGTTTTAGCAGCGCTTAGTTGACATTGTGGGAATTTACATTATGAGAAATTGACGTTTTGCGAGCAGTTGGCATTTTACGAGTTTGGCATTATGAACTTATTCCAGACTGATTCTTAATCATACATTTGTACTGATCTTTATCCTAACATTTAAGAAGTAAGTTACATATGCTTACATAAGCATCTTCCTCATTTTATTCGTATAATATGTATGACCACTTGACAGTCTTAATAAATTATATCTGCCAGTGATACTTTTATTGGTTTCTTCTTTAACATACTAGAGCCAAGAGGTGTATCGTCACATCGTGGTACTTTCACTGGGTCGCACACAGTAACTGGTCTCATGCAAATATCGCACTCAATTGACACATCTTGAGGGCAACGGGAAAGGAAATTTGCGGTGCCCAGCAGCTTCGAGTGCTCCTGGTCCTGCATGCCATTGCGCTTGAACGCCGTCACGGGTAACTGGCGCACCTGCAATCGACCAATCAGGCGCCGTTTAGTCGCAATCATTAAATCAGGAATTAAATTTACAACGCGTCAATGTTCAGGACCAGGATATAGAAGCGCGCGACCCCTTTTCGTACAAATGTACTCACTGCCATACGGTGCCCTTTACTGATGATACTGATAATTTACGCACCTACAAGGTCATCGCTTCTTTAGGGCAGAGAGTTTCTTCATCGGTTTAACATAGACACAAATCGGATAGTCGCTGGACGTCGGATTGTGCCAGCACTTTCGAATATAAGAAATGCCACCGCCCTCTATGTGCCTTTGGTCTTGTATTCCATTTCGCTTTAATGCAGATGACGGTAAACGGTCAACCTGTCGGGCATATTTTTTTCAACGAGATTCATGCCCTCATGATAGATAATATAACACAGAAGACTGTACTTAATACTCCAAGGAACGAACAGTATCAAACAGTATATTTCTAAGCAGCTTTTCTCTTCTTTTTAATGGGCAACATTTCTTGTGTAACTTTAGGATACAATCGACAAAGGGGTTCGACGGCAGTGTACACACAGCACCCGTTTTCTGACGGGTTCTCGGCTGCGCATATGAAACGTATGGCGGCTCTATATCCATATACTTGGTCCTGAATTCCGTTGCGTCGGTACGCGGACAGGGGGAGCCTACCGTGGCGTGTCGGAACATACCGTTCCTGAAACTAACAACCAAAATAATTGACAAGCTGACAATAACGTCGGCTCGCGATGGGATATGATGCAAATTATTATTCATAAAATGATTGCACGCCAGCGCCACATATCAATTGTTGGAAGTTATCGAATATTTCATTGTATAATTTAGATATGATCATAGAGGTCCTATCCATCTACCTATATTAGGTTTGGTCATACTCTTACATCTTAACTGGTCATAGAATAAGTTATCGGTTGGTTTATGATTCAATACAAACGGTCTATTATTGAATTCTGCTACTGTTATTTCATGGAAGGAATAAGTTAGCGAAGAAAAACTTACAATGCGTCCATCTTCATATCGGTAGCATGGTATGATGTATTTCGTTCTGATTGGTTTGCAAGGCTCGGTACAGGGTGGACAGCAATCTGAAGACTTGCGAATAGGAGGCGGGGATCGGGAATAGCGGGTCGGACTGTGATAGCTGATGCAGCAGTTATCGTGGTGATGATCATGACAATCATGGTGATGATCATGACAATCATGGTGATGATTATGACAATCATGGTGATGATCATGACAGTCGTGGTGGTGGTCATGACAATCGTGATGCTCATGATCGTGACAATGGTCATGATGGTGACACGGAGACCTTGGACGCGGCCGCTCACAGCATCTCATCACTTCACTCTTACACGGCCTCTCACAGTAATAGGCCACGTCACTCTTGGGGCAGCGCGGCAAGCAAGGGTAGCACCTGGGCGGATCCTTGTAGCATCTTGTTGGCGATTGAGGCCTCTTCAATATTGGGGATACTGCATATTCTCCACAGTCCTCCGAATAACACAATGCCATTTTTGTATTTTAAATAGTCTTTTTTCTAATTTTTCTAATTATTTTTTATCATAATCTTAACTAGAATTTAGATTTTTTTCCCAAACTGTGAATTTTGATTTTTTCTGTCAATAATTTTAAAAAGTCCTTTTATTTTCTTTTTTCATTGGCATTAATTTCCATGAAGATTTTTTAAACGAATACTTACGAGTTTTTTTTTATGTGTGTTCGCCAGCGTGTCCCTGGAGATATAGAAAACTTATATCTTTAATCTGTGCTGGAGATCGAGGGACGAGTAGTGTTTAGATTAGCCATAAACATAGTAAAACCTTAAAAATCTGACTTCCTTTAGCTCACCGTATTTTGTCACCTTAGGTAAAAAAACATGAAGCTAGAACGTAGACAGAGAAACCTAAGCTAGAAAGATACAGTGGCTTAAACCGTGGAATAACTTTTATTCTATTCTATAGGCATGCTATAATTATATTCGACCTGCTCACTCTTTTGCGATTTAGCATATCAGTGACAGTAACAGTTGCGTATAGTATAAATAGGATTCAATACTAAAAACAAAACTTTGTAAAAATACTTACTAAAGACAAAACATAAGACATTTACCAAAACTACCAACAATCCGTTTTCGGTTGCAATGCAAAAAAAGCAAGTGAACAAAAATTATTCAAACATCCCAATCATAAGTAGTTTCCGTCTGGCTTAGCATACCACGGGCGTGTAGTAAGCCCGGGGCCAAAATTCTAAAGCAAATCCTTCGGAGGCATTCGCAAACATTTGCAGCCGCCTCCTTGTCGCCGGCGACTCGAAAATGCAATTTTCCCAATGCAAATCGAACGCCGCAGACAGATTTAATGCCTTTTACTTGCCGATTCCGCTCATCATTTCCGGTTAGAATGGAGGATGGCCATCGTGAGAAAAGTAGTCGATATTTGCACTATTTGTCCAAAAAAACTTCATTATGTTATGTGAGCTATTAAGGGCCGTTTTCACATTGATTAGTGATTAGAGCGAGTGGCAAGTGAAGATTACATTACCTACAATTAACAGGTTTGGACAACAACGGTGCGAGATTAGCGCAGTAGAACGAATAAACGTAGTAGTATAACATGTACAACTTATTTAAATACACATAAATATGCACTGCGGAAAGTTTTATCCCGCTTTTTCTCCTCAGCGTTGTCGCCTTTTCTGTACAAAGTGATGTAAATGTTAAATGTTGACTTGAAAAATATACAATGTATTTATTTATAAACATATGATTCTGAATCTAAAAAGAGACGTGGTCTATTTTTTTAGGCTGTTGCCGCGTAGGTACAACAGTTTTGATCCTAGAACTATTAATCGCTTTGGGACACTACACGCACTTCGCATGTACACTTTCACTGTCACTAAACTCGTCCCTCGCACTAATCAAAGTAAACTGAGCTTGAGATGAAAAATAATTATTGAACATAGAGCTACTTATACGTACAATCGAAAGCATACCAAGAGTAACTCTTTGTACGGTTCTTATTGTATGCACGATAAAGTTGAAAGCGCACTTCAAGTGTTACCATTGATGTGATGTGAATATAAGAACCTACACATTACACCACACAATATCACAAAAATCATGTCGTAACTTTTTAGAAATGAAAATGAAAAAAATGGTAAGAAACAGTACAGATTTACCGGATTACCGGCGACTCCCGCACTAGGCTAGGCCTGTCCCGTGGGTGCCAATACCAGATTATATTAACTGTAAGGTTAATAAGTACAGTGGCTGCTCGATATATCTTTATCTACATAGTGTACATTATATTATATCTACCTATAGAAGTATAACATTCAAACAAAAGTGGATAAAAGATAATAAGATAAAAGAATTTTGAAATGAACTTTTGGAACGGAGAGTGAGATTGTAGTGCAAAGTTCAAAGTGTAACACTTACATAGTTTCCGTGTACTATTCTTTTGATCTTGAATCTTTCCTGGACGAATCAGAAGCATACTTTTGGGCGTTCAATTTCTGGACTATTGGATTCTGTCATAAAATAATATTGGGTCTTTCTCTAAGTATTTTTTATATAATTTATTTATTTATTCGGTGTCCCTTCATTTGATAAAAAACAAATTACAAACATTTCATTTCACAAACAACGTTTGGCAAAATTATGATTCATAAGTTCATCTTTGTACAAAGTAATGGTTCTATAAATAATTCATTTGACAAAACAATTACGAGACAAAGTTTCTTTCTTCAAAACATCACTTAACAAACTATTCACTTATTATATACGTTAATAGATAAAACAACGCAAGGCATAAAAACCTTTGACAAAATGCATTGTTTGGTAATTGTAATTTGTTTTTTATCAAATGAAGGGACACCCCGACCAACTCTCTAACCAGATCCGACACGGATGTTTAGGTTCAGAAGGCTCTGGCTTGGAGCGAAGCGCAGCTTCGCTCCAAGCCAGAGACTTCGATGTTAGGTTTTTTTTTTTTTGTATTCAAAAAGCAAGTTCATTTATTAACAATTATACATATAAAATACCCACTTATTTACCCAATATTTTGTCTAATGGCGACCTTGCAAAAGGAATACTTTGGTCATTTAATCAATTGCAAAATGACGGTTTAGCATTCACAACATTTGCTATGTTAAATATTTATAAAATGGATTTTTGTCAAATGATCACTTTTAAAACGATCACTTTAGTAAATGATAAGTTTGTCAAATGATTACTTTTTCAAAAATAATTTGGAAAATGATCATTTGTCATACGTTTTTTGTCAAACATTAGTGAACCATTTATTCACTATATAGAAATATATAACAACATGGTATTTTGGTTATTCTAATATGTATACCTATTGAATATATGCATGGAGAGGGTTGGGGTTTCCGCTATTCTCTAAGTATTGGGTAGATATTATTTGAGGGGCTGCCAGCTGTAAAACTCAAGCGCGAGGCAGAAGATGTCCCGCAGCGGCGGAGTGAAGAGCACGGCACAGTGACTCCATATTTGTATTTTTATTAATTTAGGATGAATTTTGGCAGGGAAATAAAAATACGTTGGCGTAAAACAAGCTCTCGTATTTATTTTGATATATTATATTTTGTATGAATAACTATTTCGGTTTAGACATAATTTTGCGGAAATTGTATGTTTGCGATTTTTTTATATATCTAGCGAAGTTTGTCCAATCGTGTATACCGATACACGATTGGACAAACTTCGCTAGATAGAAATATATATTAAATAAATATAAATATATATTCATCAGTCTCTAAATAGACACCCCAAGATTGCTATAAGTATATTTTTTTCACACATTTAATTTGAGTAGTTAGTGCCGTAGCCTTCATAGAAAAACTGAAAATCCACGCACACCTAAGATCAAGTGTAACACTTTGGACTTTGATCGTTCTTATTTTCTGCGTCGTAAGAGTTGAAACCGTACTGTAAGTGTTATCATTGATCTGCTGTTGTACGTAGATGTTGAAATCACGAAAATTCACTATCGGTGCATTTTGTTTGTGTTGGTGAATTCGCGGAGGCAAACATTTTGCTCAGCTATTCACAGAAAAGCAAACTTTGCAACACTTTTCTTGCACCCTCCATTAGGATTTAATTTTTACTCTTCAACTAAGGTAGATAGGTAATATTCTATGTTAATTCTAGATTTTTGTAAATTAATTACCTGCTTGAAGTACTTTCTAATAAGTATGTTTTTAATTACATTATTTTAATTAAATTTGAATTATAGGTATAAAACTTAATTAAATTCTCGCCCCGGGCAAAATGTTTTTAAAATAATTAAATGTTTATAATTTTTTACATTTGACCTATACTATACAGGTTACAAAATTGAGCTGAAAACATTGCGCTCCTATTAAGTGCCTACATAAATAGGTATGATAATATAATATGAACCCTAAGCACAGAACAAAGTATTTTTGTATGATTGGGACTCGAAGAAAAGTTAAATCACATTCACCCGAACTAAATCGACTACTTTACTCAACTGGCGAACTGAAAGAAACCATGGTAAGATCATAAATTATTACTCTTATTTACGATGGTTCTTTTGTCAAAGGAAAATCGGGTTCATTCTGCTGATTTATGGGCCAAGCCATAAAGAGGGTTCATACATGCATAGCACACATTTGTCAAAATGTAATAAATTCCTCCGTTTGTATCGGATATTGAATACGAATTATGTAGATCTACGCATATTATACTGTGAACGAATTTTTTTATTAAATTATTCTGTAGGAGGACATGGACTGTGGTCATATACTCATATCAGCAGGAGAACCCTTGAGAGGATAAGCAAATGTTCCTCTATTTGAATCTGATGCCAAATTGTTATAGACTGGAGAACATGATGTAATACAAAACAGAATAAACATTTAGGGCATTTACTCTCATTCTAATTATTGTAGCATAGGTCAAGGTATTTCAATCTATTCCATTCATTTCATATCCCTTCCTACTATTCCATCCCACTAATACATATTATAAACGCGAAAGTTTGTACGGATGGATGATTGTTGCTCTTTCACGCATAAACTAATGAGTTGATTTTAATAAAACTTTACAACAATAGCTCAGAAATCAGAATAACACATCCCACTTTCCACTAATATTCCACTATCCCACTAATATTATAAACGCGAAAGTTTGTATGTATGTATGGATGGATGGATGTTGCTCTTTCACGCAATAACTAATGAATGGATTTTAATGAAACTGTACAATAATATAGCATATAAATCAGAATAACACACAGGCTATAATTTATAAAGATCCTGCGCAGACGAAGTCGCGGGCAGAAGCTAGTATAATAATAAAAAACTTATACATTTCGTATAACTATTCAACTCTACATTCAAAAACGATTACTACCGTTCATATTTTATCCTCGTGCCACAATAATGTAGGGGTAGCACTAAATAGCCGCAAAAACATCGCAATAAAGAGGAAGACTGGTAAACGAATACCAATGTAACAGTCTAATTTATAGAGGAAACATACAAAGGGGATATTCAATCCTTACGCTCCGCGGGAAGAAAGTAATAGCGCACAAGTTTACGATCATACGGCACCGAATAAGTGGAAATATAAAATGCTACGGCCATGGAAAACGATACGGATATTGTAACGAGCTACGTCATTTGTCAATAGCGGCGAGATTTAGTATCCTCTTTATAACACGTCGCCCTCACAATGATGAGCAAGGATCCACGGGACGAGTCGTAATAACCTGAATAACCTGAGACTTTATACGGCTTCGTCCGCAACGCGCAAAATAACGAACTATTCAAAAGGAAATGACACCTCGGATTTTATGAAAGCGCCATATTTTGCAGATGTAGAACGGTTCCAGGTTACAATTTGCGCAGTAAATATTTAACATGCGTGAGGGAGCGTGTGAGATTAATATAAAGCGGACAGCAACGGCAAAGCCTCTGATAATACAACTGACCGCGATCGCAAAATAAACGGACTGATACCAAAACCATATAAAATACAATATGCCGAAAAAAGGTTAAGTATACGTACTCGTATATTCATTACAAACCCGATGTCTAAATATACCAAAATGGGCCGCATTTAAATTTTGATAGGGCACTCCTTATCTGTACACATAAAAGGGTTGGTCTGTCGGTGAGAGTGCCCTTCGTACATTAGAAACCCTTTCTCATTATATGTATTGAATCGAGCCCATATTTTATACATTATTTATAATTTTCAATAAATTAATGATATTAAATTAAAAATTAAATATATAACTTTTTACACAGTGTGTTAAGGACAGATAAAATCGTAATTTGATTGATTCTTACACAAGAATTGCGTATTTATTTGCATAAGTTACAAAATAAGATATAAAATGGATTAACATAACATAAAGTTGAGATGAAAATGCGCATTTGCAACAGACAGATATGATTCGAGAGACTCGGGAACGAAATGCCAAGAACTCTTCATTGCCATTATATTATATTAGCAGAATGAAAGCACCGTAGTTAGTCTCTCGACGACAGAACTTTGCTGAAGAATTCAAAGTTTATACGTAATGTGACATTTCCCACAAATGAGTACATAATTTCAGTCGGCGGCGACAACATTGCAACTTTGTACTTGTCGGCAACTTTTCCCCTACTACACACTTGTAAGTCGTAATGCATTGAGAATAGAGTGCACTTGTACCTAATTCCACCATAAGTGCGGAGTAGAGTAAATGGGCAAGATGATAGATATTACTTAGAATAAAGATTGCGGGTGCGAAATTGTTACGTACGGCGCGACGATGATAAAGTACACCTAGCTAGATGCTTAAAATAGTAAACATTTGTAGAGTCAGCCAATCAGTGGTGAGAAGTCACTGAAATGCCAATAAAATATCGCTTGACACTGCACTATATTACTGCACACAGCGTTATTAATGCATTATTTTTTGTTTATAATCACTGTGCTATTTTACTCTGCGTGGTTTTACATTATTAACCCCATTCGCATTTTTTGCTGTTGCACGCAAAGTTTGCGTTTTGTTGGCAGCGTAATGGCGTCTCATGCAAAAGCACGCCGTGTTGCTAAATTACTTGTTTCTCGGCCAAGAAACTTTTAAAAATTATAACAACGTAGCACAATTAATTCTAAGAACAGAAATAAAATATGATGTCTTGTCACCAAAGTCCGAGTGAAAAGAAGTAGAGTGTACAGTACAGTTGCGTCGGAAAGAAAGGTTAACTGAAAAAAAGGAAACACAATTTATTTTTATGTGTTAGCTGACCCTCTATGTGGAAAAAGAAAAGAAAAGAGTTCAAACAGGAAAGATTTATGTGTTCTCCAAAAAATTGTTTTTTTGTTGTTGTTTCGAGGAACCGGTTTATTCTCACTCTTTTTGCTATCTCGCTAATTGCTTTATTTTTTATTTCTATGGCTCGGCACTTAAATATTTTGTAAGGGATTTTACAGCACGATCTTACAACCTTAAGGAAAAGGTACCCCTAAGGTAAGGAGTTAGGTACCCCTGGTTAAAAGTCTAACCCACGTTAATGCAAATCGAGATTAGACGCTTCGCCGCGCCTCCATAAGTCTGCACTGGGTCATAAACGCTTCAAAATTTCGCTATACAGACATAATTCTGCCAGCCTCACGTGATGGGAACTCCGCGCTGAACTCTTTGTAACTCCGACAGCATAAATCGCAACTACGAGTAACTTCATGAACTCTAATGAAAGCACCACCCTCGTAATTGTGGCCGTCCAAGCAGAATTTGCCCCGGAATAAATTTATCTTAGTTAAATTTATATTAGGTACGTTGAATTTGCAAAGACCCCGACGTTGTGAAATAGAAAACCTTCACAATCCTACTTTTCAGTTGTCACAGATGAACTAACAATGATTTACTTAGATTTGAAATATTTATGGAACGTATTAAATACTTAGATAACTTATATAGCAAGAAAGAAAAACGATTGATTAGGCGAGTTCGTAGAACGCATTATTAGCCGTGTTAGGATACTGGATATTAAAATACTTCACAAAATATAAGTATACATGCATGGCCACAATCATTTTACATACGTTGGTACACAAGCACAAATAGCAGCTACATTTGAATATATATTTATATATATTAAATTATAGTGATTGATCCCTATAATTTAATTATATCAGTTAACCTAACTTTTTTGGAAACAAAACCTCTACATCCATTTTAAAAATATCCAGTTTAGTGAGCGTCGAATGCATAACAAAAGCTCCGACTACTATATTAATTGGTTTCCCGATATGATTGAATTTCGAATGAGCTCAATAACGGCCGGTTCCCGAATGTACACCTATTTAGATATTAATTAAAACACAATGCATTTAATGACATCCAATGTAATGAAGCAATTACCTCCTTCAGCAAATAAAAGCCAGTTTGTTGAATAATTTTCGACCAACAATGATAATACGTAATAATGAAGCTTATTTACGCTCGTTACAATTGAAATTACTTTGATGAAAAGTAAGGTAGGTATTTTCCGAATTTGAGCGTCAGATGTTTTGGATGAATAATTAATTAATTACCGACGTATTTCCTTATGGTCTCAGACCGTTTTGTACTTTAATTTTTAATTTGCGTCAGGAACATAAAATTATCATTTATCTCATTATTTTTGAGGTAAATTATATTGTCAAGATTTACCTTGACTTTTTGTAGTAAATTATAATTATGTATACTAACGTTTTAGATTATTAAAGTGTACATAATTTATACTAAAATGCTGACGACAGGTTTTATTTTAACATATCCTCAAATGACGTAATAAGAATATTTCTTTTAGTTCGTAGACTGTTGCTTTTCCTTAGCTTCTTTAATTCCTGGGGGCTTAGAGAGCCCTCAAAGTCTCTCGCTATAATAGTAAGCTAAGACAAGAAGCTTATAAGAGTTCTGTTCTCGTTCTCTCATTTAGTTATATTTTCCTATCCTTAATTTAGATATATGAATTACATATAATTTACCATATAAATCTCTATTGCCAAAGAACATGTAAGTAATTTATTTTTCTTATAAAATGTATAGAAAGTTACAAATTTGTTTGCGGGAATGGAAAACTTGTAGAGCAATTAGGTATGTTTGCTCTGTTACCGATCTCATACCTTACAACTTGATTGTAATGTAAGTGATTCGCAGTTCTATGGAAGTATCATTCTTATGATGGAACTAGTGGGACTGTTTTGTTATTGAATTGTCTTCTATTCAATGGAACTACTAAGCTTACCTTTGCTAGTAAATCTCCTTACTTGCGAAATCAGAATATTTTTACGATACCGTACAATTTATCGATCGAGGCATCTCGAATATCGGAGCCACCGTGAAGTAGGAATCTAATTTTGGGAATAACTTCGCCCTTCCCGATATTGGAAAATAAAGGTTTCATCCCGTCTTAAAGAATCCAATAAAATTGAATGCGGTGAATAAGTAACCAAATTTCACTTGGCAAGTCCAAGTCCCGAGTTGGGGCCCATACATATTCAGTCGGAAGAAGCGACCGCGACGCAGTGCGCAAAACTTTTGGCACTCTCGCTTGCATACAAAAAATGAAAGTGCTGGCTTGCGGCGACTGAATGGTGCATTACACCGATCCCAGAGCGACCCACATATCTCATGTGTCACGGGCGACGGAGAGGTGTCACACAATACAAGTGGTTATCGCAACACACGTTGGAACAATCGCCTAGGTGCGATTATATTTTGACCGCCAAATCGAATCCTAAACCTAAGCACAACTGTCACTGTCACTCATTGCTACATTCCGTTAGAGCGAGCCCGCCTCGCTTAGTGACGATAAAAACGCGTTTCACGCTCTAGAATCGCTACAATAAGTAGTCAAAATTTAGAATAATAACAAGAATCTTAATAAAATATAGTATTTATAGCCAGCTTATAGCTTAAGAAGTTACAGACCCTGAATGAAAAATTAATGTAACTATGTACATTGTACTATTTCCCAGCTATATTACTATCTTTCTTCAACAACATTTTTGCAACAACTATAGCTTTTTACACTATAAGTTAATTAAATAAAAAACTTATCTACCAATATCGCCCAGAATCCAATGAAAAAAAATCACAGGGGGGCCCTCTACTGCACCCTTAACACGTCTACATAAGCTCTGTGCCAAAGCAAGTACTTGAGAAGCGAGCAATAATCTGTTTGAGACAAACAGAAGTTATAAAGCTCTGTTTTCACTTTTATTACTACAAGTGCCTAGTTCAATTCAATGATTTGTCCAGGTGCGAAATGGATTTAGTGTTTAGTATTCCTGGTAGTATGTGTGTGACATAACGAGGTTGTGAATGAGAGGTGGCCAGAAATAAGCTATGGCCAAGAACTAGAACAAGTTCAAGTTCATACTCTACTTCGCTAATCCCTAATCACTTTCGGCCCAACCGTATTTAACACTTAACACCTGTACTAATCACTCGTACTATTAAAGCGAGAATGGTATGCTTACGGAAGAGACATGCCATCAATGGTAACACTTGAAGTATGATTTCAACTCTTATGAGTCTTAGTACACAGATAACAAGAAAATGGTATTTACAAAGTGTGACACTCTATCAATGTCTTTACGACTACACGTTGGTACGTATAGTCGTAAACACATTCAATCTACACAAAAGTTGCAATCTAGGCCGTATTACAACGTGTAAATGTGTGATCCAGTGGATGTACTGTTGACTGTACCTGTAGGTAGAGTGTAGCTGTATATTATATTCAGTCATTTTGCAAAGCACATCAAGTTTAACACTTGTGGTCACTGTTTTTATTGCCGCGTCAAAAGAGTTAAATTCCACTTTAAGTAATACTATTAATGCTATATGATATGAAATAATACTATTAATGATATATGATGCGGTCGACTGTACTCTTAGCAAAGGAATCATAGTATAAATATTATTATTTTCCTCAAAAAGAGGTTTTCGGTACTATCTGGCTAATTTTTGTACCCACAGCGAGTTGGCGATACATTCTCTCTGCCTTCATGACCAAAATTAACGCGGTAAGATATGTAATAATAAAATCTTCTACTACCAGTTTGTTCTCGAGGATATAAAGACGAATACATCCATAACCATTGTTATAATTTCACATAAAGACATGTATGTATAGTATAGGTACTCGGATACGACAGAGGGCCTCTTGACTCGCTCGCTCCACTGCCACTGAGGGGTAAACAAATTCCTCCAAAGATTGACGTCGGCTTTGATGTGTACCAGTAAAAATTTAATTACAATATTGTTTACAGCGTATTTAAGAGTCTAAAACCAAAATAATACCCTTAATTACGTTGTTTAATGAACAAATATTTAATAACAGCAAATAATATATTTTGCTAAGTACCTAGCTCATGCCAATCACTTCAGCAATTCTATTTTTTACTACTTATAACTGACGAAGCCAATATTAGCAACTAGCTTTACTATATGAGAATTGAACTCATGTTCAATTCTCATATAGTAAAGCTAGTAACTACTAAGCTCTCATGAGCCAAATCATAACCATAAATACCAACATCAATAGTTATTAACAATACCGATTATTATTACTATATTGACAAGGTAACCGTATAAACAGTCCTACATTATGTTCAGTCAACAGCATATTTAAGTATTAATAACACACGAACACTATGCGATGGTAATACGACCTATATTGCAATGGAATTGTGTAGATGCTATCGACTAGACCAGTGGCAATTTTAAGATATCTTCTCATTAAGTGTACCTATGCGCATTTATCATGTTATTAAGCAATGGATTATAGTTGATTTGCATTGATTATACTTCCAAAATGTTATTGAAAATATACGTTATTATTAAAATGTGGTGATAACCTTCAAAGTTTATAACTGAATGTGAACCCTACTTTCGTATAAAACTTTTCTGTAAAAGAAATTTCCTCGCCCATTGTAATAATTTGACGTAGAGATGGCGTGCGCAAGACTGAGCGAGAGCCCCTTGACTCGTTTATGGGAGACAAGCTGTAGCTTGACTGCCATGAAGTAATAAGCATAAGATTCCCTTCACGGTATCGACATCGTCTTATGGCGGCACTTCACTTGGCTATTCGTAGTCGCTATTGGATGTTTGTCGTATTTGTCAAATACTTGACGTATGTACATAAAAATAAGCCGAATATTTTGTCAAGCATACCAACCACACATGGCAATTATGACAAATACGCAAATACGAATAGCCAAGTGAAGTGCCACCATTACAAGAACAAGCGATGTGCATTTTATTATATTATTTTATCCGTTAACATAAAAATACTGTTATTATTGTGTTGATAAAATGGTTAGACTTGACGAATTCGTCGAACCTCCGGTTACAAATTGATCATGCTTTTATGAGACTTGTGTCTAATTACTCAGAAAAACTACTGAAATATATATGTACTAAAGCTTTATTATTAATAACATTATACTACAATCTATTACAATAAAACTAAAAAAAATATATATGTACTTACAATTAAATAATTTTGAACCTATTTTAAACGTATAAATATTTTAAGAAACGAAATAAAAACGTTAATTAGTATAAATACCCGTGTAGAGCTTAAAATTTCTGGAACCTGTCATCTCATTCACTGTAACCACGTTCAAATGCTACGAAATGTTTCGTAGCACGCTCGTAGTGCATTCGTAGCCGTAGCGTTATAGGAAGATGCTATTGTAACCTCTTCGTTAATTTGCGCCCTTTGGAATGATGATCTTCTCTATTTACATATAAAAAAACTCAACGTCTTCTGCCTGTCTGTATACATGTAGCCTTATAACTTTGGACGATTACAACTCAAGAACTGCGTGTTATGATGACGTAGTGACAAACTAAAATTAGTTTGGTTTATCGAACAATATTGGTGCATTTTGATAAATTGATGAATTTATTACATACATTTATCGGGCTACACTATTATACATATCAGGGAACTTTATAAAAGTGTTTATTTCACGATTATACTTAAAGATTGCAAGATACCTACAATTATTGGTAGGGAAATAAACTTAGATAAGTATTCGTTTTCAATAAAAACTCAAAAAATTAATACAAAATGAGAAATTAGCATTTGGTGAACAGAAATATACAACATAACTACTGGAAACTTATGATCTAGTCAGATGACTCAGATGTGATTATAATTCGGATTTCTAAATATTTACAATTTTTATTGGTTCACTGACTGACTATGGCAAATGTTCAAATTAGGTAATTCACACAGTACAATTTGTGATTTAAAAAATTCTACATATTGCTTATTATTGAAATTTAACCTATTTCACTCACCTCAATTGCCACCTGCCACAGTTAATGTTCAACATCAACACTCAGTCAAACAAACACTATTCACCCACTTAAATCACACGAACTATGGCTCGGAAGCTTGCTTATAAATTCACGTGTAGGAAGAGTACGGTAAAATTTATTTCGTATTTTGTTTTTCTCGTGTCGAGGACTTACGTAAGTAGGCACGAGGTGCACTGTGGTGCACGGCGCGCGCGACCGGTCCCGCGGCTCCGGTCCACACTGTGAGCGAGCCAGCCGGCCCGGAGACCACGGCGCATGCCTCGCAAGCCTACGCTCACACAACCACCTTCGAAGATCCGACAAACCGTGAAACTTACACTACTTGAAACAAAACCCTTTAGAAGCACACCTAAATATTGTACCACTATTTGTAACCTCAAATAGGACCTTATTTCTTATATTCAGGACAGAAATATAATAAGGTCCATTCTATTTTACAATCTCTATTATTATTGGCCGTCAGTCAGTATATCATATTCAGAGTGGATACCTCAGTAGAAAACAAATAGTCATATCTAATACATATCAGAAGTTCATCACCGAGTAACTACTATGAGACCTTACCGAATAATTCGATTGAATTGATTTCTTAGGACAATAGTATGTATCACAGAATTTTTTATTTAAATCATAAGGATAAGTTGACGAAGCTAAAAGCCGACTACTAATTAAACGAAGGAGAACTGGACAATAAAATTTTGTCCTTCACAATCGTTAGTGGCGTTCGTGTAGTAATGGCCATTTTAATTGATCTTTACGACGCCCTCCCCGGCGTCGATTTAGTTCTACTAGTATACGTGGATCCAACAGCTATACTTTGATACTCGTATTAGATATTCACCACCGATCTCCAACCATGGTCGATATGTTATGGTAAATGTCGAAATTTACTTATTGTCTATCAGGAAACGCTGTAAAGAAAAATCGACACGATAATAACCTGCTGTTAATTAATTAAACCAATAATACCGCAGAGGTCGACATTTCCCGAATTGTCTGCCCTCGATATTGACAGAAAATCCTGTAACCAGAATAGTAAGACTACTATTGTGTAACTGACAATGACAGTAAGCCCATTCCCATTTCTATACTCCATTGCTGGCTTTCAATAGTAACATAAAAATTCTTGTCACAGCAACGAAGCAATGGATGAAAAAAATGGGAATGGGCTTGCTGTCACGGTCACTTACACAATTAGACCCCTGGCCCTGGTAAGAGCTTCAGTATTTGAAAGTCCCTACCGGTTGACAGCGGCTGGCGGAATTTTGGAATACTTGTGCCCCACATTGGTCAATGATACTACTGCATACGTGACACATGCGTTGCGAGACAAGGATGCACTTTTATTTCTTTCGGATATACATACATACCTAATCGCTTTCTAAACTAATCTATGAGTACATGCAAAAATAATGCATGTTTCTCGTACACTCGACGAAGACGATGAACTTTCATCTACTTCACATCCGTCCCCGAGTAATTTTTGTTTGTTTTGTGATGTTAAATCGAATATTTTCCGTTATTGTCAGTGTTAAATGCAAACCAAACAGTCTATATCGCGATTACTCTTATAAATTCTCTATCGCGTTTGATGCGCTCGGCAGCGTGTGTTTGCCCTCTCATTGTGCGCGGCGATACGTACGTGATTGGAATTAAGTGGATCCGGCGACTTGCCCGTTTTTGTGCGACGATGTCACGAGCTGGAACTGCATGTAAACATAGCACCCACATATGTTTCGCAACTTTACAACCAATGTCTAGTTTTTGTTTGGGGCAAATGGAAGTTGAAATTGACAGTTTACCGCTTGAAAGCGCTAGACGCGCCGGGAACTGTGATTTTCCTTTTACCTATAATTTTCTTGGAAATTTCTTATCAAGAAACATTTTCATATGCTGAGTAGATAAACGAAGAACTTTAAAAAGAGGCGACAAAATATTCTTTATAGTCTGCGCCACCAAAGAAAAACAGCGCGCTTGATTCACATTTTCATTTTAGGAGCATGGTTTATAACATCTTAAGGTGTTGTTAATTTTTTCGCCGAGGGACTTTTTTGATGGCGCGGACTCTGAAAGCGAACGGTGGCGTCGTCGTGGAGCTGTCACCTAGAATTTTGAAATTGTTTAGTCTTCAAGTTTAATAAGTTTCTTGATCATCTACCTATGCCTACTTTAGCATTAAAACATGTTTAAATACCTTATTTATATTGATATGATCATTGAATCATACCTTTTGAAATATCGGCCGTCCAACGGTCTTCGTGTCAAGCCGGCGCCGAACAGTGGCGGGGGGCGGCGGTAAGGGCACAACGGCTACTGAAATAACTCTGAAAATAGCCGCAATCAATAGGCCACAGTGAAATAATTTAGTACTGCTGGTCCACTCTACGATAACTATGTCACTTCTAACTAGGTTTTATATGATTTTATACCTATAATTTAACTACGCCATTAATACAGTAGGTGTATCTTTATTTGTGGAAATCAATTACTTTTAATTATAAAATAGTTTAATATTGGACATTTCGTGTATTTCTTGAATTATCAATATTCTCCAAAGGCCCTGTATGAAAGTTTTCTCATAAATCCGAAAGCACCTAATCGATTGCTTCCTAAAATCGGCTATAAGGCCATCGAAGTGAAACTTTAAGTGTCAATTAAGTTAATCCTCGACAAGTTGCGATTAGGGTCCACACATTAAGAGCTTAAGTTAAGGACAAAATGGTCGTAGAGGCCGCTGCTGTGAGAAAGGCATACGTCAATTGTCGCCACAAAAACCGCCGAGGCAGCGGATGACCGACCTAATTAATGGTCAGCTAGGGTTCACGCAACGAATACATTTCAGTCGCAACCAAGGCCGAATTATATTTATCCAAAGAAAGAAGGTGGTCGTCTCCGACCACTCTCTTTCTGTATCTTTAACTCTCGTTAAAGATACAGGTTGATATAACCACACACGTTGGAACCTAATCGATATCGGTAATCAAGAGGTGAGGAACAAATACATCTAGTTTTAGCAACAAAGCAAAAACATACATTTGTGGCATAATTATAAGTTACAGAATCCTGAAAACTTTAATCTGGAAACTTTAAATTACGTTTATAAATTGACATTACGGATTCGATTAATTCACTTTAAACAAAGCCATTCATTTAGTCAGAAGCGACCTTTGGGCTAAGGTGACCAAGGCCAAATTGGCGGTCACTACGGTCAGTCTCTAGTGGCGTCCGACCCCCAGGGTAAGATTAAGCCGCACATAAAACCTTTTCTCTGCCCATGACACACGCTCCGCGAGTGGCCCTGATCCTGCCTTGTACCACGTCAATCAATCGCAGACGGAAAGCGGGCCTTGATTGTGCCAGCTTATATGATTATCGTAATTAAATAATTGCAGACTATATTTGTAGTAAAGTATTACTCGTAGATTCTTTAAAAGTAATTATAGGGTCGTCGCATGCGGCGACGCTGTGTCATATTGCACACAATTTGATTTACTGGCATGGAAATATAAGGTAGTGACGCGGGGGGCTGTAAAACCGGCACGTGTGAACGCATACGACAGCCACGGGACTACCAGTTACAGACGAGTTTGGCTAATCTTCCAAAATCTTTTCTTCATGCGTCCTGGGGTGAAAATTGAGCGTCAAGCACTCAACAGGGAAATATTATTACAAAATCCAACCACTGATTCCCACTAAGCACTACGATAGGTATTATTTCATTCACTTGCGTCGTCGCATGCGTCGACGCTGCGTCGTTTTGCATTTTTTTTGACATGCCCCATCTGTGCGTTACGTCGTCGCACGCCTATAAAATCCGATGTGACGACGCAACGCTACGCACAGATGGGGCCTCACCCAGGTGGCATTTTGCCGTGCTCGTGGTCGTGGTTATTTTTTATTCCAAAAGTCGTAGATCAAAAGTTGTTGAGTTACCAATACTGAACACCCTCCCTTCAGCTTCATATGCCCTTTCCGTTACACCCTGTATAAATAAATATACCGGATTAATCATACAATACACAGGTATTGACTGTTTGCAGCGATGTTGAGAATAAATAGCAGATCCACTGTATATCCGCAGGTAATTTGTGTCACTCCGTATTGTAAAAATAAAGCGTATAATTTTACCCTCGGGCCGGTACGCCACCGGAATTTTCCCCATGGACTCATTAAATTTTCCCGAGATAGAAAGTATCCCATGATTTAAATATTGGGTGTATCTCCATACCTACAATATACATATCTGTAAGGTAATGAAACAGAGTGTACGTCTATTCTACCTAGTACTGCCTAGATTATATATTTTTAATATGTAACTTTATGATTATGTGCCAAGAAATCACACAGCAGTATTTTATTTAACTTTTAACACAATACAGTCTTTCCTAAAGGAGAAGGTTGTCAATTTCGGTGTATTGTTTTTTTGGTTCGTATTTTTGTGGATTGTTCATTCATCGTGGATAATAATATTATTCTTCATATTATCTCTCACTATTGAGAAAAGGGGTAATTCCGCCAATGACAAGTTACACCGGAGCCCAAATCAAGTGTCTTATTTTGTAAACAAATATGATCGTCTAATTACCTGTTGTGATGTAAAACTGAAGGAAACAGTTCCTCCATCATTGTGAAAATATAGTAATCCGATCTAATAATGTATAAATAACTATGTAATAATCACAGAACAGCTTAAAATGTTAGTAGGGGAGGGGTAGTTTTTGCTTACAAAATAATACACTTGATTTGGGCCCCGGTTTGTGTATGTAATACATAACTTGACACTGCCCAAATTACCTTTGGTAAGAGGAAAAGAGATTATGATTGGCAGTGCCTATGAAGACGAAAGAGTCGACATGCTGAATAACAAAGGCGATAAGGGACGGTATAACGCACCCCTACGCGGCGGTACTAAAAGTCTAGATTGCAGAGTAGTTGTGTGTAGGTTGTGTGCTGTCGATCGTACATACTTGCTACTGAAGTTATCCGCTGTAGTTAGTAGAGACAGGGTCGGGGATGCCAAGTGCGAACACAACTCGCCGGCGGCAAACTCCTTATTATTCATCGCAACACCGGCTAACTGATAATAAAACTTGCGAACGGTTAATTTAAACTCCAACATTTTATGGTGCTCGTACGAGCATTTTCCTAGGGTTAATAAAAAGTTTTTCTTTGCTGTTGTTAAGTGGTTGGCTGCTTTTGATCTTTGAGGCTGTAACAAAAATGTTGTTAATTAATGTTCACGCGGTTATTATCTTAATTCGAAACTTGTCTTCATGTGCTCATGTATACTTGAGGCATATGCATGGACACATGAAGACAAGTGGTGTTGGCAACATGGCATATAATATTTCCTGCATTCCTTTAACGTCAATCAATAATCCAAACCTCAACATGCTTCAAATCTAATACCGGCTAGATTGCAATGGTCATGTGTAGATTGATGTGCTGTCGACATTACTTTCAACTCAGCAAAATGACAGACTCATTTCATAAGCTCTCGGTTCGGTGTACACTGTAGCAGCTTTTGATTCATAACTGTCGCTGCCGTGGCACTTAGGCTTAATCATACGCTATTAGGGGGGATTTTGAATAAAAAGCGAGGGAAAAATTATGTTTTTGCGTGAAAAGAGAACGATTATGGCCGAAATGAACCTTTGTTCATTATGTAGAGAAGTAAATTACATTGGTAAGTTGGATTTGTAAGGAATTAATTACAATACTGGACAATAAATGATTTTGACTTTTTTGAAGAGTGTTTTAAAGTCACATTTTTTATTCGTAGCAAGATTGCATCCACTTGCAGGAAATTTGAGGTTCAATATGCTAGAACCGGGTAGTAATAATGCAAGCACAGAACCACAGATATACTAGAGGGCCACTTGCACGAATGTTCGCATATTTAACCCGGTGTTGACATATTGTTTGTTATTAATTTTGACATGAGATTATCGTTCATGCAAGACGTTTATGCGATATGACACTGGCAAGCATTCTCTCTTAGCACGTGGATCGAGAAAGTGATGCAAATGTAGTAGATCCTAGTGCCGTATCAATATAAATAATTAAACATGGTTAATTTCACAATAAAGTGGAAATTTAAGAATTCAATCATACAGTTCAATAGAATTAAAGTTACGTATATGAAAGAGCTCCACGATTTTAGAACGATAGATACTGCGTTAACCCGACATTAATAATAATATTTATGGCAGCAGTTCGGGGCATATGGTGGCGAGCATTTCAGTAGATAATAGGATTTTAATTGAGATGAAGCCCAACAGAATAGAAGGCCATTTGCGGACCTATAAATTTTTATTCATACCCATTATGGCCAGTTGACTGCGGGTACGTGTTGTAGAGATAATCGATATCGGTACATTAGGCACTCGAAAATGATTTCACATTTTACATGTACGACGAAAATAACAATACTGACAGTAATAACATGACTAAAAAGGAAAAATCGACTATTTTAAATATGCGATGATTACCCTCATTCTAATTCCTTATGAATTTATAGTGAACGCTTGATATTCTTATTTCCCGTGGTATGATATTCTTATAAACTAGTATTTCAAAATGGCTATGCTATAACATTTACCTGGCAAACTTTCCCATGTACATAGGTACATACATGTAGTAATGTGTTTGCAACATAACATCTCTTTTGTATCTGTCTTTTTGGTTCAAATGATTACTTTTTATTATACTGTCATATATTCTCTTTGCTGTCATTGTGTATCCTGATTTTCTAAATATTACATCGATTTTATTATTTTACGTTATTTTATTGGTTTATTATATGAGTTACCTCTGAACGCCCACACCAACCAGCTCTACTAGCTCACAACACCCAGCAGCGTATCAAACACATGTACGTACATAGAGAATGTTTTGCAAAGCGAAACACAAAAGTGGTCTGACTATTTTATATCCGCTATCAATTTGAGAGATATAAAATTGGAAGACCATAAAAGGAAAATGTGCAGTATTTCACCGGGCCCATTACCATGACACATTAACTGGTGGTGACCTCCCGAAATTAACGAGGCAGCATAGCACTCTGCCAACTGGTTCATGCATTCACTGTTCTGTTCACCCATATCTAATATCAGTGAATGAGCCAATAATTCTGGCAGCGGTGTGCGGAAAGAAAATGATGTGTTTGTACTCGTATGTACCTAATAACTGGTTTTCTGCGCATTCGAAAATAGGATGAATTTGTACTAGGACACGCACGTACGTACTCATAAGGAGGTCCGTGGTAGATTTTATTGTGATCACTTTAATGCACACACTGAATATTTACACGGTAACATAGAGAAGTAAAGACATTAAGTACAAAGAGCGTAACTTATCTGTATCAGAGATTTAAGACCTAAGGGGTATTTCCTATTTAGATATTAAATGTGGCTAATCAGTAAAATATTGATTGGATCTCTGCAGGTGGCTATGGATCAATATTTACGTGCACATACACAGTTATGTGAACTTTGCACATTAAAGACTTGGATCTGTGCTATTATCATTCTCAAAACAATGAAATGATATCAGGAAAATGGCGTGCGTGATGGGACAGTGCTATCGCATTAGTATAGCGGCATTTCTTCAGCATACCATCTCATGATATCATTTAATCGTTTTGTAAACGGTTAGGAGAGCTGATCATGTATCCTACGTATGCCAACAAAGAAAGCCTACAGTCCTACATCCTAGAGCATGTGGGCGAGATTTATTTCGTCCACATCTTGTACCCACTTAGCGCCTTTGTAGGATAATGTGGATGAAATCCGAGCGAATACATCCACGAGTATTTATCGCAGATAACTATATAAATGGGGTCCTCGTTTATTTACGATTTGACAATCCACTTTCTGATATTGCTCGAGTTTTTGATACTTTTATTTATGTAGTCTTGTGTGGAGCATTTTATTATTTTAAATGGCTCAGTCAGGACGTAAAATTTCAATCCTCAAATAGTGCACCTTACTGATATATTTCGATAGCCATGCGCCTAGATCTGTATTTGTCAAATGGATGTGTAGCATGTACTTGCAGATTTTGTTCTGATGTCAAGTAAACTTGGCAAGTTTACTATTTAATTCTACATTTTCTTCTAAATTCATTGTCTTTCATTCATGTATGACATTGGTTTTTTAATAGAATTTTGGTCGAATATGTCCTCCTCTGTCCCTACCGATCCACCAGCTTTATACTCGTATATGTTGCGTTCATTAGTCCTTTTTTGTCCAGTGGCTTTCCAATTTCTGCTTACTATATCTTATTTAAGATCACGCAATTCTTGATCAAGTGATAAGTATCTTCGATCTTCATCGTGTCATTCATTTACTTTATACTTACTTTATAAAATATAAAACTAGGCTACATCCCAAACTCCTTCGTCTCCAAAAGTAACAAGAGGACACTTGGATCGGAAATCTTAAGAAACCTTTCAATGATTTATGTCGACAATCCATCTTATTCGCAACTGAACCGCTCGGAAAATTGTTTTTATATCGTGAACAAGACCCTCTTAGAGATAAGTGAATCTGTAATATAAATAGTTACCTCTTGAATGAATCTGCTTAATTACTTGGCACCTAATTGAAAAAGCAATTACCCTATCTTTAGCATTCAGACACTATGATAACACTTTTTACCGCTTGGACCGCTAAAAGTGGGTAAAAGTGCTGCTATTCGGGGCAGGCGCCGCGGATAAATCCGAGACTGATCGTATCAGCGCAGGCAATTAAGATAAGCGCATTGTGCTGTCGCAGTAGCTCACTGTGTACGTTTAGCGGACATACGCCCGATTTATGCGCTCCGTGTAGGATTACGCCACGCCACACCTATGCTCTGCATCTCTATGCTACGCGTATGCGTTATAATGGCACTGCAAATAGTACACGGTACCAGTTAGTGCAAACGTTGTAGTCAACATGTATCACCATGTAAGTAATTTGTCGATTAAAGGATATTCAGAATGATTTTGGAATACTACACTGTAAATATGTCATATGCAAAAATAAAATATTATAGCACTGGCGGTATTTCAATAGTAAGTATGCAACGGTAGAACATAATCTCTTATGGCACTACTGTGTTAGCGTCACCCGGAAATACTACGAAGGATAAATGAATATATTTTTCTATAGGTAACCAACTATTTTAATATCATGAAAGTCCTTTTAAAGAAAAAATGAAGCCATCTCAGGGGAAATGCGAACTTCACGCATCGTTACGGGGTGTTTTTAATATGCTAATTGTGGCCATTCCAGAGTGCGCATGCTAAAAAATTTTTCGTCGCTAAACAAGGCATCCCTCTCACTATATGTGATGTAGCATATGATATATGTAATATGAATGACAGTTGCGTTTAGGTTCAGGTTGGACAGCCACGACATAATCACATTTAAATGTATAAGTTTGGATATATATATAGCACGAGACTTCTCATAGTAAAAAGACAAACAAAGTTATCGTAACGCTTGGCATACCGCTATGAGATATGAAAATAAAGAGAAGTCTCACAAAATGTAGTGTTAAGCAAATAAAAATAAGAACACGCATTTTCTTAAAACGGATAACGCCCACGCGTGCCTTCTACTATGGGTTGAACAGGGTTGAACGATATTAGCTCCCATTTCGTTCATATCTTGAAAAATACGCCTCCATTTTTCTTTCACTTACAAGGAAAGCAATAAATTAAAAAAACGACTCCCAGCCCTTTGTTAACAAATTATACATAGATGATCTTAGCGGGCATCCCTTTTACGCGCTTATACTCACTTCCCTAACTTTCAGGCATGAAAGGGAAGTCAGCAGGATAGTGATGAATGAACCGACTTTCTTATGGTAATATTAGTATGATAAATAACATATCCCTTCAGCACAAGAGTCTCTGTTTTTTGCTTCGTTTATTTTTCCATCAAAAGTTTCATACTCTGGTATAATTTTTTTACCCTCAATGCATTGCGAATTTGTGTATAAGATCTTAAGATGGGATCAAAAAGAGCCACTGTCAAACCCCTTGGAAACTATTTGTCATTGGCAATGTAAATCAAGAACTAGCAATATTAACCACATAACTAAAAAAAATATTATAATTAGAAAGCTTGAACATTATGTCATGCTTACTCCAAGATTGTTAACTGCATATCAATCTTGTCTGCCATACACTATCAAAATCGCCCAATCGGTAAGCGCCAAGGCTTGATCCAATTTTCAGACTATTACCTATTATATTGTAATATCCAGTCAATTGTATATGGATAGATTATAAAGCATCAAAAATAAGTAAGGCTGGTGTTGTATATTTCTAAACACTTATAATGAACGTCATCATCTTATTCAAGTAAATATAGAGGTGTTTTACTCAGAAGTCTGCTGAAACGGAATACAAGCACACTTTAAGTAATAAGCAAACTTTTCTCCAGTTTAGCACGAAACTCGACTCTATCAGTTGCAAATAGAGTTGGTAACAGTTGATATTTAAGTAAAGGGTAACAGTAGCAATTATCGTATGTAACGCGCGGTTTGAGAGAGCGTGTTGATGCATAGTTTGCACACGAGCCTCGGGTACGCTGCTCCAACAATGCAAAAAAAACTTATTAAAAGTTTATACGTAAACAAAATTCTACTCAAAGCACAGTTTTGTAAATATTCGGACTCAAAGCATTTTTCCGATGAAACTACACACACGCATTGTAGCCTAACGTTAAAACTAACAACCATGAAACTGTTACAATTATATTATGAACTTAGCCTAAAGTTATGTTAGCTTTGAGATTTATGTAAGTAGGTTTAGCAATTTCATTGCAAATTCTAATCTTTTGAAATGTATAAATAAGTAAAAAGAACTCGTACCCATCAACAAAGATATTATAAGTTATCTGATTTTGTATGATGAGAAAATCTTTGCAAATATACGAAATGTTAAATTAAAAAGGCTTATTTTAATGGACGGTTAGACAGCAACTCGTGATACCTGGCTAAAGAAGGCGATATCGCGCCTAAAGTTGGAATAATCTCGGCTACCGTAAGCCGAGTGCGATTTGTAAATCGGGCCTTTTAAATTCAGATCTCGAATCACGGGAATCGGTTCAATCTGCTTACAGAATGAACAAGTTGTCTTTTCAAGGCCGCGTGACTTGCAGCACGTAATCACTTACGTGTCGGAAGTTTCTCAGTTTCTCGGAACCGAAGTCGCTCGTGCTCTCGAGTCCAATCATAGTCCGGAGTTTGGTGGAACAACAACTAGGAACGACCTCACTTCATTCGTGCCTTCGCGAGTTGAGGAATAACTTAGGAATTCAATTTGCAGTCGGTGCAGCGGCGGTAACGCAGGGGCCGGTCCTGTTAGTACCAATGACTGTAACACAATATTAGACATGGTTGACATCAATTCCGCCGGTTAGATATGTTGAGAAAGATTCCGACTTATGCAAAAAGATAAACATGTGTTGAAAACAGATCGATATTTTTTATGCGAAAGACGGTTAGTTTTGAATATCCCGGTTATTCCCTAATACAGTATCAAAGGACATAGCTTGGCTTCAGCGCGGGTTATTAATAAAGTTATGCGTAATAATAAAGTTAATGTGCGTAGAATTAGAATTAGCTGGATATTTTCCACAATTGTTTTCTTTTAATTTCCACCAGCATCCAGCTAATTCTAATCCTTACAGTGTTAACAAAATATACAGTATGGTAAAGTGTAAGTATTTACTTACCTACTTTACTTACATCAATAAGGTTTTATAGGTAGGTGAAACAGAGAGCAAGTGCTTGTCTGTAATATTATCTACCAACTAGTAATATTCTGTTACTTTTATTTTATTTCAATCGTTGTTTTGAAAAGACAACTAGCAAACCTTTCATAAGTCCTATAAACGAGCATTCTTAACTCATTTATGAGGGTAATAAATAAACAAAGGATAATGGAAAACAAAGTGAGTGTTTAATGAAGTAGCGGTATTAAACTCGCACCGGAAAAAGCCAAATAAATATGGCAATTTATTTATCACTAACGAGTGACAAATAAATAAACCGTTACCGCTCCACGGTGTCAGGGGCTCACGAGGGACAAATTATTAAGATAACATTTTTCGGTCGCCAAATCACAATTCTCGTCATCAGCATATAAAAAATGTAAACAGACTACATTGTTTAATCTGAGAAAAGATTATTTTTCTTCTCTTGTATAAAAGATGTATATTTTCTCTTCTTCCCTCTTTTCTATCTCTACTACCACAGGAAGAAAGTAGCAGACGCCTTAATGTAAAATGTAACATTGTAGAATGGTGGAACGGATTGCATCAGAGAATTATATGTGGTTATGTATCAAGTAAACTGAGACAAATGTCAATAAAACAATATGTGATATCTACATTTTATACAAGAAAGTCAGTCGGATCTTTTTTCTGATGTAATAGTTTTTATGGATTTCGGAATTCCTTGAACCGGAGCAATACTAACAGGTAGTGACCAAAAAGACACATACCTACTTCTAAATAGGGCTCCAAATATTCGTGTGATTGGCGTGGACAGCGAGCGAACCAGGTGATAAATATGGATTTTGTTCACCGCCCATCCCACAAAGAACAATGCTCGTCACACTCCATTGTTTCACCGGAGAGTGATTATTGAAACATTCGATATTTTCATGGTACTTACCTACTGATAAGAATATATTTTTTTAATATTATTTTTGTTTGTTTTTCAAATGACTAAAAATAAAAACTAACTTACTAAACTTACAATATTAAACTAAAAATAAAAGTACTTACTAAAATATATCTAAAATAAAATAAAACTATATGTTCAAAATAGGTCGGTTGAACTATCCGAATGGCTTGCATTACAGATAGTTCAAACGATCTCCGTTGTTGATCGATTTGTTTGTTTGAAAATATTGTTATACAGGCCGAAACAAGGTTTGACATATGGATGTAATATGTAGGTAGGTACCTTAAAATATTGTATAGATAGAAGATTTTACTGAAAGCCAAACGGACGTCCTGATGTAGATGTTCTATGAGTTACATATTGATACCATTGTTGCTGTGATGTCGAGTATACTACTCTTATCGACCGACTGTACCATTGGAAGTAAAATGTATACCACATTAACATCTATAAACAAAAAGTTGCGATAAAATTTTGTAAAATATTATTTTAGAAGAAAATACTGTTAAAAGTTTTGCTATAACTTTGTATTCTCGAGTACTGGCAATTTGCAAAGTGATAAATGTAAGTGCTAAAAACATTGACGTAAAAAAATACGAATGTATTTATTTACTTGCAATAAACAATTTAAATTCTAAATGGACCATATTCTGCCGCAGTTATTGTTTATACTCTTCGCGGGGAATTAATTTCAATCAGTTTTGTAAAAGGACGGACAGTAATTATGAAAAGTTGATTCTACGACTTGTCCCTTGAGTAGGGTCGGCTCTACACTGTAATGACAGAGTCATAATAAGTTGTTACTCATTTAAATAGGTTGATGTGCTATTCATTTCAAAACTTTCACAGCAGTGCACTGAAATATATGAAGACGTATTTATATATTTAAGGAAAAATTTCAAGGGCAATCTATACTTCAACTTCTTAATTACCTATCAATATGACCAGGTGTTGTTCGGCCTGGACAATTCAGACTAGGTTTAGTCACTAAACCACACGAAAACAAGAAGAATTGTGTTGCGATAATAGTTGTGAAGGTGTAGTCAACTACCTCTCCAAAAACATAGTACTATACGCATACATAGGTGTATGTATTATATACTCGTATTAGGTATTAACAGTGAGAAGTCCACATGTAAAGGGGGGAGAAGCTTAGGCATTTAAATAACCTGGGTGTGGGAGTAATAACTAGAAACTCCTACAAAGCATGCCTTACCTATTACCGCAAACCGAGTGAAACGTAATCAATACACTCTCGGTAGCGTTTTAGAACTAAACTAAATTCAGCATTAGATTTAATCATTAATAGGAATTATATTTCATGCATTTCGAGATATTCGTATGTATACTACTCGTAGTTAGCGAACCAAACGTACCAAACAATAATAATCTTGTAAACAACTGGTCCAGAACAGCTCTATTAATCGGCCAATACATTTCAAAAAGTGTATATAACATTAATATACCTACAAGTGAGAGCGTTTCTTTGGTATCTAAGCATAAGTTATAGTGATCCTGATCCACTAATAGATCGTCGTTATTATAGTAAGAGTTCCATGATTGAAACATACAAGCTGTCAAAAGCCGAAATATTTCCGCATCGAGAGACTTTAGTTAGAAAAAAATAAAATTTCTTGAATGTAATCTTTATTTGGCAGCATAGGTACACCTAGGTAGACAGATATACTCGAGCAGTGGAGTCGGCTCGGCTATCAAACAAGACAGATGGCTGCTGATAGCCACGACGCGCGTCCTCCGGGCGACATTTTTCACTCTCCCGTCAAATTACCTCTAAGTTCGTTGTGCATAATTTATACAGCGAGAGGTAAAGCACACAAATGTTAAAGCTACGACTACATACAACAGATAGTTCCCTTGCAACTAACTCTGAGCGACAGGCGGGTGAGATGTCGCGACAAATGTGGGCGCGGAATTAAATATTCAACTTCTTCTTCCGGCTTGAAATACTGGATTAAACAAATGTATACAGAAGAAGATATTTTTCAGAAATGAACCAAAATTTAAAGTAGTCGCTTTAACATACAATGCCCTGTGTGTACAGTATAACAATGCGTTCAGGGTGCTGATGGGGCTGTCGCGATGCTGCAGCGCGTCAGGGATGTTTACGGAAGCCGGCGTAGACGGATTCCATGCCATCATACGCAAAAGAGTCGCGTCCCTGATGCGACGGGTTCGCGGCAGGCCTAACAGCATCCTGAAGGGCATTGCGGATACCATGGACAGTCCGATTCTGAGCCACTGGGTAAACTTACATGTCCCGGGGTCTCGGAATCGGACCTAAGTCGCATGTATGGCGCGTAATACACCTCATGTAAACACTAACATAGTTTTAAGTACTTACTAACACTTATATGGTCTTTGTGACTGCAATAAATCATTTGAATTGAATTGAATTGAATTTAACGGATTCATGTGGTTTCATATACGTATCTAATATGCAACTGCAATATAATACAACTGCGGGATCTACATGGGTCGATTAGCATCGCACGACTAGTCCAACAAAAATCGTGAGGCGAAAATCGACCCGTATAATTTTACCTAAATCGAACATAAAGTGCGGAGCGAAACATCAATACCTTCAGTTCATGAAAAACCGAATAACCCACTTATTATTATTTAAGGTGGTTCGTTCCCAAGACAAAAGGTCCAATAACAAATGGATGGTTTTCTTCAAACTTCCGCAAACGTTTACAAAGCGAAAATGTGTTTCCTTTTTTGTCAGTTGAAAAAGTGAAACAAACAAGGGAATAATGTGGGAAGTTGACTGGGAAGTGCCATAAATATTATTTTTCTTGCCAGTAATCGATATTGTCAGCGATTTGCCGCGTAACGCCGTGATGGATGTTGTGCTGACGTTGAAAACATCCCCTTGTTTTATCTTTTATTCCAAGTTTTTATCACCTTTTTTGTACTGAAGTGGAATATTCTGTTTGAGGGAGTTTATCACGTGTTTACAGAAATCACACAATAAACCTTAAGCGCTTTAAAATTATTTACAGATTTTATTGGTGCGAGTCTACGAATTTCGACTGAACGAATTCGTCGATTCTACGTGCAACCATCGACTCACCAATGCTCGAGTTTATGGCATTCGGTTATTATATTTTATGTATTATCTATAATATCTATGTCTGAAATAAAGGGTATTTATTTATTTTATTTATTTGTCCTAACGAATTTTCGAACCCAGTAAGTGAATCGTGATTTATATATCCGTTGTAACGAGAAGCTTCCTAATTCACGTGAAACATTTTGGGAGTAAAATATATATATTTGTCTTCTTTTGGTAACGTACAGTACAGTTCACACCTAAACTTGTAGAATTACAGCCCTGACTGCACAAGTTTTTCAAAGTTTGACGAAACGCGACTTACATGAACTGCGAATAGTCGAACCGCTTATAGGACGACATGCTTAGGTATTGGACAAACTGCTGTACTAAATCGATAATTCGTCCCTATAATATATATATTTTATTTTATCCCAAGAGGGCCAAGTTTTTTAGAATATTTTTAGTTAGGTAGATTTTTAGTTTAGTTTTTAATATATTTTAAGTAGTTTAGTTTTATTATATTTGTGTAAGATTTATTGAATAAAGTTCTATATATTTTATTACTTACCTACTTATCCTCTTTTCACATTTATACGAATACTTTTGCAAAAAGGAAAACCAAACATGAACAAGTAGCCTATCACATTAATTGATCGTGAACAACGAATACCATTGGGATATTCGGAAATTACTGTTGGTTTTGGTAAAATATTTTCGTATTATATTGTGACATAGTAACATTCATTATAGAAAGAATTATTAGGTGTTTTTATGTAATTTATTTCTTCAATGTGGTTTCATAATGTTAACGTAACAAAAAAGACCGTGTTTTCGTACGTAACAAATTGTAGAAAAATGCTAAACACTGGGTGAAAGCTGACCTTTTGTTAAGGTTGACGCGATTTTGACTGTACATACTGGTTGTGTAATTATCTTGCACAATCTATACTTACCTAGCACGTTGTATAGTTATTTACTTTCTATGGCTTGAAATCCTGTTGGTACACTATGTTGTGTACCGATGTTGGTTTCCATTGAACTTTGAAGTTTACTTAACATTGTAAAGCTTCACCTTGCTAACATTTTCGCGTAAGTAAGTAATACATTTCCGGGTAAAACATTTAACTTAGACAAACAACCTACGTTACGATAAATGACTGCTTGTAGTTGACACAAAATGTACTCGTATTCTTCTCGTAATCTACTCTATATTCTTCTTCTTTTACCGCTCTTTATAAAACTCCACGTATGTATTATATATGATTGATTATAATTACTTATAGGTAACTTAAGGACCGCAGCACAGTCATTATCCCTCAATCATCAGAAGATGAGAGAATTTAAGTAAGGCTGTTTGGCTAAGTTTCTTTGCCTGGAAACTAAAATATCAAACATATATCATCAAGATTCAAGATCTTAATAGTTCAAGGTTTCCTTTGTGGGGGAAATGCGGGCGCATGCTAGCGTACATAACCAATATAAACAGTATGCTCCTAAATAAATTGTTTTAATTTCCCTTGTGCAGGGTGGATTGAGTCAGCAATTTGCCAGGACACATCTCATTACGCCACTGTCTTGAGACAATACGACTTGATGCTAGTGATGTATTGAAGGAACATCGATGTTTTTCGAATTATTTACGATATCGATAGCTTTAAAAATATAATATTATAAGTATACTTATAATAATGTTTTGTACAAAAAAATAACTCCCTTTTTGATAGCAGTGGAAGGTTATTGTGGGCAAGGGGTGGTCAGCAAAAACGGTACTTAATAAAAATGTTTAGTTTTTACTTTTTGTACAAATCGAAAGTGCTAGACATATTATAACCAACACTTGTGATCAAGACTGACCCAGCATAATGACTAATGACTGACCGACTTTCTACCGATTTTAGAATTATGGTCCTACATATCCACTTCTCTCAAAAGTAAAATAAATGTATCACTGGCAGTAACGTTTTTAGTTAAATAAATGAAATAATTACAAGAAAGAAAGACATTTTATAGATTCATTGATGGACGTATAAATTTTTGATACACTTAAATACCTAGGTAGGTAAGTAAGATAAGCAGATTTGCGCCATCATTGCCTACATTCCTTTTCTATTACAAAGGCAACCATGTATAAGAATTGTAATTTTGTTAGGTAAGTACCTACTTTTCTTATATGAAATTTAATCGAATGCCTGAAGCTAAATTATTTCCACATCGATATTACCTGTATGTATAAGTAGTATTAATAAACAGGCATTCGTTAGGGCGACTACTCGAAATGAAATTATTTATTTATTTACCATACTCTATTTTACATTAGTAATCAGTGAGTCTTCTATCGATAATTGTGGAACATTTCTTGAAGCTGCCAGCACAAACGCACTTGACTGCAATTGCAGCAGTCGACAAATGTTGCTTTTCGTCAGCGCCAAATTAACATACCTACTGAGTTATAGATGATTAGTTTACATATTAATTACGTTTAGTTTCACGAAAAGCTAAGCTTCACTTCACTTTTTAAATTATGGCTTCTACCGTGGCTGGCACAGTAATTTTGCCAGTGTCGAGTACTTAGGTGATGACCAACGAATTGAGAAAATGCACGGTTAAACGAAACAAACCAAAAAAAAAAAAAAAGTTTAATCATCCAATAAAACAGATAGATGGCAGCACAGGCTTTACGCGGAAATTGCTTTATGATGAAAATAAAAGGAATAGAAAATAAATAAATAAATAGTTCGCAGAAAATGTAACTATATATAGAGATTGAGAAAACAAATAAAATAAAATATTACAATTTAATGTTGTTACTTTCAATAAATCTCGCCAGGATATTAACAATAAGGGAGGATGGGAAAGAAAGAAGGAATTTCATGTTTACAGGTCGAGGGATCTCTTTCGGAAGGGCGTTATACAAAGAGAGAGACACAAGAGGACAGTCAAAAAAAAGCTAAGCTTAATTGTATATTACAGTGAATGACTTCAGTAGCGATAATCGACTCTGTAACTTTCTCATTAATTTGCATTTTCCCACTGATACAATAAGTAGATAATATGGTAAGGGAAAAATGTTAATTTGTTTCTTACTCAATATTTGCGTATCCACTGGGTCCCAAGTAACACCACTTAATCACTCAGTTAGTAGGTAAGTAGATAAATTCGTCAATGTATACATTTTTTTTTAAATTACACGGAATGTTAATTAAATCCCAACCACTGCTACGAATTTTAATCCTGCTAAATGCATCGCTTATACGCCGTTCGCATATAAATTACAATTCCATTTCCATTATTTAACAGTTCCGACTATCGAGCCAAGCCCCTAAGTACATCCATTAGCACAGATGAATTCCCAGACGTTCCTACTTATACCTAAACTTAATTCACACAAGAAACCCAAACCGTACCTCTAGAGCTCTCTAAAGACCGGCTGCGAAAAAGAGCGCTTCGCCACTTGCACAATTTATGATGGTAGTTAGGCCAACACAGCGTTGTTACCGCAAACAGGTAACACCCACTATATACCGTTCACCCCGCCCCCTTCGCCCTAATGAAACAACGGCCACAGAGGGGTATTATAAACTTTATTCCCTAGGTCCTCGTTAAATGGTGGGTAAGCAGCCAAAGCAATATACCAGCAAGTTGCAGACGAGACACGACTGCCTGATGAACTTTAATTACTGTAGCTCAACCAACGCCGAGGCAATTGCCGATGTATTAGCATAATCGTTTTGTGGGTATATTGTGGTACTAATTGATGTGAAATTGACTTGCTCCGGGATGGTTTCTGATTGGATCATCATATTTACCTTTATGTGACTCTATATATTTTGTTTTTGACCATTATCCGGCTTATATTATTTACAGGGTCTAAGTAAACACTTCGGTATCTATCAATTACTTTAAACAAATAAATTCTTTTACTTTTGTTCAATCATTAAAGGCTCCTATTCCCAAAAATCAGTATAAAATACAATTAATCATCTCCAAGATAAAGCCTAAAAGACATAACACGACCTCCAGCAGTACCATAAATGTAATAAACAATACTTTGAAATGCACAATGGTATCACGAAATTGTGAAGAAATTGCGTCCGCACCAAAAAAGTCAAAAGCTAGATAAAAATTATTATATATAAACGGATATCACTCACTTATATTGTTAAAGTCGGCAATTAGACCGACAGTTTCGACCGATTTCGACGGTCTTTTTCAAGGTGAGCGCGCCACGCCCGCGTCGCCGTTGACGTTTCTTCGCGCACTGCGGGCACTGCGGATGAGCGCCCTCTGTGCGCGCTCCGAGATAACTTGTCCCGCCGACGACGACGGTGCGTTCGATGGCTGTAGCTGGATTCGTTGATCGATCTCACTTGTCGGGGAGTTACCGCCACTCACGTTAGGTCCCGTCACGCAGTATGTACTCACTGCGTCTAATTGCCGACTTTAACAATATAAGTGAGTGATATCCGTTTATATATAATAATTTGTAGTAATGGCTCACTAGATAAAAATATTAACGGCCAAGGTAGTTTGCCGCAGCAACCCTTGCCTTGCAGAGATTTATGGCGGATTATCCTGGAAGCATTGTGGTATTAAAATTCGTATTATATTTTATGACTTTCAACCTTATCTTTTTGTTTCGTTTCGGACACTCCGAACAACTTTATTGAAACCATAAATAAAATTTTAGAAGTTACAACGTGAAATTTTAGTGATTGTTTTCCCGTGGCAGAATGATTTGCCATCTGTAGTACTATTGATTTATCGAGTTAAACTTCAACTCAAAATCATAAGAGACGATAGTAACTCACTAGACGTAGGTACCTACCGAACAGCACGTGCCTCATAGTGCACCTCGTCCGCCGATCGCTCCGCGCTGTTGCCACGCTTCGATATCGCGGTGTTACTATTGATTCGCGATAGCTATCAAGTACAGTTTTTCACAATACTTACTGTCATTTCTTCATTTAACCAAAATATTTATTAATTAATCGGTAGTATTAAGCGGTAGTCTCGCTGCTGGAGAACAACGACTAAAATTTCATGTTGTATACTCACGACTTCTATAAATAGTGTACTGCTTCTATGTGCCTCACTCAACGCTATATGTTCTAACTAAAAACGAAGTGGAGTTTTCACATCACAAGCTGGTCAAATCGATAGCGATAGCTCTTTGCGCCTATAACCTAGAGCGAATTGTTTGTATCCGCGCTCAAATGAAGATTCCCTCCAATTTAAATATCTATGAATATTTATAGGAATAAAAACTCAAATCGATATACGAATAGGTAGATACGTCATCGCCAGGTGGATATAACCGTGCCGGGTTTTGATAGCACCGTGATGGATAGAGGCAAATACTCTGCCGCGCCGGGAAAAATGATGAACATCTCATTGTTCGCGGCGAAGCGAAAGCATTTTAAATTCAAATCAGAGAGAGGAGTTTTTAGACGCTACCTTGAGAATATTGCCTACCTCGGTACTTACGTATACCCCACTGAAATATTATCCTTCTAAAATACATGTGACCTTTGACCTACTTTCTCCTTTATAAATTAAAAACGATCTCTGAAAAAATAAAGTTGCTATTTTAAGGTTGAAAAAGCAACACACCTTTTGTTTCCCGGATATTTTTCCTTCCTTAAGAAGTTTCTTTTGGTAGGTAAGGTAAGTGTACATATAGCCGTCAATGTACGTATGCCCGTCAAGTCAACTTAAATTGCCTATATCTCACGAAAATGGTAGTTTATTTCGTTTTCTCTGCAATATTATGAAAATAAATACTGTTTTGCTGCTAATTAACTGGCAAAAATACAATAAAACATCAAATAACATAATATAATATCACTTTATAGTTTGTGTTCACGTTTTTGTCAAAAAGTTACGAAGTTCGATTACTAAACTGCTGTTTTTACTGACTACGGTTTTTTTTCAACGCTGGCTCATGTATTTACTTATTTGTAAGTGTTGATGTTTAAAATGAAACTTTATTAATATTAATATCATTCTGTAATTTGATTTTATGCCTATTTGTTTTAATTAATTAAATAATAACATTTTAAATTCGTTGACGGCTATTGGTTCAACCAAACAGCAAAATGTACCAGTACCCGTCATCTATATGATATATAGATAACTATAGAGATATTGCTTACTTTTCACACCAGTACCCGTAAAATAATATTTTTTAACTTCCCAAAACACAAAACATCCCTAAATGCACAAAAAACGTCCCAAACATTACGATGTGTTTTCTTATGGTTTAGGACGTTTTTGTGCATTTTATTATTCATTTGATAGACAGGCAGCACAATGCTGGTGTGTCTATATCACAGTGTTGGTAAGTTCAGTCTATGTCGTCTAATGTTCATATGATTCACTACACATATTGCTTATTTATATAATGTTTGATTTTAACCACATGTCGAGGCGATTTTTAAAAGAGTTCACTGATGGTGCAGATACTACATCATCAGACAGTTTGTTCCGTGCGTGGACAACTCTGTTACTTAAGAAGTGATGAGCGATTTTGGTATTGGCGATAGTGCGGTAGATTTTCATATGGTGTCCTCGCAATGGACGTATGTCTTTAGTCTCAAAGGAACGGTGGACATCTGGGAGGTTATATTTGTACGTGAGAATTTTATATGTCTCAATTAGATCACCTCTGAGTCGACGTTCTGCCAGGGTTTGAATACCTAGGATTTTAAGCCTTTTTTCATAGGACTTTTTGGGCAGTTTAATATATGGAATCTTTGTTGCCTTTCGTTGCACGCTCTCAAGTAGGTAGTAGGTAGATCGGATGTCCTTTATAAAATATGGGTTCCATATTTGAAATCCCTATTCCAGAAGAGGCCTAATGTATGTTTTGTAGATTTTGACAAGAACATCGGATGTAATATATTGAAAGGATCTCCTTATAACATACATAAATGAATTAGCCTTCTTGACAATGCCATTAATGTGTTCTCCCCATTTTAGATTTTTTGAAACCACAACTCTAAGGTCCTTTTGGGATTCCACAGTGTTTATATCAGTGTCATCAATGGTGTATACCACGCCAGGATTTCTACTACCTAGATGCAACACAGCAGATTTCGATATGTTCAGCTTGACTAGCCACTGCTTTGTCCATTCCTGGAGCTTGTTTAGATCGCTCTGTAGTTGTTCAGACACTAAGAGTGGGTTGCCAAAGAATTTCCCATCGTCAGCAAAAAATGCAGATTGTGAGTCTATCAGCGCAATGAGATCCGTGATGAAAATTCCAAAAAGTGTGGGGGCTAAAACAGATCCTTAGGGAACTCCACTCAGGACGTCCCTCTTCTGGGACAAGGAGTAACCGATCCTGGCCTGGAAGGTTCTTCCCAACAGGTAACTCTTTACCCAGTCTAAAGGCCGACCTCGAATGCCAAAATGCTCCAATTTTATAAGCAGGCGCTGATGCGGGACTTTGTCGAAAGCAAAATCAAAATCGAGGTAAATAACGTCAACCGGGTTGCCACGGTCCACGTCCATAGTCCATGGGTGCACACATGACAGTAAGCTCGTTATTGTGGATCCCTTCTCGACAAAGCCATTCTGCTGGATATAACATTTTCGCTGTTGTGGAAATTCTTCAGTTTATTGCATATTAGTCTCTCCATCACCTTACCCACAATACTTGTCAAGCTGATTGGCCTAAACTTGGCAGGGTTTGTTTTATCACCGGATTTGTACACAGGTGTAACTACAGCATGTTTCCTGTCAAGTGGGACATGTCCGACCTCAAAAGACACCCTCATAAGCTCAGTGAGAACAGGAACAAGTGTTTTGCTGCAGTTTTTTAGAATAATGCTGGGAATGTTGTGAGGCCCAGGAGCAGAGCCTGTGTCGAGTCCTTTTAAAACTTTCTCAACATCCTTGGGTGTAAAGTTTATGTCATAGATCGAGTGCTCCACACGGGCTAATGTAGTCACTTGTTAGCATATGGTCACATCTGGTTCACGACAATAGGCTTTCTGAAACTCCTGCGCGAAGATTTCCGCTATGTCGGTGGGGTCTGTAACTAGGTCGCCATTATGGTTCCTCATTGCAGGTGGAATGCTCACTTTGGATGACATGCACCTTCGCAGATGGGAATAGAAGGGTTTTTGTCCGTTATCCAGTAGTTTTGCTTCATACAGTCTTCTGCTCCTTCTGCTTTCTGCCACACAATGATTGCTGGCGGTTCTATAGCGCTGGTAGTCCTCATCATCCTTTGTGCCAATATAAACATCCCAAAGTATTCCCTTCTCAGATACAAGTTTCAATATATTGTCATTGATTCAGGGTTTATTACCTTCCTTCTTCTTCACTTTTTTAAGCGGAGCGTCTCTGTCTGTGTTTGTATCCACTATGGTTTTTAGCTGTCTCCAAAAACGCTCCACGTCAATAGTAGATTCCAAGATTTCGAGGTCCTTCTCCAGTTCCTCCATGTAGTTGTCAAAGTCAATGTAATGGTAATATCTTTTAAGTTTGGGCTGACTGTGGACTCTTTGTATCAGAAATTGGATGCTGAACTCTAGTACGCAATGATCAATCTTTCCTATAGGTGGTTTATAACATATTCCAGTGATTAAGTTTTCATCGTTTGTCATGATCAGATCGAGCAAGGAGTGTTGCCTGTGCGTAAACGTGTCGGCTGGGAGACCAATTGATGAAGATTACTGTTGAGAAACATGTTCTTAAACAGTTCCTCGGGTCCCTTGAGGTCCTGTTCGATGTCTTGAGGCCATAGGATGTCGGAGTAGTTGAAGTCACCAGCGATAACTATCACATTGTTCGCTGAAGCAGCGTAGCTAATAATTTAGAGTCACGTCGTTTCCATATATCTGGTTCCCTATCATCGGGTCGATAGACCCCAACAACAAGGAAATGGTGAGAGTCATATTGAATATCCAAAAACAAGGCTTCCGTAAGATCACATACAGTCATACTTCTTATGAGTTCTTGTAATAATGGGTTGACACGGTCTCTGACATATATGGCAACACCGCCACCACGCGTTTTGCCACCCTGCGACTTAGGTCGATGTTTCCGGTCTTGTCTAAATATAGTATAATCAGGTATGGCAAATGTGCTGTTTCTGTCCCTGCTGTTCAGCCAGCCCCCTTACCTTGAAGTCTTATAGCAGTATTACTTTCATAATACTTTGTTACTTCGTACAATGACGACCTTAATGAGCTTACTGTAAGGTCGTTATTATACGAAGTAACAAAGTATTATGGAAGTAATACTGCTATAAGACTTCAAGGTAAGGGGGCAGGTCTCCGTGACAATTATAATGGATGGCTTGTTGGTGTATAGATATAAAAGAAATAAGTCGAATTTTAATGACAGCGAGCATAAGTTGGTGTATAGGAAGGTAAGGTCAGTGTAGGGGTTGTTGGGGTCAAATAGTTTTTTTGTTTGATTATCTTCGGCACACCCTGACATACTTAATAGTGAGATCTAACTCACCACTCTCGGTACGTAGCTGGAGACGTTACTTCAGCTCCTTTAGCTCGTCCCGCTGCATCGGTGTATTGTCATCATACACTCTTACCTTCATGGCTCTATTCTTGTTTTTAAGGACCTTCACTGCATCATGCCGTGACTTGAGGATCACTTTCATGTGGCGCGGTTTACTGTTGTCTCGTTTACCAAGTCGCAACACTTTCACCAGTTTGTCAGAAGATATCTGTTCACTCGTAATCTCCACCAGGATCCTTCTGACAGTGGCCTCATCAGTGGGCCCTTGAATAGCTGTGTCACCCGTATCCATTACAGGGAGACCAACAAGGATCACGTTATTTGCTCTGCGATCACGCTCCGCCATCTCCTCCGATATATTGTTAGTGTCTAAGGACGTGGCCGGAGTAGCAGTAGAAACTGCATGAGTCACTGGTGCAGAAATCCGTCGTCCAATTCCTCACGTACACAATCATATGCTTGGATCAGTTTAGGCACTTGAAATAAGGCCTCGCGGCAAGGCGAACATAGAAATATGAGGGTGCGTTTGGATTTCAACCCCATGACACGAGCCTCGCTGCTTGTTAGGTTGCTGCAACTAAGACATACGTTCCGTTTACAACCATCGCACTGTATCAAATTTTCATCGCTATGATCATTATCGCACTTCATTTTGGAAACAAGTTTGCCACAAAAAGTCGTTAATTTTTCGTAAAAAAAAAAGTCAATTGGATTTTACACTATGTAATGTCGGAGTTTTTGCGAGATAACACTTGTCCACTATTACAATGCACAATTTCACTAAATAACGTGTTTTTGGCGTAATTTAGACACATAAACTAATTATTTAATTAATTTAATACAATACACAAATTCTAACACTGTTCACTTTTTGAGGTTAGAGAAAAAAAACATCTTTGGGATTTTTAAAACTTCTTTGGGTGCATTAGTAATTGTTAAATCTGCGAGTGCCTACACAATGATAAGGCTATAGATTTTTCCCAAAAGTATATTAAAATATAAAATAAAGAGAAAACCGAAAACAATTGTTGTAAACGTCCCTGACACAAATCAGCTTACTCTCTAAAGAAAATATATATACTCATATAAAAACCATGGAGATCGAACATCCTCCCGCCTTTTGATCAGGATTACTACCCCTCATAGAGGACGTGGAGGCCTGACTACCCTGCCGCTGCGGGTTACGCGATGAGCTACTTCTGCACACATGTCAGTTGAAACTTCTAACGGATAGACTCGCTGAATCGGTCTTACCAATTCCCCCTTGCTGGTCTTCAACCGGACTACTCTAACTCTATCATCGTTGCCTCGCACTAACTCTAACACTTTAGCTAGCGGCCAATACAGTCTTTTGTCAGTATCGTTACCTACCAAAACGATGTCCCCTATCTTAATTTGGCGTTTTCCTGCATCACTAAAACGCGGGGCTAGGAACCCTAGATATTCGCTCCTAAACCTTTGACGTAGAGCGCTAGCTAACTGTTGTACGTGTCGGTAACGCTTTCCTAAACTGAACTTGGAAACTTCAAGACTCGTACCTAAATCATCAGAGGCACTACTCCGCATATTGTCTCGTAAGAACATCAATGGCGTTAAAGGACTTGGTTCCGTCGGATCTTCACTCAAATACGTTATGGGCCTCGAGTTGACGACATATTCACACTCACACAAGACTGTCATCATTTCCTCATAACTAAGACACGACCCTTTTAACAATTTCCTTAAGAGATCTTTAACCACCCTAAATAGACGTTCGAAGAAACCTCCCCACCATGGGGCACTTGGAGGATTGAACTTCCACTCGACACGTAACAACTTACTCGCTGATGTAAAGTTCGTTCCATTATCACTATACATCACTCGCGGTCTACCCCTACGCGCTACAAAACGTCGATACGCCTGCATGAATACCTCAGTAGACAACGAAGACACTAGCTCTAGATGGACAGCTCTATATACCGCACAAGTGAACAAACAAATCCAAACTTTTTTGTTCTCCTTCAAATAGAGCGGCCCTGCGTAGTCGACTCCTACTACTTCGAAAACTCCTACAGTATCTACCCTATTCCTAGGTAACACCGGCGCCATCTCTTGTAACTTCTTAGCACTATATCTTTTACAAGTAACACACTTACTAACTACCCCTCGAATCGTTTTTCTACCTCTTAAGATCCAAAAATCCTCTCGTAACATATTCAATAATGTTTGAACTCCAGCGTGATGGTTTTGAATATGTTTAAAACTTATAAAACGAGAGACTAAAACGTGATTTGGATCTAAAACGATCGGGTAACGAAAAGAATACTCGTCAGTTTTATTCGCGATAGGAGTCTTTATCCGAATCAAACCCCTATCATCTTTGAATACCTGGAAAGAAGACAACTTGGCATCACTAACGCCCGAAAAACTATCATCCTGTACCATTTTCAATAAATTCAATTCTGCTTCATTGCGCTCCGCCTGCGTTAACTCACTCACTGTCACACGAGTAGACTCTTCTTTCCTACAGTTATTTACAAAACGATAAATCCACCCTACCATATCAACGATCCTTTGGTACTGCGAGAAGTACCTGGTGTACCAGAACTCGTCAGTTATCACCGCTCTAACTGTGAGACAAGCGTTAACAACAGCTCGACACTCTTCTTCAGCAACTAACTCGCAATCCGAACGTGATACTAAATCGACTTGAGGCCAACTATCTCGCCCTAATCTCAACCATTGTGGGCCTTCCCACCACCTACTCTGCACCAGATAGTTCGCGTCACAGCCCCGAGATGGTAAGTCAGCTGGGTTCATATCACCGGGTATGAAGTGCCATTGTTCCGGTTTAGACAGCTTACGAATTTCCTGTACCCGATTCCATACAAACACACCCCACTGACCGTTGTTCTTAATCCACGATATAACTGTAGTAGAATCACTCCAAAAATAAACGTCATGTTTACCTTCGCAATCCAATGCTTTGACAATTGAGTTAAGCAATCTCGTTCCAATAGTGGCGGCAAGCAGCTCCAGCCGCGGTATAGTGGTGCTCGCCGTCGGCACCACTCTCGACTTAGCCTGGACGAAACATACACTCGTACCCACTGTAGTTTCAACTCTGGCAAAAACAACCGCAGCATAAGCAGATTGACTCGCATCTACAAAAACATGAAAAGACAAGGATGAGTTCTCGTTGCCTAACCCGATAAACCACCTAGGTATCTATATCTTTCAATACATTGATCTGAGAATACCACCCTAGAAAAGCCGTTTGGTCGTCCTCTGAAACTTCATCATCCCAGTCGTTCTGCATAGACCATATTTTCCTCAATAATAACTTAGGGAATAACATAACAGGACAGACCAATCCTAAACTGTCAAAAACTTTGTGACTTGTAGACAAAATAAACCTTTTCGTAATCTTGACAGGTGTTTTTTCAAATGGTATCTCCTTCAACGACAATGTATCGTTCACCTTATTCCAGTTTAAACCTAAAACTGTTGTATCTGATGAGGAATCAAGTTCACCTGTATACTCCCAGCTGGTTAAGTCAAAGCTACCCTGTTTCATAACCTTAACAGCTTTATCACGGAAGTCAATAAGTTCCTCAATACTGTTCACACTTGTGATGCTATTATCTACATAAAAGGATTTCCTAAGCTGTTGGATAACCTCGTGTTCCGTATCAGTGCAAGGTTTTCCTAATTCCCGTTCTAAATGTAGAGAAATCGTCGCACCCAACAGAAAAGGACTGCACGTCAAACCGAATACCACTCGCGCATGGCGATACACTTGTAACTTACTGGGATTATCATTATCCCACCAGAGAAACCTCAAAACATCGCGATCTTTAGGACAAATGCTAATCTGTAAAAACGCTCTCCTAATATCAGAAACAACACCTATTCTCTTTTCTCTAAATTGCAAGAGTATGTTAGGAATGAGCTCTATAAGATTGGGACCAGTTTCCAAGCATTGATTAAGAGACGGTGAACCTTTTATGTGTGCAGAAGCGTCAAATACGGGCCTAATAGGCGTCGTCTTACTACTTGGCCGTACTACGTGTCTATGTGGGAGGTAGTGGAAACCCTGTTCATACTCACAATCGGAAACTTTTTCCACAATACCTTCACTTAGCCAGTCATCAAACAATCTGCCATAATCATCATAAAAGTTCTCATCCTTCAGTTTCCTCGTTACCTTTTCCAATCTTCTCGTAGCCAACTCTCTGTTGTTTGGTAAAGGGGGATGGTTCTCTTTCCATGGCAGCATTACCTCATATCTCCCCTCACCACTCACAATAGTAGTTTCCTCAAAAACACTGTTTTACTTGTTCCAGGTGCATATCTTTGCTTATCTTTTCCACAGGATCCATTATTCCGAGAGAATCTAATTTCCATAAGTCAGACACACTGGATTCCTTCACAAACAGCGAAACTACAAGCAACGTAGAGTCTTTGTCCCTCGCAGATGTATTACCGTTTTTCCCAACTACGGTCCATCCTAATTTTGTCTCAATGGCGGTCACGTTCTTATCTATAATCACAATATTCCCAGTTACCAATTCAGCCATCATATCTGCTCCGATGAGCAAACCTATAGGTTCCACGTCTCTGCCCGTATCTGTTAATCTCACGTTCTTTTCTTCCAATTTGGAGATCAACGAAATCTCTGTTATTGTTGATATGTCAGCACAAATGACATCTCTGTCAAACACGTTCCCTTGACAGCTATACGAACTCAACAAATTCTTCACAGAGATATTATACTTTCTATGTATCTCGGGGGCAGAGATTACACCTCCAAATAGACCATGCTGAATTCTATGTGTACTCTGTGGTCGGTACTGCATTTCCTTTGCAACATCTTTTCTTATGTACGAGTGCTGCGAACCTGAATCTATTATCGCACGCACGTTCTTAGTTTTTCCTCCATTGTTCAGTTGAACTCTCAAAGTCTGGAGGTAAACATCTTGATTGATGGAAATATTGCAGCTGCTCTTTTCAGTACCTTGATCTGACGAAGAACTCGCTTCTCTACACATTAACAACACATGTTTCTTGTCACACCAAGCGCACCTTTCCTTAAAGCGGCAAAACTTCGCACCATGTCCTGTTTTCAAACATTTGAAACAAGCTCTTTTCTCTTTTGCAGCGTTCGTTCTTTCTTCTAGGGACATCTTTCTAGCCTTTTGGCAGTTTGTGCTTTCATGTCGTTCGCTACAGAAAACACACTCTATGTCACCTACTTTTCCTGCTGCAAGACTTGAAGCCGTTGCTGTGTTCTCTCCACTGGCACACGCTTTCTTCCTATCAGTTTTGCTGTTCCGTTCCTTAAAGGCAAAACCTCGCATGGCCATGGTAATCCTTTCCTCACTGTTCACTTCTTCTTGTAGAAACTCTAACAATCTTATGAGCCGTTCCTTCGGTTTAGAGCCAACGTTGTTCCCATGTCGTTGCCAAGCTCTAAGAAGCTCCTCTGGAAGAGACGATTCTACAAGTGGATAGAGTAAAGGCGCGCAGGCTTCTTTTGTGATGTTCAGGGATTCGAGAGCTCTAAGGTGGGACTCTAACTGGTCATACAGAGACGCTACGTTCAACTTATCTTGAGTCGTCACCATATTTCCGATCACCAACTGCAATAACTCTCGTACGTAAACCTCTACTAACATTTCATTGTTACCGAATCTCCCTTTCAACGTTTCTATAGCCTTCGAATAATTGTCTCCAGTCGGTGGAAAACTATTGATAAGCTCACTTGCTCTCGTTCCATGTTCCATACTTTGAAGCAAATAGTGAAACTTATCCTCTTTGCTAAGTTCTTCATCCTCGTCTATTTTCTTAAACTGACTCCAGAATTTCAGCCAATTCCGTAGTTCGCCATCAAACTTATAAAGTTCGATTGTAGGAAGCTTGACCTTTCTACGTGTTCCGGAGCTGTGTGCTTTTATAGTAACACCACTCAAACGTGACGTACCTGAGTTCACTGATGGTGTGGGAGATACCTTATTTATCCGCAAAAAAACAATTTCAGCGAGTAAGAATTTGGCCTTATAATCTTCTGCTTTCTTCAACTCTTCGTCTAGCATACTTTCCTCGGCATTCGCCTCGAGGAGAAGGTCAAATATCTCCTTATCCAGTACTCCCAATTTATCTGCCTTTTCCACCAGCAACTTGTACGATACATGTGCTTCATCTATGTTGATGTCACTAGGCGAGGCTGTCGCCTCCTTCCAAGCATTTAAAGAACGTGTAAACGCTCTCCGCACCGAGGATCTTGATAACTTAGCAGTTTCCATCGTTGTAGGTTTCCCCATGCACCCGCAAGATGTAACTATTTCACGGTCGCCAGATGTTAAATCTGCGAGTGCCTATACAATGATAAGGCTATAGTTTTTCCCAAAAGTATATTAAAAATATAAAATAAAGAGAAACAGAAAACAATTGTTGTAAAGGTCCCTGACACAAATCAGCTTACTCTCTAAAGAAAATATATATACTCATATAAAAACCATGGAGATCGAACAGTAATTATAGGCATAATGACCTGAATTATATATACTGGCTGGAACAGCAACAATGAATATTTTGACTATTTTGGTTTATATATTTGAGAAATGTCGAAATGTCGAAAACATAAAGCTTGTCCAATCAGGAGTTCCATTTACACTATAACACTTTGATCAATCATATATATACGTCATACATTACCTACACAAAAACTATATACATATATGACGGCTATTGGGACATGGGTATGTCGGATATCTGTACAAGGACATGCCGGATACCGGGCAAAGGGGTATTATTTCATATAAGTCTAAAAATAACTTATTTAATCTTAAAATTAAATAAACATTATTTAATTAAATAAAATTTAAATAAATTGTTTATATCTTGGCACCATTTCATTCCCTGTGGGTCTTATACTACGGCCGTGGCTACAAAATCAAAAGTGAAAAGTTCAAAAAGTGACGGTTATTGGGACAGTTCCCTTACTTAATCGTTAAATTATGATATAGTTGGAAATTTGAGAAACTTAACGTTACTGTTAATTGAATTGGTACAAAGGACATGCAATCTTTAATCTCGCTGTGCCCTACGCCCCAAAATTCACCCTCTGCGCTTTCCTTAATTTTTTTGCATCAGAGTTCCCTGTCACTATGAAAAATTATGTACGCTGCACGAAAATCGTGACCGGCCTATTGCTTTCGTATAGACATATAACACTAAAATACAATTCCAGAGGTCACGTGTGATTATATAATAACAAAGTATATATATTTTATATAATATATGTACTTTTAAATAATAATAGGATGTTATATTGGACGTTTCCACAAGAACTAAGTAGGTAGATATAAAATTGCCGTGGATTATAAAAAGTAGTCTAATAATGGTAATATATGATAATCACAATAATACATTTTATAATATTTATCACACTAAAATAAATTGAATGGTACCTACGTAACTTTTCATGAAAAACAACACTCTATTTGAAATAAAGAGAACATTTCTATGAATGATTTTAATTTCCGTCGTTCCGGGGCTGTCATTATAATGGCCTAATAAATTATAAGATTTATAAGAGAGACCTTAATAGGTACATGGTAATTTTAGAATAAACTGGAATGTCGTTTAGTGTTTACAATTTTTTTGATACCTACCTATTTGTTATCGACTGTGACACAGTTATCGACTGTGATACAGTTATTGTATATGGCTATATGTTGAAAAGAAAGTACGTTTGTTAGAATATAATTTTTGCACTTTCTTCTGTATTCCTCTATTTCATACATTATACCTACACATTATTATCACATTTACATTCACTTATGTCTTTCTTTCATGTAGATTATGACATAAAGAGTAGGTTATGGTAAGCTTAATTTATTTAGTCATAATACTGAGATGGTAATAATAAAGAATAAACCAGAGCCAACCAGATAAAAGCTCGTCAAATAATCACTCGATTATATTTCGCTAACAATTTTAGTTCCTTAATTTATAGGCCGACAGACAAATGCTTATCTCAACTTTAATATTAGATTATCCTTATAACCGGGTTTGAGCTAATTTTTAGGCCGTCTGTCTGGCTCGGACCTAGGAATAGCACAGATCAATACGTACGACAAACCAAATATATTTAGCTCGAGCTTCGAACTGCACACAGGAATAAATTCGACTGCAACATTTGGCTCAGCGGATAAATCGTTTATTTTTCCAACAAAGCTTGTTGTTAGAAAATACGTCTACGACATTTTTAATCCTCCGCCTCCATACGTTGTCGTATAATTCTAAAGGATATACTTTACTTTCCCATTCTCATAATTTTGAAAATCCGAAAAGTGGGCGGTTCCATATCCTAATCCTCGCCAGTAAATTCGAATGGCTGAATGAAATATTCAGATTATCAGAATAAGAGTTTAGGTTGTATAACACAATGGACATTGTACCTATAGGTTTGTTCTACTGTAAATTCAATTATAAGGATAAGGACTGTGATATGAGTACCTAACGGTTTATACATAGGTAGGTACACAGATCGATTGCATAATTATTATCTGTGTCGAATTTACTATACTTACTTGTATTCAATGTGCCTACCTTGTTGTCTAGACAAAGATATGTTTAGACTTGGGTAGGGACCTATACATATTTGACCTTTCAGACACTCCTACAATTTTTATCTCCTGATTTTTTTTCAGGTGAGGTAAGTAATAGGTACGCGGAGGAGAAATTTATCGTGGAGGGTAAGTGCGGGGTGTGAGGACGAGGAACGTAACGAGTCTGCGACGTCGGCCCTGACGGCTGGCAATAATTCATCCGGTACTTGTCAACAATTCCTCCTGTTACCTGCACAGGCCCATTTTAACCTTAAAAAACTCATCGCGTCGTCTTTCGGTCGATTTGAAACATCCGTAAACAAGTTATTTAGGGTGATGGTTGGAGTGAGAGGGAGGTTTATTTATTTAGCGAGAATTTATCAGCGCTTAAACCTACAGGAATTTGTTGCTTGCCAAGAAGGATGCTGACCGAAAAGAAATATAAATCAAAACCGCAGATGAGAGCTGTTTCCGTGTTGCCTTTCGCTTCATAAATATATTTAAACTGCTCGGCTTTAGCTGGATGGGTATACGAAATCTTTCCTCCAGTTACTCTCTAATCATTAGGTATTGTGAAAGGTTCAGTTGTATGTCGAGGCGCTTTAAATAATACCTACCGCTTTTAAACCGCTTTTTCAATATCATCATTAGTTGGAGTAAATCGGTTGGCAATAATCTAGCTAGAGGATTAATGGCGGAAGGATGTTATAGGGACCATCAAGCTGAAGCCGAGTAGTTTTTATTTGTTTCAAAACAAATATAATGTTACGGTACCTATGTATCATGGTATAATTATAAGTTGTACCTATTCGACGTTGTTAGCGTTTTATTTGCATCCTTAACTTACCTTACTTGAACTTGAGTGGATTAACTATCAGTAAATGGACACCGCGCTATACAGCAGCCTCAATTATTGATCAACCTCTGTTATTGGACCAAACCATGGATTTTAGGCATTTTGCTAAGTAGCAAAATACCTAAGTAGGCATTTTACATTTTAGACATAGCACTCATGAGGGACAAATAGCACTGTCATCGTAACTGAGACAGCCCTAGTAATATCTCAACTATACCCTAGCTTATGATATCGAGACTACTCGTCCTCTATCGATAGCTAGCGGCGGAGTAGTCGGGTGTTTCGTCTCGGCAGGCTATTTTCCGGTACGTTGGCCCAACCATCACGCCGAGGGCTTTTCATGTAAAATGACACCGAACGCATTTGATGCGCTTCGCTTATTCTCAAATCGAATACGTGGTCTAGTGATAATTTGGATTGATATTACAATATTTATTAGACGTATGTGCCAATCTAAAATATTATTCCTTTATTTGCAGAAAGAGATAGGTACATTCGACTGCACAAACGTTTGATTATTTACACGGACATGCTACACGGCGATAATACAGTATATATTGCAATGTTTATGTGTAGGTTGATGTGTTGCTGTCAGTGGAAATAACTCTTCAATAAATTAGGTCTGTGGAAATCTTTATTAATTATGACGAAAGTGCTCAAGAGAATGTTCAAATTACTTTAATTTGCCGCTCTCCCTCACTTCCTTGCGATGCAATAATGAACACCTTCTCCAGTGACCAGAGGTAGTTTGTGTCTCTCCTGGCCGGTGGGTAGTTATATAAATAAAGCAATAAAGTCGGTTATGTCTCGACAGGCGCCGAGGCTGGCCGGATAATCAAATAAAACCGAGTACAAGCAACGGATTTACGATCAAGAGAGAGAATCTTCTTCCAGTCTGTAAGTAAATAAAACACATTATTGAGATCACGTGGAATTTTCCCGCATCGTCACGTACCTTTACTATAAGCGGATTATACTTACGGATAGATTTCAATAACTTAATAAAAAATATTGCCTTATAGGACTTGTAAATGCCAGAACGTGTGAGCTCATAGAGTTCTATGAATAATACTTTGTGAAGAACGGCGACGATATGATGATAATGATGCGAAATAGAGCGTTAGGTCTAAGCGCATTTGGTCCAATTGGCACAAAATTTAGTAACAGGAAATTAAAGAAGAAGCTCGAAGGAAGACGTCGTCTTTGTAGTGATGTCGCGTCGAAATTTCTGCGTGCGATACTTGCCTATATCAGCGGACTTTATTTGACCAAGAGTTTGGCACCTACAAAACGCACATCGTATCGCCGACGTTGTTGTTACCATATGTCGCTATATATTCGCCTTGTCGACGTCTATATTCGTGGGGCACATGAGCATGGTTCATATGACTCGAATGACAATGAAAGCTTTGTTTACAACCAGGGATGTTACAATTGAAACAAGGTGGGACATAGACAAACGCATAACTTAGTGAATTCATCTTGTAACTAATATTGGCCTGGATTCGCTACTTGTTTAATGTTACAAGACACGACGCCAGTTAATCCTCTCACGTATTCAAGTATGGAAGCACTGATATCTCTTTGATCTTTGTTGTGACAGCAATTTCAACCCTATCGAGTATATCCAATCAATATGGAGGAACACTTTGCATAGTTACCTCTTCATTCCACCTACGTTGTGGGCTGTCTGTGGTTGTGGGTAATATCAAAATACTTACAATGTGCAACTCTCCCGTTGTTCCCAATTGTTCCAGCCTCTCCTCAGGCATTGGAGTAGGTAAGGATATTCCCGCGTTTGATGTTTGCGACCACCGTTCCAAATTACATTGTGTTGTGTTTCACGATTTTGTATCAGTGGACTGTTTGATGCTTTCAATTCTTTTTTCGCCCTTATGCTTTACTTTTCTTATACATTTACATATTGTAGCTAATGCCTTACATAACATATTCCGCTTTCTATGAAAGTTCTTAAATCCAAATACACATACCTAAGTTTGAAGACAAGCAAAATTGATGTATTATTCATGAGAGGGACAGAGAATGAATGCACGAGTGGTCATTTTCGAGTAAATATCCCATTGCCACATCTGTTACAGTACCCTATGTAAATACTTGGAATAAATTCTTAGCGGTCCCTAGGCGTTGTCCGAAATCTTTAAATATTTCACTCAAAATATATTTACCTTCAAGACATATTTACATAAATTTTCTTGGAATATTACTAAAACACAGTCTCAATTGTACACATATCGATTGAATAATTACACAGTAGGAGTTGGCTATCACTTATTAATTTAACTGATGGTGCTTTGTCTTTAAAATATACAAAAATGGTCTCACAGAGAGACAAAAAGTAGAAACTTTAGACGTGTTATTTTTACACTAGACAGAGGTACAATTAGTATAATGAATTGTTTGACTTTAAACAATGCGGACAGAGTTATCCCTATCTGACTTTAATTAATTAACTTGGGGATGTCTTTAAAGTGCATGGTGGTTAACGTGGATACAATAAAAGAATAATAAATTATCTCAGAGTGTAAAAAGGATTAACATAACGTGATTTCAGAGAGCTGTGTAAAGTTCATTCCGGTCCCTCGACGATGCATTTGTTCCACTAGTTCAACTCACACTTTATCTTGCGTGGTTATGCGGTCTTTTTAATTTTTCACATTTTTAGCAGTGACATTTGTACACGACTTTTTGCAAACAATTCTATCTAATCAACAATCTACATACGAGGGATAATCGTTTATTCAAAGTGTATTTTCAATATATGCTGAGCATAGTCAAGCAATGGCTGTAGAAGACAGCAGATGTGATTTTACAGCTTTCATGTATCATCACGAGTTGTTCAAATGGGCATATGGAATATGATTCATTATTATAAAGGAGCTTCATGATAGTGAAGTTAGAGCTCAGAGAAATAAGGACTCATTATTTCTCTGAGAGTTAGAGTAATAACTACCAAAGACGGTGAACATGCTATATTAAGATGTTGCCATAAGTTATCATAAATTGTGATTATAAATAGTGAAAAATATATCAGGTCCAGAGTCTTATATTAGGTTAGGTTTCTTCTTACCAATCACTTCAAACCCATTGTTTGGGTATTAATAGCATCTTCAAAACATGCCTTTTTCTCCCGGTAGAAGACCGACACATCGATAGTATTTGTCTAGGTCACCCGTAGAGGGAGAATCTAGATTCTCTCTCTACGAGGTCACCGTTAGATGCCATCATCTTCAAACTCGGTATATGAGCATCCCTAGCATAGCACTCTCCATAGCTCGTTGGTCCACTAGATAGGTTATTAGTTCATAGAGCCCCTGTATGCATACGGGCGTGAATATTTGAAAGGAGCTCATGTCACAAGGACACCAGAGACTTAACCTAATTGCTACTTGAATAATCTAACACGGTTCAAACTGCAGTGGTAATCGGTGCGGAAACACTGTCTTGATTGGTTTGGTTTGATTCATCAAGTTTATAGTTTATATGTATTTTGCACAAATGGTTATTAAGAAATATCATGGCACAGGCATTGATCTCCTATAAACAACTAGATACACAAAGGTCTTACTAAAATAATTTAAAAAACGTCCAAATAAGGGTTCATTGTTAACGTCCAATAAAGCAAATGAGGGTCCATTCATCCGTTTGGACCTTCTTTGCGCTCGGACACATTTAGAAGGCAGACTGTGTATCTAATTGTTTATAGGAGATCAATGCGCACAGGCAATCCAAATCTAACGACATTAATTTTTCAAATGTATTCTTAGGTTACATACGTTATATGTAACCTAAGAATACCTATTACCTAATTATATAGCTCTAATAGATTTGTTTTATGGATAGAGTAGATGTACTTATCAGGAAATGATAAACTACTCATATAGTCCATTTTACATTGAATAGGAAAAGAAGAAGATTTATCAGTATAATGAGTACCTATACTTAATTCCAACTAACAATGCCTAGCCAATTAATTTGCTCACTAGAAGCACTTCACGAGTTCTGAAAAGAAAGAATTCGCCAAAGCTTTTAATAATTCAAAAAAGCGGATTGTTTTCTGCGGCCGAGGAAAGGATAAGACCGTTTTCACACTCCATGCTGCCAGGTGCCACGAATTAACATTTTATGGGGAATTAAAGCTGTTTGCTAAATTGCGAGCAAACAAGTAATATTCCTCTAGTATGTCGGTTGCACATAGCGTCAAACTATCCATCACTGTTTTAATTCATAGTGTCATCTGCCACTGTTCTTTTATTAAGCAATTCTTAATTACAGTAATTTAATTATTTTTTCCAATTTTCCATGTTTAATGTTGTTAGTGTGTATTTGATGTTTTATTTCACTGTTGCGTGAGAAATTAGTCTGGGCTTGAATCTGGACTATTCTGGACCTCCGTATTGGAAAGTCCAGTATTCTGAGATATGTGTTATGAGAATCCGGAATGACTGTAGTTACTCAAATCCCAGCTGTACCCTGGCTCTGTTGTATTTTGCCATATAGGTAGGTAGTAAACCGCCGCTATCACCGTTTCCTGGTCTATTGTCTACATACAAGATCTATCAGAGCCGAATGTAGATACCCAATAACAAGCACAATACCCTGAATATCGGCAAATCCGCTTCTGAAGATAATAGACACACCTCAGGGTTGAGACTACACGTTGTCGACTTTACAATGACGTTGAAATGGGTCAGCCGCGATACGAACAACTGAGCCGCACAGAAACTTCGGCTCCTGAACAGGGAAAGTCAATTCAAACTGAGAACTTTTTCCAAAGTGCTCAAGCGGCGCCGAGCAAACCTTTCCCATTGATTTTGAACTGGAACGTTTCGCGTCATTGTTTTTGTTGATCTCATTCATTCAGCTAAAAATACGCCAATGTTCGAGTTTGCTTTATGGAGCCTTCAGAAGTTAAGCCCCACTTGCGCCAAGAGATAACGGTAAGTGACTAAATCAATGAATCACAAAAACGCTATACGTTTTGTGATTTAACACTCGGATTATCTCTTGGCGAAGTTCTGCTACATATTTCTGTGTTATACCTATATTATAGTATCTGTTTCGATAAATATCTAGCATTTACCTCAAAGACCGCTCGTTTCGTGAACTGTAACACCGACCGTAACGAAAACCTAGGAAACCAATGAAGGCTGTTTCTGTAGGTTAATAAGAAGTTAGGTAAGAAGTTTTGCAACTGTTCAGCGGTATTGAACATAATTTAAATGGTTCCAAACGGACAGATTTCGTAGGTACCAATATTTATCGATGTTGATCCAGGCTGGCATAAACCAGGGACAGACATTTACGTAAAGAGAGTAATAGGTACCTACCCAGTTGCCTTCTGATCCATCCTCTCTAACAAGCAATCGTTAATAATCTTCTATCTTCGATACTCCGTCTTCTGGGTAACACAAAATCCTTCACGATATAGGATAAGAGGATCCTAGAGTAGCCAAAGTCTGAAACAAAAGATGTAATAAAGTTTTGTGAACCAAGACGTGCGCGGAAGGCAACGAGGCGAGCGATTTCCTTGCAGAACTAACAGCCCAGTAACAGTACCTACATAAAATATAAAAAGTGAATATACTACACTATATCTACCTATCTAAACATATAATAAGACTGTAAAAAAGTTGTATCTGTACATTGGATATTTTTTTGAAAAGAATAAATTGTAATGTGTTTTAGGATCGATACTGATGCCAAAACACTAATTTTTAGAATTTTTGTCTGTTTGTCTGTGACTTTGTGCAAGTATCACGCCATAACTACTGAAGGGATTTTGATGGGAGTTTCACTAGGAGATAGCCGAAATATCCGGACAGCTCATATGCTATAAGCCATGGCGGTATGTGATGTGGAAACAAGGATCCAGAGAGGAAGATCTGCCTCCTGATCTCCTCCATCCTCCTCCTCTACGCAAACGAAGTTGCGGGGTACAGCAAGTCTATGTATAAAATACTTAGTAACCTTGTGACAAGAAGCTTTCTCCATATGGAAAGTCACAGTGTTGAGACGTCTCAAAAGTTATAGATGAGTCACACTATGTATAGTCATGTCGTTAGCGAAGTTGGTAGAAAAATTTGTGGGTTATTGCCCGTGGTCCACCTCGGATGTTCAGCTTGGTGGGCCACGGGAATTTTTTCCCCCGCGTGGTACACCCAGGTGAACCACGAGAAATTATTTTTGCCCGTGGTCCATCACCCATGTGAACCACGGGAAGTTTTTCTTCCCGTGGTCCACCCAGGTGAATCACGGGTAATTTTTCTTCCCATGGTCCACCACTTGTTTTAAAGTTTATTACCTACTTATTTGCAAGTGTTGATATTTTAAATAAAACTTGATTAATATAGCAAAATAAATTCTGTAACTTTGTTCGTGAATGAAAATTCATTCAACCGAAAAGAATTTATGTTTGAGTTAAGAAAACCAAGGACACAATTCTAAATAAAGGATCTAAGAATTATGTTTCAATCTGTGTGGCATAAGTAGGCATATTCAGGCATAGGTGAGCCTTCTCTAGATAGCTTATTAGTCTCAACTCCGTTCGCCACTAATCGTAAACTAGTTGCGAAAGCTACGTGACTGCGACTGTGCTAAAGCCGACGTCCCTCGTACAATTATCCTTGTGTGGTCACAATGGCGCCTATCGGGAAACTTATTATTGGCAACACATCTATTATGTGAAAATGGCACTTGTTCCGTAATTGCCGGGCCTTCGCAATATTTCGCTTTCATTGTATTTGTGACACATTAGTGTTTCTATGTTTCGACGCTCGCGCTCGCTGTACAGCTTGTTTTTGTTTGTTTTGGGCATTCAAGGCTGTCGCTATCATAAAATCCTCGCTATTTTTGAACAAAAGCGGCTCAACTATACAACTACAATTGCGCATTTTAATAGGACAAGTTTATAACATATCTAATACATAAATAAAAAAAGGTATTTTCTTCCGCCATTCAAGTACATGTAACCCATACAATTAGTATTGGCGGTATGGCTGAACCTATTGACCAATCAAAATGCATACACGGTGCTGCAACCATTTCTTACATGCAGGGGTCGTTTCGAATCGACTAATAAAAATACGTGCTTAGTAGGTATCTAATAATACGTGCGGATAGATATTTAGGTGTGTGATGCCTGATGTATTATTATATTTTCACTCTCACGCGTATCTACCTATGTACTACCTACCTACAAGTATATGGATGCTACGTTACCATTCGACTACAACTGCGAAGCTCCCGAGAGATTGAAGATATTAACAGTAGATCCCTGCATCATCTAATTAATTACGTGCGCAGTGTTGCTTACTACTTTCATCCTTCATATAGGTACGGTTATTTATATTACTTATTTAACTGAATTGTGTGCTAGATATGATGCGCGTGTAACAAATATACAGCAAAATTGAGAGGCTCCTTCTTTTGGAAGTCGTTTAAAAAGGAAGACAAACCTCGTAAAGTATATAATTTGAAACCTGATATCAGCCTGACAGCTTAGCTAATACGTATAGGAGATATCTAATTTGAAACTTACAGATATTTTTACAGCTAACGAAAGTTTTAAAAATTGTTTATTTGTTTTCAGGTAATATTTCCACTCGAAGTGAACCCCAGCCAATAGGTTATCGAGTCTTATTTAGCTTCCTATTAAGCTTGCCTAAACGATGGTTTAAAAGGTGAATTTTGTACTGAAAATTATAATAGGTATTTTCTGAAATAGAGCACACGAGTCTGTAAAACCATAATCCAGCCTATTCCGAGGCTGAACATAGGACATTCATGGTAGTATCTATTAAAACCCGCATTTCGTGTCCCGTCCGTATGGCCTGAATAATGAATGCCGCGCGACCGGGTATATCGCTCCGTTTTTAATTTTCCAACAGCTTCTTGAATAAATAATAAATAACAAAACAAAAAAGTTCAACATTTTTGATGCCAGTAAAGCCATGACCTGACAAAATACCCGTGTTATCGTCACGTAAAGTCTATGTATTTAATATCCTTTGATAATATCATATTTAGTTTAACTCGTATGACAATCAGTAAAGAAGTCTATTGACTCGGTTTTGACAAAACGTTTCTAAACGAAATCAACGAAAGTTTCCAAATAATCTGCTGCCTTTCATCCAGATAATCTCACAGTACCTACTAAAATCATTATGTAATCTTACCTTCAGATAACAAGGTTATTGAGGAGCTAGGCTCGCTGATTACTATAAATGAAAACAATGGAAATATGATGAAAATTGAATATATTAACGTAAAAATAGACTATTTAATAGGGGGCCAGGCCAGCTGCGTCGATTTTTACTAGCCGTCAATGTCAGATTTTTGGCGAAAATTAGTACAAAAATTTCGTTCGCGCAGGCTTTGGCAAGACAGAAAAGGCCAGCCGGCTAGCCCCCCAGGGACGCAACTGACTGTCAATATTAAGCCAAGTCTCATGCGACGTGTTACCGTGTTACGAAACACGGTAACATGTTTCGGTTACCGATTTCACAAAGGAAAATTGTTACGCCACGCCCCTAAATCGGATGATACCGTGTTTCGTACACGGTAACACGAAAGGAATATATTTTTTTATTATTAAAAACTTAAAAATAAATCTAAAATTATAAATGGCTAGTCGCTAACAAAGGTAATCCAATCAAATTCAGTTTTCGATAATGAACACCCTTTCAAACGATCAATAGACGCAATTTCGTTACAATTTGTTAAATACAAATACAGTGAACAAACTTGCAAATAATATGTAATTAAGTATGTCTTGAAGATAAAGATACCTATTTTAAAACATTTGCAGAGAGAATGAAGGAATAATGAAGACGCCCACCCCGACAGGAAGCCATTCCTCCGTCGCACGTCGTTCCGGTGCGACGATATCCGGTGCAGCTCAATTTCCTGGACCGTGGAAAAATTCCTGCCCAGTTTTTTTTTATTTACCAGCCCAATTCCTTCGTTTCGTGTCGTTTTTATCTGTGACTGTTTATCGCACGGAAGTGACGTGACTTTCGAAAAGTCACACAAAAAAGAGATCTTTAGAAGACCTTTAGGAATCCCTTTGTGAAAATTGGTATGTCGGGACGTCATATCGATCCTCTTTCCCACCTTAAAGTGTGGAAGAAGAAAAAACTTACACCGGAACAAGTACCTCAAAACATCCGCCATTTATTTTTTGACTATTTATTTTTAATTTTCCGTGATGTCTACTTGATTATTTTAAACAACATCTACATTTAAATATTAAGGTCCTCGCTAGAATGAATTGCACCGAGGAGAGATGCCCGCTTAACCCTGGGTTAAATAAGAAACAATGTTTGCCGTTTCATTAAGCGTCTAACACTAGGGTTCAAAAATGATTTTACTTTGCCTCCACAATCATAGAAAAATCGTAGAACAAATATGTTGTTCAGTTACCATTACTGAGTAACCTCTACTCCATCCATTCGGCTTCCTAATAACCTTGCCTTATAAGTACTTATTATTATATATTATTATAGATAATAATCCAGCCAGCCAGTGTCAAACGTAATTAAATAATATCTTCAGTGACTTGACGACAGAGTTGCCAGTGATACTCACCAAAGAGTACAATAAGGTATCCATAAACTAACATCTCCCTCTTGCCAGTGATTGTCAACTCAATGGTGTGACAGTCGAAGTCATTACTCTGTGGTCAATGGTCATTCATTATCTTAAAATCTCGTCTTGTTTTATTTAGACTGTTTACTATTATAATATCTACAGCTTTTGGTCTTCATCATGCCTTGGGGGTGGGAATGCAGATCGAAGCTTATAAAGCAGAACCCACTGAAGCCTACAGATCGCAGTAAACCCGTCGCAGGAGAGTACGTACTCCCTGGCCCCAACTGCTATGAAGCTCCACAGTTATTCTGTAAGATATGCAAATAATCTCTATTATGTGGATATGGAAAACATTGAGTCACATTGTAATGGAGAAAACTGCATGACCGATACTTTTGCTAAATTTTATGTGAATAGATGCGCTCACGTCACTTCACTTTTTAAAATATGGCTTCTACCGTGGCTGGCACGGTTCAGTCATGCTACTAATCTGACGGACCACACTAAGTGTCGCCGCACACGGGCCACACGCGACAGCCACAAACGCCGCCACGAGAAGCTAGAAGCTTGTAGCGTGTGGCCGCCACCGGCGACAACCGTGTGCGGCGAGTCCATATAAAATGTATGAAAATTACAGGAAATATGCCAGTGGCGGCGTTTTGTGGCCGGTGGCCGGTGGCCCATGTGCGGGAGCACTAAACCACACCGCAGCAGCAACGAATAAGAATATATGATTAACTTAATTTAGTAATAACCACAAATACTTTAAAACAGAGGGGCCTTAGCCTCAGCCAATTCCAGTAAAAAGTCTTTGGCCTTTTGATAATTTACTTCCCGTTACAAAGAGCTTTCGTTGACAAATTGAAATACAAGTTGGCGGTTTTGTCCGCAAGAAGGCGAACTCATCAACATCATCTACTTATAAAGATGGAAATCTGGTTAAATACCTCCAGCTACATTTTCAGTGGTTTCCCCTGGGAACCCGCAATATTTCGTGATACAGTCGACAGCACATGAATATAAATAAAACCATTGCTATCTAGGACGTATTATTATCGCGTAGAGTATCTATGTGTTACATTTAATATGTTATCGACTGTTCAAAGTAGTGAACGACACAAACCTCTATACATGTAGGTGATCGTATAATTTTGTTTAGATATGGCATGCTGTTTGAAAGTGATAGAGTAACAAACTTCCAAACTTTCCCCTTTTATAATGGTTGCTCGTAGCCCAGAACCAATTACGTATGTTCAGAAAACTATAGGAGCTTTAGACTGCTGATAGGTGCCCACTGCCCAGTGATATTATTTTATCATGAAATCGACTTATCATGCTTTTTGTGACACGGAGAGCCTCTCCGTGTCATTCGATTTCGGTTGCTATCATTCAATAGCAATCGTAAGGCTATTGCCATCCTGCACATGCAGACTATAGGGTTGTCCTCTAACTAAGACGATATTTATAATGTGAACTGTATAAATTTCAGGTGGAGTAGGGTATTCAAAGATAAAACGTGCACCGGCGTACACGTTCGGACATCGGACGCCAGTATCTTTCGGCAAGGCTTTGCTCACGCGTCGCGCTGCGATGCTCAACGTGCAAGGCTTATCGAAAAGAGGTATCGGGTAACTCTTCCTCAATAATTCACAATTTAAAATACCTTTAGAATGAATAGTGAGTTATACTTGAATACAGTCATACATAAACATCCCTACGGGCAGCCTACGCCAGTTTCCCATAGGGGGTAGACAGGCAGTGACAATGGACTTCCTACTGTAATAACTCTATGTATTACAAAACCAACCGACTGTCTTGATACACAAGCAAATCACATTAGAATCGTAAAGAATCCTAATACAATCACAAGGGATAATTGTCGTTAGTATTGGACCCATTTCATATGATATTGTATGAAATAAGAAGTAACTACTTATGACTATCTGTGTAAAATGCAAGTATTTTGTATGCCTGCTCCAACTTCTTTACCCTTTTAACCATATAACAATATAAAAGGGTGAATCACGAAATTGATGTGGGACCAATGGCACCCGTAGAATCGGAAACTCCATGACAGAACAATTTGAGTCGGGTTTACGTGAAATCAATGTTTGGTGTCACAATAGTGTTTTCACAGGTTGTCATATAAGTAAATACAGTAAATGCTTATATAATACAGTGCCATCATTGTCAATAGAGAGATTTAGAAACACGTAACGTAAAACGCATATGGAGTGTCCACATCGCTCAAAATCATTTCTGAATCTCGCCTTAGGTAATGTGTTCCTATTGATTGTACACACGAAGACAGATAAAAGTACACAGAGGGCCTCAATAAGGTTGAGATTTTCTCAAAAACTACTGGATCGAATTTAATAATTCTTTGACAGTTACATAGTTTTAACTGTTATCTAACACGGAAAATTCTTGCAATACGACGAGTATTTTTTGAGATAATCTCAATCTTAAAAACTCTCCTGTACCCTTTTCTCTGTGTTAGACCGTACATATCCAATAGTGCCTATTTTATGTGATCAGGTAATTATAAGATAACCCATGGCGTGGTTACGCCGCATATCGAGCCACTATCCGACAAGATGAAAGTGCCTGGCCCCGGGACGTACGCACCCCGTAACGAGGTCCGGGTCAAACGTCCACCGACCTACACCATGGCACGCCCCGCAAAGCCACCTTTTCAGCCGTTTGATGTGTGGACCCCATCACCAAATATGTACTGGCCTTCGATATCTTGCAAGTAAGTGAAAACCCTTGTTAATTCAATTAATTATGGGTGGTCTACAATTTAATGACACTATTAAGTCCCTTCCTGGGCGTCGATGTCACACTCTCTTACTTGTTGAAATTTTATCAATGTAATTTAATGTCACTCTTACACTATATCTAAATCGTTTAATAGTGACCATTACAGGTTTATTTAGGTTTAGATTTAGCGGCTCCGACAGAATCGCATGTATTGGTTGGTTTGGACAGTAAAGTTATGATGCTGAAAGGTTCTTGCCACTTTTACCGTTTCCTTTAAAAACAACGACGTGCAAAAATATAAACTGTATTCATTTTCAATAAACTTCTAAAGATCGAGATCTTTTTAGAAGACTCATATTAATAATGATTATCCTAACTCTTTATATTAATTTAAGGAAGCCCCCAGCCTACACTATTGGCAATACGGCAAGGGAATTGAGACGTCAACAATTGCCAGACCCCGGAGCACACGATCCCAAGTTCGATTATGTACTGACAAGCAGCCCTACATTTTCTCTTGGTTATCCGTTCAGACCTCAGAAACTACAGACCAGTATGACGCCTGCTCCTAACACCTACTGTGAGAAAAAGGTAATTAAAATACCAATTGTCGTATTTTTACTCCCTAACTCAATACCTCGCTTGCTTAGCATATCTGTAACGTAGTTTAAAAACAAAATAATTTTACAGTTTATGTTCCCCAAACGGACTCTACCCGCTCCTTCGTTTGGCATCAAACATACTCCCTACCTTGGTACTCAAGGAGAGTACTTGAAATCATCAAAGCTAGATCTGGTAGCGGAAAAATGAGTAAGTAATTCTTAAAAAAATATATTTTTATTAGTATTAGTTTCGCTGTATTTGAATACACTTTGATTGATATGCTTGTGTTTGTATAGGTAGGTCATTTATTAAATAGTAATTATGAAAGTCTAGGTTCCAATTTCATTCCTCATAAATTGGATATAGAAAGATAAATAACGGATTTGCAAGTAAAATATAAAATCAAAGACAATGGAAATCAAAGTGACTTTAGGCAAAATAGGCAACTAGGCAAGTTCTGTTTGTCAATATAACTTAAATTAAGACGAAGAAACTTGAGTCAGTAACTAGTTACGAAAAGATGACGATGTAAAGTATAATTTAATGGCAGAAGCTGAACTTTAGTTAGAGCGACCACGGCAGACCATACAGGCGCGGCATTAAAACACGATCAAAGTTATTTTACGGAGTTTTATGCAAACTCTGCAGGCTCGCTGATTTGTATGCGAGAGCGGTGTTTTACTGGCCACAGTGACGTCAACACCCGGGCACTGCCGAGCCACTTTAAACTTTCGTTAAACTTGGTTAAACCCATTTTTTATGGGTAGGTACATTTTTATGGAGCAACAAAGGAATGTGAAAAGATTTAAAAGCTATTAAAGATTTTTCTCCAAGAACTCCAATGCTACTCCCATTTCGTTGCAAACAAAACTTGTACCAAAGCTAAACTAAAGCTATTTTGTTGCAAAAGTTGTAATAGCTTCTAGTGTTGTATTCTCATACACTCGTATTATCCCCAACTAGAGCTATCGCCTACGTTTTCGTCTCTCAAACGAAATTCTGTTTGATGGTAAAGTCTCAAAGTGAAAGCAATTGTCTCATCACAGATCAATTAAAGAATTTGTTTCGTGGGCTCAATACGCCAATCTCAAACCTGAAGCAAACGTAATAAGCAATATACATTCCGACGTAACAAGTAAAGCTAGGTCCGTTTAAAATCAAGACTGGCTAACAGACATAGGTAAGTCCCAACGACAAACAGTGGAGCACAAACGTTGCAAGTTAAACACATCTCCGTGACTGGAAATGGCCTCGACTCGGGCTTCGACTGTTGGTTTACGATGATTAGGTTTGCGTTGCTCAAGTGATCACTCCTGTTCATCCCTGTTTGATGAACAAATCAAACATCCAGACTTTGGAAACTGAATATATTTATGGCTTTCCTACAATCTCGGGAATAATCGAGGTTACCGTCGCTTCATCTTGAGCTTTAGGTGGAATACAATAACACACACTGAAAATTGAAAATTTTGAAATATCAAAGCATAAGATAGGATTCAACCAGCTACGCCAACGCATCGAACAAGTATTATAGCTTTACTTTTCAGATTTTTCTATAATAGGTAAATAATTAAACAGAGTATCGTTTGACGTGTAAAACCGTTCCATTTAGGAAGCACTTGACTTCTATTCGATTTTTTTGCCTGGTTCTAATTCTGTCTAATACCCGAAACCCGACCGACCCAATCCTTAACCATGTTAGCGAAAGTTAACTATCATAAATTGGCCGTCAAACCTGACACGCTGGGGGCCGCTGCGTAAATGGCGTTAAATTAATCTGCCGTCGCCGCGGTGGAGTGTATAATCACCCTTGCCGTGTCCTCTGCCACTCTCATCAATTCATCAACGCCTTACTCCTTTACTAGTTAGAAGTTCTTGTGAGATTTAAAAATAAAGATTGAGATTTAAAAATTGAATTTGAGATCCGTACCTAGGAAAATCACTGTATGATGGTTGTAGAGATTCCAGATTGCGTACGCTAATATTACACACATGTGCACATATTGGCGCATGACATTGTGGAGATCTTTTAAATTGACTCTTGAATGAGCTTCGACTCTGCTGTAGCATAAATTGACCCTTGCGCGATGTAGCATATAAACGACAGTGACCGTTGCGTTCAGTTTTAGGAATCTTAGTGGGTGTTACAGAATTACCTACATTATCTATACATACAGCCCCGTAGATAAAATATAATAAATCTGAACAGTAATGTTTTTAATTTAGCAATTTATCGACGCAATTTTCACGCCGGCCAAGGACAGAGTTCTCTAATAGGCTAGCGTGAAAAAAAATGCAGTTTTATTAAGTGATCATTGAACGCACTAAACTCGAATTTTTTTTCATAAAATAATGAGTTTAACCCGTTTACCTCGTAGTTTTAATTTTAAAATATTGGTTTGTTTTCGTTCTCTCACATTTTTAGTGTGATAATGATAACATTTTTAGTGTGAAAATGTTGTCATTATCAAAGTAGGAACAAAATAGAGACCAACGCAGTACCTACACAATCTTCAATTTCATTAATGAAAAGGGAGGTTTTTTTATTTGAGTTATTGTTCTATTAATTTACATAATAATTAATCTCCATCGACATTTTAACGACAACGGCTTTGATCACAAAGGATTGGCCGACAGTAAAGGGGTCATTTAAGCTTTGTTGGACTGAAAGAGGTTTCGATCTCTTTGTTTAGTTTTAAAATATTATCACTGAGACCTCAGTAGAATATCGAGTCGAAACATATTTAATAATAATAAGCCGATGACGTCACAACGTCATGTTGAATCGACATAGAAACAAAAAGAGATAATATATTAATTAATTAAATATATCCAATTAATGAGATGAAATTAATTTATTTGCATAATATTTTGGTAGTTATATAGGATGTTAGAGAGAGACAGTTGGATCCATCAATTAAGAAGTTATAGACCTCGAAACCTCAAAATTCAATTCACATGTTGGTATCTATACTTACAATACAACATATTTTAAATCGCAATAACAACTTATATTGAGTGGCACCTCTCCGTTTGTCTTAATAGAGCTTGTAATGAATCGATAACCAAACCTAAGAATGCCAAACCTATTCGTTTTAATTAGTACTTTCAAGATAGGAAGAAAAAACTATAGCTTCAGAGAACTTTAATAAAAGGTGAACTGAATGAATCGTCCAGTAAATGCCGGGGCAAGAGTCAGGCCGGAATAGATTGCCTCACCACCGGTGTCGAAGGCCCGTAAATTTGCGCCGATATCGTTTCGCCCCAAATTATATCTTCACTGCTCCACTGGTCATCCAGACCTACTGTTTTAAATATGCACCCAGTAGAAAAGGCTCTTCTGAAAATTGAAATCCATTCAACTTATCACCCTTTAGTAGTCAACCTAAGCCTTTTCTAACTAATGGGAGTATCTTCATTATCAGTTTTTCTACTGAATATTCAGGGCCTCCACTTTTTTGGGTCAAGGTTAGGTAGTCCTTCAAATGTTATGTCATGTATGTATGTATGTATGTGTGCTATGTCAAATATTAACCAAATAGATAAACAATTCTTGATACGCTTAAATCAGGTTGAACAAAATATTTTGATAAGTAAATAGAGTGGGTGGACAGATAATTATAACTTATTATAATTTTAGCGTCAATATTATGGTAATATAATGAGTAAAATAGGTACGGATAACAGCAGATCAATGGTAACACTTGCAGTACGAATTTAACTCTTGTGACGCAGTTAATAAAAACGATCCAAAGTCCAAAGTGTTGACTTGATCTGCTGTTAGCTGTACTATCCTATTGTATTTTAGCGTGGGTTGTTCAAAATTAAATCATCGTTTCAGGTGCCAGAAGCATTACTTACTTTAATTACTTCTTAGTTCTATGGTTTCAGTTTTCAGGAGCGAAAATTACGTTGACCTTTTCATTAGAAGGTTAATTCAACATTATCAATGGGTTTCTTTACAGCGTCGATCTAAATATAGATCACTAAAATAGCTACATAGAAGCTATACTTACCTAGTAACAATTAAAAAACTGAAGATAGTGGTTTAGAATATGTATAAGACAAAATGAACCATGGTGATGGAATCATGAAGAGTCAACAATTATTTTATCTGCAGTAGACATAACTATTTTCAATTATATATAAAAGTTCCGCGGTTTCTTACCAAGTAAGGCAAAGGCACGCGTATTTATCTATACCGCCCTTAATAATGGGATGTGTAGAAATAAACATTACCGTCGCAAGCTTCACGTTTTATGTCCTTTGGTATTTTATTTGTTTGAAACAAACCACTGGTGGTTAATTCTAAAAAAAACACTGGTATTTAAATATGTTTACATAACACAAGGAAATGCAATGTAAGTAGGTAGGTACATAATTTATACAATGAGCACTGTTTCCTAAACTAGTAGGTTCAATCTTGGTATATCATGTAGAGATCGCCCAATACTTCTCCTGCTAATATAATATTTCACTTACTTATTACACTCGTACCTATACTTACTAAATAGCAGGATCTATGTATCAATTTACATGCTTATACATAATGAATGATATCAAACAAACAAATCGACTGATCGATTATGCACACTATTCTGTTCATTTCGATTTCCGTTGACATTTCCGATAGCGTGAGGTACGATGGAGGTAGGTAACCTTTTCATGTTACAGGAAATTGAATGTTGATGAAACGTATTTCACGTTACGTAACTTAAAGTTTCCGCATTTCGTTTTATTTTAGGTTCACTTGAAGGCGATGGAAAAAGACATATTGCCGGCTTATTAATATAATGTAAGCAATATTATTTTCGAGCAGCGAGCGCAATCGTAGTGTAATGCTATTTGTCAAGCGTTCATAGGCTTATCCTGTGCGGGAGAGCTCAACAACCTATTTGCATTTCTCATTTTCACCCCTCTTCTTGTTCTCCCTCGAGAACAATTTTCACTTTACACCGCACGAGGATGGCTTTATGTTGCACGTATCCCGTGACTAAACCAATTTCTGTAGAATAAGCTTTGATATCTCTATATGTGATTTAAAAGTATTCCCCATACCTACATGACAAACAATACAAGTAGATGATAATATGAAGGAATATGTCAGTAAGATATGACTTTGTTTAGGTATTACGCCATTCAATCAGCATTAAGTTGAGCATTATATGAGTACTGGTATTTTATTATAAATAAACACACGAAAATCCCCCACATAACATAAAATATTATTATCTATAAGTAAGGCAGATTTATTTATTGAGAAACATCGGCTTCAACCAAAAATCCGAGTTTATATTATGTATACATGTATACCTACATAGTCTGAGTTTATATTATACATTATGATAATTTGAAGCAATGGCTCACAATTAGTAATAATTCTAAAATTGAGAAATTATATCTTAAGAATTAGTCATTCAAACTTTGCTAAAACCATTAGGCAATGAAATTGAATGACAAAAATACAAATATGCAGTTTCAAATCACAGTAAATAGAGTTACTCTTGATGTCGGCGCGATTGCCTGTAGCATGCTTCCTTTCAACCAGTAACAGGCAATCAATGTTCTCGCTATATTTATACTCTACTGTACATTATTTAATCTTAACTCGATATTGTGTATCGAGCAGCGTAGAAGGAAAGCAATAAAACGCCTATTTATTTGAAAGTCAACAAGGCTCGCAGTAATGAAATTCCTCGCGAAATATTAACGCATTTTTTCCAACAAAGAGGTGATGTATTAGCAGGATAAAACCCATTCACCGTACTTTGTAGTACCCATCGCATCGTTTTTATTTTATAGATTGTACTCTCCGACGGCCTTTATTAAATTACCTCTAATATTGCAATTGCAGTGAAACGTATATTTATTGAAACGTTACCTACAATTGATTTCCGTGATCATTGCATTGAAATTTCAATAAATTTATTTTACATTGTTTATTTAATTTTAATTTCAGTACTAAACCTTGTTGGTAAGGTACTGAATAATACGGCGGAGTTAATTTGTGAAATTTTCAGGCAAACTATTTGCTTGGTTAGTTTTTATCTTGTTATCTTTAAAAGATTCTGCATGAACCTGTACAAAACATAACATCTCTCTCTCTGACGGCTTATAACTCGAAGCCCGCTATACGTAGTGATGTGGTGGCCATTAAGGAGTGTAAAATTGTAAATTCGTAAATGAAGGTTGTAGTATAAACTTTATACATTCATTTGACAAACAAACCATCATACAAAAGTTGATTGAGAACACGAAATTTAAAAAAAAAAACACTTGTTAAACATGGCAACAGTAAAAATGTTCGTCGTTTTCATTCTCACTTTTTTTTTCGGCCAGTATCCAACTAACTCACTCTAGCGTTGAGATATAACAATGAGGTTTTATGCGCGAGTAAGAGAGCGAATGTTCATGTATAAATATAATAAATACATTATTGTGGAAAGGGTCTTATGAAGGTTTCAATATTTTTCTTTCATATTTTCATACACTTTTGATGACAAATTAAAGTATATAAATCCATATCGTTCCATTTGAAAGCCGCTTCCTACCCACCACAGTACTACTGACATTCCAAACACGTGATCACGTGAATTGGAACGCAACATCACACAAAACGTTTTATAAACCTAGGCCATTTATTCGCCGGAATCCCTACAAATTACATGGTCTGTAACTGAAATCGAAACAATCAGAGCCGATGATCCGGCCCGTGTTATGTAAATCTGGGCTTTGCTTCTAACAATAGATTCCATCGTCATCTGTTCACGCAATGTGCCACTATATGTAGAGATATTGTTGATTTTTATTCTATTGTACAGTCGACAGCACGTCAAGTATCGGCCACTATACGAAACGGCACTCTACGAAAATGACTTGAACTTCGCAAAATGTATACCATACGCAAAACGTCTACTTCTCATAATGTCCCTTTTGCAAAAAAATTCTTATCTCTACTTCCACTTTCACTAAAATTTGATAAAATGGAAATAAATAAAAAGTGGAATTCAAAACTGGACTGTTTTTATCATGGGGACAATACTATCATAATACATTGTACTAGTAGTATAGACGATTGAATATTTTTATGGTGCATGAATACGATATTGAATATCAAACTCTAACAAAATATAATCTATCAGATTTTGCAGACATTGCCCGGGGCATCGCCTAGTTTGTCGGTAAGGGGCTGCTTACAAAGGATTATGTCAATCAGGACCCGATGGACATTTTGAGTTTGGGTCTTGAGTTGGACGTACGCTATTACGTTTACTTGGACGTACGGCTATTGCTGCCTGAGTAGGGTCGCTACCTACCCGTTTTACTTAAGCACCACTTAAACCTACATTTGCCTATCTCATTCATTACTATGTAAAGAAAACGGCAATTTCTTTATGCAAGCATATTTATTTTGTAGTTACTCGTTATTGCGACGAGTCGTTTTAATTTTGCTGTAGTATTTACGTTAAGCTCTGCTTATTCAACTTAATGGTAAAATATTATCTCTGCTTAAAGAAATGCACAGACTGTGACTGGCTTACAGCCAGCTCCTGAGCTATCTGTACGCTTTTGTATCTGAAACATCGCCTCGATTAAGTTCGCTACAATTTACAAAATTCCTTTAACCTTCCTTACTCATTTACAATTTCCTCTGAGTATTTAATGACAAGGATTTCCTGACGTTGTGATTCACTATTTTCACTGTTCCTGCTTGCAGATTCAACTCGTTTCTTTTCAATGGTCGTAACAAAGTTGAATGCACATACGAGTTGGTTTAAATTATTTATCAACGTTGTATGGTTGAACAAAAATAGAGCACTGAATTCTTTAACATAATATTGGTTTTAGAGTTGTATGTATTTCCTTTTCTTGGATTTGACGCATGTGGTGTCCAGGAGATTCGTCCTGATCACGGACTGATATAGGTACCATTACGATACATTTTCTGTCAATAAGCAGCCTGATATTTTGTCTTAAAAATACTTTCCTACCATCTAAGAAGCCTTCAACAAAATCTAATTAAGTGGTCATTATTCGGTTTGTTCCCAATTCTACAGATTCCCTTTACAGATTCCTATCCCTACAGATTCCCAATTCTACAGACTCTTAATTTTACAGATTACCAAATATACAGATTCCCAATTCTTTAGAATCGTAATTCTACGGATTCCCAATTCTACGGACTCTCAACTCAACAGATACCCAACTAAACAGATTCGTAATACTACGGATCCCCAAATTCGACAGATTCTCAACTTTACAGATTCTTAATCGTACGGATTCCTATGTCCACAAATTATCAATTCTTCAGATTTCTAGCACTACAGATTCCTAATCCAACTCAACAGATTTTTAATGATAACTTTAATTAATAAGGGATGACAAAGCCTCTCCACTCTCCCCTACTGATTTATTTATTTTATTTGAAATTCACACTAATGAAACATTGATATGTACAAAAGGCGGACTTAATGCCTTATAGGGCATTCACAAAACAACAGTTTTATTTAATAAGGTTTTATTTCTTATTACACATCATTAACATTTAACTTAAAACAATCACCTACAAAAACATTAAACCTAAAATTATCTCATACAAAACCAAAATAATCTTCTGTGGAATAATAGTTAATACTATTAACCATTATAAACATATGTTAAAGACTGTATCAAAATATTAACTTAATAGACAGCCATTAATCTTTTGATACAGTCTTTAACATTTGTTTTCTCTGTAATACAATCTTGTACAATTTGTTTTATTTGAATGTTCCTCTGAATGTCATGTGACTTGCGTTTTTTTGCTGGTGAGTGCAATTGGCTTTGGCGTATTCTACGGTCTTGGTATGTGGCTTCTTTTTTCAACAAGCTGATAAATAACAAAATGCTTGGATTTCGCGGAATTTTTGTATTAATTCTGTGATGCCAGCCTTCTAATGAATTGTTTGTACGCACGTTCTCATTGGCACAACTAAGTACATCTGGGGTAATTCTTTTTATCCAGTACTTTAGAAAATAGTCATCGAATTTTGCAAAAGTCTCTTCATGACAAAAGTTTTCTGGCAACTCACTTACAATGCTGATATGTCCTTCAGTGACTAATTGAGCCGGTAAAAACGCCAACATACAGTAAGACTTGACTATGTTTTTTCCTTCTTGCGTAATGTCTATCCCAAGTTCTCGGGCTTTTGCCCACACGGCTTTCTGGAAGTGGTAGTAGCAGCCACTTATTGTTACTTGCGGATAAACCATTTTAACGGCGTTAATAGCGGCAACCTCAAAGTCACATTTCAATTTTTTTAAAGTTACTCCGAAATTGTCTTTCAATATGGTGAATAATTTGTGGTATGTAACCTGGGATTTATTAGGAAGCAACGCGTAGAGAAGCGGAATAAATCTATTTTCAGTGTCACTTCCGGAGAAATTCCCGTGAAAACTGTATACCTGGTAAAACGGCCTTGGTGTTATTTTAAATGTACCATCGCAGAAAATGGAATCAACTGTCGCAAGACTTTCTAAAGCCAGAGAAGTACTAAACATTAGAATTTTGTCCGACTTTGCACCATCAGAAATCAAAAAATCTTTTTTAAAATTTTCTGGTATTTGCAGGTCCTCAATATTTTCAGATGTAGATTTGGAAATATTTAGGTATCGGTACCTTGCTCTATACAATGCACTCTTGCAGGAAGAAAACTCTGGGAGTGAAATGTTACTCTCACTATATTGAGGTGACTCTATTTCACTTTCAAAGATTTGCTGGACCGAAACCATAGATTGGCACACCTTTTCTTTGCAAGCGTCCATCAATTTTTCTTTCAACCGTTTTTTAGCCTCATATGTATCTGAGAAACATGCATGAACACCTTTACGCAGAATTTCGTTATTTGCACTCATAGTGACGGAGGCACTGCATTCTGTTGTTTTACAACATCTCCAGTTTGTGCTTCCATTTGTATTTTTGACGGCAAAGTAATATTTGTTAGAGCCAACAATCAAAACCTTATTTCCTCTTTCACCAATCAGAAAAGAAAGTTCCTTGTTTTCATCCATACTTATACTTGATGAACACAACGGCAATGTTTTATGATTAATTATTAATTATAAATAGAAACGTGCAACTTCTTAGGACATCCGAATGACATTGCATTGCATTGACGCGACACTCAAGATAATTCATAATTTATGGATTTAAATCGTAATAACCAGCCAGTACACTCAATGCAATAGAGAACCGAGCAAAGAGAATGCATGGTAAATAATTTAATATTATAGCTTGAAAAACCGTGACGGGGAGTTCATACTTACCAGTCTAAGCGTATTTGAAATGGTATGAAGGAGAAAACGGGACGACACCAGCTTAGTTCATCAAATGAACTCCCAGTCGATTGCGAGCCGTGCTATGGTAGAATTTCGTCGTCAGTAAAATTTTAAAATATTTTTTGGAACATTCCCGGATTGTATAGGCGGTAGAATACGCAAAAGGAGGCAATGAGGAAATTAGGCGATAAAGCTGGAACCACATTTATCTAGACGACACAACTTACAAATAAAACATGAGAATCTGAAGACATTGGATTCTGTGAACATAGGAATCTGTAGACATGGGCATCTGTAATATTGGAAATTGAAATAATGAAAGTATGTAGACATGGGAATCTGTAGAAATGGGAATATGTAGAAATGGGCATCTGTAGACATGGGAATCTGTAGAAATGGGTATATGTAGAAATAGGAATCTGTAGACATGGGAATCTGTAGATACGAGAACCTGTAATATTGAAAATCTGTAGACAAAGGAAGCTGTAATATTGGAAATCTGTCGAATTGGGAATCTGTAGACAAGGGAACAAACCCATTATTCTTGTATAACATAAATTGCAGCGCACGATGGCGTCATAATAATTATTGCGACATTGTTTTTTCGGGATCTGTACCTTCTTTTAAAACAAATTCCTGCCTATCTTTCATTAGTTTTGACAACAGTACCTACATAATAACTAATAGTATGTACCTACATCGGGCCACCTTCAACGTGCTTATAACACTAGCATTGCACGACATCTCTCGTCCCCGCTTAAAATCTATCTACTTGTTAGGATATTGAATATAAAGCAAAATAAATGTTAGCAGCGTGATTGGAGCCGACGAGGCGCGTTTAGTGCATGCCTGCTGGCCGCGCGCCAGCGAGCCAGCATTGTCTCGCTGCGCGAATACTGCGCGCCATTTCTCTTCATTATAACTGCACTCGGCGCAGACACGTAACCAGGGCTCCTTCTAGCATTATAATAGACCCCCCGTGGTAACTTGTGTACCACTGATATTTATATTCGTCGCTCTATGTAAGGTAAAGGACATTGCCACATTTCAATGGAGCTTTGCCCCACCTAGAAAACTACGTGACCATTTAACCTATCATTTTATTGGGGATTTATTACAGGTTTCATATTGCATAATCATAATCAGTATCATTTTCTACTACTGTCGCAACTCCTATAGAAGAATAACAAAAACAATAAATAATTCGCTTCGATTTCGTACTATTTTCTGAATTCTTAATTAAGCTGTTTTTTTCGACTCGCTTGATGTATAAAACTTTATTATAACCAATAATTTTAATATAAAACGGAGATATTCTTACATTTATTCGTTATCTTGTACATCATGCGGTTGATGGTGGGGCAGAATCTGGCATTGTCATTTGTATATCGCTATTTGAGTATAAAATAGAAGCTGAAGTCCCCAAGAAAATGATGGGTACAGCTTAAATGGTCACGTAGTTTTGTAGGTGGGGCAAAGCTCCATTGAGATGTGGTCAAAATCTTTTATTACCTATAACTAATATTGCTATTTCAATCACTCTGTATTAGATTATGTGCTATAACAGCTGTAAATTAACATAAATTAAAATAATAGCTATTTTTAATTTAAAATTATTATGACACAGCCTACTTTTCATATTCGTGTCGCCGGCAGTCAGTCGACAATTCAACGCACATTTTGTAGAAATCCGTGAGCGAGACGTTTCGACCCCTGCATGGATCAGTGTCTGACTAGATGTACAATTTTAAAAGCAAACCACGTACACTTTGTTCCTACACACGCGAAAGTATTATAAATTAAATTTACGAGTGCATAAAATTACGGGCTCACCTTTTAACGAACATCAAGCCGTATTACCGCGGAAAATCTGCCAGACTAACTCGGCCCACTCATTACATATTCCGTTTTGGCGAGCGAATATTTCGACAACAAACATTATGGTAATGCGGCCGTATAACGATCCATTTTACACCTGTTTACGTAAACATGCTGCCTAAGCGCAGAGACGATTTTCGCTAACTAAAACCTCATTCGTAGGATTAATATAATACACTTTACTCCGCATATAGCATACATTATGGTAATACAAATGTAAATGACAATGTCGTACTTAAAACAAAAGTTTACAACATGTCCAAGTACCAACCTAAACGTTTTAAAATATGCTTGTCATACTTCATTATCAGCAGCCCGTATCAGTTCGCTGCTGGATGTAGGCCTCTCCCAAATCACGCCACTCAACGCTGTTCTCGGCTTTCTTCATCCAGTCTCTGCCAGCCATCTTGCGAAGGTCATCCCTCCATCTGGTCGGGGGCGTCCCACACTACGTTTACCCGTGCTACTTAACTTTTGCAAAAATCACTTAGTGACCATAAACATTAAAATATCCGACTTTGGTATATACCTAGCTTTTTATGGCGGTGACTAATATTAGCGTACGAAATCTGGAATCGCTACAAATGTGTATTTTGACAAATAACTTTATTTGATTTTCATGTGATTAGGTAAATACACATTTAGCACGATTGCAAGTTAGATGGTGTCCCTTCATTTGATAAAAAACAAATTACAAACATTTCATTTCACAAACAACGTTTGGCAAAATTATGTTTCGTAAGTTCATCTTTGTACAAAGTAATGGTTCTATAAATAATTCATTTGACAAATCAATTACGAGACAAAGTTTCTTTCTTCAAAACATCACTTAACAAACTATTCACTTATTATATACGTTAATAGATAAAACAACGCAAGGCATAAAAACCTTTGACAAAATGCATTGTTTGGTACTTAATTGTAATTTGTTTTTTATCAAATTAAGGGACACCCCGACCAACTCTCTAACCAGATCCGACACGGATGTTTAGGTTCAGAAGGCTCTGGCTTGGAGCGAAGCGCAGCTTCGCTCCAAGCCAGAGACTTCGATGTTAGGTTTTTTTTTTGTATTCAAAAAGCAAGTTTATTTATTAACAATTATACATAAATTTGTAATTTGTTTTTTATCAAATGAAGGGACACCCTGACCAACTCTCTAACCAGATCCGACACGGATGTTTAGGTTCAGAAGGCTCTGGCTTGGAGCGAAGCGCAGCTTCGCTCCAAGCCAGAGACTTCGATGTTAGGTTTTTTTTTTTTTTGTATTCAAAAAGCAAGTTCATTTATTAACAATTATACATATAAAATACCCACTTATTTACCCAATATTTTGTCTAATGGCGACCTTGCAAAAGGAATACTTTGGTCATTTAATCAATTGCAAAATGACGGTTTAGCATTCACAACATTTGCTATGTTAAATATTTATAAAATGGATTTTTGTCAAATGATCACTTTTAAAACGATCACTTTAGTAAATGATAAGTTTGTCAAATGATTACTTTTTCAAAAATAATTTGTAAAATGATCATTTGTCATACGTTTTTTGTCAAACATTAGTGAACCAAGTTAGATACCTGGTATGTAGAGATTGTTCTGTGAGCTTTCTTGAAACAAAAAACCGTAAGCACAAAGGGAAACCCACATCAAGCCACTTTATATGGATGTGTAGGTAGCCGTCCTAAACCATGGTGTATTCACTCAAATTATAATATGCTAGTTACAAAGGATGGTATTAGGGTAGAGAGACCGAGTTTTTAATGCATAATTAATAAATCAGAGTTAATATCACCAGTGTTGCCGTACTAAGGAAAAAAATTGAACAGTAGATCCTCATCTGAAATAACGAATAGTTTAAATCGTAACTTGCCGCTTAGATCTTTTTCATGTTAAAGAGTTATAAAACGCAATAAATTAAATAGCTCAGCTCAGTTGGCAACATCGATTGGCAGATTTATCCACGACAAATCCATCCACAAGAAACCATTATAATATACTCGTAGCAATCTGCGATTGGACTGGGAAAGATATACAAAATGAATAGAGACCGCAACGTCTTGGCTCCAGAGTCCCATTTATCTTAAGCTGGCCGCCGAAGCGGACCAGCTCATGAATACATCAAAGGCAATCCAGGTTACACGGAAAGCGCATCGCATCATTCGACCTTACTGACATCCCTAGACAGATCTGACGGTCGGCAATCGGTATCAAAACGAATTGATTGATGCATTAGGAATATTGCCACCGGAATCTGGTTCCTATCGATTTAATCGCAAATGTATTCTATGAATTAGATATATCCAAAGCCTTGCCCAAATTGGATTCATACTTGACCTGACGCTCTACAAGGGTAGGCTCTACAACAGTAAAACTGATCTAAGAGCAGTAAAACTTATCTTACTTATCTTAACCGTAATGGATTCAGTAGAACGAAAGACAATAGGTATGACTTTCCTTTTCTATTTATTCCAACTTCCAAAAGGACGAGTGCCTCAATTCCGTTGTATGTTTTTAAAGATTCTAAACGAAAAGTCGTAGATATTATAACTTTGGCCAGTACCCGATACTGAACTTTCTTCCGCGTATAGTACACCTTCCCGTTGCCTTACAATCTGTATACGCTTCTAAAATGTACCTACACGATACAACACAGTAATATGCCTTTGCGAAATATTACTTAGCTAATTATATAAGTTAACTCAGTAGTTGAGTTTACGTTCGTATTTTAAATTTTTCTGTTATATTTTCCCTCCCCCGCTCTCGAGACACAGCTATAGGTGAGAGTAACCTAACGTAACCTCGCACACAGTACACACTACGTACTACTCTCGAGATTTGTGGGAGAGTGACGAGCACTCATTGCGAAGTCCTCGGTCCTCCGCCACGCGCAACCCTCCACCGCTCTCTATTGTTGACTTATATGAGTGCAAACTTACACAGATGCCAGCCAGATACCTACTTATACTATGCATATATGCTCGTTGGCGAAAATGCATCTTGTACACAAGCTCATTCAATCGATATTTAAACTTTTATTAAAATTTTAAAGCAACAGTTTATTAAAATGCCCGCATTATTGGGATACAGGCCTTCCCTTACATTAAGGGAAACTCTCGACAATTAACCCAAAAATTAACCATACTGATTTATCGATTTTTTCAAGGGCATCAATTTGAGAAAAGCATTGGAGAATTCAGCTAGATTTACATAGCACAGGCAAATTAAGAATAGTCGCTCAACCCCTGTTCGTAGCCGTATATATGTAGAAGTTATTTAACCTCCCTATATAGCCTGTCCCAATCCAATTTTCCATGGATGTAAATGTAAACAAACATGACGTTTGAAAGTTCAATAACAATATTAGACTAATTAGTGGTTGGAAATTTCGATTGTTTCAATCTGAACAGACTCATTTGTGTCGTACTAACCAAAGCTGGCTAAAGCAATGGATCGTAAGCATTAGTAAAGAAGTAGATAAGTGCGGTTAGTACTCTGTTTATCTCCATGGAAAATTGGATTGGGACAGACTGTAGGTATTTACATTATGAACGTTTTTGCTTTTTAGGCTTTCTGATCATGATTTCCTTTTTTCTTTCAATTTTCGAAAGAAGTCAGTTGGCTCTAATTTTACGTAAGTATTAAAAATGGTAAGTATTCCTAAATTATGGTAGGTTGTAGTATGTAGGTATACGTAAGTATGGTACCTATTTGGTTTTTTATTGCATTAGGTCTCTAAATCGTAAGCTATAGTATATTTTGAAAGGATATTTACAGTCGTTAAACCCCCAAAGGGAGGGTTTTACCTGACCCCTAGTAATATTGAATGCCCCTGCGTACAATCTTATTCTAAACAAGTGTACTCAACCAAACCCAGTAAAATTCAAATCTTTTTATGGCGATATCACGGCTACCCATAGGGTCTGTTGGCGGAACCTTTTATAAGTAAATCCCTAAAAAGCCCCTGGAGACTTACCAGGAGGAAAAAAATTTCGTGTCACGAACTTAATTTTCCCAAAATATTTGTACACTTTTCTGGAAACTTGATTTGTTTTATTCAAGCTTCGAGCAAACTCTCGATGAACCGAATCCCCATTTTACGGTTCTCCTTGTTAATAACAAAGTTTTCAACCCCTATTTTGTTTCAGTAAAAATCTTTTGATTCAATTTACAGCTAAAATTTAACTCTCAATTAAAGTAGGTGTTGATTTTATTTCATGAATGTTTTGAATTTCTGTAGTAAAAGTAATATTAAATATATCCACCTATAGGTTACTCATTTACTCAGCATAGCAGACATCATCACACGCATAAAATTCGAATCCATCTCGACAGCAAGCTGTTTTTGCGATATTCTCAATGTCGTATAAGACAGGAAGGAATATATTCCATACAATCATTACTCAATAGTGAGAAGAGTCACGATCGGACCGGGGTGGCATGAGATATATGATTGGACCTTGATTTATAAATTCCTAAAATCTATTTATATAAGGCTCGAACTCTTAGCAAGCATTCGCGCATCGCGCAGAAAACAACTAGATAAATGTGATTCTTCAATTTACAATTCTTTATTGTACACGAAAACTCTATATCAAATTCTCGCCAACGGACGCTCGCCATTGTACTTCTGCAAAAAGGCTCCAGGAAACATTAGAGACTAACTGAATATTAGATGAACAACGCCTATTATTTACTTTCTAAGTACATTCTGTCGTTCCGAACGGACATAGGCAGAAAACAGCTAAGATAAAAAAAAGTGTCGAGGTATTGGTCAGCTTTGCTCCGTTTGGAGCAAAAATACCTGCGTCACGTTAACTGCCGCCATAAATCTCCCCGACTTCCGAGTGTAAAAGGCAGCCACCTTACGAAGTATGGTCTCTGGGAGATGGCAAGGAATACTAGATTGGATTGATCTCACCGAATTGCAGCTCCGCTGTCGTCACAAAGATAGGACCACCTGAACCATTCCACAGCCACACTGCCATCAATAATCTCTGAGTTACATCAATGAGCACCACATCTTTGACCAATTCGAATCACAATTACCACCACCGGTTTTTCGCGCGAAAGGCAAACCACGAGAGTCAGTATGACAGTTGTTGTTGCGTTTTTTAGTAAGGCAAATGCGCCAAAAGATCATACAGCCTTATAGCATTTCCATCGTCATCATCATATTTTCTAATACCAATTCCATTAGATTTTAGGATTCTTAACATTCGGCCATTCTGATAAATAGTGTCTGTCCCAGACACAGCAAAACAACAACACAGAACCGATTAAATGCGTCATTACAACATATAAAATTACTCCGTTGATTCCGGTACGCTAAAACATCTAGAAAATAAAGATCAACTTTTGCACCCTAACGTGTAAAAGCTTAAATAAATAAAAAAACGAAACGCAATGTTGGATCAATACCACAAAACCGCGTATTATTGTGGATTCTGATTAAGTCGTCGTGTTACCGTTCCGGCCATCCGACATTAGAGAATGACCCATTCGAAGAGTCACTTAATTCCTGCAAAAAAAAACACAACCTTACATAAGCCGTTTGGTTTCAGTATGTTCGCCGCAGCTTCCGTTTCCGCGCCATTTATATGAAGATCCTAACGTAGATATACCTATTCATTTTCCACAAGTCTTCATTGAATAACAATAACCTCTAACAGCGAGATATTTGGAAACTGATGAACAATGTCGCCTCTGGTCTATATATTCATATTCCTTATTATGCTTCGTCGTGATCGTCGGCCTGTATCTGTCCACCGCTGGACGTAGGCCTTCTCGCCATCCTTCCATTGTCTTGTATTTATGACCGACGCATCCATTCCTTCCCAAATGTGCGCGATTGGTGATCTTCCCACGCTGCATCGTCCCGTGCGTGTCCTCCAGACTGTAGCTGTGTACGCCCAGCGATCGTCGTCTCTACGTGCAACTTGCCCTGCCCGTCTCCCCTTCAGGGAAACCATCCTTTCCCCAATCCACCAGCTTTGCCCGACGGCGGATTTCTGAGTTGGGTACTCTATCGATTATGCTTGCCACAAGGGTAAATAGTACGTTATAATTCATCCATCCATATTTAGATATCAATTTGGCCAATATTTGCGTCGGCTAGTCGCCGCTATCTGTCCATTGTTCCTTACAAAATCTTCCAGGTGTTAATGTTTCGTGTGACAGTCATTAAGATGTAACACCATGTATGCAATGTACCACATGAAGCAATAAATTAATTTGATTTTTTATCTCTCCTTTTACTTGGACCACAGAACAACTAATTATTCGTGTGTCGCCGTCGTTCGCTTGCACACACAAGGTGCGACGGTTTGACCGTCAATCATATCAGGCGCCATCATGTCGCCCACACAAGGCACGACGGCCTACCTCGCTTATCGATATTGTTATATTAAATGCATATAATTTATATCATCGTATTTCTTACGTCTCGATTCTCAAGGTATTTTCAATGCAAGTTCACAGGTAGAGGTTTGTCAATTACAAAGAGTAGCTTACAGTTACTCGTAATGTTTCCTTTTATTATAAATTAACTGTCCATATTCCACAAGGTAAATGAATAAATCCATATGGGCACCGCTTGCACCACAAGAGGCTACGGCCTCAACCCGTTTATTTATTCGGGCACCGCTTGCACGCACAAGATGCTACGGCCTCAACCCGTTTGTCATACAGGCACCGCTTGCACACACAAGGTGCTACGGCCTCAACCCGTTTATTTGGGCACCGCTTGCACACACAAGGTGCTACGGCCTCAAACCCGCTTATATGGGCACCGCTTGCACACACAAGGTGCTACGGCCTCAAACCCGCTTATATGGGCACCGCTTGCACACACAAGGTGCTACGGCCTCAACCCGCTTATATGGGCACCGCTTGCACACACAATGTGCTACGGCCTCAACCCGTTCATTTGCTCAGCCACCGCTTGCGCACACAGGGTGCTACTGCCTCAGCCAGCTTGTCTACATGGGCACCGCTTGAACACACAAGGTGCTATGGTCTCAACCCCGTGACTGAAGCGTATACATCATCAGCTACTTTACGTCTCTCTCGGTCCGATAAATAGTTAATTATGGTCACGCCTTGATAGTCGGATTCCAGTTGCCAGTACTAGTTTAATACAATCCTTCGCTCTCTTTCACCATAGTCACTTTCCGACTCGGGTTCGCTAAAATTAACTCAAGGTTTAGTATTGTTCATTGAAACAATGTTCTTATTATTCCTATCAGAGATATTCCTCCCTTCCATGCCACTATAATCTCGTATGTCGTAGCCCAATATCGCTGTAACACGATAGGGCCCGCTAAAAGCTGGTACTAATTTGGGACTTCGCCGGGTGTCTGCGTGCCCCTTTCGAGCCATCGTGCGGCTGGGATACATGTGAATACACGCTAAATTTGTTGATGCAACGCAAGGACGGTGACTTTGCTGGCCGTATCTCACTCTTATATTCCGCTCTTATGATCTGTTTTTTTCTTCTTCTTCACTCTTCCTTACCTAAGGCCAAGTTTTCATTGCTCTTTCAAGTTTCATCCTCATCATACTCAGCCCCTATGAGCCTAACTGGATATCTTCCTCTTCTCATGGTAGCGTCTTCTTAAGTAGGGTGGCGATCATTATGACAATCTGCACTCTCCACAACGCCGCAAGAAATAGAGACCTGGTACTATTGCCGACTGGATATAATCCACCCCATTTTCGCCATTAGCTTCTGCTATATGATGTCCTTAGGTTCCACTGCTTCCTAGTAACCCACTGTATATCATCAGACCAACGAGCTTTTGGTCATTAGCTTCTGCTATATGATGTCCTTGGGTTCCACTGCTTCCTAGTAACCCACTGTATATCATCAGACCAACGAGCTTTTGGTCACTCAGATCTGCCCCATGAGTCCACCTCGAGGTCGCCACGCCGTTAGTATTCCATCTATTCTCTGCCTGATCGCATGTTCCCGCTCCAACGACGATACCATTCTATTCCTTTCTGTTTACTCTACAACGTTTTGCTTCGAAGTTCTTCAACACTTACACTATTCGCTTCTAGAACTCCTTACCGTATCCATCAGTACCCACCTCCCAATCCTTGGATATGTTAAGGCGCAGGTCAAATATCCCTTTTGGAACCTCTAATTATTACTTTCCAATTCCTAATCATTTATTCGTCCTCATAGGTAAAATAAGGTGGCATGGTATTTCTATAAGACTTCTCTAATGTGCCTCTTCGCATACGAAAATAATATCGGACTCCACACGATACAAATAATTGACATGTTTTATTTACTCGGAACGTTTGTTACTCTAGGAGCCATACTGATTACCTTTTTCCTTAAGAGTTGTTTTGGACATTTGAGTTTTAACTTGAGTGTTCCTTGGTCGCACGCTCCGATTCTACTATTTCAACAGGTCCGGGTTTCTTTTGACAACCATACAGCTTTCCAATAAGTACATTATAAAAACTAGGAGACGTCGGCAGCTTCAACTTTTGAGGAAGTTTTCAACTGGTTTCAAACAGCAAATGACCTTTCTGCACTTACTCTACGTAGGTGTCGTATTAATACCGCCGCGCCGTGGTATTGGTAAGTTGATAAGCGTTATAAGGTAAATTCGTATAGTAGGCGGGTCACCAATTCGCCACCCAGAGGATGCCCGCCGAGTTCAGCTTGCGTATGCTTCATTTGACCTCTCTTTATTTCCCTTCAGTTCCCTCGATTTCCCCTGACGTCCCTCGTCCTCTTTTGCTATATCTTGCCATGTCTTGCTGTGTCTTGCTGTGTCTTGCTATGTCTTGCTATGTATTGCTATGTCTTGTTATGTCTGGCTATGTCTGGCTATGTCTTGCTATGTCTTGCTATGTCTTGCTATGTCTTGCTATGTCTTGCTATGTCTTGCTATGTCTTGCTATGTCTTGCTATGTCTTGCTATGTCTTGCTATGTCTTGCAATGTCTTGCTATGTCTTGCTATGTCTTCAAATCTCCTAGCACCTCCTGGCAGCTCCTAACTTCTCTTGACTCCGACTCCACTTGACTCCTCCTGACACCTCTAGGCTCCTCTTGACTCATCTTGGCTCATCTCGACTCATCTCGACTCATCTTGACTCATCTTGACTCATCTTGACTCATCTTGACTCATCTTGACTCATCTTGACTCATCTTGACTCATCTTGATCTATGGCCGAGCGCTGTATTGCACGCGTAACGGCCATTACCGATCGGGGCAATCACCGTTATATGGTCGCACAAGCACCGGCCAGCAGATCTTGCCGTAAATATATTTTAACACTGATCTAGGTTGGTAGTTATTTCTGTATTGCAGCTAGGGATAACAAAAACTTGTAAGAACTTGCTCGAACATGAGATGTCACAGCTGTTTCAACTTCTTACGATGCCTCCCCACTACTGAAGGTTTTCCATCGGTTCCTCATATATTCCCCTGTTGTGGGCTAGCCGGAACATCTCTTCGAAGCTGATGACTTCCCGTAGGCGCTAGATATATCAAGGTTTGCGATGTTGAGAGTAAAATCTGGATTTAACTTTCAAATGGCCTATCTAGGCGCTTATCACTATAACTACATAGGTACCTGCACTTCATTTACTGGCATGACAAGCAACAACACTGCAACAGTATCGGTGTACAAACTTCAGATAGCGTAATAAATCATACCCTTCAATGACTGTTTCCTATTCCAAAGGCATCAATTGCAAAAGTAAACATTAGTATTCACTGGTTGATAATGAATAATATTATAATTGTACGCATAATTTTCATCTGATAATAGAACAGTGTTCTGTCTACCCAGTAGTAACAATAAGTTGTAGATGTCATTGCACATTATCTATGTTGCAGATCACAAAGTCGGATCTGTGACACAAAACGTACAGTGTTACCTCTACATATATCAGTAAATAAATACAACATAATACAAAACCAACGATTATGTCTATTGGTCTCCAAACTTGATAGAATATCACTGCAAAGATCTTCTCTTAGGAGTTCCATAGGTCCATGCGTCAAAAAAATATGTGAGTTTCCATTCTTCAGTAATCCAGTCTTTTCTTTCCTTCGGTTTCACCATTTTATACTTCGATTGGAATGACAAAGTATAGACGATTTGTACTTGCTTCTTGGTTTGTCAAGGGCTGACATTCTTCATTTATTTTCCTCTGTGTGACACCTATACTCCTTTATCCACAATATACTGACAAATAGTAATCATTACAAAGAATAAAAACCATAAAATAATGCCGCAAAATTGATGAAATTATCCAAAGCCACCATGTATTCACAAGCCCTTAGTTAGGTCCACCCATGGTTAGGTCACTGTTTCGTTCACAACACGTAAAACCATGATGTAATTTTAGGAAAAATCATGTACAAAGCCAGCCAACATTACCTTCAATATTATATTGAACACTCTTAAGAAATCCACCAATCCATAACTTTAGATATACCGATATAGGCATAATACTCCACATGGCTTTAAATATTGTCTGCATCCTCATGATCTTAAGTACTGACCAGATATGGCATCCCAATCGTATATCAGCTTTGTAGATATGTACACTCTCTTATCTCTTCGCCCTGTCAATATGCTCCTTTATCCCATTGCCCCCAATTCACTTTTAATATACGAAGACATACGTCCATTGCGAGGACACCATATGAAAATCTACCGCACTGTCGCCAATACTAAATCGCTCATAACTTCTTAAATAGCAGAGTTGATCATGCATGGAACAAACTGTCTGATGATGTGGTAACTGCACTGTCAGGGAACTCCTTTAAAAATTGCCTCGACATGTGGTTAAAAATAAACATTATTAACTTGATTATATTACATAGTGAATCATGATCATTAGACATCAAAGCTGTGAACTTACCAACACTGTGATATAGACACACCAGCATTATGCTGCAGTTCTATCAAATGTATAATAATAATATTCAACTTCAATTTTTTAAGTAGGTAGGTAGGTATGTAAATTCATCAAACTTAAAGTAATGGAATGTCCTGAAGGTTGGTGTATGAAGACTTACTTAACGGGGTAAGAAAACAATATCCAAATATTATATTAACATCATCCAACTTCAGGTTACACCATTAAACCGTGATGATGCAATGTTGCCATATCATAATCAGCCAGCAATATAAAATACATCAGTACAAGTTATTCACCGGACCAGACTGGTCACCGCTAGGCACATCTAAAATATCTCTGCTCACAGCCATAGAGACGATGCTCGACAGTTCCCAGACCACCGATTCCGTCATAACAAAGACCAGCGAAAATTCTTAATTCGTGCCTCCAATCACCACCCGGCCCTAACTCACGGTCATTGTGAACAACCCTCAAAATTAAATCATTTGATTCATGTGACACACTTTACTGATTTATATCAATAATACTATTCAGTGCTATGTGTATGCCCTTTGTATGTCTTATTTGGCATCTATGTCCCCATGTAAATTTCCAGGGCGTATAGAATAAAGTGTAAATAATAATAATGCCGACCGGTACCTGCACACTTCAGCAAGTCGCCAAATAATTAAATTGAGCACTCGTATGTTGTATATACGCTTGCATGTTGGTAGACACCCTGCTGCTAACATGAAGATCAGGAAATAATATAAAAATAATCACTTGTGAACAAACAAGTGTGCTAGAAACATTTTCGTATTGACGCTTATAAATAGGTGCAATAAAATGTACACTCCAATGGTTGGTACGATGGCTACAAGCGTGTTTAAGTCACATTTGCGGGCATGAGTCTATACCAATTCTGAACTGTAAAAGGCAGCCACCTTACGAAGTATGGTCTCTGGGAGATGGCAAGGAATACTAGATTGGATTGATCTCACCGAATTGCAGCTCCGCTGTCGTCACAAAGATAGGACCACCTGAACCATTCCACAGCCACACTGCCATCAATAATCTCTGAGTTACATCAATGAGCACCACATCTTTGACCAATTCGAATCACAATTACCACCACCGGTTTTTCGCGCGAAAGGCAAACCACGAGAGTCAGTATGACAGTTGTTGTTGCGTTTTTTAGTAAGGCAAATGCGCCAAAAGATCATACAGCCTTATAGCATTTCCATCGTCATCATCATATTTTCTAATACCAATTCCATTAGATTTTAGGATTCTTAACACGAGGAGATTTCTCCTCGGGACGCCTTCTCCTACAAACTTTTAGTACGTGTGCTCGAGACAGCCGCGCTATATTTTCGAGTGCTCCTAAAGATTTTTGCCAAATTATACGAAAGTATCCTTCCCAACTCTCCTTGGGACTGATGCGCTTTAATGCTAAAATTTTATGATCTCTCTAACTCGAGTCAAAATCGTAAAACGGGAAAGTTAGCAAAGATGTGGTAGGTACTTAATTTGTTAACTAGCCCGTTTCCGCTTTATCTTCAAAGTTCTTATTTCAGTTTTAAGAGGTAAGTTACATTTTAATTAAATGCCCACAAAATGTCAGTCTGTAGTCTGTAGGCAACTGAGTAAGTATGAAATAAGGAAGGAGTGTAAATTCTGAGAGCGTCGTCCACAAGTTGTTATAGTAAGGTACGTTGATACAGTGATCAGTATTGGGAATCAGAAGATACTGTAACTTAAGAACCAGGAATATGGTTAGTTTCAGCACTAAAAAGATATTTAAATACTTACAGAAATGTATGAAAATGTAACATCTATTCCAACAGCCTTTTTACGTGCTTTCAGAATAGCCAACCTTATATTACAATGAAAATAATAATATAAGTCATCATTACACATTTCAATAAATAAACAACATAGACTTGTATGGGGACGCACGAAATTCAAAACTCTACCTACATTGTACTTGTATATGAGAATGAAACATTCCCTTTGTCGAAGTCCCAGTGGGAACTTAAAACTTGTCGCTAGTTTTTCCATTTTACGCGCGCCCTTGATCATTGCTATTGTCATTTTTTCGATAAAAGAGCGTTACCGAAAAGGAACTCGCGTTACGACTAAATGATCGACGTAGTTATAAAGAAACTACTACCTAGTAGGTGAGGTACCTATACTACGAAAAAATATGTAGCTACTACTTATTAGTACCTATTGTCATAGTTCAAGACATGAATTACAATGAAAATACGAATATCTACTATTATATCATAGGTTGATTTAACTTGTCACTACAATGTAACTTTCATTCTACATGGCCACAATAATAACATTATCATGAAACCTTAGGGGTTTCATGATAATGTTATTATTGTGGCCATTGTGGGCTACAACCTATAAAAAACAAAACTCTTTGTAAAAGCAAAAGGGCCTTTTATAAAACTGTTTTATATTCCAGAATGTAAGTCGCGGCTATATTGTATTGTGTAACGTCTGAAGTCCACAATAAAACGTTTAAAAGCTTCTCAATTCTTTGACGGTAAAGAAAGACGAAGGCCTCGGCTGTAACTGCTATAAGCCATAACAATCTGGCAAAATAGCCGAGGCAATATTTGGCTTCGCTCATTTCATATTTTGCCATTTCATACAAATTTCACACACCCCGAATTATGCAAATACGAGGTTATAATCTTTAATTGCCCCCCTGGCGCCATTGCGGCAAAACACGCTTTTAAAAAATAAGTCTAAAAAGTTTCCTTCCTTGCTTTTATTTGTGCCGTAATACCTAAGTATTTATTTCGAACCGCCCGTTTGCGTTCAAAGGCGAGATTACGTTATTATGTTAATTCCACGGATAACTTACTGTGAAATATTATTAAGGGGTCCACTCATACCGGCAGCGGCGCTTTGACAATAAATCAGGTGGTTGGACCATTTGGTACGGACGGGTGACAACCGACTGCGCAAAAAAAGCCAATTTATGCTTGCTGAACTAATTTGCTCAGATCAGGTGGGTGTAGGTAGACCAATATATAGATTATAGGTATAATATACATATAATATTAGTTTAGGTACTTAGTGGACAGTAAGAGGTTGGTATCTACAAAACCTACAACGATGAATAAATATAGGTACGATAGTATATTCACAAATGAAAGTCTAAAATAAATAAACAAAGGTCGACACGCAAGGGTCGACCCTTGAATTTTTCACAAGTCGTAATTATTCCACAGTTTTTAGCTTTGCACTTCAGTCGGATTGTTGAAAGGTGAAAACCGTCCTAAGAAGATGAATTATTCAGCGTTAAAAGGTACGCGATTTACTAGGGGATTTTAAGAAATATGAATCTTGTGTTGTGTGCGAGAGATCAATGGTAACACGTGCAGTACGATTTCAACTCTTATGACCCAGACAATAAGAACGGTACAAAGTCCAAAGTGTGTACTTGATGTGCTGGCTACTGTACCTAATTTTCTTATTTTCATATTAAAAAGATTCATAGCGGAAAGTACACAAGATCATTTAAGAATATTGAATTTTAAAGTCAATAAAGTTTAAACGCTTTATATTATAGGTACCACAACGTAAAGGTACTTACCTGTATTTTAGCTGAAAAGTATGTATATATCAATAAGTATGTATACAACCGCATCATCAACCCCTATTCGTCCCGCTGGTCGTACTGCTGCACGTTAGGCCCCAAGTCACGCCGATTCCTGGTTTTTTGCATTCAGTCTGTGCCAGACACCTTGCGTTGGTCATCCATAAGTCTGGTCGGGAGTGTCTCCCATGCACCTTATTTTTAGCAGCCTACTGCCACTTCTTCGAGCAGCGAGCTATGTTATATTAGTATTTATAATTTCTTTAGGCCTATTTTAACGCGGATACTTTAGTAATTAGTATTATATTTCCCAAGAGACTGAAAGCTTAATTTCAGCCTTGTCTTCATTGTTGCCCTTGGGTTAATAAATCTTCGCTCATATTTTCTCGTTGGCATTTTCATACCTAGAACAAACACCATTAGGCTTCATTGTCTGTATAATTTTGATAGTAGCGGCAGACAATGGCTGTACCGTACGGGAGGTCTAATTTTACAGCGTCTGTATCGATCGGCGCTGATACTCACACAAGAATATAAATGAACCCCGGCATTTTTTATCGTACAACTCTAACTCGCTATATTCTACGTTGGACCGGGTTGTGGTCTCACTCTCACCTAAAGTAAAATACATATTAGCTGATATGAATAAAATGATAATATTTATGAGGAATATGATTATTACTATTCGTAATATTAAAAAAACTATATTTAGATTTGCAAAAGGAATGTGTTTAGCTTTTGAATTTAGGTAGTAGGTTGAAGAATCTTGGAAACACATTTGGTAATTTTGAAAATATAAAATTAAAAACTTATGTTAAAATTGTAAATTAAACGAACTTACCTGTTGTGAAGTTCAATTATAATTGTATATCTTAGTCACGAATGTTATTTACTTGTAAGTACGCCGATCTATCGCGTCTCTGCTCGCAAATTTCAGAGTCCATAAAAAAAGAAAAAAAGAAGTGTCAAGTTCCGCCGCCCCACCCAAACGGCCATTGTAGTTCAAAGTATAAGTATAACTGTTTCATGACAAGTTACTAGGGAGTGTTAGTGGTGGGTGGGACTATTCATATCGTGACTAAGATATACAATTATAATTGAACTTCACAACAGGTAAGTTCGTTTAATTTACAATTGTATATCTTAGTCACGAATGTTATTTACTTGTAGATGTTGAAAGTGTCATCTATCATGAAACAGGATAAATATTCTAGGGCAACTATGTTGTTTTAATTAAGTATTTGCTATATTTACTTCTTCCAACATAATGCAATATGGTCGTTGACGACACAAAAGTTATGAATTATTATTACATGAATGTATGTCCATTTGCACATCAATCAATCTACGTTATCGTTATTAATTGATAGGTATGAACCCCGTAAATTCCAATTTTGTAGTGTACAACATTTGACGGCATGAAGTCACTGAACCATTTAATATGATATTGTGCTGATCAGGTAGGACCTAGTGCAGTAGCATTGTGTATAAGCTAAGGTGGGATTGACAAGCTCTGGCAATTTGAATTATTGGAGTGCAATACGTCTCCATCATAAAATTTAGTGAATGTGTGTGTGATGAATCTACACAATCATTAATTTTAATAAGTTATGATCTAATTGAATATATTGATGTCAAGCCATTTCGCAGCTGATGTATCAGCATGTCTAATGCTTTGAGCAGTAAATATAGATCAGTTCACACCACCAAGGTATATTTGATCTGCTAACAGATTATGAACCCTATGCCTATCAAGGTCTCTTGTGACTTATTGTTAGTACAGTATCAATTTACTTGCGAATTAAACGCGTTTAGTTGAGATAGGTACGCAATGACTATACCTAATAGGTATGTAAGCAATATATAATATTAGCAATATTCTGGATTAAAATGAAAAATTAAATAAATTAAATTTAAATGAGGTTAAGTATATTGTTATAGGAGTGGAACTATTTCTTAACCATTGGTTAGGCAGGGTTTCAATAATTCACACCTTTATTAAGGTCTGCACCTGGAGTGCAAAAACTATAAGGAGTATAGTATAAATAAAAACTACTGATTTTTTGCAAGAATCTCCAAAGGTCTCCTTAGAAAGAAGAAACAAACAACCAAAAAATTAATGTTTCAAGCCTGTGACTGGATTCTGGATCCCAGGCAATATGTTGTTAGGTAAAGGCGACATACTGAAGAATCAATCCTAAAGAATTACTTGATCAAGTCGCTATCGTTATTAATTTGAGGGCGTGGTAATTTGGGTAGTGCTGATTTGGCACAATTTAATGAGCTAAGCATAATGGGCTGAGCAAACATACAGCATATTCAATAGTGATCTGTGAAATAGAGGTATCACATGAATGTATCCTCATAAATGCAACATCACAAGCCGCTTGTCAGAGGCATGTATTGTACTGTTTTGTACATATATTGTACTGCTTTGCTCAAACTAAATCCTGAACTATGTGAAGTACTTGGCCGATTAATTCCCATCAGCGCACCCCTGGTTATGGTTAATCCAAGGTTATGGGTAACCACTGGGTCAATAAAATCACTTTTCATAAATTAATAATTAACAAATAATCAATAATTGATAAATTAATAATTAGTCTGGGCATTAGCACTTAACGCCTTGTATGTACCACATGCATGAGGCAATAAATTGATTTGATTAGAGATCCCTGGAAACAGAGTTTGTTCTGAAATCATATTTTGATTGTTACCTAAATTGAAAATAACGATAATAAACGTAGTGGAAATGTACATAATAAAATCCCATTTCGCATTGTTTTGACTGGCAAGTCTACGAATCCGGTTCGGCGTGCCTGTTTTCGGTTGGATTCGGGGTCTGATTAAATATTTTCTTCTGATGACATTATATATATGTATGTCACACTACACCTTTGTGGCCGCTGTGACCCTTTGGCTTCTACCAATACCTCAATATCAAATAATAATGTATGTAATATATATGTCACTATATAGTTGCCACAGTAGTTTAATAATGTGATTAAATGTGGGTAGGTCCCTAATTGTGTACCTCCCATATAAGGCTCTGGCATGCTATGGTAAAGGTATTGTGAACATTATTTTCATCTAGACATGTGTCCAGCATACGTTTTTATAGCAAGAAAGTTTGAAAGGATTTAAAATACTTAATTGTTGTTTTTAAATTCTTCCCAGAGGGAAAGGCAAGGCCAACTAGGGCCTACAGCCTGGTCTGATGTAAATAGAATGTCTTGGAAATCGCGTAAATACGCGGGCCTCACCGTAGCAACCCTAGGTCGTTTAATTTTTAAAATATTTAATAGGTACAGAACTTCTTCTGATGATCACTGACCTATCTATTCAAGTGAGTTACTAGTCGAAATCATCTTGTAACTTATGTGGTATTTATATACCTACTTATCTGATAATTATCTTTATTTTATAAGAGTCTATTGTGCTTGGCCCATTCAAATATCTTTGTATATAGCCAACCAACCATAATAATTTTGCAATGCATGCAACGGTTAATGGTCCCAGTCAGAGGGCCAAAATCTCATATTTTGCATTTATTTTGGTTATAAACCCATTATAACATTATGCCAGTAATTTTAGCCATTTTCCTTGTGGAAAGCTAGTGTGGAATCACCTCTGATACAGGGTTATGCTTAAGGGCGGAACAGTTTTTGAAGCCATGAAACATCAATTGTTTGCATTAATACATAATAAAGCCAATTTTCATAATGCTTAAGCTGTCAGGGTAGCTTTATTCAAATATTCTGCACATAAGCATCCAAATATTTGAGTTTTAGTTTGTTTAAAATTGCATACATAATGTCAAAATGTATGTTGATTAATTATTAGGTATTTTGATATAACATACACAACACACAGCACGGCACAGCGATATGAAATGATATAAGCATTTCATAAAATTACAATAAGGGAAAGTCATTTAAGATTCCAAATAAACTGTAGAGATAAGACCTAGTGATCCTAGGTAACATATCACTCATTACATAATTTTGGGCCCCCTCAAGACACTGTATTTGAAACTGAAGGAATTTCCGGTGTCTTTTAATATTTAAGTGTATGCACGCTATAATACAATGTCTATTAGCTTTACAAGTATGTATCAAATTATTTGAGATACCTATTTATTTATATGAATTAATTAAGGCATTTAAAGTGAAGTATCTTAGAAGAATAGGTTTACCCTTTCTCTATTAGATTTGGTATTAACGAAATGAAGGAAAAAATTTGGCCCGGAGTTGGCCTATGCAACTTGTACGGCCGGGGAGTAATTGCCCCATCAGTTGAAAGTTATCCTATATGCAGGTGAATTTCACACCTCGCATACGATTGTATGAAACGACTTGCATACCTAGCGGATATGCAAGAAAAAATCAAATGAATAATTTCACATGTTTTTGATTTATTGACATTTAAATATGTATTATTGATATTTAAGTATGTATGCATGGCAGATTCATCTGTGATACCTGCTGTTTAAGGGGTATTTTATAATCCTCAAGTCATGACAAGGCCGTCTTGTCATTAATAATAATAATATATTGTATAAATCATGTATATAACAGGTACATATACCCGTGAGCCTACCTTTGGGCTAATGCGGGTAGGACTGGTCTGGTGCCGTCCTTGCTGCTGTGTGTTCCATCCAATACTGGTGGTAATACAGGCTTGCTGGTCGTCGTGCTAGGCTGTTCTGATGTGCCTAGGTTCCACAGAAGATTTTAACAGATTCTTGTTGAATTTGTTGGCTAGGTATAAGCAGGTCACGGAAATTGAAAAGTTTTGATGTTGGTATAGCCAATATGCTGTTTCTTTAGAAATGTTCGCACAATTGCTTGCATTCATTCAATTTATCAGACAAGTTATATTGCAATGATATTTATCAACTGCATCGGTGTCTAAGCGTCTAGGCTAGACACATTTTGTAAGTGTTATCGGTATAACAGTCAGCCAGCAACACTGATACAATAGTGTTCAGGACTTTAATCGTTCCTTTTAGGACGAGATTAAGAGCAGTATCCACTGCAAAAGACAACACAGGCCATATGTTTCTGCTTTATTAAATCATCATCAGTCTATTTAGGTATATGTCTCCGTGCTCGGGTACAGACCTTCCCTCACATTGAAGGATATTTATTAAATAATTAGTCAAAATTAAAATGTACATATATTATTTCTGACATCACAGCCTTAGTATTTGAGTTGGAAATAGGAACAATGTATGGCAAGTATAACATTTCTCTGGATCAGGACATCTTGTTTCATTTCTTTATCTAGTGGCCGAGGTATTTTTCCCCATGGGCACCGCTGCGACTGTCTACAGGGTCTGTCTGTTGTTGGCGTTGTTCAAGAATGGACTGTGACATGTCGTCCAGTATGTATTGTAAGAAGGTACATAGTCATACGATCTACTGTACTTTGCCTTTCTATGATTCATTTTAGGTTAGGTTATGTTAACACACTAAACGCCAGACGTGACCTGCCTGAGGCAATACATATCGATTGTTCGCATGTATATCGTGAAAGGAGCCCAGGCTCTCAATACAGCCTCTCGCTGGGAGTGATAGATACGCATCGAATTGTTTGCACGTATGGTCGTGGTGGAAATATCATATATATTCCTCACCCGAGTTTGGACGTTAGACGTCACAACTATCACTCCAAATTACAACCCATCGCATGGGTGTACACTGTACAAGCATCACTAGAAGAAACAACTCTTCGTCACTCAGGTTATTCGTAAACTTCACTTAACCTCACGGCATTTGTTCGATATCTTCTTCTCATCTTCCCCAGGCGATATCAAGCCGTTCTAGCCAGTTCTAATAACTGATCGAGTACGAAATTTTTCGTTTTCAGCAAAATTTTCCATAAATTGTAGGAAAAACACTCACGCGGCATCGACGCAAAGATTAGCAATGGCCGTTTGGGTGGGGCGGCGGAACTTGACACTTCTTTTTTTCTTTTTTTATGGACTCTGAAATTTGCGAGCAGAGACGCGATAGATCGGCGTACTTACAAGTAAATAACATTCGTGACTAAGATATACAATTCAATTAACACTTTTAGCGAATGCTGAACACATTATTATTTAGGTATTTCTTTTTAAAACGAACTAAAAGAACTAATGTGTGTGTTTATACCATTAATAGGAGCATTTTTCGTCGGGAACACTAGTATTAAAAGTGCTAACGCCAAAATGCACTCAGTCTAGGTAGGGGAAAAGACACATTCATTGCCCGCATACAGTTCCGTTTATTGCAGCGATATTCTGAATATTATATAATTTCTTAACAACCATGTAAAGGCCATTGTTCAGTTACTAATTAACTCCTCAAGCACCCCCAACTAGGGCACTTTATTTTCCACCTATAGGATTCCTTGTTTTAAAGATCCAGAGACATATACAAATCACACTATTATTTCTTCTATGTCCATACCCAGAAACAAAGTTTATATACAAGACCATATACCGGTCAGGACTGTCGACTCGGCAAACAGACTGTCAATCTTAGATAAGCGATTAAAACAGAATAACTTCGTTAAACCTTACAAATTTAATATTTCCACCGCGTGATGCATAGTTCTTCATCATTGCCAGTACTTTTATTCTTGAACCTGTCTTGATACTTAATATCATACATCAATATAATCACAGTATTTAGATGTAAAATAATATCTAACGTCTGTTATTGAATTTTAATTGTATTTCTAGAAGTAGGCACTATACCGAGCAATAACAGTATCGCTTACCCCACTTGCCCCACTTTCGCCTGTCCGATCGCAATGGAGAGCTTTTAATGCAAATCTCAAATGGCATTGTTTATTTGGGTAGCCAACAGAGCCGTATATAGGATACAAACGAATTGTAGTAATATTCTTATCAGGATAAACAAGAATTATCGTTTTAAGGATTGAGCTTCAGACAATTCCGTGACATTATAATGAATGAGAAAACTATATTTTGAAGAAAAGACCGGTTCAAGCGTCGCGTCGCGTCGTAGCATATTCGCACCTCTGGACTATTGCGGTGGCTCACCCATTCATAAAATTTAAGCTTAGTTGGCCTCGTGGAAAGAATTAATAATGATGCTACGCTAATCTTACTCTTTGTAACCGACTGACGAAAGAATGAAAGTAATGTTTTCGAGTGTGTAAACAAGCTCTCTATACCCTTTCCAATCATTTATTTTCTCGATGACAGCTCCCTTAGAATGTAACTGCGTCATGTTACGCAAAAGTTAACTTTTAAATGTGAGGTATAGAAAATATGACAACTGCCTAATTTTGTTCCTTGATCCCATTTAATACTCATCTAAGGCAAATTGAGTCTATTTAAGCCGAAGTTTTTTTTAAAGTACCTACTACAAACATTTTAATAAAGTTACATTCTATGGAAATCAAAATAGTGATGTTATGATTGAAATATCGATATTGTATCGGTATTTGTATGGAACTAGGGGTGTTTTCGCGACTATGTGCGCGTTGTAATTTTTTTCTCGGAATAAAAAGCATCCTAGGTTGCTCAGAGATAATGTAGCATACTAATGGTGAAAGATTTTTTGTCCAGTAGTTTTTTGGTTATATCGATGTCGAACCTACTGATCCCTTTTTTTTTTAATGTTTATGGCTCCATCGTTTTGTATTTGGTCACAACTTAAATTCTCCCTCTACGGTCACAACACTATAACTGACAAACTAGATCTGTCATCGAGAAAATAAATGATTGGAAAGAATATAACATCCTTATTCTGCAACAATTTACTCAGCACGAATTCAATTGTTTTAGGTATTCTTAATACAATAACTTTTTACGAGACAGTTATATTGAATTTTTGAAAGTATTTGTTGTTGACTATTATGTTCATTAAAAAAATCTCTCTGCACCGCACTCGTTGTTCCTTCATTTGTGACTATATTGGATCAGGTCACTGATTTTTTTTTGACACTTCTCCATCAGTCTTACTTATAACAATACTAAAACTAAAACGACTCCATCCCCTTGTCGTATGCAGGAGACCGACACTAAACTCATCACGGCGGAGGCTGCGTTCAATATCAGGTACTTTGAAGGTAAGTAATTGAATTACGTGGCATGTATTACATATTCATTAGTTCCATGTTAATTAGGCACCCGTGCCCCGTGCCGTGGCGCTCTCGCCAGATGCATAATATACGGCACTGCTAAATAAAATATAAAGTTAAGGTACCTACGAAGTTATTCTACATACTTCGTCTAGTTAGATTAGGAAAGTAAGGATGTTTAGAGACAAACACTAAATAGCTATTTATTTTTAAAAATGGTCTTGATGTTAAGTAAATTACTTAGAGTGCGTTTTTGTTTAACAACCTAAATGTAACAGTTTAAAAAATGTTTCCTCCTTTTCACACACCAAAATGTTAATTATTCAAAAAACAAAAAACTCGATTGCAAAAATATTTTGTAGACTTTTTAGATATCACGCGAAAGCACGATACAGTCACTTCCTCTAAATACCACAGTATAATAATAATGTTAAAAAATCACCTCTTCAAAGATACAAATTCAATAAAATCGTATACAGTTTCCATTAATACGTAAGTATATGATTGTATTCGTAAGTGTAGCGAGCGTGCTATAGCAGCCAGACGTTAAGTCAAACAGCCCGTGCAAACGTTAGTCGTTAGCCGGGGCGTCCAGTCGCGCTCATGTTACATGAAATTTCTCCGCCCTCCTTCCTTTCCATCTCCACTTAACCAGGTGGATGGAACTCAATTAGCAACAATTATTCCAACGGAGACTCGATGCCAACCCAAAAGTTTCCTAGACTATTTCGTAATTAATTTTGTTTCCAAACGACCCCGTCGACCTCGCCACGACTTCACTTTACACGATTTTATACCGAACTGCTCTTTATATTTATTTAATACTACTAACTCATTTTAAGTTAGTTAATCGCACACTTTTAATTAAGTAAGGCTTTGCGTAATTCAAAGTTACGATATAGGGTATAAATAAGTGTTAATTAGGGGCTCAAAGGCTTAATATAAAGAAAATTTATAATTTTAAAGACTTTTTCTCCACATAAGGTTAACTGGAACTATTGTGAAAGAATTATAGGAAATGAAGCGATAAAGGAAACTTCGGAATGGTTTTCACGCCCGCTCCTACATAGTGGTCCATAACGACCATATAAGGCCGATTGCTTTCTTAAACTTATCCCATTTGTACCCCCCGCGTGAAGGAATTGGAACTTCTTTATTGTGCCAAAGTTACGAATGAGAGCGGCTATTTCCATTTCTATCGAGTTAGTAAGCCCAAACCGATAAATTATTGTAGTTGCTATAACGGCGACTCGTGTCAGACGAATTGTTATGAAACTTGGAATGATAAATGGGACCGCGACCATTGCTTCCTGACACTCGAGGGGCGTCTCATAGAAACACGATTAGTACGGGTGTCACAAACAAACACAAACAATCTATGTAGAGCATGGTATAGACGGAATAATAAATACTCGTTTCTCATTATTACGTAATGAGACGGTAAATTACGAGGGTCACGTTCAAATTACATACGCGGCTCCACCGCAACACTTACCCTTGCATACGCCATTGGAACAACGCGCGAATTGGTCCGCTCCCGGTGTAAAGTCCCATATTAACATAGTAAGGAACCCATTTCCATTATCATCCCCAATTTCGTGCTCGGGAGGCACTTAAGCACTTAATGGATCTCGGCTCCCCGTAATTTACCGGGACGTTGGATTGAATAAAATCGTAAATCTTAACACCAGCCGAGCGGAGGTGTTATTACGAAGAATGATTCGCAATTATTCGTCTTGGAATGTAAGGATCATCCCTCGCTGAACTTAAATTACCACCCTCACTTTCCGCTAATGATACAAAACCGCGACGTGGAATAAATGTAGCTCTTACGAGTAGGTACCTATAATATTCTCTATAATTGTAAAGCTCAACGTATATCTATAAGCAGATTTGCCTATAACTATATAGGCTCTTATACATGAACCGCTAGACGGGAAATGATGCTGATCCCACTATTGCGCATAGGCAAATTGGAGGAAGGCTTTTGTAGGTATATAATATACAAAATCACGCTATTGTTATGTTTAAGTTAGGTACTTAGGCAAGTATATCAAGAAAGTTTTGGGCTGTATTGCGGCTGCAGAATTTAAATTGTACTGGAAATATTATCGTGTTACGGCGCATCAAACTTTGCAACAATTCTAAATTTGTTCCAATGGAATTTAATAAACATCATTACAAAGCAATTTCGAAATTATTATATCTCCTTAGAAGGTACTGCACAGCATAGCGCTAGGGATTCCTTCGTCAGTTACATTTATACAATTAAACTGATCCATACCTACACGTAGAAATAAACGAATTCAGACAAATTAGGACCGCAGAAGCTGTAAGGCTCGACCTATTTAACCCTATTTGGCTGATTCTGTAAATTTGTCTAAAATAAGCAAAGTGTAAATTCGGCCGAGGTGTGAGGCAGACGTTTCAGCGGCCGCGGCAAAATGCAGCAGTCCACAAATAAACCGGATCAATACCAGCCGGCTCGAGTAAGCCTCCCAAGTGACTTGCAACATTGTTGCCTTACCGAATTATCATTAGGATACCACTCTATTAAAATGGATCGAGGAACCTTCGGCCTCTAACTAGATCATTAATGGGTCACGTAGTAATTATTACACACTAGCTGCTGCCCGCAACGTCGCCTGCGCACGATTATAAATTATAGCATATGTGTTATTCTGATGTGTATTATTGTAAAGTTTCATTAAAATCCATTCAGTAGTTTTTGCGTGAAAGAGCAACAAACATCCATCCATCTATTATTACATTAGTCTACATTACCTATTTGTATTTTGGGATTATTACCTGAATAAAGAATTATATTATTATTATTATTATTATTATACAAGCTTTTGCGTTTATTATATTAGTTACACATTTAGTATGGGTCAATCCGGAGCTGTAGCTGGACTCGCCCCCAGACCAGCCAAGAGCTTTGACTTTAGTTAACACTAATAGAATAGAACAGAACATATTCACCGAGCATGGATAATGCGTAATTCAAATTCTGACTAATAGAATAGAAAGAAAAACGTATAGGAATGACATTTGCTTTTTCGTTATCAATTATGTTAATTCCATACATTTTTATTTTCGTTCGCTAGGCTAGGGGCTGTTCCGCCTCGCGATAATCAAACATCAACCAACAATTCAAGACACGAAATCTCTCCTCACAGAAAATCCGGGGTCATAAAATATAGTAGCTTGGAAATACTTCGTACAGTATAATAGGTACGTAGGTACATACGTATATCTACATGTCAGAGTTTCGTTTAGTGAACATGAAACTCGTGTGACTTTATACTTTCTTTAAAAGTCCCGACTAAATAAAGAAAAGAAACTTTACCCCGATGAACTTGTACGAATAACACATTCGAAAGCCTTTGGGAAATATAAACTCAAATTCAGCTCGGCAATAAAACATTGTTGTACTTGTTTCTATGTAAATCCCGTAACTACAGTTGAGCCGGAGATCCCTAGTGACACGTAGTTTCGAGCTTCAGCCCTTGATGCGTGCGGCTCGGTTTTTCAAATATGTCTAACATCTGCAAACACAAGTTAGTAAAGGATAGAGTAAAATATAAGGCTCCTACGAATTCACAGTACAAATAATGCGCTGAAATAAATTTGAAAGGTCACATAAGTCATAAATAAATGACTCACTCTCACGCCTGTATACTTGTAGGATATCATCCTGTAAGTTGTGTGTTAAATCTACCGCTCCGATTACCTGACTTATTAGCTTAGGTACATAATTCAAATACGCTTTATTGTACATAAAAGACACAAACAATTACAATACAGAAATACAAAACAGCATGTACAATTTTGGCGGCCTTATCGCTAAGAGCGATTTCTTCCAGGCAACCAACTGTTGAGGGAATTTAATAATAGTAAAGTAAGAGAGAGGTAGAGGTAGAAAAACTATTAAAAATTAAATGGTATTTACAAAGAGCAGGAATAGACATAATGTTATTTAGGCAGAAATACCTTAACTAACTAATGATGACTTCCTTGTGACATGTAGATAGAGCTTTAGAGGATGTACTGCACAATACTGATTTCAATTAAGAGCAGGATCACAGCAGTGTATGTAGACACGGTATAATACCTTTAAATCAAAGGTGCCCGAGCGCATCGCCCGGCTGGCCAACATACCCGTAGCAGGCGGATAATAGGATTAAGAGCAGTGCACTCCCATGTCACCATGTCAGTCCTCAACTGTATTGCAGCATACGTATATCATAATTAAATATACACTTTAACCAAATGTGCTGGTGGAGATTGTATTTGAAAATAACATAGGTACTTATCAAATAACTGAAATATAGAATTCCAGGGGTAAATGGTTCAATTTTCTACTTTACGTATTACGAGGAAGCTGATGTAGTTACTTACGTTCAACGAATTTTCTATAGTTGTTTGTTGTTACACCTACCGATAGAAACCTACTGCTGAAACGAAATTTCAACAATACAAAACACGCTCGAATGAACTTTCTGCTCTACTATAAGGAGTATTCTGTTGTGATCTTTTTCTTAGAAGTCCTTACGACTCACGGATGATATCATTCTTATGTATAAGCTTTCCTATACGGTAGCATTTATCCTGCTAAGTTCAATTTCACGATCGTATGTACTTATTGTTTCCCGATATTGCTGCAAAACGGCGAACAACGCTGATTGTCGACAATTTAATAATGCGTAAATTAGTGGATGCCGTGAAGGGAAACAAAAGAAATGATTTCATTTCCATTCTTCCTGTAATTACAGTTTTTGCACGGCGGCGTCTGGCATGGTTTAAACCGGGAGCAGTTTATGAAAAACTTCACTTGCATACAAACTAGTTCCATTTGCGAATGTTGAAACAAGCAGCTCGTTGCCGCGGGTAATGTTTTCGATTCGGTTTCTGCACGCGCCACTACAATTAAAATTTGCAAATCGAAATTCGTTCCTAACTTTCTGTGTTACACAGACGATTAAGCAGAACATTTCATTTAAAAGGGGTTGGTTACTTTACCCTTTTACTATGTTTTCTCTTTCTGCCACTTGTTTTAGGTCAGAAAATATATAACACTAATGTTATCTCACAATCGCAGCTTTCTCTCCCCAGTGTTACTTCAGAAATTCTGAATCTTTTAAGATCTAATATAGGTACTTAATTATACATACTGTAGATTATTGTATATTTGGTGTTGGGTGGATTTGTAAATGTAGGTAGTACTTATATCTTAATAATTTTAAGCAATCGAATCAAACCCTATCCAATGTAACCTTTCGTATCGTTTGGGGGTAATCTACGAATCTATCATGTTTCTTCCGCATTCATGATACACAAAATACGAGGAACATCCAAAAATATCGTCGCAAAACTTATAAGGGCGTGTTATTACGAGCAGTCCATTACACTTGTCACAAGTTTTGTATCACGGATGAAAGGGGGCCTGCGAACGGCCAAAATATTCAATTGGCGTATCCTAGGTTGGCCACGAGCCAGGCTCCCCTGCATATTGATGTGCCAACTTTTACCGCCAAATCAGCTCATCGGGGCAAACTTCAGCTGCCGACCTGCCAAAGCGTGGCCTATGCGCCGGTCTTGGAACTTTAATGAGGTGTCTTTAGAACAGTGGTTCCGCGCTGATGGTTCCCGAAGACCCCTTCACAATTAGAAAACAAATATACCATACAATTTACTAAAAGATGGGAGCAGCTGTTGGCTCATAGTTTTAAAATATAAATATGTTTTAAATTATATTTTTCTGACATTAAAATAATAGTGAAAGTTACACAGATTCTGAGATATTATTGATATCTTTCAGTGCCGTTTATCTTCCAGAACTCGAATTGCAACTATACTGTATCAATCCTGCCGCAGCGCGTAGCTGTATGATTGAGGATTGTTGATAAACATTCTTTATAGTGAATAAACAGCGAGGTTTTATAGATTCCCTATGAATATAGGGGATAAATAGGCATCTTTCTAAAAATTGTTCAATTTAGCCATAATTAGTGACGTTCACCAAACCAACCTACCTATTCCCTACAACCACAACTTCGTCTAACTTTCAACAAATCACTGTCAATAAAACAAGCAGAAAAGTCAATAATCTCCTACGTTACGTACGTAACTAAACTTTTAGCTGAATAAATAAAACATTTATTGTTCTGTCGAAAAATGTCGATTCCTCAAAAAGTTTTATAATATGACAGCGATTATTAGGGCGGCGAGCAGCGTCGAATGGGAACAAGTAAAGCAAACTATCCGCTTTCATAAATTGAACAAAGATCAACTTTGATTTGATGGATGAGGCCGCACAGTTTCCACAAGTGCGCTAAGAAATCGTCTGGAGACTTCGGCAACTTTCAACTTAGATATCCATAGAAGTAGGTACAGACAGATAGTAGCAAAAATATCTACATATTAAATATTCAATACTGTATTTCTGCCTCAACGACTTCTAATCTAATACGTATCATAATCAGTCAATTAGGTCTAATAACTTATTTGCATTTATGTTACGGAAATGCGTGTAGCTGCAATGGTTTGGTTTGCCTAGATTGCGCGAACAGTATCTTCTCGTTATGTAGATAATACGCGTACAAACTCACTAAGTACATGTACATTACAAGAGTGCCGCCGGTGTGTTACACTAGATGCGATGTCGACTGAACATGCATTTTCTATACACTACCCTACCTATAAAAACATTATTTTGGTGTGGGTTAGAAATAAGTTTATACCTAACTATAACTTAATAGGAAGGTATGTATAAAACGATAAATGAAATCCGTCCGGTTTCCTTTCAACTTCATCAAGGAGATGAAAATTCCGCTAGAACAAAGAAAATTTTGAACTTTTCAGAAAAGGTTCGCTGACCCGTACGAGCAATTATAATATCAAAGAATTCACTTTTATGACACTCATTACTTTGGTTAATATTTTGTTAAAAAGTTTAACTAGGTAAGGTACAGTCGAAAGCACAACAAGTGTTCGAAATGTAACACATTTGATGTGTATTACGGATTGCACATTGATGTGAAAATAGAAAAAAATGTGTGTGCCCATTTCCCAACATTACCCTATATGAAAGAACCATATACCTACTACAGACAAATAGTGTAATTATAATCATATAATTACGCTGGGACACCCTCAAACACTTGCTAATTACAAATTAATACGTTCTTGAAAAAAAAACGTTGAGCGCCGGCCGCATACCGCGCCACACGGCGCTCAACAATATTATCCGCCGGGCTTTGGCATTCGCTCGGCTCCCGGCTGTCCTGGAACCGAGTGGACTGCGCCGCAATGACGGAAAAAAGCCCGACGGCATGACGTTAGGCCCGTGGAAGCTCGGAAAGTCGCTGGTGTGGGACGCTACCTGCGCTGACACTCTGGCACCGTCCCACGTCCCGGCGACCTACTCCCACATCGGCGCGGCTGCGGCCGCCGCGGAAAGTCTCAAATGGCGTAAGTACATTGGGCTTGGTCAAAGCTATCTATTTACGCCTTTTGGCGTCGAGACACTGGGGCCGTGGGGGTCGGACGCTCGACAGCTCGTAAAAGAGCTGTCCAAGCGACTGGTCGAGGAGTCCGGCGACCAGAGGGCTGGCAGCTACCTCTGCCAACGTATTGCGTTGGCAATACAGAGAGGGAATGCTGCCAGCCTTCTGGGCACCGTGACTCCCGATGCCCTCCTAGAGGATATATTTTACTTATAGATAGTTTAAGTTTTTAGATTTTTAGAGTTAGTTTTTAGTCACTTTATTATTTTAGGTTTTAATTTAATGTAATTTTATACAATTCCTGATTATTAAATAAATATATATCTAATGTAGGTACAGTTCACCCACCTTGTTATATATTATTACATACTTCCAACAACAACGCACACAAGCGTCTAATAACATCGCTGAAATTATAACCACAATTATAACCACCAGCGTTAATTGAATTACATATTGGATAAATTTACCTACATTATTACGTTGAGCTATTAGGAATTTCGTTAGAAATTGCCTAGAGTTTACTGGAACGCGTAGAGAAGTTTGTTAAATTTGCGAAAACGGGAAAGTTTTCCTTACCCGACTCGTTTATGCGGCCCGCTCTATCACGCCCTAGAGGCCTACCTCTTTTCTTCCAGCTGAAATGTCCTAGCCCTCCAATTCTTATTACGTATTATTACGCGTTATGAGTTACGAGATTGGAAATAGCTCTTGAACTCGAACCAGAATCTTCTATACTTTTTTACAACATCGCTTTTTTAACATCAGCCTAATTTTTAATTGTAACTCGGTTTGGTGGTCCAATATCATCAATAAACAATTCCACATGTTATACGTATAGGGAGCTTTTTTATTTATATACATTTTTCATCCGCAAATCCATATTTCACTCAGACCTCAATACATTCCCATTTAATGGTTATTCATCGATTGTTACGCTACCAGCCGTCTAGCGAATGAGTGACGCTCTTTTGTCTGCATAGTGTCGATCCATTGTTATGCGATAAAATATCTCCTTACTAATGTATTCGCGTGATTGATGGCTCTCCCCTTAATGGCTTATTTGCTACATAGTTCCCAATGTGATACGGCTGGCGAAATTAAGTTGCAGAACACAAAACGATATTTCAAATGACTTGTAACAAGCAGAAATTATTTAAAAAACTGCTAAAAATTGTAGGCCCTTTTGGGCATATTTTATAGCCTATTTCACTCCTACAATCAAGACGAATCTAACGACACCTCATATGTTAAAATCCATCAAGCCGTTTAGGTTGCAGGGCGTGCCAAAGAATTAGACATATATACACTCGAAAAATATAACCCTCCGTCTTGCGCAGCCGGGTACAAATTAGAATTTAAATAACATCTATCCCACTGCCACGTTGTTTTAACGTTCCAATAACGTTCGTTAGCAGTTTTTAAAAGGGCTCGATAGAATTGAGGACAGGATTATTTCTGAAAAATTGAGACATAATGTGCTTAAAATAGACTATGTATAAAACCAGCCATCTAATATATGGGCGCATCGGCAGATAGCTGACTGACCATTATATCCAAATAATAATCTTATTATTTGGATATAATAAGATTATTATTTGTGAATGATGTCTTTTTTCTACATATATTTGGTATTAGCCAGATGGCTAATACCAAATATATGTAGAAAAAAGACATCACGGGTAAGACTGGAAGTCATGCTAGGCCCGCGCTATTCTATGACACCAACATTGAGCCAACGCGATTTCAAATTCTGCCGTTGAAATATTCAAGTATATCTTGACGTACTTACGTGACGCCAACTATCGGGAAATATCCTAATTATCCGAATAAAACATGGCTAACATTTTGAGTTGCAATGCACATTTCAATTGACGATGTGCTCTTTAAATTATATTTAAACTCTATTAAAAACTAATCATATCTATGAATAATATACACAACCGGTTTGCTGTACCTACTATATTTACAAGAAAATATAACCGTAAGTGAAATTCCCATAAAATACCTCGTTACTCATAGAAGGAGAGCATGGAAGCGAGAGTAGAGTGCCACATTACATTACCTAATAACATGCCACCTCTTGTACTCTACACAGTTCCCGTAAGAGCAAGGAACATGAACTGTTTGATTTATGTCCCGAGCACACCATGCTCCCCGTGTTTTATTTTGTGAAAGTGGCTAAAAGACAAATAAACATGGAGTCCTGGTTAATATTTTTAAGTATTTCATAAATACGTGCATTACTCCATACTGTAGATATAAAATTGTTTTCATATTGAGGAATATTGTAAGCTAAACTAAACAGATAATCACCGAGAAATAAAAGTTCTAAAAAAATCTTTGCGCTCACCGATGACAATTGCAGACGAACGGACAGAATGAGTGTTGTTGCGATGTATTGAGACCTGAAATTGTTACTTTGTATTTATGATTTTTAGTATGTAGGTACTCGTGTTTGCAAATACTAATGTATTGCAAAATACATTCATATATTTAATTCTTTGGGAAGGCTAATGCTCGAAATTTAAATCCCAATTTTATTCGTATAACGATTAGTCTTAATTTAAAAGATTTCCAATGATTTCAATTTCCATACCTTTTGCTACACACCCTGTATAATGCCATGCATGGAATACTATTTTTCCCCTATAAATTGTCCCACTGCTGGGCAGATATCCTCCTACGCTGATCCCTCTGAGCCCACTCCAACCATCCAGCACTGTAGTTGGTGAGCGTCTCTGGGTCTGGATCCTCCCCGACGTCAGTGACCGTCCAGTGACACCCAGTAGCAATAGCAATATATTTAATTTTCCCACGTAGTTTTAATTTTTAGTTGAACACAACGACCCTGCCACCGACTGCTATAGGCAGGTCGTAAATATCGCCGGAACGCGTGATTGTTTGCCAACGTGCTGATAGAAAAATTGATGTTCAATCACGGCTTTCACGTGACTCCACATAAATAATAGTAAACGTTTATACCTATAGTAAAAAGCTGTTACAGAAAACTCATCAGGACACTTTGACATGGACATGCAACCATTTTATTGAGCTTTGGAATATATCGTCGATGTAGATGAACACAGAAAAGTAATTTCTGATTTTAATCTCAAGAACATTACACTTCATTTAAATTTCACTTCGAGATAATAATTAAATATTACTTTAATTGCATAAAACACTCCACAACACAGGAAAGTCACAGGAATTTAGAATAAGGTAATGATAAATAGTAATGGTTCATGAATAAATAATATTTTATCTTTAAGTATAGACATTTTTTAGTGTTGAAATAATAATTATTAGTTATTGCAAAACATCAGTGTTGAAAAAAATTTAGGTAATATAGAGTAGACGCCGCGGTGGCACAGTGGTAGAGAACAATCGACTGGACTCTCATATTATGAAGTTTTAAGTTCAGCGATGTCAATTTGTAGTGCATAATCAATTTATGACAGCCCCGTGGGATATAATCACATTGAAACTTTATTATTTGTACTACAATGTTATTATTTAAAGCTTCTAAAAATAAAATAAGGTTCTACAATCTACGTTTGATTTACTACCATCAGTGAAATTACTACACAGAGTTAATTTGCTTGTATTAATACGGCAGGAGTGCCGTAATGACTTCCTCATACTATAATGAATATTTATGTGTACGTTTGAGTCAGTCAGTAGTCGCTCAGCTCATGGCATCTCATGTTGCAGAGGCATGGTGCTTCAAAGGGTTTGCTTTAACAATTAATGCGTTAAGCCCGTATAGAATTAACTATAATTACTGGAAGCGCCAGAGGTTTCAGGCTTGTGTAATATGATGTTCATTACACGTTGGAATCTGATCGATATTTGTAGGTACCCATAAGTTATAGGTATTCTTTCAACAGCACACAAGTTTCAGTTTAGTTGAAGTACTTACCTACTTAGTTGAGGAGAATCATTGCTTCTTTTAATTAAATAAATTATTTTAAATCAAAAACACTGCTTTTTGGCCTAAAATTTATCCTATAGCAGCCTCGTAATATAGATTATTCTAACAATAGGTATGATTCTGTCGATGGGTGTCATATCTAATGCTAAACCTAAACGCAATGTCACTGTCACTCATATGCTAGATCGATTAAGAGTGAACGGGGCGCCTCGCTTAGCGGAAGATAAAATTAGACACTCTGGAATCGCTACTAACACATCAAAATTGAGCTGTCAGCTGGCAGGTCATAAAATGAACCAATCTTACATACACCGAAAAAACATTACCCTCCTCCTTTCGGTGGACGCGTAAATATGCTTCAACGTTTCAGTTGCCCTCGCCCTCGCCTACTTTCAGTATACCTTCTTTCGGATTTACTTTAGCTACACCCTTTATAAACACGATGAGCAACATGCTTACACAGCTAACGTCGACCTCAAATCATGGCGTTATTAGATAAATTCGTGGAAGTTTTGAAATTCCTACTAGGACCAATAGAATGTGAATTATTGAATTCCCGCGCACCGAAGGAGGACTAACCGAATAGGTACTTTACTTATATTATACGTAATATTGATCGCTTTCAAGGGCATTCTGTAGGTTCTCGGTAACCAAACCGAACGACTTAATAAATGACTTAATATTTTTCTGTGTTCAATTAACTTCAGGCCTTCTGACTAAAGCCTACCTTTACCTAAGTCTATAATTATTTTAAGAATACTTATAGAAAACGATGCCCTAATACAACAATGAACAATTTGAGACAACAGTATTAAAAAGATTTGAAAGTAACCTAGTAACTTTCTCCCGTTGTGGAAGGCAGAGACGATGAATTTACATCTACAAAGGTCCTGGCACACCACTTCCGCTTCGTCATTCATCACACTGTTCATGCACACTCGTCGGTTTGTAGTTGTTATTTTATTTTAAACTTTATCAAATGTGGTAAAGGAGAAAGACCATCTAAGGCCCACCCTTGATAGAGCTGTCATGTTATTGAGACAATATTCATATTCATTCCATATTTTTATACCTCCTGTTAGATAGAAATTGTACTGGGAAATTATTCTATTCATATTTACAAATAAATTAGTTATATATCGACTTTTATTCCATTTTGAATGCATCATTTCCTGATCTACTACTCAAAATGGCTCTTATCAATAAAACTGTTTATCGATGGCTTAACTTGACAATCGCTAAACCACCGATTTTGTATTGCAAAGTATGTCGTAAAGCATAGCCTAATATTTAAGTCATCGATCAGTTGATCGCAATGAGCCAAGAAGCCCAAGAAGCATCTCTATTGTGCATATAGGTACAGTAGAAATGTTAGACTAACAAATTGCTTGAAGATTACGACGCGACGCTGCCATTGCAATGAATGCAAATCTAATAACAGAAGTAACACATTTTCAGACATAATCTCACAAAACCCAGTAAAAACGAATGATTCAAACATTTAACGAGTTTTATTTGTTGGTACATCTACTTTTGGATCCAATAAAGAGAATAGTTGGAACAAATGACTACAAATTACGGAAAGAATTGGTTTTGGACAAAGGAAAGGGCGGATGGAAACAACAACGCACGTAAACAAGGCAAGGGGCTCATTGGTTTTATTCGAAAAGTTTTACACGAACGCGGTTTACTACCTTTCGGGGAATCAAGGTTTATACTTTTTCTTATCCCGGATAGAAACTCTCAAAAGATCCAGCTAATTTACACAATTTTCTTAAATGCACCTTAGTTGCTCAATGGCCATGTGAGAGTGAGGCTGCGGCAGAGTTTCAAACATTTTTATTTTTCAACTAATTTCGGTTCTGTTTTGGACATCGAATTAAAGTTACTCGTATTTTATTCAGTTTTCATTCCACAACTTTCATGCGTAACTTTCAATACTCACAATTTATGTAATAACTAGCACCAAATCAAAATTATTGTAAGGTATAAAAGACATTGCCACATTTCAATGGAGCTTTGCCCCACCTACAAAACTACGTGACCATTTAAGCTGTACCTATCATTTTGTTGGGGACTTATTACAGGTTTCATATTGCATAATCATAATCAGTATCATTTTCTACTACTCTCACAACTCCTACAGAAGAATAACAAAAACAATGAATAATTCGCTTCGATTTCTTACTATTTTCTGAATATTAATTAGGCTGTTTTTTTAGACTCGCTAGATGTACAAGACTTTGTTTTAAACCAATAATTTTAATAAAAAACCGAGATATTTTTACATTTATTCGTTATCTTGTACATCTTGCGGTTGATGGTGGGGCAGAGTCTGGCATTGTCGAAATATTTTTTTCATGGATTAGCAGTATCAAATGTAATCAGCTGTTCGGAATTCGGTCCGCCATTTTGCTATTTAAGCATTTAAACAACCCTATTCTTCTTCTCAGTCCTTATACTCTTGGCAGAGTGGTCGTGGTCGTCACTTCAGTCGCAGTGACCCGCCTCACAACACGTCGCCACTCGTCTCTGACGGCTGCTCCTGGTGCAGACGTGTAAGGGATCGGCCACAGCTGCCCTGATCTGCCCGTCCATCGCGTCGGCGACCTGCCGCGCGCTCGGGTACCGTCAACCTTGCCCTACTACGATGTTTAAACTGACAGCTACTTATTCGGATTTTTAAACAACGTATTAATTTTAATCATCGATTATAAGTAACGCTGTTAGATGCGGATAATTTTTTTTTTGGAACTCGTCAAATACCAAACAATATAAGTGAGTGATATCCGTTTATATATAATAATTCGTCAAATACCCTTTGAGCTTTAGATTTTTCGTATCGTAGTCAATGGATACTTCTAGCATTGCATTGTATGAAAATATTAGGTAGCCAATGGAAACTACGATGACAAAGCAAATATAGCTGAAGATAGTTCATATTCGATCAATAATGCCAGATAAGATTGTTCCATCATTATATCCAGCAATAATTAATCCTTGTCATCGCTTGCTCTCACTCACAGATCTATCTCAGCCATACAATTCGAGAAGTCCTAAATTGTCCTAATTGCGACTACGACGTGTTCTGTTCATTGACTAATATTGTTCTTGCTAGTACTGTAGGTACGCGTACCTGGCTAATTAATACACGTACCTACATTCAGTGAATATCAGATAATTATCATGTTGAAAGAGAGGAGGACTCAAAATAATTGACACCGCGATAGTCGATATACTGACAGACATAATTTAGAAAATAGTAGGGTTTAGAATAAGAAAAACAGAATTTCAATGTTTAGGGCCTAAACATTGAAATTCTCGTAACTTCTTAATTACTATTTTTTTTAAAGACAATGCAATTTCAGTACTTATGTGGAAGTCCGTCATTTCTGCTTACCCTAGGGATTCTGGCATGCTGAGTTTATGTATGTGCTCGCATGTAAAAAATAATAAAGTATGTATAAAAGTATATTTCTTGCAGTAGCAGTTGCGTCTTAGCAATTCCATAATGTGACATTCTAATTTTAGACGTCGTCGCTAAGCGAGGTGGCTTGCCCACTCGCGATATAAGTGACAGTTTAGGTTTGGATTCAATATAACGACAGAATCACACCTATTGTATATTTTACGTTAATATTATAATATGCTGTGAAGAAATTCCAATTCTAATAAAAAATAAGAATCTCCTTAAAATTGATCCCCGAATAATCGAGGGTATTAGTATAATCATCAGACGGAGCGGAGTTACCGCTCAGTGCGCAGTCGTATATCTCTTTTGTAGGGCAGATTAAAGAGGCGATGGCGTGGGCCGATGCCATCCATCTCCGTTAATGCTGTTTCGACGCGCGCTCCACAGCCACCAGGAATGAACGCTCCGAGAGCAGCCATGATGCATCGAACCAGAGTAATCCAGGCAGAGGGGCTCTTCAAACGAAAGCACAATGGCGGACGCTTTTTCATTTTGAAAATTGTTATTAATTTTTGATCTGATGTGACTATGTAGCAGAAACGGGTCGTGTTTTAAAATAAATAGTGAAGCTAGATGAAAATGTATTTTTAAACTTGTTTTAATGAATAAGTTGTATCAAGAAACATCCGATGTTTTAGTGGTAGGATAGAGAGCAGCTATCAAAATAGGATACATGTAAGATGATTGTTAGTTCAATGGTAAGGTAAGATTTTATAATGGAAACGCATGTGCAAAACTGACATTGGTTACAAATACAAAAACGTTATAAACTTACAATTCCTTTATGCTGCAAATCTTTAGAAGTACAGTGTAACTTAAGAACAAAAAATCTAGTTTTCTTAAAATAACAAGAAAAGAAAAATGTTTATTAGGTAAGTTTTTTACTAAAAAAAAAAAAGTTTTTTACTATCCAAGAATATTTTTGTAACCAAGTCTTTTAGTAGAATAGTCTGTAGCTAGCCTACATACGTATTTTAGTGCAATTGTAAATGAAACCGTTTTCTAAAGTGATACTAGGTGCTACTTAAACCGCAGAAAATATGGAAATGTGGAAATATGGAACCACTAAAAAATCTTGTACTTTGTTTTTATATTTTATAATCTCACACAACACAACTCCAATGCGTACATCTAAGTAATACTATTTATTATGTGTTAACACTCTCCAATCAAACAAACACGCAACAACAACATTCGTTAAATAACATAAAGTCCTACAATTATCATGGTAGTCACTGCTTAATACCAGTCCTCGTCAACCACGTATGAAGGGTAATAACTCCTGAAACAAAATGTATTTACAATTAAAATACAAAACGATAGTAACGTACATTATTAACTCAAATAAAAATAAAAACAGGGACCTTATTGAAAAATATTTTACTATGCGAATAGTTAAAAATTCAGGCTATGTAATTGATAAGAATTTTAGAAATCTGTCTAGTAGTTTTTTTTTTAATCTCAACATAAATCCCCATGATTACTTTTCTCTTGGTTACCGTACCGACTACAGCAAATCAATGGTAACACTTGCAGTACGATTTCAACCCTTAACACTCTTTCTCAACGTAAGAATGGTCCAAAGTGTTACACTTGATCTGCTTTGAAGTGTACCTACCTGTAACCACTGCCGTAGTAACCGCTGCTGCCGTAGTAACCGCCGCCGTAGTACCCCCCGCCGTAGCCCCCGCCATAGCTCCAGCCGCCGCCGCCGTAGCTCCGGCCGCTGAGCGCGCTGCCGGCCAGCGAGCCGCCGATGAAGCCTGCCTTGGCGCCGACGAGGCCTACGCCGAGAGCCCCAGCGCCCAGTGCGCCGGCGCCGAGCACGCCTGCACCCAAGATGCCGGCGCCGAGAACTCCTGCGCCCAGGGCAGCACCTGGAAAAAATAATAATAAATTAAAATGATGAAATATTTCTAGCCGTGGGCAGGACTTGAACCTGCGACCTTGTCATTCCGTGATACGCTCTTACTAACTGTTCACCGAGCGTGGCATAATGCATAAAACAATCCTGAGACATAATTAAGTAATAGAAAACACGATTTACGTACTAAAAAGTGAAATTTGGTAACTGCCCTGGATTCTGAACAACTTTTGTTTGAGCTGCAAATTTCTATCTAAAACCGTTTATTTACATAGAACTTGTCCACACATGAGGGTTTTGAGGATTTTCGGAGTCCAATATTATATAACATTATATTTTATCAGACTATTATACATGTTATTGTAAAGTTTTAGCCTACTTAACACGACATTTAGAAGTGGATGAAATTTGATTTAGTACTATAGATTTGCTTACATTTTCAGTGTATGTATGTGTGTGTGTTGTGGAAATGGATAAAAGCTTTATCTCTATCTCTGTCTACATAAATACAAGTCAACCTAATAAAAACGTGTTAAAAAGAAAATCGTTTAAAATTGCGGTCAGTGCAAAAGTAAAGTCTCTGTTAGCGATTCTGCGTCACTACCATGAGTTGTTGCAGTAATTTCGAGTATATAAACACCGTGGCTACGAGGCTTATGAATGGTGGAATTTTAGTTCCGCTACTGGCCTCTGGAAGCAACAAAGTTCTCATCAATGAAGAGCCTCACAGCAACTTTGATATTCCTAAAAGTAGATACTATCTCATTCGTAAATCTAAGTTACGAAACTTTGACTAATTAAAGAAAAATATGTCAATATTTTTAAATTCTCGAAAACCTTAAACCAAAAATGCTTCCATTAGTACTTATGCCAATAAATTAGAATAACCCCGCCTTTCTTTAACCATAGCAACCAAAGGTAAGAATGGAGTATTATTATTTTTCAAGTAATCCAAACAAGCTCACAGGTCACCTTATATCGAAACGAACTAACCGGTTTTTAATTTTATTGTAGCTATAAATATGCGTATGACTATGATGACGGCTTCCCGTCCTGTGTATTTCTACCTAATTTATACCAATGAAATGATGATGCTCAGTATAGCTATATTTATTTGTATCTATGATTTATCAACGTGTTCATTGTAATTTATTTTGTGATTATTTTTATTTCAATTAAATTAAATAATAAACAAATAAGCTAATGTTTCATTCCCATTCTCCCTAATAATACATACTCGTATTATAATACTTTACATAATGATGTTGTCACTACATCCATCTCTGAGGGTAGAAAGTTATTGGTCTCCGGGGATCATTGCTGTTTGAATATCAATAGAGTACACAACACAATGGAGACTGATTGCGTCAATCCAACCGCAGATACCTACGCAGCGTTAATACAGTAGACAACACAATAACCTCACAACCATTGTCATTAGTAGGACCACATGGAAACAGCCGCAATTTCGTGACTAAAGTATGTTACATTCGATGTTCTGTCGACTCTACATGTGCCAGTTAAGAACGTATATTTTTTTAACCTATAAATTGTCCCACTGCAGGGCAAAGGTCTGCCCCCTACTCTTCAACCCATCACTCTCTTGGGCCTCTTCCAGCCACCCATCCCTGTATCTAACGATATCGTCTCTCCATCTTCGCCGAGGTCTGGCCCGACCCCAGAGAACATATAAGTATATAAAAAGAAAATTCTTCGTCACCACCGGGATTTGAACCAGGGACCTCGCTATTCCGTGGCACGCTCTATTCGAATAGGAAAGCTATCGTGACTCTGATAAGAAAGGTAAAATCTTTTTTCATATATGTCTTAGGGACAGTAGCGACATCAATCGGATGGAGAACATTGAGAAAGATTTTGCCGGTCCGATTAGAGTCATGGTAGCTTGGTTGGAAAATAGCGTACCATGGAATGACGAGGTCCCTGTTTCGTTTGTATATTTTTATAGCTTTCGAGTTTTAATTGCTCCTAAAATTTTGTTATAGCCATCAACAACTCTATTGCGTACTATTTGTACTTAAACAATATTAGCTATGCACGTTTTATTTTTCCATTAAAACAAAGCATAGTCCACACAATTACAAATTGCACCGCCCGGCCGGCGCAACGTTTTATAAGCTTGATTTTCTTCCTAAAATAATAAGTAATAGAGCCTATTATATAATATCGAAAGTAGAGAGTTTGTTCTCAGAAGTTTCTTTAATTGTGGAACTACCTTCCTTGGGAATTACCCTGCCATTCAAAGGAATTATACTGCATCAATATGAAAGCCCTTAAAAGTGCACTGATATTTAAACTTACCAAGCAACAGTCCTCTCTTTGGTCTATTGTGAGGATCTTCCACCAGCACCACCTGCTGCAGCTGAGGGTCTGCGGGCTGCAGCGCGGTCAGCAGCGGGCCGTGCTCGACCGCGTACGACACCGCGCACGCAGCCAGCACACCGACGACGATCGTGCACAGTTTCATTATGTTTTCTGGAATAGGATCAGAAATAGATACGTTACTTTAATTCCCTTAATAGTTGGTTGCATGGAAGAATTCGCTTTCAGCGATAAGACCGCCAAAATTGTTCATGATGTTTTATATTTTGGTTACTGTAATTGTTGTCTTTTATATACAATGAAGTACCCACAGTATTTGAATTGAATTGAAAGTTATTTAAAGTTATTCCACGATTTAAGCCTCCCTTTGTAACTTAACGTTTTTTAACGAAGTGGGAAATTGACAAGAACATGATTTATGGGAAGTGAGGTTAAACTCGTGCTTTATATATATATATTTTCTTTAAATTCATCACTTCCAATTAGTCAGAAACACTGTTAAAATATCATAGGTATCTTTACGAGCTATTGAACCTTAAATTTAAAACTTGATCCAAACACGCCAAGATACTTTTGATTGTTGTGGTTATTCTATGCATTAAATATAATTACTTAATTAACGAAGAAATTAACTTTTTTTATAATAAAATCCTACCTGTTAAATTCACCAACTATCACAGTCACAAACCAGCAAATCTACTGCCCGGTGGGTATCCTGACGATGTCTTTTATAGGTCGCCTTTACGGATACACAACACATACGCTGTTCCGCTTAAGGTATTCGCCCCACCTTGCCTATAAATATATGAATTAATGAATATAAATACTAAAATAAACAAAAAGAAGATGTTGATTGATACCTTATATACTTTAAACAGTTTTGTGAAAAAGAGATAATGTATTTTGCCGCGTGAACCTAAACTAAATACTCTTATACATGTAAAAGCTTTTTACCAACGAGTACCATTCAAAATCTATGCCCGAGAGGTACATTTTCATTTACTAAAGTGACTAGAAACATTATGTTTCGAGCGTAAATTGTTACATAACAAGAGTATGCAGTTCGGATTACAGTTTAGGTTATGTGCATTTTTTGGAGAATAAATCGTGTATTTCCATCCTCCTCCAAGCGCCCTCCCCATGGGGCATAAGAGTTGTATGATCTCCTTAATTTCTGCTTAAAAAAGCTTGTTATAAACTGTTATCCTTGTCACATATTAATGGTTTGTACACGAATCGAAATCAAATTGATAGTAGATTACTTGATGAATAGGCCGCTGTCTTAAAATTATGGATCAAATTGGAAATCGTGCGATATTTACGTAAAAGTTGTTTAGTATCTGTTATTTATTACCGGAGAAATAATTTAACCTACCTAAATACTCCTCCTACCAAGCCATAAAAGTACCTGTCTACCTATATACAAAGAATATTATAATTCAACCTATAAATAAATGGCTCATAATAATAATAGATCGACTAGTTTCAGGTGTTAAATATTCATTAGATAGACGTTATAATACATTACAAACAAGAAATTGTTGATGAGCATAGTTCACAGAGTAGAAACTTTATCGTGAATGTTAACATATTATGGGTACTTATAACCATTAGAGGTAGGTAGTAACCAACCTAATTGTGCTATGCTATGTTTATCATTATTATTATTATGCAATAGGTTAACCTAATATTTTCCTGATTTTTTATTATTATTATTTATTATCTGAATGTAATTGTTTTATCAGTGTGTGTGGCAGCAAGACCCCCGGGCAGGGACTGAAAACCAGCGCTCGCTGAGGCCCTGACCCATTCATCTATTCTACCTATATATTGTCTAAAATAATTAACTAGTTTTTGTATTTATGTTTTGTATTTTGAATTTGATGAATAAATGTCTTTTATTATTTATTATTATTATTATGTAGAATATGAATATAAAAGGAACACATAATTAGGATCAAAATAGATTCGACAGTCCATACATAGTATCACTGCTAATTTGTAAATTTTCATTATCATCATGACATGACTGACCCAAACTAGTTTTCTACCAAGTTACTACTATAAGAAATATAATTTTACAATATATTACACATATATGCAGGATGAAAGCGCTTATTATGTCATTTCGCAAAATAAATCGTTCAATAAATTATTTTGTCACTCAAACTATTTGCACGTGAGAAGGTGAACGCCCTGTCTCGGCAACAAGGCTGAACAGTGCACTTATCAGCGGCCCTATTCTGATTTTTTCAAAAGTGTTATGACTACGATACTGTGGCTCCATTCTTTTATGACGTCCCACGATAAGGAAATTTAAAAATTTATAAGGTCACAAAGCGGGCATTTGCAGATTTGCAGAGTAGGTATAGTACTGATAGGTTTTAATTATACAGTGTATTTTAATTTTTAATACTTACTCGGAAACTAGTATTTTAGGACTTCTAGACAAGGATAAAACAACTTCTTTTTCTCGTCTCTTCTATCTGTATATTTATTAAACTCGACGTCTGTCTGTGTGTTAACTCTAAGTTAAGTCAGTGTAGGTAAATGAAGCCAAAAGGACACGGTGGCCAATTACTCGTATGAGCACATATTCGCCCAACAAAGGTATAATCAAGCTATATCAAACTGAAAGCTAGAGTTGTAAAAATATTTGCTAAAGTTTGATTGACAGAATCACACCTAATATCCGTAATTTTCGAGCCTAATTTTCAAGAAGGTTTTACGATCTATGATGAAACAGCGCTGGATAAAAAATGCTAGTATAAATTTAAAAGTAATTAAAACATAATAATAATTAACTGTTTGGTTAATTTCGCCGTCTCAGAATAAGGCTGTTGTAAGCCGACAGTCGTGCTACTTGCACTATGGCCATTTCGCCAAAAACGGTCGACTTCCGCATTGCATACCACTTGCTTGACACTCGTCGGCCTTGCCAGTGGCTGCCATTACGAATTATTGATTACCTGTGCATCTACCTCTGGAATTAAATTGCCCAAGTGCATGTCGGATTTGTGTACCAAGAAGGTTCCGTAATCAACACTGATCAAGATTCAAGTTTTAAAGGAAGGATCAAGTTTTAGAGGAAACTGGAGTGTAGAGTTTTAAAAAGATTTTGTTAATGACAACAATAAAAATAAATCCGCCATTTTGTCCAGATGTCACTCAGGGCTTTTTCGGTTAATATCCAGTTAAGATATACAATTTTCACACCAGCCAATCAGAGATCAGGTCATGGGGATCAGTCCTCTAATTGAATGAACGTAAAGGTACCGCCAATAATAATTGTGACTGAAACCTCATCATTTTAGAAATTGTGATGTCAACCCCTTTTTCAGAATATTTTTATATGCTATAAATTAAATATGTACTTTTTTTTTAACCAGAATATGTACTTATTTTTTTATAATAGTGGCAGAGTGGCACAGTTGCGTTTGGGTGCACATCCACTAAAGTAATGAGCTACTTGTTTACATAAATTATCAGTATTTTCATGGTTGCCTTTATACTAATTTAGTAATCAGTAGGTAGGTAGGTCATACCTGGAGGAAACGCCTGTACCCCAACGCATGTGTATGTATTGTATATTATGAAACTAGAAGATATAAGAGCAATCCTTTATTTAATTTTACATGTAACTTGCTTTAGTAAAAGAAAATAACCACTGTATTTTTAGATATCTCGTGTTTAGTTTAAGTTAGAAATTATGTATCGGATTTTGTGTCTTTAGGTAGGTATTCTTTTTTCATTAATAATTTTCGCAAGATCACGGTGATTTCGTACAAAAAAAAAGTCACGTCACAATTGATCAACTAAACTAAATAATATGGTAGTTAGTTTGTTCATAACTCGAAAATGTTTAATTGGTTATCTAATTATTATTTTTATTGATTTCAATGAAAGAAAGGATGGCATTTGTTTTTATATTGATCAAATTGGAAAATCCAAATCAGAATTGACACCGTTTGAAGTTACTAAAAGTTACTAATTATTGTGTAACTTGGAAAAAGTAAGGAAAGGAGTTTGTATTTGTTTCAGAGGGTAGTCTTTAGATTTGAAAACCCAAATCAGACTCAGCCCCATTAGTGTCGATTCCTGCATGTCAGTAGATAATAATGTCATTTAGATTCAGCTATGACAGGATCGTACATTATGTCTCTTTGTAAATAGCCAACATGGAAATGGATTTTAAATAGCATACAATACAATTATTAATTTCACATGACCGAAGCCGGACGTAAAAGTTAGTAAGTATGAAATGAAACCACAAATTACGAAATGTGGATAATCGTTTGCTGTTCATCGAACCCACGTCCTGTGGTTTGATTTACCGGACAATATATCGATAATTTCAAGTTAGCGGCATGTTAAAATTAAACATAATTAATATGAAATATTCTTTTACAAAATTATACAGGCCCAGGTCGTGTAACACACGGGCACTCTATGTTGCGGGAATACAGTCTAGATCGCAATGATTTTGTGTAAAATGATATCCTTTCGACTGTTCTAGTAATAAATATTATACATGACGATGACATCCTAGATATCACTGTTGGAACGTGACTAGTAGAGAAGGGTCATGGTTTGGGCCTATTGTGTAACTGACAGTGGCACAGATGGTAATCAAAATATTCAGAATTAAGTTCCTTCCTTTTGATAATCATTTTGCTGCAAAAAAAAATAATGTTGTTATTTATTTAATAGTGAACCCCAGCAACGGTTTTATTAAGATGTTACATTGCTCTGTTCTGGTATATTGATTTTTACAGAATTTAAATCCCTGTAAGTAAATATTTTACAGAGCTCTAAATTTTAATTACATTTTGAAGATGTAATTTTTCATTTAATTTTATTACGCGAGAACAGATTCTTTATCCAAAATGTACAGTAGCTTTTGATTGCTATATCGCTTTATTTAAGTAAGTACACTAAGCTACCTACTTGCGGCGATTTCAGAGTGTTTCATATGCTTTTAATCGTCTCTCGCTAAATGAAACGTCCCGCTCACTCTGAAGCGATGAGCATTATGACCGGGACCGGGACCGTGACAGTTGCGTTTAGATGTTGGATTAGATTTGGTGGTCATGACAGAATCACACCTACCTATTAAATTACAATCGTTATGAAAATAAATCAATGTTGCTGTTATTGAGCTAATATTTTACATTATATAGTATTTATAGGGTAACACAAAACACATCGAATGGCAATAACATTTATTTAACAAAAGTATCCCTTATGGACTAAAAGGCACCAAATTTGTTATAAATATTATAACAAACGTCCATTCTTACACCAAAAACACCACTTATTCAATTAACTACTATTACTGGTCTATATTTATATACGTACATAATGATTATTATGGCATTGGAGGCGATTCTGGTTTCTCTTTTCTAATTTAAACTAAATTTGATTGCATTTGGCTGAAAAATTCCATTTTTTCTTTCTTTCTTTTCGCAAACGAAGCTACTGTCAAAATAGTTTAAAATAAATAGTTCAAACCAGAATCACTACCTATATTTACGTTCCAGGTCGCAGTTACAATATTCAGGCTTGTTCATTTCTTATCTGTCACACAAATGAAATAGTGAGCATCTGTGGCCGTTAGCCTCTAATTCCCTAATGTTAATACTAGCTTTTGACGATCAGGTACCAGCAATCACTGTCCTCCATGGAGTTATCTTCGCTTGAAGAAAACGTCTAAAGGCTTCAGGTGTTTAATGCCAGCTGTGAAAAATAAATAAATGTATTAGTAGTGTGACTGGTGTTTAGTTAAACGTAGATAAAAGTATACATACAGATTGTCCCATTACTATCGAGATTTTCTTAAAAAGTAATGACCGATTTTTATCAGTGTATGAATTTTTACAAGCTCAAGTAGTTTTTTGAGAAATCCTCAGGTTACTTTTTTCTTACATTGACTGTACACATGTTTTATTTTTACACGATTTATTGACATTGAGGAATCCGGATTCGCCGGTGAGGAACGCTAAAATTGCGGGTTTTACCAAATACCGAAGGCCTTGTGCGACATTGGACCTAATTATTATTCATATATCACCAATATTATGCAAGATACAGATAATAGAGTGTCAATATATAAAAACCGGCTATCCTTTGTGGTCTGTTTAGTATTTAAGAGAGTCAAGACTGTATAATTATGCTTAAGTACTTTAATAATTTATTTATAGCTTATATTACGTTCTATTGTTTAGTTATGGTAGGTACTACACGAATAGTTAGGTAATGCACAAAAATGTTACTAAAAGAAGATGCCATGTTTATCAGTGCAACTTGCAAGTAGTTATTATTATGGACAATTATGGAACACAGCTTTTGTCCTTATTTTGATTCTAATTCAAATTCTAAAGGATACATTTTATACTAAGCACACAATCACTTGACAAACCAACCACCTACAAAATTAAGCAAATAGACATGCGTTCATCATGCAAAGACAATAATACAGATATACAATAGAAGAAATCTTGACTTAATTACTGTGATGTACGGACAACAGCATATCAATAGTAACACTTGCAGTACGATTTTAACTCTTACGACGCAGATAATAAGAACGGTCCAAAGTCCAAAGTGTTACACTTAATCTGATGTTAGCTGACGTACTTATAATTATATTTAATGGCTATAACAGCAATACGAAAGAATACAATATTAGTGAATGAAGAACACCTCAGGAGTTTGCAATTTTTTTTCCAAATATACACCAAGGTGTTGGTAAATCTACGTGCTTTATTGTACAATGTACAGTACATATTGTATCGGATCGTAAGCACTCACCTATGAACGTCTACGTTCCATGCCGGACCTTGACTGTAAACAGATTGACAGAAATAAAAGCCTGGACGTTCTCTCCTTCCATTCTTATTAGACTCTACCTAAGTCTATATCTATAATAGAGATATATGAAGCAATTATTAGAAGATACTAATATGTATAATCTGTGGTTTTAATGTTATTTTTGCAAGTAAGTCTTGTAAATTGTAATGTGTTCAAGATTGAGATAGCGATGTCGATGGGTTCTAATCCTGGCTGTGATCAAATATTGTCTTCATTTCAATATTTATAACTTTTGTATGAGATGTTCACTCTTACTACAACTCTCTTGTAAACATCGCACCGACTTAATCTTGTCCGCAAGCCAAAGGTTGACTGATGGTCGAGAATGCTGCATGGCATTAAGTCCGCCTGTACATTATATTGTGTATGAAAAATAAATGAAATGAAATCTTACATATTCTGTAAAATATATTGAAAAAAGAACCTGGCTATCATTTCATCATCACTCCCAATATGTTAAATACTTATAGGTAGGTACTATATTAAATTCTTATTTCAGGAAATAGTACCTACTATATTATCGATCAACAAATGAAGATTCTAACTTATAAATAACTAAAAACGTACCTACTTTACGTACCGAAAAAAAACAGGTCATAAAAGCTATCTAAAGCAGTCGGAAGCACATCAAGTGTAACATTTGAACTTATATTATTCTTATTACATTGACATAAGGTATTAAATCTCAATTAAAGTGTTGCCTTGACATGCTTCGACATTTTGCATTTCTTAAAACTAGAATACACTATCATATACAGAGCTTTTCCAGAAAACCTGTATAAAATAGAATGTACTTCGGGCCCTTTAATCTTTTTTAGACCTTTCCACAAGCTCGTTTCTTGGGCACGAACTAGGAATAAAAATCACAGCACGCACGTTCGCGGGCTTACTCGGATCTTCAATAAGAATCTCTGCCTAGCATAATATACTCACATAAACAAACCTAACATAATTCCAACTGAGTTACATTTATCACTCGCGAAAGCATTCGTGATACGACAACACCGATAGGCAAATGTGCATCATTCGTTTTGCCTACACAAGGCTTATCTATAAATCAAAATACCTATAAGCATGTTATATTTGGTATCTCCCATCTTCCTTCGTCCGTACGTACCTACGTCTACGTTTGGCGCTTTTTTTTAATTTAATGGCTTTTATTTTACTTTTTTTCAGCTAGCCCTTCAAAGTTAGATTTTCATACTTCTTGGTTAAATTGTAAACATCGTCAATTGAACATCGTTATTTCGATCCCAGATCCAAAAAAATTACTGTCATACATGTCATATTCTGTACATATTTTAAGAACAAATACGACATACATTTATTGGGATGGCCTAACCCGTGCTGAGGCACATAACCCGGGTTGACCTTTGCGTGCAAATCGACCTAGGCAATAGCTTCAATCAGGTTGAATTTTAGTTAAAGAACTTCAAAGGATTTACTTTAAACTTTCTATCTATAAGTAGTAAACTAAGTGTTAAATTTAGAAAGTAATATAATAAGACTGTTACACAAATAATGGGTGCTCCTTTAAAATGTTTAAGCTCTACATGAATTTTCTTATAAAATAGCTGAAAATAAAAGAAGCGTAGCGCTGAGGATTATGCTTTCAAATGCAACACGGGTACGTAAATGCCGTAACGAGCCGGTTTGTTGTCAGCTTAAGCTTAAGCCAATTGATTAAACGATGATGAATTACTTTTAGTAATGTTACGATTATGAATTCATGATCTTCTTACTTAATAATGAACAAGCTTGTATGAAATGTCATTAAAACGATTATAAGCAGGCCCGGGGTTAGAGCAAGTCACCTTCTGTACCCGTAATGAGTTTGATGGTTGTAAGCGTCGATGACTTTGATTTTGTGAGTCTTTGGTACTGACGATTTCTTGAGTGCTAGCGCGCCTGCCACTCCTACTGCGCCCACCTTAGCTGCCTTCAGTCCTAAGGCTCCTGTAACAGAAATTAATTGGGTCAATTCTCCTCCTCCATATGGAGGAATGACCTGCGCAAGGCTGGTATAGACTGGATACAAAAGACCGAGATACAGGTTGAGGGGCGTGCCTTGGGAGAGGATGTCCATAAGTGGACTGATACGGGCTAATGATGATGAATTCTCCTCCTAGGACAAGCAAGATTGAAAACGGTCTAACACAGCGAAAAGTATAAAGGAGAGTCATCGAGATTGAGATTTTCTCAAAAGTACTTGACTGTTTTTTAAAATTCTTTACAATTCTATGGAATTAACACATTGGTGTGTACTCGACACTATCTAAATTAATATCATAATTTGTACAATGTAATGTAGTTTTTGAGAAAATCTCAACCACATTGTCTCACTGTATACCTACTTTGTAAATATACGTTTGTAAATACCCGCGACTAAATTTGCATCCTCAATGTGTTTGGTGCAGCTCGAGCTCATTTAATAGTCAATAACATAATTCTCACGTAATGTTTATTAGGTATCTACCCACGCTTATCTAATTAGGAAAATTATTTTCTGAACAACCATTAACGGTCACAATACATAACTAACAGTAAGTAAGATTTATACATTAGACAGAAATGTTTTATATATACCTAAATGGTGTTGGGATATGAATATAAAAGAGCTACTCGAATTGATTAATAAAAATGCCTCAAAGATGACATCAAACTAAGAAAATGAAACATTAAAATGTGTGTGATCTCTTCGTAGTTACGAGTATTTGCGTAATTTTTATTTGAGCATGACTCTACATCTAATCAAACATAAACGACAATGTTTGATTTGATAAATGGGCGTTTGTCCGTCGTACACACGTCACCCCGAGATAACAAGAACGTTCAGAGATCGTTTTTAACTCTTATGGCACATTAAATAGTCTAAAATATTACGTATTGTATGCTTTCGACTGTACCTATCATACAACTCATTATATAGTCCTTCGCCAGTAACCCTCAATAAATTACCACAATACCAAGAATGACTGGCAATTTAACGATACCAGTTAGTCCAAAATAGCGCAGTGCGAATGGTTAGACAATATTTGCATACAAACATCACAGTTTAAACCGAGTATGTGTATGAAAATGGCAATGACCCGATTAACTTAAATATCTTTACGGACATCTAACTAAGGCAGGTTACCTTGGTATTATGTAAAATTGAGGTACATCAAATGTACCTCCTAAAAAATCCACTTTTAATTCCTCAAATATGTCCATATTTTTGCTGTAAAATAGAAATTACGTAATTTCCCACAATAGTTAACATTCAAAGTTAAGGACATTTTGTACCACATATTTGTGGTAAAAATTCTGTAAAATATTCATGTGAGCATTCTGCTTCGTGGCGTCGTCGCCTGAGGACTTTCAAATTTAATTTTTCTCGAGCACTCTACCTACATTCTATTGTAAATAAGAATAGTATATAAACATGTAATTTAGCTCGAAAATGGGCCAATATATACGCAATAACCCTGCGCTATCTTGAGCTAAGCTTTACACCATTGACTGTTGAAACTCAATAGCTTCCATCAAAGAATTAGATTCCCTAATAATATAGAGGAGTGCCTACTTTTAAACAAATTCACCTCCAATAAAGATGGCAATGACACCTCTTATCTCTTGAAGATGTCTTTAGGCTACTACCATCAGCTGGGGCCCATCCGATGAACCATTTGCATCTTCTCTTGTTTTATATTTCATTATACAAAAATGTAGTTTTTACAAATCTCTAATTATTGACTGCTTTTGGGTCCAAACTGTATCCTATGTCAGTCCTGTGATCAACACGAATCGAACAATACCTCATACATTAAAATTTATCAAGCCGTTCAGACTACAGAGGACCACAAAGAATCCGTCATACACAATACCAAAGACAATGTATTCAGTGATATATATTATCTTTCATCATATAGGTATTTCGTCAGTCGGGTAAAAATTAAAATTGACTTATGAATTTATTGATGAAGGAAGGAACTTTTTTCTTCATGCATGATGCAAACGTAAATTACCTAGGAGCAACTTCTTTTTCAGTAGCAGAAATCCTCTTTTAGTCCTCGGACTCCTCTCATGCGCCGGAGTGTCTGAGAGTGACTCGTAGGCGTCTCCCTCCAGCTGCACTGCTTCCACCGCGGGGTACCGCTCATAGTGCGCATGCGCAGCCACGGCGGCGATGAGGCACAACAGTACGATAATGGTTGAGGATTGCATTGTTTTGTTCTGCAAAAGGTTGAAGGTTCAAACGTTAGACAAAACTAATAAATTGTAATTCTAGGTCGAATTAACAAAAGTATTCGGAGATTATAGATCAGGTTTATATGTATATATATGTAACTCTCATTTCATTGTTAAACCAATACCGGAATACTGAGAACGTCCTTTTCCCTTTTTGCAACAGCCTGTACTGTAATATTATAAACTCTGTGGGTAACCTATTTCATAAAATAAATAAATAAACTCCACAATCCCATTTAATTAGCCTTTATGCCAACCAATTTAATCAAAGCCGATTCGACCAACAAACAATTCTATAATTGAATGATCGGCACTCGTACTTTTAAGCACATTACAAAAGTGTCTGTTGAAATTCCATTAAATCATCGGTGCATACTTGAATAATAAAACAAACCAACTGTTAAATAAGGACGAACAAACAAAACATTAAAATTATTGCAGTGGAAATGAATGCTGCATCAAATGAGTTCCGCTTTAATTTAAAACCAATAACGGTAGATAAAAATAGTTTGATGGAAAATGTAAGTGAAAAGAGGGCGCTGCAAAGAAATGTTCCGAGCGGAAATTGAGACATTTCTATTTGGTTTTCGTTCAGCATTTCCTAGCTATCTCCTCGCGATCCGGTTGCGGTTGGCGCGAGGAAAACACTTACTTTCCCATCTTGTCGAATCGTTCGAATTTCTGAAACTTTTCGACATATCGAACAAAAAGAAGTAAAAAGTATTTTATGATACCGCCACGAGGACATCTAGTAGCAGCCGCTAACGTATTCACAACAAGGGAGACCTATCACCGATACGACTGACTTTTATTACCAGCAGTAAAATATTCTTGTATTCCGATACGTGTTCATGCATCAATTGCTCCTGTTCACTATATATAAATAAATAAAATATGAATCGTATATTGTATTGTTGGAAAGTAAACGTAACGAAGTATAGTATATGAAGTATGAAGTCTAAAGTAGAGCAACGTAAGGCAAGGTTTAACAAGGCCTTCATTATGGTTAAGATTTTGACAAAAACACTACCCTCATATGTATTTTTATATTATTACATAGTGTGCAATTTAAAATATTTATTAGAGAATGAATTTTTTTATAATCAGTCAAGTAGGTTTTGTAAAAATATGTATCTGTATATACTTTTCTCTGTTATATTTCAGCACACGGCCCATTTACCATTCTATAACGACATTGATGTAACCGACACTTTTTTTAAACGTTCCAAACGTCGTTATACTATTTGAAAACAAATGTTTTGCTATAGAAATATAATTCCGCCACTGCTGCTCTTTTCCCGCTTGCTCAAAAGTAAACACTCATCTAACTCTAGCACTATAGTATAGGTATGAAAACAACCACAGAGCAGGTACCTTGTCGACAGCACTTGCACACAACACAACACTGCAATAGCCACAGACACACAGATGACAAAGAATCGGTATCGTATTCTTATATAGACTGCAGGCTTCGGAGGAGGGACTGACTGCATCGATGCGCGATGTACAGATAGGTAGCTGATGGACACGAAACATCACGTTACGCGGGTTCAAGGAAAATTGAAACAATGGGTAACCATTGGCCATTGACTCTTGCCTTTATTCGTTCATTATCGACTTCTAGGTACTACCTACCTCAAGGTATTTAATGTTCTCGAATGATAATGCCAAGTGATCATTTAATCATCTGTTTGTTACTTAGTAAGAATTTCAATGAGTGAAAACCTTGCTTGTAAACCCAAGAAAAACTACCGGTCCCCGACAAACCTTAATTGCTTGTTGGTAGAATAAAATCCATCGTCAAATACCCCCAACCCCATCCGCCTGCTTCCCCTAAAAAGAAAATCTGGAGTTGCCACTGACTAGATAAAGCATTTCCTTTTTAATCTTTTGCGTCCCGGAAAACCCGTCCCGTAGCGTACCTACCTACCTACTCCTACCTTTGTCTACATAAGATAGATCCTTAAGGTAATGTTTTCATTAGATGATATAGCGGAGATTATGAACCACCAAATAAAGTTTAATCTCATACAGGCTACACAATGACTGACACAATACATTTAAAAATAAATAAATATAAATAAAAGATAATTTATTTGCCACATCTCATACATAAAAGTTAGCATAAATAATTATAAACTTACATCTATCTTACACTGTGGCAAAAAGGCTGAGGGCAGTCCTAAATGTAGCAAGTAATGCAATACAAATAGTAGTGATTTTCAACCACCGCCTAACTTCTATAATTGTTCTGTGTAGTTGAGGTTGATTCCTTCATATTATAACCTTATATCTATACGTCTCGTGACTTAGATCTATCTAGCTCTTACTAAAATTATTGAATTTCAATTAGGTATATTCATGATTTTAACAGAGAAGTTGTAACCTCTTTGATTTTTATAGAAAACAGGGTAACGCTCTGTATCATTTTTATTATCTTTTGTTCAATACCTACAAGATTGTAGTATATAGACAAGAAAAGTTAATAATAGATACCTACACGTAAAATATGCCTAAAAGATTACCTAAACAGAATAGATTATTTTAAAGACCAAACGAGACCTTGATGCTATGTAAATATCCATCATAAAATTATTTTTCTAATACGATGTAGATTACGAAAACTCCGACTAACTAGTTTCGAGAAATTTAGAACCAATGACTCATCAACTCATTCAAGTAATAAGGTTGTTTATTTCTTACAGCTCATCTTACCTGAGCACCTTCTGGCGTATCTACAAGAAATTCTCTATAATTATGGGCCTTAACGAACTGAAGCGGAACTTAAAAGACTTCCTTAATTATTATAAGTAGCAGTGCGAAAGGGGAAGTATAGGCATCTATATAAATGGAGTGATGGTTAATTTTCATAAAATGTCAACCATAGCATAGCAAAACGTTGCTCTACCTTATTTATTTAGTCACTACAATATAAAATATAAGAAAATTAATTACATTAATTGTGCCCACCCATAAAAAGGCAACAGCTAAAAATTCAAGGGCGAATTTCACAAAGAAAAATTTAAAAAGATAAGTCTAGACACTTTTATCTTTTAATGAAAATGACCCTTAACAACATTATGAGCAAAATCTTTCATTTGCAGTTTTCGGGAGATACCTATCACCTAATAATCGTGTTTTGAAATAGCCGTCTAATATTGGTAAAATCATTATGTATTTTCCAATTTCAACACACATGATACCTACTACTAATATGCACACACGGTCTGACGATGTTGTAGGTATGGCCTTCCACTATTTGTTCAATGACGGATCGACTCTACCATGAGTAGTCAAAGTATTTCGCAATGCAACAAATGAGACGCACGTCCTACGAGTGAACCGCATGATACTCTTAGACCGACTTCCACCAAAAGATAATCCGAGAGTTAATTCATGAAAATTCCAAGCATTTTTATTTTTTTACTCTGGGTTAAGCACTAGCCTTCCTTTGCGCAAGGGGCAAGTTATCAATCATGTGATAAAGGGGTCAGTAGCATTTACTCGACAGATAGCGTGATTTTAGTTTAGATTATTCAATATTCAGATAGTCGTTATTCTGATGTAGTAGGTATTCGTTAACTACGGCACCGATAATAATACGTCAGATTCGTAAATAACTGGCACTATAAATGCCGATTGAAAAATCGGCCCCCTAACTAAGCTAAAATGTAACATTGGTAGGTAATTAATAACACAGGATGATACACCCCCACTGTTAGAACAAGCTGTTACGTCGTAGAAGCTCTAACCAAAATCTACAACACGGGCCAAGTCGAGTTGGTGGATCACACATGTCTAAGTTTATGTTCTCAAACATGCCGTTGTTTGTACACATCGCTCTCGGTCAATTGTACCTACGCCCTTCGTAAATGGCGATCGAAAGAAATTGGGACATCCGTATCATAACTCCCAGTATTCTAGAAAGACCTTAACCTAAACCAAGCCATTGACTAATAGGCTAATTAATGCCACGTCTAATAGGGTTTTGTTAAAATGTAGAAATACGAATAGCTACTATGCCGCAAGATTAAATGTGTGTTTTCTACTAAATACTTTTAATTTACGTGTAAATAAGTAATTATTGGCATCTATGTAATTATTGTATTGGTTTTACTATTTTGTACAGAAGGTTATGTCATCTCATCACATCACTTCAGCCTTACATCCAATTAGCGACTTCGTCTAACTATGAACGTCTAATATTTCTCTATACAATGCCATTTTAAAAACTGATCGTAATTATTTACAATCACTACATTAATTACGTACCTACAATACTTTCATTATGAAGGTCAATTATTTATATCACTAACTTACACGCCATTCCCGAGGAAATGTCTAATTTTAACGACATTTATACAACATTCTTTGTAACTTATGCATTATAAACGATATCGATCTCTGTCTGACTGCATGTAAGGTCAGGATTTTTTGTATGTTAATTAATTGATACCCCATTTATTTTTAAGTAAAAAGGCATTGCACAATAGTTGCGGCTCATTGATTACTGTTGAAGTAACGGTTGGCTTCCTTGTCGGATCGTAGTTTCGTGTGCGATACGTGCCAGGGCTACCACAAACCTATTTCAAATATCCCGAATCAAAAAGTAGAAATTTCATTTAATATCTAAGGTGGCTGTGCTGTACACGCTGTTGGCATTGCTATTTGAATTCAGGAATAGGATGGGTGATACTTGCATTGGCATTGGATAAGGTAACTGAAAATCGGCGCATCGTCGCCTAACAACTACTAAAAATCTTCGGCCTTTTGCATCCAGTCGCTGATGCCAGCCGCTTTCCGCAGATATATCCGCGATTTGTTCGAGGGACATTCAGTACGGAATGAGTACTTCTAGAGTTCTAGAGAGAGTCCCCATATAACCCATGGTAGAGGACTCATATAGGTACCCCATGTGGTGACTAGTCCATTATTCTTCAACTCTCCACACTTCGGCCAATTTAATTAAGATATCAATCATCAACCTAGCAATTTTGACCATTAGCTATTATAATTATTAAAAAGTAGCAACCCTAAATATAAAGATGCATAGACGTGCGCGTGCGCAAGCGGCGGCGGTGTGGCGAGCGGTGCGACCACTCATGTAATTTGTAATTACGTCAAATTGCGTAGTCGAAATGACATAAGAGTGTGTGTTACAGTTTGCGCTTTAAACAAATGCCGCACGGCACGTGACTGTGCAGCCCGCAACGACTGCAAATAAGCCCTAACACGCCTTCGACTTACAAAGTAACGCTTGCGAGTTTAAAAACCGTAAATAACGTTGCGAATGAAATTTTCACCCATTAATCTAGCAGATACTCGTTGCGCGTAGGTACACCGTGTTTCTCTGTGCACTGGACAGAACATGAACACTGTTTCTAGCTCTCATTCACTCTCATGGCATGATTGCAATCATCATGACATGAGAGTGCATGAGAGGGAGCTAGAAACTGTAGGGGTTTCTAGAATCGTTTCTAGAATCGAGGTGATTTTACTTCTTTACAACAGATCAGCTTTTAGGCTGTGGACCTCCTGTGGACCCTTAAGCAAATAGTTTGCGGCTGACTGTCGACTAGGTGACTCTACTGAGCTGCATAGTGTAGGTAGTCAGTTAGCTTGCGTAATGCTGGCGCAGTGAATAACGTGCAATAATAATAATAACTACTTAACACAAATTGTGCGCGATTATTTTTCTTACTGCAATTCGGCCACTGACACAGGCGCGTATTGATAAAGGCGATTTTAAGTTACGCCATCCTTTAGGCCCCCTGACCCTTTCTATCTTAACCTTTTTTTAACGAAGTGTGAAAGGAATAGCAACACTATTAAGTGGAAGTGAAGTTTAACTAGGTTTATGAATAAAAATAAGTCGGGTCGGCAAGAAGCACAACGGAACGCCCCGCGCCGTAAACGTCGTACAGTCGACAGCAGATCAATGGTAACACTTTTTACTATTGATAGTTCTCTTATTATTTGTGTCGTAAGACTTGAAATCGTACTGCATTAAGTGTTACCATTGATCTGCTGTCGACTGTACGACGTTGTATGAATGCTCCATTTCACCCTTCCTGCTTTCGGGAGGTATTCGGCAGATGTCGGGTGAAAAGGAACTATGTCATACTCAGTAAGGGTATAATGAATATGATTTAAAATTTGAAGACAATCGCCAAGTGGCCTCTTGGTCTAGGGGTATGATTCCTGCTTTGGGTGCAGGAGGTCCCGGGTTCAAATCCCGGAGGGGCCCTCTTTTTTTTCTTTTGTATGTTGTAAATAACTGATATTTTTTACTTTTAAGTTAATTTTCAGTTTATTCTAATCTAATGTGAAACAAATTCATAACTTATTTTTAATATAGAAATTAACAACTCGATATTGTGTGTGATGATAAAGACTGATACGACATAATATTTTATAAAAATAAAGAGGAGACAGACGGCCATTGATAACATAGTCACGTATGAGAGTGGGATGAACACACAATCTGAAAACACTGAAATTAGCTGCAACAATTTTTATATCTTTATACAGCGCCATCTGGACATTTGGTAGTGAACTAGATCAACAAACTTTCAGTCAATTTTATCTTGTGGACTCGATAGATGACGCGGTTTGTGGTATAACGCCATCTGTGATAGAGTAGATGTACTTTTATGTGTATTGACATGGGGTTACCATAAAATAAACCGCGCACAAAAATATACTGCTCATAGATGTCGCTAAAGTACCGGAAACAGCTGTTTGTGAATGATGTTTTGCTAACAACTTGCTGACAACTTCACACCAGTCAGCAAACCAGCCAGTGAGAATTTCGTGTTCGTGGAAGTTGCATTGTGTTGGTTCGTTTGCCAATTTTATTTTGTTGACAAATTTTATTGACAAGTGAACTCTGCATTTCTCTTCGCTAACGTGTGATCAAGTATTACATACTTTTAGTTGTTCGGAAAACTCGTGTGATTATAAATTCTTGTGTGTTCACCTGTTACCTACCTTCGTTGCTTTCACAAAGGATATACGGGAGAGTGTTTTGTATACCTGGCACCTGCCTGCGCATCTCAAATAACACATGAAAAACGTAAGTGAATCATTATTCGCACCTTTAATACCTACCACTATTTACATCTGATTGATTTACTAAAAGTAGGTACCTTGAAAAGGAACAAAGACCCAATTTTCCTTCATCGATTTGTTCTGCACCAAAAAAAGGTAAAAGCAAGTTAGGGCGTAATAAATATTAGACCTACTGACTGACTATATAAAATAAATAGAATTTTTAACGAATTTTCAGAAATCAGAAATCAGAAATTTTTATTGTATGAACATGGTAGTATAAACAGTTGGTATAAATGTTTCATCACAGTTTCACAGTTCAAGTACCTTATCAGGCATACAATTATTCAATGTCAATAATTATTAAAAGTCATTGTTCAAATTCAAAATTAACCACCAATTTTATAAGTACATTCCAATAATTCAATTTTCAATTTATAAGCAGTCAATGTATCTATTTAGGTAAGTATGTATTAAAGAAAAAACTCGTTTCATGCGGAATGAAGGTATTGATTATATCCATCCATGCGAAGACTTGACCTCAGCTGATCATAACATCAGATTGCTTAGTGTTGTTTGTGATGGTCACACACAACACAATAGATACAGTAGCATGGAAATAGAAATAATGTTTCAAAATAAATAACAATACTAAATGACCTTTACAATAATGGCAATAGTCTCAGAAAAACGGAACTGCTCTTTTAAAAGCTGTGTAAACAAGGAAAACTGTGTGATTAGCATATTTACATACTACCTCTGGACATACATACGGCATTTTGGGTTATAATAAGGATGTTGGAGTGAATTATATAAACAAATAAAATGGACTGTGAACTTATACCAACACTGTGGTAGGTATAAGTAAGTTTCAACAAATGATACACTAACATTGTGCTGCCTGCCTATTATTAATTAAACACAACCAATATTTGAAACCTGGTTTCATACCCAATTTTACAAATTTACTTGCATTACTGCTTGTTGTTTAATTATCTATTCGATAATTAAAATCTGTGTGACATTTCGGTACCTATCTGTATATGACCTAAAGACTTGTTAGTTAGACAACACTACAAATAGATGCTGTTGGCCCCTTTAGGTTTTAGAAGCCTGACGCGAGATTGACAGCATATCAACTATTACTACTGAACTTCATAACATATTAATGTACCTACTACCTCTACCTTTTTTTAAATAACGAGGGGGAAATCTTCTAAAGATACATTGGCTTCCTGATGTGTTATGGGATTTGTCCCCATTAAAACCCCCTCGACCTCGTGCGAATAATGTACATTCCTACTATTGGCACTATAATGTGCCATGGAAAAACGATGGGGCAAACTCGAGTTTAATACAGAATGTGGATACTATTTCATAGGTTTATTTATGTGAGTTAGGCAAAGGGCACGTTGATGAAATGGAGGATGGTGAAAGTATGTACAGACTATGTACCTAATACTTTATTAGAAATTATAATATTCTGTTAGCCATAGATTATAATCATTTACGATTCTAATAGGATCCACATTATGTCACACACCTCATGTTATAATAAATAAGTCTGTGGAGCCAGTATTAATGAGACAGTTTTTAATTAGGGCCTAATGTTTTTTATTACTTTGTTTTAAATCTTCTTTGACATGACGAAACATTTGTGAGTGAGTGGGTACATAATGTAGATACCTGGTCTATGTCCTAAACCAACTAACGCCTTAGTTGAAAGTGTGCAATTAATTGCACATGACCTTCCTTTCTGTATGTGTTGCAACCTTCACTTTGGACCAATATTCACCTTACTTTATTATAATTATTATTATTCGTCTCCAGTTCTCTAATTGCAACAACAATTTGCACATTGTACGTACAATGTACAGTCGAAGACAGAGATAAGTATACAGGGGGCCTCAATAAGGTTGAGATTTTCTCAAAAACTACTCGACCGAATTTAATATTTCTTTTACAGTACATAGTTTTAACTTTTATCTATCAAACAGTGAAAGAATTTTTACAATAGGTCAAGTAGTTTTTGAGATAACCTCAACCTTAAAAACTCTCCTGTACACCTTTCTCTGTGTTCCACCGTACATAGATATGAACTTTAGTCAACAACAACAAGTGTAATATATTATGGTCACTAACGCGGTCGGTGCTAATGCGGCTTAGACGCAACATGATTTTGTGTAGGTTGATGTGCTGTCGGCTATTAGTTCAATATTCGAAGAAAATTGCCATTGACATACGCTTCTAAATAATTCTACATCGCCACAAACCTAGGTAGGTATAACATATCTAAAAACACGACGACGTTTCGGAATGCATAAAAATAGCGACTTTGCATTTCTGGGTGGCTTAATATAGAGCTAGGTATATCTAAGAAAAGGTACTACCTATCTACCTACGTTTTATTTTGATACATCGCATCATACTCCTACTAATCAGTTTGATTTGCTGGCACCTAATTACGGTCTAGCACAGAGAAAGGTGTACAGGAGAGTTTTTAAGGTTGAGATTTTCTCAAAAACTACTTGACCTATTGCAATAATTATTTCACAAACTATGTCCTGTAAAGGAATTATTAAAATCGGCCCAATAGTTCTTCAGAAAATCTCAACCTTACTGAGCCCCCTGTATACTTATCTCTGTCTTCGCGTGTACGTATTAATCTAGTTTGCTTGGGGGAAAAAGAGACTTGTGAGTTGTGTAGTAATATCATTAGAGTCAGCAGGTGATGATTGATGACATGACATGCATAATAGGCGGATCTTGGCTCTGACCTTGTGTTCTAAGTCAGCAGTAACCACCTGATAACCAAAGAAAATTCTATGGGCAAGTAGGTACAATATTGTATTCATGTAAAAATCCACTAGTAAGTAGATAAAATAGCTGATACAGTTTCAGTAGGTAAGTAGATATATCAAAGATAACATTAGGAATGGCTAGTTGGCAAGTCGAACGCATTTCTGCGCCGGCGACTCCGACGCGGAAGCGCTTACTGACCCACTAATTACGCGGCTCAGCGTGCGATGCAAATGGTCTGTAGGTAGACCATAATGCACCAGATCCGTGTTTCACTAATATTCGCATAGTCATTCATGTGAACGTGAACTGTTTTGGTGTACTCTCTCCGGGTCCGAGAGCGGTTTCGCACTACGTCCGATCCGAATCCGTGAAAATACGTACGAACAAAGCGGACTTTGCTTTGTTTCAAACCAAGTCAAGTCTGTCAACCACAATCAAGCCTGGTTCTGGTAAATAGATGGAATCATGGAACCGATACCTTCATTTTCTGTTATCCGCCACCCAATGAGGCCTTGGATAAGATACTCTAGTTCTAGTTTACACGTTTTGTCTTGAAATATTAGCGTACCTCGGCAAACACCTGTTTATTGTTATGCTGCACGCAGCTACTGATCTTGTTCTTGACCCACATGGTCGCGCCTAATTCGCGTTAATTCACTTGTTCACTTAGCCAGTCATCAACGTGTTTATTGTTGTCAGCTCTACTACGCCTGAACGTGCCTAAATTACGCATCATTAAGTACCTAACCTGACGTCGGCCAATTAATTACTTTATTCAGGTTGATTTTCCTAACGAATTTCCTCTACTTTTAGTAGGTAAGTAGGTAGGTATTCGAAGTTGTCAATGAACCAATCTTTTCAATGATTTTTGGTTCATTGATAGAAATAACAATGGGTTAGGATTATGTGTCCAAGTATAAGTAATCACATCACATGTTTGGACCGTAATTAGGTAGACTAGACACCTATTACACATGATAATGTGTATGCCGTGTGTTACTGTAGCCATTAGATAGACATATATTAATAATATACCAAAGCAGGTTAGATATTAGCATTATTACCATTTTTCTAACTAGAGTGGTGTGACGTGATGCTAACTCCCAATATAGAATAACTTAATACAGACAGAACATAGTCATACTCGTGCATAATTTTAATTATAATCGTTGACGACAAAGTACTTGAAATGAAACTATGGTATACATAGAGAATCATCATCCCGTTCGTGAGGAATTGAGCAGCAGAGGCCGCATTGCAGCAGGGGCCAAGCCCTGACGCAAGCCATTGCGCAAACGCCGCCGGGCCGACCGTGCTGCGCCCGCGCAGATCGAAAGCCACTTTCGGCACGTTCCCCAGAATGGTATCGATCTACGTTGATACAAGATAATTATAACCATCGACTTGTTTGTGATAACCGAATAACTATTGGATATAAATTGTACATAAAGAATCTAGGTGAATAACGTTATGATTTTATGACACACGATTTTTATCACTAACAAAATCGTGTCACAAAAATTAGAGCGGACATGCGAGGCATTCACTGCTTTGTACTGGGTGGCGTAATAAATCGCCATTATAATTTATAACTCCACTCTAACAAGCCTTTTTACCCGACTGCGCTAGTAAAGGAGGCTTATTGTGTTTTCTGAAGAAGATTGAACGCAGCCACTATTACCTAACACAGCTCAGACTCAGAACAGTGTTTGAATACAGTCTTTGTAAATGGGTTGAAAACTATTAAACAGCCTAGGTAATGCACAATTTCGAATTGAAAATGCCCAACCGGCTACACGTTTCCCACGACGAAGTCGGACTCCACTTCCACTCGGCCGACACCGCTGGCACTTTTGCCACTCTACCTACTAACTATACTAGGCTCTGTGATTTGCAATTTAGACATGACAATGCCTCTAAGCTCCGGGCTCGGATCTGACATTTTATACAAGGTCCGCTTGTACGCCAATCGTTGTTCTGAAAGTACGAGGTCAGTCGAGCGAGAGTCGAGCAGTAGATAGGTACAACAAAGGAGATAGGATTGTAAAATTTTATTTATCCAGAGAGATATCATGACATGGCTGACTGGATCATTAAAGCGTCTAGTCCCTTGATTACAATAATCATAACTTACGTACTAAGTACTCCTTTTCGCTACCTATTATTACGTATAACATAGTATTACATCGGATTTAGATAATTTCTTTACATTTAATGTAGATCGGATAATATTCTCCTTGAGCTATTTCAGACAGCAATCTAATAAGAATAGGAAACGTAATGTTGACTTAGGACCTCGCCAGTTTGTCACAATATAATATTATCTAAAGCAATCGTCAAGGAGTCTTGAGACTTGATTCGAATCGAATGGTGCAAACGGGAGGAGAATGAATATGTAAATAAAACAAGATACCTATACCGCAGCCCAAATCAAGTGTCTTATTATGTAAACAAAAATGATCGTCTAATTAAATGTTGTGATGTAACACTGAAGGAACTGATTGATTGAACCTGTCCATCATTGTGAAAATAAAGTGATCCGATCTAATAATGTGAAAATAACTATGAAATAATCACAGAACAGCTTAAAATGTTAGTAGGGTAGAGTAGTTATTGTTTACAAAATAAGACACTTGGCTTCGGTATACCTATCTCATAAAATAAAACACTAAGTAAAGAATACTCGTTGCGCAATGTAGGTAACAGGTGTGATTCTGTCGTGGCTAGCAAATCTAATCCCAAACCTAAACGCAACTATCGATCACTGTCACTCATATGCTACATCGCGTAAGAGTGAGAGGGACGCCTTGCTTAGATACGATTAAAATTAGCGTGCCACACTCTGGAATCGCCAAAACGGATTGCCTCAAAAACCGCCATTAAAATACATCGTGAGGTGACATTATTCCGTGCATCGTTACCTGATAATAACAGTTTTATCCTCTCAGCCCATCACGTACTCTGCTTCCTATATTTTAATATTACCTATCTCAGTTAACTATTACCATTAGCAACTATTAGTCCCCGTCCATAGGTAAAATGTATATGTACCTAACGGTTTAGGTAGGTATATCATCGAAAATAGAGAACTACCTACTGCTGTCATTCGTATTCAGTGCTTGGAACACAATAGGTGGAACAAGGACAAGCAAGCTATTTGTTTTGCCCACTCATTGTTCGCTATAGTCCAGCATTGTTGATGCTGCAGATAGGTAGATGACCTAATCGGAAAATCGAAAAAAAAATACATACCACGATCTGCAATTACAGACTATTTGAATACATAATGTAAAATAAATATGCGGATGGAAGTCATTAAAATGCTTGTAGTTACATTATAATGGCAGTCCCATATTTTTAGAGCTAGAATAATCGAAAATTTGATTAATAGACCGTGGAACAGTGATTTGGTAAACAAAAAAAGCAATTTACAGATAACAAAAGCGCCGCAAGTTAATTATACGTCGATATGAATCACCTAATTCTAACATCAGCACAAAACTGAAAACAGAATTCTATATCGCTTGATGTGCTTCAAAAATCACGATCCGATGATGGGTGCAAATCCCGTGAAACTATTGTAATAAAATACATCCATTGAATTTCACGAGCACGAAACCTGGCAATAAAATTAATTTGGTGATTAATGCGAAACACTGAATTAGTCGGCAGTTCGCCGCCGCCGCTACCCCACGCCATCACCTGCGACCTTGAGCCTTGAGGGGTCGTTGCTGCTGCCGCGGCAGGGTGAGCTCCGCACTACCATCGCGATACTGGATCTATACTTAATGTAATGAATAATGATGAAGTATTAGCGTAACTTATTCTTAGACATACCTTAAGCTAACAGGTATAACGTAACTCAATTATTATCTAACCATAGATCAGTAACTTTATTGACAACATATGAAGTAGGCCTTGTAATTTTACTAGTTTCCATTACCTCTTAGAATTGCGCAAATATCTACTCGTAACGTCTACCTAACCATTGCGTTATTCGCATGCTGTTTATTTCCTTTTGTTTATATCGGATATTGAATTCCGGAATCCGGACCGCTTCTTCACCGGATATGACATAATTTTTTTTGCATTTCAGTATTTCATCAAATGTTATGCTCATTTAAATATTTATTTTAAAGGGTATACCACACACAATGACACCCCTCATCATACAACTGAACATCAGTACCGGAATAGTTCTGTATTGTCCCCATTATCACCTGTTAAATACCTATAAAGCGACAGTTTTTCATTTTTTGGATTGGTCTAGTGTTTGCTGCGATGTCGTGTTGAAATAAATATGACTAAATTGACCTTGCTGAGTGACGAGTTGGCTTTGGTTGAATTACCTTATCGATTTCCGCATTAAAAAGTACCCACATGATTGAACCCGAGGCTATAATAGCGTTTGCGAATCATTTTAAAAATGAAACCGAGAAAGAACATCGTAATAGAATATTCGTTTCAGAATATATCTTTATTGAATTGCAGATTTCTTCCCTTAGCCTTAGAGGTGATGTAAAAATACTCCCAAACCGATTTCCGACCCCTGTCTGACTCCCGAGTCCCGTTACCCAAAGACGGTGTTTATGCAGCTTACAGCGAAACGGAAATAAAACGAAAAATCGGAAGGTGGTGTTTTAATAAATAGAACGAACATCATTTTTCAAGACATATTTTTGTTCGGATATTTCACAATGAATTTGATCCAGAGTACAGAGACATAAATGATGGCGTAAGCAGTTCATTGTTGCGTCTAAACTGAAAATACCTAGTTCACTGCAGAGATTATTTGCAAAGTATTTAGCAAGCTCCCTCCCTAAAATTCTATACCGTTATACGTAGTTTGACCAAACAGCAGCGCAATGCGACGATATCGAGGTCGTCGGCTCGCAAACTTTGTTGATAACGATTTAATCAATTCACAGCCATTAGGAGTTACTTTGTTAATTGAACTTCCATTTTAGATGTACGCATTGCGCTTTATGCTTTTAGTATACAGTCACAAGGCACAGTTATTAAATTGTACTGTACTATCTTCGTCAAAACGTCATCCATGGTTTATTTTCACCTTGACTTAGAGTTTCTGACCATTACTTTTAAGGTACACATTCACCTCCTTTTATTGTCACTTTCCAAGCATGCTTTTGTCTGCCTCGTACCGTCGTCGTCGTACTGTTAAAACATACCTGTATTATTTACAACAGAATTTTAGTCGTATGATTGCGGCATAAGAACTGTTTCTAAATGAGCCTATGTTCTATTGTTCGACGTAGAAAGTGCAACACGGAGGCGGATCGCTGCGAGCATTCTAATTGCACGCGTTCTACGAAAGGACCACTCGTAGCTGACTTGTATTTTTTTCAAAGGTCGCACACATTAGTGCTCACAGTTAGAACTAGAGTTAATATAAATGTTACTTGTACGGCTTGTACCTCACGGTAATACACAAATGCACTCTACTATTCCAGTTTGTTTGGTTTGTGACAATCCCGAATTGGTAGCATAATTTTATTCTATTTTTCGCAGCAGTCTTATTCAAGAAATCAGAAAAACTTGCTTCAAAAAGTCTACCAAATATTTTGCCTTTTGCCACTTTTTTAACGTACCGACATAGATATGTTAAACTTCGTACCTATAGGTATGGGTATTTATATTCTGTCTGAGATAATTATTATCTCTACTTACTAGCCTTGCGGATGGGCAGAGGTGAATGGAGTGCTACGATTTATTGATTAGAGCTTACCCGTATCAGTGAACTCCTTGACGTAGACATAATATTTTACTATGACGTAGGCCTCACGCCACTCAACCTGACTCTCAGCCTTTTGCATCCAGTACAGACTTCAGGGAAATTGGTTAAGGCGTTTCAACTTTTTATTATCTATAATATTTTTTGTTTATTTAACTCTAAATAATTTGTATTGTAATACATTCTTTAGAGACTATTTATTGCCAGACGAGACGATCTAAGTACATAATGGATGTCACTTTGTGACCGTTTCCCAAAATTCACCGTCTTGTCTTGCTTGCGTAACTCCTGCTTTCGCTAGTACAAAAACTAGTGCCTGATTGCGCTTGTGATTTCTAATCGATTTCACGCTTCTGTTTGTATCGTTTACCAACTCTGCCTATTGATTTAATTGGTCGTTATCTAATTTAACAGCCTAAATTCATAAATCGGCTTGGCGTACTTAATTATTTAGAATTCAAAAGCTTCAGCGAAAGGGGAGATGTTCGTATAATGCAGGCACAACCTATCCATAGCCTAGAAAGGAACTGGTCCATCTACCATTTTATACGAAATGTGTTTTAAAGGGTATTTACATATTTTTCTGAATTAGGAGGTAAGGTAGGTAGGTACCTAACTAATTTAGGAAAATATGTCGAAACCTATCAAAGAAATGTTTTGTTTCGTTTTACCATAAAAGGTTATAAATCTAATATTAAAATACTATGCACCCGGGTGAATTACCCCAAGTGAGTTAAATATACCGCCACCGAAGATTTCAACTCTTATGGCGCAGGAAATAAGAACGGTGTATAACGTACAATGTTACACTTGATGTGCTTTCGACTGTACGTCCCAATTATTTACTCTTACTACTACATCTCACTGAGCTCGTGTTATTAATTACTAACGAGGTCGTCACATCAATGATACATTGCATAACTAAACAGAAACCGACACGTAAATTAAATAGGTTTATCATGTGAATAGTGATTGTATTCTGGGAGGCGTTGCGTCACATTATGAGAGCCAAATGCATGCTGTATCGCAGTCATTATCAAGCCCATACCACATTATTAGGTATACATTTATGTTTGCGCACACTTGACCGTAATTCGTCTACAAAGCACGCTGTATTAATTCAAGATACCTACAATGCAAATAATGTTACTAACCAAGCTATGATTTATTTTGATAATATATCCTACGCACACCTTATCTTCCGTCTAGGCGTAGGCGTATTTAATTTTCATTATTTTATTTTATTTACCAATAGTTTCTAGTTACACATCATTATCTACGAGTTTACTTATTAGTTTTCTTATTGTTTAATTTTCTTTTGATAAGACTATCTAGTGTTATTATCATAGCACTAAATAACCTCATATTATTCAAAATCTTAATAATTTGCAAAGAGTAGTATCAGCTAGCAACCTATTATACTTATCAAAAGGAAATAGGTAAGTAAGCTGAATAATAAAACGCAGTATATTTAGTAGTCTCTGAGTTGAGAACCTATGTACCTCTTTAGGCCACAGATTTATACTCAATATCTCATCTCACTAATATATACGCGAAAGTTTGTATGGATGGATGTTTGTTGCTCTGTCACGCATAAACTAGTGAATGGATTTTAATAAAACTTTACAATAATATAGCTCATAAATCAGAATAACACATAGGCTATAATTTATAAAGATCCTGCCTGCGCCGACTAAGTCGCGGGCAGAAGCTAGTAATCTATAATTCTATATTTTGCGTAACAGACAGATGAATCAGTGCGGTACGGAGCCAACGATGACCCCTTCTTGATGTACAATATCCGCTTATTGTCTTCATGTGATTTACTAATAGGTCAGCCAATTGTTTTCGTAGTCCGTCCGTCCGTCCGTCACGTCTCAATCACTCTCTGAAAGTAGCGAGCTGAAATTTATGTAGGTCCAGGGTTAGTACCGCATTTAGAGGTCAGCGTGGCCAAATTGTCCTCGCGACATGTAGAGCCAGGACAATTTACGCGTTGCGCAATACGGAGAGATGAATCAGTGCGGTAGAAACGTGCACGACGATGACCCGCGCGCGGTCGCTCACCTCCACTATACAAACTCTGGCTCTCCATAATTGGTGTGGGACTCTTGCCTATGCTGAATCCACCTGGCTACATACCACCCTCTTACACTTACTTCTGCCGCCTAATTTAAGTTGCAATGCATCTGACTGGGAACGAGCATTAGCAATGCTGTGTTCCGGTTTGAACGATAAGAGAGCCAGTATAATTGCGGCAGACAAGGCATCTTAGTACTTACTTATGGCGGCAAATACACCTGCAGGTCTGCAACTTTTCTGGAATTGTAGGTGTGTCTGTAGGCGGATGTGACCACTTAGGTACACCCGGCCTGTTGGTCGTTCCTTTTATTGTTATGACCTATATTTATAGAAGAACGGTTACCTATGTGGGATTTTACCAACTAAAACCCCATCGAACTCAACCACCTCGACAACAAAAACAAAGCAGAGTACGCTTGTGCATAACATAACTCGAATACGTGTGTACCTACTTTGTTCGTCCGAATTTTCATTGATATACCAGTTAAAATTCGGACGAAAAAGCTAATGTTCTCGTCTACCTACATGCATTCATTTCACCTTGACTTTAAAATTGAAATATCAGTCGCATAACCTATAAGCAGGAACCCACAGTTTCAGTACTAATGACTAAGGTGTGACATCACCTCACGACATGCCCCACGGCCCACCCAAACGAAGGCGTTAATAAATAAAATATACAAAACCAAAGACAATATTTGTGTTGGTTTTTAGAATAAATGTCCAAATAAACTAATTCGCAGGACTGTCTGTACGTACGTACGTACAGACAGTCCTGCGAATTAGTAAAGTAACCAATTTTTTGTTGTTGTACGCATTGAAGCTGTTGTAAATCTAAAAGTAATCTACGATCAAGGGGGCAAATTATCTGATAGGCACAGTTGCCAGAAAAAAATGAATTGTGTTTGTTTGTACATGTCTGTAATACCAATAAACAGAATGTACTATTGTCACTATTGTACACATGAACTCACCTATTGTCATACTAGTATTTCATCATTAGTGTTTAAGTAATCATCATTCAGGGGGAAAATTGCAGAGAAAGTTAGAGCAGCAATCATTCCTAACTACATTCGTCATTCCTACTTACCTTATACTTTGCTAACCCTCTCTCTGGAAGTTTTGAGTTTTATTGTAGGAATTTTATTTATTATATCCTGTAATTTAATTACAAATAATTACGATTCCTAATTATTATTTTATAGGAATTTACTTATGAATATATCCTCACTTTCTATTAGTCAAGTTATAACTCATATCAATCGGGACAGTATGTTGGCCAATATAGGTACCTAAGCGTTAATATTATGTAAGCGTTCAGAAAACCTAACAAACTGTTGCAAACCTTATCCACACTTTCATTTGAATGATGATTCAGAAATATCAGGGTAAATAGTACCTATTCGGTTGTCACACCTTCCAAATGGTTCATACAGTTTTTACTCATACCGAGACATACCTTGTGCCCTGATAGCTTCAGGAATCTATAGTCTGTCATCGATAGTAAGCACGTTTGTTTTATCCTCTGATTATTGTTATGTGGGCCATGTGCAGCCACATAAAAGGCACCATCTGTGTCACCGAACGAGGACGACGACGCCGATATTGAAAACGGTAAATTACGCCAAACCGTGAATTTAGAAATTTCGTTTGCATTATGATTTATGGAGCTATAAAAATCGGTCAAACCTGAATCCGTTCGCACTAATTCTAAGGTACCTACGTCAGCGCTAAATTGGTAAAACTACTAACATAAAGGAAAACATCGTTGCGTCGCGAATTTCTTACCTTCATGAACAGCGAATGGACGATCCTTCGGAAAGCCGAATTCGTGATAAACAGAAAAACAAAAGAAAATGGCGTACAAGTAATAAGTTTTTGGTTATCATGTCATACCAAAAAAAAAAAATTGTAAAACTTTCGCCTCCAGTTTATTATAGTTTGACGAATTATTTGTCTTATTACCTACTAAAATATGAATATGGATGAAGAATGGTCGAAGACGTACGCCATTACGGAAGTGCGAAGGTTTCTCAAGCCGGGCTACATCACGTTCATGACGGCGACGAAGGCATCACACAGCCAAAAGACAATATAATACTTACTACATATTACGTGTTCCACATAGCAGTGGGGTGGGTAGTACTTGCCTACTTATAGTCGAAAGCACATCAAGTGTAACTCTTTGAATTTTGTACCGTTCTTATTCTCTGCGCCATCATCGTACTACGAGACAGTGTTACCATTGATGTACGCGTACGATATGACGTCGAGTGTACTAATAATAGTACATAATCAACTTATGTTATGTTAGAGACATCTTGCATATTTATAGTGAAGTGAATACTTACATAATTATGCTACTTGCTTCGAGTCTATTGGGTTGAACCAAAACGCCTTCACCATTTTGTACCATTTTATCATGATAATTTTAACTAAAGTTATGATAAGCCTTAACGTAGTAACTCAGTAAATGTTTACAAGTCTTTCTTTCATGTTTGTTTACACGTTGATAAGTGCTGGGGCGCTGCGCGGGTGTTTTTACACATGTGTACTTTACCTACTGGTTAATCACGACATAGTTGCTCTATTATGTTATGATTTTCTTTTAGGCCAGTCATTCTGGCGAGCGTTTGTATGGAGACCCCAACAATAACTCCTCTATCGATGAAACTTTTTTGTATACTTTATAGCATATTTTTAAGAACAATTGTCAGAGAATCCAATAATATTTCGAGGCGGAAGTTACTTATTTTAATTGAAATTCAACATTATACCGTATCTTTTTCTGGAACAATGTTATGGTCATAATTCTTTTTCTATAAATTGTATTTTATTAGTGTGCTTCTGTACATTCATAAGTAAAACTACTTTTTAATTCGAAAGTGTAGGTATTTTAATAAAATGTCTTTTTTGGCCGTAGTTTCCATAGGATAATTGCTCCGCCGGGTTTCTGTTTTTAATATGCCTTCAAATTATTATTTCTAGTATAAGTACGAAAATCCAACAAAAAAATCCAAATGAAACAATTCATTATACAGAATTTGTCTTTTAACTATCTGTGGAAAATTACTCTATCAGATATTTTTTACAATTGTAATGAGATACCCAAAAATAACCTGATTTCAAAGGATCCAACAAAATATCCAGGCGGAACACCATTATTTCGAAATACCTATCAAGCGCAGGCCAGCGCGAGGCCCGAGGCGGGCGAGGGGCGTCGAAAACCGGTCGCGCGACGGGCGAGTTTCTTCAAGTAGGTTAATAGGTACAGCTAACAGAAGATCAACACTTTGGACTAAGTACCGTTCTTATTATCTGCGTCGTAAGAGTTGAAATCGTGCTAATGCGAGCGTGTATTACCATTGATCTGCTGTTGTCCGTACTATACGTATGTATGTATGTATGTGTATGTATGTATGTATGTAGGAGGTTGATCTAAACATCGCAATTTAATTATTATTATCGTCATCGTTTCGAAACATACGAACGCAGTAAATGTAATATGCGTATTGCCTTGTATAAGTTGAGTATATAGTGTGTGTTTTCTTCGCGACACGGGGTCTAGGATAAACTAACCCAGAGATTCCTTTAGAGTGTCTTTAACTTAATTGGGCGTTTAGTGTTTTTTTATGTTACTTCCAGCTTTAAGAAACGCCCCTGTTGTGAATCTGTACTAGATTATTTGCAATTTTGTCGAAATCTAGTCGCGTTCATGTCTCACGCTGGTGCATGAGATAGTGTTTGATAATTTCGCCACGCCAAACAGCGGGCGTATTGGTCGAGTGGCTGAAGCGGTCGCCTCCCGTGCACGCGGTTCCGGGTTCGATTCTTAGCTAAATATTTTTTTGTTTTGTTTCGTGTTTTATTTTGTATTTTATTTTAATTGTGTTTCGAATTTGGTTAGTATTTTATCAAACATTTTGTTGTAATTATCTTTGAATTTTATTTGAGCATAAACTCTGAACTCATTTATACCGAAGTAGGTGTATTAGGAGAGCTGGGAATCTGTCTGTACTAGATTACTTGCAATTTTGTCGAAATCTAGACGGAGCGGTCCGTTCATGTCTCACGCTGGTGCATGAGATATGCTTGGTAATTTCGCCGGGCTAAACAGCGAACGAATCGGTCTAGTGGCTGGAGCGGTCGCCTCCCGTGCACGCGGTTCCGGGTTCGATCCTTAGCTAAATATATTTTTTTATTTTATTTTATTTTTTTTGTATTTTGTTTCGTGTTTTATTTTGTATTTTAACCGACTTCCAAAAAAAGGAGGAGGTTATCAATTCGTCGAATTGAAAAATTAATTGTGTTTGGAATTTGGTTAGTATATTAGGCAGATCACCCTCACTTGTAGATTTTTGTGGTTGCAGTTGCGATTACATATTATTAGTAGGTGAATATCTCACGCTATCGTACAAGTGTAGAATTTAAATTTGTTTAGCTGTAGTCGTCAGTATGACGTAAGTAATAAGACCTATGCCGCACGCAAATATACCCGTAGTCGATGTGCGAGCGAGTTGAAAAATAACAAGCTGTCTTTGTTACTCGAGGGGGTGAGGGCGGTCCGATCGCATGTTGCACGGCGTACCGTTCCGCTGAATCACTTATTGACTGATAATCTATTTTGATTCTAATAATATCACAATACAGTAGGGTTTTATATAACAGATAATTATAATTTTAAGAAATAATTTGATACACGCACACCAAACGAGATCCAACGGCGAAAAAAAAGGTGTTTTGCCATTGTCCGTACTAACCTTGACATATGTTGTCGTACTTATGCGTTGATGATACGGGCTAGATTACGTTTTGTGTTTGTTGGCGTAGGTACTATCGTCTCGGTCGAGCTTACTTAAACATTCCACGTAGTAGGTACCTAGTAAGTACACATAAAAAAAACACATCAAGTTGTAACACTTTGGACCGCTCCAATCTATATATCTATCTGCGTCGTTAGAGTTGAAATCGTACTGAAAGTGTTACTATTGATCTGCTTTTGTCCGTACTAACCTTGACTTGACATGTTGCGCTTATGTGCCGATGATACGGGCTAGATTACAATGGTTTTGTGTATGTTGGCGTAGGTACTGTTGTGTCGGTCGAGCTTACTTAAAACATTCCAAAATCAGATCAAGTGTAATACTTTGAATCGTTCTTATTATCTGCGTCGTAAGAGTTGAAATCGTACTGCAAGTGTTACCATTTGTTTTGCTATGTCCGTACTAACCTTGAAACGTTGTCGTACTTATGCGCCGATGATACGGGCTAGATTAGAATGGTTTTGTGTATGTTGGCGTAGGTCGGTCGAGCTTTCACCACTCGGTAACGAGTTAACCTAAAATAAACCTTATTCGTATAACTGTAGGTAGAGTACAGAATCCTATCTCCAAAATATTTGTTCAACTTCCAGTCCACGTTACCGATGCGATAGATATTTTCTACTTGTATAGGAATAAGGTTTATTATAAATTGACTTTGACTTTGAAGAACAGTTCGACTAAGATCGTAAGTATGTTCGTAATGATAAGAAAAATCGAACTTAGCATTTTTCTCAACTCTAATTTTTCGTCGATTTCTAGAAAACGCTTGTCCGCATGGATCTTTACTGGACTTTAGTAAAGAGTTAATCTACAATTAACCTTATTTGTATATGAGTAGACAACAGAATCCCATCTCCAAATATCTCCTCCACTCCGTCCAATTTCTCGTCCGCGTTCCCGCTGTTCTGTACGTGTAATAGGAATAAGGTTGTTAATCGGCCGCAGTAGCGATCCGCGCGCAGTGGCGCATGCACCGCCGCGTTGATTAGAAATATTTGAATACAACTCTATTTGATATTTATGTGCTTCGCCTGCATTTTTTATTGGAAAACTTGAAAAACAGTTTTAATAAGATAGTCTGTTCATAATGACAAGAAAAATCGGGCTGAGCATTTTTGGAAACCCCCATTTTTCGTCAATTTCTGGATAACGCTTTTCGGTCTGGATTTTTTATTGGATATTCATAACTACTTTCGAAAGTAATATTTTAAATACATAATTAAATAGAAATTGGAGTGAGTAATTATCCCTTGGAAATTACGGCAAAAAAACACATTTTATTAAAATATATATATTTCCATATGGAAATATGGTTGGATATTCTGTCAACACATGCCTATAGGTAACTAGAACTTGTAAAAAAAGAATTTTGGATAGAGCAATTTTCCTGTAATTGATACCACGTAATTTAAGTTTGACCTTGAAAATACCTAACTTCCGTTTCTACAAATTATTGGATTCTATGTCAATTCCAATCTACATATGGTACTCTATCACTGTGCCAAATTTCATAGATAGAGGAGTTACTGCTAGGGTCAACTCCTTTAATGACTGGCCTATTTCTCCTGCTGCTTCTATCAAATTGATTACTTTCAGAAGCCAATTCTAACCAACTTATGTTGCTATTGTATTGTAACCAATATCTAAGTAGTTACTGTTACGCACGAGATGTGTTTTTAGTTAAAATTGTAAACTTATTTGTGTAATTAGATACATAAAATAAATTGAAATATATAAAAACAATTTGATTTTTAATAATTAATCTACATAAGTATGTACCTATAAATACTCACCACAAACTAAATAATAGAACAGATCGTTCCTAATACAATGTGCCGCCGCCACCGGCTTGTTGTATTGATCATTGTGGTGTGGCCCATTTACATCAGTTTGTGTGTATAAGACACAAAAACCTAGTTACATTTGTACTATTCTTATTACCTACTCTACTTGTATGACATTTAAAATTAATATATAAGGATCGACCCTTTCGGGATCTAAGGCACAGAATAGATAATATGTTCAAGGTATCTCTCGTGGGCCATTTGCTTTCAGATAAATCTCACTCAGATCCAATTGTAACATTGCTTTTCTTTGTTTCTAACGGCTTGATATTTTTTTTGTTACAGATCCTGGAATGTGAATACCGAACGCCCTGAGGCAAAGTTGTTGAAAGTAAGCATAATTTGTCCTTATATTCAATGATGGTATGTTAGAGCAGTGTATCGTCATTTTATTACTTTTATCACTTGCAATGTGAATGTAAAATACCAATAACACATGATCTATCTTGTTTAGTAAACGCTATCTAAACAAATATGGACATCTCTTTTGTGATCCATCTAAGTACATCAGATTTCAATATAAGTACGTGTGTATGTACATACAGCCGACAACGCGTCACGTTTTGCAAGTCTTTGTGCTGTTGTTATTGTATATGGCATACCTACCTAAGTACTGAATTAAATATGCTGTCTATACATAAGTTAAAAGGTTCCCCTGACCAATTTAAAAGATATTGGAAAATCCACTCTCTTGCCACAAAGGCTATGAAATATCGAATGGCAAGTAGATAGGGAAATATTATAATTGGATAGAATTCTCTTTGGTAACAACATTTGGCTTGAAGAAACTCATCGGGGATTCCACTCTCAACGGCACAATGGTTATCAAAGTGTAACTAGTCATTGTATTTTATTTGAATTGGCTTCTCGGTATGCTATATTTTATATGGAAGAGGAACATCCAATCCAACATTATTCATAAACCAAGACATTTTTATTTTATAGGTAATATTCTTTGCCTTAGTCTAAACCATGTACGTAGGTACAAGGCTGGTTGGTAAACATTCCAAACGGTGCCCACACACTGTCTATCCCTATGCTAGCTATACATGATCTTTGGTTTTCTTACGAAGCTTTCCCATCACGCTTCCCGTCAGGGTTGCATTAAACTCTGAGGGATGTGCAAACAATATGCACTCTCGGCATCTCCGGAGGGGCTTGAAGGAATGAGGCGAGCGCTGTTATCCTAGCTCCTTACATTAAAAGCTGTTACAGGTGCTTTGTGTTTTCCTTGCACCTAGCAACTTTTTTAATAAGAGTGGATTGTAAACTATTCTGCACTCCTACTCGCACTCAAATGTATTCATATAAAATGTTGGCCGTAGATCTAAAGACGGATTTATAATCAGGTTGAAAATAAATATAGTATCTAATCAATCAGTTTCTCAAATAATTAGTACGTGAGTGAATACAAAAACATGAACAAAGTGTTCCTTACAGTAAACTTCAATACTATTGAAGTTTAGGTTCAAATGAAATTAACTATTAGTGTTTTTAGGATACTCGTTAGTGTCACATGGTGCTTTATTTAATAAAAATTTAAATGTTTATTAAATAGTCATAGAAGATAACATAAAGCTCATGTCCTGCCGGCGGCGCGGCGTCTCCAAACTGTAATGATACAAGACGCACGATGTCGGTCGTTCGTTCGGCTAATGAATGTGAATGATTCATGTTTGGGTTGCTTGTCGGAACCGGTCCTGCGTCCTCATGTCGCGTCCATTTGCCTTTGATCAAAACCTGCTCATCCTTGATCTTTCATCATATATTCATAATACAAATAAACATAGTACAGCTAACAGCAGATCAAGTGTAACACTTTGGACCGTTCTTATTATCTGCGTCATAAGAGTTGAATTAGTACTGTAAGTTACCATTGATCTGCTGTTGTCCGTACCTAATCAGGTAAATACGTGAAATGCCTTCACTCTTACCACTTTGATTTATCTTGAAATGCAGTCATCATTTATCTTATCAATTTGATGAATTATTGTTGCCCTACCGTTTAATATACACTGTTAAGTTAATAATTTATATGTAGGTATTTATGTAATGTACATGGCATGGACTCCCGACATTTGTCCTTCTTTGCCGTCATCTCGCGGACATAATCAAATATATTAATAAGGCACATCCTATGTACTTATACTATATTTTAAAATCTTTTGTGGTATTCGACGTTTCTTACTAGACCGAGCTTTATTGCATAATCTGAATAGTGCTGCATAGACAATTTGAGCAACAAAGTGCTAAGTGTGATTGCATATGTCAGTTTTCACGTAACAATGGCGACCTTCACCTGGTTCACGCTAATTGCATTTTTACGGTTGAACACAACTGCTTAGTCATTCATCGCGTCATCACCAATGTGCATTTGATTTCATTTTATTAATAATAATTACGGTCATTTCCAGTCCAATTATGTCCACGTATTGTACGTGGATCCTCTCATCGAAAAATTGCGGAATCTGCCTTTTTATTATGATCAGTATGATTATGATATTCTAGCTTCTGCCCGCGACTTCGTCTGCGCAGGATGTTTATTAATTATAGCCTATGTGTTATTCTGATTTATTAGCTATATCATATATAGCTATATTATATATATCATATCAAAGTTTAATTAAAGTCCATCCATTAGTTTTTGCATGAAAGAGCAACAAACATTCATCCATCCATCCAAACTTTCGCGTTTATAATATTATGGGATGGGATAAGCGGGATATGATTTTGTACAGTCGATCGGCAATTTTTCCCGCATAGATCATACATGGCATGAGTATTATGATATGATATTAGACTACCTATCTGTGCCTTAACTTAAGAAAATTAAGGTGAATGCGCACTTGCCGGAGCCATACGCTCGACACTGCTTGTATTTGACATGGGCAGTGTGACGCATGCGATGCGACGATCCATAGAATTCGGTATTTAGAAAATACCGAAGTCACTGTGTTTATGACGACGTAAAAGTTGTTGGACGTGACCACTGTTTTCCCATCTTCAATTGGCAAAACAAACGAAAGTATTTATTATGCCCCAGTTAGATTGGTTAGAGTCAAGCGAAATACTAATACTAACAACACTATTCCTAAAAAAACGCCATGTCATGACGCTGTTATTGAACCACACAAAACTGAATAAACATTAAAATGAAACGTTCAAAGGCCAAATCCAACCGAACCTCAAAGTGAAGAAAATATTATACCACCCTATACCAAGGTAGGTATTGAAATGCTTATTTTTAACTTTCCTTACGTCACATATTAATAAATAAATCAATATCGGTCCATGTTATTTAGGTAGGTACTTACGTCAAATTAGGTTTTGGTATATGTAGGTATTTATTCATTTCTGTTTTATGTATTCTTTTTAATTGGCATTGAATTAGTACAACAAGCGCCAAACAAGTTTCATTCTACATAAAACTTTATTAAATTGTTCGACTTCGTAAAGACCCTGTTTAGGAGTTAGCCACGGGCCCAGTGACATTTAATTTAAGTCGATACTCGGTACTCGCCCACACAGACAGCCTCAAGAGGCGAGCCTGTGGTATACAGCCTTCAAAGCCTTTTCTCTGACATGACGTAGCAAGATGTCTACCACAATTTGTTTTGGACGTCATTATAATCTGTTATCTCTGCGTAGGTACCTACAATTAGGAAGGGTCGTTCCAACCAGGTCCACGAGCCTACTGTTCTCAAAAAATTGAAGTTCATACATTGATTCCCAAGAGGTCCACGACAGTTTATAACAATAATAAAAATGTTTCCCAATAGGTCCACGCATTATTTAGTACAGTCAGCAATGAAGAATAGATATTTCTTTAAATCAGTACTACGCAGCTCTATACTTCAAGTTTAGGGAGTCCAATTTTTTTCACAGTTTATAACGCTTTACTAGCTTGCATTAATTAATTGTGAGCAACTGGGCAATAGTAATTAATGTTATCTTATTTGTTCATCTTTTAGTGATCTGTTTTTCCATCGTCCTACTGTTTCCAAATATTATTTTCAAAGGATAGTCATTCGCCTTATCTCTGGGTTCCTTATTCGTGTATTCTTAGTAGCACTCTAACGAATATATTATTCGAGAAATAAAATGTGATTCGAGCAGATTTTTTGCTCAAAATTACATTCAACATTGTTATTGAGGGCCAAGAAGGGTCACGTCGTATTATTATTCACTTGGCCAATCGTTTAAAGAGCGTTTAAAGTGGAATCATGAGGGAATCATGTACTTAACTTATTGAGGATGGTAAGGCTTTTGACCACTTGAATGTAATCAAAAAATTAACTATTCATTCCGCACAGGTCGTTTAAGTATGTGACACTGACTGACAACCCCTCTTGCCTCGAAAATAACGTGAAATCAATTTGTCTCTTGAGTTTCGTGAACTTAAACAATCAAATCTCATCAAATCGCCGATGCTTAAACGAACATAACGCATTTTATGAAAGGCAAATAGGTACCAGTTGGAATAGTCGGCTTATCTTAATGACCATCTAGCTACTAAACAAAACTGTTATTGTAGCTTTTCCTATGTGAGCGACATGCAAATGTTCATTGTTTACTTTATAGCAATATCATAAACCTACATTTTAACGGCATCTTGCGAAACACGAGTAAACCGTATATATCTATTAAGCGTTTCATTGATATTTAGATAGCCGCTAGCCGTAGAGAGTGGTGTGACGTCATCTTGTAATGTTGTTCCACGTCTATTACTTTTTATCGCATCGCATAATGTTAGCAACCCTGCTGGATCTGGAGCTAATCATATCTTTTATTGTGTGAATTAAGGTGTGTAGTGTGCGTACATTGTAGATGTCATAATAAAATTTTCACATAGGCACCTAATATCTCTAAACTCTACCATCACACTGTTATTAGTACAGTCAACATAACATCAAGTGGGCACTTCATAACACGGCAATAGGTATTGCAAAGGTTTTGTGTAGTTTGATGTACTGTCGAACTCGTTTCATTCGATTCTAGCATTCATCACATGTGAATAGAAAATAACTCCTTTGTATGTAAGCAATAAAAAATTTCGATTTAATTTCATAAGTCGTATCCATATTCTTATGACCTAAATGTTAATTGTTCCTATTTCTAATTTATGACATTAATTTTTTAGACCTTTATCCTACTTTGGGATTAGGTACCTACTTGCGTTGTGAAGGCGTAATAAGACAACGAATTGGAAGACGCGACGTAGGTAGTTATCGACCGTAAAACATCGACAGTCGACATTAACCTTGGACACACACCCATTTTCTCATAAAACCTCCCTAACAGCCTACATAACAAAGGAAAATCACCGTCTGCCGAACATTCTTTCGCTGCGGATTACACGTTTATTGTTCATTTGCTAATCCTTTGATGTTAGCATGCATGCCCCGGCGCATGATAATTATAATTAGATATTTATATCATAAAATTGCCGTCCTCTCATCAGATTCCACTTTTTAATAACTAGGTATGACTGACTAGAATAGTTATTTATGTTATTATTATTGTAAATTTTTTCAGTTAATTCTCACGTAAGTAATTTTATTTGTGACTGATTTCATTAACAAAAGCGTTTAACTTGCTAAATCTATACGTGCCCATCACCATTGAGGTTAGAATTATTTCTATAAACAAATACTACATACGTAGCGATGCCCAGCACAGGCACACCGATCCGCACCGCACGCGTCGCAGTGTCAAACAAAATACGTAGCGGGCGTGGGGCGGACAATGCACGTACATCTTTATTGTTTATTGTCACTCATTATTATTGTTTATTCATACTGTTGTCAACGCCTCGTCATACGCTGGATATCGGCATACGTATTTTGTTGTGTTGAGATTACAGAAATTTCTTTACCTATTTTTTTTTAATTTCGGGCAAATTTTATAATCGTTCACCAGTAAAAATAATTTGAATTTATACATCTATCTATACATAAGTAGATACTTACGTACACGCACGTATTTTCCGACCTTCGCCTCGGTGCAGTACAGTTCTAGAATAACGTTTGACCTAAATTATGGTTTTGCATGCTGCGCAGTGCTGCTATAAACTTGTCGCAAATTCCCTCGCCCCTAGGTTTAAAAGTAATGCAGGTTTTGGTACAGTCAACAGCTCATTAATATGAAAAACAATTGCCGTCTAGGCCGTATTATAATGTAATAAAGAGCTCACGTTCGCTGTCGCCTTCATACTACGTCTATTTTCTTATCTAAGCTACATCTTATATGGGTTAACCCTATGTGTGTATTTATTGTAATGTAACGTAACAGTTCCACCATAGTTGTATAATGACGCAATTTGATAGCTGAACCCTGAAATCCAATTATCTTATTAACTTTAACGGCTACTACGAATATTATTAGCCTACCTTTCTTTTCCTCTAAATTCCGTGAATAGAAACCGCTGTTAACTAATAGCCTGCCCACCCGACACACGCAACATTTGAAAAATTTGCCTCAATCTATAGAGAAGGTCCAAGGTTACGTCAAGATATGGTCATCAATAACACAACCGCCCCAATTTGAACTAGCTACAAAGGTTTTCTTGATAATACTGGTGCAATAAACACATTACCCGCTCTTTGTTGTCGCAAGTAAAAAAGCTCTTGTATAGGTAGGTAGTCTAGAACTCTAGAAAATCAATTTCCGGGATCTGTTGTAAATTCCATAATGTCGCTTTCATTCATCAAGTTACATTAATTAAGCTTATGCATGAAACGCTTATTTATTACTGATACTTTTAAAACACTAACTCATCCAACTACGCAAATATTTTGTCAATTGTCAGTCATTTATTGGTGCTTATCTGAATGGCAAACAATAACTTTATTGCTGTGTCTATCCAATAAAACCCGATCGTTGGTAAAGCATATCCAACAAACTGGTAATAAAAATTTGCTTTTGTGGAATACCCGATATCGAGCCAACCTCTGAACCACAACTGAGCTGTAGGTAATCAAACATTTCTAGTAGCAATAAAATTGTACTCGTAGATAAGGTAGAACATCCAATGATACTCTATTAGGATCTTTTATGATCCTAATAGGATCAACTTCACGCCAAGCACACACTCATGTATTATGTATGACAGAGGGATCCGCTTGTGGCTGCTTTTTGAGAACTTGCTTTTCTAATAACGACCAAATTATTCAATAAGTTGCTAATAGGTAGACTTAGATCAAAACAGGTTACTGATAAAGACTCTTAATTCTACCCAGCTACTTTTTTATTAATTAGGTACTTGATTGTTGTGTAAAATCCTTCTTTATTTCCTATCAGGTATACATAACGTTATTAAAATGTGATATTGATTGCAGCTCCTATTTAAAACTTATCATTTTGTCTTTGTGGCATAATTTTATAAAGTACAGAAACAATGTGTATAAGTGATCGTATTACGAGAAAATTGTATTCAAGTACCTGGTGAACAGGTTTCTTAATATGTTGTCCAACAACTGAAAAGCTAAATGAATCAATTAACAACATACTTGTAAGTTAGGTAAGGGCTTCATCATTAGTGACTCTACCTAGAGCTAATGCAATTTGTTTTTCTATGTTCCCGGGTTACTGGTACACGCATACACTTTTCTTAGTGTAATGCTTCCTTACTTTCCAAACGCCCATTGTCATAAATAAGTATATTACACTGGCAGTAATCAGAACGATAAATGTACACACGAAGACAGAGAAAAGTATACAGGTGTCTCATTAAGGTTGAGATTTTCTCAAAAACCACTATTACTATTTTAATAATTATTTTACCGTTACCTATATAGTTTTAACAATTTTATCTAACACTGAAAGCATTTTTTAAATCGTTCAAATGGTTTTTTTGAGAAAATGTCAACCTTAAAAACTCTCCTGTACACATTTCTCGTGTGACCGTACCTACTCCCCGTATGATATTTTCCGAAACAAAATATAGCCTGCTCAAAACAAAATTAGTAATCAGGACAGCTGACTGCTGCGCATACTGCGGTATAGTGATATTAGTAAACAAAATACGTATCTCAGTCACGGCTCCGCAGTGAACTTCGCCACTCTCCCTCCCCAGTGCCGGCGTGTGTGCGGGAGTGAAATTTTGGCACCCGTTCCACTCTGCAACGTCGTTGTATAACACTGCAGGTTCGATAACACGCCTTATAACTGCCAGATAGTCCCAAGGTATTTTAAAATTATAACAATCACATCATACAATGACTTTCATCTTACCTACCTAATATTTTAAAACAAATCATTTACGCTACATTGACGAAGCGGCATAGCGTATAATAATGAACTATCGGCAACATGGTAACGTTCATGGTTCTTGGTTTCAATGTGACCTGACATTTAAGACTCGACGTCGTTAATGGAAGCAGGCAAGTGTGAATGGGAACATTGTGGTCCCGTTATCATGAAGACCTAACCCTGACGTTTCCACAATGCCCGGTATTCGTTCGTGCTAAGGTGAACGGTGCCATAAACCAACTGGCACAAGTAAAGTCGGCAGAACAGTCAACATGTGCAAGAACTATTGCAATTCAGGTCAAACCATGAATGTAATGCTGCTGTGTAAGTAATGTAATGAATGACAGTTTTACTGATTTATTTTGTATGCAAACAGAGATAGAGGAGCTTTAGTTACGTCTCGGTATGGTTAGTACTTTTGGAAATAGAGCAAACATTTAGAATATTACATATTTCTAAATCAATTTTATGAATATAACATAATTATCTACGCGAAGCCATAATGTCTAGTAGGTAGGTACTAAATGTAAAGTTTAATTCCCATTCCGTTCTGCTCCGGTTAACGTGGAGAAGCCGGAGGCATATCTTTAGCTTTAGATATTATAAAATAAACCATACGACCTATCGATGCTTACAAGTATTTATGTTAATATTAACTAGCTTTCCGTTCCGCCCCGCTACGTTGTCAGCGATTTTCGAGTTTATTGGGAATCCGATATTTTCCCGTGTTAGAAAGTAGCCTATGCATTAATCGGAATAAGATGAGAGTTGCGGCGTAATTTATTCCGCAACCGGATTATCATCGAAGTGGTTTTAGCGTTATAGTGTAATAAACATTCAAAAATCCGTAATTTTAACGATTACGTCAACTTTACAACCCCAAGAATATCCTCCTGACACTTGGAAAGAGCGATGTTCTACTTTTCATTCAACTGTTTGTGTTGTGATAGAGGTACATATGTATATCTCAAATTGGTTTCAATCTGATAGGATCTAGTCGTACTTCTTCTAGTTTCTATATTTATAAAACTCAACGTCTGTCTGAAAGCCTCGTCGATAATAATAAGTAAAAACCGTTGGAAGGAAAATAATGCGGTATTCAATTACGAGTCCTACTTATACAGATTCGCCCAAGGAAGGTTTAGTATATAATTATAACAAACTGGAGGCGAATTTTAGATACATTTGTTAAATGCGACGACAATAAAATTAATCTCCGCTATTTTTTTGTTTTGTTATTTTTTCAGTTTGTATGCAAAGAATCTGAGTCAACACAGTCTCCATTCCAAGGAAGTTTTATGCTCGAGTGAAACCGCACTGGTACTGCTAGTACCTTTATAAAATTGTGTTACTCGGCAGCTTTGTGCCTTATTTTATTTGCTCAGGTTGTTTGCGGACGGCCACCGTGTGCCGCACTTGTACCTATGTGCTGCGACCCCAGTATAGCTGGTGTAGCGGCGAGGCGGCCGGCGTCGGTATAGACAGTTATATCGACCGTGAGATCTCGCCTCGTGTTCGTTACTCTCTCACATTCCCATTACGGTTACTTTGACATTTTTAAATAATTAAATTATACTTTTGTTATTATTAGGTATGTTTTTAAACATTTACACCATCATGCTAAGTTCCCACATCGTTAGCACATACTCTTTTACCTACAGCCAATTTTAATAGTAAAATTATTTTAACGAACGTATGCAAATCGTGACCGATGCGAAGGTTGCCATACGTCTGCCATAAACGGTCACCTTTATTTATTTAGAATTTGGAATAGCCAGTTTCGCCAGCACGCTATAAACCGATTTCATCAACCTACTCTGTTGACCTGAATGCTGCCAAGCCATTGCAGATAGTTTAGATTGAATAACCATAAAATAATCCATAAACACAAACTTAATCTCCGTGCTTGTACTTGTGTAGAATATATAATATTAGGTAATAAATGATACTGAACAAGAAGGCGGCGTTTGCCTGTGTAATCCTCCCATGAGACGATGCCGGTGCTACGAGATTTTATGGGTTTTATAAAACGCCATCTCATAACGCAATGTCGGACGCCATAAAACGTCTAGACTATAGACGCTCTGTGCTTCTAGTGTCGGAGAAAAAGCCGCGCGTCTGCAATATGGTTCATTAGAAAATTCCTTGAACGTGATATGGGTGGATGATATTTATTATGAAAGGTAACTATTTACACCTATTTAAATTCCTACGAAACATGGGTACCTATTATTGCATTAATTGTTAACTCAACTGTGCATGGAAGACACAGACCAGTGCAATTTATGCAGTCTTGTCTACCTATCTCATAATTATTTTATTTTGATACTATCAAATGAGCTACTTACATCACATTGTATTATTAGATATGCATATTGTGTATCATAGTACTCTATACATACAAAGTTTATTTATGAAGGTAAAGTCTACACTACACTCCACAATGTAGAGTCTACCTTATGTTGAAACAGTTTGATATGGCCAACTTTGTGTTGTGGAATTTTTTGCAACTGCACGTAGCAATGACCGCGCGATATTTAGCCCGTTAGGCACGAGCATTTAGTTTAATAGAACGACGGCCGTTTACCCGTTATCAATAAATGGAATATTATTTCAACTTCTAAATTCTCATTTTGTTGATGCGAAAGTAAATAATAGTCCTCCTAATGTAACAATATTGTCTAGATCTAATTATTTGTATTTGTGAATGAAATAAACAAGAATAAACAAATAAGTATTATTATTGTATATCTGTGTCTCTATTATTATATTAGTCCACACTACCCCTCTATGGGCAAATGAACCTTTAATACCTTCTGACGTCCCTTTAGAAACTTGATATCGGTTCTCAATTATTGAATTATGAAATTCATGAATCATACGCATATGATCTGCATGTGTGGCTCACTGGTATAATTAGAACCACTTTGGGGGTCAATCTGTTGCAGGCAGGATGACGCCTCTAATAATAGTATGCTAACCCACACAGCGAAGCTATAAATATAGCAAGGAGCAGTAGGATACTCTTTGGCATACTCCATTTGATTACTTACCTGGGTGTAACACCTCCATAACACCTCGCCTAATGCCGTTATAAATCGTAGAACTTCGAGCTTAGCACGTGTAAACTTTGCACCAAAGTCGCCGCGTCATCAGTTGACACCTGACCTTGTACCTACTCTTACATCAGCTTTTTATTTTTATTTTACGCCACCTGTACAGCTTGTCTTGGATATATTTTTACCGAGTCTGCGAATATCCTGAAATAAGTACGTAACTCACGTAATAATATTGATTTGAAAAATGACAACTCCCGTATTTACGGCTTGCATTCAATTATAATTCTAAGCAGCCAATTTTCCTTGTTTTCGGCATGACATCATTCATCATTCAATGTTTTCAATTTCCTATAGATACGTAGTCGGTTTTGAAAGCCAGTTAGTCTTTTCGTGTTTTCACGTGCTAATGTCGATGAAATTGTGGATAACACAATACAAGCAGGTTACAAACGTAATCTCGGCGAGAGACATGATAATCTATCTTTCACCGGAGGAGGCGTACAGACATTGTAAAAATAGAAAACCCACACATGTACGTAATATGAGCGTTACTCAAGTACATTTTATACGCAAAGTGTGGGTGTATGACATGCGCCAATTTCGTCCACACCTTGCCCGTTGGTGGATATTACGCCTTTGAAAATTAATTTTAATTTTACATACACACCGCACAGTAATTGTTGAAAATTAAATAAAAGGCCAAGCAAAGGTCGTTACGTAAATTAAATTAAATATCAAGCCTTCGCTTCGCAGTCGTTCGTTCCCCTTCTAGTTACTTTCACTAAGGATATCAAATCGCTGCATACTATCGAGCGATACAATGTACCTACCTACACCATGACACATATGTTTTATTCATCGTCATGAAATAAACAAAGTACCCTAGATCAACATCAAACGACAAATAGGTTTGTTTACGTATGTTGTGATACACATCTAGACTTTCCCTATCTCCGCGACGCTGTGCAGGGTGTATTTTGATTAGATAAAATACTTAGTACCAGCAAAGTAATCAAAATAGGGTGTATTTTGATAACTTTGCTGGTACTAAGTATTTTATCTTATTAAATAAACAATCCAAGTAGAAGACTACACAATGTTTTTGGATTGTTCTAAGAAATCTAAATTATCACATTGTTACAGTAATGATGAAGAACCTTCATTTAATTTATGTGATGTCTTTTGTTGCAGGTGGAGGAGGTTTTTAGAGAGTGTTATGGGTGGACGGTGAGGTTAGTAGTACTCCACCACGATGACGGAGGGCGAACGGCAGCAAAGCGCAGGCGGCACCAACGCCGCGCCGCAACACAGAAAGGGACACAGGTATGCGTCGCTTAAACCCTCATATTAAAAGTACTACTCGCACCACTCCATTACATAGATCAGTATTACCTATATCCTCAATGCTGAAGATCGAGTCCATAACAGCGGGTGCGGTGACATTTATAAAATAATTCCAGGAGACTCGATGATGTGCCCTTCTCGTAGACGCTTCAAGAGGGAATCCGTAGATTGCTTTCCGCAATGTTAGTCCATCAGAATGGCCTACTATCACCTGGTCTAGATTTTTTTACATGATGTGGTTTAAGCTGTGATAAATTTAAAATCATCCCAGTGATATTCGACAAACCAATTTATTATCCTTGCACTTTTATGACAAAAAAATTGGGCTACATTATGTCAGTATGTTACGTTTTAATTTATTAAATATCTTTCTTTTGTTTCGTAAGATATGTCCTGTAAAACCGTTTTGTACGTTGGGTTTCCAAGTCATCGTAAAATGCTTCTATTCTTTTTGCTTTCGTACGGCGTAGATGTGGTGGATTCAAAGTTTTTCGACAACAACGAAGTAGGTACCTATAAAATGCGATGTTATTTTCGCAACATTTTGTAAGTGGGTAAAATATTTCGAATTGGATAGGAATATAATTTCCCGATTTTAGCCCAGCTTTTTACAAGTGCCCTGCCACCCGGCTAGAAATAAATCACAAGCCCCATACATGAGATTATTATGATTTACTCGCTGGTTGTTCAGTTTTATCTTTTCATATTTTATCAATCAGGTCATCGGTTTAATAAAAATATTGGTAATTGAATTGCCACAGTGTCACGGTTTACTTTCATTGTTGTAAAAGTTAAATGTGTTCGAATTTATTTGATCGTTACTCCCAGGATGTTTAGACCTGGCACCCGATCGACATCTGCTTCGATAATATTTACTTGTTTACATTTACCGATCGGTCGCTATCAGTAAATCTTCAACGACAACTAGATTGTTTTACATTGATGACGAGCGTTGCCAGCACAGTGACCTTGCGTTCTTCTTGTGAATATAGCAGAAAAAAATATATTCTTTATTTTTATATTAGTAACTTACATATATTTATTATATACACTATTATTGTCATCGTCACTCATCCATATCGCTGTCCGCTGTTGGTTTCGATTAAAGTCAATGTCGTTTACTTGTTAGTTGTTAGGCAATCTAGTGGGTATTCTTGTTTACTTACAATATTTAATTAAACTAAGGTCATTCGTTAACATATTTTTTTATTTTAATTATTATCTACTTATTCCTTTTTATCCAAATGTTAACTCCAATATTATTATTAGCTAAATCACAGTACCTAAGTACAAAAGGTATCTTGTTAGTGATACGTGAAACGGTCTACACACATTATTTCGTTACGTACTAATTATTACCTAGCTAGACCTAAATGTCATACCTACATACATACAATACACCTTATACCAAAATACACGAATTTAAAATTCCAAAATAACAATACGTACAATATTGCCTTGCTTTATCGCTAAAAGTGCCTTCTTCCAGGCAATCAACAACAGGATTTAGCTGAAAGTAATAGAAAAGAGAAGAGCATACAGTAGATAAATAATTGTGTACATACCAACCAGCTGATTTTATGCCGCTATTTTTTTTTCATCGCGTCATCACTTACTCCCTATTGTGTGGGCGTATGAATGTTGTGTATGGGTAATTGGACTACATAATATATTATTTGCATCCCTCGCGTCGCACTGGCTACTCAACTCAATCACCTACGTTGTTATACCATATAAAATTATTAAGGTCACAATAATTATTATTTGTGTGTAATTTATTTAAGTGTAAGTATGTATATTGTTAGTTAATTAGGTATATATTTATTATTGACATAGGTATATGTAATTTATTTATATTTTTATTAAGTAGTTTATTGTATTATATTGTAGGTTTATTTAACATATTTGAATACAATAGGTATTTTATTGCTTTTATTGTATTGTATTATGACATTTTTGCACCCGCTACGCTGTTTTTGATACAATATCTCCATCACCCGAAGGTTGCCTGGAAGAAATCGCTTAAAGCGATAAGGCCGCCTGTCTGTACACTAGGTAACTTTGGTTTTATATGTAACTGATGTATTTTCATTTGTGTGCAAATAAAGTATATTTGATTTGATTTTGATTTGAATTATACTATTGAGGTCTCGGTAACCCTTGGGCTTTGCACAACGGTCCTTATGGAACCTTGAGGATGTTTATATTAATAATAGATAACCACATTTTGGATCTATCTTTTAATGTATGAAGATATTAACATAACAGTACTGTACCTACTTTGTGTATAAAATGACCTACATTTGCTTTTTATTGATTCAAGGTTCAGGCATCTCTTGTTTATCTAACTAGCAATGCGGGTGGCGGCGGCGGTTCCGGTATAATATTGTTCATGTAGCGATCAATATCCTAGCATATTATGTGTTTCGCTGAAGTCCGTGATTCATCTTCTGATAAAGCTTGGGAGAGACACCACGGCAATGAAAAACAATGCTTGATATAATGATAAGATATAGAACATGACGTGTCGGTCAATCAATATTCAGTATATTCACGCACAGACAATGTGGAAAGATAAATAAAAATTTATCAGAGCAGCATATAGATACTGAAGGAAATTATAATCGCTCTTTATGTACCTAGAAATATTTAAAAGTCTGTAACTTACTATGTCTTATTGGCATTGCAATATAAGTACTTATACAATTTTTAATAGGATTTGTGGATATTATTTGTATGATTTGATCAGTGATCTTTGTGAACACACCTTACTTGGCCGAAGGCTGTAAGCTGACGCATTTCTATTTAGCTATATGTATATTGTAGGTACAATATTTGTTCACCACGATCCGCCACTCCCTCGAGTGCCTACTCTACAAGAGAGCTTCTATGACACATCGAGCTCCGAGACTTGTTGACTTGAAAGTGTGTAACCTCGCAACAGGGTGGTTTTGCTCTCATTTAAATATTGGAATGATCCATATAGATAGGCTAATGCCAATAGCTATGTCGAACTCAACACAAATTATAGATAAAAGAGGCGTCAACATTTGGGCACTAACCCGCATCAGTCTTACTCACTGGTCCTGTGCCGATAACGCTTGTCACGGTATCTAAGATAGCTGCCGTTTGCGACATTTGGCCCATATTCGCACCTAGCGTGATATCACCCAAAGTAGACAAAGCTTCGAAGTTTAGTCATCTTTGTAATGTTTAGTGTGATGCCGGCCCTCGCGGTGGGCACCTACAATAATTGGTGACGCGTAATATATTAAAGAAAAATTGTAGGGGCATGTGAATGTGACGCAATGTTGTGATGTAATACATACAGTTCAACGTATTACATAAATGTTACCAAAATATTGTGATTATTGATTGTGTAGTGTTTAATTTGTCATCCATCACAATGACGGAAGAAACATCAGAGCAACTTTGTTATTTAATGCACAGGTACTATTCACTTATCTAACTTCTGATTAAACGCATAATAATAAACAAATATAATAATTGGTGCAATCAATTACTTCGATAGCATATAATTATCCGAGTTGTTCGCACTGATTTCTACATGATTGTCTGAATGCTGTCGTACGTATGTTTGAAAACAAAGCGTATATTATTTGTAACTAACTCCCTCAACTGTTATCCGTTAACTTTCCAATCTTATTAACACGTCTCTAGAGGTGTCACCGCGGCGTCTCTATGCCGTGTTGCTATTTTACATCAGGGATATGTGCGAATAATTATAAACTCCATTAACAGCAGTTTCATCCCTCGGGTCTCTTCCTTTCAGGATTCTATTCATATTAGATAAGTACCACAACCTGTTAAGTGGTTATTTACTATTGAAGTATGGGTTGAGATCCCATTTCGCAACAGCGGCTAAGCCTTTACCTACAGTTCACCAAGTAAAATTGTATGGAACTTATTTTATTGTGATACCATTAATTTATAACCTACAATAGATATATTGTGAATAAGAATAAAGTGATATGTGAATAAGAAGTCCTAGAGACCGATCGAAGTCGTCGTCCCCTAAACATTTTTATTTTTCCGATTGAACATAGGTATGAATAAAACGATCGTATTCAACAAAGCAAATGTTTGTGTACAGGAGACAAGAGTCGATGTACGCAATGACGGGGCTTTATGCGGAGTCAGGGTGCACGGAGAGTGCGGGGGACGACGCTGCAGGACCGAGCACACCCCCGCACTCCACACACCCGCCGCGGGAGTCCATCAAGTGTCACAGCCGAAACCCCTCGGCTGGCATATGCGACAGGTAAAACACATTCGCCCAACTTCAGCAATATGTTTTACTTTACATAATTAAACTTCGTATTATAATTGTACTTTTATTTACAGAGACCGCGAAAAGGAAAGAGAAAAGCCCCGCCAGTTATACCCAGAGATATTAGACATTCCTCATGACGCCCGAGACTGCGGTATCTTGTCGTGGAGGCCGCTTTTTATTCAAAGTTTTTCTAGTATTAAAGTAAGTACGACACAAAAACAATACTACATTTGGAAAGTTGCAAACAAGAATATAAAACTAATGACAACCGTTTTCCACAGGTATTTGTATTTTTCCTTTCGTTCCTGGTGACACTGCAACAAGCGCTAAGCTCCGGTTACATAAATTCTGTGATCACGACCATCGAAAAACGCTTCGAAATCCCCTCGAGCCTCTCGGGGCTTATTGCCAGCAGCTATGAGATCGGCAACGTTATCACCGTGATATTCGTATCTTATCTTGGCAGCAGGAGGCACATCCCAGTTTGGATCGCAGTTGGTGAGTTGACCTCATTTTATGTATATCTACTTCCGTACTATAATATAGACTTTGAAAGGATGCCATCCAAAGAAAAATAAATCAGATTCGTCGGGCTTATAAAGTCATCACGGAAAAACGTATTTAGTCCTTACTAATATTTTCACGGTATTCTGTGACCAAGTTAGGAATATTCAAAGCCTTCCCACGATTTTTCACTTCACAATCTAAAAGCGCAACACTGCATATTCCATTATCCAGCTAGACTTTACTCTGCCCGTGTTTACGTAGTGTGGCCAAAATTGCGCCACGTGCAAATAAAGTCCAGAATACATCCTGCGCGACTACTACACATCGTATTATTTTATGGTTACGATATCCAATGTAACGTCGCGTCGTAAATGCAACGAAGGTTACTACAATTTAGTATCGTTCCAGGTGCGGTGATAATGGGCATCGGGTCGTTGGTGTTCGTTGTGCCCCACTTCATAGCAGAAGCCAATAACGACATGTTAGTAAACAACAAATCGGACGACAACATCTGCCGGCTGCCCCGAGCAGTAGACCAAGATATGACCGGGCTTGGGCGATACTCGCAAGGTCTACCACCTTTGAGGCCTGATAACTGCATCAAAGTACGTATGGAAACTTATGTGTATAGGATTTAAAGAGATTTGCTTGTTTATAGTTCTCCTGAACCAGTCTAACTTTCTGACATAAGCTAATAGTCTAGAGGTGGGTGGTGGACGCTTGCGCCTCAATTTCACACCCGAGCCATCGGGATTATTGTAGTTATCTGTTTCGAAATAAATGTCAACATTGTATGTATACTTACTATCAATCATTATCGTGCCTAACTCTCAATCCTACGGATTAACTTTCAATATAGATCTATTTTCGCCATTTATAGTATAGTATATTTTGGTGAGAATATAAAATTAATTTGTGCATACGTTTTCAGAGTACACCAAGCACCTTTATGCCAGTGATGATATTCATTGTTGCACAACTGCTCTTGGGATGCGGCGGTTCGCCTCTATTGACGCTGGGCACGACGTACGTCGACGATCACGTCCGCCCTGAGTCATCCAGCATGTATATTGGTAAGTCTCACGACCTATTGTTTGACTGTTAGTCGAGTTTGCAATAATAGACAAAAAAAAAAAATCCCCAATCTAAATCTCATTAAATTAAAATAATAAGGAATTAATATTCAAATTATTAAAGATAATATAAATCTCACAATAGGAGAAAAATAATATCTTATATAATTTGAATATCTAGGATAAGTTTGTTCCTTCGTAAACACTAGTTTAAGCTTAAATTCTGGTATTGCTGTTGCATCTTGCTGTTAAATTACATTTATCTGCAATTCCTCTATTTCATACTTTCTTTACAGCATCACTTTAATTTAATATCTACTAAACTAAGCATGCAATTTGAATACCAAGTCGAAATATTAAGTAGGTTTTGTAATTCGTATTTCTCCGTGTCCATAAAATATTTTTATTTTGAAAATGAAAAAATACATCTGTTTTCCCCGGTCCTTAGATCAACATAACTTTGATCGATTTCGCAAAATATACATATTTGGGGGCATTGAAATTGAGTATTATGGAGTTCAATGTGTAGGTAGGTAAACATGAGAAGCAGATATTGAAAAATCGCCTATAAGTACACTCTTCTTTCCTGAATGTGAAAGGATTCTTTCTACACTATTTTCTCTATCAGTACCTACTTGGTATATTTGTATAGTTTCCTTGCAACTATACAGTATTTATCTTTAAAGTTGAACGTAACCCGTTTCGATAAATATTTGCACCCAATAGAATACGCTGTGACCTTGAACTTTTTTGCGATTTTCAACCAGATGCCCTCTATGTGCTCAGTCAGTAGAGTTATATTGCATATCTTTATGGTCATTCTCTGAGTGGTGTGTCGCTCGTAACATCACGAATGTCTCTCATAAACTGCGAACAAAAGTCATCGAACCGTGTGTGTGTGTGTACGGCTGTACGTGGGTTTTATTATTTTGACTTCGTATTCCGATTGAGGTCAAACAAAATGGAAATACTATTAGATTGCTTGCTAGTCTTGCTACGTTCTACTCATGCCCTTGCTGTAGGCTTATAAAGGATTTCTGTACAAAATTATTTTGTGCTTAACTTACAATATGATCCCTAAACACCTATTCTACCACTTAATCAAACTCCAAAGAGTCTAAAGTAAATATTTCCCGGAATTGAAGTCCAGTTAATCTCGTATGAAAATACAAAACTTTTATATTTTTATCCAAATCCTAAAATTAAACGTTTTCCGCCATCCTACGACTAAACAGAAATTAGATCCGGAGCCTTTATATTTTGATGAGATATGATGGCCTTAATAAAATATTACTCACAAGCATATAATAATTTTAGCTATTTGTGGTTTCTATCCCTGTAACATAGATAGTGATAATTTTTATAGATAAAAACATCATAGTTAAACCTTTATGATACCACAAACATTTTTCATTGATGTAATATCACAATTCTAAGAAATAATATTTCCGTTTCATGTAAGTAAATAAATTTACAAATAATTTAATATACTATACAATGTCTTAATATATTATACTTATCTACTTATAAAACACGTATGTATGTTCTGCGTAGACCTAGAGCCTGACATGACATTCTCATACAAATTGCGATGACGATATTATGGAGTTTCATGCTAATGTGGGATATTTGCAAGTTAAATGAAAATTAGGACTACAGTAACATATTCAATATACTTCTTAGGTAGTAGTGGAACAATACGAAGAAAGCAATGCAGAATTTACTATTTCCAAGCCGCAATCGAGTATACTTACATAAATGATGGGCGTAGATAGGTCATCATAACCGTAACATAAATTATATGGCCCACTATCTCGGTTCAAAACGCAAGACATGCCGTGTTGTTCGTAATATTGCTGTCTGATTCATTGATGTCGAGCGCTATAAAACTGCAGGATCCATTTAATAAATGAACCGGGCTATTGAACCCGCACATGTTCTTCGCGTGTCGTTAGTACACTCGACAGCGGATCAATGGTAACACTTGGTACGACTTCACCTCTTATGGTGCAGACAATAAGAACAATCCAAAGTGTTACAGTTGATGTGCTTTTGACGGGACTTGCATTATTACTGTTATCATTCTGAATTTCTAACTCTACGAGTTGTGACCTCATATCCATTCTGTGATATGATGAATTAAATTACAATACTCTTTTAATAAACGCAATTTTAAAGCCACGGTTTAAGGAAATAATTCATGTCATTTTTATTTAATTTATGTATTCGTAATTAATTGTAGTAAGTATAACATGGTCTTGAAAAATAAGGTTTAAAAGTATTAAACATAACACTTTGTAACATTGTAGCGGAATAAGGTGAAAATAAAAAGTCTGCGTAGTTTAGAATGACCGTCATACACTTTGCAGGCTTTTTATTTCAAGCTATAAAATATTTTACAATTAAATAAGTAGGTGATATAAAATAGAAGTTCCGAGGCAAGGTTCGCCATAGCGTGGTTCACGCTTCGTGGCCCATAAGCACTAAGCCCCCACAAACATCAGCTACGCCGCGCCCTTGACCTAGCCTAGCCACCACTGCCCGCCTATTTTCCACACTGTCACCAAAACATGAAAAGTAGCTATATTGAAATGTTTCTTTAGACTGAATCTAGTAAGTAGGTACTAATTATTAATACTCTTAAATGAGGGTGAGAGACTCTGCACCGACTCCACGAAGGCTGCACAAAACTCCCACCTTCGTGCACAAGTACTAATTAATGCGATTCATCATTAAAGCACAACTTTTAATATTTACTTAACTCCTACTCTTTCTACGTCCATAATTTAAAAAACAATAGGTACTTATATTATCTGCAATCGAGTGTCTGCTCCTAGAATCTCGAATAACGCTTAGTTTTAATATTTTCATACAAAATGTATTAATTTTGTTTTCCGAAAGCCCCAACTACCAATTAGATAAACAAAGTGGGAGTGCACAATCTTCTTACAGAATCTTAATTGAGTTGCCTAATGCCGTGGGCGATCTCAGAAGATGTCTAAAAATAAATGGTAAAATTGAATTTTCTTTATCAATTTCCTTACGATTAATGATTTCAGATACCAGTATTTATAGATGCCTCTGGATTTAAATTGGATCAGTAGCTTTGGTTCAATTTGTAATCGATCTCTGTTACTTGCTGCAAATAATTTGCTGTCGCAGCTGAAGCGCGAAATTTTAATAAGATCCGTACTTTTCATGTGTGACTATAGCGAATGGAGGGGATTTTGTATCAATTTCATGCTGATTCATTATAGTTAAATAAGTTACCATAATACTGATTTTCTTTCATAAAAAAACCTCTTTTATTAGAATTATAAACCGTTTCTCTTAGAAGTAATCTAAAAGGCAACATAAATAATACAGATTTAAATAACTAAATGTAAGACATCGTACTAACGGCCATAGCCATGCTGGACATAAGACGTTAGATTAAATTAGAATCCTCTGCACATTAAAAATCAAATCAAAATTTTAGTTATATATTCTCTATATAATATGTTATGCGGTATTTTACGTATGGCAAATTGTAAAAAAAATCTGAAGGTCGTACAATAGGTACCACTCGGTTCCGCATCGAAAACCTCGCGTTTTGGGTGTGAACTAATGTAAAATGATGAACGTGGCCAACACGCAATGTTTCGTAATACACATTACACGTCTAGCCTAGCCTAGTGCCATGGGATTGCACGTTTTGTGTAAGCATTAGCCTCCATTTAACTAATGAAATGCCTTTTGATGGTATAAGTTGGCAATTGTAATTTGTTAGCCGCCCGGAGGTAACTAATTGATCCGCGTTTAGTGATGCACGAGTATGCGTCACGTGTTTACTAAACCTCAAGTGATGGGAATATGTTTATTTCTAACCTTATCTATGTTACGCTTTTCTACCAATTTAGACAGCTACTTCAATTTAGTAATAACTTACTTTTATAGGTACTAGTTTTCCTGTTTTATTTATATTGTACTGTTTAATACCGGTTTCGGCTATCATCATGTATCAAAATTAATCACAATCCCAAAATTTTGCTTATTGGTTGTTAAGAACCAGTAAAGAACATAAGTAATAATAATTAATGAAAAAATAAAAAAGTGAGTTGTTCAGAATTAGACAACTCTTGTTTGTCAACTTTATTAATTCGTAACAAAGATTGTACAACGGTCAGAAATGAACCATTTTATAGACCACTAATATTTCTCACGCAAGCTAGTTTGGCAAGCCATAAGTCATTGATATTTGCCGCGAAATCCGTGCCGTTTGCAACAAAACAAGAGTGACCTAGATTCGGTCCGCAATGTCGGCTGGCGAATTACTGTGACTGCAAGCAGCATTATTCTTCTGTCACTCGAGCTTCCGTTTTATGCATGCATTTTGCACTAGGTAACTTTCGCCAGTGATTTAGTAAATAATTTAGTATAAAACTCTACTATAAAGAAAACCTTAATTTGATCATTGTAAATAAATCAATTTGCACAGTATTTTTGTAGCAGAGTATTCGGATACGTCGGATTTTCCGGTTTTCATAGTAGTTTAAAAGCTTGATTGCATAAACCTCGCACCGGTTGCCATATGTAAATTTATTTCCGTCAAATGTTATGGCTCATTCAGCTTTTAATTACCATTGCTACTGAGAAATTAAAAATTAAATCCTGACTTATCATTTTTGCAATATCAGCAAGAAAGACTTCGTTCGTCCGAGCTTGTAGCACTTAGCTGTTCCACCCTGTCAGATATGCCCTATATGAGACATGGGTTGCAAATAATATTGAATGTTTTGTTTCCAGGTTGTATGTACAGCATGGCCGCTTTCGGCCCAGTGCTGGGATTCCTGCTCGGTGCTTACCTGCTCTCATTCCACATGGACTCGTTTTCCGGGACCATCATACCTATAGGTGGGTTGGCTGGCGACAATAAATTAAACACTGTTCAATTAATAATTAAACTAATTTTTACCTCTATACTTGTTCAATTAGGCGGAAACGAAAGCGTGATACTAAGCGATTTATGAATTCTAGCTACGAGTACTTTACTGTTTCGGTTGTTAAAATGGCACATAGGTTTAACGAACACATAATTTACCTATCGAGCATTTACGGAAATTTTATGAACCGAATAAGAATAACTGATTACGAAGTGGCGTTATGCTTATATATGTATAAATTTATATACCTACCCTATGTAAACTGTGATAAGTTTTCATAATCCTGTATCCATATTCTGTAGTTGTCTCCTAATGGAACTATGCCCGTGAAGCTCCAGCTAGGAACGCTTCTGAAACGCCTTGACACGTGTACTGACAGATGCTAAGGATCATCAATTTCGATACTATAGTTCGCTCGCTACCAATTATATTGTATATCTTTATGACCCTCGGCAGCGATGTCTATTACGTGGCGTCTAGCCGAAAGCAATGCTGATGCTTGATTCTGTACTGACGCCTATATTCTCTCTCACAGACCCCGGTGACCATCGTTGGGTGGGCATGTGGTGGGGCGGTTTCCTATTATGCGGCCTGCTGCTGATCCTGGTCGCGATTCCGTTCTTCTCGTTCCCAAAAGTCTTGGTACGGGAAAAGGAGAAGATAAGACTGGTGGAGAAAGCCGCGGCTGCCAGTGGTTCCTCCACCGCGAAACCCAAACCGCAGACGGATATAAAAGATACAGGGTATGGGAAAGATATCAAAGGTGAGTTCTTTACCAATTATGCTACATACGACGTATTTATTTGTCACTAGACATCTAAATTAAAATGAACAACATTTTAAAGACGCAAAGCCAAATCTACGTTATAAATTCGAGAAGCAATCGTAATCATCGAGTGCCGTGATAAAACCATATTTATTAGGTTTCACGCGCTACCTACAATATACGACCTAAAGTCACTCAAAGTCATGCCTAACTGCCTGCAGAGCACGCCATGGTTTTCATTTCTGTAAATAAATAGGGCGGGAACTGATTTATTTGTTTGTATTATTATAGCAATTATATTTGCTTCCAACAGTATTTTTTAAACCAAGTTTCAGCGCAACCACACTCGTAACTGGATCGACATTTGTTTGCTTATTCCTAGTTATTTTTGTAACTAATGTAAGCTAAGTAAAAGTCAAATGTTTTATTGCTATCATGATTCTAGCTAAACAGTGGAGTGGAGATTTGTAATTGCCTTACAGTTATTCAAATGTTATTAAGAATTGGCTGTAAATAAATAAACGATTACAACGTAATTGTTGTTTTCAGACATACCAGTGTCGATGTGGCGTTTACTCAAGAATCCAGTGTACGTGGTGACTTGCCTCGGCGCCTGCATGGAACTGATGATCGTGTCGGGCTTCGTTGTCTTCCTGCCCAAGTATCTCGAGACTCAGTTCAGCCTCGGCAAGAGTCAAGCCAGCGTCTTCACGGGTGAGTCAACTAGTCGTCCTGACAAATGATTAAAAATATACAAAATTTTGAAAATTTTGATTAATTTCTGAGTTACTACTGCCTAGAGGGCATCATTCGTTGATGAATTATGTTCACTGCTTCAGAAACACATTATCAATGTTAGACAAATAATTAACCTTGTAGTCATGCTGTTCTTCTAAAAGGAATACTTAATTATGATAGACAAATGACGAGGACACGCATATAAAAATATGAACATACTTTAAGAAACTGCTGCTTTTTGCTGGTGATTAATAAAGCTAGTTAAGCTACACTAATATGATAACGGTGTAGTTATAAAATGGTGCCATGAAATGTACACACACAATGTAGGTATTTTAACTAAGTTGCATATTGCAACAGAATAAGTACACGTGGTTCTGCTGTTCTCAGAATAAATTATTGCCTTATTTCACAGTCTCTGTTTCTATAATTGCGGACTTCACACTGGCTTTATAATGTAAAATATTGTGTAAACTTCTAACGTAACGAAGATGAACATGGAACGCAAACGGATATAACTCGGCTAAAGCGTTTGTTCACTCACCCGTCCAACTTTCGCCGCGGGTTTCATTGTTCAAAGCCTATTACAGTTTTGATTGACAGGAGACGATTGACAGGAGACGTCCAAACTTTGCACTTAACGCTATATATTTCATATCTTACTGAATTAATAATCAACTACCTGTCACTTCAATAAACACTTCTGAAATTAATTTGGGTTTTGTTTAAACACCGAACATCTCTTCTACAACCTTTACATAACGATATTTTATCTGTATTTCTATTGAGAAAATCCATACGTACTAAACCTTATCTTCGTATACTGTATCGCCTCTCTATTGTGAGAAATTGATTGATTTTCCATATATAGGAATAACACCTTTATTTTTATTGTGTAGCTTTTGACGTCACAATATTATGTCTTTTGTACAGGGTCGGTCGCAATCCCTGGCGCTTGTATCGGTATCTTCATGGGCGGTTGTCTGCTGAAGCGGTTAGAGCTCAGACCGAAAGGGGCAGTGCAATTCGTGCTGATCTCAAATACGATCTGCTTGTCTTGCTATGCTTTGTTGTTCTTCCTCGGATGCGACAACATTAAGATGGCTGGGACAACCATTCCTTATACTAACAACAGGTACGTTCCACAGTCACAGTTGCTTTTATCATTATAGGTTATCCAACAGTCAACTGAAAGATTTTGTTTTAAATACCCCACTGTGTATGTTTTAGACAATATATTTTAAAAAGTATTCCCAAAGTAAAACTGTCATTACGAGCACGGAACAATGCATTTATTTTGTATGAGCATAATAATAAAATAAAATCTTCAAATAAAAGCGAAATTAAAGTGTTTATGATTTGAACTATAATGGCACATACAATAAGAACCTTCCAAAGTTTTAAACACTTGCTTTCGTTGCACATTGCAAGAGTCTCCACTCTCTACGTGAATTTAAAGGTTTATATTGGGGAGTTCTGATAATTTGCATTTGCTTGCAGTAACGTGGAGCCGTTCAAGGTGAACCTGACTGCCGCGTGCAACTTCAACTGCACGTGCACGGAGACGGACATGGAGCCTGTGTGCGGAAACAACGGGCTCACGTACTTCTCGCCGTGCCACGCCGGCTGCGCCGCATTCTCCTCGAGATCAAACTTCACCAACTGCGCCTGTGAGTCTTACTTACTCTGCTGGTCAGCGACCTTGATCTCCGCAACCAAAAAACACTGTAGTTTAACCGCAGCTGTACCTCGCCTTAGGTAGCTTGGCGGCGCTTCTTGCAGGGGGTGGAAACGCCCGCTTCACACTGTCATTTCGTCGTCGCACTCACTTGCATTCCTCCCTCCGTACGTCTGTCGCCACAGCGCTTGTGGTCAGACTATAGTCTCGCCACGTGTCTGCAGTAGGTGCAGTTACTACTCGATCACGTAGACTTTTCTGCGACCCACTTACACTTTCCGATACATAGTAGTAGGTTTAGCCAGGTAAAAGTCATTCTGCGCCAAAGCCAATGCTTAAATACCTACGCAATAAGAGTCCACAATGCAAGGAGATAATTAGATAGAGGAGCCCCTGGGATCGGCACCGCAGTGTGATGTGTTCGCTGATAGGTGGCGGAGTGTTTGGCGGGAGATTGTGGTGTTTTGTGAGGGTATGAATGTGTGATTGGCTGATTGTCCTAATTTCTGTTATAATAATTTTACCTGTGTTGTCCTAAATATTGTATAATAATTGATTGACGTAGATTTACCTAGTGAATAAGAGTGTATCTGTAATACTAGTAAATCAAATAAATAAATAAATAATTAACCGATACCGGTACCACATACGTGCTTGTCGCCAGTTACCTACATAACTTATTACATCAGATATGTCATAGAAGTAGTAGGTAGCGATGCTACTAAGAATGACATCAGTACAGTGGAAGTACAATTTTAACTTTTAAAGGAGCATCCAAGTTTATAGCATTACTTTCGATTGCTCCTACGTATCTACGATCTTTTGTTATACTTCGCATACCGTAGCTCTTGATTCCCTTAATATATTCACAGCTTTCTAGCGCTATTTCTAAGGAAATAGTTTACGTACAATGCTACTGTGCACTTTTTTGACAGTATGCTCCAAAATGATCCGTTAATGGTAACGTTGATTGTAATGATTTGACCGTCCTTCATTGCAGGTGTGCACGAGAACAGTCGCGACATGGGTCTGGGTGCGGTCGTGGCGGGCGCGTCGGCCTCCGCGCTCACAGCGGGCGCGGCGCGCGAGTTCAGCGAGGTGACAGTGGTGCCCGTGGCGACGGCCGGCGCGTGCAACCCGCCCTGCACCACCATATTCCCGTTCCTAGTGCTGTTGTTCTTCATGACCTTCGTCGTCGCTATCACGCAGATGCCGTTGCTCATGATTGTGCTCAGGTTCGTGTTTTGTATGAGATGGAAATGTCATGTCGGGCGTTGCGAATGTTTTTTTTCTCTCTATTTAATGCTAGCCGGGACGGACGGAACGCTCCTATTGTCTCTGCTAGGTCGGGCCTGTACTCTAGTTTTAAGTTACTATTATGTAAAAAAAATAATGTGGCAATAAATTTATTTATTATTATTATAATTCGTACAACTTAGGGCTCAATTCTACTAATTTACTTATTTTGTCGTTCTATTCTCGTCAGGTATAAGAAACGTTGCTGTCTAAGTGTAAAATTGCATGCCATTCACGTTCAAACAGAATGTAAAAAGTTAAATGGATTGATAGTCTAACGACTCATAATCTGTAGACTATTATGGAGTTGAAGAGTACGTCAATTCACATCGGTTACTTCTTTACTATTACTGTCCTTCGATTTTGTCATTAGAATTGAGGCACAAAGTTGATCCTTTTAGAATCTTAAAAGATCAAAATAGAAGCCCTGGCTTCCACCTTCCAGGACTACATTCTATGCATTACTTGCGGTATTCTATCGGTGAATTGTGTCTTACACCATAAGACAATGGCTATAATATTCTTCAATTGTTTATGTTACAGGTCTGTGAGCGAAGAAGAGCGCTCGTTTGCCCTGGGCATGCAGTTTGTGATATTCCGTCTGTTCGGCTACATCCCGGCGCCCATTCTGTTCGGCAATCTCATCGACTCCACGTGTATACTGTGGAAGCAGTCCTGCAACGGAGAGAAAGGCGGCCGCTGTCTGCTATACGACATAGAACAGTTCCGGTTCAGGTACGATACATCACACTACGAAGTACGAACTCGGATAGTCGACGAATTGAATTATTTTAATTTAAGCCTCGTATCCATTTGGCAACATTTGACGCGCGACATGCTGCACAACATGTTACTCATGACGAGGAACTTGAGGTACCATTGGTATGTCATATTGCGCGCCAGCTGGCAACGTCGCGTATTGTTGTGCAACGTTGCCGATCTTGTTGAGCGTCAATTGTTGCCTAGACAGATATGACAAGAGGAACCCTGTCAGAATATCTTAATTATACATCCAGCTGTGATAAAATACCGTCAATAAAACCACATCACCTTTACAATATTCAGCTAGAATGATTATTGACGTATTCGTATAACTAATAATTAACTATCATTGATCTCCTATAAACAACTAGATACCTTCTAAAAATGTCCGAGCGCAAAGAAGGTCCAAACGGATGAAAGGTCTCTCATTTGCTTTATTGGACATTATTTGGTCGTTAACAATGGACCCTAATTTGGACGTTTTTAAAATTGTTTTAGTAAGACCTTTGTGTATCTAGTTGTTTATAGGAGATCAATGCTATCTATCTAATTAGAATTTTATTGTGTCATTGTGCTAAATGAGAATGACTTTGTTTCCGGATCGAATTGCTAGGTTGTCCTAGATTTTATCCTTAGCTGTTTTCCTCTCCACCGACTACGAGTACAAACGCGTATTGGTACTTGCAGGTACGTTGGTCTGTGCGGCGGCATCAAGATCGTTGCGCTGGGCATCTTCATGGCGGACTGGTGGCTGGTGCGCCGGCGCAAGCACCTCGAGGACGCGCCGCCGCTAGACCACAAAGATATCGCTGGATCAATCATCAGTCTAGACAAACGTGAGTACACATTATTATATTTTGCCCACAATATTATAGGTCTACATCAGAATGCTTTTCATTATCACTGTAAAATAGACATTAAATTTGTTTTAATAAAAAGAAAAAAACAAAGGCTGTCCGGAAGATATCGACAAGATCGCCAATTGCGATACTATTATTACCACTGTTTCGTATTAATTATTAATGAATTATTATAATGCACTACAGCGGAACTGGTGAATACTATTTTTGTCGCGCCTCTGCCGTGTAGCGCTAGTGCGGTTTGAGCCAAGCCTCGTATCCACTAGGCAACCATTAACACGCAACACGGGAGGCTCAACAAGATCGGCAACGTTGCGCGCGCCGTTGCCAATGGTACCGATACCAATACCAATGGTACCTCAAGTTCCTCGTTGCCGTTGAACTTGATGAGCAACATGTTGTACAACATGTCGCGCGTCCAATGTGGCCCAATAAGCAACAACGTAGCATTTGAAATTTTATTCCGGGATGTGTTATTCTACAAATCGGATCTCGATTGCAGTGTTCGAGGAGCTGCCGTCTACAGACAATGCGAGCGGGTTCCGTTCCGGCGTGACGACTGAGCCGGGCTCCGCGGTCACCACACCGCTGGAGCCGCCCGGGGACGCGCCAGACAGGCACAAGCTGCAGCGGACAGACTCGCAGTACTCACAGGTGGGACGATCAAACGACAGAAACATTATTACATTTCACTATCTCAGTCATTACATCCAATGGAGAAAGAAAGTTATCTATATGTGAACCTTAAATTAAAAACCCAAATATACTTACACAAAATATATTTGCACACACAAAATGTTGGCGACAAATCAAATTGGATAAAGTAGTGCCAGGCGACGTTAAGCGTTTTTAGGCATTTCTTAAGAGTGATAAAACTCCCAAATCTCACCTTCATGGAGTCGGTGCAGTCACCCCCAATTGAAGAATAAGAAGAGTGATAAATAGCATAATATATGTAAAAACATCGATAGCGGATACAATAATTTAAAAATACTCACTAAATCGGTTCCACTGAGAAAAAAGTAGACGTGTCGAAAGAACTTGTCTATGGATGCCTGGGGCTTTCGTGTCTGGCGTCCAAAATCCTAAACTGCAGTTCAAGGTCAACCATCCAATTGTGTTGCATCAACTTTGCAAACACATTACCACATAATTTGTATAGATAGGGCTTTTTCGGGCATAATATTTTCTTATGCTTTGGTAAAGTATTCTCATTTGTCAGTGTAGATACTCTACCAAAGTATTGCTTAATTCCCCGTCTCAGGACTCACAGACTCGCGGCAAGAACTCCCGCGTACTGGTCGCGTCGCGGCACCACCGCAACGACTCCAAGACCATTCAGCTGGAGCCGCGCGCGCGCCAGCACTCGCTGGACGAGCCGGAGCGCGCGCGCGCCGTGCGGAGCGACTCGCGCGACTCCAAGAGCTCGCGCGAGGCGGTCCCGCGATCAGCCTCGAGAGACTTCAATGGACACTCGCGAAATGGATCGCGGGATTTCAAGGTAACTATTGGTAACTGACTAAACGTCTCTGTTTCAAAATTTATCTTGGAATTGGATAGAGTCTTATATTATTTAGGAGCGAAACCAAACTATCCAATAAATTGCACATTCGATTACACCCACAGAATTGTTGCTCTGTTGTGCAATCTGTGGGTGTGAGGGTGAGGGTGGCGGGACGGGAGATGAAGATATATGCCGCATACAGGCCGCCAACCACCAACACCCCCCTCAATCCAGCTGATATTCGCTCTCTTCTGAATGGGGAGCTCCCTGCTATCGTGGCCGGGGATTTGAATGCCAAGCATACAGCATGGCACTCTAAAACCATAAACGCAGCAGGTAGGAGACTGTTTGACGATTCGGATGAGGGCGGATATGAGGTGATTGGTCCTAATGCTCCCACCCACGTTCCCACTGACCCGCGCAGGCGCCCAGACGTCCTAGATATAGTCCTATACAAGGACTTACCTTGCTCCATCGAGGTGGAGGTACTGTACGACATAGATTCGCAGCACCTACCCATCCTCATCACTCTGGGACGTCCTGGCGACTGCGCGGCGAAGATACCCCCACGTCCTAAGGTGAACTGTAAGGTCCTATCAGGCCGCACTCGCCCAGTTCGAGTTCAAAGGCCCGGTGTCGAGTGCGGAGGAGGTGGAAGCTGCGGCAGCTCAGATAACGAGTGTTATCTTGGAAGCTAAGGAGCTTGCCACCTCTGATGTACCCATTAGGTCCAACCGACGTGCAGGGCTACCCAGCCGCATTGTCGAAGGCCTCAAACGCAAACGGCGCCTAAATCGTTTATGGGCTCGCACGCGCTGTCCGAGGCTCAACCGACTGTCGAGTGAGCTGTCGGATGAGGTGAAAGCTTTTCGCGGAGACGCCTGGGAGAGAGTCATCGATCAGGCGAGCGAAAATGAAACCACGCTCCATCATCTCAACCGACAGCTGACATCCACGCCGGCGCCGGTCTGCCCGCTCCTGGACAGTTCGGGGCGAAGGTGCTACGCGGCGGCCGACCGCGCCGAAATTCTTGCCCAGCACCTGGAAACTCAGTTCACCCCGAATCCCGCTGCACCTGAGGCATCTGTTAACGAGCACCATCTCGCCGTCGAGGCCCGGGTGCGTAAATTCTTGTCTTCTCCACCGACGCCACTTGAAGGAGATGCATTCATCTCACCGGCCGAAGTCGCCAGAGTAGTTTCCCGCCTAAATAGAAGGAAAGCGCCTGGTCCGGAGGGTATCTCCAATGCCGCTATCCAGCAGCTTCCGAGGAAGGGCCTGGTCGCCTTGACCAGACTTTTCAACGGGATCTTGCGTACGGGTCATTTTCCATCCTTATGGAAAACGGGTAAGGTGATCGTACTCCCCAAACCTGGAAAAGACCGGAGGCTTCCTTCTAGTTATAGGCCAATCACCCTTCTTCCAAATTTAGCTAAACTCTTTGAGAAACTGCTCCTGCGGCGACTGAGCCCGCACTTGCCTATGCGCGAGGAACAGTTCGGTTTCCGTAGTGAGCATTCTACCACTTTACAATTAGTCCGGGTGCTCCACCTTCTTGCGGTCGAGCGCAACTTCGAGCGGCGCACGGTGGCGGTATTTCTCGATGTCGAGAAAGCCTTCGACCGTGTGTGGCACGAGGGGCTCCTGTTCAAGTTATTGGAGACCCCCACCCCTCCGGCTATTATTAAAATCATTGCATCTTTCCTCCAAGACCGCGGCTTTTTTGTTTCGGTTGAAGACAAAATCTCTGATCCCCGCCCTATCCGCGCGGGAGTACCTCAGGGCAGCTGCCTCTCTCCCTGCCTGTATGCGGCATATACAGACGACATTCCCACTCTGAAGGGTCACCTGGAAGAGTGGGAACAGGACGTCGAGCTGGCCTTGTTTGCGGACGATAGCGCCTACTTCGCGTCGTCGCGGCGGGCCGATATCGCTGCTCGTAAGATGTAGCGACTACTCGACCTGTTGCCTGGATGGCTCGATAAGTGGAAAGTGGCCGTCAACGTGGGGAAGACGGCTGCACTGCTTACCGGACGCCAGCGCAAACTCCCTCCCCAACTTAAATTGCGAGGGCAGGATATGCATTGGGAATCGTCGGTGAAGTACCTGGGATGTCACATAGACCGGTCGCTTAGCATGGTACCGATGGTCGAAGGCCTGGTAAAACAGGCCAAGGCCGCCCGTGCCATGTTGCGACCGGTGCTATGCTCACGGCTACCATTACGTGCTAAACTGAGGATTTACAAGATGTATATCCGCTCTCGCCTCACTTACGCTGCCCCAGCTTGGTACTCGCTTTGCCCCACGAGGCAGAGGGCCAAGCTGCAGGCGCAGCAGAACATTGCCCTACGTATTTGTACCGGTGCAGGTCGGTACGTTCGTAACGACGTCATCGCTCGCGATGTGCGGGTTGAGTCGATCGAAGCGTTCGTGCTGAGGACAACAGCAGGCACGCTCATCTCCGCAACCTCGCACCCCTGCACGCGCGCCCTCCGGAAGGCCACCGCCTCCAGAGGGAGTTGCTGCGCTCCCCGTCGCCTTAAGCGGCGGGTTTGAGCTGTGCACCAAACGGACGTACCGACCTGCATATTTCCCCAACTCCCAAATCCCGCATCGCAGGCGGGTACAATCTCACCATCGGATCAACATCCGGTGAGCTCATGCCCGGGTAGAGAGGGTATACCTCAAGGCCCGCACTTCTCCCCCCAATGTTAGGGGTGAAAAGACCCGGTCGTCGTCTGTTGTGCAATACCTGACGATATGCGAAATTATCTGGCCCGAATAGTTTGCCAATTTTAGCTAAGGTAGCGAGCACCTCGTTAATCTCAGTATTTTACTTATTGCCATGTGTTTGACATGTATGAGCAGTACATTGTTACTGTAGGTATAGGTTTGTTGAATAAACTCAACTATTACTTATTAATTTCATAGGTGCACTCACGTTCCGACTCGCGTGACCTGAGCCTCGAACAGTTGAAGAACCTCGCGCTGAAAAGCATGGAGAGCCTCGACCTCACCGTGTTGCCGCTCACCAAGTGTGTTGACGAGGAGAGCAAGCGGCTCATCGAGAGCAGCGGCGTGCTGCGACACCGCCGCACTGGCTCCAAGGACCTCAAGCAGCCAGAGTCCAAGCACAAGCGGACCTCCTCGCACCACATCACAATGGAGCCCAACGAGCTCAGTCTGCAGATGCAGAAAGGGCGCAGCGTGGACCACCTGGCGAGCGCACCGCTCGACCCCCGCGTGTGAGCCGCCCGATACAGTAAGCCGCTGTCACATAGGGCCCAGCACGCTGGTGTACGTGCGAACCCACGCCCGCTCGGCTTGAATGACAAACCAGAGCGCGCTACGGGTTCGGAATCTCAACTCGCAGGCGAGCAATGCGCGGGCGCACCCGCCGACGATCACATCGATCGATCGACGGTGCCGAGTGAGACCACTATTTAGGAAAATTGAATATTTTTTAGATTCGAATACGAGATCCTGTTGTTTTAAACCTAGACGTTATTGAATGAGTGATTTGAACCATATCCTAAAATTAGTCCGGCGCTTTTAGTGATTGCGATAAAACTAGCGTTGATTTGATTTGAACGATTCAGGCGGTATTGAAATTATCGTGAAAGTTTAGAGTTTAAAAATACTCGCGTCACCATATTTTAAACTAGTATTCAATGGCATAGTTAGACTACAAGTAACATTTCAATCTGGCTTTGTTGTTCTTATATTATTACTTTAAAAATCGAAATACTAACGCTTGCTAATGGTTGGTTCCATTGTTATTGTACTTAATCTGACCGACTGACTACGCGACATGACTAAGCTGTTGCATCAAAACTGCCAATAGACATCACGCGAATGCATCTTATGTGAATTACGAGAAACTTCATACACTATACACAAATAGACCATCCTTCAAAAAATTCAGAAAATATGATAAATAATGAACCTATGTATTAATTTCATGTAGGTGTAGTTAGATAGCAATATCACTTTGATAGACTGAAGTGATTTATCATTATCATAGAACAAAGCCTAATAAAAGTGCCACAAACTGCAAATTTATGTTTTCTTTCACTATAGTCTTTATGTTGCTCTAATATGCACTAATCGAATACTTTATGCTGGCACTAATAGCAATGTGTATATACTTCTCTTTCCTCAACTGTTGTATGGACACATCTTACGTGGCACTACATCAACTTAGACGTAAACATTCCTTAGTGGTACATACTATTTAATTAATTACTATGGAACAATTTTTGTTGGAGAGCACAAACCACCAGAAGTATAGAGAAATATTTTATACATTGTGTATATTATTATAATTTTTTCCTGTATTTATTGTGATCTCAAAATGGTAACAAACTTGTTTTTGACTGAAATGTGTGATTCTGATGACATTTAGCTAATTTTCATAATGCAATTGTCTTTGTTAAATATTTATATTTTTACCCTTATGTATGTACTAAATGCTGATTGCGGTTTATTATGTCCCGATTTTTTTACATAATATATACCTAAATTACCTATATTTTGGTGAATCGTTAGTCAATTCTTGGGCTGCTCTTTTGAAGTAAGGACTCAATTATTATTGTAAAAATGTTATTTTAGTATGGAACGAGTATTTTAAAGCAATATGTATATTTATCTGAGATGAAATAAAAAGACATAGGAAGTCATCATTGTAAATTTTTGTCATATATTGTTAAGAGAGATAATAGTTTGATATGAAAAAGAGTGTTTTATCTAAAATGCCTTATTACAATAGGTCTTAAGACTTGATACTGACTTAGCTGTATTTGAGTAAGTTGTTACATCAATCATAGAACAAACTGTTTGATGATAACAACTCCCTAAACTAATTTGTTGCATTTAGTGATTAATAAAAATTGCATACTTATTTTAAAATGACTTTTATTTTCCTATAATTACGTAAAATTCCAAATTATAGTTTGAAACATAAACTAACCTTCTGCAGGACAAGATTGAGCTCCTGTTGTTTTACTGTATCGTCTTAACTGCAATAACTTCTGCAATTTCGCCTAAGAGAATAAAATTATATTGAGAATAATTTCAATGAAAAATAAATTGATAATAACTAAGAAGTAAGAACTATCAAAGACTGTGGCAATATATTTTTTTCTCATAAATACTACTACAAACATACACGAAAATGAATGAGTACAGCTAACAGCGGATCAAGTGTAACACTTTGGACCATTCTTATTATCTGCGTCATAAGAGTTGAATTCGTACTGCAAGAGTTACCATTGATCTGCTGTTGTCCGTACCTATATCTACCTAATTATCTGATTTTAGAATGATGTTAAGAGGATGGGGCAGATTGATGAATACAAAACTAAAATCAGGATACTACTATATTTAGGATTATACTTACACAATTTACATCCATAAATTCTACATACATTTGTATCATGTAAAAAAAATACATATCTACACTATGAAAACGCACAACTGTTTCAGTCCAACTCACCACATTCTGAAATAACAACACTTTTTGAAGGTTTTCCATTTTTAGATCCCAATGCTTCCATTTGCTTGACAACATCCATACCCTCCACCACAGCCCCGAATACTACATGTTTCTTATCCAACCAGGGTGTAGCAGTGGTGGTTATAAAGAATTGAGAACCATTCGTGTTGGGTCCTGCATTGGCCATAGATAACATTCCAGGTTCAGTATGCCTCAGTTTAAAATTTTCATCTTGGAAGGTGCGTCCATAGATGGACTTGCCACCGGTACCATTATGGTTAGTAAAGTCACCACCTTGGCACATGAAATTAGGAATAATCCTATGGAAAGATGAGCCTTTGTACCCAAACCCTTTTTCTCCAGTACACAAAGCTCTAAAATTCTCAGCAGTTTTCGGGACAACGTCAACGTCGAGCTTCATAACAATTCGACCAAGAGATTGTCCATCAGCTGTAACATCGAAGTAGACTCTTTTCTCGGCCTGGGCAGAGGAAAAGCGTAAGGCGGCAGCAGAATAGACTGTTCCATTTATTAGTAACGTACGGCGCAACAAAGATGCGATAGCCATCTGAAAATTCATATCATAAGTATCATAACCTTTAGATTCGTCCCACTGCCGGGTATTATTGATTCGTTGGGTAAAAATTATGGGTAATAAAATTCTCACCTCTTCCGCTCAATATCAACGCAAACCAGAAAATATGCTCCCTCTTCTCTACGGAAAAATCAAAGAAAAACCTTAGGGAAAACACTGAAAAGCTAGGTTATTTTGTATTTTCTTTGGATCACGTCACCGTCCGTCACCGCGTGAGTGGGGGCGAGTAATTAATTAATTAATAGAATAGCTGCTGTGTTGGTTGGTTACGGTTGTAGCCTAGACCTAGAGAGAGGCCGAACCGACAGTTGTTTGTGCGCGCTGCTGTGTTGCTGTTGAGTTCTTTCTTAGAGAAAGGTTGAGTGGTTGAGTGAGTTGTTGTTAAGTTGTTGACTGAATCTGCGGCTTGGCCGTATGCTTTGATTTGAATTTAGCTTTGCCTGTGCCTTTTTGAAATTTTTGCATTTTTGAGGTTATATATGTACGGACGGACAACAAACAGCAGATCAATAACGGTAATAATGGTAACACTTGCAGTACGAATTCAACTCTTATGACGCTGATAATAAGAACGACTAAAGTCCAGTGTTACACTTGATCTGTTAGCTGTACAGTGTACGTGCTTTGTTTGTTGAAAACAGAATAGAATATAAAATAAATGCAGTTGTTTGTGTTAACTGATTATTAAACCATTTACGATGTATTGCGTTCGGTCAATATTATTGCACTTGCGACAATATCGAATTAACCCACTGGTATTACCTGTTCAACATAGGAATGTAAAATCATATGTAAACCATCGTTATTATTCATTAGCTCAAGAAGAGGATGAAGCAGGTAATTATATAGGCACGTATGTATTACTTAACTCTCAATGGACACGTACAAATCTTTGTATAATTCATTTTCCGTACCATAACCTATAATTTGATATTGATTTCATTATTTACGTTATGACTCGGAAAATAGAATGTAAAGAAATCATGAAACACATCCTTTCAAAGCTGCAGTTAAGTGGTTGTATATAATTAAGATGTGGCAAGCATAATAAAGAATTTGAAGATGGGGTGCCGTTTAATAGGTCATCGAGGGAAATGCAACGGTTTTACAGAAATACCTTTTGATGACCACAAGAAACTTCTTCAACTTATACTTTCCAATTTAAAAATGTTTACCCGCCCTATTATCGTCACTTCACTATGTTAGGATATAAATGTGTTATTGATGTTTATTGAAAGATTATGCTGTATAGAAAGTATTCGTATTTAGTTACAGGTTCATCTTTCATTTCAAATATGAAGCAAGTTCTAACCATTATCATCGCTGTTTTAATAACCATAGTATATTTTTATTTTTAGACAGAATCATAACTGAGATTTGTGAAAATGACCCAGATCTTGAAAAAAAATTAAGGATTTTGATGTTGGAAGTAGAAGTTATGCGGCAAGATGGTCGATGCGCCCCTACCACTCTACAAAGCAGGCACTGGAAACATTTAATCGAATTATCGAATAGAAATCAACGCATTAACTATCTCACATACCTGTTCAAAACTGAAAAGTCAAAGGAAAACCAAAAGGTCTGCAAAATATAAAAATACTCTCAAAATGGATACTACTAGTCTGCTGGCTCAACGACATGAAGTGGGTCTTGCTTGGCCTCCAGAACGAGAACACGCCAGTAGTGTCGGTCCCACACGGCAGGTGAAGGATAATCATAAAAAATCTGAAAGATTTATTCTTGTGATTATCCTAATAGGATCACAGCCTGGCCTATAAAGCCTCGAGTCTTTTACTTGAAATTCATACACATAAAACTAAAATAGTCAAGTCATTTAAATATGTACAAAACATAAACAAATACAGTTACTTTTCAGGCAAAAAAAGAAGCTAGGAAAATAGAGTTGGAGAACTATGTTCCTGAAGAAACTAAGGAATTTCCTGATGACCTTTTATATGGTTTGCGCAACCAGTCTTTATTTTTGCGAATCCGTGGACAGTCCATAGACAGATTTTATAATTACAGGTAACATTATGTAGACATACTCTATTAGACACTAAGGCGCGTATTCATAAACGTGATTTAAAGTTACGCCACCGTTTAGGTGTCCCTTTCTATCTTAACCTTACTAGGTTTATGAATAACAGCATATGTTATTCTAAACTTATGTAGGTATGTATGTATATATAAAAAATATGAATTTATTTGTTTTCAGAGCTTTGCAAGCTATGATGCATGGACAATCGGTTGTAATTGATTGTTCATATGAAAAGCACATGGTGTTCCGAGAAACACTAAATGCAGCCAAACAGATGACATTTGTTTTCGGCGATAACAGAATACACAAGGAGCCGTTTAACATACACATGTGCAATGTAGATTTAGAAGGTCTATTTATGCAACAATTGCAAAGGAATATACCATCAGTCCTTGAAAAGTGGTTCCCATTAAATATACACACGCAGAGTTATTTAGACATATTTCCTAAGGATAAATTAGTGTACCTAACACCCCATTGCCGTGAAGAGTTGACCAACTTTGATCATGATGCTGTGTACATCATTGGATGTATGGTTGATAAGGTACAAAGAATATATCAATTTAATACTAAACTTCATTACACATACATTCACCTCCACCTGGAAATACATGTTTTTTATGGAATGAACTGAATAAAAACTAAACTCTGAAACTGACACAGATGTTGCAGGTCTAAATTACCATCAATAGTGGATTTTGTATAGTTATAATGTTCATTGCTTAGAGAAAGATAGTAGTTCTAGCCTCCGTATGAGATATGTCTGGGGCGGGAAAGACAAAGACAGTTGGTTTTGGGTTGTATGGTGGCCAGTCTGCAAATTCTCCCTTATACTCCAAATTACCATACATGACTTAATAATTTTGTTAAGTTGATGAAATTGTTTTGTAATGCATTTTCTATAATTGCAGATGAACAATGAACCACTTTCCTTGGCCAAGGCTAAACGAGATGGCATCAAAATGGCAAAATTGCCCCTCGACAGATACATAGAATGGGGACCTGGTGCTAAGAAGAACTTGAATATAAATCACATGGTTCCAATACTACTGGACTTAAAAACGACCCGTGACTGGGAGTTTGCCCTAAGACATATTCCAAGGAGAAAACTTATGGAAACAAAGATATTTGCAATGCAAAAGAAAATTAAAAATCCTTTACTAAAAGAAGTGATACTTAAAAATTTTAGGCCATCTCAGGCTCGATTTAGGGACAAAAGGTCTGTGAGTAGAAAATCTTTGTATGATGATGATCACACGTAATAAAGTTTTTAGTTTCAATTGAAGATGTCTTATTCATTGGCATATCCGTAATCAAGAGTTGAGTATTAGTTTTACCCAGATTCGCAATGAAACTACCATATTATTTGTTATGCTATATCTAAGCAAAACCTTTATTTTGTACACCACATTTCAAAAGATCTCGAACATAAATTATATACATATTCTCATCACTGACAAAAGTAGCTATCAAAGTTCAAACATCCATTATGCGTTGCATCATAATATATTATTCCTACAGGTGTGATGAACCACACCTGTTGATAATTTAATTTATCATAATTTCTTAACACACCAAGAGAAAAATGTTTGGGCACTTTGTTGATGCTATTAAATTTTTCATCTTGAGGTGCAGCTCCATATAAGTTGTTATCGAAACCCACGCTGCAACCTAATCGGTTTTAATTGGTAATAACCAGTTGCCGTTAAGACATAAAACTGTACCACTGTGTGGCTTAAGCTAGGGTGATAATGTTATATTATTATTATAATACTATGTATAAATTAAAAATATTAAATGAATTGGAAAAAAAACATCCACTTTACTAAAAAATAATCAAGCACCTAATTAATTCAGAACTTACTCGTATGTATGACAAAAAAAAATTATTTTAATGGACGGGTACTCTTTTTTATTTTGTAAAATATTTCCCAGTACTTACTACATAAGGAAATGTGTTCGAAAGTCATAACTTAAAGACCAAAAAAATTCTCATTGGGATTATATGAAATTAATTGTATAAATAATTGTTATCTTTGAAATAAATAATAATTGACCGAGTTGAATTTATTGATTACCACCTTATTTACCAAGCTGTATCTTAAATGACATATCCAGATTCTGCCCCACCATCAACCGCAAGATGCACAAGATAACGAATAAATGTAAAAATATCTCCGTTTTTTATTAATATTATTATAATATAGGTTTAAAATAAAGTTTTGTACAAGTTGCGAGTCGAAAAAAACAGCTTAATTAAGAATTCAAAAAATAGAAATCGAAGCGAATTATTCATTGTTTTTGTTATCATTTTCTACTACTCTCGCAACTCCTACTGATTGTGATTATGTTATATAAAGCCTGTAATAAGTCCCCAACAAGAGCCCGTTTCTACCCGAAACGGGCTCCCTCCTGTTACAGGTCTATGTTATGGCGCATAAGTTGGTTTTCTGTTCTAATTTATTGGTAATTACTAATTACCATCGACTAGGTTTCAACGTGTTTTGCGTTACCAATTGATATGACCGCTTGGCCTCTGCCCTTGCAAGGTATTTCGGTACATCCTGTGGTATCAATATTTTGTTGTCATTCATCATCTATTGCAATTCTTCTATTGCACACACATCTTCTAATTTAGTTACATAATAAAAACATCTTCTGCAGACTTCTGCGTACATATCTCTCTTACTGAAATAAAAAAAAAAGTTCATATCGCATCTAAACAATAACGTCTACTAAAGTAGAATTAAAAATATACATACAATTAAATCGAACTTGTCTTAATTTATTACTATCCCTCAGGCGCTCGGTAATTTAGCGCTTAGGGCGTAGCTACAGGCCGATTGGTCACCAACTAGATACCTACGTTTAATCGGCGGACGAAAAGCACTGCACTGCACTAGTGTGGCACTATTGCGCACATGGGACCGACTGTTTGATTGCCGTGTTCACACTGCCATATTACTGTATTGCTTTCTTTCAATCCAAATAAAACATTGGGTTGGTTGGTGATCAGTCGGCGGTGTAACAGCTCCCTTGGCCGGACTGCATAGCGTCCGGTACCATATTCCGATCCAAAGAATGTCGGACGCCGTGCAGTCCCAGCCGGAGGCGTACAAAATGCTTGGAAATATTTCATATAATATTTTATTGTACATAAAAAAATCAATATAATCTACGCAATAAACCTATTGTGCTTATAATATTAAATTAATGAAACTTAGTTAGCCGCGGTCTGATGATATGAAATAAAACGATATTTTTTTATATAAATTGGTGGACACCTTATTTTGCCGCTTCTCGATTTTAATGAGTTCGCTACCAACCTATAAGGGCACCCATATTTAATTTAAGTCCTAAACGCAATAGCGATCCGGCAGTGTTGCATTTCATTCATATATTTTCAGTGCCATGAGTTAGTGTAGTGTCAACAACGTTTGTTTTCGACTCTTCAAAAGCCGCATACGGTCTGGACCAACTGCGGTGTTCGTTAGTCTGCTATGAACTGTTTCTTGAAAGCCAAATAATGTCAGTCTTTGGGCCGGTCTGCCTGTACACGTCTTTAAGCCTAATTGGACTGACAAAACCAAGAGATAATCTACCATTTTATGAAAGTTGTCGTCTAAACGACAACTTTCATAAAATGGTAGATTATAATCAACATGTGGGTTGATACACACATCTATGCTGTCCTTTCAACCTCATGATGGTGAATTTACGATGAACACTCAACTGTCCTACCACTATGCCTCATGCTCGCTACGTCCTCTCATATCATCGTGTTATGTTCAGTACGATTACATCTCAAGGCAAGGGTAAATTGCGCATGTCGACGTCCGTATTCGTTTCCGAGCGTTGTTTGATTGTGGCAAGAATCTCGTGAAGGTTCGACGGCAGCGCGATATCGTCCAGCGGGTTCACTGCCGGCGGGGTCATCGGACGCGACGGCGAGTATGCTTCGTCCTGACAAATAAAAGTACTCCTCATAATACTCATTAACTAATAAATATGTATGTGGCACGGAGTAGACAATTATATAAAAAAAGTACTGTAAATTACTATCCTAACCACACTTGCAAGAAAAGAACCCTAAGTTTTGACGGGTTAAGTCGCTAACGTTATCTTTTATTGCAAGTGGGGGTTAGTAAAATGAAACTGTATCCAGGACTGGCTACACGGCTAATCGTTTACCAAATAAACTGTTAGGTGGCGATGGCGGCCGGTAAACGCCATGCAGGTACTCATCAAATCAGATCAAGTTTAACACTGGACCGTTCTTATATTACCTACGACGTAAGAGTTAAAGTCGTACTGCAAGTGTTACCATTGATCTGCTGTTGTCCGTACTCGAGATAGACTTAACTTTTAAATATGTACTTTTAATGAACTTTATCGCCACAAACGGCTGACAGATAACCTGGATTCGCTTGCAGTATTCTATGCGGACAACATACGGTGCAGTGATTTTGTATAGGTTGAATTGGCGAGCAGTCAATTAAATATCAACTAATTAAATAATAATAATTTATAAAATACTATGCTATAGTATGAGGGGGGGGGGGGGGGTCATACTATAGTCGACTATATTATTTATGCACTATGATAGCACATAAAGTACCAAGTTTAGAAAACACAGAATATTATTAACGTTCTTGAAAAGCCGGCCTCACCTCGCCCATAGAGGAGTCCGCCTGCGCCATCTTCATGATCTGCTGCTTCTGCTCCTCGATCTGCCTGTTGATCTCCTCCACCTTGTGTCGCAGCACGACGGGCGCGGCGGCGACGGGCAGCGCGCCGGCGGGGGCGCTCGCGCTGCCGCTACTCGTCGACGAACCAGGGCTGTACGCTTCCTCGTCGTCAGCGGCCGCTAGGAAAGTTAACATTCATATTCATAAACAATACTTCTGCATACAAAACTATGTCGGTATAAACTCAAAAAAAACGTTAAGTACTTGTTAACTTTTTTAACCAGATGCTTTAGTTGTGAAGTCGATCAATTTAATTTATTTATTGTAATTTTGAAATGAGAAAATTGATAATAAAATGTAAAACTATTATATTAAGTTGTAGTGCCCTTGCAGGGTTCGTGTGAGAGTCAATAATAATGTAACACCATGTATGTACCACATGAAGCAATAAATTGATTTGAGTCTACTGCCGTTATCTGAATATTATCCAAATTCAGTCTTAAATTAGTTTTTAAAAAGAAGTAAACCATTACAGTACTATCGGAGTGGTGATGAATTTAAGGATGAAATTGAATGATAAATGTGCTGATATTCAAGTAATGGCAGTAGAACTTCACAAATCACAATTAATGCTCTTAATTAATAATCTCTTTTAAAAAACTTAACAACCGTTAACTATTTTGACTGTTCTGCGTGAGTTTATACCGATATAGTTTTGTATGCAGAGCAGGGCCTAGCGTTGCACCTTAACATCCAGTAACATAAAGGAAAAAAAATCGATGTTTTACGCTAGAAAAAAGTTATTTCTTACCCAATAAAGATTGATCTTAGATCTAGATTAGAACGCAAAACTTACCCAATGACGCAGCAATCTTGTCCTTGACCGATGTCGAGAGAGCGGGGGAGGTGAATGAAGCAGGCAGCGGCAGCGCGGTGCGTCGCCGCGGCGACGTCGGCGGCGTGTACGAACTCTTGCCAACCACCGGCACCGGCGGCGTGTACGAACGCTTGCGGGATTCGCGCGCCACCTAACACAATAATAAAAATCATACTCATGGCCCAAACTCATAAGGCCACGGATCGCGTGCTAGGAGATATAACACAGTGTTAAACCCAGTGACAAATCTCAAATGCTATCGATGATGCAAGAGGCATCATCGATAGACCCGTCTAAGTTTCAGTTAACACTTATCAAACAATAGATATGTTGACAGCGGGTATGTTAACGCACAAACTTTCGGTCAAGTGGGCCTAACTCCAAAAAACTTCCTTCTCAATCGTAATTATCAACTTTATTTACATTACGAAAAAGAGGAAAGGAAGTTGATAATTACGATTGAGAAGGAAGTTTTTTGGAGTTAGGCCCACTTGCCCGAAAGTTTGTGCTTTAACATATTTAACCCGCTGTTAACATATCTAGTGTTTGATAAGTGTAGGTAAATAAAAATTTACCTACATAATTTAGATGTTACCAATATCGATCTTAGGTTTCATTTCAATAAATTTCAGCATGTACCTATTGCAACAACTTTTGCAACTTATTCGGTCACTAACCTAACGGCATGATGTAACATTGCACGATATTTTGTAATAATACCGTGAGAACCGCTTCCGCAAATCGTATATTGGAAGAAAACTGGTGAAATCACCAAATAACGGACATATAAGCTGAATTCTAATTACCTGTCACTCTCACACGAATTCAAGGTCACCCGGTAGACATGTATAACCAAAATAAATTGAAAATACTAAAGCGTGATAATATTCGCCGCGAACGGGAATCGAACCCGTAACCTTGCCATTGAGGGCACGCTCTAAACCAATTAAGCTATCGCGGTCACCAAACAATTTCATACTTTTGATATTTTTTTTTCATGATATGAGTTCGTGGCAAGATCAGTCTGAGTAGCAGACAGATATCGTTAGTATTTAGCCCAGTGGAGCCTACCTGAAAACCTGACGGTTATATTGACATATAGTGATCCATTAGTTACGGAAAACCTTTGACTCGAAAATATTTCCACCCACAATATACCTACCTAACCACAGATTACGCGTTTGCAGTGAAGCCGGATATCGATCCGACTTTATATTCGTTCTAAAACTTGAAAGGTGTAAAATTATTAAAGTGTGGGTAAAATAATTTATTTACCGAGTTTGCGGATGAAAACATCCTGTTGATCGCGTAAACAAAACAGAATCAGATGAAATAAACTGATGTTTACCTAGGTACGTTATGGCTTGGGAAATGAATTTCCTTCAACGCCAATTAGGCTCAAAGGTTTATTGATACTTAATAATAATTACCGGATGAGCAGCAAAACAGCAAGGATAAGCACCCTATCTAGTTGTAATCAAATATCCTAAAAGATTACCTACCTTTCCTTACCTAACCGTCATTTTCCTATAACATTGGTCTTTGCTCACCTACCAAATATGCAAGAAAACAAATATGGCTTGTGGGATATACAACCAACACTTGTTCTTGAGGCATTTGGAAGGGTAGTAATGTTGGAGGAACTATTTGTCTGTCATGCATGTATGCTCGTTATAGTACTATGATTCTGGCTCACTACATTTTTATTAGCGAGACTGTCCCATGCATGGATGGATGAGAAACAGCTAAGTTCCTACCTACTATTGTAATAGCGGAAAATTATAGCAGTGATGAATCCATGCTTATTGCTAATCTTCCGATATTTATCTCATGATATTTTCTAATTTAATTAAAAAGGTTATTCAGGTACAGGCTCGGCACATGCTTTATTTATTTAAATAATCTTATGGTACATTTACATTAATTTCCCTATATACAATATTACTTTCACGTAGAATCAAACTCATTCGAGTAACAAAAACGTGTATTTGTACAATGTTTGTTCACAATTCCCTTTGACTAACTGACCTTTGCTGGGACTATATCTTTAGGAATGTGAGGGGCGGGGCGCTTCTTTCTTTGTCTGATGACGATGGCGATGAGGAGGTGGGTCTTGACCTCCCCGAGGCCGGGCCCGTCGAGGGGCAGCAGCACTTCTGGCAGTGCCGTGTTGGCAGGCAGCGGTACTATGTAGAAATCTTTCACGGTGTTCGTATTAGAGTCCTTCACGACACCTAACCTATAATTACATCAATTATATCGATTAATAAGTAAACTTATAAAATCGATAAAAAAGACTTCACATACAAATAAAGTGTCCATGTTTTTTGTATACAGACACAAACATCTAGTACTAAGTGGCTAAAGCTCCTTCACAACCGGGAATTAAAATTAATAAATAAAATAAAAGTTTAACCCAGCCTCCTTGCATAGGTCGTCACCTAAATTAAGGTAAATTAGGATTTATAGGAAAAGGGACGGCGTTGTGGAACTAAAATGTATTTTTAAGAGTGTCGAACTCTTACAACAACGTTGGTTTCTGTTACGGTCTTACGGTTCATCGAACTCATTCATATCGTTTGAAGTCAACAATCCATCTCGTGCGTTGTCTGGCTCGAGCTGCGTCTATTACATAAAACAAAAAACTCATTAGTTACAAAAAATACAAACCTATTCCGACTACTAAGGTAGCTGTACAAAGCAATGTATTGCATCTTCTCCTCGTCATTGGCAGCTTGTAACTTCAAGATAATAATATCTTTGTTGCTAGCTCTTTTCATTTTGCTGATGTAATCCCACACCGTCGCCGGTTTTATTCTTCCGACGATATCTAGCTCTGTACTGAGGTCCTCTTCTAAATCTGACGCATTTCCTGAAACCTGATATGCATTGTATGATTACAAAATGTTGATTTATATATGAAACAAAATGTCATTGTTTAATAGGAATCTTTACCTCGTGAGCAGCTACATAAAATCTAGCCACATCCACCATATTGATGCAACCGTTCCACACTGTGACGGATGAATTGTCCACTGTACTGCTAGGTTCCTGGTCGCTTTCGGGTTCTGTATAAAAGAAATCATAGTGTCGCCGTTAACACATGATGCAAGGACTTTAAAGAACGAAAAATCAGCTCCAATTCCTAATCGTGATGTTTTAGTAATCATATGTCTCAATATAATTTCGTTACTTCTAGTAATAAATAAGTTATTCACTTACCTGACACTTTTTCTTGTTTTTCGGTGAATTTAACAGGCGGCAATATCACGCTAGTATCAATAGCAAAGTCCTTGGTAGGATCAAATTCAGTTTCACCATATTCTTCCATTTCATTCTTGTAGTTATCCTCGAAGCTGTCCGCGCCCGTCTTCCGCAAATCTTCTTCAGAGAAAGCAGACGTTATCATCGGCTCATGCGGATCATATTCGGGATGCACTTCCTTCAGCATTGCCGATTTTGGCCTCTCTACAGAGTCCGAATCTGTGGAACTACAAGAAAATTGATTTGGTATTTTTATTGCACAAATATGTAAGTACAATATTTGTATTTCTTAGCTACTTACTCATTTTTGGCCTTAACAGAAACGTTGTCTTGAGATCTCGAGCGAAGTTGGATCTTCTCTTCAGTACTCGGAATGTGTTTAGATCGAGAGCTTCGTCTCCGTTTCGTGCTCTCTTTGGACTGTGACTGTGAGCGCCGCCGCAAACGTTCGCGAGACGGTGACCTCTCCCGCCCTTTGGAAGCAGACCTGGAGTCCCGCGATTTGGACCGCCTCTTCGACTTGGCTCGGGATCGCGACCTATGTCGGACTCGCTCGCTCAAATCTGATAACTCTTTCGACGATTCTTTTTTCGACCTGACTTTTGATAACGACCTAGCTCTACTAGATCTCTTCTTGCTTGACCGGCGCGTAGATCGTCCCTCTCTTTCCTTTAAGTCCGACCTTCTCCTGGAGGATCGGGATTTTTTGCGCTCAGATTCTCGTTTAGATTCTTTTCTGCTCTTTTTCGTACGCCTAGAGGTACTGTTGTCTCTGCCCCTTTTCTTGCTGCTCTCGTGTTTTGTGTCCATGTCCGGTCTATCAGAGGGGCTAAACACAAACAAAATAAGATAACGCAAACATAGGCAGATGACATAAAAATAAATAATCATAATCGGTATCTAAGGGTTGTACTTACGATTCTAGTAAAACTTCATTGACCACCGCTTCACCCACAGTAGAATCATTTAAAGCGATCACGACATCTTCCACTCTGACATTTGGGTCCAATTCCGTTTCAACAGATTCCTTTGGATGAATTACCTGAAAAAGAAAATGAAACATAATAGACATGTATAACTTAATAGCAGTTACACAAAATTAATAGGATTTATAATTTTAACTGCATATACCTCTTCCCCTTTATGTGTTTTCAGAACATATGTTTTAGTAGCAGCTAAGAGATCTAACTCCGATTTTTTAATCAATTCCAATTGATGCTTCACTTCCTTGTCTCTCCATTGCGCCAACTCTTGACTCGCCAGTTCTTCAGGAGATAATCGCACCTGGAAACATTCAAATACTCATTAATACATAAACTTATGAAACAAACAATACAGATAGTAAACCAAGTTATAAATTACAAGGGTTTTAAACTTACAAGTTGATAAGGTGTAATAGTGCCGTCACATATTTTTTGCCACAATGAAAGGTTTTTTCGATCTTTGAGGTTAAACATCAGCGATCTATATTTAGCCTTGTATTTCATTCCAACATCCTTAAATAGCTCATGGAGTTCTGACTCCGTATCATTAGCGAAATCTTGTATTTCTTCTTCATTGAATGTCTTATCATCGCCAGTGTTCTCCGCCATTCGAATGCCCATTTGCTCCTGTAGTGCTTTCCTCACATTGTCACGAATTGGTTCCTCGGAATCCATTCTCCTCTTAGGCTCGGGAGCCTCCTTCTTACGCGACGTTGATGGTGAAACTGAAGGGGCCTGTAATGTAATAATTAACGTTAGTATGCCAAACTCACTGCGTTTATAATCATAATACAAACACGTCAAGGTCACGGCCGCTACGCAAAGGATTTAATGTTAAAATGTTCCATGGATCGGCGTGGGTTACGTCATACATATAACAGTCATAAAACAAAAAGATTTTATACAAAGGCTCTGTAATCCTGTCCTGTACGGTAAACAATAATGGCTCGGAAAGAAAATGCGATTATCTTAATGTTGGAGAATAATAACTAGTCAAATAAACTGTTATCGCATCATAAGTCGAAAGCTGATAGATATTTGTATTTAAACATTACTATAAACATAGCAACTTATATTCAATGTATGATTATAACAAAAATGCTAGTTTTCGAGAAATCACAATTTTAAATAGATTCCAATTGCTGTGACTTATAAATTATACAACAATGTTGTCCCTAATAGTATTGTTTAAAGTAGCCTTTCCTTACTACTAATACCCATCAGGTTCTAATGTGGATTACGATTTACAACTTATATGGATCAGCATTTCTACGCCCCCCTCCAACTCACATCAATTAAAGATACCTAATTAAAAATGCATAATACCTTATCGTATGCCGATTGCGATCTAGTAGATGTAGCTCTGACAGTCTTCTTAGGTTCACTTGCGAATTTCGCTGTGGATGTGCTGGGCCGAGGCGTGTCTTGGTACTGAGACTGTTGCGATCTCGTCATGGAAGTGCTAGGTCTTGGAGTGTCTTGGTACTGTGATTGCTGTGATCTTGTCGCTGATGTGCTCGGTCTTGGGGAATCTTGGTACTGTGACTGCTGCGATCTCATCGCCGATGTGCTTGGTTTCGGGGAATCTTGGCGCTGAGATTGCTGCGATCTAGTCGCCGACGTGCTTGGTTTCGGGGAATCTTGGAACTGGGATTGTTGCGATCTCGTTGCCGATGTGCTTGGTCTAGGTGTGTCAGGAAATTGTGGTTGATGCGATCTCGTCGTCACAGGCGTCCTTGGTTGAGGCGGGGTCAACTTCATTTCCTTAATTTCCTCTCTCGGCGACTGCAGAGGCCTAGCCACTCGCTCTGATTGTGGGGTCCTTATCAATGACTGTTCAACAGACTTGCGAGGTACCTTCTCGAAATTGAGAGTAGTCTGAATTTTATGTGGTTCATTTGTTGCCTTCTTTTTTATAACATTAGGCCTGATTGTACTGAGGGCGCCTGGGCGGACCACTTCAAAGGTAGGGTTCCTCTGTAGCCAAGTTTTTAAATTCTCTGCGGTTGGAGCATTAGGTCCCGCGAGCAAACGTCCGCTTTTGCGTTCATAGACAATGACCTTGAAAAAATGTTCGAACACTAAATAATAAGGATAGAAACTCATGAGCACATCAATGGATTATGGGATTCGCATTTTTTGTACTAGGCCCATGTTATTATTGGGTGTACTTACTTCAATACTTCATTTATTCAACCTTAGGAGCTCTAGGGAACACTTGGTTATGTCATACATAATATAATAATATACAATAATATAAGGTACAGTTACCATAGCCTGTTGAAAAACTGCAGGAATAACAGTAAGGAGAAATAATATAATCTGTTGTATATATCTGTTATACCTACCTACATATTCCCACCTCATAAATCTAGCTAGAAGCATATGTAGTTCATTCAACCAGCGCAATAGAAACATATTATGATACTTAAATAAATTCTATTTTATTCATCGAAAAACTGGAGAATAAGGATGTTACAATGTTTTGTTTTTAGTCGAAAACATATTTTACTAGACTGTCGCAAGTATGTCGGCTCCTTTGTCATCTAAGAAGTTTAAAGGATTTCGATGCAAAGTATTATTAGATGCATCTTAATTATGGGACTGACCTAGAGATATGTGCAGAAAAATCAACCAAGTTTTTTGTTTTCCTTTTCAATATCACTTACCCTGGAGTCCGACTTTTTGTCTTGATGTTTGCCTGGTTCACTGTCTGGCTTGGTGGGCTGGTTGCCGAGTGAGTCCTGTGCATGTTTCAGGATGCAAGCGTCACTGCAGTAGATACTGCTGGCACGGGCTGGCCTCTTGCACACAATGCAACTTGTCTTTGGACCCATATCTTTTGGGAGAATATTCTGGGGTATATTTAGTTCCAGGTCCATATCATCATGTTTCTTTTGAGGAATCAGTTGCTAAAATAAAAAAATAAAATACACTTAAATTAGATGTCAGTAATTAATTAGGCTTCATTTTATTCTTCACTTGTTTACATTTGCATTGTGTTTATTCGAGCAAATCTAGCAGATGTTACATTAATGTAGTTTGGTCACATTCTGTTTGATCCTTATCACAATTCAACACACAAAAAATATCCTAAGGATTCTGGTGGTCCAAACATTTGCCGTTTGTTATGTATATGCTTTATAAAAGATTATTAGCTCTATCAGAATATATATAATTTTACCTGCAGCTAATAGTTACAACTTACTTTGTTAAAATTTTTCGGAGTCATAGTTTTTGGAGTCCCTTTTGTCTTCTTAATACAGTTTGGACATCTCCATTCAATGCCTTGTTCTTCCATTTGTTGACCCATAGCTTTTGTTATGTTAACACATTTACCATGGAACCAATCCTCGCAGCTGTCACAGCATATCATAAAGCGGTTGTTATGTGGCTGCTTACAAATACACCACAATCTGTAAAAATGTGTGAAACATCATAATAAATGCTTTATTCAGAACCATATCAGTTCTTGCAAGTAAATATTTGCATATTTTTTACAACAACATTTTTATGATTACTTATTGATTTGACACAAAAATAGATAACCAGTTCAAAGTAGTAGAATAGTACTTACCTATAAGGATCATCTTCTGAGTTCCAGCTCTCTTGAGATTCTCCAGTTATTTTATCAATAACTGGAGATTGAGGCTGTTGGATGTGTTGGATGAGTTCTGGTTTTTTCGGAGTTAATTTCTTGTTGATGTATTGTTTTGACGCTTGCTGGACTTGGGGCTCAGGAGTTACCACAGCAGGTTGGGCCAGGATTGGCGATGGCGTCGACATTACGTCTGGAGTGCTCGAAGTTTCCATCTGACTCTTCCGCTTAGAAGATCGTGTTGCTGGCGCTTCAATCGGAGGCAGGGTAATAACGCGACCATCGCGCCTCACTATCTCAATGGGGTCCTTTCTAGGCAAAATGCTCTTTACCGATTTGATCGGCGTCTGTGCGTACATACTAGCAGAAGAGTGTGCTTGCTGCTGGAAGGGAGACTGAACAGGAGTCTTGACTGGCACAGAATCTACTTTACCCAGCACCTGCTTGTCAATTACTTCTTGCAGATTTTCAGAACTTTCCACTAGTTGTGCAACATGCATCAACAAATCTTCAGTCAGACCCTCTTCTTCAGGTTGTAAGCCACCAAGTAAATCCAATGTTGGTGACAGAGGGCCGGCCAACCCTGGGCTGCTCATGACGTTGACAGCAGATATGCTCGGTTGAACTTTAGCCACACTAGAGATACCTGTGGGGTCCTGAAGGATTTGGGCCAAACTTACATCATCAATTTGAGGAATTGGGTCATAGCTTTTTGGTACTTTGTCAGTTGGATTTACTTTTGGCCTCAAGTAAATTTTTTGAGTGATCACAGGTTTGGTTTTATCTAAATTATCAAGTTTTGAAGTATCTAACAATTTGATATCAATCAATTCTTGTGGCTTCATAATACCAGGTTTTTTATTAATTGGTGAAAGTTCAGACTTAGTAGGAATTATTGTTTTACCATCAGTTGAGACTCTTCTGATAACATCAGGTGTTGAAAATAAGGAGGTCATGTCTGTTAGCAAAGCTGTGACATGTGCTGGTGTTTTTTTCTCCCTTTTCACTGGTTTTGGAGTCTGTTTTAAGATCACTTTAGATTGGTCATGTCCAGGTGCAGCACCGGTTAATGTATCTGGGGTTGTAGGAATACTGGATGTTGGAAGACTTGCATCAGATTGTTTCCTTTCCAAAATTGTATTTTTGTGACGTATTTTTTCCTTGATCTCTCTCTTTACAAGTGATTTGTTTGATCTAACCCTAGATGCCACTTTAGGTTCTAATTTACCCTTTGCAGATTGTGCACTCTTCAATATTCTAGGTTTCAACTTGGTCTTCCTGATCCTCAGTGAGCCTGACCTATCTTTAGTATCTCTGTAGTCCGAGTCCGAGTCTCTGTCTGGTATACTGTCACCAGAGCTGATTGATGAAGATTCTGAATTTTCCGAGCTTTTATCCAAATCACTCAATTGCTTTGATTTGGTCAAAACAGGCAAAGGCTTATTGATAACACTGCTCTTCGATACAACAGATGCATCCGTGGGGTTTATGACAAGCTTTTTACCTTTAGGTATGATTTTTTGTTCCAGTATAGTAATTTTCTTGGAATTTGGAACAGGTTTTGGTGGTGGTGTGTGAGTTATTTCAATAACTGGTTCATCATAGCCTGTGTAACTGTCGCTTCTTTGTGGCGCCCCGTGGCCCGGAGATGTAAGTGGTGTATAACAATGGTCATTTTGGAACCCCACCAGACTATTCTCTCGAGTTTCTATTCTTAGTGACTGTAGCATTTCAGCTCCACTATCTGAAACAGTATGTAAAGCATGTAGTTTCCTATCCTAAATTAGGTAGTTTAGAATGTCATAGACACAAATATCTTCAATAATATCAGATAAGTAAAATTATTTTAGGAAAGTTTTCTTGTGAGCCTAAGAGCACTATGGATAAAAAAATTGCCATATAGGAAATTAATTAGTGTTAAAGTATGTAATAATTTCCAATATTTTTTGAGATGAGCAGGATAAAGTGTGGTCAGATTAGTCTCCATAATAGTGTGGACTTTTCTCAATAGCTACAGACAAATGGTTTTACCGTATTTTATGATACTGTTAGGTTCATCATAATAACTGTCAACTGAAAGTGTCACATGTGGAACTTTATCGTCTTCACTTTCCGAGTCAGTGGCATCATCCGGCCTCCCTTCATGTCCCACACGCACCACACTTATGCCTGCTCCTTGAGACCCATCACTACCTGCAATTTTGATAATTTGCTAATGAACAAATTCGAAACTGAATGTATTTAACACCTAATTCATTTGTTTTATTTATGTGGCACAGAATGCATTTTCACAATTAAAATAGTATTTTTTATTTATTTATTTTTTCATTACAATTTTCTTACAGACCATTTATTCTGATATAGGTATTTTGATATTTTCTGGGACCCGAATTGCAAAATTCTTGAGCACTCTACTTTGCCCGTACCGGTAGGAAACCACTCAAAAAGCTTAACTAAATTTTGGCGCCAAAATATTAGTACAACTTCTAATAAAGGAAAAATACTTAGCAGTCATTTGTAGCAGTATTTTGATCGTCATACATACTTGCTTGAGGTCGTGGAAGCTATATATAGCATGTTAACAACAAAAAATTACAAAAAAAGCCTTTGAGGAAAACATCATTCTTTTTCGATTTTGGTACCGTATGTGTGTCATAGCCCTCAAGAGGATTAATTTATGTATAATTGTATATTATAATGAGCCAGAACTTACCCATAAGAGTCCCAAGTAAATTCTGATCTACAGAGAGCGAACCATCCTTGTTTACAATAACAACAACAGAGCTATCTGCTTTAGTTGAAGGCCCATTGAGGTCCGTATAGTTGGTTATCACAGTATTTGACATTATAGTCGTAGTTCATGCAACTATATCAATGCAACTTCTCTATTTTTAGCCATTCTAAACCCATGCACCCGCGTCTATTTATGACGCATTCCGAACAAACGCGCTCGACGCCATTTTAAAAACTGTACGACGCGCCGCGCGGATCTCACTCATCAAGTTTTTCACTTTAGCCGCTAATAAATCAAATAGCGCTCAACAGTATAGTTATGTCTCAATGCAAATAAATTAATTTATCCAATTTCAACAATATTTTCAAGCAATTTTCAACAAAATTCAATATAAGGTCGCGAATAAACCAAAGACAATTGTATGTATTTTTTCAGTTTTTTTTATAGTTATTTCTTCTTTCTCGAGAAAAAAAGGCAAAGGGATCTAAGCTTAAACATCTCATAACTGCATTTTCAACGAAACATTCGTCTCAAACAAGATTAGAGTCACGCCCGCGGCCCGCCGGCCGCGCCGCCGCCGTTCTATAGTGTCCCGTAAATAGTACCACAAACGAAAACGGGTGATAGCGAAGGCGAGTGTGCTCGTGGTTAACCGTAGTCCGCACCACTCGCGCGAGAGTGTAAATGTGGTATAAATAAGGCTCCAATCGCCAATGGTAACACTTGCAGTACGATTTTAAATCTTACGACGCAAATAATAAGAACTGTCAAAAGTAAAAAGTGTTACCATTGATCTGTCGACTGTACTAGCGTACTACTAACTTTCGTCCCTTTTGCACCAAGGGCTAGCTTAGCAACTATCAAATTAAGCCACCGTTTATCAGTTTTTAAAGCTACGAACCTACAAGCTTGTATTATGTGCGGTTAAGAGATGACTGTATGATCATAGTTACCTGTGCCTTTTCTCTTCGGGAACATAATTTAAAATATCTTTGGCAATTAACCCAGAGCCGTAAAAAGTATTAAAAATTAAAATGCTTGCTTACGAGACGAGATTTTGAGGTTATAATTTCTGTCATTTCGTTCGTTGTGCGTTGGACAGATGGAGAGTTTGTGATTATTGTGTGGAATTAAAATAATACACGATGAGTTACTCGAAATTTGACCTTACGTTTAAAATTGGTCAATATTTGGACCGGCACCTTGTATTCCCTTTGTTAGAATTTTTGGCCGCTAAAGAGGTTAGTTGACTCGTCATCATTTTACTATATTTTACCCTGTTTTACAGATGAATTTTTACTAATGTGCCTTTGATATTTACAGACCTATGACCAATCTGAGTTGCTGCAAGCCAAGTTGGAGATTTTGAGCAAGACTAACATGATTGACTATGTTATTGATATAAGAGGAATGCTTTACCCTGATGAAGACACACCAGAAGTAAGGAAACACTGCTTTATTTGTCAACAAGAAAGAAACATTTTAAGTATTTTGAATTAACGCTATAAGTGACATATATCTTATACATAATTTTTTTCATGACATTTTTATAGTTACTAATCTCGTCACAATCTAAATACAAAATCAAAATATAAAGTGGGTATGTATTCTCCAGATCCGAAGTTCTATTAACTTATGATTTATTTTTTATAAAACCTTACATTTTAATATTTTTTAGCAGTTATAAAAACAGCAGCTATTACTTTCATGCCAGCGAAATTGACAGATGGCTTATTGCCTGTGGTCCACCTCGGCTGTTCACCTTGGTGTACCACGGAAAGATACTGCTACTACGCTCACTGTTTCATACATTCATTTCATATTATTTCACTTAAAAAATGATATGTCATTTGAGATTCTCTATGTCAGGAAATTAGAGATTTTTAATACTTAGGTATTAAACTTCCTTGTCAGCTGTTATATCAATACAGCCCCATCAAGTATTTTAGCAGTGTGTATAAAACTAGTCAAGAGCAACATCAGCCTATTTATTTGATTAGGTACACATATAGAGCTGATAATAACAATGATTTTAACTACAAATATTTTTGTGTTAGAAATTGTCATATATTTACAGGAAATAAAAGAGCGGAGAGGTGTGGTACTCTCCCAGCTTCAAGAGCTGCAGGATGCTGTGGAGCCAGTATTGAGGCTCATGCAGAGAGATGATGTCATGAAAACTGTTGAGACCATGAGGGACCCCAAGACTCTTATCAACTATCTAACTACTAATAAAGAGTTTGAGGTAGGCATAAACTTGAAATATAGTTAGGTATTTGTATTTCTTTTTGCTACACTTGTGAACTACATATGACCATGTGAATTATTCTTGTGAAAATGTGATGTACCCAAAATGAGTATATTAGTCCAAAATCAGTTTGAGTTTTGTAGCTAATCAATCCCTAATTAAAATGTTCATCTTACAGCTTTGATAAGAAAACTATTTCATTCATCTTCTATTAGTTGGTTAGTAATAATTACCTGCTACAAATGCTGAGGCCACATACGTACTGACAGCCGCCTTGCTAAACTAGTAAACCTGCGAGTAAAACGTTCTACAATCTTCTCAACCAGTCGCACTGCATGCGTGGTGCCTTCGCTAGGTGACACGCTAGGCTCTAGAATTATACTAAAAGTAAATACACAAAAATGCTACAATAAACTTACTGCTTACCTACTGATATGATTTTATTGTTACATCTGATTTTCAGTTCAAAATTGAAATGATAGACAGCATGTATCGCTTGGCCAAATATCGATATGAATGCGGGAACTATGTGGAGTCAGCATCATACCTCTACTTCTGCCAGCTGGTTATGTCTCCAACTGATAAGGTGAGTTGCATATAATGGATTATATTTATTACTTGAATCACACAAAAATAAGTGGTGTGGATTGTTCAGTTTTTTCGAAAACCCTTGTCCCCTTACATTGAAAATAATGGGATCAATTTAAACATAACTATGCTATTATCAAATATAATACATTTTTACCTCTATTATTTAGTTCATTTATCATTGCAAACCAAACACTATTTCGAATGTATCATCAGTCCACTGATGGACATAGGCCTCTCCCAAGGCACAACTCGACTCAATTCTCGGCCTTTTTACCCACTCGCGCAGCAAAGGAGGGTTATGTGTTTATGCATCTATTTTTGGGCGAGTATGTTTAGACTAGCGAGTCCATCTAACAAATTGAAAAATGCATTATAAATTATATTTTATTAGGTTTTGTTTAGTTCAAACAATTCTAAAATCCAAGGATCTAAATAATTACATGTATTGTTGGTTAACCATGTCCATTTGGTTCACTTGTTGACCATGTTCATTTGGCTCGTAATATGTATTCTCATACCCTTGGGAGCTACTGTCCTGTAAAAAATATCGAAAAAGTTATTGTCTTCATCAAATTGCATTTTCCTATTAAAAATCATACTTACATTGTTGTACTGCATCCTATAGCTTTCATAACCAGAATGATTCTGGCGTCTATGAGCTTGAATCATTGATGTAGAATTGAACCACTGAGCACAGGTCTCACACTGGTAGACCAATGTGCCCAATGCTTCAACACCACCTTGGCTGCAATGAGTCTTCATCATGAAGTGGCCTACTTTGTACCTTGAAAAATAATCACATTTATGACAAGATAAATTTTAATTCCTACCAGCAGAATCTAAACTATGACGAAGTAAATTAGGTACCTGTGATTGTACAATTGCTCATAATTTCTGAACTTGCGATCGCATGCATTACACAGTAGCATTTTAGGCAATGAGAAACTGTAGTACATTTTCATCCATGGGCACAGCAACCAATGCTGCTCTGCAGACTTATAAGATGAAAACCATGATTTACATGCATTACACTCGTAGTTATTAGTGGTGGTGTGCATTTTGGAATGCCCAAGTAACCTGGGGATACTTGTAAATACTTTCTCACAGAACTCGCATTGTAACAGTGACGAGGTTTTTATTTCTCGAACACAATCAACTGTGTCTATCTTGCAGCATTGGCTCGAGTGGTCCATTGCCAGGTTAAGTTGTGGCCACACTTGGAAACATTCCGTACAGGTCCACACGATTTGCCAGCGCGGCTGTATTGCGCTCATCGTGTGGCTTATAGAGCAGTGTCTTTTAAGACCTGTTTTATATACAAAACACTTCCCGCAACTGTTGCAGGGGAATCCCATCGAGTTCGGACAAACTATGTCCAGAATTTCCTTCTGTTTGGTATAATTTAAAGTTCGGTTTAACATATGGATATTTTCCATTATCCGAGCATTATTTTCTTTGACCTTTTCAAGACTGTATTCTAGTGGGTTCACATAATTTTCATAGTTATTAATCATAGAGTTTTTGGTAATATCTTGTTGATATGTTGGTGAGATATTTGATGGGATATTCATGCAACCTTTTACTCTTTCATTCTTAACATTCGTAAACCCATTGCGTGGATAACTGATGTTAAATTCTTGGTAGTTCACCTCTTTAGCACAAGAATCTAGATTGAAAATCTTGAACTCATTCTCTGAAACTATTTTCACCACTAATCGTGAGTTCTGTGCATCTTTCTTTTTCTTTTGGGTTTTACCGTCTGCCCATTCACTGTATCTAGTCTTACAACATGAACCATTATCACCATCCTCAAATATGATCTGTAGTGATTTAAAATTATCGTTGGATTCATATTTGTGAACTACTATTTTTGCTGACATCGTTGTTTGCATCTTTAGTGACAGATGAAGATGATGCTGTCTGTTGTCAATATTCTTTTTTTGTTTTTAATGTCAATATGGAGAGATTTTAATGTACTTTCTTAATTCATCCAAAGAGGTTGTATAAGTATAGCAGCAAAGGTATAGAAAAAAAAGGTATAGCAGTCACAGACTTCGAATACATTTAATAATTTTATACTGAAAACGGGAAAATTGGTTGGTTTGGTTCGCCAAAAATGCCCAAATAGCTTCACAAATCTAAACCATATTTTATATACCGATAGACAAACCTTCCGACAATCCGAACACGACCTTCATTATTGAAGTAGACAATCATGTAAATAACTCGTGAACTTCTGGGGTACTCACAGAAACTCGAAATCATGCTTTGTTTCAGAATTATCTTTCCGTACTCTGGGGCAAACTGGCCAGCGAGATCCTAGTTCAGAACTGGGACGGTGCTTTGGATGACCTGACGAAGTTGCGCGAGTTTATCGACAACGGCGGAGGCGGCGCCACCGCCACCAACATGCAGGCTCTTCAGCAGCGCACGTGGCTCGTCCACTGGTCACTATTCGTCTTCTTCAATCACGTCAAAGGTCGTGACCTTATCATCGAAATGTTCTTGTACAAACCACTGTAAGTATCTGTTGAGACTTTGTTTCTTTTCTTCTTCTCCGTTACCCTTGACCGAATAGTCGTCACTCCATGAAAATCTTATTGCTATATTAGTTTATTGGTTTGGGATCGTATTTGTACATATCCCGTGGCGTACGTCCAGTGTCCTACCAGTACCTAACACTTCACGCGTTTTCTTTATTAGGCTCGCACTTACAAATGTCAAATTTCATAGACGGTCGACAGCGAGCTCACAATTTTGGTAGTTACTACACGTAGTGCTTAAGTATATGATCTTTGGTAGTTACAGAATTTAACATTGGTCAGAAACTCCGTAGAACTAGTTCATATTATAACGGTAATGCACTTTTGCAGGTACTTGAACGCCATCCAAACAATGTGTCCTCACATTCTCCGCTACCTAGCCACTGCCGTCATCATAAACAGATCGCGCAGGAACGCGCTCAAGGACCTCGTGAAGGTTATTCAGCAGGAGGCTTACACATACAGGTATTATATTATTCAACCAAAACAAGCCTTTAAAGTCTAAGGAAAGTTTTACATTTATAGTGCAGCGATTGAGATGTAAATAATATCCAGATGTGGGGTATTTTATAGGGGCTTTTGAAAATGGCGCGTAACGAACGGTTGCGAAATTATTTGATGTTTTCAGTTTAATGTCTACAGTGGGTGTTTTGTGTTTAATATCACGTTAAATTAATCTGAAAATGTTCGCGAATGACAATATGGTGAATTTATTGAATAATTTGAGCAAGATCTGAAGTTTGAAACTTTTATCAAGAGACCCGCTACAAGCTCGGGAGTGAACGTGTCTGTCGAGCTGCTTCGTCCAGAGAGATGACGCTACGGCGTCTCCTCTGGTTGTAGACATGATGACGCGGCTACCCAGGGTGAAGACGCTACTGCGACTCCTCTGGAGGAAGATAGAAGATTATTATATATTGAATTTTCTGTAACATGACATTGGCAAATGACAAAAGATTTTTATGTCGTCCTCTCTCTCTCTCATGGCTGTCCGCTAAGATTCGAGTTTACGTTTGATACTATTATTATATTAAACTGTTTTTCTCATTGCAATCAGTGTTTGGTCTTGCTAATCTTGCTCACTTCTTCAAGTTTATTTTAAAACGGGTATATCGAAAGTATTTTATTTTTATGCTAAACTTCCAGGGACCCAATCACAGAGTTCATCGAACATCTGTACGTGAACTTCGATTTCGAGGCTGCACGTAGGAAATTGAACCAGTGTCAGTCGGTGCTGTTGACGGACTTCTTCCTCATCGCCTGCTTGGAGGAGTTTGTCGAGAACGCGCGCCTCATGATCTTCGAGACTTTCTGCCGCATCCACCAAGTCATCAGCATTGGGTTTGTCAAACATTTGTAGAGTTAGTGAATTGATTATACTATTAAGTACTCTTAAGTATACTACGTTTACACATTCACGTGAGTGGCGAACTTAGAATCCGTGTACAGACCGCTCGTCATTCGCCTCGCGTGCGAGAAAGAGATGACGCTATATAGAACGGCGTAAGTCGCGTCACTCGCAAGTCGCACCCACGAAAGTCTCGCCGAATGTTTCGTGGTATATGTGAACGCGGCATAATGTTGTTTCTACAATCAGCCCCCTTACTTTGAACTCTTATAGCAGGATTACTTCAATGATACTTTGTAACTTCGTACAATGACGACCTTAAAGTTAAAGTAAGCTCATTAAGGTCGTCATTGTACGAAGTAACAAAGTATTATGAAAGTAATCCTGCTATAAGAGATCATGGTAAGGGGGCAATATTGCACTTTGCAAGGTCGATAGCACAACTACAGTAAAAATGCTTCACTCACACTGCACTTTTAAGCGCGTATCGATAAACGTGATTTAAAGTTATTCCACCGTTTAGGTCTTTTGGTTTTCGTTTGTTCTCCGTGGTACGGACAACAGCAGATCAATGGTACCACTTGCAGTACGAAATCAACTCTTATGACGCAGATAAAAAGAACGGTCCAAAGTGTTACACTTCATCTGCTGTTAGCTGTACTACTGGTAGTACCACGGGGAACAAACGAACGTTTTTAACGAAGTGTGAAAGGGACAACGCGGGAAGTGAGGTTTATCTAGGTTTAAGAATAACAGCATTATTGTTCCAGAATGTTAGCCGAAAACCTCAATATGCAGCCGGACGAGGCCGAATGTTGGATCGTGAACCTAATCCGGAATGCACGGCTGGACGCCAAGATCGACTCTAAGCTGGGTCACGTGGTGATGGGCGCGCAGCCGCTGTCCCCGTACCAGCAGCTCGTTGAGAGAATAGACTCGCTTGCCGTGCGCTCGGAGGCACTCACGTCGCTGGTCGAACGTAAACAGAAAGCTCGTAATCAAGATGTGAGTATATTATCCTGACAGTAATGTAGCGCCCTTTAGCGGTCATTTGAAAGTAACCTATTGAATTTATCCATACTAATATCTGTCTGTTTGGCCATAATACAATAATTATATTATAGTTTGACCACAAGCGCTGCACCGTGCTTTGGGTGGCGACAGACGGACGCAAACGAGTGAGACGACATTTCGTCGTCGCTCTCTCCCGCAGAGTGAAGCGGGATGTTCCACCCCCGCGTCTCGCCGCGCATCTACTTGCGATCACACTACAGTTAACCAGTAATGGACCTACATTTAAAATATTTTGTTGCAGATTCGCTGGGGAGCTCAAGAATTTTAAGTTACAATTTTGATAAGGTTTTGAGTATACAAGCTGCTAAATATTGTCGCAAAAAGAACATTAACTATACAACTGGAATATTTAATAAATGAAGCAATCTGTATTAAATAAATACCTACATTTTAGTAATCTTATTGGGGTTTTTATTTACACTAACAAGCAGAATTAATTTCAAAATACAAACAAAAAAACTGACTGCAAAAAAACTATACCCTGTTGATTAATTTTTTATACGCTATGACACTGCCGTAATAAAGACGAATCTAACGATACCTCATACACAAGAATCCATAGGCTACAGGATGGCAGGAAGGGATGGACATACATACATACATACATCCGAAAAACATTACCCTCTTTCTGGGGCAGTCGGGTAAAAATAATACTACCTATATAATCACCTCATAAATATATTTTTTACATTTTATAATAACAATTCTACACTATTCTACAGGTTTGATGGTGATGAACCTAGACAGAATAAAGGCAACCATTATTGTTGATACAACAAAAATCCCAACAAATATGTAAAATGTGTCCTCAGAGAACACATCTGTGAATGCTGGTATCTGGTTGTATATCTCTTCAACTACATGAAGGTTCCCTTTACTGTTCCGCGTCATTGTTATAGTGTTCACTTCTTTCGACTCTTCTTCTCTAATTTAGTTTGAACAGTAGATACCGGTTTCTCCACAGGTGCTAATGATGAAATGTGTTTATTTAGAAGTTGAAGCAGCTCCAGACAAGAGAGATTTCCACTTTTGAATGTCACTTTACTAATTTTTGCAGTTTCTGAAAGGAAGAATTTGTTAAATTATAATAAAGGTTCATAACAGTGTTTCACAGAAATTATACATAGTGGATGGTATTAATATTTATCTGTCGGAAACAATATAAGTCCATGTACAGTCGACAGCACATCAAGTGTAACATTTTCGACTTTGGACCGTTCTTATTATCTGCATCATAAGATTTGAAATTGTACTGCAAGTGTTACCATTGATCTGCATGTATCGACTGTATCTGGTTGGGCTTTTGAAAATGGCGGGAAACAATGGTTGCGGAATTATTTGATAATTTTCATTTTAATGTCTACAGTGGTTATTTTGTGTTTAATATCACGTTAAGTTAATTAAAAAATGTGTCCCACTACGAGCTCGGGAGTGAACGTGACTGTCGAGCTGCTTCATCCAGAGTGATGACACTATGGTGACTCCTCTGGATGAAGAAGAGAAGACGCGGATACCCAGGGTGATGACGCTACGGCGACTTCTCTGGAGGAAGAGAGAAGACTATGTTATCTTGAATATTCTGTAACATGACATTGGCAAATGACGAACTGTCGAACCCATTAATAAAATAAACAAATGTACCTGCTATGGAAGGCACGATGGTAAAATCGACGGTAGGCTCCCTGCGGTCACACACTACTTCTGTTTTGATGGAGCAATTAGGATTGGTCAAACCTATTTTCTGCGAACTGATGTAGTGCAGGAAATTTCTGAAAAGTCAATATTTTCATTTCTTTTTGTCGGTGGATTGGAGGTTGGGTTTATAGGAGTTCATGTCTCTCTACGGTTTCATGCTTCCACACATAGAGCGCTCAGGCATACCCACCCAGGCTAGCAGAGTGATATAAATAAATTCAATAATCACAACAACCACTTTATTACCTCGTGTGGGTAACGTTGTCGCTAAACGGATCAAATGTGACAGTAATTCTCTTTGCAGCTTTTAAATTTACACCTCTGAGTTGCTTCCCAATAGCAGATACGACTCCTCCAGATCTTCTCACTGTCCCACTGTACGGGATAGACATATTTCTTTAGAATTTCAGGAACAAGGAGAAAATCAATAATAAACTAGTGTTCCATTAGTTAGCACCAACAATGCAGCGAAAAAGAGACGGTTAATTATTTAATTCAAAAGTGTGACAGAGATGGTAATATCGATATTAAGTGATGTGCAGAAAAGCTATGAAAAACCATTCGCTGGCTTGACAGTTCAATAGCGCATTTACATACTCGACGAAATGATCGATACATTCGTAAGTGCGAGTGATAGAAATACGATGCCGTTCAATTAGTTTAATAAGTCAATGCGTTCAATATGGCATTATCTCCTTCTCGCGCGGAAGAAAGCCTTAAAGGAAGAAAGGAATGCTCTAAGGAACGAGCGGATGCATTCGTGTTTGTACGTAGTTCGTCTTATCACTTGCCCGAGAGTATTAACAGCGATAGGTGAGATTTGAATCTCAAAATCGTCCCATATTGGCGTAAAATAGACAAAGTCCGCATTTTGCTGATGCTGAAATATATTCTGAAATTAGCTTTACCTTCATAAATCATTTGATTGATCGGTTGAGAACTTGATACGGCTGTAAGTGAACGTCTCTATTTAAAAAAATATATTGTCTATAGTGAACCAAATGCAAATGTCAAACGAAAAAAACGTCAATTTTGCAGTTCGTTCACATCTCTTTTCACACAAATTCGATCACATTGTGGCAATTTCGACAAGGGGAATCTATAAAATCCCCAATTTTATCTTTTCCTTGTTTTTAAAATCATAACAAAATGTACCCCGTTGGTCAACGTGAGTATTTTTATCCGATAAAGCATTGCAACACGAGTCTGGAGGACAGCATCATCCTTTGTTTGATTGGCCTAAATAATGTCGTGTGTGCTCAAAATTATAAATGTGATAATTTTGTATGAAACGGTATTGGTTTTATGGCTAATATGATTTCGTTGGATGCGTAGCTCCAGCGGGGGAAACGAGTGCAGCTGCAGTGGGTGTGCCGGGCGTTGTGAGCGGCGCGGCGATTGCGACTGGGGCGGCGGCTGGAGCGCCGAGCGCAGCGCCACCGCCAGGAACGCCCGCGGGCGGCGCCGCGGGCGCTGCGGGCGCGCTGGCGCTGGTCGCGCCCGCTGCGCCGCCCCCGCCCGAACTGCCTGTGCTCACGTGTCCACGCCGCCCAAACCTCGGCCATGAGGGCAGGCCCATTATGCTCAGAGCAAACCACTTTCAAATATCGATGCCAAGAGGCTTCGTGCATCATTACGATGTTAATATACAACCTGACAAATGTCCTCGAAAGGTAATATATCTAACACGTTTTTCTATGGAGCTCATATGTTTCAAAATCAAAAATGATTTTTAATATGTTTCTCATTTTGTAGGTGAATAGAGAAATTGTTGAAACTATGGTTCATTGCTACAATAAAATATTTGGTGCCCTGAAACCTGTATTTGACGGACGTAATAACCTTTACACAAGAGACCCATTGCCCATCGGCAACGACCGGGTTGAGTTGGAAGTTATTTTACCTGGAGAGGGGAAAGACAGGGTGTTTCGTGTTACAATCAAATGGGTTGCTCAGGTATGGATGATTTTAAAATAATTTATTTTCTCTGTATTTATGACATTGAATTTCATATTATTAGTAGTATAGCCACATATAATTATATAAACAGACTTATCCCTGATATCCATTTCGCAGTGTATATGCTACTATTAATATTCAATAAACAAACGCTGATAATGCTCATCTAGTGACCAGTGTTAATGAAGTATGAGTCACACATTAGAATTTATGGATATGTAATGCAGACCTATTTTAATTAATTGTAACAATAACAATGTATGTTGTATTCATAGGTGTCACTATTTGCTCTGGAAGAAGCCTTAGAAGGGCGTACGAGACAGATCCCCTATGATGCGATATTGGCTCTGGACGTAGTGATGAGACACCTTCCGTCAATGATGTACACTCCAGTTGGCCGCTCCTTCTTCTCATCCCCTGAAGGGTATTACCATCCTTTAGGAGGTGGTCGAGAAGTCTGGTTTGGTTTCCACCAGTCTGTCCGACCTAGCCAGTGGAAAATGATGCTGAACATAGATGGTATGTTAAGAATATTTCCTGTGGGTATGATAGGCCATGGCATTGATGTTTACGTATGTTTTTCTTTCAACTAAACTCTGTTCTCACCGAAATTTATTGATATACTTTTTTTTTAAATAACTCTTTTTGTTCCTATTATTGTGTGTGTTGTGTTTTAGATAATTTAGTAAGATAAAAGGTAATTTTTTTAATGGCACTAAATTAGATATTGGTTTATATTCCAGTGTCTGCAACTGCCTTCTACAAAGCCCAGCCAGTAATTGAATTTATGTGTGAAGTATTAGATATTCGAGACATTAATGACCAAAGAAAACCATTGACCGACTCCCAGAGAGTGAAATTTACGAAAGAAATAAAAGGACTCAAGATTGAAATCACACACTGTGGCACTATGAAACGGAAATACCGAGTATGTAACGTGACACGCCGACCTGCGCAAATGCAATCGTAAGTTATTTGTGATGCATTGTAATTAAATAATGTGATGTACAAATGTGGTTTAGTTATATTTTCAGTCATTAATAAAAATTAGATCTTAATACACATCAAAATAGTGATTGGGTCATGATTTTTATGTAGTACTTTTATTACTAACTTCTTGTATAAGCTGGTAATGGGTAACTTTATTCCTATACAAGTGATGGTTGTTAATACGATTCAGGTTCACACTATGAATTTTTGTTACAGTTTTCCCTTACAGCTTGACAATGGACAAACAGTGGAATGTACGGTAGCTAAATATTTCCTGGACAAGTACAAGATGAAGTTAAGGTATCCACATTTGCCGTGTCTGCAAGTGGGACAAGAGCACAAGCACACATATCTTCCTCTGGAGGTGTGCAACATTGTGCCCGGACAGCGGTGCATCAAGAAACTGACGGACATGCAAACCTCCACCATGATTAAGGCAACGGCACGATCAGCCCCTGATAGGTACCCAATTAATTATATTTACAGCATTTTTGTAACAGGATAACACAATTTATTGTGTTTAAGGAAAATTTTGCACATAACTTTTCAGCTTATCATCCATGGAGTGACCCGGTATTACTATTTCATTATGGCTATGGATGTAATTTAGGTTTTTATGGGTAATTAATCAATTATTGTGAAGTGACTTTATTTAATAATATAAAACAATGGTCTATAAATACTCTCTACATTCATCCATAATCACGACATATCCTTGTAGGCTAGCCATACTATGCCAGGTCATTTTGTACAAAGGCGGCCTTATCGGTCGAAGCGGTGTTTTCCAGGCCACCTCGGGCGGTAGGAAAGTATAATAGATTAGCTAGTTATCTAATTTCTTGATGACAAATTCTTTTAGTGATTCAAGTAAAGTCTTTTATGATCGCTACCACACATTTATATTCATATATAAAGTTGGCTTCCTACATAAAATAAATAAACCCCGTACGCACATGTTAAGGCTACGTTTCAACCAAATTACACTGCAGCTGCTCGGTCTGACACGAAGAAAAGTGTACAGGACATTGAGATTTTCAGGAAATGCACTCGACCGATTTTAAAAATTCTCCCGCGTTTTAAGCTGAACGAAAGCTAACTAGTGAAATAATTTTTACAATCGGTCAAGTTCTTGAGAATACCTCAACCTTACTGAGACCCTCAGTATACCTTTCTCCGTTTTCGACGTACAATTGGTGTGACTCTATCGTGAACGGCAAATCTAATCATAAACCTAACGCAGCTGTCACTGTCACTCACATAAGAGTGAGCGAGGGCCGTTGCCAGCTAGTGTGTGAATGAAACTTTATTTATAACAGTTCTTGAATCGTGGCCTTTCGACGACATGGTCTTTATAGGGCGAGGGAGTTGCACGCGGTACTCACTATGGTGTGAATGAAAGTATATTTAATGTGTCAGGGAGCGCGAGATCAACAACCTGGTGCGTCGCGCGAATTTCAACACGGACCTGTACGTGAAAGAGTTCGGGCTGACCATCTCAAATAATATGATGGAGGTGCGCGGCCGCGTGCTGCCACCGCCCAAGCTGCAGTACGGCGGACGGGTCTCCTCGCTCGGCGGACAGGTACACACATCGCGATACTTACTTACTCCGCTGACACAGTGACCCGAAGTGGATGGCCTCCGCAACGAGAAGACGCCAGTCGTGCCGGTTCTGCACCGACTGCCGCCACGTGTGTGCCTGCAGTCGGTGCAGGTCCTTCTCGACCTCGTCCTTCCAGCTATACCGAGGACGCTCGACTGGCCGGCGGCCAGTCGCTTGTCCCAGATAAGCTAGTTTGGCAGCTCTTCTCCCATTCTCGACGTGGCCGAGCCAGCGTATTCGAGCACACTCGCAGAATCGCGATAAGTACATATTTTATAAATTTCAATAAGGTGAAACGCGTCCCCGTTCTGCATACGCCGGCATAAACTCGCGAAGAACACGTTGTTAACTTTTTCTCTTTCATCATTCAAGTAATCTTGAACGATGAAAATGCATGGTGTGAGTGTTACGCCAGTTCCAAATGACTGATTTAAGTTTTAACTATAAGTTTTTTAATAATATAAAATATAGTAGTATGTACCTAGAGTTATTTAAAAAAAATAGCTGCATTTTAGGTAATCATTATTGTGGGATTTGTGGGTTACATTTTTTGGTTGGTAACGTTACAATTTCATGCACTAGCAGCAATGCAATTCGGTTGGTGAATATTTTCTCCACATCGCCTAGACTAGCGTCTTTAGAGCGTCGAAGTATTGTCAGCGTCGACGCGACGTTTGCGTGGCGGCGCCGTCACGCCAGCGGTGTCTGCCGACCGTTCTCGTCCTTCACATTTTTATTTTCCTTTCCTTGGGTGACAACGCTCGAAAGACTCGAATCGCAGGACGGCGCCGCCGCCGCGCAAGCATCGCGTCGACGTTGAGCGGCCGCTGACAGGACGTCGACGCTGGATAGACGTTAGTGTGGGGGATCTCTTAGGGATAACCATACACTCAGTCCAAATGTTCAAACTTAAACCGAAGCCCAAATCAAGTGTCTTATTTTGTAAACAAGAACTATGATCGTCTAATTACCTGTTGTGATGTAACACTGAAGGAACTGATTGATCGAGCCTGTTCATCATTGGAATCCGATCTAATAATGTGAAAACAACTATGCAATAATCACAGAACAGGGCCCTGGGCCCTATTAACATTTTAAGCTTTTCTGTGATTATTGCATAGTTGTTTTCACATTATTAGATCGGATTACTTTATTTTCACAATGATGAACAGGCTCGATCAATCAGTTCCCTCAGTGTTACATCACAACAGGTAATTAGACGATCATTACCAAATAAACACTTGATTTGGGCTGCGGTATAGTTGAAAATATTCAATTCCTTACTGTGCATCATTGCGTTGTTTCCGTAGCAGGCGTTGCCGAACCAGGGTGTGTGGGACATGCGCGGCAAGCAGTTCTTCATGGGCGTAGAGATACGCGTGTGGGCCATTGCCTGCTTCGCGCCGCAGCGGACAGTGCGCGAGGACGCGCTCAAGTGAGTTGCACTAATTGACTGGATGACGATGGAGGTTGTATGCTGGAACCGCTCCAGCATATACACATACAGACAACCTCCTTCGTATAAGCATAGAAATTGATCTCTCTCTCTCTCTGCAGATCCATTGCCCCAGATACATGATGCCTGAATGCTATGAATGCTAAGTAAATGGCCGACTTTCTTGCAGATCTTGAATTATAATATATACAATACATTATAATTTACACAACATAGTTTTTTTCTTGCACATTTTTATTATTATTATTAATGGGCTCTACATTTTTTGTCACTTGCCAATGTTAAGTCAAAGTCAAATTTCTATATTGCAAAAAAGCACGTTGTGTACATTTTTGCACGTCAACATATTTTTGACTTTACATTTACACCACTTTGCAAGGAAAAGGTGCCAACGCAGGGGAGAAAAAGTGGCAAAAAACTCTCAGCAAACTCTAAGTTAAAGTGCAACAGTATTCTATCGCCCTTTTTTCCTCCAGAGGAGTAGCCTGAAGCCACTGCAACCCTGGACGCCGGAACTCAGTTCACATTCACTTCTGAGATATGAGGCTTGAACCTATTTCCAAACTGCAAATCTTACCTATAATTATTTATTCGCAAAATGCAATATATTGATAATAGATAACATTTTCTGATGATTTCGTGACATTAAACAAAAAAAATCGCACAATCAAAGTCGTCTGTATGCAAATGTGTTGCGACAATACTGTGACGTCATAACCATATTATTATCACCCTGAACACCGCACTGATTCAATCCAACGTATGCCAGGAACTTCACGCAGCAACTGCAGAAGATCTCCAACGACGCCGGCATGCCGATCATCGGGCAGCCGTGCTTCTGCAAGTACGCAACGGGCCCCGACCAGGTGGAGCCCATGTTCAAGTACCTCAAGTCCACATTCGTGCAGCTGCAGCTCGTCGTCGTGGTGCTGCCGGGGAAGACGCCCGTTTACGGTATACATAATAATAATAATTTATTTATTTAGTACATTTCACATTTGATAAGTTACAATTAGTGGGTAGATGCAAGTGGTGACTTAGCTCATGGCTCAGGTTTGTACTTACCACCGAAACAGTGAATATCTGACTAGGTAAAAACCTGTACATACGTAGGAAACCGAATACTTATTCATTTATTTACTAATAATCATACATTGTTAAGTTCGTACAGCTAACAGCAGATCAAGTAGCACAAGCAAAGTGTTGTTAGTACACTTTGGACCGTTCTTATTGTTCTTATAATATGTTCGATCTCTTTTTAGCAAAACGGTATTTAGTATGTAGTTTGTATGGCGCAACTTGCATGTGACGTCATGACCACAAGACATCGTAAACTGTTTCTGTCTCTTAAAAAATGGTTGCCTGTAAAGTCGGTATACGGGCGAAAGTTTTACGTGACAACGACGAAGGGAAAGTGGAAGGGACGCGTGCCTCTCACTCGCTCTCATTGTGAGCGCATAACGTGAGCGGAGCGTAACGCAGTTTCTTGAAGTGTCACCCGGCAAACCAATTTATAAGACGTTGTCACGTCAAAAATGGCAACTTTTCTAAATTCCTGCAATTATTTTATTTATCAAATAATTTCAATTTTGTTTTCACATTTGATCATCAATTTATGTCTATTTCTTTAATGATGGTGAAAACATTTAATTTTCGATAATTCCTCAAATATTTTAGGGGACGAGTGGGCACAGGGTGCGAATTTCAGGAGACCAGTGGGTTCTGACCCTTGTCAAATACCCTATTTAAAAATAAGCACATTGTCCGGGTCACCTCTTTGGCAATAATTTTAATTTCACTTGTGTCTGTGTTCCTCGTAGCTGAAGTGAAACGCGTGGGTGACACCGTGCTCGGCATGGCGACCCAGTGCGTGCAGGCCAAGAACGTGAACAAGACCTCGCCGCAGACGCTCAGCAACCTCTGCCTCAAGATCAACGTGAAGCTGGGCGGCATCAACTCCATACTCGTGCCATCGCTGAGACCCAAGGTAATACTATTCATACTATATAGTTATTGAAAGAAAAAATAGAAGAAAGAAAATGTAGTAAATAATAATCAAGTTGATTGATCAAGATAAGTATAAAATAAACAGTATTACATCTTATAGTCTGTCCCAATCCAATTTTCCATGGAGGTAAACAAACCACCAACCGCTCTTACTTATTTACTAATATCACGATCCATTGCTTTAGTCAGCATGAGTCACTTCAGAGTGAAATTATCGAAATTTGCAATCACTAATTAGTCTAATAGTGTTTTGGTGAACTTTTTAAACGCCATGTTATCTTCTTTGGGACAGACTATACATATACTTGACTATTTTTATAGGCATTGTATACCTTTGTTGTATACTGAGCATCTGATCTTAAACTAGGATGTAAAATCCTGTATACCCTTAAATTATTTCTAATTATGAGTAATTATTAGCCTGTTTTGTGATGATTTTAATTCTTACCTAAATATTTGAACAATCGGCAAAGGTATCCTTACCTTAAAAAATCGCATGAAAAGTATGATTGAAAAAAGAGTATGCCACTCTGGTTAGAGTGGATGACTGTCATTCATATGCTACATTGCGTAAGAGCGTGCGGATGCCTCGCTTAGCGGCGACTAATATTAGCGTACGCATTCTGGAATCGCTACAAGTGTCATATTATGTTTGAGACGTATAGTAACGACGTATGTATATCAGGTGTTCAACGAGCCGGTTATCTTCCTGGGTGTTGACGTAACGCACCCGCCGGCCGGCGACAACAAGAAGCCGTCCATTGCGGCTGTGGTGGGCTCCATGGACGCACACCCCTCGCGCTACGCAGCAACAGTGCGCGTACAGCAGCACAGGCAAGTCCTCACACACAGTACCCTACTCCTGTATAATAACCCCTCCATTTAATGTAACTTTAATACCATTGTTGTCACAGACATTAGAGTTTGTGATAAAAACGAGTATTCTTATCAAAATAAAAGTATTTTATTGCCGCTTACGGCGGCTTTTCAGCCAGCCGTGATGTTGAACGTTTTAAACGCCATAATAATTCAACTACAAAACTAGGTGTGTGGTTGAATGGCGTTATTCAATCAAACGTCTATTTCATTGCGACATATACAGTGAAAAGTGTCCCAGTTTCATCATAAACTCTAATGCCTCTATGTCTTCTACCATCTTTGTGTGTCTATGGTGATCTTCATAAATGTTTCATCCTTGTGTACTGTTGCTTCATTGTAAATTTAATATTGTCTATGAAGTTTATGCGTGAACGAAACAGGCGAGCGATGATGATCATGTTAAACCATCATCATTACGTCGCACTGCAGGGCGCTGGCCTCCGGCCACAGTGCACCATACTGGTCCAATGCGGGTTGGTTGCCATTACTGAATTTATTTCTCAGTATGCAGGGCTCCTTGTGATGTTTTCCTTTACCGCTCAGCTAATGGTGAGTTAAATACCCGAGCCCAAAGTAATTCAAACGCAACTGAATTATAAAACTAAACCTGTAAATTTTATTTTGTTTAATAGATATTTAGAATTTACGAATAAAAGCCCGCATTAAACGTGTATGATTTGCTTGCTGAGTGTGAATTTTTAACAAGTATGGCCGCGTATATTTCGCGACCGACCAGCGCTTTCGAAACATGTCGTTGTTCCCTCAGTGCTGAGGTTAACAACCGAAGACCCCATACAGGGTAACCTTAATTCAGTATGAAAGCCTTTGACAGGGTTCCGGTCCTACGAAGTAACAAACGCTATGGCATTTTTTTATTTGAAAATAAAATTTTGTGACTCATACAAGAGCGCACTAAGTATGAGAATTCGAAATTTTTGTCCCAATAAAAGTAAATGACTTGGGTGATATTATGTTATGTTTGAAACAGGAGTGGAGTCGTCTGTTGATGGCTTTTATACAGTTAAGGTGACGTTGTATGGCCATGATCCCACTGTAAACCGTGTGGCCTGACGGATTTGGTCAGACCGTCGCGTCGTATTGGGCTCGCCCTACAGCACGTTTATCCTTGATTTGCCAGGTCGTGCCAGGGAGACTCCATAACGTGTCCAAAGAAACTGAGCGCAGATACAGTATTTGCAGACCGGTATTATAACCTTACTATACGACTCATAAAGAAGTTTATACTTCAGTTGCGATTGAAGGCAATTTGATACTGGTTAGGTCTATTTAGGATTGATACTGGAGGGAACGTCCTTTTTGTATGCGAGCCTATTTCTAGTAGGTAATCCATCATTCATTTCAATTCGACAAAATTTAATATCATTCGACATTAAAACTTCCATTATATTATTTGAGGAAATCGCTAGTCTTCAAAATCGGCACTGATATGGAATCGGAATTAGTCCTCTTGGTGACGTAACGAAAAGGACGTTTCTTACGAGGACAATTCTTAGAAATCAAATTCAAAATTGTTTATTTTATTACACGATGTGCCCTTGCCTCCTCATGGAAGTTGCTTTTTTCTCTTCGACTTGTTACTGTTCAACTCCCTATATTCGCTTAAATAATTCATACACAACCCGTTACGTAATCTGTCCTTGAGCTACGATTACATAACAACAGACAGCCAGAGATATCATATTACAAATTCTGAGATATGAACTTCTTTTTGAGTCAGGTAATTTGAAACGTCTGAATATGCTTTTATGTATAGTCGACAGCACATCAAGCTATACAAAACCATTGCAATCTACACCTTGTCCGGGTAGGGTTTATAGAAACACCTTCGCTGTTTTATTGGAAGTGAAATATATTTAATAGAATAGAGTGTGTCACAGAAAGGCGATGCCAAGATCGTGGGTTCGAGTCCTGCTCGTGATACAAACATATTTCTCTATATGTTTAATATAAAATGTTTTCATAGTTACACGGCTTTAAAATGAAATAAAGCGTGCCCCGGAATGGCGAGATTGTAGGTTCGAATCCTGTCTGTCATACAAGAAAATTTCTCCATTTATTTCATACGAAATATCTTTTCATAGTTAGGTACACGGTCCATTTTGAGTTAATAATAATTTACTTTTCTTAGTTTCTTATTCCATAAACTCTAATGGGCCTTTTACACGTACAAGCTTCACCACAGTTTGGCTGAGCAGGCTGGTTTGTACACGGAACGCCGTGCGTGTAGTTGGTAAAACGGTATCACGCGCCAACAAGCGCCTGTACGTGTGATAGGCCCATCACCCGAGCTTTGACACTTAACGATTGATATTCTGCATTATTTTCTCAATATTATTATCGCCGGACAAGGTTTCTAGTTTTCTACTCCATATTTAGCGCCATGTAAATTAACACGTCACACACGAAGTGCTGTCGATAGTATTTGTTGGACGGTAAACGAGTGAAGTGTTTCGCGTGGCTGTTTGCAGACAAGAGATTGTGCACGAGATGAGCAGCATGGTGCAGGAGCTGCTGATAATGTTCTACAAGAGCACTGGCGGGTTCAAGCCTCACCGCATCATCATGTACCGCGACGGCATCTCCGAGGGGCAGTTCATACATGTGCTGCAACATGAGCTCACTGCTGTGCGCGAGGCGTGCATCAAGGTCAGTGGGGACTGCCAGCTACGGGCGGCGCTTGGATAAGAATCAGTTTGCTTTATTAGACAACATCGTAGCCCAGTCGGTCTGCCTTTTGTGCAAGAGGTACTGGGTTAGATTCCCATTCCGGAAGGTGTTTGTACGATCGAACACAGAGAAAGGTGTGACGCTGACGGGTGAGTAAGGGTTGAGATTTTCTTAAACAGTACTATTACAATCGATCTAGTAGTAATCGGTCTAGTGTAATTTGTGATCGTTTCTGTTTATAACCCTGGAGCACATGGAATCCTATGGACTATGGAATCCTCCGAGTCCAAGGCGTCTATTGCATGTATTTTTTCACGTTAACATATATATTTTTTTTCATTTATATTTACACCACTTTGCAATAAAAATGTGCCAACGCCGGGCAGCGGCGGGCTGAATTGTCTATGGTTATTTCATCATTGAAAGTGTGATAAATTATCATATCGACTTTCTACAAACATATCTAAAACTGCCCATGTCCCCTACAGTTGGAAGCCGAGTACAAGCCAGGCATCACGTTCATAGTGGTGCAGAAGCGTCACCACACGCGTCTTTTCTGCGCCGACAAGAAGGAGCAGTCGGGCAAGTCAGGCAACATCCCTGCCGGCACCACAGTCGACCTCGGCATCACGCACCCCACAGAGTTCGACTTCTACCTGTGCAGCCACCAGGGCATACAGGTTAGTGCAAGTAAACTTACCAGTGCAACCACTAGGGGGAATACAGGTTAGCACATGTAAACTTACCTATGCAACCGTTAGGGCATACACACACATACATGTTAGTGCAAGTAAACTTACCAGGCGCATACAGGTTAGTGCAACTAAACTTATCTGTGCAACCGCTAGGGCATACAGGTTAGTGCAAGTAATCTTACCAGTGCAACCACTAGGGGGGGGGGGGGGGGGGGCATGCAGGTTAGTGCATGTAAACTTACCTGTGCAACCGTTAGGGCATACACACACATACAGATTAGTGCAAGTAAACTTATCTGTGCAACCGCTAGGGCTTACAGGTTAGTACACTTGCTCTTACCAGTGTAACCGCTAGGGCTTACAGGTTAGTACACTTGCTCTTACCAGTGTAACCGCTAGGGCATACAGGTTAGTGCATGTAAACTTACTTGTGCAACCATGATGACATTAGACAAACCTACATTTTTATGCACCTATACTCATAGAAGCGCTTATAACGACATCATAGACTAAACTATCAATTTAGACAGTTACACCATATCGAGAACAGTTATTGACAAGATTAATTAAATTTTAGGGCACATCCAGACCGTCTCATTACCACGTCCTATGGGACGACAACCACTTCGGCTCCGACGAGCTGCAATGCCTCACGTACCAGCTGTGTCACACTTACGTGCGTTGCACGCGCTCCGTGTCCATCCCCGCGCCCGCGTACTACGCCCATCTGGTCGCGTTCCGCGCGCGCTACCACCTCGTGGAGAAGGAGCATGACTCGGGCGAGGGCAGCCACCAGTCGGCGTGCAGCGAGGACCGCACGCCGGGAGCTATGGCGCGCGCGATCACAGTACACGCGGTCACCAAAAAGGTTATGTACTTCGCTTAGGCCTGACGTTGGCCATGTGGTCGGTCGTACTCTCGAGGCGTAGTGTGGACGGTTGGTTGTTCTCTTCACGCTTATGAGAGCCTGGTGACGCCACGATCTAATACAACAGTTTTATTTGAACTATTTACAATACATCCATTATGATGAATACTAATTTTTATTCAATCTCGGCAAGCTATAGATATCATGTATTGCTTCAATCTTTTTCCAGTTATTGTAACTGTTGCATTAGAAAGTAGTATTATGATAGTCCTAATAAATACTACTTTTTAATGCAACAGTTACAATAATTGTAAAAAAAGATGAGCAATACTTGCTATCTATAGCTTACCAAGTTTTAATATCGGTCGAATCAGTGGCGACTACGCGCAATTTTACACCTTAGCGCTAGGTACTTCATAACGTGCACAAACAGTGCCACAGTATCGCGGTTAGAGATATATTTTATTACTTTCAAACTTTCTGTCCCGCCGCGGTGCTAGTATTAAAACCAAAGTGTTTCACAAACCAGTAGATACATGTGATAAATACCTGTATTAATTTTCAATAGTTGAATAGATTTTTGCCAAGTGACCTTTGGATGCTCTACAAAATAGAAGTCCCATACAATGCAAATGATTATGATTGTAATTTGTAAGGAAAGGAAGACGAATTAGAAGTACTTTCTCTGCAAAACTTGACCAGATAGACACAGAATGAACGTAAATTGGTACAGGTATTTTTATAGTACTTCTGAGCCTCAGCAAGTATACTCTCTTCCACACCGTGCCTCGAGAAATATCAAGATGTTGCAATATGAACTTGGATTACACATTTCATTAGCATATCAATTGCTCCCAAAGACAATTATATATCGGAAATGTAATAATGTGACTTATCGCTGTGTTAAATGTGTATCATATAAATCAATTGATATTATTCTGACATCTTGTTGACTCCGATCGATCTTGCAATAAATAGCAACCGAGTGCTATTTAGATCTCTAGCTAAATTGTTGAAATGTTTATCTCTTCGTAACCGTATTAGCCTATTACAGTTTAGATTATCTATGAGTTTGTGCAGCGGAAAGAGCAGCTTAGGAGCCTCACACAAAATCTTGAATAATTAACTATGTATATCAATTCTCATGCAAGCTTCCATCTCGTCTGTGATAATGATAACATGGGAATAATCTAAGTCGCAGCGTTTCAAGTGAAACTTCTATAGGCCAATAAGGTTATGAAAATGAAATTATTTACGATTTGTTTACGAAGCAGCGCCCTTGAATAGGATCAAGACAACAATACTTTAAATGTATAAATGTATTTTTTTATTTCTATTTTAAAATATTTTTATTTATCTTCATCTAATTATAGCTTGGCAAGTTAACAATCAATGGTTCAGTCGTTCAGTAATAAAATCGATTGTACAAACAGTATTAAAACATAATATTAATTGGGGCTTAAAATATATCAAACAAAGTACGCTTATTATTTTGGAAAAGTCAAAAATAACTACTATTTTTGACTAGTTTTAATCAGTTTTGTACAAAATATACCATTTAAAAAGTGCCCGTATGAATTATGCCTTAATTAGCCGCCTAGCTTTTATTTATTGGAGCAATTTTATACAATTAAATGGGACATGGATCAAACGGAAAATCAGGAAATGGGACTTCCTAGCAAGTATTTGTGCGGAGAGCTTGCACGCTGCTTACGTTTCCATTCTATACAATTTAATCAATAAAACAATTGACTTGCGTAATGGAATCAAATGATTTACATGCAAGCTGCAGTTGCGCGTTGTTACAAGTCGAAAACTATCCGTGCCGTCGTAAACTTGCAGCAAACATGCAAGTTTAGCTTTTAACTCGGGTTATATGCATCTTATACATCTACATATTTAAGACACATATGTGTTATGTAAACGCGCATTATAAACCGATAACTGCTACAAAACTAATATGCAATAGTGACGGTCAGCGCTCAATATCTGCCTTCATCATAGGAGTCCCAAATAGCCCAATTTGCACAGGTTCTATCCACCCTTCATTAGCTACGCAGTTTGCTCTCACCGAATCCGTGGTCCTTGTTAACTTGCCAAGTTATGAATGACTTCATCTTCTTTATGTCGTTATTGCCACTTGTGGTCATAAGAGCGCCATACCAGCGGCATGGACTGTTATCCCAGGGCAAAATAATACTCAACACGCTTCGATGTGCAAAATTTTCAAGCACGTTTCAAACTATATTTGGAGGAGATGTGCATTTTTATTTTTCTGGCCAATACGGACAGTATTGCATGTCTATCGTTGTTTTCATCCTAGAGACACTTTTAAAATGCTTCTTGAGAGCGTTGGATATACTTTGCAGAGTTCACAGGAAGACAAAGTTCTTGCGCAGCTTGGAGTACTAAAAATATCTTAAGTAAGATTCCAAAAACTACGTCCTATACCACTTTTTTATATTGTACTTTTGTTCACTTATCAAAGCCATTTTTCAAGTAAATTCGTCTAATTTGCATTAAAACACGAAACATCAAAACAAGAGCAAATTAAAAACAAAGTAGCTTGCTCTATAAAATGAACGCCAACGCATTCTCCTAGAAGATATAATAGGATAAATAATACCATCCTTTTACTTATTTAGAATAGAAAAAACTCATAACATAAGTTTGACAAACAGATAGACTGGTTTGTAAAATGTTACTTCGAAGTCACTTTCTCGCTTGCCATCTCTTTCTGATCTGTCTGTCAGATCTAGAAAGAGATGCCAGGTTTTAATTTTGTAAACCAGCGATGCTTATTGCAATAACGAGCAGGTTGGTTGCCCTGGGAACAAGGTCCACTAATAATAGGTTTAACTTAATAAAAAGACAGCTCCACTCGATGCAAATATTGTAGCAATAAAACTGTTTATGGAATAAAATATAATAGATTAATATAATACTGCATAAGTATTATACAAGGAAGTAGTAATAAAATTATTTGCCAATTTGATAACCGCTGTTATAAAGGTAGACTTCCAATTCTTACGGACAGACGCAGATGATATGCATGATGTTTAGCCACAGCACTATCGGAAAGTTTTCGTATAAAAGTAGATTGAATTACTTAATTATCTTATGTTTTGAGAAAAGCAACTAGTGCAGTCATTCAGATTTGTATTTTCCATTTTAATCTAAATTTGACATGTTTAAAAATGCTGTAATCCTTTTCTTTCACTTATTCAGGAGAGAGATAGCAGACATTTGTCTACACGTCAACGGTTTAAGGCAAAAAGCGTATGCCAGAGTAGCTTCTCAACGCTAAGTCGAGATTTATAGGCAAAGCGCTAGCTTAGCTTGAATTTGCTCTTACAAATGTCAAATTCTCTAGACATTTCACGATTGTAAGAGTGAGCTCACGCTATGCTAGCGCTCAAAACTTTCTATGAATTAGCGCCTTAGAACCGAGGAAGTCATATCGTACGTATACAGAGTTCAGCAACATTTAGAATGAAAACAAAACCACATTGCCACAATTTTTAGACCAGCCAATAAAAAAGCAAAATTTCTGCCATCTGAGTGTAGCTTTAATTTAAAACGTTATTTTGAATGATATCCCGTTGTGTTCAATATGGGATATAAACTCAAACGCGTACTGTCATGCTTATGTTAACTCTGTTAAATAAAGTTGGACAGTGGCAATATTTCTAGTGATAAATCTCTTCAATCCTTGTTTAGGTACTTCTACCAAATAATCTTCGCAAACACTGTCACTGTTTTATTTCATAGTGAATACTTAAATATCGGATTCAGATACTTGCTAGTATAAGTAGATAACTATTTTGTTGTGGAATTGGCATCTGCAATTTGTTTTATTATTATATTATATACTCTGTCAAATATTCGCTGATGCCTTTAGTTCATCTGCCTTTTTACACAATTAGTGCCTGATCAAATTGTAGTTAATAGATAAAAATACCAAACATTATGATGATCAAGATAATTATGTATTATGATGACAACATATTCTATTTGTATCGGAGCCTTTATTTTTAGTTTTGGTTGCTGTTTAAGTTTGTAGAACTGTGCTATTCTTGTTACTTAATGCCTGCCAAATGTCTTGTGTTATCGCAGCACAGGATAATGTTCTATATTCTCTATTAAATTAGACGTAGGCATAATTTGTAATAAGTTATTTTAATGTAATTATGAATCTAAACAAGGGATATGGAGTTCTTAGATGTAAGTGCATTTTATAAGCTGTTCGATTCGGTAATAGATTTATGTAATATGAATTTTTATTTTGTATAAAATTGCATCCTTCCAAAATCAAATTTTTAATGCAATATTAATTAATGTAATGTAATGAAACTCAACGTAATTGTAGTTGACACAGTAGACAGTGCTAAATCATGAGATTTATAAGGGGAAATATTTTTATAATATTAGAAACATATCTGCTAGCATTTCCTGTACGATGACGACGATCTTCTTTCCTTTTATTTGCATTGACTTAAATCACTTATTTAAGGGCCTTCCATGAGCCAACTTGCGCCGGCCGCCAATCTTAAAAAAATAATATCTTACAAATTATTATTTTTTATTAAAAAAGCTATGTACACAATCTTTATTAGGATAAAAAAATTTTTTTAATATACAATACATGGCATAATTGCGACAAGCAAAGTTGTAGTTCTCAAATGTGCCAAAAACGGCCGTTTTTCGCAATTATGCGAACTACAACTTACCGACATTGAATCACGTTATAAATAAGCATTTAAAAAATAGTATTTATCGTAATAAACATTATGTACATAGCTTTTTTTAATAAAATTGATTAAATTGGAAAATATTATTTTTCAAAGATTGGCGGCGCTAGTTGGCTCATGGAAGGCCCTTAAAGAAATAAAAATTACAAAATATTTTTTACTAAACATGTGGACAGTGTTGCACAAAACATTTTTTTCTTCTAAATTAATGCTCCATTATATCACGAGATCGCTTTCAAGATTCGGAACATGAAAAGCTATAAGTATATTAAATATCCGCCACGACCTAAATTCCAACCTGTGACGTCACCTTTCGTGGCACGCTTTTTTAAGCAAAGCTATTGTTATTTCTATTTTCGTTTCTTATGGCGCACCCACGTACAATGTACATGCTAGAATAATTTAAATACCACAAAATGGATGAAAAAACATTTTGTGCAAGACCCTACTCTGAGTTGTTTTAGATTTGGAGCTCGTCGTCAAATATAGAATACTTTGTTATTATAATATTTAAAGCCCGACCATTAAAATAAAATAGAAAATCGTTATGTTGAATTAAATATATAAGATCTCTTATTCATGTCACATAGGTACCATAACTAAGTAGAAAATCATTAAATGTCTATATTTTTGTGGTCGTGCTTTACTTAGGACCGCTATGAACACCGAGGATTAATTAGATAAATATATAATAAGTATTATTATAAGCTACAGTTGGACAACACTTACGCAATAATTATTATAGGTAACGATTCTGTTATAACACTTAAATCTTATTCATATCCGCAGTCCCCCTCGAGGCCAAAAATAAGGTTGTTTTACCGCCTTTTAGTTTTAAGTAAAGGGTGTTCGTCAATTTATCTCTTCCATTGAATTTTTCTACAGCATTACTTTTAATATGATTTGATTACCAAATCTAAAATGTCTAATCCCCGCAATGAAGTTATTTATCCATCTAGGGACATATAAACACAGATTTTTTGAAATTTGTATAAAATTTTGTTAATAATATAACTTTAATTGCGAGAATACATATAATTTTTATTTGGTAGTCAAATTGTATGCGTGTGAGTTTAGTATTAAAAGTTGTGCTGTAAATGTTGTATGGAAGAGAGAAATCGATGGATCTTTTTTATAATGATTTATCTTGTCTATTTTATCTGATATAAAATATCAGTAACTTCCGCATACTCGTACGCCACTTAAAACTTGCACTTAGGTTCCACCATGCGTTAATGCCAATTAGCATTTCAGTAAGTATTAAAAGTTATGCTGTAAATAAAGTGTATGGAGAATGGAAACTGATCATCCTTATTTGAGGATAATTATGTCGTTGGAGTACGAGTATACGGCTGTTAACAATTTAGAGGAAGCCCGGCTGAGGAGCATTCGTTGGTAACACTGCTCTTTTCATTTCCTCGGTAGCTAGTCATTCTTAGCACGTCAGTTATCAGTTGCTAAAAGAGGCGGTAGTTTGTAATAAGGACTCTAATCGAATACATAACTCGTCAAGAGAATTCTGAAAATTACTAATTGATTAGGTAGTGTAGTCCTACGTTCTACATCTGATTGGCATTGGTTTTTAAACTGCGCGTTTTGTAGCTACTGTGAACTGCCCTTGTAGCACGCGTCAGCTGTCAAACTGACGTTATTACAAGGCGTTTGACATTAGTTTGACAGCTCCGCGGCGTTGCGTCGATCGCTAACGCTGGCCGTGCTAGCACCCCTGATATCTTAGCTCACATTAAATTATTGGCACCATTGTTTCAACTGGAGTGTCACTAGGTTGAGTGACGTGGCTGCCAAATCTAATCGTAAATGCGACTGTCACCGCACTCATACTGCATCACGCAAGAGCTCGAATTAGCTCGCGGTACCTTGGGAAAATTGGCATTCTAGATCGAATCAGATCATTGTATACTTTTCAAAGCTATTTTATCACTTATAATATACGTCTTCGGGGAAGTTATCTATGCACTTCACCCGGGCTTCCAGTACAATGAAACATTAGTACCTACTTTTATTTTTATTTTATTAAGTATGGATTAGTCTTGTAAGTTTTCTAATGTGTTCGCTTCTAAACCTAATATTAACATTGGACCATACATGGCTTTGTATGTAGAATGTGCGTGTAATATCATTTCTGTGTTGCACATATATAATTGCTTTAATTGTTTAGACTTCACCAATTAAGGTTTTGATATAGATTATTATAAAATAGATTCCAAAATTCTTCGTGCAGGGTAACTCATTAACTTAACGATGTAAAAGACCGCAATGTCTATTAATATTTTTAAATGGTAGCGCTCAATCTGCCTATTAATATTTTACATTATTATGTAATTAAACGTTTTGTCCAATATCAATTTAGAAATGTTTGTTTATATATTAACTTACACCCTAAGGCCGCGAGTAAACGTCACGATTTCTGCGCACCGCCTTCATATAGCGTCGCCATCTACCTATCGAAAGCACAGCAAAGCGTAACTCTTTGTTATCTTCGCCAAAAGAGTTAAAATCTTACTCAAAAGTGTTATCATATATGCTGTCGATCTTACCTTAAAAAAAGTTTAAGAGACAGAGATTCAAAATTTTTTACCATCCTTTGAATCTTGAAATTCATGATCAAATTCAAAAATCTGCTTGGCTCTTCAAACTTGCAATAAAAGATAACCCGATGGAGCGACTGAAAAATATATTGATGATTTCCACGGGTTAAGTTGCTAACTCTCGGGTTATCTATAAGGTTTACTTATGGGAAACTAGAGTTTTGTTCTAATTCACAATCACATGATTTTGATTATTACCTACGTTACCTTTTTTCAAGGTGATGGCGGAGAGCGCGCGGCTTTATCGTGTCGAGTACACGCACCCTTAGGCGTGCTATACACTTATTCGGGTCGGCATGCAATGGAATGTGTAGATAAAAATTCTGATTTTCGGCAAAAGTCGAATCGAATGTATGTATAGCACACCTTAGACCCGGAATGCACTGGTCCTGTTACATACAAAACAAGTATGCCGATTTGGCCGTGCATCTCAAGCTTTATAGGCATTCCGATAAATCGCGCGGGTTACGTTTCGCGTGTCAGCAGTCATTATGAAGAGTCTAGTAAAAGAACGACCAAAGGAATATTTTACGTTACCGATAAATAACCGAACTCGAAATGACATCTACATTAACGGCTTTTATCGTACTTTCCATAGACTATTCATTTTGTAACATAGCTGAAAGCCGGCACCAGTTATTTGAGCACCTTTGCAAAGTTTTACCTACCGTTGAAAACTTTGTATAGAATCTAAAACTATGAATTCCTAAAAAGCCGTCAATGAACATCGAATTTGCAAAGTTTTACGCACATGTCTGGCACCGGGGCAGGCCTGGTGCACTCCGCGCTTTAGGTATAAATCTACAGGTACATCGGGCGGGCGGCCTTGGGCCGCGCCGGCGCGGCTATTCAGTGGGCTGCTGCGCGCCAGATTGATTGCACGTAGCCCGCTATTTTGCGCCCGCGCTGCGACGTATTTAGCCGTCTTTCATTGTATCGGAAGAAAAAAATCGTGACAAGAATTTGGTCTAAATTATTAAAATATTCTTTCATACAATTTAGTACCTACCATAATAATTTATTTTATTTAGGGTGGATTCGACCAAACTTCAATTTATACTGGAGTAACTATCCCAGGGTTATTTTTATTCCCCGATTTTATTCTCCATTAACTTACGAGTAGTTTTACCATGCAATCTAGAGAATAGTTGCAGATAATTGAATGAAATTGAATGAATAATGAACGAATAATTAGATTAGATTTATATAATAAATCGCAAGGCTAGTTCTTGCATCTTAAATATGTAAATATGGGTTTCGGCTCCCGGACTAGATTGTACCTAGCTAAAACCTAAAAGAGTTATGTTTAGTATTGTAGACACCCATTAAAGTGTAAGAAGATAGCATGCCTATGGTCTTTTGTGATCTAATACCGTAGGTATATTTGAAATATCAGTTTGTTTACAAAAGTAGAATAATAGAGTGGTATAATAATATATGTTCATTAAATATTCAGATTATTTATCTTTCACAAGCCGGCAGCCCTAATCGTGTCAGAAGAGTAAAGAGCTACCCGATAGAAAGAGACGCACGTTGTAGGTGAATATAATTGTAGGCACTTCGCGCTGCGCGAGCTGAATTGTACTTTATTGCGTCGCTGCGAGACTCGCGATTTATTTTAACGGTTTTTAGGAGAGACTCTTCTGTACTTGTACTATTATATATTCTGTGACCGGGGTAAGGTTTTGCAATGGTGCTCAAGCTCAGTTTCAGATTATAACCCGTGCGAATCAACGGGAGGCTTTCTTTCCCTTAGGTTTATGTAATGTACAGTCGTGAAGCTAAAAATAAATATTGCAATCTCGGTCGTATTAGCACTGCGTATGGTGTCCGAGTGTTACACTGGATGTGATGTCGACTGTATGACGAACGACATGTTTGCATGAGGAAAGTTATTGCGCAAAGAGGTACTATTGAGTAATTAATATAAGGTACAATCTACATCACATCAAGTGCAACACACGTGCCCCTTACCCGGTCGTTAACGAAAATTTAGATTGCAATGGTTTTGTGTAGGTTAATTCGCTTTTGACTGTACGTTCGATTTGCAAAACTTTCAATTTCTTGACACGCTGTATCACATCCGCCTTTATATTAGATACTTAATACCCCCAACTCATTTTATGCAAATTATAAATATTTATAATATAATATTATGTATAACAGTAGCAACAATAATAGATTGAATACAATGTTTACAATAATTAATATGAAAATTTTGTTTTTCTCAGGCATTGCCTGGTTTTATTGTAAGTGATCGTAATAACGTTGTAGGTATGTATAATATTATATCATTGATATATGAGTGACAGCAAGTCAAGCGAAATTCAAACCTTCGGGTAAGTCGTAGGTACTGAAATAAACAACAGAATAAATACATAAACTTTATTTACCATTTTCAAAGGTAATTAATGTAAATAGTGGAAATATTTATAAGTAAAGGAAAGCTAAGCATCTTATAAAAATATCATTTTTATATTTTCAAACTGGACCTATATTCAGGCTTCGGCAAGTTATTGTGTCTTACATTATACACATACACTACTCGTGATTTCAACATGTATAACATACTTTTATATAATATACATTCATATAAAAGTGATAACGTTACAGAACTTTTAGATTAGTACTCTGAAAGATCCAAAAGAACTAGTTTATATCGAAAATCTCACAACATTCAGTGATAAATACCATAACAGTAATGAGTGAATATTTGGAATGCAAACTTGAGACACAAATCGAAACAAAAGTGATTAATTTATTCGAACTTTTATTAACAACAAGCCGCGCCGTTGTCTCAATCTCCTTTGGCTGTTGGACCGCCCTAACCACGCCGCGACATAAATTGCACATGTTTACAAGAAAAGCACAATACAACAATAAATATACATCGAACACCACGACATTATAACATTTTAATAATAAGTCATGGCTATAAGTGGCCACAAACGAAATTAAGATGGCGACAAAACTTATATAACCCCCCTAATACATCAATCTAAAAACAATTTCTAATTTCAACAAAACTAAAATGGAGTTGACCACAAAAAAAAAAAAATTTATATGTACTTCCAAATATTTTTTTTTAATATTGTCACTGCTAACAATATTACATTTACAAGACGTATAATTATTGGTGTTACGTAAATTGCAATCTTATTATAATGTTCGCTTGGTGAACCGCAAGATGGACTGATGCAACTTGCATCCATCAGGCAAGTTGTGGTTTCCTAAATTGCACGCGTACCCCTCGGAATGACTAATGCTATCTTCCAAATAAGGCATATGTCAAAATAAATACAATCTTTTAGCATAGGAGTTTTAGCTACACGTATGTGGAAATGACAATGCCAGATTCTGCCCCACCATCAACCGCATGATGAACAAGATAACGAATAAATGTAAAAATATCTGTTTTTTATTAAAATTATTGGTTTAAAATAAAGTTTTGTACAACATGCGAGTCGAAAAAACAGCTTAATTAAGAATTCAGATAATAGTAAGGAAGCGAATTATTCATTGTCTTTGTTATCATTTTCTACTACTCTCGCAACACCTACTGATTATGATATATGAAACCTGTAATAAGTCCCCAACAAAATGATATATGAGCTTCAATGGTCACGTAGGTGACCAAAGGTGGGGCAAAGCTCCATCGAAATGTGGCAATGTCATTTAGATCCGCGGGGATAGTGAATCACAGTTAGGAAAACATTGGTGTTGATTTGTCTTAGAGCATTTAGAAGGGCGGCGCTATAGCGTTGATTTCCCCTCCACCTGTTTGTTCATTGAAGAGTTGTATGGGCATTTGTTATTCAAGTCTCTTTATTGCAAGTAAGCACGTTGTTATTTTACATTTACTCCACTCCTTGCAAAGTGGAGTAAATGTAAATTTAAAAAAATGTTGCCGTGCAAAAATGTACCAACACTGAGGAGAAAATATAGAGTATTTGACTACAAAATAATCTATAATATTTTCAAATGCTACTGACTCACATATTTTCGTGAATCATGGACGCTTCTTTTGTTCTATAATATGACGTCAATACAGTAATCATGTACCTCAATTTCTCCGTTTTGTGAAACCTGTTTATAGAATTTAGAGTCTTATCGTCACCATTCTGAATGCCCTAAGCGTTTAGTTCTGTAAATCAGCTATATGTATTTTACCGATTAACTAATAATGTCGTTATAATAGCGCGGCGTGGGTCTAGAGTGCGCGGTGAGGGTCGCATTAGGACAAGGGCTTGTGCTCGGGGATGGTGGGCGAGGTGGCGCCGCTGGCCCCGCGGCTCGCGTCGCGGAGCGCCTCGTCGAAGCTCGTGGTGGAATTGGACCTCGATGCCACCTTACCCTGAAACCAAAAAAGGTAAGATTATCACTTTTTTCGAGTCTGGAGGATTATGCATCATATTTCTTTAAAATTTAAGGTAGATATAAACTATTGAATTAATTTTTGGAGCAAAAGCCGGACAAAAAACGTAGACGTAAGTATGTCAGACGCCAGAACCTTCTCGCCAACAACACCACCTATCAAACGAAAAAAAACCCGCTTTCAAATCGGACCATCCATTCTGGAGCTACGATAACGCAGAAAGACATTAGGCATGAAACTTATAACCTCTCATTGCGTTGCGTCAGGGGTTTAAAACAAGCTGGCGAAGATTTCCTTACTATCGACACATTCGATCAACAGCGTAAAAACGTTAAAGGAAATTTTTTACAAAATATATACCATAATCAAAACAGAGATTACGCACGCTAATATTAGTCGCCGCTAAGCAAGCAGTCTCGCTCGCTCTTACGCGGTGTAGCATACTTACGACAGTAACAGTTGAGTTTAGATTTAGGATTCGACTTAGCGGCCGCTACAGTATTAGCTACAATATCGACCTTTGTAATCTGAAAATAAAATTATTATTAGCTAACCTTAACATTTTCATAAGCGGAGCCTACTCGCTCCTCGATGGAGCGGAAGGACTCTGAGTTGCGCATCTGGCCCAGTTTGGTGGACACGCCGGCCGTGATCCCGCCGAGGATCGAGGTCGTCTTCTCCGCCGTAGATTTTATCACAGATTCAGTTTTTTGGTATCTGTAAAAATAGAAAGGGATCATCAATAACAAAGAAGAGAGTGGTCGTGTGCATTGGGACAAAATTATTCATGAGAGCTTAGCCAAGTGGCTTTGTTTCACTTTTGTTAACGCTTATAGAATATAAAGAAATATGTATGGGATTGTCATTTCCTTTTTCGTAAGCAAATGCCAATCCCATACATGTTTTTTTTTCAATTCTACTAACGTTAACGAAAGTTAATGCCGCTTGACTAGGGCGGCTTGATTAGAACACAATAGGCCGTGTTATCGATCCGAATCATTATTACATTTTAGACTCATTAGACAGCGAGATACTTGGTTGTGTTGTAGTTTATGCTGTATGTATGAGTGACCGCCTATCATCTGCTATAGATGAACAGGCCTAGGTGAGCTCGCCCTTACAACTCCAAAATAATATTAACTTTAATAGACAGTTTTGAGCACGAACTCGGCGTGAACTCTTACGACTGTCAAAATTGTATAAAATCTGACGGTTGTAACACCGAACTCAACACGCTCGCACTTAAAACTGTCTCTCAGCCTCAAACTTCATAGCATTTTGTAAGTGCGAGCTCACACTAAGCTTGTGCTCAAAATGGTACCTATCTAGCGCGCCGAGACCGGTTCTAGATAAGTCTAGAACTAAAAACTAAGGTTTTAGATGGTTTGAGATTTAATACATTCCATCTAATATTGTGAATTAAATAAAGCTATCTGTAATCTATCAGTTTGAGGCAATACTTGTGACTCGATACGATTAATTACTCATAATAAAACGTTATCGTAGTGTTTATCAATCAGCGGATATAGAGATAATGCGTTCTATTTTATGTATTATTTATACATAGGCCACACCATTCTTATGATGATACATTTATTTTCTGCTATACAAATAAATACGTAAACTAAATATTACAATAGATAACAGATGATTCACTGAATCAGAGATAGTGTGGTTGTCAAATCTGTAACAGAAAACCGCATTGCCGGTTTGCAAGACTTCTCAAAATTAACGGCTTAATTCCTCCTGACATTTTGCCAAAGTGCAAAAAAAACTTGGCAAATCGAGTCACGAATGAATAAAGAAAGGATAAACTTGGATTCCCAATTTAGTACCCTTATAAACCGCTGCCGATTCAACATAATTCATTTGCCAAAAAATGACACTGGATTATTATGCCTATGACGATCCAAATAAAATCTAGAAACCGGTATGCAGCTTGTTCTACCATAGTTTCTTTCTGTCATCTTTCTTCCCAACAGTATCGCAACGAAAGCATCAACAAAAGTGTGTGCATCACAGGCTGTAAAACACCGGCATTGCTCTTATATACAATTACTATATCTATCGTGCTCGCCTGTTCGTGTTCATACTGTAAGTTAGATTTTTGGTGTGCCTTTCATTTGCTAATGAGTGAATTTAAATATTTAACCACAGCAACGGCATACCAATTATCGTGTAGGTAATGTGTTACGCGCAATGCAAATAAAAGAAATTCTCACCACTCGGTTAGTGTCACACAACGTTGCTTGTTAACTAATTGGTTAAAATTGCTGGTTTAATTGATGCTTCGTAGATGTGTAATGTAATTATGTTACGACTACAATCTAAACTTACATAATGATTCCTTCTATTTACATGGTACAGTCGACAGCACCAGCTACACAAAACAGACCCAATAAGGGCGGCAATAGACCGTGGCTACTCTAATAGTAGAAAAGTAATTATAGTATAGACCATCTATTTCCAGTCTACGGCTGACTAATTATATCCACCAAAGCTGTGCACTCGACAGCACATTAAACTACTTATAAGCATTGTAATTTGTCCTATATCGCAGTCGCGTAAAGTGCCTATGGGCTCCCAAACAAAACTGCGATGCTATACAACGTCGCATCTGAATCGTAATCGCAGATTTTTGCGATGCGAATTAGCAGTTTTGTGAGGGAACCCTAGGGCACAGCTTATGACTTAGGTGCGTTATGCAAGGATCTGAAAAAAAGCAATCTATTTGACGGATTTTTTCTGGTTCCCTCGCGCAGCTCTAGGCTCTAGTGGCCAATCAGCCATGCACTACACTGTAAAGTATCCTGGCGATCATGCGAACGTAATCTAACTGTACTTACATGGGTGCTCCTGTAACGGCGTGTGTAAGCGCAGCCACGCGAGATTCTATCGATTGATAGCTACCAACAAACCAAATAAAATATACTAAGTACACGCCACCGTTTCTACTAATTACTAAACATAATTGCAGGCAAATTTACAGAAAGCTACCTTAACCACTACCGAAAATTAAAAAATACGTTCTCATTCGTCGAGACAAAACAACGAAAATGTACATGATAAAAAGTGCAAAAGATAAATAAAAGTTACTCACACTTGGCTTTCTTTAACATTTTTCAAACCCTGGTTAACGTCTTCGGTGATCTCCTTCCACACCGTAATGCCAAGTTTTCGTTTCAATTCGGAACTTTGACGGATCTGCAAATAAATAATATATATGGTCTATTAACTACACATTCACTGTCTGTTATACTTATCATCGAGGGAAAAAAACGTAAATAATGCGGTCAGTGACGTTCGGCTCAACTTATCGTAAATAAATAAATAAAGGGTAAGTATGGGCAGTACATTATCAAAGCGAATGACCGCAAGAAATTGTGCACCGACTCCTACCAAGGAGATTAAGAGACTGCATCGACTCCACGAAGGTTGGAGAGTTGTGCATTCGCAGTACCTATTATGGATGATGATATATTAAATATTTCAGCGAGACTACTAACTAGTGTTCCAAAGTTGGCAAAAGCTGTAGAAACCCCCAGCAGTCAGCCTCAACACCTTTGATTTACTCGTGTTTGTTTCGAACCATAAACATAGCCTCTTGATCCTATGGAGCTTTCAAAACCGGACGCTGCTGGCAACAATGTATGCCAAACCCTACAAACACCTTACCTTGCTCTGTAGCACGGTGCGCAGCGTGGCGATCTCGTCTTCGACGCGCGCCAGCTCGCGGCTCCACTCCGCGCGCAGCTGCTCCGCCTGCTCAGGAGTGAGCCCTACCAGCTCGTCGGGTGTGTGCGCGTCACCGGCCGCGCCGCCACCAGGGATCGCTTCCTCGGCTGCTAAGAGAAACATCAGCCGCTTGTATATGTACATAAAATGAAAACGAACGCAACTCTTACGATAACGCTGGTTTCACATATAACTATATGTCCGGTAGACCCGGGCCGCCCGTACATGTAACAGTCATGCAATTTGCTTTTTACGATGTTCTAGCGCCTCACGTGTGTCTCCGTTGTGGCGGGCCGTATGGGTCCCGCCCGGTCAGCAGTGAAACCAGCCTATTTTTACACCATTTACTCTTTATTCCACAGATTTCCAAAAAGACGTCCTCAATGCGTCGAGTTTCTAAATATTCTTTCGCCTCGATGGTTTAGCGAACTGGAAATATTCTTACAGAGATTTGGGTTGAGACTATCTCTAATTAGGATTTAGGTCCATAATTTTTTGGGCTTTTTATATTATATGACGGCAGACATCAGATGCACTAAATGGTTACCGTACAGCAGATACCTAGGCATTACACCTGAGGCGTGCGTGCCTGCAATATCATAGCAATTAATATGTAAGTACTTATAATATGTTTATCTCACAAGAAAACGGAAGTCAAGGTAAGTATTGTAAGGTAAGTCGAGAGCACTTGTTAGTCTTACGAATCCATACAAATTCACATTTAAGTCGTTCATTGTCTGAATTGCTGTACGAACGTACATTAGTACATTATTCACTTCACCCCACGCCGAATAGGCAGAGGTGATGGAACATTACACATTATTATTTTGAATTGTGTCAAACATCTGTTTTGTTTCGTTCAATGTTATTCTTCGACTATCTAACTATTTACTCGTATTATCAATGCGACATTATTAAATACCTATAACTAATGAATAATGGTTCGCAAAGGAATTAAATACGGATCAAAATCTTTATTAATGCTCTTGTAGACAAAGTTACCATTCACTTTTATAACTAGCTAGGTATAATTCAAAATAAAAAACAGTATTCGAGCTCTAGTCTGAATATTGCGCAAAGCCAAAGTTAAATACGAGGAAGCGTATAAGGCAACGATAACCGTAAGATGATTGACACTTATTTATGTAGGTATGCAGACTGAAAATAAAATTCTTGAAACTACAGTAACTTGCACTAGACGGGATCGATATTAAGTTATATTCTTTCATAGCCAGGGGAACCAGTAAGAGCACGTTCAATGTCATCAACAAGGACGCAATAACTACGGCTGATCGATATTACGCAATGTGTACCTATGTTTGCATGGTGTTAAACAGATGGTTTGCTTACTTTAATCTTACATTATAATAGGCTACATTAATTACATACATTGTTACTATGTGTGGCTTACAAAAGGAATGGGAGGCCTGGCGACCTGGAATATAGGTGTTGTTTACCTAGTTCAAGTATCATATAAGTATAGTATAAGAATCATGATTGATCTATTTGAAATAATGTGGACTCACGACATATTATATCCCTTGGGGGAAAGCTTGCGAGCCAACCTATATCTATTAGGAATTTTTAAATTCTAATAGGATCCTTTTCGTGTCAAGCTGAATCCGCATGCATGACTGGTGCGTCTTTAGGGGCTAGTTTTTTTGTTAAGGCAATTTATTTGTCTATGTGCACATGTTTCACGATGTTTTCCTTAACCGTTTTAAGAGCAATCGATAAATGAACGAAAGTTCTCTCGAAAATATTAAAAAATAAAAACATTGGTAAATGAACGACCTCGTGTCGACGAAATGGAAGTCCCAGGTGTCAACCACAGCGCCAACCAGCTTCTAATTATACTCAATATATTATTTGTATTGTACGTATGTATTAAGTTCCTCTTCGAGCTGTTCTTCCGCATCTACATCGATTTACGTCCTTTCTGACGACTATCTTGATAGAATACCCGTCAATTGTACTTTCCTTCTGTACTAACAATATTCCCAAGCTGTTCCAAAACTATTTTAATTACGAAGTATTTACGAAAGTAATGTAACTGACCTCCAGGCGTAATTCCCAGAAATTTCTTATAATTCGTGTGGCTGGAGACTTTGGCAAGATAAGGCTTAGATAAGTCTTGAAAGGTAACTCGCACATCCCGAATTTTTTTCCTAAATATACGCAGCCGACGACGTCGATTGTCCATATAGAATTCCGTCTCTATACACAACGCTGACTCTGCAATGTCTGGCAGTGCGCGCCAGTCGGCGTCGGGGTCCTCGTGCGGCCAGGCGGACAGGCCCTCCAGCTCGTCCAGCTCTTCGACGGCCACGTCGAAGCTGGGCGTCGAGTCGTCGTCTGGCGGCACGAAGTACGGGTCCTCCATGTACTCCAAGCTGGTGGGCTCCACGCCGCCGCCGGCAGCCCCATGGCTCGCCATTCCCTTCCTCTACACGCTTCACCCGAAAACCCAGCACATTCCGCACATACACTATCCAATTACTAGACCAGTTTGTCCTCAAATCACAAGTGGATATGCACATTGGCGGCAAAATGGTGATCACTAGTGCAACATTTGTGAGAGTTAACGAAGTTCACTGTATAAGCGTAATGTGATTTTCGCAACTCGAACGACATTACTGCGTCGGAGCAATGCGCGCGCGCAATGATGTTCGTTTCTTCCGCCACGTCGGGCCCCGCAGCCCGCGCCCGTCGCGCGCCGCTGCCCGAGAGCTCGCGTTCGCCACTTTCACCGGCAACCACACGAGCTGATATTTTGTGGTTAAAACTGTGATCTTGACCTCCAAATTTTTATAGAAGCATTTTCCCTCTAATTTCGTTTTGGGTCATACAAAAACGGCAATTTTACTTGTAACATTGGTACGCCACGTGTAGACAGCACAGACGCGTGGGGGCGGTGCAGGCTCTGACCAAAAAAAAACTAAGAACAAAACAAGTACGGCCGAGTTCACCTTGTGCGCGAGCCAGAGTTTATTGACAGTGCCTGCGGCGACTGATCGGCGCGAGCGTTAGTCCATCATAAAGAAGAGTTACGTCATTGTTACTGTCGAAATAACACAAAAACTCGAGATTGCACGACAATCATGAGTCACACCACGCCGAAGCTCCTACAAAGGCAGACTTTGTGAAATAACTATCGAAATGCACTGTATTATGCAAACCAACTTGCTATGTGCAAGATATTTTGCCTAAGATAATAAGAAACTATACCTGCAATTACATTGCAATGTACATTGAAGAAACTTAATACATATTGGTAATCAAAAGTTACTGTAATTACCTATAAACAAAAATGTAGTTTTAGACAAAAATAGTTGTATAATTAAGAAGTCTCGGTTTGAAAGATTAAAATGGGTAAAATTTTAAGGTTCTGTAACTTCTTAATTATAAAATTATTGTCTGGTTTTTTTCAACACTAGTTGAACATGTGTTTAAATAAAGTGCACTGCAATATCAATAAATAATTTATTAAAAAAAAAAATATTTTATTTAGGTAAGTATGTTTTTATTTTTGTTGTTCGTTTTTTATATCAAAATTAATCAGGTTCTGGTTATGTAATTATTGTGTGACGACACTACAACCTTACGAGTATCACTTGCCACAATAATTTTATCGCTATTTACTGTACTGTAATTCAATTGTAACTTAGAGTCAGTTTATGTGCAAATACGACCTAGATTGCAATTTACAACGGTTGTGCTTTCAAGTGTAACCAGCATAAATAAATAAAAAAATGTATAAGTTAAAGAACTTTGAAATCCGAATTTTGTATGGATAAGCTATAAGAAACACCATAATTGCAATTTTTCGAAAAAAATTAAATTCTTTTAAATCTACTTAATACTTAAATCATTAAGTAAACGTCCTTATTTGGAACTGACAAAATAGCAGTAGTTTAGGTGGTCAATTCACCAAATGGTATTTTTTTAAAGTTTTCAAATATGTTTTTTAGATTTAATTTATACATCTTATTCTGTCAATATAATAATTTTTATAAACATTTATGCCAATTAGCATTAAAAGCAATTTAAAGTTAATCCACGGCTTAAGGCCCAGTTTCCATCAAAGCGGAGGAGAGGATCTCAATTGATTGGATATTCAAACACAGATGTGTGAGTAACCATGTGTTTGAATATCCAATCAGATTTTGTTATTTTGACATGGAAGGTAGGAGAAGGAACGAAATGTGATTGGTTATTCAAACACATCTCCTTTCCTATCCGCTTTGGTGGATACCGGGCCTAAGCCTAACTTGAGTGTGTTTAGCCATATACCTCACTTCTCTTAAACCATGCTGTTGTCCTTTCATACGTCTTTAAAAATGTGAAGTTAGAAAAGGATCATGGCTTAAACTGTAGAGATATGCTGGTTTCACATATGTCCTGGAGACCCAATGGAGACCAAAGTTGGAACAGAGGCACCTCACGTGTGTTCGTTCGTTCGTTCCACTGTACAAACGGGCAGGGCCGTATAGGTCCAGGGCAGCTCAGAAATCAGCCAAGCCAACTGACTATCAGCTATTATTATTTTTTATTACATCTATTTGGAGAATCAATGGATCGTTATGCTGTCTACCTATATGTATATCTATATAGGTACAGACTCATCGTAAAGAAGGGGTGAGTAACTGTTTTATTAATAACTACCCTGAGCTCGCTACATGTTCTGTACACACCAATGCCTTGTGTATAAGTACATATTTAAATTATTAAATAAATAGTCATTCTGTATTTGATCAACAGCTAGTAAAAATATTCCCTGTGAACCCAACTATAGGAACATATAATATACCTTTGCTTATTTAATTTTGCTACTATACTAATATAACATGATGTTCTATAAGTCTCGACTTCATATGGTATCATTATCAAGAATGATTCACACTAGTGCAGAGCAGACTAGATAGGTTGGATCCGCCTTACCTTGATATTTTTATTTACTGAATAGCAGTTGTACTTGTACTGTGGATTAATTTAACAAAACAATAAACTTAAAAATTGTGATCACTGATCAGCCAAAATAAAGAATTTCAATTTTCTTACCTGTTTGTACGCCACTCATTTTATGTAGGTACCAAGCTCGGCTTCAGTCTTTAAAATATTCAATAGATATGAAAATAGAGGCACACAAAAGCTATGTTGCAGAGTTGAGAGTTTTAGATATTATATTTTAGAAATTTATTACTTTTTTCAATGAAAATTCCTCACTTCTATGTGAAGGAAGTCAGTCCACAGATTATCCTAGGAAGTGGTGAACACACAACATGAACCTCATGAACGAACAGCCAGCAAATAGAGAGATAGCAGCTTACTTCACTTCATTCATATTACCACAGATTAAATAAAGTGTACTCAACTCAAACTTCCTTTTTAATTTAAATATCCTTTTTTATTTGGAACGGTTTAGCACATCTCTACCAACTCTATGATGCTTGATGGTTTAAAAAAAAATTTCAGTTGTCATTAGTTTTCTTCAGGGGAGTGACAGAGCCTTCAGCCAATGAGATGGCTAGTGGGGCCGGCATCAAAGATCCTTTTAGAAAAAAAACTGTCATATATTTGACAAACACGAGACCGTATTTAATTATGAATGCATGTTAATTTTTAATTCAGAATCTCAGCCCAAACCCACTTTTTTCACCGCAATTTCGACGCCAGCCAGTTAACCAATGGTATTTCAACGTGTTTACAACAATATTGCAGCAATTTCTAAGATTCATGATTCATAATGAAACGCCCTAAATTGACAACATTGTGTGCTAGCAACACAGCAAACTGCAAAGCCATATTAAAAAAAAAAATAAATATGGCGACGGCGGCGTTTGTTTTCCAACTGAATACTGTTTGTTTTTATTTTCAAAGATGCTTAACGCGGTGTGCGTGGGGACTGCTAGTCCATTTTTTCTACGAGGAAACTTTACAAACGGCCACATAGTCAAAATGTCAGTGAAGGGTGGTTAAAAGTTCTAACAAAGTCTAACCCTACTTTGTTGTACCTCCCACAACAGAACTGGACAAAAGGTAAGAAATACTATTTAGATTGGTTCGTTCGCAACCCGTATGCAGAAATATATTTGAATTTTATGATGTATATCTTCTAGTTATAAAAATAGGGTCGGACGCTGACAAAAATACTATCTTATCTACATAACCTCTCCTTTTTATGATACCATCGGAAGGGGCACTTTGGGGATGAATTGTTGTTAGGTACTTTTTTATTTTAATTTTTTTTTTCCAAAAAAGACTTAAGAAAATTTTTCATCAAAAAAATACTTAGAAAAATTTCGATCAGTTCCGATGTCATGATGACCCCCCCTTTTTATCATCGCAATGGACCAAGGACCTGAAGGGCAACAACTTTTGTCTGAAACTTTTTTTTGTGCGGGTCCGTTTTGTGACCCCCCGAGCCACCACCTGGAAGTTGCAGGTGACCCCCACCAATTTTATTGGTGCAACGGAAGGAGGGCACAAAGGGTGACAACTTTTGCCTGAAACACTTTTCTCTGCGACCGTTATTTTCAGAGAAAAAAAATAAAAATGAAAAAACATATTTCGAAAATTTTCTAAGTCCCACGTCTCTGAAAGCGGTGGTTGTAACGCTAAGGGTGCGTGGGACTTAGAAAATTTTCGAAATATGTTTTTTCATTTTTATTTTTTTGTCTGAAAATAACGGTCGCAGAGAAAAGTGTTTCAGGCAAAAGTTGTCACCCTTTGTGCCCTCCTTCCGTTGCACCAATAAAATTGGTGGGGGTCCTCTGTCAAATTAGGAGGTGAAACTTCTTTAATCCCAGTAGCCCAATGGAACACCAGTTTACACATAAAACTTATTTTCCAACTATTGAGTAACATATTTTTTACCAGACGTAAAGAAGTAGAGTTCTGTAAGAGAAGTATAAAGTATTTTGAGTGCATTCTATGTATGTATGTTGGTAATATAGGCACCTACATAATATTATGAAATATCTGATCATTAGGCTGACTTTCATTTCAATATTTAAATTATAATAAAGCTGGCCTGTTTTATATATTATACAAATTATTATTCATATTTTAATTTTTTGTTTTAGCCGTGATGCCTGAACAAAGTCTAAGGATGTCAGCAACTCAGCATAGCAATCCCGATCATCGCGTAAAAAGAGAATAGTGATAGAATTGGTATGTATACATACAGTACATCACATAGTATGTACATAATTATTAGTTCCAATATATTTTCTAACGAAATCTGCAGCAACCGCAATCTTGTCAAGTGCACATGTGTACTTTCATTTGAAATGATGTGTACAGTTGGAAGATTTTTTTTTTCATATTCTTAATGTACGGTTGAATGCACGTAAAGTACTTATGTAGGTACATATTTATATTATGATCACGGCACATTTTACCGCTTGCGCCGGAGACTGTGGCCGTGAGAGCGAGCTTTTGGGGAGAGGCTGTGGCCTATATTAATAGGCCACAGCCTAAGTTGCATGCGTTAATACCCATGGTTGGGTTAATACCCATAAATTAACCTCACTTGCAATAAAAGATGACCCTAGAGTCAAAAGAGTTAACCCGAGCAAAATATATGGAGCTTTTACGGGTTAAGTCGGCAACTCTAGGGTTATCTTTTATTGCAAGTCACCTTAAGTAGGATTTGTTTAATAAATGTTTCAGGAAACCGTTCAACGTTAACGTCACCAGATGGTTCAGGGAATCTCTCAACGGCGCCAGATGAATCATTCAATGCCACCAGTTTGTATCGCAATTGTTCTCCATTGAAGGGGCTGAAGACACAGCATTGGCTCAGTACTCTTGTGAAGAATTTTTTTTAATTTCATTCAGTAGGTATATTGTCAAGTAATAAAAGTTTGTATAATTGTAATTTTTTTTATTTATTTAATGGATTCCTAAGAAAACATTTAATATTATGGTTTTAAATATGCAGAGGCATCGATATATATTTTTATCGTGGGACACCCCTAGTGAAAAACATCGAACTCGGTTTATCGACATGTCCCCGTCTCTAATTCTTGACGTCATCGGCGCCACTGTCTTAGGGCCATGTGGACGATGCCGGAACTAACCAATCCAGTAGTGATCCAGTAACGCCATCTCCAGGCAAGGCCAGAGTCCCATCTATTCGTAGAATATCCTCTTAGTAATTTGTGGTTTTCTTTATTCTTTTCGTAATTTCGTCGACGTCGATTTTCGTCGTGTCATTGTCATTCATTTGGGATTTTCCGACGTGAATAATAAAATTGTGTGTCATTTTTCCACTGCTGGTACGTCTTTTTATATATTTCTTAGCCGGAGTTCATAACTGTTGTTATAATGTTGTGAAATATCTTGCTTGCAGCGCCATGTCGGCTACTGCATTGTTTGGGAATACATCGGCTCTCGGGGGCAGCTCTGGAGGCAACAAGCACTTAGTGGAGTTCCGTGCCGGTAGGATGACTTTGAAGGGCCGCATGGTACACCCTGATAAGAGGAAGGGCCTGCTGTATGTTTACCAAGGAGAGGATTCTTTAATGCATTTCTGTTGGAAGGATCGTACAACAGGGGAAGTCGAAGATGACCTGCTAATTTTCCCTGATGATTGTGAATTTGTGAGAGTAAATGAATGCACTACTGGCAGAGTTTACGTGCTGAAGTTCAAGTCGTTTTCGAAGAAGTACTTCTTTTGGATGCAGGTATGACATTGGTTCACTCGATAGCATATCAATGGTCACATTTTGAAGTTTGATTTCAAGTTTTATGTCATAACATTAATCCAATAAAATGAATGGCTAATGCACAGTAAAAACAGAAAAGTTTAAAAGGTTCCGATAGTTCCAGTTTGAATAGTACTTTGATGATATCTACAATTTTGATGATGTAAACCAGTCAGTTATGTATTGAGTAAATTGAATTAAATTACTTAAAGTTAATATTTTCTCAAGAACTACTTGACCGATTGTAAAAAATAATTACTAAAGAAAAGAAAAACAATTCATTTATCATGCACAATTTTTTTTTCTTCTCTCTCTCTCTCTCTCTCTTCATGGCTTGGCTACAATAATCGACTCTTGTCAGCCAGTTCATTCGGGTGGTACATCATGCACAACAACACCATTCTAATATACATAATCATCGTTTGGTGCTGCAATGCAGTGATAAAAGGGGCCAGCTCAGCATGTGCTGCAGCGCGACCTCAGGGCTAATTATCAGCTGACCTTAAACAGAGTGTTGCCCCCAGCGCGAGTGACGACACATTAGTTTAAGAGTGTAGACTTTGTAATTTTAAAAGAGTTATAAAAATCGGTCAAGTGATTTTTAAGAAGTCCCCAGTTTGCATTTCTCTGTGTTAAACCATATTCACAACTAAATCAAATAATTTGTCAGGAACCTAAACCAGAGAAGGATGATGACTTATGTCGCCGCATCAATGAGGCACTGAACAACCCGCCGACATCTGGTGGCCGTGGCGGTGGCAGCAGCGGCGCTCAGGATGGGGAACTGCAGAACTTGCTTAACAACATGTCTCAGCAGCAGCTCATGCAGCTGTTTGGAGGGGTTGGACAGATTGGAGGCCTTTCCTCGCTACTCGGCACTATGGGGTAGGTTTAATAGTAGTTTTTGTAATTATTCTAGTACCACGTTCTATCTATTCTGATAAGAATAGAAATATGTAAAAGTCTACATGTGCACTCATCCTGTTTCTCCAAACTCAATAACCGCTCAAGCAGCAGCCATAGTATTACACATCTGTCATACAGTTCTAGCATGCATGTTATCGTTTCACATTATGGAAACTGCACCTAGCAATGCTGAAAGTCAAAAAATTCTTGTATAATTATTACATCAAATTAAAAGATTTTTTTTTCCAAAATTACTTTACCAATTTAGGTAATGTTTTCACAACATTTTTGTATTGTTTATTGATCAAAATATCCAAAAAGGACGATTGCCATAAAGGTACCACTCCGCAGCCTACCGCACCCGACATGCGGTCGGGCTACGTGTCGTCTGCCGTCCGGCCCATAGAGGCAGACGACGTGTCCTGCGTGTCTACGTGGTTTCTATGTACAGTCGACAGCAGATCAATGGTAACACTTTTCACTTTTGACAGTTCTTATTATTTGCGTCGTAAGACTTGAAATCGTACTGCAAGTTGTAACAAGAATTTTTTATGCCTATGATGTCGATGGTTTTGCTATGAATTAAATAAAGACAACTAGCACCATCTGACCATTAGTGCATACAATATTTAGTTCAAAAGTCATAACAGCGACATCTATCCGTAGCTCGTAGTTAGTTGTAGCCAACTGACAGGCACTTGGTGCAATAAGAGCCACCTAGCGAAACTTTGGCGGAAATATCTGTAAAATCATTTGTAATGTCTATGGAAATACAATTTTCTTTTAATTAACTTTGGTGAACGTATTTATTTATTTTTATGATACATTTAATTTACACGTTCCACCATAATTAAATCTTTATATTTTAAATATTTCCATATTTCTAGTTCTTCCGAAGCGACACCTGGTTTCCAGTGGCCGAACTAAATCTAGACAACCTAGGGCCCTATTGTTCATGGTCACGTTGTTCTAGAAGCTTCCAAAATTGGTTCGTCTACTGAAAGCCAGGGGCGCTGTTCGCGACTATATAAGGGCCAAGCCCCAAAGAGCACTCACTTTTGCTCCAGAGGAAACATGAAGAGCTAGTCAGTGCCTAAATTGTATAATTTCAGGCCGATGCCAAGAGTTTAAAATTTAGTTATTCTATCAGCCCATGTAAATTGTGAGTATTTACTTCTTTGTTTGCTTAGCTAGGATTTTAATAGGATCTCGTAGTTTTGATTAGTTTTTCATGGTGATAACCTTGTTTTAGGGGTCCTTTCATAAGGCTTGGGAAGTGAAGAGTCTGGATATGGTGAATCACCTATCGGCTCCCATTTTGTCCCGTGTCACGGACAAGTAGACCACGGTTCCATGTGGTACAGTCGGCATAGCGAGGGATAGGATGCTGAGTTTCCCACGGGAAAGCTGAGATCCATTGCGAGACGCTCCAGGACCAGGGAAGTGACACGTGGCGGTGTCACTGGCAGTACGACTGGCTGAAGCTCCCGTAATGCGTTCCCATGGGAAGTAGAATCCTTTTTAGCTATTTTAAAGTGTTTATCTATAAGATTTTTACTGTAACACGTGCTAACTTTCTCCTCAGGGACGAACTAAGGTTCCGTCCAACTGACTTGTCTGTGTCATAGTAATAATAAGATAGATTAAGCCTAGTTTTAACTAGCTTCGAAACCATAATTGTGAAAGGGACCAATTGATAGGAATAAAGAATTAAGTAACAGATAAACCTATTCGTTTAATTTAATATGCTTCCATGTGACAATGGCGCCCTGGGATATTGATTAAATTTATACTATATATAGTCTCTTGTTCAGCGATTGTAGCCTAGTTGGTGGTAACATAAACACTCAAAAAAAATATATGTTACAAAAGTGGCGCCCAACGTGGGGCCTGAACAGAAAATTTAAAATTTGTCACTGGAACAAATCAAATGTTTTTAAATTATTTCTGTTGCTTTTAAACTAACTTAAATTTCATAAAAAAGGAATACATAATTCAATTTCTTTATATAAATAGGTAGAAACCCTATTTAATTTATTTAACTTATTTGTAGAAACTTCTGTAATTATACTAATGTACTAATTTCATTTTGACCTGTAGTGTACGTAGGTAACGCTTCCTTAGTCCATGCCTGTGCAATATAGATTCGTAATATTTCTTCTACAATTTTGTTCGTGCCTGTTAATTTTTTAGCATTGTGTAGGGTATATTATGTACCCACTTTTTCGTTCAATTATCTCAATGTTAGTATTGTGATAAATTTTGTAACTGGGTGTTGGTACAATACTTGTGTATTTATATTTCCCTCACGTTGTAAGGTATTAAATTGAACCAGTAGATAATAATTTTAGCACAGGCACTACTTAATATAACCTCAAATCACATTACTTATGCTTCTAGTTAGCTATTTTCTAGAGAGGTTATTTATTACCTACGTCACTCATTTCTAGTCAACTACAACTTGTTAAATGTACAAATAAATTGTGACAATCATGTCGATACATAAAAATGTGCATTATCTACATCTGTGTTATTATGTCTCTAATGTTTTGTATATTTCCACAGATGTACGGACAATGGTGAAGGCAATACGAGGGCAACTCCGTCAGCTGTTTACGAAGTGCACCAGTGAGACTCGCCCCGTGTCGCGTCACATTCGATTCGAACGAATCGCATTCGTTCATACGATTCGTCCGCAACGAAAGAATCCTGAGCGTCACGCAAACTGTGTCAACCCTGTTCTGGTGATGTTATCGGATAGTATACCATTGTCGTTAGCATTGTTGTTAGGGTTAAGTTAACACTTTCATATGTTGGTTTAGTGTTCAAAGTAGGTACGGTGAACCAACCGCACCAACTTAGATTTCAGTAAGCTATCTAACAAGTCATTTTAATGGTAACTATTTTAAAATCAATTTAATTTTAGTTACAAGTTCGCGACAACACTTCATGTGTTATCGTAACGACTTTATTCCTGAATAGGGATTTTCTTTGCATAGATCATTAGGTTAACTTAATTTAATTATTAGATCATATTAATCTAGATAGATTAGAATATTTCATATAAGTAACTCAATTATGACAATAGTTTAGTTCCAGATTTTTTTCGATAGTAAGGTTCCACTTTGTGTAGGTTCCGTAATCACTTATTGTTGTGCTAGACATACATAACCACTTTTCTTATTACAGTCTAAATCTCTGGTAGGAAATTGTTAGGTTTTTATCTAGGAACACCATAAAATATAAATATACAATATTTATTATACACATATAGATAAGTACATCTTATTTATCACATTGATAGGCCCATTCCCTCACGCTAGGTGTATAGGTAACTTGTTTGATATTTCGCTCAGTTCACTTCGGTTTTAATGTCCATGTTGCAAACTATTTAGAGTATGTAACAGGCATGACTGTAGTGAAGTTCTTACAGCTGCCTGTAATTCTGGTGTATGAGGTAACCAAGTAAATATATTTTGTTTAGAGAATGGACCTCAATGATTCCCTGATATGACAAATTAATGGCAAGTAAATCTGAAAGTAGGTAATAAACGCACCTTAATTTTCTTTCTGATTTATTATGTCTAGGAAAATTTCCTCAAAACTCGCACCTGAATTCCAAGTAAGTAAATTATAGTTGTAATTGCGAGGTTGTTGTCATAATTGTGTGCACAGTGTATACGCTTGCTGGAAGGCAGTAAGGGTAACCATTTAAGAATGATGAGACGTAACGGAAGTATAGTATGAGAGCAGATGAGTGAGAGAGTGAAGAGTGAGTGAGTCGTGAGAGAGAGCGTGTAAGAAGTGTGTCAAAATTGTGCGCGGAAAAATATTTAACTTTAATGTACGAATGAAGATTGTATGAGAGAACTAGTGCACCTAGGAACTATATTTTTGCCCTAGCTAGCCTCACACCACAGATACACACACGCACACACACACGCACACGCACACACACACGCACGCACAAACTCGCAGGTACACTAGTTTTTGGTAAACTCGATGCAGTTTTACTGAGGAATTTCTGTAATTCAAGTAAGACATTTTAAAAATTGTCAAAACATTGATTGTAAACAACCATATAACTTAGGTTATTTCAAAAGCTGTCATATACTCCACATGAGTATGATAGCGATCACTCCTTACCTCGGTAGGATTATACTTGTTAGTTTGCAATCAACCATTATAACTTAGGTTATTTAAAGCGCCGTTATATGCTCACTATGAGTATGATAGGCGACTACTCCTTACTTCGGTAGGATTATTTTGTCTAATTGCGGTTTAGTATTCTTATGCTCAGCTGTGAATTATAAATATGGCCGCGGCAATTCCTGACTTACGTCGGAATTATTTGTACACAGGTACTTTGATGTGTAAACAAGTACATGTACCCAGTCAGTTCCTGACAATTTTAATAGGTACGTACGTATGTATGATACAATCATAACTTGCTTCATGTCGGTGAGTACAAAAGTGGTAACACGACAGTTGCATAATTTATGTAGAAATATTTTGTATATAGCGTAGAATAGTTACCCTTAGCTAACATTAAAGTAGGTACATATACCATCTGTTTCTCGTTCTGCACAAATAAGTGTCAGAACGGTACATAGGTATACGTACATACGTTATGAGTTAGGGTTAGCTGTGAACTGTGAATTACCGTAGTAGGTAGTGTAATTTAGGCGCGTCTTCTGTCTATCACGAAAGGAAGTGAATAGACAAAGCGTGATTACTTTCAGTGTATATATTAGGTATTTAATAAACTTGATACTTTTATTAGTATATAAGATAAGTTCGCAATGAACGTTTTATTTTTCATGTAGGTAGGTACTCACCTAAGTACACTTCACATAACTTATAATACTTACAGTTCGCATATATTTATTCGTGGCAAATGTTTTGTGCATAGATATGTCGATCAGCTGTTAGTTGTGTGACGGCCCTGCCCCATGTCTGGTATAGACTCTAGTGGGAAATATGCGAACTAAATGTCTTCTCGAGAGAAATATATCTACTTAGCGTTAAGTAACGCTGTAGGTGTAGGTTTATTTTGTAATTAAGTTATGTTGCGTAGTTTTATATAGTGAGATTGTTTGTCATAGTGATCTGTCTTGTTGCTAGTTTGATTTCAGTTTACCAGTTGTTGAGATAGGCACTCTGATGTCGTTTTAGGTTGGATATCTATATGCTTTAGGAATTAGTTGTAATTCTTTATGAATAGGTTTAATGCCTTCCGAATTGAAATAGGTATTCCAACGGTAGTTGTTTCATTTTGAGTGTCTAGGTTTAGCTAGCAATTGGTAGGTGACCTCTTGAAAAATTTCAAAACTTTTACTTTAAAAATTTTGAAATTTTTAACCAAGAAAGGGTATTCTGTAACAAGAATTTTTTATGCCTATGATGTCGATGGTTTTGCTATGAATTAAATAAAGACAACTAGCACCATCTGACCATTAGTGCATACAATATTTAGTTCAAAAGTCATAACAGCGACATCTATCCGTAGCTCGTAGTTAGTTGTAGCCAACTGACAGGCACTTGGTGCAATAAGAGCCACCTAGCGAAACTTTGGCGGAAATATCTGTAAAATCATTTGTAATGTCTATGGAAATACAATTTTCTTTTAATTAACTTTGGTGAACGTATTTATTTATTTTTATGATACATTTAATTTACACGTTCCACCATAATTAAATCTTTATATTTTAAATATTTCCATATTTCTAGTTCTTCCGAAGCGACACCTGGTTTCCAGTGGCCGAACTAAATCTAGACAACCTAGGGCCCTATTGTTCATGGTCACGTTGTTCTAGAAGCTTCCAAAATTGGTTCGTCTACTGAAAGCCAGGGGCGCTGTTCGCGACTATATAAGGGCCAAGCCCCAAAGAGCACTCACTTTTGCTCCAGAGGAAACATGAAGAGCTAGTCAGTGCCTAAATTGTATAATTTCAGGCCGATGCCAAGAGTTTAAAATTTAGTTATTCTATCAGCCCATGTAAATTGTGAGTATTTACTTCTTTGTTTGCTTAGCTAGGATTTTAATAGGATCTCGTAGTTTTGATTAGTTTTTCATGGTGATAACCTTGTTTTAGGGGTCCTTTCATAAGGCTTGGGAAGTGAAGAGTCTGGATATGGTGAATCACCTATCGGCTCCCATTTTGTCCCGTGTCACGGACAAGTAGACCACGGTTCCATGTGGTACAGTCGGCATAGCGAGGGATAGGATGCTGAGTTTCCCACGGGAAAGCTGAGATCCATTGCGAGACGCTCCAGGACCAGGGAAGTGACACGTGGCGGTGTCACTGGCAGTACGACTGGCTGAAGCTCCCGTAATGCGTTCCCATGGGAAGTAGAATCCTTTTTAGCTATTTTAAAGTGTTTATCTATAAGATTTTTACTGTAACACGTGCTAACTTTCTCCTCAGGGACGAACTAAGGTTCCGTCCAACTGACTTGTCTGTGTCATAGTAATAATAAGATAGATTAAGCCTAGTTTTAACTAGCTTCGAAACCATAATTGTGAAAGGGACCAATTGATAGGAATAAAGAATTAAGTAACAGATAAACCTATTCGTTTAATTTAATATGCTTCCATGTGACAATGGCGCCCTGGGATATTGATTAAATTTATACTATATATAGTCTCTTGTTCAGCGATTGTAGCCTAGTTGGTGGTAACATAAACACTCAAAAAAAATATATGTTACAAAGTGTTACCATTGATCTGCTGTCGACTGTACATATTTCTATGAAATACCTTCCGTAGCTATCGCATATCGCGGCTAAACGTCGTCCTCTGTTGCTGTCGGCTGCGGAATGGTACCTTTAAGCAAAAAGAAAGAAAAATGATGCGCTCTGATAGCAATTGGTTCCTGCATGAATGACTGCCATACGTTCCAGCAACAACAGCAGCAGTAGCGGCAGCACGACCCGCCCCTCTGCGGGCAGCAACAACAGCTCGCGCGGGGGCAGCGCGCCGCGCACCACCGAGTCGTCCGCGTCGCGCACCACGCCGTCCCGCGCGCGCGACGTGCCCGCGCCCACAGCCACGCCGCCAAACACGGCCAGCGCTACTCAGCCGCGCAGTAAGTCACACAGACAGACAACTGTAATAGATCAATCAGTGCAAAAGAGGCGCCGCGTCGTCGTGTGCTTCTGAAAAGTTCCGCTACTCCCCCAGTAAGTTGTTACTCAGTCAGTATTGCTTTGCTACCCGACATCTTGTGTTTTGGATAGATAAGACAGATAATCACTTTATTGCACAGATAACATTGATCTCCTATACACAAAGGTTTTACTAAAACAATTTAAAAAACGTCCAAATACGGGTCCATTGTTAACGTCCAAATAATGTCCAATAAAGCAAAAGGGTGTAGGTCACAGGTATATTTTTCTGCTTCTCCTTTTCTACCTACCTACACCCTACTAATCTACAGCCTTCCTCATGTTTTCCACGTGACACGACACTTTTTATTCTTTCACAAAATGCATTTCAGGTGGTCAAATTTTCTTATCTGACTTGCAACGTTACTTCTCTGGCCTGGGGAACGCACCGGAGGGTGAGGGTGCTGCTGGCGAGGCCGCGGGCGCCGCTGCCCCGCGGGTAGACCTGGCCGCTGCGCTGGCGGCCCCCGAGGTGGTGAGCACGGCCACGACGCCGGCCAACGTCGCGCGCCTGGCGCCGCTCACTCCGGGCGCGCCCGCCGCCGGCACCCAGGACGATGTAAGGACCACACTGCTCTCACCGCAATTCGCTCAGGTGATCCATTACGTATTGCGCACCTGCTTCGATGCGCGGCGTCGCATCCGGGATGACCCACGGTGTATGCTAGAGCTTGCATGGTTGTGGCTACGGGTGTGTTATGAATGGCCGTGTTAACGCTTATTAACCTGTTTTTTCTTATGTTTGCACCGTATTCATTTAGTTTGGCTTGCACTAATGACTAATCAGTAAAGAGTTTTGTGTATTTCCCCCTCACAATGAACCACCAGGGTTGCCGGCTAGTAGGTTGCGTTTGACCCAGAGTAAGTAACTACTTTGTCTATGGTTTTCTCTACATTTGACCTGTCAAATCTCGAAACTAGATTCCACTTGAACGTTGCCTTGCGTTGGTCCAAGTCCAAGTCAGCCTAAAGGTAACAAGATCTTGGCGACACTGCTGTCTGCGGTCGGCTACAGAATGGTACCTTAAGTGTGAATAACTTATAATAATAAAGGTTGTAACAATATACATGACGGTGTTGTGTCGATAACTGAATAATTTTAACAAATAATGTCAGCTTTTTGGCTTTAGATAAATACACTTTGAGCCGAGTTTTTAATCGGATACTAAAAATCAAATCGGTCTGACCAACTTGACTCTAATTAAGAAAACCTGCCAAGTTAAAAGTTAATATTTCTTTAGTTTTACATGTAAGACGTGTTACATTCATGTTCTGAGTTAAAAGTCACTGCTTGGAATGTTCTAAGTTAGAAATTACTGCTTGGAAAGTTGCGTTTTAACTTAACATTGATTTGGATTTTGATAGGTACGACAATAAAGAGAACTTGATCCCCTTTTAACTTTTATGTTTTTGGTGAGATTAATACTACAGAGTTCGTGTGTATGTGCATTAAGGATTTTTTTTCATCTTGAGTTGGAATGAATAACATTTTAGAATTAACATTTTGCACTAATTTATTATTGTAACAACAATGCTCCAAATGCTTTTATGGTTTGTATGCTTTTTATTGTTTGTTTGTACTAATTGTATGTGCACTGGTAAATATAGTTTCTGCTTTTGTTTTAATAATTGCTGGAAAAGGGCTGTCACAGTTAGATCGATGTTACATGCCTGTTTTCACACTATCCTAACCGAATGAGGCATGACAATTGGTTGGGGGTTCGTTATTTCTGCCTATAGCCTTTAGAGGCGTCACTATAGTTGATGACGAATCATACACATGCTTTCATTTCGAAACATTTGCTGTACATTATAGTCCTATGAGCTCACGTCGTCATAGATCCAATAATCAGGTTATAGTTTCTTAATGGGGCGGCGATCTGCCGCTTCGTATTAGTTGTAATCTCAACCCACATGTTGGTCAATATTAGTAATCAAAAAATTTCGTGTCTGCACAAGTATAATTGTTGTAAGTCCAATAAACAATTTCGAAAGCTTGGATTTTGTCAAAATTATGTGTGGAAATTTTTCTAAACTTTGTAAATTCTTAACTGTACAACAAAAATTGCCAAATTGAAAGAAAATAAATGACTTTTCTGTATCACGTTTGATTTAGGTATCTATTTACGTGGTGCTTGAAATTTTTTTGCTCTGCGCAACAAATATTAATTAACCAGGAAATACATTTTCCGTTATATATTTCACAATATTATATTACGCATTTAAACAACGAGCTATTTCCAGGCGGCGAACCAGTTTTCATCAGCTTTAACCTCGGGACAAATGGGTCCAGTGATGAGTCAATTCGGCCTGCCTCCTGACGTGGCGGCTGCTGCCTCCACCGGAGACATGCAGGCATTCTTCAAGGCCCTCGAGGACAATGCCACTCCACCCGATAGCAAACCTAAAGAAGACGATAAGGCCAAAGACGATAAGACAAAGGATGATAAGGGCGACAAGAAAGACGGCGATGCTGGAATGTCGCTTGATTAATTCGGTTGCCTAATATTTAACTAGATTGCACCGTGACGCACGGCGAAATAGTTTCAGATATATGCAATTTAACTATGGTATTTTAATGTGTAACAGACAAAAAGGTTTTCTTACTTGACAGAAATATTGTAAGTATGGCAAAACTGTACGATTTTCATACAAAATAGTGTTCATCGCGGAGTATGTTTAGACCCCTTTTTAAAATAAGTTATAAGGGACAAGCAAATTCTTTGATCTTGATTTTTATACGCGACTAAACGCTATTAGTGTTTGAGTTAAGTTCGGTACTGTTTGATTTGAAATATAATATCTAATTATTATGGTGTATTGTATGTTGAAAATGAAAATAAACTGCTTGAAGTGACTTGTGTTTTTAATTTTATTTTCTTACTCACGGCGATGTAGAGTACTCTACATCAAGATCGTAAGCGTATGGACTAAAGATGGACAGCGAATTAATTATTTGCTGAAGATAGCAGCCGCAGATAACGTCTGCTGTGTCAACAAGTACAGTCGAAACAGAGAAAAGTATACATTGGCCTAATTAAGGTTAAGATATTCCCAAGAACTGCTTTCTGGACCATATGAACCAAAAAATAGTTCAGTGGCAAACATTTCTTTATTTACACAAACTTATTTTATGATAAAAACAATGATATTAAGGGCCTTCCATGAGTCAACTAGCGCCACCAATCTTGAAAAATAATATCTTCCAATTTAATCAATTTGATTAAAAAAGCTATTTACTAAATGTTTATTAGGATGAATACTATTTTTCAATATACAATACATGGCATAATTGCGACAAGCTAAGTTGTAGTTCACAAATGAAAAACGGCCGTTTTTCGCAATTATGCGAACTACAACTTACCGAAATTGAATCACGTTATAAATAAGCATTTTAAAAATAGTTTTTATCGTAATAAACTTTTTGTAAATAGCTTTTTTAATAAAATTGATTATATTGGAAGATATTATTTTTTTAAGATTGGCGGCGCTAGTTGGCTCATGGAAGGCCCTTAATAAAAAAGATACTTCTAAATATAAAAAATTAGGTCAAATCGCTGCCCTGCGGGAGAGTGCCCAAAAGGCTGGCGACGCGACGTTACCTCGTTGTATAGCAAGTGATATATTTTGGCCGAGGTAAGCGCCAGCCCTTTGGCCACCAGATGAGTCAATTAGGCGCGACGACACTTTCTTGAACAGTCGCCGGGCCTCTGGTCGCCATGGCCCCATGGTATCGACACCAAACGGCGCAAATATGTAGCTCTCGCTGAGAGACGCACATTTGCGCCGCTTCAGGCTTTCCGCAGAGCCGGCCGCCGCCCTGCTCGTGAGCTGCACATGGGAAGGAGCCAGTGTGTCGACACAGATAGCGTCCCACACTAGCGTCCTCCCATGCTTCCACGGTATGAGCGTCATCCCGTCGGGTCCCTTGCCATCGTCGCGTGCATTCGGCTTTTAAAATGGTTCAGTTAACTAATAGATAGTTGAGATTATTGAACACAATGTAACTGTCAAAGAATTTTGAATATTGTTCCAGTAGTATTCTTAACATTAAGGTCCAAAATAAGAGATTGATATACATCTCAGGCCGAGAATCAGAAACAATTGAGTGCGACCTTACGAACTTTAGTGTATGTTCGCTCTTACAACTGTCAAAATGCTATGAACTACCTATGAGGTGGCAAAAGTGCATAGATAGCAATGGTACATACTTTGATTAAATAAATATATTATATTAGAACATGATGAAAAAATTCTTGCCGTAGGCAGGACTTGAACCTGCGACCTTGTCATTCCGTGACACGCTCTTACCAACTGAGCCATCACAGGCCACGCCACGCCCACCGAAAATCTTCATCGCTTTATTTATACATACTTAAAGGGGTATGTTACACAATTCCATCTATCGGACAATAGTAGTAGTATTCCGACGCAGGTCGCAGGTTCAAGTCCTGCCCACGGCAAGAATTTTTTCATCATGTTCTAATTTATTCACTGAGCATGAATAATGCGTAATTCAAATTCTAAATATATTATATTTTTTTAAATCGACTTTATGTTCCTCCCTTACAAAACGCCAATTTCGTATGTAAGGAAGGACCTAATATATCGGAACAGTAAGTTCGATATCAATAAAATTCATACTAAAATACTGGAATTTGATATTAACCGAATTTGGATAACAGGTCGCCTGATTATTATTATTGCAATTATATTATCTCACGGTGTTGTCTATCATTTCGTGTAATCTACGAGAAACGTTAATGCTTGGAAACGTGGCAAATCATATATCGAAAGATTTAAAACCACCACAAAAATTGACTTATCACAGCAATACCGTGAATAAATACATGATAATGAACATGCAAAATGAATGATTGGACTATTTCGTAGAGCCCGCGCGCGCCGAGCTGAGTCGCTTGATTAACTGGCTATGTGTGCGTGGCCTAAACGCCGCGGTGTGGCATCGCACGCACTACGGCTGTTTATGTATCTTGCGTTGCGGTATAGAAAGGTATTCGCTCCCTCTCTGTCTGTGTTCAGCAATACAACACGCTGCACGCGTCCGTGTTCTGTTCTTTATTATATTGTTGAATATCTATTTTTATCAATTTGTAATTTGTGTATGAACATAACTATTTTATTCGTGGATTTAATGGTCCACTGAATAGAAGGGACGGTGTTGTGCCATTTATTATGTAAACAAAAGTTGAAACTGGTGTAGTGGAACGGGTAAAGGTTTTGCAAGATGTATGAGTAACCAATGACCGCAGGGCATCCCTGCACCGAGGTGCGGCGCGCGGGGCGAGGGAGCTCGCTAAATGGCCGTCGTTTGGCTGAAGAGGACTATCTGCTGACTTTTATCAAGTGAGTACAAATACTGCGCTACGTATAATAATGTGGCTTTTAATTAAACAGTCACAAGGTTAAGCCGCAAATGCTAGAGTATCCGCGTCTTTTTAGAAATCTGTTTGATCTTTAAAGTAAACAAGTTTCGCTAAAACGAACGTTATATACCTGTTGAATCATAGGCAGAGGTAGAATAGAAACGCAAATATGTAAATAGCCAGGTACGCAAGTTTACTTTCAAATTATTTTGCTTACTCTGATAGTTGGTCGAGTAGTGAATAGTTATTGGTTATGGATGATGTGCTAATGCGATTTTAGAACTTATGTTCACATTAACAGACTATGTTAGGTACTAATTGTGATATGAACGATTGGGACAGAGAACATCAGAATTTTAGAGTTACTCATCACTATTCTGCAGGCCTGTTGTATTAACCTAGGACACACCAACTATCTACTAATAAGTAATGCACGGTTCGTCTCCGGTCTCTACTGTTTTAAATATGTTACGTAGGTATAATACCTCCATATAAACTCATAGGTAGGTATAGTTAATTAGGTACCTATTTATTATTGTCAACTAGTAAGTATATTACTCAGCAACGTATGCCAACTCTACATAGTGCCAGCAAATTCTTTGCCTTACGTCACATACTCGTAAGTACGTACTTAGATAGGTGGCTATTCTGTGTAACTGGTTTGTGATCAGCGATCCCAAATACTGAGTCATGCTATTATTAGGTAGTGTAGCCGCCATGATGGAAGATGAAGTTAATCTTATCTGAGGGGTGTTTAATGTCATGAACATTCTTAATGTTAATCACTCCTATATGTTTAACCTACTGCTCTGTTTCGTATAATGTAAAACCTTATCTGTCTGTATCTATTAAAATCTGTTGTGATATAGGATAGGTATCCCTCTACATTATTTATTATTTTGGCTTGTTATCATTTTATTACTAATCCGAAAACGAATAGGTTAGGCGGCTAATACAAAAGTTGTATTTTCTAAAATGGGGTGACGTGTCTAGTTCCGGAGGAGTGATATCACTGCCAATTAGTGCGCAATATGCCAAATGGTGTTCAAACAACACGTCCTAGTGTGAACGACTCGTAAGCCCGGCTATAAACCGGCCGTAGAGTCTAAGAGCCGACCCGCCTGGGCGCTGCGCTGCTTGCCTGTCGGTTGGGCGAGGCGAGGTATTCGCGCGCGGAGAAGGCGCGGGTGCGCGTGACCTCGAGCGCGCGGGGAGTGCGCGGGGCACGGGGCGCTGGGGAATCCTTCTGGCGCCAGACCGGCATCGGTGTCTGCCCGCGCCCCGCCGCCGCCCGCACCCGCCCGAGCGCGGCCCACTCGAAATAGATGCACGGTGATTTACGCCTCGGGCGTATGAGTAAATATGTTGCTTGCCTGCCTGCCTTGGCATGTCCGCCCGCCCCCGCCGCGTGCCGAACGAGAGATCATCACGCATCGCTCGCACCGTCTCCTCACCTCACCCCACATTAAGAGACGAGATGGTGACTTGATGAGCCATAGCTTTGATGTGCAATGAACATGACAACGCATTTCGTACAGATACCATCTAATTACTGACGTCACTACTATGTAGATGTACCGATTGAACCATCTCTGCATCTGACGCAAAACACTCAAGGTGACCATTAAAAGATTCGTGGCATGATAGCTGGCAACATTGATTAAACGTGCAACGCGTAGGTAGGTACATTCGTACACTCATTAGGTGATACGTAAACTATGTGCCTTCTGTTGTATGTAATTTATTTCTTATCTTTATGTAGGTATGTAATGTACCAACGATGATTCGTACGAAAGTGGATAACCAGATAACAGGAAACAACGCGTTTCTTGGAAACAATGAACATGTTCTTGTAACGAGTTTCGGTTCGAGCAGTGGTTTTTGCTACGAGACCATACCGCGCGTCATTCCAAATCTTTCCAAGGTTTTTGAAAAATAATAGTAGTTGTCCCTACTACAATAATCTGGAGATTTCATGAGCTTCTCAACGTCGTCGATGGTTGAGTTGCAGCTCATCTATGATAAAACTTGCATCACTAACAGTACGATTTCAACTATTATAATAGTGTAGAGAATAAGGGTATAAAGTCCCAAAGTGTTACACTTGACGTGCTTTACTAATGGCCAATGGGTAAAATAATATGGCACATTCAAGGACTGGTCTTCACAGATTAGAGATAATGTTGTCTGTTGGTGGTCACTCGATGTCTGTGGTCTGACGTCATCCTTATAATTGCTTCCACAGTTATTATTTCATATGTCGTTGTCCGAAATACGAATAGGTACCTGTTCACACATATTGCGTGTATACTAAGTGCACGTTCAGCCGCATAATAATTGCTGCAATTTCGATTGTAATGATCAATTCCCATTCAGTTGAGGTCTCTCATTAGTGCGGTGGGCTGACGGCGGCGGCGCGGCGTGCGGGAACAAAAAGCGTCGACTTCGAGCGACCGGTCCCACAGGTTTCTGCCAGCCTCGCCGCTGCCACTTGCCAGGCATTTTTCCTTTCCATTCATCGCCCAACGCACTTGAATAAGGTATTTGACAACATCGAAATTGCAATATAATACTGTTGAAAAATAAATAAAACGCCAGAGAGGTTAGTAGTAATTCACATGCTTGCTACACGTTAAATTATCAACAAACGATTACTTATTTAGTTACCCTCGACTACTAACTTAGATATATTTCTACCAACTTCACGACATTCTTTGTTAACTTGTCACGATATTATCTAAGTTTTGTCTTTTAAAGGCCATTTAAACCAAGCTTCTGCCTTAGTTAACACTGTGTTTATTGCTTAACCCCGTGTCAAATCTCATCGTGTTAACTATCACACGATCCCTATTTAACCCGAACCTTCGCGAAAGAGCCCTAAGGCTGTAGGAAAAGAACGATTTTGCAAAAAAAATAATACATTTTTGGCTGTCAGTAACTAGATTATTTTACTACTAATATCGATTTGGTGCAAATGTGTGTTGCGTTAATAATTATCGGAGTCGCCTCACTTCTTCAAGAGTGCATATGGATTGCATTCACCGGACGTGTGCATGTGCAGCCGAGCGGCGAGCGCGGCCTCCTCGCCCCTCGCTATACACGGGCAGGTGCATTCGCGTCCCAGAAGTTACTGGTTTAGTCACTTCTGCGAACCACAAAAGTCAATGTGCCTTGCAACAGTTTGTATGTGGTTTCGAAACTATTATCCTATTTATAACTCGATCCTTTCGGTATACCTAGGCATTCACATCTAATGGCTTTGGTGTAGGAACGGTATGACAACTTGTTAGATTTGATTCTAACTGGATCTACTTATTTGCGCCAAGGATACTGTGACGATTGATTAAGATCCCTTACATCACACAAATATCTGAAGTACATCCATTACATCGTCGCAAGGCGTCGATTTTATCTATGATGCAAACTGCAGACAATAAGAACGGTGAATAGGCCGTTAAAATCTTGCTTGATATGTATTCTGTACAGCTGACGATTTACATAAGTTGGGACTATATTATTGGCTATTGTCAAACATCAAAATCCCATCACATCAGGCCAAATAATTAGTCAATATTAGGGTAGGTCAGCCGGGTAGGTATACCTTAGCTATTAATACGCAAGACCACGCAAGACACGCTTTACATGCATGTACCTACCTACTTGCCTCAGAATTGTACATCAGAGCTAGCTGTTGTTAGATATTTTAATGGAGCATATCCTGTTTCACCTCCACAATAAAAAGCCGTGTATGCGTGCAGGTTTCCTCACGTTGTTTTTCAAATGTTAATTACTTATATTAAAACTCTATTTTTTCGAAGTAGGTATTTATTTTCTTTGTAGCTACTTAATAAGTCACTATTTTTTCCCCCATTCTGGACGGAATTAATTCGGACAATAAAACCAATAAATTAGTAAATGTTTTGGTTGCCCCACCTGTATTTATCCATGTAGAAAATGTCGACTTTGATACCTTTTTACTGTATTTTCGATTCGGCCAAACAATACAGGTTTAAATCATGTATATTTATATCACTTAATAGGCACGTGATAGGTGCGAAAGTGTCCGTTGGATCATTAATTATGTAAGTGTCGCAGAGGTCACCGGGAATACAATGCTGGCTGACCCTAATTGAATTTCGCTTACGTCAGGTGGTCCCCTCGTTTGCCCTCCTTGTGGTCGATGGAATTGCATCGGAATCCGTTACTTACAAGTATAGGTAAAATCCCGTGACTAAAAATCCAATTATGGTCTATGTTCTATATTTGAAGTTCTGCTAATCTCGGACACAGAGACTACCTGCAAAAATAAACAACAAACAGGTGGCTGCAACTAAAATGTTGTTAAATTGGGGTGCCTACTGCATATGTCTACTTGCAACTTTCCAAATACGTATTTAGAGTTAGGTACTACACAAATACTAAGTTCATAATATTCACATTGTGTTGCTATAGCAACCCCGCGTGGGTGGCGCCAGCCAGAGGCCGGCCGGAGTCAGAGTGTCGCAAATACAGCGTCACTGAGCCGTCCACATAATTGTTGTGTATTTTCTGGGAAACTCCTTCGTACGATTTGCTGAATTCCATCCATCGACGAGCTTAATTCGTAGTCTTAACTGCGGACTACATATTATAAGAGAAAGCATTCATTTGGCCATAATGTTGCCATTTTTCCAATTGGACATGAATATGTAATCAATAGGCCACTGCTACCGATAGATAGAGTAAGAGTATAAATATTACTCTTTGGATTGTAAGAAGTACGAAGACTAACGGAGTGGCGAACTGGCCTGGAAGACTAAATGTTTGTTGGTAGGCGATATACAAAGAGTCGCTGGGAGGCAGTGGAGTCTAATAATAATGGGCAGTAGAAGCGGATGGCGTTTATTGGAGCCTTAAATCCAATATTGGGCTCATAGTGGCTGAAAATGATGATGATGATGAATATTTTGTAAATAAGTATTGGTCCGAAATAAAAAAAATAGTTGACGTTCTATATACTTACCGAGAAATAGGTAAGAATGAAAGTAAGTAGTTATTTATTACTTACCTGCATTACAAATCATTTTGATTTAGATGGTTAAAAGTGTTAACGGTACGTCCACGTGCATTTAAAAATAACTCGTATGAGGCAGCGGGATGGGAGGAATATTCCTGGAAATATCAGAATTGTAAATGTGAAATGAAAAGTGTACATAGTACACACATACCGCATACGCCGACCTACGCCTGCTCGCGGGTATTCCGAGAAACACTGAGCAATGCTAAAACAATCCTAAATAAATAATTTTATAACGAACCAGATATCTACCCTTCCCAGCCTGATTTAGATGGGTTACAGATTACCTACGTATCAAACAAGTAGATAGTTTGAATTATCATTAGAAAAAAAGCTCATGAAGATGCTGAACGGTTCTGCTTTCCTTAAAGATTTATTTAGCTAACAGGGAGGATGGTGTAACCGTTGAGGTTGATGGGGCATTGATAATTCAACTTTTTCAAATATTGTATTTTGCTTTTATAAATCGACCTTTGAATATTAAAATAGGTAGGTACTCGTGTGTGTCTAGTACGTTTTATATTTTTTAATACGTGAACAAAAATTGTTAAGGAGAGTTGCAAATTCTTTAGGTTATGAATAGGTTTTGTGCGAATTTTTCTCCATAATGTAGTAGGAGGCACTTGTTTTTCTTTCCGTGTTTGATTTTCTTTGTCCCTTGTTCATGGCATCGTCGTCCATGTCCATGTGACAAGCAGCTAAATAATTCCTTTATGTAAAATCATTGTAAATTGTTACAGATTGCGGTAGCGATGATGACCCCGATATATGGATGCAGGGCGCCTTGTGAAAGTTCATATTATAATATGTAAATTCGCTTCGCTTCGAACAGGCAGGTGAGTTAAGAATATTTCTATATTGTTTGTTAAACTAAAACTATGTATTCTGACGAGCACTCCTTGCCAAGACGCGTAGGTTAACCATATTTATAGAGTTGTCTTGCTTATGTTCTGAACGACATGACAATATTTTTTGGACCTAAGCCACTTTTCGTTGGACCGTATTCATGAACTTCTGTCATCTATTGACTACTGCGCATGAAATACTAGTTATATAAATCAATTATATATTATTATATACTACAAATCATATAAAATACCTAGTCACATTTTATTAGTCATTGATAATGAAGATGCTTAATTCGGATGAGAAAGTAACAATATTACTACGGATGATATAATACTTGATTGCTTGTTGTTCACTGGGTAACTTGTAACTCGCTTCTCTGTAATATAATCACGTTAATGTTTTAATAGTTCAGAAGATAGGTCTTGAACTGTTATCATCACACTATCATACATTAATGTAATAATAACATTTCATTTTTTATGGAAAATTACCACGAATCCACAATTAGGTATATTCAAGGATGTCTTACATTATGCGTGTTTAGTGTTATAATATGTATACGTACTCATAGTTGAGTAATACGTGATCAATTTAATTAATTAATCATACTTTTTGCGGCTTGTTAGGTACTGTTTAGATTAAACCCTTTCCTGAAATTAGATACGCGCGTGGACGCTTTCCTTTTCTAGTACTATCTGATATTATTTCTTATCTTTTATTATCACATTGTTTTATCGGTGAATACGCATTTTTGTTTGATATGAATACATTATTATCAAAAAACTCCTCTGCATTTATATTGCTACCACAATTTTAATTTAAACAGTGAGGATTGCTCATGTACTCGTATAAACCTTAATTTGGAACATACTGGAACAAGCATTTTATTTAATATCAAAGTATGTATTACTAATATAATAATATTATTTTTCTAATTTAAATTGAAAGGTGGTTTTGATATCACCGATTAGTTTACCGCTACCTGTATTGATTGTTTTCATTTAGGAAGACTGGTCATTTAGGAAGACTGTGAAAGACTTGATTGGACTGTTTCAGTCGACAATAAAATCTCACGAAAAGATAATTAGCGAGTAACATGTTCGGGAATGCACTTCGGAAGTGGGAACACCTCTCCAAGCCATTTTACTGGCATCTGTCCAAAAACCAGTCCAAACTCACCCGTTATCCCTCAGTGAATTTGCGTGATGTTAAGGGACACACGCCAAATTCTAATTCGGTAACGATAATTTATTTACATCGATATTTAAACAATCTTACGTTTAAATCATAATATTATTCGTAGACAATAGTATATTACGTTATTTTTCCATAACAATAAACAATTATATTAGAGTCTTGCTCACCAACTAGCCCCTACCTACGAAAGCGAATCACAATATATTGGTGGAGTAAAGAACGAGCTCCAATGAAATGAATAGACATTTATTTGGTCAAGTGGTGCCCGGCCGCGGCTGACTCACTAATATTATTGTCACATTCATACATATGGCGTATTTTGGTCGTTGATATGTGAACACCAACATTCGCAAATGATGACGCCATTCTTTTAACACAAAGGTTATACATACATACATAACGATATAGACAGAATTATTATGTAGGTATGATTAAGTACCTACTTATTATGTTAGGCATTTTTTTCGTGCAGTCTTGTGCGTATTTTATTTACTCCCGACTACACAAAGACAGAAATAGACGCAGCAGTAATCCCGAAATTCCACAGAAGATTGATTTAATTTATTCCGAATTCCACAACTCTTTCTTATCTAAGTCGGAACTTATGTAGAGAAGTGTTCATCTCTATATAGAGCTTCCAAACACACCTTCCTCGTCCCTATACTAAAATGCAACTGTTTCAACCTCAACAACCCCTGCATGCTTTGTGTATTTAACGATTCAATATTCCTTTCTTCGACACAAATTTACTTAGGTACAATTTAGGACTATTGCGTTTAAATGAAATAGCATACAGTATAAAGTGTATTCAGGATCGCGTATAATGATTGAACATTTAAAAAAAAAATGGAGGCCTTTGCCCAGCCGTGGGACATTACAGGCTATTAAAAATATTCTTAAATAAATTATAAAAATAAGTGTTTTCAGCAATCCTAGATTAAGATAACTATAGCATTCTATAGTTCATATATTCGGGATTCACACACATACTTTTGTGATATTTTGATTGTGTATTTAATTTACAAACCTGGATACGAATCCATTCAGAAGTCATGCGCGAAATATGTGTGCCTGACGTTTAATTTGTGATGAATCACTTTGATGCCTAAAAATAAACACCCGAAACTTTCATTAAATTCCTTTGCGTTTGCGTGCCATTTAGTTTGATATCGATTAGGTGCTTATAAATAAGTAGTAGGCGTTACGTGGCCGGTCCACGGAACACCTAACATGGAGATTGGATGCCGGGGCGCGGCCAGACTCGACATTCGCCTGCGAGTTGACATAGCGGTCAGGCTTGCCAGCCGATGACCTGGTTTGAGGGAAGCCCAGTAGCGATGCCGCGATGGCAACAATCGCTACTGCGAAGCTACTGTCTATGCCATAGTAATAGTTTTTACGGAATCAAAAGCACATCGAGTGTAAGATTTTAAAACTTTACACCATTCTTATTTATTGTCTCTGACATGATGCTTGAAATCGTAATTCATGTGCTGTCGAGGGTATCCAAGCGAATCTCTTTCAAGAGAGGAATCAAACGTCGATAAATTATATTCCAGATTTGCGATAATAATATGTAGGTGCGTTATGCATGATAGATTGAAGATGCAGATACTAACAAAAACACCATCCAAGGACACCGAAAAAAATTAATCTACGAAAAACTTTAAACAAAAAGTATTCTAGCCAATACAAACATCCATCTCTTCAATCTTATGGTGGCACTTCACTTAGCTATTCGTATTTGCGTTTTTGTCATAATTGCCATGTGTGGTTGGTATTCTTGACAAAATATTCGTCTTATATGTATGTACGTCAAGTATTTTGGCGGCATTTCATTTGGCTATTCGTATTTGTCATTGCCATGTGTGGTTGGTATGCTTGACAAAATATTCGACTTATTTGTATGTAAGTACGTCAAGTATTTGACAAATACGACAAACACCCAATAGCGAATACGAATAGCCAAATGAAGTGCCACCATTTGACAAATACGACTAACATCCAATAGCGAATACGAATAGCCAAGTTAAGTGCCACCATTACATAGACATAAGCCACCCATCTCACTATTCACACTCATGGCTTAAACTATATGATTCCCTGTAATATGCTATGCGTTCAATATACACAAATATTACCTAACATCACTCCTTACTTGTGTAGATAGGCATAAAAGTAATAAAATCTAAGATTTATTACAGATCAAGAGTAGTATCAATGTAATAATTTTGTGTTCACTTCGGTAGTTAAGCACGGTTGCCATCAAGACGGGTTTCCCGCCCACGCGACTTCGTGGCGCCCGCCCGGCCGGACTAACACTCAATAGCTACGTTGCCAAATGCTTTAATGTGGATGGAATATTGTAGTTGTGGAATTTGTCTAAACGGCAAATGAAATAATATACTGACTTGTGGATACTGTTTCGACATTATTTAACATTTCACACAAACTTAGACTTTGAAACATCGTTAAAAAGTTTCGTTTCTCAATTGTTGAAGTTAATATTGCTTGTAAGTACTTATGTATTATTTTATTACTTTCTTTGCACTATCAACGCTTCGTAGTGGCAAATATCATTGAAAATGTTGATTCACGAGATAGATAAAAATATGATATTAAATGTCTCAAAGTGTATATCTGTGAACAATATTGCAACAATTGAGGTACCTAGTCGATCAGAAGGATAGTTTTATAAACTCACAGATGGCAGACACTCCCCGTGCCGCATGGCTCAAGGTCGTGGGGTGACGTCGACATTCGGCAACAGGCTAGAACGCCAACCAAACAACGCAACAAGTGCCCGCGCCCGCGCCCCCACACTTCGGTTTCGCATGCCATGCCATTCGCGAAACAGCTGTACTATCACAATGATCTAGGTAACTCGCGCCGTTAAAAACATTTTTCATTATCTAGTCAAATTATGGCAAATTCGTGTTGATACTTTCATAAACGTTTAAGTATCTACGTAAGTATAGGAATCTATCATTCCGTAGATACCTAAGTACATTAAATTATAATACTTCATTGATCATTTCTCGTATTATACCTAGGAGCTAAAGGAAGGAATTTTTAGTTGAATGTAATTTTTTATTTTTCTCTCGTGGTCTTAGGCGACATGATATTAATATTTTGCGTATTTTTACTCTCATACTTTTAGAAATGTGGATATTTATCTAGGTATGTGTAGGTAGGTAGGTAGGAGTATTTAGTTTACATAGGTACTGAATAATGCACATAATTATTCCGATGATCGTACAGGCCCCGGCCGGTATTGTAGTGTGTAACTCGGTATCGCGCGTTTCCTGGCAAGTTGCTCGCAATCGAGCCACTGCGACTGCGCGCTATCGGCGAGGCGCGTGCGTCATCGCCTCCGCACCACTGATAACACTCCCAATTATCATTGCAAAATAATGTGTTTATACATTCGTATCTAGCTAGTGCCGTGGAGTTCCTCCACTGGAAATTATCACCCAGTTTAACATTTAAATAGATTAATGTCGCGAGTGACGCCAGCTTTATTGCCTGGAGTGTGAATGTATGTAGTAGATACCCTACCTATACACAATATTATGTACAGAATTTTGATAAAGGGTGCTTACCGACTGATAACAAGTTCACGACTTCACAAGATAAGTTAAATATAGAGATATGGCAACTACGTACCTATACTTACAAGTTTATGATAGTTAACTGGGTTGATCTATCGTTTACCAATAAATATTACTAATAAACCAAAGTGGTGTTTATCCAGCTTATACTTAGATTATGAAATTGACTGTATGTACGAAGCACGATCTACTACAGACTATCACATAAGTAGGTACAAGAGAATGTTAATAAACGGACGCAGGCATACAAAGCCAATACCCGTTCTAGTCGAGCGCAACCGTTACGAAATCAGTGCTGCATGAAAATTACATTGCGTCGCTCGCCTTGCGGATAAATGCCTAGTAACAATAATAGCAAATGATTTTATCTATAAGTACTAAAGTCATCTTGTTTAAGTATAGAGAAATAAATTATACTTATAGGTATGATAAGATAAATATTCTTTATTGCAAAAAAAAGGAATTACACTAGAGATATATGCTAATACAGTTAGTATCACAATTGGCGATCTTATCGCTTAAAGCAAGTTTTTGTAAGTTACTATAAATTAGTTAAAGGTATATACACATATTTGAATCCCCCGTAGAAACATTTGCTATTCCACTTTTCCATTCAACAATGCAACATTTATGAACTCTCACACACACTTTCAAAAGGTTGAAATGAATTCTAGAAATCTTTAAATTTGAAAATATAATATAGATCTTGCATAAATAATTCAATAACTTCACCGTACTGTCATTCGCGAACATTTTCTGATTAATTTAACGTGATATTAAACACAAAATAGTCCCTGTAGACGTTAAAAGGAAAATTATCTAATAATTTCGCAACCGTCGTTTCCCGCCATTTACAAGAGAACCCCGCTCACTCTTACGCGATGTAGCATATGAGTGACAGTTTAGGTTTAGGAAATGATTTGGAATTTGGAAACCACGACAGAGTCACACACACTTATTGACTCGATAGAAAAGAAATATGTAGTACGGTCTACCTACTATAGACAGATCATTTATAATGGTTTGTCATTTATATTTACTGAAAAACCGCAGCATTACGGAAACAAAATTACAGTACCTATGTTTAAATCGACAAACGAAACCATTGTAAGTATATTTTTTACTCCCTGAAGATGTTTGTAGGTAGGTAGGTAGCCGTGTTAAAGTCCATACATATACGTAGATATGTATAAATAGATTACGAAGTACGACCGATCCGGTTGCGGCGAAGGAGGGAGATAGACAAAACGCGACATGAATCACTACTCACAGGCGCAGAGTCGGTGCGGATCGCGGGGCGGGGCGGGGGCGGTGGGCGGCGGAGAACGGAGAGCGTACAGCCGACCGAACGGAACGAGTCAACGACAAAGTACAAACAGCAAACAGTCGGAACAGACAATCGCGGAACGCTAACGTGCGTCGCTTGTTGGTAGAGTGCACGACCTGACCACGGCCACTAGACAAAATAATTAAATAAGAATTACCCTTCATATACCTATTGTTATTATTGGTGAAAAAGAAAGTGTCGTCGAATCAGGGTACGAGTGAGGCGAGAGTGACGATATCACAGGTGTATGTGTATGCGTGTATGGCGTGGATCGTCGCGCAATTAATAACGATGATTCACTTGTGCGCGGGTGAAATGCAGCCTATCGGACTTGTTGACATTGGTTCTGGAGGCGTAAACAAATGATATCAACATAGGATTAATAGAATGGTGGACTGATTAAAATTCCGCGGTAAGTTTAGTTAGAACTAATTTCTGTGGGACTTATATTTTATACTATAGGGGGAGAAGGATAGCGATAGGTTCAATATAATAAATAATGCATTCGAAGTGCGATATAAAACTATAAGAAGCTGCTGTTTCAAGCCATCAACCTATATCGTTTTGAGTTGATATCGAGCGAGACCTACTCTATTCACTCATTCTGGTTCTCCTTTTTCAGAAACATCTCACTTTCCCAGAAACCTACCTAAAATAATACTGTATGATCAACAGTTGTTTCGGTACAGCAGCACACCAACCTACATAAGTCACAATCTAGCTTGCACTATTGTTCAAGTTTGCTGAATTTTCAAAGTTGATACCTATGTTACGGCGGCATATTTGCTTTGGTAAATTACACGAAATGAAGTTAGATAATATGTTTTCCACAGGGCAAGATGGACAGCTAAACGGAAGCCCAAATCAAGTGTCTTATTTTTGTAAACAAAAACTACCCTACCCTACTGACATTTTAAAATGTTCTGTGAATTAGACGATCATATTTGTTTACAAAATAAGACACTTGATTTGGGCTGCGGTATAGAATATAATGAATTATAAAATTGTGGAACAAACATCAACTAAACCTTTTAGGACATTCGTTAGATAATTTAGATTGCAAACAAAATTGTAGCAGCGGTCAAGCAGTTTTTGAGAAAAACTCACTCCAATCTTAATAAGAGCCCATGTAATTTATATATATTTTGTTATGATTCTTACTAACCGAAAAATAACCGAACTACGTGGCGCCCCAAACCTAAAACACCGACCAAGTGCGAGTCGGACTCGCGCACTGAGGCTTCCGTGCAAACCACTTACTTAACCCCGTAACTTTGCTCTAACGAAAAGATAAACTAGATTTAGAGACCAACTTAACTTTGCCATTATCAAAATATTATGTCCATACTCCTGATTAGTTGATCATATGCAAATATAAGTTTGTAATAACCAAAAAATCTTTTTGGAGGGATGTAATTTCAAAAGCCAATGGGCACATTCGTATGGAGGGTGGTGCCTTTTTTTTTCGCGCGGCCAGAATCAGTTTCATATCTACTGTGTAGGAGACCATACAAAAAGAGAAAAAAAGTTGTTCCCGGGGTTCTAACCGCAGTCCGGGCCGAGATAATAGAGTTTAACTTTCACCAAAAGAGAGGAGAATGTCGCAACTGCCATCTACAATATACTCCCCCTTTGCGACAATTTATTGGTTTCCGGTCTTCAAAAGCGTAAATCCGGTGCACCATGTGCAGTATACCTGCCCCCCCCCCCCCCCCCCCCGTCCAAACCAAAAAGAAATTGTGTTTCCTATTATTCCTTAAGATGTCGCATCCGCCATGTTCCATACACTCAGACGTTTTTTTTGCGGTCAACCAAAGCGGAAATCCGGTTCAACATGTACATTGAACAATATCCTCCCCCTCACTTAAAAATAAATTGAAACGTATTTTTATTTCATAAGGCGTCGCATCTGCCATCTATAATACACTTCCCCTTTGATGTTAATTTATTTTATAATACACTCCCCCCGTAAAAAAACATTTATTTCATTTCCCATAATAATTATCCTCCTTGGTGTAACTTGTGTCCGGTGTAGTTGGACGAACTGAACTACACTGAAATACATAAAGCGTATCACATTGGCACGCTACGCAGGGGTTATACGACGTAGTTTGCAAAGTTTGTTTTGTAGGTTGATGCGCCGTCGACTGTACACAAAAGTTAAGACATTTCGAAAAAAATACACAGAAGTATAACATACGCCGTAACAAGCCCAGTGGCTTGTTAAAAGAAACAATTGCAAAATATATCGTATAACTCCTGCGTATGGTGCCAGTGTGATACGCTTGATGTGCTATCGACCGTACATCTATTATTGCGGCGTATGTTACACTTCTGTGTTTGTATGTGTTAGAGGATATTTTTGCACACATAAACACTCCTACATATTAAAACACTCCCAAACTCACACCAAACGAGATCCAAATACAAAAAGATACTATTCCTAATATCGTCGATCTGGTTCGAGTCACGGTTTTCAACATAGCATTAGCTCAACATTAGTTGAAAAAGAATGGCAAGGTCTAGAGGGTTCGAATCCCAGTCGCGATGTAATATTTAAAAAGATACCGTAAACCACAAATTACACTCGGATGAGCAAAACACACCCTAAATAACACAAAAATACTGGTACATAAAAACTCTCTTACACACAAAAATTCCCCTAGATATCGTACTAATTAGTTTTGCGCGTCTGAGTATGGTAGTGTATTTTGAAACTGAATGTAAGTACCATAGAGTGTGTTGTGAGTATTTGGGAGCATTTTTTATGTTAGGACACGAAATAATCACAGTTTTCGTTTGTCTATGTATTTTTTTTGCGTAAAGGTATGTTTGTATTTGAGGAGTGCGTTGTTGATTCTAGGTGCTTTGTGGGGCGTATTTGTGTGTATTTGCGTATTGTATTTTGTACGCTAAAGAGTATTTTTGTTTGGCTGTGTGCTTATGCATAAAGATGACTGTATTTTGTGTGTTACAAATGCAGTTGCCTGTGTTTTGTGTTGTTCGTAAAGGTATGTTTGTGTGTAGATGGGTGCGTTTTTGATTCTAGTTGTGTTTTGAGTGTTTGTTTCTTTCTGCGTTAAACAGGGGTTTTGTATCGTAGGGTATGTATATATCAGGGTGTAATTTGTGTGCGAGACTGTAATTATGTTTATCTGGTTGTTTTTGTATTAAGGTGGCGTATTCAAACGTGTTTCAGTGTCTAGGTATATTTTATTATGTTTAGGGGTGTGCTTGGGAGTTAAGAAGTTTATTTTTGCGTATGTCGGACTCTGGATATAGTTATATGAGTCAGCGTGTGTTTATATCCAACGTGTTTAACGCTTCTGTAAACTTTTCTTTAAATGTCAGGGGTTCGTGATAGTAGCATAATAATTATGTATCCTAGCTAGGCGATGCTGATAAACGAATGAGACCGTCAGGATCCTTTATTGGATGTTTTAGGGGAACCGGAAAAAGTTTTACTGTTTTGGGGGTGGGGGTTCCTTACCTCAGTAGGGAAAAAAGGAACCTTTATTTAAAATATTTTCAGTGTCCGCGATATTAGAGTTTAAATAAAATGACAAACTAAAGTAACATGAGACAGAAAGTATTTATTTATAACAGCCGAGTCGTGGCCTTTCGACGACAGTAGGGTCTTTAAAACCATGGGAATTTGCGAGATATTAGATTTTAATTTTTCCTTTACGTAAACTCAAATATCTCGGCCCCGGATGAGGGGGGAAACATAGACGCAACATTTTTACGTTCATCGTGAAGTCCGGGATTCTTACTTTCAGTCAGGGTATAAATATTTAAGTTTAAGTAAAGTCATAAAACTTGAGAGGGGGTGTGGTGTAGAGGATACACCGGATATGAGAGGATTCTTACCTTCCGAGATTTTTACCTTCAGTCAGGGCAGAGATATTCAACTGTAAGGAAATGACAAACGTGAGAGGGGGGGAGGATGTGGTCATTTTAGATGATGCACCGGCCATCTAAAAAGAACCGGAGTTCTAGTGGCCCAGTCGGGATGAATTATAACAAAAGTTATAGTAGATGGCCGGTGCACCATCTAAAATGAGCATATCCTCCCCCTCTCTCACTTTTGTCATTTACTTAAAGTTAAATATCTCTGCTCTGACTGAAGGTAAAAATCCCGGAAAAACATTTTCTTGTAGACGACCTCATAGTGAATGTAAAAATGTTGATTCAACGTCTCTACCCTCCACCGGGGCCGAGATATTTGAGTTCAACGGAAGTAAAAAGTTAAAGTCGAATATCTCGGCCCGGACTGAGGTTACAGATGAGCTGCCATAATATGTTTTATTTACTTTGCCATTATGTACCTAAATAACCATATTTGGTTTCTGGCCGCGAAAATTTCAAAAGGCTCCAAAAACGCCCATTGGCTTTTACAGTTTTCGGATTTTTTCCTTTATTTGTGCTGTAAGACCTAGCTTCTAGACAAATTGCATGATTCTAGGTCAACGGGAAGTACCCTATAGGTTTTTAGGTTTTTTTTTAAATGTTTTTTAAATTATTCATATTTTGAATAATGTTTGTGACAAAGCCCCTATACAGCAGCTATTTTTTTTTTAATTTTCTTTTTATCTTTCTAATTATTGGGACATTTAATAAATACATAGATTTAAATCTCTGATGTAAGTCCTATTCTTCGCCTAAATAAGCTTGGGGCCCGGATTCATTGTACGATACTAAATTGTTGTTGACATAACCAAGTGCTCTGTAATGTTCCGTGTGGTTAGAAATAAAGTATATGAATATCTTTTGATTGCGTTAACGTAGAAGGTTGATTTTTTCACGTCTGCACGAGGTGGCATACTTGAGTATTTGGTATTAATTTCAATACCAAATATTGATACGTCCACGCGTTTCTGAGTTATAGGTCTTGACAGACAGACAGACAGACGGACAACAAAGTGATCCTATATGGGTTCCTTTTTCCTTTGGAGGCACGGAACCCTAAAAATCATATCTTATAAAATTTTATTAGCAAAGATATGGACCAAATCTCTACTACGATAAACACTATTTTTTTAAATGGAATGTTTTCAAGCAATAACGTGATTCAATTACGGTATGTTCGCATTATTACGAATTTTGCTAAGTGCAACTTAGTTTGTCGCAATTTATTATGATAGATATCTAATGTACCTATATTAGTATATATAAAAATAGTAAACAGGTACCTACTATTTCTCGTAATAAAGATTTGCTACATACATAGCTTTTTTTAAATAAAATTGATTAAATATAATATATTAGAAGATTATATTTTTTAAGGTGGTAGGTCGGATATGTATGACCCTTAATTATGCCGCTATGTGCTCGGTAAATGCGATGCAGCAGGTTGGCGTGGCGGCGTGCAGGCGGCAGGCGGACGGCCGCTGCCGGTGCGGCGCGGGCGGCCGACACAGGCGTCACCAGGGCCGCCTGGCGTGGCGCCAGGCCGGCGGGCGGCGGCCGACCGACGGGATTCCTTTGTCTCATTATAACACTAGTATTCGTGCCGCCGCGCCGCCGCCCTCCCTACTCGATTAGACGCCTCGCCTACACAGCCTATTAACCACAATAACATAATATCAAATATATCATTTATTTGATTAAACAGTTACTTATGTACCAATATAAAAGTAAAGAAAAATAATATAAGTACCTACCTATTTATGGGATTACAATTTTGACTCATAATAGTCATAATCCATTTGGGACCTTTCTTTATACATTATATACCTACCTAACTAGGATAAATAAAACATATCTTTGTTTTAATTAACATATCATGGTTATGGGTTTCATTCAAAAATATTTATAGAGGTATACTAAATTAATTATATAATGAAATATAAATCAATCAATTCTTATAATCTAAATCGAAACATACTCGTAATATGTTTATTCCAATTCCAAGAAAATACATATAACAGGAATAACCGCGTGCGGCAGCCGAGCCGGTAACAAAAAGCGCACACTAGCCGTATATTATATCGTGATTGTAGGGATCTGTCTGCGCTTGTGTGCGTACTGCGTAATGCGCTTATTTGCTCGCTCGTTCGTGAACGAGCAGAGGCTTGCTTGTCTCCGGTTCGGTTCTCAGAAATTGTAACGCCTTCTCAGAACGCTCGAACACTGCCGGCCACGACGAACGACTGGAGTGAGCGCAACGCAAAGCGAGGTCGTCATCGCATCACACTATATTATTATGCGTAACTACCTATTTTAAACTAAATAAACTCACCTGCAAAGAAAATTCTTACATCTCTCTTATTGGTTCGCTGTACTTATTTATTATTGTTATTTTCATAACATCTAATACTACACTTAAATGGAGGATCCTATAAATGGAGAAAAATCGTGGAACTATGGATAGATTAGATCATGCCTTAGTCTTACCGTATGCTTGAATTTTTGTTTGGTTTAAACATTACACTTTAGTTAGAGACCCTATTTTTTAAGTACATGGTTATTTGCTTCATTCAAAACAGTTGTCCTTAAAATGCTTAGAAAATCGCATATCTAATAAAAGGGGCGGGCTTTTTTTAAGAAAAAAGTGTATGATAACAGTAATATAAATTATGAATTTATCAATACCTATCTAGAAAACTATGGAACTTTTACTAAACAAAAATTCACAAGTGTTAGGTGTTCGGAAATCGTCAAATATCAAGAACTATTTCTGCTCGTACGAAAATAATAATAAAATAGTTGAAAGCAACGCCGCGTTAGGAATGGGGATATCCTCGTTGTTTAGCGCAAGTTTGTGTCTACGTCACGGTGATGTCACACTGCACACCGATAGAAATAGCTCGGCCGGCACATGCGCGTTGCGTCAGGCAACCCGTTCACCACACCACGACGCTTATGTTGACGGCTCTTGTGCCGTCTATCATATTAACATTACAATAGATGTAGCAATCTTATTTTGTTTACTTATTTATATTGTACTTACACAATGTTTTTTTTTTCTTTACAGGTAATAAGTCGCGGGTAAAGATGCCGCTTACGCAGGAAAAACGTTTAGATAGTAACTTCTCCAACAACAATGATCACAGCTATCTACACAAGAAGTTTAAGAAAATGGCAACTACAATATCTGTGTTTCCGGGAAACCCGTCGATGGGTGGGGAGGCCAGATACAAAGAGGAAAATGTGTCACAGGCTGCTTGTGATACTTCAATCTCCAATGGCAGCATAGCAGCAGCCCATCCGGAAATAGAGAAGATAAGAGATAAACAGAATTCGGAAATTCAAGATGTGGCGAGAAATGTACAAACTAATTTTAATATTGAGAGTATTAGGTTAAGTGATGTAAATAATGTTGTTCAAATAACTGGTCAGACCAGTGTTGCTGATGAATTTTCTAATAAGACTGATAACCTTGAAAATGATTTTATCAGAGACGCATACAATGGAGGGCCAGGTGGACGTTACATATGTCCATATTGTAAATTATCGTGTGCCAAGCCCTCGGTTCTTCAAAAACATATCAGAGCGCATACGAACGAGAGACCTTACCCTTGTGTACCTTGCGGGTTTGCATTCAAAACCAAATCGAACTTATACAAACATAGGAGATCAAGAACACATGCCTTGAGATTGCAAGGTGCAGATGTATCTGCTGCGATAAACGACGAGGACCTGTCAGGGGGATCTGAAAGTGATACCTCTATACCGCCCACGTCCATTTCAGACGCTGGATCAGATGCTTCCAACATTCGCATTGAGAACGCTAGACCAAACGAGTTTTCGTCTCCAGAATTAACAAACGATAGCATGATGCCATTGATAAATACAACTTTTTTGTTTAATGACACCAAATCGAAAATGATCTATAAACCGAAGTTTAGAGCAGCATTTTATCACGAAACTGATGATAAAGATAAATTAAAGAGGTCTCTATCGCAGAATGCTGATTTTCTTACGGAACATATCTCGAAAATTATATCAGATAATGAAGCTATCGTTGACGTTATAGAAACACCTTTACAAAAGAAATATGGAAAAATTAAGCAAATCGCTGAAAGTAAACAGTTTTTAAATGACACAGAAACGAAGTCTGATCATCATTCGCCGCTCAATTTGTCTAAAAATAATAGTGAACTTGAAAATTCATTCAGAAAAAGATCTCATTCCGAAAGTTTCTCTAATATAGACCACCATAAACACCCACTGAATCCCGAAGGCTCTATAATAAAAGATCTCCTCCTTAAAACTAAAGCAAACGGAATGACTTCGGTTACAAGTGAATTAATAGATGGATTGGGACCTCTATTTGTCTGCCCTCTCTGTCAAATAATTTACAGGAGTGCTGAAAATTTGGAAGTTCACAGATTGTATTATTGCAAAGGCAACATTACTAACAATACTGCAATCAATACTGTTCAGAAAGACACGAAGATTCATCGACCAGAAAATGTGTTCGTCAGAAGTAATTCTATAAATGTTCGGTTACCCGAAACATCAACTAATGCATTTTCTAAATTGGATAAACCACCACCTTCGAGAAATAAGCCTGACAATCTTGTGATCATAAAACCAGAAACCCATGATGTCATTGCTCCTTTGCCATCACCAGGGCCATTGCTTGGAAACACTAGACTTGTAGATACAAGAGTGCCATCGGACTACAATCGAAAAGCTGAAAGTTTCAAATTAAAACCTTTAGCCAGCCCAAAACGAAGACTAGATAGTAGATCTGAGACATACAGCCCAAGGTTGATGGAAAACATCTCGCCACGACCTATGGATTTATTATACTCACAATCTAAAATAAGGTGTATCGAGGCAAGTTCTGCAACGTTACGGTCATTGGATGAAATGTCCCAACAGCTGAGGCACAATTCTACGTCTCTACAAATGTTCGGAGGCGAAGTAAAAATAGTTGACCATTTAGGGAGTACAACTACTTTACGAATTGAACCGAGCAAAAATCAGCTCTCGCCTATATTAATACACCATAGTCTTTCTCCATCAAAGCTTGGCAATGATACAGAAGCCAGTAGCGTAGTAGTGAGGTCCGGTCTACATTCGGGTGGTACAATGGTGCACAATCCACCGACGCCGAAGGAAATATTGAAAACACCCCAACCCCAAACTCCTAGAATTTCAATATCAAACGCAACTTCAAATATGCCAAACATTCATGATATGACACATTTTCAATTTCCGCCGCTTAGTGCGATTACTGCATTTAATCCCTTGACTTTGCCTCCACTTAGTCCGTCCTCATCGCCAAGTGGACCATGTACAATTTTACACGGTGGAAAATTGATCCCACATGTACCTGGCATACCAGGCCCAAATTCATCAAGCGTATTTATTGGAACAACCAGCGTGCAATCGAAGAATTCTAGTGATATTAATAAAACGCATCCATCCTTAGAAGTTATCCACGCTGGCTTGCTATCAGTTAACAATATCCAGACATCAAAAACGTCGACTAAGTATGAACCAATGCGAAATTCTAGAAGCCCGATGCGGACAACACATACCGACTCAGAGAAATATAATCAAAATAAGGATATAGGCGACGAGAAACCTCTTTACATATCCACAATACCCCTTATAAAGGTAAAGAATGTGGATGAATCGAATGTGGCCTCCAAAATGGCATCATCTAATATTGTCAAACCTGTAGTAAGTAGACAGGATGGAGGTTTAAAAAGAAACTCCGAAGGCCTGCCTAGAATGTCAACCGTAAAGGAGAATGTCAGTCTCGCGTTAAATAAAACAAAAATGAGAGATAAAATACCTTTGAGTTTTTCATCTAAAAATATTGATAACAAGTCTGATAATGATATAAGAAACTTTAATTTTGAGAGCCTGATCACTAAAGCTGAAATATACAACAACCAAATTCCGAGTTCATCAGAAGTCCAGAAGAATACGAATGCCCAAGAAATGCCTAATGTATCTACTGTTCCAGAGGAAAATGAAAGATCAGAAACATTCTATTTTCAAAAAAGTGCCACTGCTAAAGCTAGCACAGAGGAAAGAAAACCAAAATTTCTGAGACCGTCGACATTGCCTTTAAAACCTGGTACATTTACACCTAAAAGGCACCATGGCATTACACCCAATGCAAACACAATGCCTTTAGTATCTCCCGAAACTCCGCGCCCTGCAAAGGCATATGGACAACTTTATTTGAATGGAAATGCCTATACATATTTAGGTCTTAAATGTTCAACAAAAGTATTTTACTGTACTATCAATCGTCCTCAACCAACATATGTCCCAAACCAGCATTTTCTGTCCATGTACAGTAACTGGCAGGTATGTAATCGTATGATATAATATAACTTGGTAATGCTACGATGTCAATGGTTGTGTGATAAATGCGTTAATGTGTTTACAGTTATTATCTGAGCTGACGCCAGACCCGCTGGGATTGTCAGCATCGTCTGCTATGTCTCTTTATGACTCACGTCATCGGCCGCAAAGCGTGGCCGTCGCTGTCATTAAACAGGATCTCATATTGACTCATTCATCGCAATGGAATACAAATTCGAAGGACAAACAGGTATATTCACTTTATTCATTATAATTATAGACGTTACGTAAAATAAACTTTATACCAAACCATGCCAATGGGGCTGATTCTGACTTGGGTTTTTAAAAACTAGAACGCTACTGAAATAATACCAGATTGCCACCCTTTCAATTTTAATTAAAATTTTGACATAGGTGCCTGTAAAATTTTGTGGAAAATTGCAAATTGCAAACCAGAATCAGATTGAATGTCACGTAAATATAACAAATTGTAATGTTTTTTTTTATATATATTTCAGGCGATGACAACAATTGACCCTAAAAGGTCAGATGACAATAAAATTCAACTTTCGGACAATGCAACTCCCAAAAAAGAGCTGACAGGCGGCTTCGAAAGCAATGAAGAATATACGTATGTACGCGGTCGTGGCAGAGGCCGATACGTATGTTCTGAATGTGGAATTCGTTGCAAAAAACCTTCGATGTTAAAAAAGCATATTCGCACTCACACTGACGTGCGTCCCTACACTTGCATACATTGTGCTTTCAGGTAGTTTTAGATAATGTAATAAATTTATTTATTACTAGCTTCTGGGGAAGCATCACACTACAATTCTGTTTCGAGTAATTTATAAACGTCACATTTTACCAATAGTACCTATACCAAAACTTTTTTTTTCTAAAAACTCGGTTAACTTTTGGTTTTCGTTACGTCCACTTATTTTTCTATTGTTAATTTTCAGTTTTAAAACAAAAGGCAACTTAACCAAACACATGAAGAGCAAAGCACATTACAAAAAATGTTGCGAACTGGGTATAAGCCCGAATGAAGGAACTGATATGGAGGGTGGGGAAATGGCCCAATCGGGAGAAACTGATGATGACACAGAATCTGACGGTGATGAGGGAAATGAAGGGGAAACAGAATCAAGTGGTAAGATTTTACTGATTATCGACAACAAAATACATTATCGGCTATCCGCGGCCATCCATGGAGTAGACGAGTGCATTGCATACGTACAATAACAGTAATTATTTCAAAATTAGTTAACGGATGTGTCCGATATTTTAATCATTTATTCGATCTAAAAACTTGAAGTCGGAAGTTCTTCAAAATTGTTTAGTCTTTATGTTCTCGTTATTGATATTTCCTATAATTTTGTTTTCAGATACAGAAGCTTGTAAGTCGCGGTTACCAGAACACGAAGCTGCGCATTGCCTACTGTCGTTGGGCGGGTCCAGGCCCGCCACGTCGGCTACACCGGGGCTGATAACTAGTGCGCGCCCATCCACTTACCCGTATACGCCTACTGGCTTAGAAAATGCAACATTAGACCTTAGCCCAGAAAGAATTCGAAGGGTTCGAAGCACATCTATAGATTCAGAGGTGGATGTGGAAAATGAACCGATGGATCTTAGCAAAAGTGATATTAAAGTTACACCAAATATTACTGAAATACCAACGGCCAGAGAATCTAGTGTCCTCGCCTCACTAGCTTCAAACACAGCTAAGCTTCCACAACATCAAACCCAATGGTCAAATGGGGAGCCCATGTTGCACACGTATCTAACCGAAAGAGCGCTTTTGGATAGCAAAATAAAACAAAGCCAACTTACTTACAATCTAAGCAAGATAAGAAAAATTGACGCCGACACGCAAAACCCTTTTGTTGTAGAAAGCGGTAGTAGTCTAGACATGACTAGCAAAACAGTGACAAGTAATAAACATTCTCTGACTACCACAACATCCTCATCCCAACTAATTGTCACATCGAAAGTGGTAAATGTAAGCGAAAATGAAAAAACTGCCACACTCTTGCCCGTCTCTAAAGAAGAAAAACTCATAACAACGTCCACATCAACTCGATCAATGAATTTAACTGTTGAGTCTAAAACACCTCGAGCATCAAGTAATAATAACGCAGAAAATGCAAAACACGTGGTGTCGGAATATTTGAAACATGCCAGAATAAACCTTATTAAGTCACAGGATGACAATTTGCAGAATCAAAGTGAACATTTCAATGACGAGAGTACTAATATGAAAATTAATACGGAAGATAATGCAAACGACGAAAACATGGAAACAGAGTCGATGAAATTACCATTAGATCATGACCCTGTTGCACGAAAAGTAGTAATAGGTGTCGGTGGTGTAGCATTTAAAGTAACCAAAGGGAAAGAATTTGAAAATGCATCTTATTCACCCGGCAGACTCATGGAAGACGGACGCAGAGTATGTGATTTTTGCAATAAAACTTTCACTAAGCCATCTCAATTGCGATTACACCTCAACATACATTACATGGAGAGGCCGTTCAGATGTAGCGTATGCGCCGTCAGTTTCCGGACGAGAGGACATCTACAGAAACACGAACGTTCGGGCTCACATCACAACAAAGTCTCTATGACGTCAACATTCGGGGCAGCGACATCTTTTAATCCCCGACCTTTTCGATGTTCGGACTGCAATATTGCCTTTAGAATACATGGACACCTAGCTAAACACCTTAGGAGTAAAATGCATGTAATGCGGCTTGAGTGTTTGTTTAAATTACCATTTGGTACATTTACTGAAATCGAGCGAGCAGGCGTGAGCCTAACAGACATTGATACGACAGACTGTGCTAGTTCCCTTGCTAGTCTGCAGGCGCTTGCTCGTAAACTGCACGAGAAAGATCCAACGAAGCTAGAATACCGGGAGCCCAATGGCGCGATAGCAGCGGCCCCGCCCGCATCGCACGGCCGGGAATCTTCCGAAGACGAAGACGCAGCTTTATGCATGGACAGGCAAGGTGACAGTGACAGAGATAGTGAGATGATTGAAAATAGTGAAAGTCAGGATAAACAAACACAAGTTAATTATAGTGCCACAGATAATTAGTGCCAAAATTATGTAAGTAGGTTATTTTAATGTGCAATTTTGTTTTTGTTGTTATAATTTAAGATGTAATTATTCATACTGGGGTTTGACTCAGACACGTGTGAAAACAAAATGATGCGCTTTAAATATATTAAAAACGTGTATATTTTACTTCAATATAATTGTGAAAATCTTGTAAATATCTCAACTGAAATAATTTTAATATTGTTGAATTTGCTTCCATTGTAAGGCTTATACGTATGTATTATATTATTATTGTTATATTTAAGATCGAAGAAACATTGTTGAATGCACTTTTCTAAAAAGGAAGCTAAGATATACATTCATTCAGATTTGTCAAAGTAATCTTACAGTAACATTTTGTGGTCCATATTTTAGATAAAGATTGAAATATCAATGAAACATATTACAAATTCTTGAAATGTAGTCAAGAATATCTTGATAAGTACCTACCATAATTAATTTTTGTATGTATTTTTATAAAATATATACCATGATGTATTTACACTGAGAAACATCTACTTCCAAAAATTCTTTACTTATCTAAAAGACAATTGGCATATCAACTTCCATAAACGAAATTTAGATAATATACATTATGAAAATCCTTGAAGAGTCTTCCATATCAAAACATAGTACTTGTGCTAGATATTTGTTTAATACTAGTTACTCTTCATTTGGGTGAATATTTGATGACTGTGATTTAAAGCCTACTAACTACATATTCTGTACAATGTTAAGGTATTTATAAATTTTGTATATAGGGCTAAATATTTTTGGATATAATGAGGTGAACTAGGCTAGAGAGCTATTTGTGTATTGCTCTGGAGTTTATTCTGTAATAAATAATTTCTTACAAGCTATCTACCTACCTTGTAAATGGCCTAATATTTTGACTATTATTCATTTAAATCAGATGCATTTCATAAAATAAATAACGGAATGTTTATCTTTGAGAAATTATTATATGGGCAAATTGTACGTTTATTATCAGTAAAACGGTCGTCCTGTAAAATTCGTGTATCCTGTATTTCTGGTCTTGTAATTGTCTGTGTCAGTTGTAGGTCTTACAGTTAAAAATCTAAACACCGCGACTATCGACAACTGTACACGACGCGTTTCCGAGGATATGCATTAACTGTAATACTTCTCTAGCTTATATAGGGTATTTGACTATTTTTTATTATTGCATCAATCAACTCGCATATTCCTGCTGAAGAGAACTGTGAAATCAGTATTTCATATCTCAATTAATACCGAAGATATTAAGCGCTGAAGCCGAGTGGTGGCGGGATGCTCCATCTCTTTTTAGCAAAACGGTCTTTAGTATGTAGTTTGTATGGCGCTACCAGCAGGTGACGACACGGCCACGATACATCGTATACTGTTTCTGTCTCTTTCTAACACAACTTTTCTAAATACCTGTAATTAATTCATTTTTCAAGTCATTTTAATTTTTATTTCACAGCTGATCATGAATTTGTGTCTATTTTGAAATAATAATGAAAAACATTTAATTTTCGATACTTTTCAAATACCCTATTTCTAAAACAGTTATTAAACATACTGCAATTTAAAGTTATATGCTTTTTAATTTCAGTGATTGCTTATTTTATTACAATATAGGAATGGGTCTTTATTGCTATGTTGCCACTTAGCTTATGATGAGATAATCTCGATTTCTTTCGCAGTTAAATAACACAAACTACAGTTGTGAGCAAAATTATCAGTATTGTTATTTGGATAAACAGGATGGAGGGACAAACTTTCTTTGCCGTTCGAAAACTGTTGTCCACATATATCGACATAGGTCGCGGCCAGTTTTACGACTACCAATTTATGGTTTTCGGATTTTCCCCTTTACATGTCAACGGGAAGTAGGCACCCTATTGATTGTTGCACTTGCGATTGTTAAAATATACGGCAACATACCTACCACATATTTTTGTCACAGCTCCAAAGAATCCGTTAGAGATGTGAAAAAAACTCAAAAACGCAGATCTGAGTATTTGATATTAATTTCAACTTGATGCCTACACGCGTTCCTGAGAAAAGTCTAATTTCATAACTAATGTGGTGTTTTGAGCAAGTTAATGCATAACCAAACAATCCAAACATACACGGTGCACTTTCATGACAAGAGCGACAATAACTATTCTAACTGGATCTACTGCCAGCCTACAGACACTGCACAAGAGACCCAGTTTTATCTGTCACTTTAATAAATTTAAAATATCTAAATCGGATTAAATAGGTATATAAACTGATGGACACAGTGCTAACTTATAATTGCTATGAAATCATATGTAGCCAGTAGCAAGATGTAAAAATATAATGAATTTATTTTATAATTAGAAAGTAAATATCGTATTTTCTTATGTTTGGTGGGGATTAAACCAGTATCTTTAGTAACTGTTGGTTGACTGCGAACAGTTATCTAACTGTTTAGACCCACTTTATTAAACACTTATAAAATTTCTTGTATGTCCCTGCAATAGGTATGAATTTCACAGTCTAGCTAGGGCAATACTCTTCACATGGAGACTAATAATAATTTTTTCACAAAGTGTAAAACTTGCTGGGATCATAATAAATAGTTATATAGATACTCTGATGTCACAATTTTGTATAAATACACATATTATCAAAGAATATATAATTTTACATTATTCATTGAAATATTAAATGCCGACATCAGAATATTCTGCGCTATAAAAGTAGGTGTATGTATCGTTAAGATAGGTAGGTATCTAAATAAAATACACACATGTCAAATATTTACCCATTTATTGTTTATTATACATTATATGGATGGATATTTTATAATGGTAAGATTAATAAAACTAAATGTAAAAAAAATTATTGAAGTCCTTTATTTCCCTTCCGGTCCTTACTGTTATCGAGCATCGAAGACAACCACTGAAGTTTTGGTTAAGGAAATATATTTCATTGCATCAGCCAGAACCAAAAAACATGGTGATGATTAATATAGTGAGGTCTGAAATAATTAGTCATACCATGCATGATGATTGATTAATGTCCTCTAGTCTCAGTAGTTTGGTGATTTTGTCCGGTGCCGAACTACTGAGACCAAACACTGAAATCAGTGACAACTTAACATTAAATAGACATTATATTTAAGGCAAGTCTTAAATATGCTTAGGTACCGACTATTAAGACGTACACAACACACACATACCTACCACGATTTTAAATCAGTTTCTAAAGAAAACCTGAAAGTCGGTGGTACCAAAGTTATATCAATGGTTTTTTTGTTTATTATGTCACAATTAGGTACACGGTCTTAACACTTTTTTGATTAAATGAAAATAAGTTTATCGCCATACAAGCTTACAAAAATCAAATAAACCATAAAGTTACAAATACAAGAAAGGCAAAAGGTGCATGTTTAAGCTAAGCTGAGGCCGAAGTGTACAGTGCTGTTTTTCGACATGCCTACAGATATTTTTACTAAGTACTTATTCAGTTGGGGAAAAAATAGTAGGTACCCTACTTAAATGTGAAAATATATATAATTAATTCTATAAAAAATAAAATAAAACATACCTTGTGACAAAAAATCATCCGCAAATAAAAAAAAACACTATTGTTAAAATAAAGCAAGATTAATTTAATATAGAAAAAATATAAATAAGCATAGCATACTTAACTTCAAATTGATTATTAGAGCACATACAGATGTCCTAGTTAGTGACATCTAAATGGGACCATATGACAGCACCTGATCCGAATATATAGTCAATTGTCATAGGGCACAAAATTTCGAGATAAAGATTGAGAATTTCTAATATTTGAAACAAAATAATGAAAAACTAATATGTATCAGAATTTTTTTAGAACTTTTATTTTCGGATTAGGAAATTTGTTGTTTTATAAGGTCCTCTACCTGCAGTCTGGATGTCACTAACTGGGATATTCTGTATAATATGAGTTAGCACAAGAATACCACATTGTGCACCCAATGTCATGCACAGTATGACCATTGTAGAACTAAGGCGTGTTGAAAGAGACTAGCTGAATCAGACTCTTGGTGTGTTAAACTCAGGCAGTTGTCGAAACTCAATCAAACATAATTTAACTCATCAAAGTTTACGAAAATTCAGTGACTCATTATCATTATAAATAAAATAGTGACCCATTATTAGCACCCCAACCTCTTATAAATAACGCATAAATTCAAAAGGATACATCTCTTGGTTCTCTTCTTATACATGATGCGGTAACCACATTCTCTGCAGCGGATGGGATCTCTAGGCTTTATTTCATTTTCTCTGTGGCATTCTGAAAAAAATACACAATATAAGATCTGCACTGCATCTAGCCCAGACATTTAGCTTAGTTCAAGGGAGTGGTTAAGACGTTAATCTACTATCAGAAATCAATCAAGTAGCGCCTTTACTTAGAAAAGTTTCTAAGTGGTGGTTTTATTTTGTCAGTTAGGTACTGAACTAGCGGTTTTATATGGGGAAATCCTACCGCCACTTCTTGAATAACAAAACAATGGAATGGTTTCGGTCATAACTACCTTCCTATTGTTTGGTTGACCAAAAAATTTACTAGGGGAGAGAGGTTATGTTTATGTATTTTCATTTGTTATTTTATATAGTTACCTCCACAAACGTATATCATTGGTACTTTAGTTACAGATTGTTCTTTATTATTAGCGTCAGCCATTTTAAAAAAATCTTCTGTAAGAACAAAACTTTTCGTTTTCAAATTTACACCAATTCAATTTTTTTTATTGTAAAATTCTTCCCAGAGGGAAAGGCAAAGCCAACTAGGGCATACAGCCTAGTCTGATGTTAATAGAATGTAAATAAATACAACAATATAACGAAAAACAAAAAGCTTATTCTCTAGTAAAACTTAGAAATAAGTTATTTTTAAATAATAATAAATAACCGCCTTCACCAAACTAAGACCTACAATTTGTATCTCCTAATTTTTTTCATATATCAATTAATCGTTTTATAGGGTTGTAGCTAACCGTTTTATATCCTTACCTCTCTCTAATACGCTTTGACATTGTGATGTTTGGTTCGATCGGTTATGTTAGAATATCCTCTTAGTAATTTGTGGTTATGTTGTTTTTAGTATTAGTCACAGATTAAAGATATCATATTAGTATAGACTTCGTAGAATATCCTCTTAGATAGACTAGACATCCTCTTAGTAATTTGTGGACTAGACTATAGATAGACAGGTAGTAGATAGACGTTTAGGTTACGGTTTTGTTATTTGTATTTGGCTGAAAACCCTGTAAAATATGCACTTTTTGGATAATTTCGATCCTGAAACATCAGCGCGGGAACGGCGCAAGTTAAATCGGAAAAGTTATTTTATGAAGTGAGTTTGAGCCATATACATTGGAGGTATAGGTACTAATTCCCTGAAAATGTATTGTAAATGTTTACTGTTTCAGCCGTAAACACAAAGGTATTTATAACGAGCGTGGACAACTAACATCAAATGGTAAAGATCTATGTGATTGCTTGGATGAGACATGCTCTGGTTGCCACTTCCCATGTCTAAAGTGTAATTCAAATAAATGCGGACATGATTGCAGGTACCTACCTACCTATATATTTTCTATTTCTATTTATACAAAAATAAGTAAGTATACCTGCATGTTTCAAAATATCTTTTTCTGTTCCTCTTAAGCTAAGTCTCCTGCGAAAATTTAGTAACAAAACATGAAGTTACTGTAACATGTCACTGAAACAGCCTGTCTGCTGCGTCTGTTTCTTGTATTGTTTCATTTCAAAAATGAGTTTAGAGGAAGATGATAATATATTTCGTTCTAGGAATAAAAAGGAAGAATAGATTCCGGGTCCGACCCTACCTACAATCACGGTTCTAAAATATCGATCGTCCTCTAGTGAGCGTAACACAAAATGGCGTAAATTCCGCCCTCGCATGCGAACGCGGGGGATGTTACCCATTCGTCGCAGTTAACATGTTTCTAGTTTTTGGTAACATAATTGTTACGCCACGCCCCTAAATCGGATGTTACCGTGTTTCGTAACACGTCGCAGGAGACGCGGCTTTAGGTACACATTATACGTCATGTTGTACAGAAATTCCTCATCACATTTCCATTATAAATTTTAGTGGTGCTCGAGTAGAATATTATACACAGGTCTTAGTTGTCCCAGGTTATATCCACAGGTAAGCATTCTCTCTCTCTCTCTCTCTCTCGTGTGGTCTTAATGCCCAAACATACTCTCAGAATTATTCAGGCTGCCCGTTAGCCCGTTAAAAATCATTTTTTGAATGTCCTACTATACATGTATATAGACATTAGACACATAATGCATAAAACAAATTCCGACTATTCACGAGTTAGTTTCTTAAGACTCTTCAAGATTCTTCTAACAAAATAGATCTTAGTTATCTGTAGGAAGTTTTTAATTCTTTATAACTGTATAAATTTAAGACTCAAAGCTCAAACAGCCAGCAGCATAATGGTTTTCTCTCTATATTTGCCTTCGACACTTTGAGACAATACATACATACATTTTTCGACAAACTGTTAAAATTGGCAAGTTCCAAGTGTGGAGTCATGCTTATTATACTTTATTGTACACAACACAATACAAAAGTAACATAAATGTAGCCAGTTAATGATTATCCCTAAAGAAAGATTTCTTTCAGCAATATATATTTAAATAATGTTTGCAAGTAAGTATGTACTTACATTAATATATTCAATTTGTTACAGGGTCAACCGAAAATGGATGTATGATAAAATTGAAATAGAGGGCAATGATTTAGTTGTCAAAAATACATACAAATATCACAAACAGAAGTGACCAAGTCAAATTAAAAATACAAACAAATATAAGAGTTATAAGAACTATTCGTTGGCTAAAAGTTTGAAGAAATACTCCACTTCCAGCTCTCCATCTTCAGGCAAATCGGTGCAATGCACTGCATTGTGCACTATAGTTTTCCCATATTGAGCACGAATAGAATTTGGGTATAACTGACGACATAAATCCTAAAATTAAAGTAAGAATAAGGTTAAATATACTTGACACCCAAACAATATCCAGTACATCCTTGCAACTTATAAAATATCAGTTCAAAATATATCCAAGTTGTTTTTAAATATACTTTTCTAACTGGATTTTATTTGTTGGAAAAAATAACTGGTAAAACCTACATAAATGACTATTGGTTGACATTATTACTACAATGATAACATCTTGACAACATGTGTGGAAAAGTGGCACTCATTAAAAACTAAAATCTATCAGCTGTCTTTTTATTATTTAATCTTTTAGCAATCATCTCTAAATATTGCATCGATGACTCATTGTTTTTGACAGTAAGTGTAAGTTATTGGTAATGTTTGTAAATTAGCTAGTATTTTAGTTGTCTTGTAATAAAACCTCAAATAATTTTGTTTTATATTCCATTTATGCATGGTATAATTTTATAATGCAAGATCTCTAGGTTTATGTTACTCTTGGTGTGCGTAGTGTTCTAATCTAAATTAAAACACAACATCAAGGTCCAGAAGTCTACAGTGTAGAGTCTACATATACAAAATGATAGACTTCGTAAATGTTCATGCTCTTAAAGGTTAAAGACTAGAGTATAATCAAACCCTGATTTATTTGCACAAAGTCTTCCTCCACCAACGAGGCCACTTAGAACTCATGTTCTGTTACTGGTAATATTTGTATAGGTATATACTTAGTTATTACAATAGAATGCTTACCGGATCTCTGGGACCGCATAGTCTCCTGAACTCGCATACTACATTTACATTGGGATCAGTTGACTTTATTTCTAATGCAATGCATTTTCCTTCTGCTAAGTGTATAGACATGGCCTGAAAAATAAATATAAATAATTGCAAAAATAAATTCTAGTTAGCACTAGGTCTACTTTGACTTTTCATCATAAAACATTTTAGCAAAACACATGCAATAGCGTTTACCCAACTAGCGAAAGGAGGTGTAATGTTTTTAGAGTGTATGTATGTCGGTTCCTTTCTAGCCTCGTGTACCCAAATCAGTCCTATCGTCACAGAATAACTATTGCCGTAGACGAATTTAACGATACCTACTAGGTAGGTACTTGTTTATGATACAAATGCCAACAAATAGCTTTTAACAAATTATTTAACATTTTATCTCACAGAGGGGCTCATTGTTCAGATGCGTTGAAAACGATCTTACAAGTTAAAGCAACGTTGGGCGAGGTATGAACCTCGATGGGTGACCGCTAGTGAAATGAAAAAGAAAACTCATCACTAGCGCACCCTTATATATATCGGTTCGGTAAATCGGTACCTATTGCGTTCGACAGCAGCGACATTTCCATACGTGTGTAGATTTCTTGTGTACGGTCGAAGACAGAAAGGTGTACAGTACAGTTTTTTAGATGAAGTTTTCTCAAAAACTACTTGACCTATTGAAATAATTCTGTCACTGTTAGATAGTTAAAAGGTAAAACTATGTACTGTAATTTTTTATTATTAAAATCGGTACAGTGGTTCTTGAGAAAATCTCAACCTTATTGAGGCCCCCTGTATACTTATCTCTGTCTTCGTGTGTACGATTACATTACCTCGCATTCGGGTAGAACACCTTTGTAGATTTCGTAAAATTCTTCAGCATCTGCATGTTTAACAGAGAACATGGCCATCGCCGAGATGTAGAAGCCACTTGAGGTAGAGATTTGTTCCAGAATAGCGCCGACGTTGCCGTCGATGATAGCGTGGGGCTTGATGACGCAGCACGAGCAGTTGGTCATAGTCGCTCGAAACGGTATCTTAGGCAAGCCGTTTTCGTATCCAAAAAATAAATCCAGCATCTAAAAGTAGGTTAGGTAACCGTAGTAATACATTTAAAGTGGGTACTTACGAGTATCTTCTAAAAAAAAGTCGTTTAAGTTCACAGCATTGGCACCTTTTCCTTGCAAAGTGGTGTAAATGTAAATTAAAAAAATGTTGGCGTGTAAATGATTTAAAGAGACTCCTGTCTGATCGAATTTTTGTATACCATCTGAATGTAATCTGTAACTACCTACAAGGGGTTCGATCAGTGGTGCTGCACCTTCGACCAACCAAAATGACGTATCTACCTACCTACTTAGCCGTATTAGATACTTAGGGCAAATTACGTTTCGCTGTTGTGGGCTAACATTACAACACCTTCATTCATTCATATTTTAGCAGACTTTGCTGATGTGCACCCTTCGAAAGTCATAACATAACTTTCGAAGAAGTAGGTAGTTATACATTTATTCTCTAACCCGGTTTGTAAATCCAGTGTTTGATGTTTGAGATTAAGAAACAGAAGACCGGATGTCAAGAAAGGTAGGTAATCTTTCGCTGAGCCATCGGAGTGAAGCACATTTAATAATTAGTATTTCGACCTACTTTATTGGCATCTTCTAAAGTATGGCACCCGTGCGCTACATTTCTAAGCATGTTTTCTCCATACAGCTTCCGCAGAGTTCCCGGCGCTGCTCTCTGAGGATCCGTAGCCCCCAGGCATGTTTTCCATTTCGCCACTGCATCAGGTCCCACCAGTTCTAATCCTATCACTTCACCAGATGTCACGTAGTCTACGATAATTCTGTAAGAATAATTATTTGGAGATTTGCAAAAGAACGTTAGATTCTTGATATTGCCTGAGTTATCTATTTATTTCTCGCAAACCCGGATTTTAATACAAATGAATATGTTGATGATAAAATAAATTATAGGATATAATAGATCGATACAAATATACTAACGGCATCATATTATTTCCAGCCAAATTGCTATAAAGTTCCAGCGCTAAATCTTTGCCCAATCTGCCGTTTTTCATACGCACGATCCGAAAGCCATTTTTCATAATGAACGTTATTATTTTTCCATGTTCGCTGGGCGCTACTGGTTTGATCAACGCGAATGTACTGTGAAATAAAGCTGAGACACCTCATGTCAAGGTCATAGCAAGTCGATGGCAGCGTCTGAGAGATGGATAAGGTCGATAGGGTAGGTTCGAAAGGGGCATGGCAAACGATGTGATTACTGTTTGCATAGATGCGCTGTATTAGCACGGTGACGCGATGCATCTGAGTCGCAAATTAAGGGAAGTACTACCCAACGCCCTCTTTTTAGTTGTAGGTATAAGTAGTTTTATTTTGACTGACCTTTGAACTTTATGGAACAAGGTTCGATGAGTGGCTGGTGCACAATCCACAATATACAACAGCTTTGAGAAGACATTAACAATGTTCCCTATCTGCAACATCGCCGTGGTCAAAGTTGGAAGCTGCACGCGTCTCAGCAGGTTCTTGCCTCGTTGCGTATCGATTACTTGCACCGAATTGTCGAAAGGAAAAAAGTTCAGTATGAGTTCCCTTATTACACCCGCCTCTTCGTCATACATTTCACATACAAATGTATATTTGTCGAAATAATCGTACCCCTGTAAATAAAGGACAAGTGAATGACGAATTACAAAACCAAATCAAGCTTTCAGGTTTTTGGAATCACAAAGGAACACACATATTGTACACTCGAAAAACATTTCCCTCCACCCTTCGGTAGTCGGGGTAAAAAGATCGGTCCAACTTTAGTGGGCTATTGCCAGATATTGTTTAGATATCACATTGAGATTTGAGTGATCAATAGAAACGTCATTCCCGTTCATTTTGTGTGCTATCCAGGTGATTTCCTGCACAATGGCAGCAGTGTAGGTTTCTATATGTGAATCCGATTGCGTAGTATGTAGACCTCACAGATGTAGACCTCCTACATTTAGGATTATAAACCTAGGTTATAATATAACTAGTTCCTATAATATAACTTGTGTATCTGTTACCGGCCAAACCCGATTTTAGGACAAACTAGTTTGGCCTAGGCCAAACTAGTTCTGCCTGTACGCGATAGGATAAACCGGTAGATATGCGCCGTAGTTACCGACAGTTTATAATTATGACGAGCGATAAACTAAGTATGTAGATGTTTGTGCGAGACGTGGTACAGTTGGTTGGCCTTTATCCCGATTTATTTCGTGTGGACTATAAGCGAAGTGAGTTTAGATTAGGCCATACCAGTTTATCCTGGTGGGTACGTATTTTAATTAGGATGAACTAGTTTTGCCTAGGCTAAACTAGTTTATCCCATTGGGGTTCGGACGAACCAGTTTTAGGCTATACCGGTTTATCCTATCGCGTATAGGCAGAACTAGTTTGTATTAAAATCGGGTTTGGCCGGTAACATATCTATTCCATACCGTTGTTACACAATCGAAAAATCACTTACCATTTTGTAAAGCAATATACCTACATTCGATAGGTACATGGATTTATATTTTTGTTTTGTTTAATCACTTACGACACGAGGAGCCACGATTATTTGTTTGTATCCAATGTGTTGATGCTATCAGTAATTCTATTATATTTTTATTTGAATGGCTTCTAATCTTATTCAAAAGATAATTTCGCCAATGTCTAGTTATTTAGAGTATTCATGTAAATAGAAAATTAAACGAATATAAAATCTCTCGCTATCAGTATTATTATTTGAACCTACGATTTCAATGCTAAGTTTCAACAATATTTATTAGAGTCCTGTCAAATCTTGACGACATCGAAAAATAGTATAGTCGACAGCAGATCAATGGCAACACTTGCAGTACGATTTCAAGTCTTACGACGCAAATAATAAGAACTGTCAAAAGTAAAAAGTGTTACCATTGATCTGCTGTCGACTGTACAAAAGCAAGACAAAAGCTTTACAAACTTTTACAAAAGTGACCGCGCAGACTTTACTTTGACAGGATTGAAGTCTTAGCGGATTGCGGCCTAGGCCTCGCCAATTTTACCTACTTATGTAGGTAGGTATAGGCTACCTACTGGGGGGCTATCTAGCCGGCTGGCCCTTTTTTTGTCATTAAAGCCCAAGAGATAATCTCAACCTTAAAAACTCTCCTGTAGACCTTTGTTCCACCGTACGGATTTTCGCCAATAATCTGACATTGACGGCTAGCAAAACTCAACGCAGTGCACCCACGGAGAAAATGGGGCGGGGCATGCGTTTCAACTGGCCGCAGGCCGCGCACAAAGCGCGCTGTATCTGTAAGCGCTAAACTACTATTGCTAACGCTAAATATTAGAGGCCGCAGCGTCCCTCTTGTGATCTTCCACACGACCATCATTTGGACCGAAAATATTTTCACGAAATTTTCTTGCCGCTGCTATAGCCAAGAAAAATGTATGGGACTTACTTTTGCTTTTTCGTTAGCAAAATGTCAATCACATACATTTTTCTATCTATTATACTAAAGACTAGCGAAACTCTTGTCATAGAGAGAGAAGGAGAGAAGCCTCTTGTATGCGTAGATATATCTGTCTACGGTAGATATGGATAATCAGTCTACGGCGTAGACAGATAATATAAGGGCTAAATATAAGGGCTCGGCCCCCTGGGGGCCGAGCCGCGTCGATTTTTTATAAACGTCAAAATAGGCGTGGAGAACTTCTAGGATTGGTAGCACGGTGGATTTTAGGAAAGCGCCTAATATGTTGCTAGTGTAAGAAATAATTAGTCACAAATTGTCAAGACGTTTTCAACAAAAACAGAGAAATCAAACAAACTCGTATTAAAATCTAGTGTACAAATATTTGTAGTGCACCGTAATGATATATTTGAGTATAATTGCCGTAGAAACAGATTGAAAAACATTAAATTAGAAATTCGCCATTATTTTTACTGTCAACACTCCGATGTTTCAAATCTTTTCGTTACGGTTTACGCAGAAATATACCAAATAAAACTATGATATATAACAATCGAAAGATGTAACGTGAAATGAAACGTATGAATACTATCTATGGATTCGACCAAAGATAATATGACAGGGAGTCGACACTTCAAAAGAAACAATTTTTTCTATAATCTTACGTTCTACCATAATAACAACCATGAATTCGCTGTTATTATGTTGGCCCTCCCCTTGTAAAACGACATATAATTCTAATTTATAATCTATATGGACTATGTCATTTTGTTTTGGTTGTCTTATTTGTGATTGTCTCCATGACAACTAGTAGTACGCTGCTTTAACGTATTTCGTATATCCTCTTTGGCAGCACTTGAGCGCCTATTTTTGGGCGACGCGGCTACCAATTTTGAAAACGCTAACGCTAGCAAAACGTCAAAAAACCTCCACCCGGCCATCACCCGGCTAGCTTTGACAGGACTTGAGCGCCTAAAAAAGACGACGCGGCTCGGGCCCCAGTCTACGCTTGTACGCGTCTTGTACGCCTCTTGTACCACCTTGTACTCAGTCTATTTATTTTATTAATGGACTCGACTGTTCGTCATTTGCCAATGTCATGTTACAGAAAATTCAATATTCAATAGCCTTCTATCTTCCTCCAGGGGAGTCGCAGTAGCGTCTTCACCCTGGGTAGCAGCGTCTTCATGTCTTCATCCAGAGGAGACGCCGTAGCGTCATCACTCTGGACGAAGCAGCTCGACAGTCACGTTCACTCCCGAGCTTGTAGCGGGAACTCTTGATAAAAGCTTGAAACTTCAGATCTTGCATAAATAATCCAATAACTTCACCGCACTGTCATTCGCGAACATTTTCTGATTAATTTAACGTGATATTAAACACAAAATAGTCCCTGTAGACATTAAAAGGAAAATTATCAAATAATTTCGCAACCGTCGTTTCCCGCCATTTTCAAGAGATCTACTCAGTCTACCCTCTTGTGAACGAAATTCAAAACAAAAACCAACATCTGTTATGATGATGATTTCTCCCTTTTGTTTGCTCAGCAGGCGAAGGGCCTTGGTTTATTTCCCAGTCCCACGGGCGTAAAAAAAAAAAAAGCAATAGTGTTGTTTGTAACCGTTTTTTTTAAACAAATATCCTGCCTGCTTAGTAAAAGGGTTTGGTATTTATTTATGCACATCACTCAGGACTGTCAGAATTTATTGGCATTTTCATTTTGTTTGTTTATTTACTTAAATTTTTCATAAACGGTTTTGTAAAGTTTTGTTTGTATGTCGTTTTGTCCTTCCGTTCATTTTCCGAGGAGATATTTTGTATTGCAATGGTAAGGTTGTTTTGTTTGTCCTTAATCTAAAACACACCTTAAATAGGCGCAAGATAATCTTAAAAAGTCGAACTCTTTTTCTGCGATACAGAATCAAACAAAGCTGAAAATACACTGACCTATGAAACTATAGGGTCGCCTTGATCAGTGTCGATACTGTCGATAAACACCCCGTCCGCTTTCTTTCATAATTAATCCCGATTTACAATCAAATTTGCTGGTCGGAATGCCTCTAAAGATTTTATCAACGAGCCTCACAATGCAAAGCTGTAATTCATCAATATAGGCATATAAATAAATGTGACCTATGTTTTTGTTAGGGTATCATATACAGTCTATGCCTACTTAATAATATTAATAAAGTTTAATTAATTTCAGGAAGGAGCATACAAAGATAAATATTCGTTTATTGGTGAATGGTATGACAATCAGGCCAGTCTAATTCGGCGTTTCAATGTATTTTACTATCCTACAGATGATACTATCGAAATGTTTGATATAAAAAACCGTAAAACATTTGTGCGCCGGATGAAAGTAAACGGCATCACTTTAGATAGTTTTTACATAGGCTGCACATTGTATATTTTGGGGCGCTTGATAAAAATTGTTGATTTTGCATGTGAAGATACAAGAAGACAGTTACATCAGGACATGGAGCTGTAAGTATATAGCCAAATAGGGCTCATTCTAGTTTGTATTTGGTACTGACAATAATTATACCTGTCTTTATTACCATAGCAAAACTGGGAGGACTTGAACGTGCCAATGTGCACCATGCACTGACCTGATACAAAACCCTTCAGGGGTGATACAATAAAATAGGATATGAGGGGTTTTAAAATTGGATATGACAACTGGTTGGACCTTAATTTATTGAAGAGGAATACAGAAAATTATAACTGAAAAATTATATATTTTTTGTTACAGTGTATTTGTAATGCTCAAACCACTACCGACTAAAGTGGCTGGCCAAATCATTACACACTTTTATGACCATGGACTGCGCATCACCAAAATGAAGAAAGCGCGACTAACAGCTGAGGATGTCAACATGATTTATCGGAATTACCACAGTGACCCAACATTCCCGTGAGATTTTTAAATTTATTATTAGGAATAATTTAGGAAATGTGTTATAGATCTTGCCGGCGAAGTGTATGGGACACCGGATTCTCTATGAGGTGTGATTCCCAAGTCAGATGTGTACTAATGTGTGTTTCCAGAGAAAACTTATAGACATACATTTGCTCTAAAAAGGGGGAAAGAAAACATTGCAATGTACCATGCATTACTTCAGAATATAAAATAAAACCATGTAGATGGGTCATATCGTGAGCTTCCTCTACGTAAGGTATATGCTCCAGCATACGACACATTGGCTGTTGATGATTAATAAATTTTTTTGCAATAGCATTACTTAGATTTGATTCTGAGACCTCAAACAATTTTCTTAAACAGCTTTACTTATGTTGCAGATTCATGATGGAATATCTGACTGGAGAGATGGTGTACGGACTGGAGTTGGTGGGAAAGGATATATTTGCAGTAATTAAGGATATTGTCGGCGACAGAGATCCAGTTAAAGCAGCGCCAGGCACTATAAGATCGTTATATGGCACCGACAACGTCAGAAATTGTGTGCATACCTCCATTGACAAACGAACTGCTACAGAGGTACACAATATTTTTTTTGTTTTTTTTGTTTCTGCAAACAAAGTTGAACTATAACTAATTTAATATGCCTTTAACTGAATAATATATAAACACTGTATTGTACAAAGAACTTGTACAAAGATCAAATGATAAGATGTAAAAAAATATCATCACTATCAATATTTCATCCCACATACTTACTGTTCTATGGCACGTTTTAAAACAACCATGACTTAGATGAGCGTCATGTGCGATATACTACAATCTGACGAGTATGCATAAAGAGATTTATGAATGTGAAGGAAGCAAGTGCTATGTCCTGGATCGCAACAGGTGGAAGTCCATCGTCTCTGCCTACCTCTACAGGCGGTACATATAGGTACTGTATGTACCTATGTACCGCCGTAAAATAATACAACTTTAACATATGAACTTGGCATAAAGTAGATCCTATTACGTTCATAATACAATCTCTTGCTAGCTGTTTTGTACGTAAATATACAGAAAATTGGGCGTTAATTGGATTGAATACTTTAAAAGCTATACAATGTTTGCAGGATCTTGACTACTTCTTCCCTACTGGCGCGCGTTCGTCGCGGCTGCGTCTTACGGCCACGCTGTCCAACTGCACGCTGTGCCTCGTGAAGCCGCACGCGGTACGCGAGGGCCGCCTCGGCGAGGCGCTGGCGGCAATCGACGACGCGGGCTTCCACGTCACGGCACTCAACATGCTCATAGTGGAGAACACTAACGCAGCAGAGTTCTATGAAGTTTACAAAGGAATTGTGCCGGAGTATAAGGTATGATTTATGACGGAAAACTTACCTGCCGTAGCGTGTCGAAACTTATCATACATTGAGGGACACTTGCACAAACCACGTGTTAAGTGCTTAAATGTAATCCCTACAAAAATTTAAGGTCTGGTGATTCTTTGCCTATAAACTGAAAACAAGGAATTGGAGATTTTTTTTAAAAGAACTTTCACTCCCAGTTTAGAATAGCATAATAATTTATATACTTATTATAAATAATCAAGCTTGACGTTTAAGATTTGTAAATTGCAATGTTTAAAAAACTTGTATGACTCTCCATTCTGCACAGGGTATGATGGAAGAGCTGTCGAGTGGGCCGTGTGTAGCTATGGAAATAGTCAGCAAGGACAAGAGCCTCAACACTGCCATCGAATTTAGGAAGCTGGTTGGCCCTTCAGATCCTGTAAGTACTAGATTTAATATTGATGCCTTTATTGTGACAGTCAAAAGTAACAAAATAAGATACTCCCACAATAGCGTTTTTCAATCTAACGTCGACGTCTTGTTAGCGCCAACGGCGTCTTTCGAGCGTTATCGTCCTTCACATTTTCATTTTAGACGACAACGCTCAAAGGCAGCTAAAGATGCGTGACGGTGCCGCCGCGCAAGCGTCGCATCGTCGCTGCGCGGGCGCTGACAAGACGTCGACGCTCGAAAAACGCTAGTGTTGGCATCTCTAAGACATTTGCTGTGGGCTTATGTATACTTTTACTACCTTTTCGGCTAGTACTATGTGAGAAATTCTTTTGCAGGAGATTGCCAGATTATTACGTCCACACACATTAAGAGCAAAACTGGGCAAAACAAAGGTTCAGAACGCAATTCACTGTAGTGATTTATCTGAGGATGGATTACTAGAAGTTGAATATTTCTTCAAGATATTAGATTTATAAATTAAGGCTGATCTAGTAGGCTAATTGAATGAATTATTAGACTGTTTTATTAGGTTTATTATCGAACTTGAAAATTCGCAGTGTGAGTGTGGTTATGATTTGTGTATTATTATAATTTATTTTTTATACTATTTAATGCAGATTTAAGGCCGTCAGATTTGCAATGCTAGAAAACATCCTCCATCCAAATGAAATGTCATGTTTGTTCATCTTTCTGTTTTAATGTAATTAATTTTGAGAATGCTTTGTTTTTTGACATGGATTCCTGTATGTATTAAGAACATTGATGTACTGCCAATTTTGCATGTAGTTTCTTAATATTCATTGTATTTATACACGGAGTCACCACATCCAGTGCGGTCTAGCCAGAGATTCTATTGGGATTTTTAACGGTTCTTAAGCTTAAGCATAACGGTTTTTTAATTCTATTACAACTTCAACTTAGCTAAAGTGCGGCCGCCATAGTGCCAAGCACACTTTTCTCTTCTATTAGGCGTTGCTCGTTAGTAGTCATAGTAGGTTTCCTCACTGTGTTTTTCTTCACTATTTTTTAGAGCAATCGGATTACGTATTTAGTAAATTATATTGATAATCTGGGACATATCATAAAGTCCAAACGAGTTAAATGTAGCATCAAAGCACATCAAGTGTAACACTTTAGACTGTTCTTATTATCTGTGTCGTAAGAGTTGAAAATTGATCTGCTGTTGTCCGTACGTACATCTACTTCTACATAGGCATTAATACCGACACATTAATAAAAGTATCTACTCTGATGATTACAATGTATCGTAAGTAATTAGGAAACCATTTCTATTTCTCGTAGAACGTAAACAACACAATGAATGTTTACGAAGCACGACACCACACCACTGCATGGTATCTATGTTAATAACGATTGGCTTTTGAATGACATATAACGGAATGGAAGTCATTCTAAATATAGGAACTGGTCTAGGAGTAGCTTATCTGGTTAGGGTAAAGCTGATTTTAATATATAGTTATTTCGCTAACACGGCATGAAACACAAAGGGAGTGTCGGCGAGAGAACAATGATTTGATACGTTTTAAGCCCAAAATGAAAGTGCATTTTTTTTTAAAGTTACGATTAACTGAAATTAAAATACAGATACACTTACAGGCTATAAGCTCATCAACGTAAAAACTCATTGCAATGCAAACTATACATAGGTAATAGTATCATCGTATATGTGCTGTTGTTTTGAATATACTCGTATGAGCCGCGACGAGAAATTGTTTCCAGATTGGTTAATTCTCTTCAGTGCGCCGACGCCTTGTTGGATATTATATTATTACATCCTGTCCGATTGCTCCATGGTCGTCTTTGTAACATCAACAATTCAGCAGCAAAAACTTTGCATTAAAACTCTACGGAGAATTGCCGGAAATTTATTGTAAAGTGGTTAAAAGTAATAATTCCGAGAGCTGTCGTCCAATACAAGTTGTTATCCCATCATAATATATGAAACCTGTAATACGATATATGTAATACGAGATATAATACGATGAACTAACTAAACAATGACGTCCAAACAAAAAATCTAGATTCCTCAGTATCAGGATTAATTGAATATATCCTATTTAGGTATGTTCCGCGATATCTCGGTTTCCGGGGGTTTCTCGGGGATTTTTTCGTGGCATGTTCTTAATTTAATTTTCAATTATTAATATAATATCTGCCATGTTGATGGTGACATCACTGGCTGCCAACTAGTTACATACGTGACTAGGTACTATTGTTTCTTCTGTGACTATACGTACATCGGGCGGGGTCGAGATGATATCACTGTCTATAGGTACGGACAACAGCAGATCAATGGTAACACTTGCAGTTCGATTTCAACTCTTACGACGCAGATAATAAGAACGGTCCAAAGTCCAAAGTGTTACACTTGATCTGCTGTCAGCTATACATACGTGTTCGGATTACGGACCGACAAATCAATGATAATTCCAAACACTATTATTTTATTGTAGGCAACAAAGCATTGTTTAGTTCTGTCTGTGTTAGTCATTGATGTCACACACTGTTTGTTCTGTCTACAATCTGCATAATGAAAGGAAAGCTCTTGTTCCTATTAAATGGAGGTAATTGGAGTAACTGAGTAAAGACGTCAATATTTGTTTAGTGATTCGTTTAGTTATTTAGTACAAAGTCGATGAATAACATTTATGTAACACTAATAACATTTAAGCCTACTTAGAACGTAGAGCGTTGACCCAGGGTTAAGTAAGAAAAATGTATGGAGTTTTCACGGATTGAGTCGCTAACTCTAGCGCATCTTTTATTGCAAGTAGGACTAATAGGTACGACGCGGTTTTTAAAATATGGTTAGGCGTGCATCGGTTTTGGAATAAGACCAAATAATTGTATAGGTACCTACTATTGTGATTTCACAAATTTATAATTATTTTCTTATAGATATGGATATTCCGCCTGAACTAAATAACTTATTTATTCATACTTAGTGAATAAATAAGTGCCCGCGTGGAATTGCATTTTTTTTGCAACTTTAAACTTTAGGTTGAAGAGTTCAGCTGGATTCTCACTCAAATATAGCAAGATTAAATTCTCAAAATTTCGTTTACTGTGAAAATAAAATCGGAGCACAAAATTAATTGATCATCTACGGGAAATTGAAACTTAACCGAATGAGGTGGGTCGTCGCTCGCTATAGACTGTTTAAAGCAAACCGTAGGCTGTACCTTTCACTGCAGTGGCATGCTTCGGACCGGCTGTTGTTGATAGTTGGAAGTATAGCGTTGCGACGTCGTCGTATGAATGGTGTTTGGCACAAGAGAGCGCCGTGCACCGCGCACAGGGTTGCGTGTGCCACCAGTCGCACGACGAACTTTCCTACACGCAGCCGTACACGGAACGATAAACATAAGACGCGCGTGACCCTAGGCTCCTCTTCAATTTTACAATAGCCACATCGCATAGTTACGATGTCTGAGAATTTTTAAAATAAAAAATATATTCTCAAGTTACCTCGATATTGTCCTAAAGCGACAAATTTTACGCGAATCGAACGATAATATTTTCTTTTGCAGTGAAGTTTTGACGTTTTATGATAAGGTTTTCAATTTGCAACTACGGTGAGTAAGATTTTTAATTGATATACCATAATATGTCCGGCTTATAAAGGATGTTAATAAAAATATAACAGTTTTCAAAGTTTCAAGACTTTAGTTTGCTGTGATTAAATAAGTTAGGTAGGTATCAACATACATTTTGGAGTAAAATACAATCATTTATTCATAAATTACAGTTAAGTAACTTATAGTGGTATATTTTGCTAAAATGTACCTATGTAATCTACGCAACCCTCTAATATACCAACGTATGTATTACAGCAGTACAGACTTAGTTTGATGCTGTTTTACGAGCTAGGCTCGGAATGTTGCATATAATAATAAATAATACAACGCACACAGTATCCTAGAAAGGGTAAACTGTACATTTGTGCAACTTTACTGGTTTAATCATTAATAATGACATTATTAATGATTAAATTTGACATTAAAAGATAGTTTTGGGTAAAAGTCAATCCCAGTAATAAAAGTAATCGTAATTTTTATGTGTAAGTAATTTATTAATTTGATTTATTTATACCCAGCAATAATATAGTTTGATTTCATCCTCAAAGAGTAGTCTCTAGAACATTTGGATTTCGTAACATACAGTTATCCTAAATACATGTATTATTCATTCCTGCATTCCTACAAGCTACGTTTTAACTGTTGTTACCAGTGTCTACGAAAAGAAAGATGTTCATAATATTTTCGGTTGTTTTTGCACGATGCAATGAACAGTATAGGTATATTTGTGTCTGTAAGTGAACACAAAGTATAAGCACTTAGATCGAATCACGGGTTGATCGAATGCCCTGATATATATATCCAATTCCCGTTTGTTTAAACTTTACATGTTGTATATGACATTTGCTTACATTGAATTAACTGCATAAAGATTGGACTACAAATTAACTAATTATGGTTCGGTAAACTAGTTCTATGACTATATTTTAGTTCCTAGATTACTATTAGAAAGGAACAGGTATGTACTGGAAATAGATAATTATAATAAGTTGGACTATTTATATCGATCCTACTGATGTTTTAACGGTACCCGAAGATGTTAGGTAGGATTACTATGAAAGTAACTTCAATAAGCTCTTCAGAGATAAATTAAGTTATTACTGACTTAGCCTGATAAAATTGGCTAGTTGATCAAGAATGCAGCAAATAAATCGTTATTTAGTTATCCTTTCGTATCTAGTAAGGTAGTACTTTGTTGCATTTGCTTACCTATAAGATACTACCTACCTACTTATAATGAGAACCGTTTCACCGTTATAATTGTTCCTGAACAGATTAAATCGATTTGTTTACTTACATTGTTTGCTTTACTTATATACAATTTTACATAACATAGGAATTTCGTTGTGGTCACGTTCGTTACAATAAACCTATATAATATTATCGTGTATATTTAAAATGTAAACAATGTTATCAACCGAATCCACACATTAGTAGCGAAGGACTAGGATTCCACTCACGCTAATATTATAACGGCGGATATTTAAATGGATGGTACCTACTACTTTAGTTACTATATGAACTCGAATCACCTATCATGCTCATGCGGCTAGCTAGACTGATACCTACTAACCTTTTGTACAGTAAATATGGTACCGTAATAAATAACACTTAGGTATCTATATTTTACCATTAGTAAGTAGAGATATATCATATACCACGGGCAACTATATATTTATAACTAGGTGTTGCATGGTGCGCGGGCCGCGCGCGGCCCGCGAGACTGCTTCGTTTTCGTGTTGTAGGCGCCGCAACTAAATAAACATTATCGTAGTAGTAGCGTGGGGACGCTCCGGGCTTCGCCCTACGCGGAGCTCGGCCTATGGCCTCGCAGCCCGGCTCGGCCTTCGGCCTCGCAAAAGTTACTTGGAAGGTGGTAGTTTTTTTCTGCTTGGCAAGGGGACGCTTCGGGCTTCGCCCTACGCGGAGCTCGGCCTATGGCCTCGCAGGCCGGCTCGGCCTCCGGCCTCGCAAAAATTACTTGGAAAGTGGGGAGTTGTTTCTGCTTGGCAAGGGGACGCTTCGGGCTTCGCCCTACGCGGAGCTCGGCCTATGGCCTCGCAGGCCGGCTCGGCCTTCGGCCTCGCAAAAGTTACTTGGAAGGTGGGGAGTTGTTTCTGCTTGGCAAGGGGACGCTTCGGGCTTCGCCCTACGCGGAGCTCGGCCTTCGGCCTCGCTGTAGTTACTGATAGATATTTACCGCACGCCAGTAATCCTTTCGTTTCGTATAGGAAAATATATGGAGAAAATATTATGGATTACTGCTCGTCCGCCATTTTGTTTTTCCCAAAAATGACAATTTTCTGGTATACTACATCATATATGCTACGAAGTGGAATTGGTTGGATATTCCTCATGCGCTCGTGCTAGGCCAGCTAATTCGTCAAAGTTTGGTCTGAAATGTCCAAATTTTCAATCGGCTATATTTCCGCCGCCATTTTGTTTTTCTTTTGTTTTTCAATTTCATCACAAAGTAGGTCGACCATGTGACGCGTGTTCCAAATTTGAACGAAATCGGTTGGAAAATGGCGGAGATGGCATCACGTGACCCGCCGCCATTTTGTTTTTTTCACTTCCCTATAGTTTTCCTCTGGTCCAATCACTAAACTATACAACTCCCCCCTACATCACTTTCACCTCCGGGAACTCCTTCAGACTAAACGGGCACGTCAATCAGTGAGTCAGTCAGTCAGTCAGTGAGTCAGTCAGTGGTAGTCGAGCTATATATATTAGTAATAGCTTCTGCCCGCGACTTCATCTGCGCAAGATCTTTATAAATTATTGCCTATGAGTTATTCTGATTTATGAGCTATATTATTGTAAAGTTTCATTAAATAAATGGACTTTAGTTTTTACGTGAAAGAGTCCATCATCCATCCATCCATCCATACAAACTTTCGCGTTTATATATTAGTGGGATGTGTGTGTATGACTGCAACATTAAAGTTATTATTAAGTAGGTACATGTGTTCATAATACTCAAAAGTCAAATACAAGCATACAGCTTTACTAAATAAGTACATATGTCGCTTTCTTAATCTACTTACGTATTTTCATGCTTAGGTATATAGGTATTATTTGATGTTATGACCTGGGTGCGAGGGCCTATTGTACGTTTCTTGAGTGTAGCATTCTGTGCCTATTGTTTGGCGAACGGCGATCCATTCTGCTTGTGTAATGTCTGTAACATGCGTTGGTATATAACTCAGAGAGCTTAATTCGCATCTCGACTTGCATATCTAGCTAGATGTACTTTCTAAAGCTGTAGATTGTTCGTTCATTATATTCTTAAGGTTATATACGAAGTGTTTTTAAAGAAAAGGTATTTAAAATAAATGTACTTCGCCCTTCATTCGAATGTAAGTAGGTCAACATGTTGCTTTGTTACTTAAACCGAATGGCATTTATTCACAATTTAAGTTAACTCGATTTTTTCAGAGATTATTTACGATAAACATCTTCCATGCATCAAGAACATCCACGAACAAGCGTACATGAGGGAGGCTGGGTGAGGAGAAACTTTCCCACGTAGGGCCCGCCTCGTGTGGACTGAGAGAGCCACTAAGTTTACAAACAAAGATAGTTAAGAGAAGCCACCATGCAGTTCGTACGCTCCTTCTTCAAGAGGATCACTGATGATCTCAAACAGAAGAAACTCATACCACTGAAGATATTATTTTTTGTACATGCATCCAGTAAGTATTACCAGCCCACATTATTTAATAAGTTTCTTTATGAATAATAAATATCTTTAGCCACAATAATGTTTGCTATTAAGAGGCTTATTTACGGGTAGGTACATACCTCGTACCCTTCAAAAATGTTTTTCGGACCTAATTTTCCTATAAATTGTATGCGAGTTCAAAGCGAGTTCGCTTTTATTCGATGACGATAGTTTTTCGCCTTTAGGATTTTAACTGATACCATCATCATCAGTCCACGGCTAGACATAGGCCTCTCCCAAAGCACGCCACTCAACTCGACTCAGCCTTTTGCATCCAGTCTCTGCCAGCCACCCAACTGATTTACTGATATAATCTTTGCAAATTTTAAAGACTTAGCAGTGCTTGTAGTTTCTCCCATCGCCTGCAATATAGCTAACCTTGCGATGATTTTGTAATTTATGTAGATGTGCAGTGCAGTTGATTTAGGAAAGTACGGACAACAGCAGATCAATGGTGACACTTACAGTACGATTGCAACTCTTACGACACAGATAATAACAACGGTTCAAAGTCCAAAGTGTTACACTTCATCTGCTTTGACGTGTCCTACCCTTGTTTCTTCCGATTGATATTGTTTAACTTTCCAGCTCTGTTCGTGCTGTATCCGTACCTGACGATCCACATGCGTGAGCTCGGCATCAACGTGGAGGAGACGGCGATCATGTCCGCGGTGACGCCCGTCGTGTCCATCGTGATGCCGCCGCTGGCAGGCATGCTGGCAGACAAGATCGGAAACTTCAGGGTTAGTGATCATTTGATTACTAAAGCTTTCGGAGTATTGGCGCAATGGCGGCCTTTAAATTTTTGTTGATTTTTCTTACTAGTATTAGATACGAGGACATTCAGGACATAGGTACTAATATTACTAATACTCATGTACGTTCTTATACAGACTACAGTATGTATAATACTATAATCATAAAAATCTCATTATATGTATAATACGATACATAAAATAGGGATAGACTCACATTTCCCAGTAGACTAGATACGCACATCCGTCAGGGGCATTGCGTTCGCTATTAAAAGTTACCTAAAAGTGTCACGACTGTCAAAAATATACATTAATTCGTAATATCAATATTAAATAAACAATAAATTGGTTCAGAATTTGAATTACGCATTCATTCATCCATGCTCGGTGAATAAATTAGAACATGATGAAAAAATTCTTGCCGTGGGCAGGACTTGAACCTGCGACCTCGACCGTGACATATATTGTTAATATAAATAACGTAATAAATTGGTTAGTCCATAACACTATGCATTTTGGTCCAGCAGGGTGCCGTGCTGCCATAGGACACTTATCCCCGATTACTTAAAGTTGTTGACGACAACTATTAGTTAGACGGTTCAGGTTTTCGGGAGGTTTAGTTTATGCTGTCAATGTGCTTCGCGGCTATGTTACGATAATAAAACGTGAGTCGGTAAGGTCAAATGTGAGAGGTAACTTCTTACAGTAACTATACCGAGAAGGCGCCATTTTTAGCAACTCCGTTTGTTAGAGGAATCGTTTAGTATTTTTATAGAATTTAATCTAAATCAATTTCATACCGGTTAGTTAGCTTTGAATGAACCAAGAAGTTCAGATAGTTTTTGTAAAGGACAATTATATTGGTACATGTAATTGAATCGATTGAAATCGTATTAAAAGCACCCTAATCCCGCCCGAATTCGAGTGAATATACTAACAGACGACATCCACTGTTTGGTCTCGGCCGTCGTTCCGGTTTCATCTATAAAGTTAATCCACGGCGTCCGTAACGCGAATTACAGCCAATTCGGATACAATAACCTTTACCTTGCATTGTACTCGCGCCATTGTCGTCGCTGTGGCCCCTGAGCGACGCGATGCGCCTAGGGTTGCGGCCTCCAGGATTTCCTAAATTTAACATAGGTGAACTATATGGTACTTTTGCTGTAACGGTGTACCTAGGGATTTAGATTATAAAAGTTTGGTATTCGCTCTATAATTTTGGGCATCATTGTATTTTTACCCGATTGCCGAAATAAGAAGGGTATATGTCGGTTTCTCGGTCAGGATAATTCTGGTGTCTATGATAAATTATTTGGTAGCCTTTTAAATAGTTCCCATTTTTATTATCTATTTAGTATATATTGTGTAGTGGAATATACGGGACTGGTTGGATTCGTACATTGAGAACAACAACCCTAGATGTGCCACTACCATGTAAAGGGCGATGCGCGTGCGTCACACGCCGACCGACGGAGCCGGAAGCGAGCGCGCGCGCAGCCATTGCTTTTAAACATGGCATGATTCGCGACCACTCAATAACCGCATGACGATTTAATATGCGCAATAGCTGGACACTCCTTGCCGAATACAATGCCTATTTCCAATAATCTATACAATGTAACTAAAATTTCATCATGACGGCCTCAAAAGCGAATTTATGAGCACTTGTTTTACTAAATGATGTTAAAGGGTGACAGATGGTAGTTGTTAATGTCGTCTGTTGATGATAAACATCACTGCGCTATGAAGTGAAAGTCGGCCCTGTCGCTAAGCCCGCGCAATGTTGGCCCGGTGCGGTTTTACGGTGCATTATACTCTCGGTCCGTACCAGCTGTCTCACTAATCGCTCGCAATTTCGCTACTTCGTGAGAAACCAAAAGTTATACTGAGAACCTTTTTAAATAATGTGGTGTGTAAAGATTAAACAGGATTAACTATTGCGCTAAATATCCAATTGTGCTGAAAGGAGGTACAGGATGATTTGACTTTTCGGGGCCTCACTGAATTCTTAGAAAGAAGAAGATTTTTTCGGCTGCTCATACAAATTGGTTGAAAACATTTTGTATGAAAGATAAATATTCTTGAAAATTAATTTACGTATCTACTTACAGTAAAACAACTTAATACAATTATGCGGATATATTGTATTTTTGACACAACCTTTATGTATACATACATATTTAGTAATTTTTCTACTGAGCAAAGAGTAATATAAGTGCTACTGAGCCTATTAGATAGGTATCAATATAATTGCATTGTTTCTGATGAGCAATTTCGTAAGTTGGTCGTGGGAATAATTTTCCATTGTCATGGCAACATACGACAATTTTTCCGCCTATGAGCATGATACGGCCGGTGCGTTCGAACATCTATATTCTTGGATGACATTCTGTTGCCTCGACCCACAATTTGCGCTTAAAAACGACAATTTGCGCATTTCTGTCGATCATTCTTCTTAAATGCTACATCCTGTTTTTCTTTCAGTTGTGACTGTAATTGCTTATTCGGATGATGTTTTAGTTTCCAAACGACTGACTTTTTACAATCCGATGGTGTAGCGTAGACCGTGTAGTTAGCGTATAATGACTGTGAAATGAATTTTCGGAATAAAATACAATGATAAGTTGTCTATTTAGTCTAGTGTTTATTAGTCATTTGAGTATATCTGTTCGCATTTAAAAAATCAACGAATTAAGTAATGTAATGCAAAAGATTTAAAGGTTTGAAACGAGATAAACATTTAAAAAAAAATCATCAATTTTCAGGCAGGTAAGTATGGTACATACTTGATGTTATAGCATATTTACTTCAAACAGTTGACGTGCCTGAATCTAACTTGATGGTAGGTAAGGATTGGGGTGAAGATTGCAACCTTAGTAACTATCTTTCTTCAGGCCTTGGAAGATCCCTTTCACTGAAACAACTGTGTCAAAGTAACGCGATGGTCGCATCAACTCACGCACGATCAAATACATTAATTGCTGTTACAGTTGTCGCTATATGTTTGTGCAACATTATTTCATCGCGCGAATAAATCGCGTTGAACCAAAGAAAACACCGCCGCAATTTTCACGCCAGCCAATCTGAGCTACATTGCCAACGTACAAGAAACGCCACAATTCTGGCGTAAAATATCTGGTTGTGAATGCCTCTTGAAGCCTCATTCCCCACGAAAACAAAGCCACAATATTATCGCCACAATTTTCACGCTACCTAATTAGAGGACAGATCCAAGTCCTCTAATTGGCCGGCTAGAAAAATGTGTCGATCAAACTTAAATAGCTCGTGAATTCGTAACTAGAACAGAAGTAATATAAGAAGCGGTATTAAAAAGACATCTTTGAGACTAGTTCTTGAATAGTAATATCCTGTGTATTGACGCAGTGTTTGCTGGCGCTCTCATCCGTGCTCGGCGGGTTGTCGGCGCTGCTGCTTCTGGCGGTGCCGGTGGGCCGCCTCACCGTCACCTTCCCGCCGGACGTAGAACTACTCGCCACATGCGGCAGCGGGCTGCGCCTGCGACACATGCACGACTACCCCTGCCTGCCTCTACATCCGTACTCCTATGACGTTAATCTCACGTAAGTACCCATAACATAACCCGTGAATAATCGCAGTAAATAGCCATTGTTAAGTTCGGCGTATTACCGTTTTTGTAGCCGCAGACTGATGATGATGAACGGAAAAAGTTAATTTTAGTATTTTGGAGCTGGAATTGTCGACTCAGAAGATTGGTAATAAGTGGATGTGGGTTGATCTACTGATAGCGTCAGGGATGTCGGTAAGTGTCATAGCCTATCCGCGGATATCAGAAAACGTTTCGATAATTTTTTAGCAGAGTAGAAGAAGTTTTGCAATTTGAGGCAAGGTCAATCTCCCTTTATCACGTTGACTATTAGAATCAAACATAATCAAACCAATGGTTGCTGAAACTTGACAGCTTGCGGCTAGAGGTGTTAGTATATAGGATGCAAGTAACACTTCACTGTTGTTATTTGGTATTGTGTGCCATTTTTAGGCGCCTTTATGATATTGTTATAGGATAATGTCATGCGGGTTCCTTTGCGAGCTGCCCGATGAAGTATCCTCAGAAGAAGCAGACGCAATAGTACACACCCACTCATATGACGTACATCTGCAGTCCTCGGACACCCAGCGTCTCGTGTACCGGCACACAGTCTCCTCCCTGTTTCCCCATACAATGACGCCGAAGAAAGATCAAAGCACATCGCGGATCATGACCAACGACCCGTACTTCAACACGACGGTCTCCAGAGTATCAGACCGCGAGATATTCTTCCCAGCACCACGGTTGTACAAAATAGAATGCTCGCAAGATGCTAGCAACGCAACTTGTATCTTTGGCACACGGGATTTCATGGCCCGAATGGATGAAGTTAACGAGGAAGCGCGATTTCGCGTAAGGATATCTCATGATGCTCAAAAAGCCCCCGCCGATGTGAGGAACTACTGGGTGCGAGCGATATCGACTGGCAATTTAACGAAAGACGAAGATTACGATGGAGTTGACAGTATTATGTGTGAAGATAACTTCAATGCGGTAAGAAACAGTATCTATTGATTGTGAATATAAGTACTAAGTTTCAAATTCCTCTTACTATTGACCAGGCAGTTATTTTTGGGTGTGTCAGCGTTGTAGCAAAAGAAGTCCACAGATTGTGCGACATCAGACTACGGCGTTACTACTAGCGTTCGGTCTTTTTGGCCTCTCTACGCCTCGATACAGTTTTAAAATAAATGTCCAAGTCGCATTGAAGGATTGCTAGACCAACCTAACGTACATATAAACCGGGGATTGGCATTTACCATAACAAATTGTCTTTGGTTGAATGGTATTTGTGGAAGTTGTGTGTTTATTTTTATTTTATTATAATAAATATTACATTAATGTTATCAGGGCGACGTAGGCGAAGAAGTGAGAGTCCAGGCTGGTTCGAGCCGGCTCTCTGGCTGCTCGGCGGCGTGTGCGGCGGCCACGCCTAGGAAGACCCTGTGCGAAAACAAACAGCAGCAAATTGAACTCGACCCTACATTCACATTCTGGGCGTACCTCGCTGTAAGTTTATTATTTTGTATAGCATAATATTGCAGAGGACTTTGACGTGGGAGGAATATAAAGGTACAGTTGAAAACACATCACATATAACTCTTTAGACTTTGTAACGATCGTGTGGCCTACTATAGAAGAGTTGAAATCGTGCCACAAGTGTTACTATCGAGTGTACGAATGTGCGAGATATCTAGGTATATACATATATGATCTATACATATCTAGGTATGTATAGATCAATTCTAGAGATGTATCAGTATCGTGTATATTATCACCCCTGAGTCGCGCGTCGTTGATCAAAAACACTCCCTGTATATCTACTTAAATCGCTCATGACGCTACCGCCATTTTTGGACAGAGATAAAGCTGAAGGTGGCCCGTGATTATCTAATTGTGCGATATACGAATTCAGTTCGTGGGGAGCACGTGTTCCGTTAACGTAAACGCATGCAGCTTGAGGAGCGGATCCGCTGATGGGAAGATTGTCGCCTCATCGCCGCTAACTGGCTAATGGCGAACTTGATACGGAGACCGAGTAGCGACCAGGGCCCCAACTAGACCAGTATTTGCTGGGCGCATAATTAAAAGGTGCAAATCAAACGACGCACCTACGTAAAGAAATGCGTGAGGCCCAGAACAGAGGGTATACCCATTTTCGGTTTGATTGTGATATTTTCTTCCCCAATGTTCGACATTATACTGCATCTCTGCATCGTTACATTAATCCAACTGATAACGAGTTGCCTGCATACATTTATGGAGAGTCATATTTGCTAACCCAATGTATATTAAACAGTTTAAACTATACCTACTCTATGTACGTAGATACATGAAACAGGATATCAAGTGTAATTTTACATGTCGGTAATATGGCGTAAATTGCAATTTCGGTGTAAATTTTAATGGAAAATGACCTTTTCGAGGTCATATGCAAGGTTATTGACCTGACCATGGTTAGTGACACTGGGTAAAATAGATCTATTCATTAGCAGAAGGACTATTCTATTTAGTAAGAGGCGCAGAAGTTGGAATATATTTGCGTCTCGCGCTCACCTAATCCTGGTTACGGCCCTGCTCGCGACCGGTCGACCTATTGCCTCCGTTCTCGGTGCGCGTCTGCCTTGCGTACGTTATAAGAGTCCTTGTATTGTATAGTATATACCGTATAGGAATCAGCGTTTCTTAACCTAGTATACAGGCGGTTCCATACGCGTTTGTGAGAACTTTTTACAAAGTCCACAAACTATTTGTTAGGGAACCTCTTTGAGGTTTATTTATTTTTCTTCTTTGGACTTGTCGTTTTTCATAGTTCGAATTCTGTTAAAAAAAAAGCTATGTAATTTATTAATTTCAATATTATATTTTCTTCATTATTCGTTTACAAAACTTTTATTTTAGCTTGTATCTCGTGTGCTTTATCATAGTGGCGACCGTGACAGTACTATGGTTAAAAAAAGCTGTGTAATTTATTAATTTCAATATTATATTTTCTTCATTATTCGTTTACAAAACTTTTATTTTATATTATCTTAGAGTGTTTTATCATAGTGGCAACGAGTTATGCCTGGAAGGTTTAAAAAAATCTAAACCTTATAGAAACAATACGCATTCACTATAAAAAATTCGTTTTAAACTTTTTTTAAATTTCATGACTATGTATTTATTTTAGTACACTTAAAGTTCGGTAAGATATAGATTGTGCGTAAGTTATCTCATGGCTCAAGTACTTACACAAATAAATACACAATGTCGTACGACTAAAAGGTTATTGTACGCTGTACTGAGGCTGCACTAGGCACTCCTGGTTCCTATTGGTCGTTTCTCCACAGAACTACGCTAGGAAAAGTCCTCTATCTAATAGTAAAATAATACCTCTTGAATGTCGAATATTCTTGTCGAGTATCTTTATTAAATCGTAATACCTAAGCTACATAATATAACATTCCTACAAACGATTTGTACCTATAGGTATTTTGTTACTGCACATAAGCTAATGGTATTTCGTTACAAGCACGTACGTAAATAATACGAGTGCATTTTATGTACCTACTTACATATGTATAGGTATAAGCTGGTATGGTCTAACACAGAAAGGTGTACAGGAGAGTTATTAAGGTTGAGATTTTCTCAAAAAGAACTGGACTGATTTTTGAAAATTCTTTACAATTACATAGTGTGTGTAAAAAATATTTATCTACTAGAGAAATAATTTTCACAATCGATCACGAAGTTCTTGAGAAAATCTCAACCTTATTGAGGCCCCCTGTATAATTATCTCTGTCTTCGTGTGTACTATGTCAGTTTCAAATAGTAGTGTTTAACTTCTTTATGTTCATTGGGTGTGATAATTTATTACCTACTTAACTTTGATTACATACAGTACCTAGCTAGAGAATCAACTTTGAATCAAGTAAGACTAAAATATGATTTTAATACTACCATGCACACAAACTTAATTTTCATATTTCAAATTTTAATGAAAAACACCAAAAATTAAATAATAACTAGGTACTTGCATTTTGAATTAGTAGACAAACTAAATTGTGTGCGCACGAGTTTAGTATTTCAAAGATTTGCTGTAAATTTGTGATTTGTTATTTATTTTGTCATTGTAGCTGTTTGTTTTCCGAATAAAATAAAAATAAAAATAAATAAAATAAAATAAATAAATAAATAAAGCATACTATTTAATGAAAAATTGCCCTTGAGGAATCCCCTTATCAACATAATCATGGTTTGTCAATTTGCACTCTCAGTACAGACGGCAGTATATCAACTTACATAACGCCATTGCAATGTAGTGTATGTATGTTACACTTGATGTGCTATCGACTGTACTTTACCACCTTGTTTTATAGTTACACTTGTGGTGGCCTAGGCTAGGGGAATACCTTGTGGGAATACTTTGTTTGCGCGAAGCTAAGTAACCTACTGACATTCTCATCGAGGTAGTAAGAACCTTCGCAGAGTTTGTTTTGTGGTTAAGTGACTGCCAAACAAGCACGAATACTTACCATTTTGCTAAATTAAGAAACAAATGCTAAGTGTTGCTCGACACATTTTAGTCTTCATAGAATACAGGATTTGGAATTAAAAATACTTCTGGAATTTCCCTATTATAAATAAACTTTTCGAGCTTTTTACGCTCGGTGGTGGCGCAGTGGTTGCAAAGGACTTGCGATAAGGAGGTTCCACGTTCGATCCTCGGCCAGGTCAGTCATGTACCAATGAGTTTTCCTCGTTTTTTTTTCGAAGGAAAAACTTAAGTATATTTACCGAATGCTCTCGAAATGGTGCAGGAAAACATCGTAATCATGCAGGTTTCACATGCCGTAGATAAAAAACTAAGGCATGTGGGATCTGCCAATCCGCACTGGGCCCGCGTGGCGGACGATGGCCCGAGCTCGAAAGTCTGTGCCCGAACAGCGGGGACATAAAAATAGACCGATGATGATGATGCTAAAATAAACTTTTCATATAAAAATTGTTGAAGAATAAGTTGTGTATTGCTTCAACAAATAATGGTTTGTTGTAGTATTGTATTATCGAAAACCTAAAAGTTGTAGGAAAAAAATTTCAATGAAATATTACGAGTATTAATACCGATCTAATTTCTAAGTTACGTAACCCCAACTTAGAAATTAGATCGGTATTAATACTCGTAATATTGAATGCACTTAGTAAATCTGTAATTAATCCATACTCTATCAATTTACATACGCATAGGTAGTGGTACTATGTATTCACAGATACAGATTAGAGACGAAATTAAGTCAGTCCGGAAGTATCCTTGTAGAGTAAAGGAAGCCCTATTCCCAAATGAAACCAACTAACAACTTGTATAACCAATCAGTTTGATTTTAGTCACTGCATTAGTATTTGTAGGCTTGCACACGAGTGTGATCGGTAATTAACTAATCCTTGATCCGCGATGCGTCTGTAATCACAAATCATCTCGACACTGATTGGTTCTTATATGGGTTATTTTATATTTATAAGCGTTAATATTTAACTATGAGTGTTGTGTTGTGTTAAATAAATATCCATTTATTCCTTCATTTGTTGTCTACATATGTACCTACATTTAAAAAATTAAATATCCGACCGTTTCAAGTAAATCAGTTTTTGGTTTGTTGCGAACAGGTTACGAATTAATAACCTTTTGCCGAAGCGAAAAGTAAATCATGGACATTTAAGTTACATGTTAAATTAAAATTTTAGATAGCGTTTCTTTAGTTAAACTATACTTTCATTTTTTCGCTGCACATATGCAGATTTGCTAGCTTAGCTCGTAACCTTACATAAAATGGTTTCGTAATAAATCGTAGACGAGACCACCTGGCCTTGGCCTCGATATTGAGCTTATCGTTGGAGCCCAATAAAGATCTCTGCTTGTTTTGTTTCTAAAAATATACTGCATAATGTTTGAATAAATAATTTACCTTCCTTATAATAAGTTTAAATAAGAGGGTCTCGTAGTTCAGTTGCGAGTACGGTTAGTTAAAAAAAAACCGGATGGGTAAGTTACTCTATGTTCTGCTAGTGGCATTTTTATCTGAGCCCGTCTATACATCAGAAAGTACGATCAACAAATTGTTGTTGTCCTGCACAATGATATGCCCATGTATGAAAACAACACTGCTACCCTAAACATTCTCCTAGGCCTAGTTCACCTACTACTCCTAGGCCACCTACTACTCCTGTTACTCCTAGGTCACTGCATCTATAATATAAGGAGGCCATGTTGTCGGCTCTGAGAATAAAATACACCGGACAATGGAAAGGTGCCAATGCTAACTGTGCACTACCGCATCTTGGACCAGGCTATAACCCGGATACCAATATGCGAGACGGTACATACCATAATAGTGAAATCTCTACCTACCACATGCGTTACAATGTTATAACAAGCGATTTGGAGAGCCGACTCAGGTGGTACGGACATGTCATCCGACGACCACCTGATCACATGACAAGAAAAGTACTTGACATGAGTACGCAACCCAGAGGACGCGGTAGACTCTGACTCCCATTGATGTATTTAGTTAAGAAAGACTTGAAAGGCCAGGACATAACACCTGAAATGACCAAGGATAGATCGTCTTGGAGAAGAATGACCAGACCTACGCCAAATACATGGGAAAAGGCAAAGCAGAAAGAGATTACACGTTATTCTTATAGAATTTCGTAGTTTCAGACAGTGATCGTTGTTTTCAGGTGCGAGTATTCATCGGCATCATCGGCGGCACTGCGTTCGCCATGTTTGAGGGCGCCGTGATCGCCATCGTACGCGAGCAGCGCGCCGACTACGGGCTGCAGCGCGTGTACGGCAGCATTGGCGGCATGATCTCGTCGCCGCTCTCCGGCCTGCTCATTGACTACGCAAGCAGGGGGAAGGGATATACAGACTTCAGGTAGGTAGTATAAACCAATTCAATGAGGCGTTTAAAAAAACCATCAAACTTTTTTGAATACAATAGATGGCGTTAGCTTACACCAAATTCTTTTGGTATACCAAGAGAAATGTCATTGTTTTTTTATATATTTTCTATGGCATGGCCCAATGCCATCGGCTTATATGTGTTTGAATTCACATTAAAAATACGTTTAGTACATTTTATAACTTATCGTGTACTACTCCGGTCAAATGATGTCCTCTAAATATTGGGAAACTGAGAAGGGCCACACTATTTCACTTTGACGTTTTTGTTTCATACTCGTGCTGCCATCTAGTTTTAAAGATGAATTCTAAAATAACCCTCCTTCTTGCGCAGTCGGGTAATAAAACTGCTCATTCAAAATGTACTTTATTGTACAAAAAAGACACACAATTACAGGACTACAGTATGTACAATTTTACCAACGTGCCGTTTTAGTCAGTTTGGACACGACATGTGCGTATTCGGTAGAAGGAGCAATCCTTCTACCGAATACGCACATGTCGTGTTCTTTACGTAGCTTTTTTTAATAATCAAAAGAAATTTAAAATAGCTTTGATTAAAATATATAGATAGATCTGTGATATTTAAGAAAATGAAAAATGTGTCGTGGACATTTCAACTTGCAAGCGCTTACTATTGCAAATTTCGCTCGGTGTACCTACTAGCAATTATGACTTGTATTTATAGTGAGACGCTTCGGGTCCGAACTAACTAAAGTGGCGTTTCGTAAACACAAGAAAATTAAATCGAGTATCATGTAAAAAATAATTAGTAATTATTTTATTAACATGTTTCGTTTAATTTGTAAATGTATCTGGATGTCGATTTCAGTGATTTCAATTCATAAAGATCTCATCGTAACCAATGATCACGCATGAGAGACAATACTTGTCTCACATACTTACAACGCTATACTAGAGTATATTACACATGCTGTGAAACAACCCGTAATAAAGTAAAATAAATAATAAACAAACATTAACTCTCGTGGTCTGCTGATTTTGGCATATTGTTATATTTATCCATACAACTCCAATACATATACACGCTCGCTTGACCCCGTGTAGGACCTGTATCGATTGCTGCTATTTGGGATGTCCTCTAATGGTCAGATAACCACTTATTTACGTATGTACGGACAACAGCAAATCAATGGTAATACTTGCAGTACAATTTCAACTCTTACGACGCTGATAATAAGAACGGTCCAAAGTCCAAAGTGTTCCACTTGATGTGCTTTGATGTGTACATATACACATCGCGGAAACTACTGTGACCTCCAGCCGGAGCGGCTAAGCCAGCCGAGTGATATTATGCACTGATCTAATGTGAGACGTCGCAGCTTGTAAACGTTCGAATTAAGCAAATTAATGGAGGAGAAGGTTGTGAAAGCGATTTGATTCATAAATAACATAGATAACAGTGAGCACGATGGTGCTGTGGTTGGGACAGTGGACTTTCCTTACGGAGGCCCAGGTTCGGTCTCCAGATAAACCACATGCCAATAGGGAAACACCCTGCTAGAATTAATTTGTTATTGCACTAATCAACTCACATGAACATACTGAATGAAATCCTGAAATCTGAAATCCCTACCGAAATCAGAAAATCGTCTTTCGATATTTTACTTAACACTAACGTTTAAAGTTATATGGAGGTCATGCTTCATTCCTTTTTATTAGCAAAACAGTTTGTGTTAATGCAGTCTCTTTCTAATTCTTGATTTTTAAATACATTTAACTATTTTATTTTACAAATAATTTCAATTCTATTTACACCTTACACACGTCAATTAATCACAAATTTTTGATCGTTATTTTGTATTGATAATGAAAAGCTTTTCAATTATAGATACCTACTTGTCAAATACTCTTGCAAAGTATGCGAGTTACAAGTCATTAAAGCATAACTTTTGACCCTCTACATACATTATCTCTACATCCATTGATTGCAAGCCCGAGGACATCCTCTGCTAATCCGGTAATGATCGGTGGATGAACCGAATCGTGAATTCACAAAACAGCAGTTACCTTGAACGTCACTATTCATGTTTGAGTACATTATTATTATGTTATGTGCCCAGCCCACTGATTGACGCTATTATTATACCGGAAGTCTGGCGTATTGTACGCAATTAAACGTACGGACTATTGATATAGACTATTCAAAAATAGTCTACTATTTTTATTCGACTGTCGGAAAGAAAAGTGTAATGTTTTTCATGCGCACAGTCGTAAGCAGAGAAAAGTATACAAACAAAGCCTCAATAAGGTTGAAGTTTCCTCAAGAGCTATTGACTGATTGTAAAAAAAAAACTTTTCATAAATATACAGATTATAGATACATAAAGTTTCAAAAATTAGTCAGTATATACTCTCCTGTACACCTTTCTCTGTGTTCAACCGTGTATGTCTTTGTGATCTATGACTCTATGACCCATCTTATTAACTTCATTTGAATACTGCATCAGGGATTTAGATTTAGACTTCGTGTCAAGTTATTTTACAAATTACAACACAAATACCTTCACTAAACCATTGCAATCTATGCCATATAAGCATATAGCATAGAGTGCCCGTGTGTTACAATCTATGTGCTGTTCACTGTACAGCATAGTTAACGTTGATATGCTAATTTTACACACGAGATTGAAATCACACTGCTGCACGACAGTTGAATCCACCGCGATTGCGGTCATCAGCTGTAATTACATTATTCTAGCCTGCAATAGCGGTGAAAAGGTGAACGCACACTTATCCGAACGAATTGAATTGTAGTCAAGGAGGCCTCGCACACATATCGGACGACGCGGGCAGATTTATCTTTTTAGGAATTCATAATAAAGAATTTTAGTAAAATTCCTTTTATTTTCTAAATCTATGTCTAATTCAAAAATTCGTTTTCGTCGTTCTCGTTCGACGCCTTCGGCTCGTATAAGTGTGCGTTTATCTTGAATAGACGTATTCTGCGGATCGCTAAGTACGTGTACAACACACATAATCTAAAGTATTACGTAAGTTATATATCGGCGCCTGAGCTAGCTATGATCTATTGATCATATGGTTAAAGTACGTTTCAATGCACTTTACTTTCATGACGAAGCTGAATGAAACAATGATGGTTAATAGCTATTGCGTAAGGGTTTCTTTTGATGTCTTACCAAAAGGTAGTCCAATTCGGTAAAGAACATTATTATAGTTATGTAGTAAAGAAAACATGGAAAACAGGAAGATTCGCTTTAAGACAAATTACATTATGATTATTTTACAGATATACTGTGACAGTAGAAACTTATGATTTTTTAATACACATAATAATTATGGTTTTACAAAATGTTTGATTGAAACTACTTTAAATACTCGTCTCTTATCCAGATGACAGAGTGATAATTGTAGTAATTCTAGATTGCGTACACTAATATTAATCTCCGCTAAGTGAGTCGTCTCGCTCGCTCTTACACGATGTAGCAATATGAACGACAGTGACAATTGCGTTTAGGATTAGGATTCGTCTTAGTGACCGCTACAGAATTAGCTACAATATCAGCATAGAATATATTAAATTCTTGCTGGATGAAATCTCTCTCTATAAGCACCACTTAATGCTTGTAGCACACGGAATCCCCCCCCGCCCCCCCCCCCGCCGCGCCCCGCGCTGTCATACAATAATCAAAATAATGCGAGGTGATGACGTTACGGAGGTGATTAGTGTGCGTTGCAGTATGAAGTTTCATACAAAGAATAGAGTTGAGGCGGGGCTTATCTTTTTTACGGAAAAGTGAATGGGATAGCAACACGATTTAAAGGAAGTGAGGTTTAACTAGGTTTATGAATAACAGCATGAAGTGATAATGATACTTTATTTGCAGACCCGCGTTCTACCTGTACGCGGTGCTGAAGGTGGCCTCCGGCGCGCTCATGCTGAGCATCGACCTGGAGTTCAAGCAGCCCGCGCAGAACCTGCTCGACGACGTCATACACGTGTTCAGGAACGTCGAGATCGTAGCCTTGTTCATTGCGTGCTTTATCATGGGTGAGTTACAGTTGGATGTCAAGACTTCTGATGTCACTTTTAATGTTCTACCATATTCATATACTAGGTCTTAGACGAATGAACTATTGGACGCGAAATGATCAAAACCGTATGAGAACCGAGTCAACCATTATTGGTAGGATGCTGCTCAAAACACAAATGTATTATACGATTTAAATGAGTATTTTGTAAAGTGTGAGTGACATGATTGTTGACGTATATTAATGATATTGTGCATGTTTATTATCGTGGAAGTTTTAGTAGGTACCTATTCACAAAATGACTGCATGTTTTTTTCCCCGTTAGGATCTATAAATTGTATCTTAACTCAAATCTATTGAATGCCCAATCTGGTTACACTGCAAGTGTTTAGTACCACCTAAGCAACTGTAACTGCTACTTTATTATACCTTACAATGTTAATAAATGATTCTGATCAATATCAGTAAGCGATTCGGATCAATGTCAATAAACGATTCTGATTCTTCCAGGCACAGCATGGGGCTACATCGAGAGCTTCCTGTTCTGGTTGCTGCAGGACCTAGGGGCTTCGCGCTCGCTCATGGGCATCACGATCACTGTGGGCGGCATCGCCGGGCTGCCGCTACTCGTGCTGTCCGGGCCAATCATACGCAGGCTGGGGCACGCGAACGTGCTCTTCATTGGATTCGTGTTCTACGCTATTAGGCTGCTCGGTTAGTAATAGCACAAAATAATGAACCGTTTTCTTCTAGAAGATGAGACTAGATTTGCCCGGAGTAGGACACAATAAGTTATAAAATACCACTAAATATATATAGTACTAAATGTATTTTTAATGTGAATTCAAAGACATTTTCGCCGATGGCATTGGGCCATGCCATTGATAATTTAAAAAAAATCAATGACTTTTCTTCCGATACACCAAAACAATTTGGCGTAAGCTATAGCTAACGCCATCTATTGTACTTAAAAAAGCTACACAGTTCTTTAAAAAAAACTGCCTCATTAACAAAGATAAAAATAACGCATGTATACCAATTATTGCATCCGTCGTATTCCTAATACAAATTGATACTCGCGACTCGATTCATCCCAAAACAGGGTTGGCATTGTCTCTCAAGTGTCTGGAGCCGGCTAGAAGAAAATAATTGTAATTGCTTTAATACATTTCATCCGTTTGCAGGTTACTCGCTGATCTACAACCCGTGGTTGTGCCTGGTGTTCGAGGCGCTGGAGTCTGTGACGTCATCGCTGTCGTTCACCGCGGCCGTGACGTATGCGGCGCGCCTCTCCTCCACCACCACGGACACGTCCGTGCAGGGGCTGCTCGGCGGCATTTACTATGGAGTCGGTACGTAATGACATTGCACAGTCGGCCTGTGGGCTGCGGTGACGTCATCGCTGTCATTTGCAGCCGCTGTAACTAACGTAGTGCAGCACTTTTGTCACTTCGTTAAAAACTGTTGTTAGAAAGGGACCGTTCGCTTAAACCGGGGAATAACCTTATACCGCTTTTACTAATACGCACCATCAAGTATAACACGAGTTGAACATGACGAGTTACCGTTGATGTACTGTCGAGTGTACGTACAGTGTATGTATTACAAGAAACTTAATTGTTGGTTATGGGTTTTAAAAAGGAATTAATATTAGTAAAAAAAATATTTTGCATTGAGTTATGTTTTGTTCTGCATGTAATGTAATGGCGGGCTATGTTTGCAAGTGAAGACTCACTTGCCATCTAATTAAAGAACCAGGAGGTGGTTAGGGATGAATAGAAGAGAGTTTATCCTAGCATCTACCTTATTACAGACTCTGAAAATATGCTGTTCAGGTAAATTGATATTGATTTTCGTAAATTTTGTAGTTCAATTCATACTCGTAACTAATGGAGTTGATTATTAGTCTATTAAGACTGATCTATTATATTACGTTTCTAAATAAAATCTAATGTAGTCTAGATCTATCTAATGTAGTAGTAGCGTACAGAAGTAATTGTGTGCGTATATCATTATTTTTATTATGTATCTATTTGTGAACAAAAAAAAATGTTTTTGTTCACAGGCAAAGGCTCAGGAAGTTTAATAGGTGGATATTTGATGAAGTTCTTCGGCACGCGGCCGACTTACCAAATCTTCGCGGCGGCCACATTCATCACCGGCTGCATCTACTACTTGTTCAACACATTCTACCTGCGCAAGAGAGCCGCCGGCGACGAGAACGACATCTATAAGAAGAAAACAGCCGTCTTAGACGTAGAGTGCCGCGAGTCCAATAAAGATGCAGATAAAACGATACTAGATGTCGCCACTAAAGTAGACTCTAAAGAGCCCGCAATAGATATTCCTAAAGCTTTAGAGGCCACCCAACCGAAGTTAGTGACAGACAACACAGATGGCGGCAGTGATTCCGGTGTAGACAACCCGGCTTACACGGAGACAGAAATCTCATCCAGTGACTCAAAGAAAGATGACAAAACCAATTGATAGTGTTTATTGTGATATGCATGTTAGTTTAAATGTTATACAAACTAGTTGTTATTTTAGCGTTATTATTGAGATGACAAAAGAGATAAATTATTATTTATTAATAAAAATTGGTTTGACTTTCAATTCGCTTTTTATGGCTATCTCTATACACCTACATAATATATTTTCATAACTTGAAATTCGTATAAAGCTAACACAATTTTCAACATGTAGAAACAGTTTGTTTTAATCGTTTCACTAGGTTGATCTGCTGATCCCACACCTGATCTTTTTAAATATTGAGAATCGTTTCTGAACACCGCTGTGAGGCACATTAAGGTTAACCGTCTACGAAACACAATGGTTCTTAACCATAACTCTAAAATAGCTCACACGGTTGCTTAATTTAACAGTTGCTGAACCATCGGTTTTGTATAGCAAAGTCACTATACATATAGCGTAAACCACCTAAACCTAAGGACATTTAGGGCACTAAAGGTATTTTATTTGTATAAGTAGTTCGGTAAGACTCAAAGGAAGTCGCTTGATATGTGTTCAGGGTGCAAGAACACCTGCACCAGTTTGTATGATTTTCAATGTGATATTTTTGGTAATTTTGTCTTTACACTGATTCTGTTTGAAATGTCCGTGATAACGATAAGTGCGACTGTGTAACATTCGGAATAAAATATAATTAAGCAATGTAGTGTAGGTACTTAACATTAAATCGATGGAGAAAAATTTCCGCAACGACCAGAATTCGAAACCATGACTCGTCATTTCGTGATAATTATGTAAGCGATTCAAGCCTTAAATTGTGCGTAATTCTTATCTGTAATATGTATTTATCCTTCTAACTCATTAATTTTTGGAAGTAATTGACTCCAAACGACTCGTTCTATTTCCAATATACACCTACCAAATATTTTGTACAAATAAGTAACACACTTTCTACGGCACATTATTGGCTAGTGACATTGATTTATCTCGCTAACTGTGTAAATTGTAACTCTGGCTCGGGTCATCCGAGTCGTGTCGCCGCCGCTCTACATGCATGGTACCGCTAACAATTATCGCAATTTTGCTCCCGACGAATCTCCACCAGTGGCATTTGAATATTCTTCGTCGAATCCGTCATTTTCTAGTTAGTTCCCGACCGGGGCACTCGCGGAAATCGAAACTTCAAATGTATAATTAGAGCTCAACATGGATTTAATATTACTTTCTACGCTACTGGTGTGCTTATGTAGACTCGGAGCTACCGCGTTGAAGTCCCCTGGACCGGCTGTATACGTAGTGACTCCGTCCCCCCGACTGCTGCACGGCAACGAGGGAAGGTCTGCCCCGTTCTACTACCACAACTGGAGGAGGAGGATGGACCCCCCGCCCAATGCGACCACGACAACAACGACCACCACCCCGAAGACTCCAGACCTTATATTCGCGGAGTTCGACTCAGACAGCAAGAAGAACATACGCAGGTTGTTAGAGAAAGAAAGAATAGCCGCGAAGACGACGACCACATTTAGACCTATCTATGTGCCAGACGAAGAGCCTCCAAATGTGAATTACGGATTACAGTCTCCAACCACTGAGAACAACAAAGAAACAGAAACCGACAACAAGGATATGACGGACTATTTTGCGCTGTATAACAATTTATACGATACTAGTGATCATTTACCAGCTCCTGTTTATTCGCCATCTACTCCTCCGCCGACCACATCGACACTTAAGATGACGACCACTAAGTCCACCACGCCATCGTCAATAAATAATGTGGAAAATATTTGGCATATAATAGACAGTGAGAAACACAACCAATATACTGGCCAATGGGACGAAATTCCAGTAAGCTCTGAGAAAAACCAAGCTGCACCAGTTGATGCACAACTGCAAGATGCAAAGGCCGGTGATGTAGTGACCGACGATGATGATGAAGATGTTAAAATAGATGAAAACTTTGCTTTGCCTGGGTAAGTTAACATTACCAATATTTTGTATTGATGATATCTATATCCAATAAAATTATTCAAATGAACTGGTTTACATCTATTTTATATGGTATTTTTCAGATTTGTGACAAATCCTGGCAATGGAGCTGAAAATGAATCAAGAGCTATTCGCACCGAACACAATAATCGGTATCCCTATGTTAACTTGAAGCCCTTTCAAATGAAAAACTCAAAGAAACCACTACAACCAGGATTGAGTCCTTACTCTAGTAGTAAAAAGGGCAACAACATGTACACCAGCTTAGATAACTTTTTTGAGATGAAAAACCCTGTGAGAGGTGAAGCCCAAGACATAGTCCCGATTCGCCAGCCTGTTGATCGCTATAACCCTGCTCAACCCTATTTTCCACCAACAAACTACGGAAGCCAAAAGTCTAAGCAATCCAGCCCAATTTCGACGCCAATGAAAGCTATAGCCAACCTCGTACCTCCCCCGCCGCCGCCCGCACCTAAACTGACTGCTAACGACTTCCCAGCCCCTATAAGCTATGACTCGTTTCCGCCGTACGCCCCTTCAGCTCCTGATTCGGCACCACCGCCGCCAAGTCCATCTGCCGGACCCGTTTCGATGCTCCAAACAGACTCCGATTCAGACGACGACTCTTACTCTTCAGCTCCGGACGATAGCAAAGGACCACCTGTGGATATGAGCTATCAGTACAAACCACCTTCACCCCCCTCCCAAAAATTTGTACCTACCCTTCCACCATTGAAAAAGCCTTATGGAGGCTATTCTTATAACAAACCTACTGCAATGACTCCTGATTCGTCGCCGCCAATCGATACTGACGACAACCCGGACTTCGGTGGTTATCATTACGAAAAGCCTCCAGTGCCCGATACATCTGACTATCATGGATACCATTATAGTAAACCTGAGCCTTCGCCGCCAGATCATCCGTCTTTGGATCATCCACCGATAGATCATCCACCATCGAGTTATGGTTACCACGGCCACCATTCATTCAGCCATGATTCCGACTACCCTGAGTTGATATACGATAAACCACACGGAGGTATGGGAGATACAAAAGGCGGTGGAGACATGAAGGGAGGAGGTGACATGAAAGGTGGAGGCGGCATGAAAGGCGGTGACGACACGAAAGGCGATGACGACATGGGCATGGCCCCGCCACCGCCTCCTGATATGGACGCGCCGTCGATGGATGATAGTGGCTTCCCGCATGATTTTCCCGGAGATTTCCACGATTTCTACCACCACCACCACCATACCACTACGACCACTACCACCACCGAAATGCCTCGTGTCAACAGATACAGCTACTACTACTTAGGGAAGAAGCTATATTATTTGCCGCTTTATTTTAGTGTGTATTTCATCGTGTACGTGGGTGCTCTTATCATCAAGGCCGTACTGCGGCATAAGATAGTGTACCCTAACAGTTGGAGGCCCAATGACCAAACATCGTCCTTCTTCTCGAAGCGATCGGTTGACTCCTGGGATATGTCTAGAGAAAATCTTCACGAAATAACTGGAAAAGTTACGCATGCCATCGCTACAGCTGCTGAGAAGTATATGAAAAATAATGACACGAAAAACTAATAAATTATAGTTAATTAATTTAATGTCGACAAAAAGATGTAAATAAAGATAGGGACATAAGTAATTTTTAGTAATTAAGCTGTTGTGAACTGGGCATGTTTAAACGTTATCAATAGGATTAGTGGTTATGGTTAGATTAGTAAGTATTGACTGTTTATCTTTTAAATATTGCTCATTCTCACAACAATAACTGTTAAATAGATATAATAATAAAATATAAGATACTGCAATTTTGATCTTACAAGTAATGTAATTATATAATTGCTCAATCAAATAAACCTATTTGAAAAATAATATTTTTTTTACCAGTAAAGCAATGCTAAAGGACACATGGTACATTGATCAAAATCATCCGAGGGTTTTATGGTCGTGTGGTTTAAAGTTGTGTGGTCGACCATCATCAACCTATTCATTTACAAAAAGCACAATGGAATATCTTTTAACATCAACAAAGCCTGTCCTCATATCCTGTTAGTACATCATCGAGAGAGCTAGACACTATTGTGGGCTAACTGCGGATAAAAGAGCTTATAAATTGTTATAATAGCGAGAAATATACTAGCTACTAGGTCCGTCAGAAATAAAAGCTAAATGTTGCATTTGCAATTTAGTTAGGTTCTAGGTAAGAGGCATTATTATTGGTCTGAACGAATTTGTTTAAATGCAGCTTATAGGATACACGACTTGGACGTAATATAGTGTCTAGACGACGACGATGATGTGCTGTCGATAGGGTATATAGACTGAAATTATGCGTCAATTCTGTCTATATGCGTAACTCAATTCATAGCTACCCAGGGTATGCAAGGTGTGAGTGGGCTGTAAATACTGAATGAAAATTAAAATTACGCATTGATTGTGCTGAATTCAATACCCGCTCTCCGCATTAATGCCTCGGTTCTCTACTGAGTTGTTCAAGTATAAGGTCTCACATGAATTCATTCATGAAAATCGAATTTTGTGAATGAATTCTTAAGAAACAATAAATAAGTGTTACAAATATAATGACGATCCTAAATGATAATGTAATGGACTCTTACTAAAAGCATCGGCTTGTAATCCGTGTTTGAACTTACGAGGGCTTTACGCTAGAGTATTTAACATAGATTTTAATATATTTACCTATAGTTTGTTGTACCTATAGCTTGATGTATTGTAGGACAGCAGACGTCGAATTTGCCCATTCAAACATAGACAGAAACTTCATTCACAGAAGTGATTCATTGCTCTAGTTGCTAAAACAAACGTAGTAAACTGAGACATTTGAAAGTCTCTCTAATGAGCACTTAGGACAGTGTCGCTAACGGTGGCTGGCGACGATAATACAAGGAAATCAATACTCGCATATGTATATTATAAATTATTAAGGGTAATGGGGAAAGTATTCATAGCCACGAATTTCCGGTTTTCTCCGGGTCGCAATAAAAGATACGAGCTGAACCCATTTGTGTAAAAGTCTTTAGCAACTGATTCCACTCCTATTATGTAACAACTTTCGCTAGGTCCTTATGTAATGTTTTTATGTTACAAAAAAATTCCAAACTGTAAACAAAATTCCACAAAACTCAAACTCTCAAGACTTTATTTGTAACTTACCTATCTTAAACTTTGTTTAAGTTAAACTCTACAATTTTGTCAACGATAAAAAATAAATGTTTTTGCAAAAGTAGTTACATAACAGGTGTATTTAACTGTAGGTAAATAGGGTTTGGTTTTTTTATACACCTGTTAGGTTAGGAAAGAGCTTTTTAGAAACCCTTTCATTAATAACATTACAATTACCTTAAATGGTTATCAAAATGAACTTCACTTCCATTAGGTATCAATGTCACTTACGTAAAGGGATGGAAACAGTTGGACAAGTACTGAAGCGGCAACATGACATGGCATTATTACATTAGAAATAAACTGATGTGGTGGATGATGCATATGCATGTGGTTAATTGGCTTGCGATAATTAAAATTGCCGATAAACTTATACGTACTGCCTCTGCTGTGAACTAAGGGTGCCATGGGCATTGGCACCATAGCCTCTATTGATGCTATTTGTTACCATTCCAATGTTAATTGTAATTAGCGGCGTATTGTTTGCACACCGTTGCTCTGGTTCAGTAATGTCCCATAATTTACTGCCATGGGCTAAATCCATCGGCAAATAGTAGTCGCACACGAAGGAGAGAGTTGCGGCTAATAAATTATTGTTGTTATTAGAGAATGGGTGATAAACATATACCGTCTTCGTTGTGTCTTGTCCCTTTCTTGCAGGTTTGGGGGCTCATTGCGAGCAATTTGAGACCGTCGCCTTTTTTGGGGTGTAAAATAGAAAATACTGACTCGTATAAGTGCAGTCGAGGACCTAAAATCGTACCATATGAGACCATTGGTGTGATGTCGTCTCCTACTACTTGAAATAGTAATATGATAGATGAGACTCAATTAAATTTTCACAGATTATTGCACGAACTATGGGCTAAAGTTAAGGCACAAAGGTAATAAAGTTGGGGTAAGTGGCCCTAAAATACTCTAAAAGGCAAGTTAATTAAGTTTGGGGTGGTTGAATGAATTATATATTTTTGCCTCCCCTGTACGACTTACAGCTGAACTTTGAAGAGTTTGCTATATTAATAAACGAAAGAATTAAAACAAGTAAAACACACTATTCAAAGCAATCATAATTTACAGACGATACGCCGCCAAAACCGCTTCTATCCACACGCTGCGGCTCAACACGAACACGCAAATTAAATTGGCATGCCACTTGAGAGCACCACTCGCACGATTTGTTTACTGAAGTCATCTTTCAGGCGCTCCCTTTCCGTGGTTAACTGGAACGCGACAATTGCAATCGGTCAGTAGTGTCTCCACCTCCTGACAGTGCACATCGGGACTATCGAAAGTTTGAAGTGAAACGTGCGTAGTTGAGGATAGGTGGTACGTTGACGGCAGTGCTTCCAGATGCACTGTAATTACAGTAAATATACTGTAATTTTGACTGTTTTACTGTAATTATAGAAATACATCAGTGTATGGATCTCCTGTATTTTTCTTATTAAAGCCATAGTAACATATTTTGCCTAATTTATGCTCATAAAAGCACTGCATAAATATACGAAAAACATGAGTAAATTATTCATAATTTCCTCGTGTTTCTAATTCGTTCGTACTTCCTGTGTGATATTACTTTTCTTTTCAAAACTTAGTCTACAGTAACATTATTATTATTATCAGTAACATTTTGGAATCTACTGTAATTTTTAGCTGATAATACTGAAATTTTACGTTTGTGATCTGGAAGCACTGAGGGTAAGGCAATGGTATCCCGTTGCGCGTTGTTGCTGACGTGCCACGGACTGGTGTGGGCGGGCGCGGCGCTCGCGCTGTGGGCGGCACTGGGCGCGGACGCAGCGGCTGTGCGATACGACACAGCTACGCCGCACACGCCGTACAACAAATACAATTATATACCTTTACAGTGAGTATACAGTAAATAATATGTTTTTCTTTAATCTCAGCAATAAAACCTATATAATAAAAATATTTTTGTTTGTTGACAAATTGGAATTTGTGCAAAGAACTAAAACTTTCTATTTCTTAAATTTTATTCAGCACATAATTTGTGAAACTATAAAGTCAGAATACTTAAAGATAATATTTTTGGTCAATGTATCTACTTTTTCCTTAAGTCTTAACTAAAGTGATTTCTTCTAGACAACCACTTTGACGATAAAAATTGATATTTATAAGAAAATTTCAATTATTATCGTCAAATATATAGATACTTATATGGATACTACTAATACTAATGGTATCATTCATTGTCAATCAGCAACTGAAAAACTTTTCTTCCACGAATTTTCTGTTTTCGCGAATTTATTGTGTGACTTTTCTTTCGGTCTAAGTATACCGTACTTTTCTACCATTTTATACCGATCAGCTGATTCATTTGTATGAAATGATGGTTTATTTTCAAATTTTTTTTGGTTGCATAAATCAACTCGCGTGATCATGTTGAAAATACACCTGAGATTCAATATTCATCTCTTTTTGGCAAAACGAATTTACGGGACATCACGTCTTTCTTATCTGATTCCCTTAGAGCTTCCTTTAAGCTGATTCCCAATTTTCAAATGCCAGTAGGTAATTATTTTATTTTCAACTGTATTCAATTCTGTTTCCACAGTTGACTTCCAATAAGTCTAATAAAAATAATTTAATTTTCAATAGGTACTTGTCAACATCCTTATTGTGGCATTTTGGCGATACTATCAAATCAAAGCACACAAAATATTACATATACATAAAAAATTAGCTAGTGTACAGACAGGCGGCATTATCGTTTTAAGCGAAATCGTCGCAAGAAATCTTCCAGGCAAACATTCAAAGCTTTCATTGTATAGATATTTACCTTTATGTTTCCTACATTTATAGCTCTAACTACGAGCGCTATGAGCCCGACGACGCGGTGCCCCCCGGCGACGACCCCGACCCCCCCAGCAGAATGCCGCCTTCGGAGCTGTTCCTCACCGGCCTTCGCACCATCCTAGACGTCGTACGCAACATCAACAAGAAGCGCGCAAACGCAAATCTTGTGCACGCGAAGACTGCTAACAATACGGCTCTGGCGGTAGGATACTATATTTTACTGATAGCCTAAACGTAGACTTCCGTAGGTCGCGGTTTAGTATGGGACACAGAACAGAATTCCAAAAAAATATACGCAATGTATTATCTACAATACCAGTATAAAGTTCACGCGGCTCACCCCCATTCTGACAAGACGGTTCGTTATATTCAATAGGGCTAGCATGTCTATCATCATCGAATATCAATCTCAATTCTAAATCTAATAATAATGCGAATGTCGGTGGTCATCAACACGACGGGCTTTTATGGAAATACAAACTTATTTAAGCTACCGTTTTTAGTTCGAAAACCGGCCAATAGACGGCGCTGACCCTCGACTTTACCTACTATTATACAAATTGTACTTACATCTCGCATCGAATATTAAGCTTTAAAACGCGGGCTTGGTGGGTTTTGATCTTAAAGTTTTGATGGATGAGGTATCGTTAGACTGACTAGGATAAACCAGTTCATGCCAAAAAAGGTAGTCTGGAAATAAGTAATTCACTTGTTAGTGTAGTGTAGACGTCGAAGAGAGTCAAAAGTTTCCGAAAACTACTCAACAAGCAGTACAGTGCTCTACTGGTTAAACAACCTATTGAAAGTACCTACCCGTTTAAGTCTAAAATGTAATAGTATGTAAGACTGTCCTCTCAGTCGAAGTTTTACACAATATCCTATTACCTACTGACCGGACGTAACGTCTCTGAAAAGCCGGCATGACGGTAACCGGGTCACGAAACGGTATTCGCTGAACTAGGTGACCGGGTGTCGCCCGTGCTAACTGCCGCCCGGCAGACACCCTTGTTTGAACGAGCAATATAACAGTTTGCGGGCTCGTGTCAATCAATTCTAGGCATACGATCCATCCTAGGCACGTTAGGTACCTAATTCAATTAGGTAAAAATTCCGTTTCCAGTTGCGTCGAACGAAATCTCTCAACGACACAACTGACGAGAGCGGGCGCGGCTTCGACGACTATTACGACGAGCACCACGACACCACCACCACCACGGCCAAGCCCGCCAAGCAGGGCCGCTACACCGACCCCTGGGCAGGATACTACGACTGGATCATCAACGAGGGATCGTTCAAATTCTGGAGCGCTTTCCAGGTTAGTTGGTTCACTTATTTGATGGTAACACTTAGAGCACTATTTCATTCAATGCTCATGGCGCAGAGAATAATAACGATACAACCCAAAGCACATCAAGTGTAACTCTTTGAACTGTACTTATTATCTGCGTCGTAAGAGTTGAAATCGTACTGCAAGTGTTACTTTGCCTTCGTCAAAGAAACCGCCCGAATCCGAAGTTTTACGCTTGATGTGCTTTCGACTGTACATTATGTAGGTATCTATTATATAATTCCTTACATTATATTCCTTCCTAAATTAACTAAAAAAGTCTAACTGTCTAATTCCTGGCCAACCGTTATTGATCAGTTTAAAAATCTGCCTCCATTGACATATAACTTGTCGCTCCCTTTGATCTCGATTATCATGGATTTTGTTATTTTTCACAAACTGAAAATGCCCCATTTGCGATTAGTGCAAGCAATTTTCTACCGTATTCTAATGATTACGACTGGCCCAAAATAAGGCTTCTGATGCATAATTTCGCTGTCAGAATTTCGCTCACCTCACATCCATCGTGTCATCGCACTGCTATTGTTTGGCGGTAAACGAGCACTGAATGTTAAATATGGTTAAACGCAAACAAATAGTTTTGACCTCAGTGGGGCGCACTGTAGCGCATCGTAGCGATAAAATATTGTTAGTGTTAAGGCGATTACTCAACTTTCATCTTTCATACAATTTTATTATTATTTTAATCGTTGAACTTCTATAGACTAGCTAGCAGTAAGATAACTGTTAAAATATGATTAAGCTCGCCGTCGCCATTGCGTTAACATTTTCATATTGCAAAATGATAAAAAAAATATAGCAAAGATAGTAAGTAAGTAAGTACATAATTTTCCTACCAAATCAAAATATAGAGTAAATACAGGTATATATTATTTTTTACCTTTGTATGAAAACCAATATCTAAATGTCTTATATATACACATTTACCTATCTAGTAACAAAATCCGAAATCGGATATATTTATGCTTTAATCGAGTAGTAGGGCAGGTATAATATAAAAACTAGGTGTTGCATGGTGCGCGGGCCGCGCGCGGCCCGCGAGACTGCTTTGTTTTCGTGTTGTAGGCGCCGCAACTAAATAAATATTATCCGGATTGTTCGCTGTGCAAATAATTCGTGCAAGTCCATCCACTAATTATATCAAGCACCGCCCGAAAGTTCAAAACTCTGTGAAAAACATTTATTTCGAAAAGAATTTTCTCATTTAAAGTAGTTTTTTTTTTGTGATTTTTAAAACAAGCAACGCTCGAAATGCCCGTATACCAGAAACTTAAAGAAAGTTTTTCGAAACCCAAACGTTGCTAGCTGTACACAATTTCCATAACTTTATTCATAATTCGAAAGGCAAGGGCTTTCAGCCTTTGGTAGCGTGGGGACGCTCCGGGCTTCGCCCTTCGCGGAGCTCGGCCTATGGCCTCGCAGCTCGGCTCGGCCTACGGCCTCGCAAAAGTTACTTGGAATATGGGGAGTTGTTTCTGCTTGAGAAGGGGACGCTTCGGGCTTCGCCCTACGCGGAGCTCGGCCTATGGCCTCGCAGCCCGGCTCGGCCTTCGGCCTCGCAAAAGTTACTTGAAGGGTAGGGAGTTTTTTTTCTGCTTGGCAATGGGACGCTTCGGGCTTCGCCCTACGCGGAGCTCGGCCTACGGCCTCGCAAAAGTTACTTGGAATGTGGGGAATTTTTTCTGCTTGGCAAGGGGACGCTTCGGGCTTCGCCCTACGCGGAGCTCGGCCTATGGCCTCGCAGCACGGCTCGGCCTTCGGCCTCGCAAAAGTTACTTGGAGGGTGGGGAGTTGTTTCTGCTTGGCAAGGGGACGCTTCGGGCTTCGCCCTACGCGGAGCTCGGCCTACGGCCTCGCGGTGTTCTATCGCTTCGGGCTTCGCCCTACGCGGAGCTCGGCCTTCGGCCTCGCGGGAGGGTGCTCGGCCTTCGGCCTCGCTATAGTTACTGATAGATATTTACCGCACGCCAGTAATCCTTTCGTTTCGTATAGGAAAATTTATGGAGAAAATATTATGGTTTACTGCTTGTCCGCCATTTTGTTTTTCCCAAAAATGACAATTTTCTGGTATACTACATCATATATGCTACGAAGTGGAATTGGTTGGATATTCCTCATGCGCTCGTGCTAGGCCAGCTAATTCGTCAAAGTTTGGTCTGAAATGTCCAAATTTTCAATCGGCTATATTTCCGCCGCCATTTTGTTTTTCTTTTGTTTTTCAATTTCATCACAAAGTAGGTGGACCATGTGACAGGCGTTCCAAATTTGAACGAAATCGGTTGGAAAATGGCGGAGATGATATCACGTGATCCGCCGCCATCTTGTTTTTTTCACTTCCCTATAGTTTTCCTCTGGTCCAATCACTAAACTATACAACTCCCCCCTACATCACTTTCACCTCCGGGGACTCCTTCAGACTAAACGGGACGGTCAATCAGTGAGTGAGTGAGTCAGTGGTAATCGAGCTATATAGTGTAGTAATGAGCGAAATAAAATTTTGTATGATGAGAGTAATTTATAGTTCGCCTTAAATGGTCTATGAGAAAAAATAGCGATTACATCGTCGTTTGTCGAGCAAAAAGATGCAGCGAATGACGACAAATCACAACATAACATTGACACAGTTTCGTGTTATGCGATTACGAGGCGCTCGAGGACTGAGCAAAACCTTGCGTGTGTCATTTTAGCCATCTATTTCCTATGTATTATGCTATGTGTCTAGTAGGTATATTATTCCAACTTTGTTTAACGATGTTAATTATAGGTTCGAAGAGGTGCTGCTCCATAAGTGTATCTAAGTTATTGTCGCAACTCAAGCAGACAATTGATCGATGGTTTCTAAAGTTTTCTGTACATTGAAAGAAGATATAATCTAGTTTCCGCAATAAACATTAACAAGTATAATTGTTTACAGACATTGAAATTAATGAAAAAATGGGTATGTGCGAAAGTTTCCATAATTAAAAAGTTAATTTAGAACAAAATTATAAATGCTAATTTGTCTTTGCCAATATCGATTAGGTCCCAAAGTGTAATGCGATAATAACCTCTTTGACAAGTCCCTCTCTGCAACATCGTTAACTGAGGTAGGTTAGGTACGCCACGCCTAGGCACTTAACATTGTTTTGTTTTACTTGTATTGGTACCTACGTACTTTACTATTATCTGCTAAGATTTGATTAATGCATATATTCCCACGTCTAAAAATGTGAATGAATGTAATTATTGAGAAGAGATCAATTTAATGGTCGAAACATAATATTATATACACGATCAAGTTCGAAGTGGTTCATCTTTATTAAATGGTTCCGGATTTTTTATCCACCGAATATTTTTAATCTAAGGCTGAATACTTTTTTGATTTTAGGATAGCATTCTGATGCTTACTAGAAGTAATGAATTAGTAATGCTAACAGAATGTTATCCCAAAATCAAAAAAATGTAGGACTCATATGAAGTCTAAAAGTCTTGGTTGATGTCATGTGCGTCAACTGTACCTACCAGCATCTTGTGATCTATGACGTAACCAGTTTATAAGTACAGCCAGGGCGTGAGGGTCGCGGTATTGAACCTAAATCACACCTAGACTTAGGTTTATTACACAGATATACCAACGGCATGGCATAGGTTGAAAATAGTTAAAAAAAGTTATAAGTGCTTGACCGAATTTAATAACTGTTTAACAGTTACATAGTTTTAACTAATATCTATCTAACAGTGAAATAATTCTTGCTATATATAGTTCAAGTAGTTTTTGAGATAATCTCAAACATAAAAACTCTCCTGTACACTTTTCTCTGTGTTAGACCGTACCACCACTCTTTGAAAATAACACACATGAAGTCATGCGTCTCTGCTTCATTGCTTCACACACATTAGAATTAGATATTACTTAGTGGAGATAGAGTTCAATATGCTACATATTAGAGTGCCTCAAAGCTTCGAGACGGTCCGACGTCAATGTGAATTGAGCCATAATGTATTTTTAAATTAAAATGTATTTTCTTTCATGTACAGCTATTCACCGCGGCTCTTCTCCTCTACGCGTGTTTCTCAGCTATCTACTACGCGAAATTCAACCCCATCATCCCGGACTACAGTATGGAATACGACGACTACTTCTTGCAGCGTACAGTCGGCCGTAATGCGAGGAGCGTGGAGCCCTACGAGCGGCCCTCGGGACTGAGCTGGATCAACCCACAGACCTTCCAGTTTATATTGGACGCTATAAGTAACCACTATGCGGAAGAATAGATGTAACTAAATTAGAGAAATAAGATGGTTTGGGGACTGTTTACGATAGGAAAACTGGTTGAATTTAGTGTCTCAATCTTCCATCAATCAATTGGCTTTGTGAGTACGGTCAAAGTTTATGTTATGATGGGCACGGTCGAACTACATACGATGGGACTAGTGCAATTTTCATCTGAGCCCATCCGTGCCTCGGAAATAATTTTAAGTAGTGTGCCGATTGTAGTGGTGCCAGCCAGCACTCGTTAGGACTGTCAAAGGCCTAAGGGGGTTTCAGCCAGTTATCCCTATTCTTTTTCAATCATCCTAATGACTGTATTGATTTCCGTATCGGGCAACGACGACGTTAGGTAAGTTACTCAATTAGATAATAAGAATCGTCTTTGTTACCCTGTACTGAAAAACCAATATTGGTTAGGGAAATACTTAATAAAATAATAGAACTTGATTTTTCCAAGTTCTTGGTTAAGTCTGCTCAAGTTTCTTAAAACTACGTATATTTATATAGGTTTATACCAAAAGTAGATATAAAGTTTTTATATCTACATCTTTAATATTTATTATTAAAAAAATGGTGCATTTTAATACTTATGTTTTCGTTTGCGTGTATCCATGAAAAAGCATATATCTAAATATTTACTAATGCGAAATTACTACACTGTAATTATTATGTAATAACTTTATCGTACTGACTCTAGACAACCAAAAATGTTGCTGCTCTATGAGCGACTGATCATTTAGTTTGGTAAATCATTTCCCTGTGACTGTAAACAATTATAATAGAGGTTAGAAGTGTCATTTGGGCGTATATCTCCGCTCTTTGCATTGATATTCAAGTTTGAGCCCGCCCGCATGGCATTACCTCTATTATTGTTTTGTGCCAGTGGCGATGTAGCTTGCATGGCAAGTCCGAGAAAACGAGTCCATTCCCGTTACTAGATATGTATTTTAGTTATTAATCAATGCTCAATGTTAGTTCCTTGTTAAAAATAATAATAACTTACTACGAAAATAAAAATCATATTTTCTTTAACACTTATTATGTATCGGTATCTATAGACGTTAATTGGACTGTTCAATTCGCTTAATTAAACCACCGTTCAAGATGATATTAATTGTTAACCTGTGTTAATTTAATAACCTATATGGCGTTATACGGACTTAACCCAAGGCACTTAACACGGATTATCTTGTTTTGTTGGTGCAAGTAGCTCTACACACGAAATGCATTTCAACTGCACTCCAATTGCAAATTGGCAGTTTGCTGCACGATGACTGCAAGCTAGCAATTGCTGGAACGGCACACCGACTGCAATCGGGTTGCACGGTTGGTTTGTAGTTTTATAGCAGTCGTACTAACTGCATTCAAACTGCAAAGCAATTGGAGTGCAGTTGAAATGCAGTCCGTCTGTCTGGAGCAGGGTTTCCCAACCTTTTTTCAATCGAGTCTTCCCGGAGTATAAAAAATATATTAACATGCCCCCCTTTTAATGTTTTTCATTGCAGTAGAAAAACACTATTTTCGGACATTTATCATTTATTTATCATTTCCAACCATAATCGAACAAGATAACGAATGAATGAGTAGAATTAAAATTGAATATTTTCGAAACACAAGGTCCCTCTTGTGATCTCTTCACGCCCCCGGCGGGGGCCCTACCGGATGGGAAGTCCTGGTTTAGAGCCTGTGGTTATATTGTTAAGATATTTTCTATGACTACATCTATCGTGGTTATGTTCCTACTGTAGCCCGGCCTGCTACGTGGTCGCTCCCGCGGCGGCGGCGGGCGGTCGCGGGTTCGACGCCCGCGCCCGACGCAGCTAGGATACCAACAGGATGTTATTATGGCGCCTACTTTCTACTTTTCTGGTTGCCTCTTTTATTATTATAGTTGGTACAGTCGAAATCACATCAAAGCGCGTGTCTCTAAACGTGATTTAAAGTTATTTCACTGTTTAGGCAGCTTCTGTACCTTTCTACCTTAGCGTTTATGAACGAAGTGTGAAAGGGACAACAGCACGATTTAATAGAAGTGAGGTTTCATTGTTGATGAGTTGTGGACTGTGGACAAGTGGACTTTCTACACTTTATACCCGACTGCGCAAGGAAAGGATGGTTATTTTATTACAACCTATGCGTCAAAATCATTAGAATTGGAACGTCCCTTCCTAAAGTGTTACCATTGAGATGCTGTAGACCGTATAATTAGAGCTCTAAGAAATATTTAAAATTACAACTACTTTGACACTGAAATACGACGTTGACTAATAAACGTTTTTTTTAAAATCAATAGCGTTCAACTCTAGCCCTGAGAATGAGATGCAGTGCCATACAATTGCCATAGAAAATCGGCGAATGGTATAGTTTGGGGGGTTTAACCCGCTATTCCAAAATATTATGGTCACAAAAGTAACCAGCCTGTATAATACGGAACCTTGTCCACGATACACCACCCTGAAAGGATCTACATAAAAGGTGTTTTATGGGCAGTTACGTTCTATACATTATGCACCACAAATACTAACGTTTAATGTGGTTGCCTTAATTTACTGCGTATAATGTTTTTACAATACGTAGGTATAATTTATTGATAAAACGAAGGCACAATAGCTGGACCGTTCGTAGTAATTTTTTTTAGCTCAGTTGAGAAGTAAATGGAATTAAATTAAATACATAAGGTTGTCTGGAAGAGATCGCTTTGAGCGATAAGACCGCCAATTGTAATACTAACTGTATTAGCCTATTTCTTTTGTGTAATACTTTTTATTTTTTTGCAATAAAGAATATTTATCTTATCTTATCTTATCTTACATTTTATACATAATTACAAATTAAATTACCAAAAAAAATAATCTTCTTTCAAATAAAGTTTTAACCTCAAACTTTATTATAATTTCGTGAAGACAACATAAGAATTGAATTTAAAAATACAAAGTTACTATAACCGTGCGTTGCAATAACATCTTGTATGGGGCGACAGCTTTCTGTCCTCCTTAATAATATAACCCGCAACTCGAACACTTTGCTAACCTTTTGTTATTCACTATGCGTATCTACTCGTAGATACCAATCATCGCCTCATCGCGCTATTATTGCTAGACAATAGGAAAATCGACATGTTGTTCTCGAAAATAATTAGTTCATATCTAAAGGAACAGTTATGTGCTCGAGATTATTTAGATATGGTTGATAGCGATCATTGAGCGATCAATTAAGCTATCTCGCGCTCCGCCGGCGGCGGCGCGGCGGCTGACCACAACACGGTCTCCGAACTGTTTTTGCGGTTCGCTGTCCATTGCCCGCATTCGATGTGCGCAGCAATTACTTACCCGGAACCCCACACAATCAATATTATTGAGTCAATAATATTGAGTCAATAATATTGACAAACTCGATTATTTCCAGAATTATTGATATATTAGGATTGGGAGTGATATACATATTGCAGGTTATCGAATGTGAAAGAAACGAGCCGTGGTAGAGAGGTAAAAGAGAAAAAGGTAAAGGATTGACAAGGTTAGGTTTCAATCCCGAAGAATTGCAGAGTGGGAGAAATATTTTTCCAAAGCGAAGAACGAAAAATGACCATAGAAAATTTGTGTAGTCACTTTATTTAGTAGTCATTAAGTATATTTATTTAAGTGTAATCACTTTTTCCACATGAGCTTATCTACACTTTTTCGAATCCGAAATCGAGCAGCGACTCCCAAAAATCTAAAAGATAATGATGATCAACGTCTCGCTATTGAAACATAATTCTCCCGTTAGCTATTGGAAAATAGAAATATTGAGAGTATTGATGGTGAACGGTTATTATAGAATTTACTCGTAGATCGTTGTCGGTATTATGCGCCTGAGTTGCGGCGCCGTAAGTATGTATCGCCTGAGTACTGAGCGGAAGGCTGCGCTGCCCGGCCGTGTTGCCGCGCCAGTTCAACGCTCAAGTGCAGCGCGGGCGCACAGCCGACGAGTCCGCACGGAGGCTCGGATGCGCGCGCGATCAGCCATTACCCGCCTCCTAAATTCGAACGAGACACCTGAATTCGATCTTTGTAGCACACTGTTTTCTTTATGAACGAAAAAGAGAAAATACATTGTGAATGAAGTGTTTGTTCGGACGTTGCGTTTGAAACTGTTTGTCCTGAACGCAGCGGGACTTATTGGGGTCAATTGTACAGGTAAATACATTTATTATTAATTTATTAAACTAGTTTTAATTTGTTATTATTACTATGAAGTTATATTTCTATTTCCTAACTCACTGAGATAATATAAATAAATACTTTGCATTTGACAGATATTTGTAGACGCTACAAGCGTAGCGCGAGTTTTCTTCATATAAAAGACATCAACGTGGACGCTTTTTATTAAAAAGTTAAAACTTAATATTCATTACTGTTTTTATCGGGTATTTATAATTTTAATATAATCGCGTGTGTAGTAATATCGAATGCAATATTAAAATATGTATAGTGTAAAAATCTAAATTGCTTAAAATTTTTGTCCCCTTAAGGTAGCGTAGAATTGAATTTTAGAAAATTTCCTCCAAGTTGTTTTAAAATGTATCTATTGTTGTTTTTGGTGTACACTCGACACCACATTACTTGAAGTACGATTACATCCACCTGTAATGTAAAACAATAAGAACGGTACAGAGTTCCATAACATTACCTACACATCGATAGATACCAAACAAACTTATCAGCATGTCAAATTATTCTCAGATTGCTACACAATCGCCGGTACCGTTATATTATAAATACATTAAGAAAAAATATATGTGGAGCGTCATAAAACCTTTATATTGATAACGCTTTCCACATTATTTACATACCAATTAAGTGTCGTGATGATATTCTCTCGGTATAATAAAATAACCGGTATTCTATTGTACTGTTACTTACAATACTTACATAGTACAGTCAAAGTGTCCCCGAATTAACACTTGACATCATAACTTTTAATTGTAAAGGCACGTTAAAGTTTGAATGCGCAGGAGTTGATTAGGTACCTACCCAATTAAAGTTATGCTGTGGAAGTTGAGGAAACATCTTGAGACTGTTCGGAGGCGTTCACCTGTCAACAAAATTATACGTGACAAGACGTAGGTATGCAAAACATAAAAAGCTAAAAAATGTTGACGTGCAAAAATATACACACTGTGTTCACTTGAAATAAAGACATTTAGTGATGATTCATCGCTATTGGTGATCAAAACATATCTAGTTTTCACTTCAACTTAAGGTAGAGCTTGGAATTTTCCCTGTACATTGCTATTTTCAGGATTCCCAGCTCTATGACCTATTAGAACATTTATTAGACTTAATAACAATAAAGGTAAATGCGACATCGATGAGGTGACAAAGAAAGCTATCAAAGTATGTACTATCTGGTAAATAGATGCGTGCGAGCCTACGCCTGCGCAACGCGGTGTAGCGGGACGCCACTGCACTGTTGACACACATTAGGTTACGATCGCGTCGTAAGTTATGCGAACTGAGTAATACGCGGTTATATCTCATGTGAACTTATCACTTTGCGAGTATACTCGTCAATACGGTCGACTACGTGGTGGCGTAAGTATCATTTATTTTAAAATGTTAAGCTACGTTAGTAATTTTTTTTATTTTTTAGTTATTCATATTCATTTGTAGTTAATCATAAGATTACTATCGGAAAACCAATAATAGGTCCTCACTGTTAGTAATAAAAACAATACAATCTCCAAAGTGTATCAATACTATCTTGATGTACTTTCGCTTGTATCCGAAGATTGTTTCCATACCCGACGCTGTCGGCCTTAGACTCTGAAGAAACTAGTAAAAAGACCACTTCTACTCCATAGAATCTCATAATAAATAAACCTGATTTAAAAGTTATATGCTTGTTTAAATCACGGTTTAAGGAAATTCGTATTAAAACACGATTTACAAATAAGTACAATTTGGCGCGTTAAACAGTATTTTCCTAAAACTGAATTATTTACTACATAAACAAATTACGCCAAGTAAAAAGTACTTTTTCCAACATATATTTAACTCAAAATATAAATTGTCTTATCTAGCAGTTACTTCACCACCGTTTTAGTTCCTCGGTAGAGTTCGCGTGCGTTACCTGGCTCCGCCTGACACTGTTACCCATTCAATGTTAATGCCGAGCAATCATTAGTTGTTCCCTCGATTACGATTATTTGCGATGAAGTAATATTACGAAGCCCCGCCGTTTAGCCTTCGCCGTAAACTGCACTTTTTACACTAACCACTTCCTAGAAACAATGTATGTGGGTTAACAAAGACAAACCTGATAATTATTTTATGATTAGAACTTCTACGCTAAATAATAATAGGTTTTACTCAAATCAGTTTGTATTGTAGGTACCGTAATATCGACAGCACCGATCGCTTTGTACAGTACGATTCCAACTATTATCTTAGACTTACAGCGTAGACAGACAACGAGAAAGACCAAAGTGTTGCATACAAAGTGTTGCACTAGACGTGCTTTCAAAGTTATTGGATCGAAGATGGACGAATAAACCACAATATTGTACCGTATTGCAGTACACATTTTTATTCACCCACAAGTCACAACACAATAAGTAGGTATACAAATACATATTCTGATAACCCAAAAGTTTGTTAGACGAATTATGTTAGGACCATTCATTAGTTATACTTACTCGCTTGCCAATCCTTCAATTCCTATTTTTTTCATACAAAAACATATAACTCCTAATACTTTTAATAATAAAAATAATGTTACTTTATTACGCAATACGTTACGTAATTAACGATATAATTGTTATACCTACTCATATTTAAACACAAATATAAATTATACGTTCGTGATGAATTCCTATTAGATAATTTAACACAACTGCATGGGTCTAAACTCTATAATTGCCTACCGTGATGCGTCATGTCGAGGCCAGTGGGTCTCACGGATCCACCCTGACTCTTCAGGTGAGGACGCCCGGTCATTTCGTGACATGATATCTCTACCATCATCACGGCAGCAGGAAACGCATGCAAGAGTAAAAAAAACATGCGTCGTCAGTCGTACAGATTAGCAGATGATTTAAACTGTAGGAGCTTCACGGTTGTGATCGGGCTTCTTTGTGGCATTTATGAATAAAATGATGTTTCACTGTCTCATGTCTCGTGGTAGGTAATTTAAGTACACGTATTCACAAACAATATAATGTTATTTTGTTTAGTGATTCAGTAAAACTTCAGGACAGTGTATTAAATTCAATTGTTTAGTTATATTTTATTACCTAAGGGCATCCTCTAATTGCATTTCATATAAGTACTAAATTATTTCGTGCAGGTAGGTATGACTTTTAATACTGAACGCACACCGTCTAACTACAAAATCTAAATGTACTTAAGTCTATATTTAGAACTAGCGATTTTTAATTGAAGAGCCTTGGATTTAGATAATGGAGGACATACATCGACAAAAGATTGATGAATATGGAAGGAGCGAAAGTGTGTGCTAGAAAAGCACATAAATTCATCTAATCAAACAAGAGTGAGTTAATAGTGTATTTAGAGCCCTTGTTTCTAATGTAAACTTAAAGTTAAGTGTACCTACACAAGTTAAATTTCTCTCTCAATGCCTTTGTATTTGCCGCCCTACTGTCCCGTATTTGCTCAAGTGTAACATGGATAACACTACAAACGAATAAGCAAGTATGTTCCGTGCAATTAGTTCCATTGTAACAAACGGTGACAGCGTGCGTTAGATGCATGTCGTGTAGCCGCAGGCATTACGCGGGTGTACCGTATTCGGCCGAATTCCGCCACGATTCGCGTTAACTCACCCAGATTTTGCTGGTTCCAAGGATTTGACATTGAATTTGGCTCTCACAGTCACAGTTACATGTTGTGAAAGAAGGACGTGACCCTTTCTGAATAAAACATGTTTAGCTATAAGTAGTAGGTAGGTAGCTAATTTATTAAGCTTACAGATTGTAAATCTTTTAAATTAGTTGACAAAATAAAGTTTTGTCTAATAGCAAATTATACAAATTGAAAATAAGTATGTCGAATATCGAAAACCTTTCATTTATGTTAAACCTTTACCTTTAACTGTCAAAACTATTTTGAACATTTATCTTTCTTTAATCACAGTGTTTCATATCCCACCATTTCATATACCCATATCTTCTATCATAGTTTTAGTAAACACATCTTAAGTAAATGTAGGTACTTAGTCGTGAGTGTAGTTCTTTTTAGATATCACTTAAAAAATTACTTAATATTTCTTTCAAATAATAAAGGGAAGCATTAAAAATACCACCCCACTGTGCACTCTACATTTGATAACTTAAATCTGCGTCACACGGTGCGGTATGACGCCGGCCGCCCCGCGCCGCGGAGTGGAAAGGTGACATTGACATTGAGGAGCTTGCGGCGAGGCCTGCGCCCGCGCAGCTCGATGCATTGAACTTCGCAGGTATTTTGTTTATCTGCACCCTGTCCAACCATTAAGATTGAATTTCCCTTTAATGGGTAGCTAATTTTGGCTTGCGCATGAGGTTTTATAATGTATTAAAAAAAACTCAAACTTAAAAAAAAACATCACTTAGTAATGGGACTGGTAGGATGAGAAAATTAGATAAATAAATGTGAATAAATATATAATTAAAGATAAATTAATTGCAATGTGAAAACATCTTCTATATAACATATAATACAAAAACAAAATAGGTAAGTACATAACTTTGCAGTACCTACCTCAGCCTTCACACTAAAGTTAATTATACCACAGAAGAAAGAATAAAGTATACCTACAAATTTGTAATATATGATATTATTTCCGTGCATCCCTGTGTTAGATAAGTACAGTACATGCAAAGTTGTACTGATAAGCGTTAGTTTCCCACGGCGCATGAGTCAGCGCCGCAATGCAGCCTAGTCGTCACAAGGCCTGGCCATTGAGCGTGAGCTGCTTTGGTTTAGCAACAACCAGCCTACGTGTTAACGACGTATATAACGACGAGCTGCCAACTCTAAGGGCGTTGCCATTTTTGTCTCGGTGAAGTTATTCGAGGCATTAAAACAGGAGTTGTTTGTAACTGTATCTGCAACATGGTGGTGCACTTTCAGCTTTATAAATGTAGAGTCATGCGAAAACTGTAGGTTCTTCAAATTACTAATGTATTTTAACGTTCACGTTAGATATTTCATTTCTATACTCGTAAATTGAATTCATTGTAAAAAGCACGAATTAAGTACTATTTAGTTATCATCATACAAAAGGTTAATTAATGCGCTGTAATCCCTCATCTCATCTAAAACAATGACAAAAAATATTACATGGAAAGATTTTTTTAACCGTCTTAGTTTTTATTTTGATCTCAACAATGAAACAGACAGGAAAACTAATTCGTAGGTTAGCTAAACACTGCTGAACATTTATTTATTGCAAAATTAAACTCGGATCAATCAAAGAGCACATGTTAGAGTTTATAATAATAAAAAATCTAAACAACAGCTTCCTGATAGCAATCAACAATTAATTTCGACACCGTCGCGATTTTTTGTACAATTTCATAATAATGGCTTATGATACATCATCGAGGAAAAACATTGAGAAAAAACTGACCATTCATCCGTGGTATCGGTAGTGAGCTCAGTCAACAGTGCAACGGCTCGAGCGGCCCTGGGCGGAGGTCGAGATCACACCGAGTGACTCCTCGCCTCGCTGCCACCCTGTATCAACAGAGAAGCAAAACAACACTCGGCACGAGGTATGACTGGTACGTAACAAGGTATGTCATAGCAAAAACATCGTGAGAAACTACATGTCATGAAGGACCTACAATGCAAAGTAGTCGGATAAAATTAGAATAAGTTAAATATACTGTATTGTACTCTACTTGACAAAGTACAGGTAAGTATGTAGGTGACAATGATACGTAGGAGTAGTTACCTGTAATTAACTGGAATAGAACTGAAACTCCTCAATACCATCTTCCAACTCAGCGGCTGAATATGACAATCTGCCATGTCAGAAATACATAAAATTTTGAAACCCGCGTGCCAAATCTTAGTCCTCAATACATCAAGACTGATGGGGCACCGAGGTCAAGTTCATTGTATTGTAACACTACCTATAATTATTATACACACAGCGCATACAAACCTATACTTAACAACATTGTCCTGGGAGATTAGCCGTCTTCTACGGAACAGTAACATACGATAGTTCCTCGCTATGGAACGGATCATTCTTGGCTGAAATGTTCTATCGGTCATTCAAAGGTGGAATTCTGCCAGCATCGCGGGGAACCTTTGAGTTTGAATATCTCGACGTGAATTTTTAGATTAGGTAGGTACTTTAGTTTAATTTAAACTTAGATTTAGCAACGTTTTGTATTTTAATTTATCTGGCCAAAAATATAATAAATAAGTGTCGTGATGATTTCCTACTACCCACTTAGGCTAAAAATAACACCCACCTACATAGTTGGGCAAATGTAGGAGGGTACTTGACCGATCATTTGTTTTTCAATTCACTGACCCAACATAAAACAGGGGCCGGTTTGCGGCGGCGGCGCCAGACGCGAAGCTGCGCTGGCGCAGCATGTCTTATGCAAATAATACCAGTAAAACAGAGATAGAACTGAATGTGTTGGTGTCTACTCTAGAGTTCATACATACTCGTAGTTCCGTTAGGCTTCAGTTCAATAACACAACATTATATTTTATAGTTTTTCAACTTTAAATGTGTGATCATTTCAGTTGTACACATGCATCGAACTACTGAGACAATTTATATTTCACTAGTTCGACTAGTTATTTACCTGGGTCTCACCTGTTCAATTTGTAGTAAGCCATTAGTTTCAATTTAACCTTAGGCCCGTTATTTGTAATGCGTGTCACACACTGTCCCACATTTCCGATGCAGGTCATGCGCAAGCGCAGCTCTGCCCCGCCATTCACATAGCTTATCGAAAGCTCTACGCAGAACTCGCAGAGGAAGGTGTTATTATTGACACAATATGCATATAATATAGGTGTATTCATGTATTATATATGGAGTGAAAGAAAGAGGTTCGTTTGGATTATGAATGGACGACGGACGAGTAGGTGAACGCAATGGTCAATGTTTACGTGGAATGTTTTTCCTGCGAAATGTTGAATAGTTGCTGACAGGTTGGTGATGAAACTACAATTTTATTGGTAATCCCATCTCTTATTTTACACATAATATTAACATTAATTTGACAATTCCTACCTGGGAACACTTTTTGTTTATCTGAGAACGAAAATATTTCGTGGCGATAGATCTATTTATTAGGTGATACAACTTGATGACAAACATAAATTTTGGTGACGAGAAACACAAATTACTAAGAGGATATTACGAGAAATATAGTTCCCATATTAAATTCTCTTTGGTTTTTGATGTACGGATTGAAATCTGAAATGCAATAAAATCTCATTGAACTTATGTATGGACGCAACGGAAGAGAGTGCATTTGTACCTACTTTTAAAACTAAATTCACAGCTGGTCTAAAAATGCTTCCTCTCCCTTTCCTACACTAAAGTTTTGCAAAGGATGGCACTATTTTTAGGAACGTCATAATCTTAAAATTAGGATCGCACGGTTTCTATGAAATACCTTTCGTAAAGCTTCCGTGTTCCATGTACGCGTCGCGTATCTGCTTGCGGTGACACGTTGTCTGCTCCTGCTAGGTGCTGCCTACTGCCTGCGGTCGGCTACGGAATGGTACCTTACCTTTACAAAAAAAGATCTGAAACTGTACGGAAAATACCAATTCCAGTCCACTAACATCCCTTGCGTTGCGGGAGGGGTTTGAACTTTTAGGCCCCATTCCATGGCCTATTTAACCAATTTATTTTTGTTACAGGACAAAAAATGATTCGAATCGCGAAAGACTTTGGAGCTAATCTCGGCTGATGAAGTAGTGTTAGTGTACGGTTTACGATGCACACCATGGACACGATGGGCTATGGCCACAAGAAGTACCGGCCGCCGCTGTCGCCCACCAACTTCTACCAGCACGACATGTACTCCAGACATACCACGCTACGCCCTCAGGTATGTACCCATGAAGACAGAGATAGTAGGCATCAGGTCCAATAAGGTTGAGATACTTGACCGATTGTAAAAAATATTTTACTCGTAGAGTAATTGTAAAGAATTTAAAAATATCAGTCAAGTACTTTTTGAGAAAATCTTAAGCTCTCCTATATACGTTTATCTGTGTTAGACCTTCTGTATTCAGATTTTCAGATCTCTTCTACTTCTGTTTTCCATCAACTTCCACTTCCGAGAGCTTAATAATGACAAAATCACCGCCTTCCCATACAAAATTGCCGCGAGAGGTTTATTTTTTACTAGTTTTGAATTAATAATCTTTTCCCTGATTATAAATATGACATACCTACCGGAGTTGTGTTCATATAAAACTGAATTGAAGTGAGCTGTACGGCTTTTACCTACACCGATTTCGGTTTCAAAAATACTGAATGAGAGTACTTACTTCGAGGATATCGCATGGCTGTCTTTTGTTTTTATTCGACGACTTCATCTAGTATATCTGTTGTTTCATCTATCTATATTGATTTTCATGAACTAATGGTGATAAGCGTCACTGTAAAACCACCCTAACATTTCGGAAATTAGACATAACGAGTAACGAAACCGCTCCGATGTCATGCGAAATGTGTTATAACGAAAGTTGCGATACGGACGGTGTGTACCAAAACATACCCAATTAGCACATCTAGCTTGTATGCTAGATGTGCAAACACCTTTATTTGAAGGGCTCACCTTTAGGGAGTTATATTTTATTATTGGATATAATTATTGCCTCCGGAATATAGGCTACTCTTTGCGTGGCGTTCTATATAATTTCCAAGATGATAGGAATCTTCGCGTGGCATATCAAAGGTGCATGCTCAGGGCCGTGGGTCAGTCCCGTTAGCCGCGTGGCTAACGCCGAACGGTATCCGACAAACATCGTTAAATAGAAAGGAATGAAAGCGCCGGAACTATAACTAATTCCCAGTCAAAAACAGATAAGATTTATACATTTCAACAACACGATACCTACATACACAAAAGAAGAATTCATTTTGATTGCTGGTTACGGAAGGTGTCAATACTCTCATGCCCAAGACATGAAGACACATTTAGCCATATAATAATGACATGCACATATTACGTTATGATATTAGATTGTTATAATATTAGATTGTGTTGCGATAGAAAAAAAACGGCAAAGTGCGAGTCGGACTCGCGCAACGAGGCTTCCGTGCAACGCAACTTAACCCCGTAACTTTGCTCTAACGAAAAGATAAACTGGATCTATCTCTGCCATTATCAAAATATTATGTCCATACATCGACATACTCCCGATTAGTTGCTCATCTGCAATTAATATAAGTTTGTAATAACAAAACAAAAAAATGGGGGGGGGGGGGGGGGGGAATATAATATCAAATTTACGGTTTTTGGATTTGTTCCTTTACTTTGTGTGTCCAAATATACGGGAAATGCGGCATAAACAGCGATGTCTTTTGATGGCTTCTGATCTACATCAGTAGAGTAGAAGGTTGATTCGGCTGCATGAGATTGCATGACCTGAGTATTGGGTATTAATTTCAACTTGATACGTCCACGCGTTTCTGTCTGTCTGTTGGTCTTAACAGACAGACAGACGGACAACCAAGTGATCCTATACGGGTTCCTTTTTCCTTTTGTGGCACGGAACCCTAAAAAGAGCAAACATTAAAATAAAACTGTACATAGCTTTGCAATATTATGTTCGATGATGTTACTTTACTCGATGACTTCATAAAAAATATAATTATTTAGTTTGCTAATCAATTTAAAAGCGTCGCTGTTAAGTATTAATAATTATGCTGTAATTAATAAGTGGGTATTGTATGAGAGTAAGAGAGCAATTGAAATATACTCGTAACTCTTTTATTAAAATCATAATCGGTTGGTTAGGCACTTATTTCTAGCACGGGCGAAACAATTATTATAAATCGTGTACAACGTACTAAGTTGCCGGAAGTTTGTTCCTCACTATATAGCCAATTTGTCAAGTTAATATTAAGTTACCTTCACGACTTATTTGGACCGGCTTAGGTACTAATTAGTAAGACATACACGGACATCGCTTCCAGTGGGAAGTGGAGAATTCGGTATTATAAGTATCACTTACATGAAACTCGTACTAAGAGATAACGCTGTACTCATATTTTTGCTTAAGTCCGCGGTTGGCGCATTACCCCTAAACGTAACGTTTCTTTTATTAGTTAACTGTTTGTGGTTGAAACGTAGTGAAAATGATGTGGTATAAGTACTTATAATTAATGACGTAAGGTATCAATAAGTGGTTTAATTTAATCATTGCGATGGTGTGCGCCGGCGCCGATCGCCCGGTGTCGTTCACCGCCGGCGCTCTACCGTTATTTTATTTCTCTTGGCCCGATCTCACCGATATCAAAATACTTGCATTCTTTGCGTACACTTTAACTATGAGTATAAAAGGCTGAGACTTTTTTTCTTGGTTGGGTAAGTAAAGAGATAATATGTTAGGTGTAGAGTTTAAGTAAAGTACTTAGGTCTACATATAGGTACAATTACAAGTCATATATATAGGTACAATTGCTATTCAACATGGTTAGAGAATTTATCATCAGTTGACGTTTTGGGGACAAGCTTTAGCCCTTTCTCATAACTTGATTCATATCTGTGTCATCTCCAGCACGTCGCCTTTGTAATGTGGTCCGTGAGCATCCGACCGGAGACCGGAGATCAAGGGGAAAATGAGATACAATATATCTTGAAGCTAATTTAATAAGCTACGATTTCTCGTAAACTTCAAAGTTTAATTGGAGGACAACTATCTTGAGGCCAGTTGCACCAAAAGATAATAACATGGGTTAAGTGCCTTAACTCATACATTTTGTGATTTAACTCGGGTTAACTTTAGCCCGCTGTTGGAGGTCATTATAGTATCTCAAAGTTATGTATGCTTTATCTTAAAACAAGTCAATCAGTCTGTACAATCAAATTAGTACCTACCTATAACTTTTTCATTCGGACCCAAACTTTTTTCATCTTCGTTATCGTATCATATTTTTTGTGTGGCCTCAGGGTCCATGGACCAGCGTCGATTATCGTCAAACGGGACATCGTTTTTAAAATTTCAATTTTTCGAGGCCGTCCCTGCGTGAAAGACATTATATCTACATATAGCTAGAGAGATCGGTACTTACTACATATTGGAAGAATTCATTATAATATAACGGTAGGTTATAGGAGCTTACATCGTTCGGTATAATAATTAATATTTGAATCATCTCTCGTACAGCGTACTTGCAAATCATGCTTATTTAATAGTTTTGACTGACAGAATAATAACTAACTTCTAGCTTTTTGTTCGACCAAATGTGGATTCAAAGACACCCGAAATCGACGAACAGTTAGATCGCTTTTTAAATAAAGTATATACACGTATAATATTAATATACAGGGTAGCCTTGAATTCATTCGACAAAATTAGGGGGATGGTATTAGGGCCGGCGTACAACGTCACGGCGCGGCGCCGTGCCGTCGCATGGCTCGGCGTGTCACGGCGTCTGCCGGCACCGTCTACCGGTGCACGATGTCGGCCGGCGCCGCCGCGCCGGTCACAGGCGGACAACATTCGTGCCGGCGCCGCCGTTCACTGGCGCGGTACACGGCGTCGTACACGGCGTCGTCCGCCGGCGCCGCCGCCGTTCTGTTGTACGCTAGCCCTAAGGCTTGTGACATATATTAATTCTGCATAGCGTTTAATCAAATTGAACAAATTATCGAATTTTTTTTTCTATAAATTGAACTGTCGAAAAAAATATTAATTTGATGTGCATCGTTACTGTGCTTCAAAGTTTTTCTATTTTAAGGTATAGTTTTAATTTTTGGCAATAATTTCTTTCACTGGAATTTGCGCTAATGTTAATTATTATCATTTTTAAGGATGCGACATACTTACCTTAGTTAAAAAAAAATTGCGTTTTTTAACCTTACCAATTTAATATTTATCATGAGTACAACTCCCAATTTCAATTTGTCGAATAAATTCAAAGACACCCTATATACCATATCTGTAAGTATGTTTGTTTTTACCGGAGGAAAATATAATTATAAGTAGGTATTCTTTGGTTTAGTTTTAAAATTCTAGTATAGCCAGCACAGCACATCGAGCTATACAAACCATTACGACCTACGTATTACGATCGCATAGAGTGCCCATTGATGTTATGCCGACTGTACCTAATGTAGATCGGCCACAACAGCATTGAGAGTTAATGACATGTTTAAAATAATAATAAAATTATTATATCTCATGCTCTAGTGAACTACATCGCACTCGCGTCATAATTTCGAGCAGTCATTACCGGCTGGCATAGCGCGAGTCGCGTAGATCGACGAATGCGATGATTTCTTGTGTTATTTGTATGCTTCGGGCTGATGCGCTCTATGCCGTAATAGTAACGGCGCGTATGGGGCTGATGATAGCACAGATAAGAAAGATATGTCTTTGACGATGACGAACAGATACTTACTGAAGATGAGCCTGGGCAATCAACATTCCTCTTTTTCCGTTTTTTTTATCATGAAACACTTTTAATACTCAATTCCTACTCACATAAATTATACCTAATTATAATAACACAAAAAACCATGTAATCAATAAACCTCTGACAGTGCATCATTTTAACGAGCATCTTAGGCGCCTAATAATTTCCTTATTAGCTCATAGTCACGCGGCAACATGAAAATGATAACAAGTTTAATGATTAGTACGTATTGAACGAGTAACTAATAAGGTTTATTTATTTATACTCTCGAAATCTGAGGACACAGGACTTCCTTGAACTTGGAGTTCGGGAAGCAAAAAGCGTTATGGTGTCGTTTCTTATAGACTTAAATTAAAAAAATTAATTAAAACAGTAAATATAAATTACTTACTTTTAGATATCATTAGGTTTTTTTTATCTATTTATTTACTAATTTAAAGTTGTACCAAGGATTGTCCTGATATTTTATTGGCAACGTATAGGTTTTATTATACCTATGTGATACCGTTACAAATTAATTAGGCTCATAGACCGTGACGAATATTCCGAGAAGTGTTTACATTAGCGTTATGATGTAAGATGCGATGCGCGCATGGACCGTGTCCGGCGTGCGGGCACGAGCGCGGCGCGGGCGCAGCCGCGCGGCACGCGAGCACTCGGCTGCTCCTGCGCATAAAAAAATCCAGGAAGCGAGCCCGGTGTGCGCGCGGTCTTAAGTGATGCTGCTAATGAATAAATAAAGAATGGACTTCCGCGTGATCGCTTAATTACCTCCTACGCCTCCGTGGGTGCGTGGGCCCATGAACAATGGGCACTAACATTTTTATGTAATATATTGATCCTGCTCATGTTACGGGCACGCGCTTGACCGTAAAGGCACGTGTTTGTAGAGATTTCAATAAAATTACATAAAAACTTTTATAGAAGCTTTCTTGTCAGTCGCGCGCAACTCGTGCCGTGAAGTGATTGAAAGCTGCGGGTGTATTTTTTCGAATATAATACAAGAGACGATTTTCAATAGACTAGCACATCCAATGATAACACGAGCGATTTCATTTCCTAATGGCGCAGATAATAAGACAGTGTGAGTGTTGTCAATTCTTGATGGTTTCGATTGGATTTGATATTCATCTATGCTCACTGGTTTTCCCAGCAATTTACCGTTTCCTCGCTGAGATTTGATTATAAAGCCAATCCCATGTGTATGTCTTGGTCCACGCACGTTAATAGAATACGCACAATAATGCCAGCCGAAGACAATAGTATCGCAGAGATACGTTCACGATAGCGTCTATGGTCACGGGCAGTTGTGAGAAAAAGCGCGCATTGTCCGAACGAATGTCGGCTGATCATTGAACCTCAGCAGGTCGGATGTCACACAACGGTTTCCTTCACAAACATAAAAGCGGGATTTCGTGTCAATGATCTCCAAATTCTCTAATTCCCCTGCTTAAGAATTCTCACATCAATAGGCGAACATTAACCGGTTAGTGCTGCTCATTCAATTCTTGAAATTTTAATAAATCGCTGAACTCGTTTTCTATTTGTTCAGCTACTTTATGGTAATTTACGTGGAAGAGAAATATATCAGTCAGTTAAAAAATATGCTTATGATCTCACCACATATCACAGTCGAACTGTACCTAGTGCTTTCGAGAACTTTCCTAACGGTATGCAATATGCAAATCACTGCGTTAAAAAGATTGATTCGTATCAAGGGAATTTAATAATCAATTAATCATGTGAGGTTGTGTTGTGAATAGGCAACTGAACTGCAGGCGCGTGCGAGCGTGACGCCTGTTGCTAACGCAGTAAAGTTCCATTTAAACGAGGACAGCCAGTATTCATTGTAATCTATGTACATTTCAATGAAATACAATCGAACTAGGAGGAAAACAGAATTATTCCGACATTTAAATAAAGCAAACATAATATACAACATTTAAAATTGAAAATAAAAGCTCTACGTCTCTACATAATGTCGCAACCGTGTGAGCGATTATCATAAAACGAGCTCTCACGACACACGCATCAGGCAAAAGCCGTTTTCCATTATGGGTTTGGTACAAATAAAAACGAATTTTGATGTAAAATGATGGAACCAAAGCTAAGAATTTAGCTTACAAGTCGAATAACGGCAGAGTTGCCCACCGGCACAGTTTATTTGCCTGTTAACGCTAGGTACTTTATTCGATTAGCTACGAGCATTGTTTTAACCAAATTCGGTTCGTTTATGTAATTATTCTAACGGGGCATCATGGAGGCTCGCTCGGTTACGAAATTGGTTTAATTGTTACTCATGGGTAATTTTTCAATTAAGGCCCTCTATGTTTAGCTCTAGTCTGATATATTCTGAAGTTTTTCCGTAGCTAAATTGTATTCTACCCATTAGTAATTTTAGTTCGAATCTGGAATTTTACGTGCTTCATGATTTGGTAGATCCAGCAGTATCATCTTATTATTAAATAATCTGTTGTAGATTTTTGTATCATGTATTTTTACGGACCGGCCTTCGAGGACTCTGTTTCGGTTTTATTGCATGCTCGGCGGGGGACATCAATTCGTCTACGAATTCTATCTATGTGGGGATTGTCAGCGACCTTAGCATACATTTCTTTATTAAAAATATCTACTCGTGTTGGCATCTAGTGTACACAATTACAATTTAATATTTTGTCACAAACAGAATAGCACGTAAAAATAAAACAAAAGTGCAAAATTGTGCACCCACCATCTAGATTGAATCACAAACACGAACGAAGCGCACCGAACATCGGTTTGCGTGCACGATTACATTTTTTTAACATTTGTTTTCCCATTCAACAAAAATATATATTTACTCCAGAATTTTAATTTGTTTCGCTCACAGAGTTTTGTCTCTAACATTCCATATCAAATTAAGAGTAAGTACCCCATATAGAGCGAGCGAGTAAGTACAAAGTGCTGTTTCCTTCATGTTTTGTGAATATTTGGTAAATAACGTCTAAATAGAATCAATAAAAAAATAATTACGGAAATCGACTGCCCTCTAAATTAAACTAACATCGTCTCTGTTACGCACGTTAATTATTAAATCTGCTGTCTCTCTACTAATAAGGCGGACTTCGTCCTGTCACAGAAACTTAATTTGCAAAGAGAATATTTAAAACTAAAGGATAAGAATAAGTTTGTCAAGGCAAACTTAAAATAATTAAGTAAATTATTACTTATTTTATTTTAAGTTTGTTATTAAAATATTAGTTTTAATGAGTCAAGTCTCATTAAAGCATTTTTATTTATTAATCTGGTGAGATGATTGAGTAACCCAACCAGCCACTTATTTTGTGTTTTTATTTAGGTATTTTTTTATGAAACAAATTAATGCAAAAAAACATAAAATGGCTAATATCTGGAGGCGGCCTAAATGGGTATTCCAAACTTATAAAACTAAATGAAATGTAACGTAAATTTAACTTAGGAAGAAAATTATAACACCATTGAAATTGAATGTACACGGAGAAGTATAAAATCTCCTGCAAAAAGAAAATGTCGAGTATCGGTATTTTGTTGTCGTAATGCGGTGTAACGTAGAGGTTCGCCTTGCACTTGGCGGCGCCGGCGCAGCGTCTTCAGTGCAACAGCCGGCCCTGGCAGACCGGCTCGACTGGTGCTCGAATCAGGTCAGCCGATAAAACGATGTAACTTACGGCGGGCGTGGGTAACGACACAATTTCACTTGAAACTTTTTTAGATTTGATATTGCTCTAGGTAGAGTAGGGTAGGTACTGCCCAAACCACATCAAGTAACCACTTTGAACTTTGGATCGTTTTTATTACCTGCGTCGTAAGAGTTGAAATCGAACGCAAGTGGTACCAATGATTTATTTACACAGTACTATTGAGGAATATGAACGAAGCGAAGGTTGGCTATGTTAGTATCGCAGCAGAAGTCCATCGCCTCTGATACTTGCTCCTACAGAAGAAAAACATCGGTTCTTGCTTGTATATTATGATAACATAGCATTTAAATAGCTAACATTTTAATTTATATTACGTTACTTATCTATCTAAACTGATGTAGAGGAGTTATGAATGCCCTTAGTATATATTTTTCTTAGGCCCTAGAATTACTTACACGTATCTCTTACATGTTACATTTTATTTTTAGCTCAGTGAACCTAGTCCTACCTGACAACCTGTCCTGCGGGCTCTTTGCCTATTTATTTATAGTTACAAACCTACCCCACTCCACGTTTGTCGAATGGACTCTACGAGTTGGGTGTAGTTAAAGTTATTTTGTTTCTGTGGAATAATTGAAGGCATCAAGGTTTAATTACGAATTAAAATTCGAAGATGCCACTTTGTTGAAATGTATTTAATTTATTGAATCGTTATTTAATAAAGCGCTACTAAGTATTTATAACTTTATTATGACCAATCAAAATGAAGTTACGAGATTGCCTCAAGTCTTTTGATTTGCTCTCCAACGGACAACAACAGCAGATCAATGGTAACTCTTGCAGTACGATTTTAACTTTTACGACGCAGATAATAAGAACGGTCCAAAATGTTACACTTGATCTGCTGTTAGCTGTACCTATGACGAAACGACATATTTATCTTTTGTTAGGTACCTATTAGGCTTTTGGATATGTTTTATGAAGAACAATAACCCACAAGGAAAGTACCGACACTGGGTCAGTGGGGCCAGGCCTTTCTCCTCGCGGTTTGTACTTACTCGGCAGGTAACAATTTTTTTTCCAGCTGACTTCGTGATACCTACCACCAATCTCAATTTGCAGCCGAGAAAGTATTTTCGTTTGTGTTTTATTTTAAATGCACAAACTTCATCTGCGGTGGACAATATAGGAATATAGGAATCGCTTTCCATTATAGGAAGTTATCGACCACTATCTCACATTTGCAATATATTTTGGTTTATAACAATTTAAAATTTATTATTAATACCTTACAACGTGGAACGGGTTCGGTATGTAGTTTCGAATGACGTTCTTGCGAAAAACTTTTTGACTGGTACGCTAGTTCGAAAACTCATTTGATCGAAATCCGCCGTAGCGAATGACGCTGTTGCGACAAACTTTTTGAGATTTCAAGTTTTTTTTGCCAGATTTGAAATTACAAGCTCGTTGATGTCTATTGTAGCCATTATAGCGTTTATTGTTTCACATGTACAAAAGACATCAACGTGTTCTCTTTTTAGGAGCCTAGTATCGAAAATTAAACGATTTTCGAAAGAAAAATCAGCATTTTTTATACTATATAGGTACTTCGTCTCTATTTAGATATCAAAAAAAAAATCATCCCCAACCTAGCGGTAAAGTGATAAGTCAACCTTTTGAATTTCTATATCGGAAAAGATTTCACAATTTTCCACTTTATCGGTTTGGTTTTGTTTAACAAGAGGTTTCAGGTTTTCACCTTATACATATAAGTACATAGACCAAGTAAGTACCAAGAGTCATGAGATGAACCTGAACTGTTTTCCATTAAGCTACTAAGTAATATAATATACATAATATACCGTAGGCATTACCGCGGATAATAATAACTGGAGGTCATTTATTGCAACGAATAGTCTTCAAGTTATCTCTATTATACCGACATACATAATTAGTTACCTACCGATTATTATGCTGCAGCTACTATGTTTATCAGCATTGCATTGTAACCATCTATAGGTAATACTACTTTGAACCTATCCAATCAATCATGAACATGATCGCTTCAGCCTGCGGGTTAACTAACTATATCTACACAAGATACAAGCACTGTCTAGGTAGGTAATCACTCCCATTAAAATATTACATATATAAATCAATTTGTGGAAGTTTTTTTTAACAATTAGGTACTTAGTGCAACAAACTTCAAGTCTTGTTTGCGTTTATATTGAAATCCCTCGCGCGAATACCTATATGTGGCGTAATTATTAGTAAAAGCACATATTTTAAAGACATTTTGTCAAATACAGTAATGCAATATGAGCTTTACTTACCTATTAGGCTTTTATTAATCTACGACCTTTTGAATTAAAAGCGCATATTTACAAACAGACGATTATTTTATAAATATACAGACGAGTAGAAGATGTGATGATAGTGTGCCCTACTCGCTGTCATGCATATCCTTTATTACCAGGATTAATTATCCACGCGGATATAATAACAATAAAAGTCCAGGCAGTTCTCGCGGCAGGCTCTTGACCGGGCCGGGTTCAACGATCGCGATTGTCGAGCACTCGGGTCTCGGCTAGACCGAAACGTGCTCATTAGTGTAGCGAAATCCGTAGAGGGTTGTATTTTGTGGGGAATCCTAAATTATGGCTTTTGTGGCATGACATTTTGTTTATCGTAATCGCAAAAATGTTGGAAATTTTTATCTATATTGGAATCCGCGATTATAATAATATGAACAATTACATCTAGAAATCGTATGTATTGTAAGCGAAATTAATATAATCATATCCCTAGGTAGGTAATTATCGCCGATTTTTTTCAAACTAAATCGTGTTATCGTCGCATAGAGTGTCCGTTTATTACACTTGAGATGTGGTCGACTGTATCTACTTAATTAGGTATACGCAACGCATACCTATTACAGGCTGGTCTCGTGTTGCTTGTTGTTATTTTATTGCAATATAGGTTTAGGTACCTACTTATATGTATACTGCTTAGTAAATTGACTTATTTGAATAAATCCACGTTAATTGCTAGCTGACAGCACATCACATCTACAGGTAGGTATAGGAAGGAATGCAACTCACTTCGATGAATATAAGGTTGATATCTAAACTAGGTATGTATGTATGTATGTATGTATGTATGTACAATATAATATGCCGATAGTGCAGAAGAATTAAACCTTTGTATATCAGAGTTCCCCATACTTTATTATTATCTTGTAGATCCCTTTCCATGTTTTTCGATTTTGGGTAGACCCCCATGCATTGGACTAGGATGACCCCCTGATGTGCTGCAAAAGTTAAACCCAATTACTTATATATAGGTACTTGCTGAAGATATATTCAATCTTGAATTTATATGAACAAAATATGAGCATTAAAGACCAAGATAAAATGTATATTTAATAGGTTTTATAAGAGACGTTCTAATAATATGAAACAATGAGAATAATAATTAAGTATACTATAAAATAAAAGCTCTAAGTAGAAATTATAGGTTGCTTCCATAAAACGCAGAGCCCTCGGGTAATGCACGTGCAGTAACCACAATGATTTATTTAAGCCTCGCTGGTAAAGATTCTCTATCTACATTACGTAATTAGATATGCACTGCAGCCCAAAAGAAATTGCTTTGCTTGCCTTTGATAGCTTGACGTGCCAATTTTAATTTCCCCATACATCATCCTGTAATGAAGGACTTAATAATGATGGATGGCAAACCCCATCACAGCCCTTTGTGGCACCTATGTCGGTAACATCGTAACGTTTTGAGCAGAGAAAATGGAATCCTCTGCATACAATGCCTCGTAAATTCTCGTTATTCACAATACTGCGTACATTATTTTTGTTGTAAAAATAATAAATTTTAATATCCAAGGATTCTGCTAAGGAAGTCTTTCCGTCAATGGTCACGTTGCGAGCTTAAACATTATTAATAATCGTTATTTTTTCTATAAAATTGGGCAATTGTGTTCTTCCGTAATAGGACATATGTAATTTATCATATTTTTACAGTACACGCTGCCGGAAACTATTTGATTATAAATAAGCATAGCTTTATATACGAATAATTCAATAGGAATTTCTTTACATTTATGTTAATAGCGTTAATTACGATGAACCCAATTCCTTTAGCAAGAAAAAATTATGATTCAATTCCTTTTAAAAATGTTGCCGCAGGTTAGTGTGCTAAAATGCCAACATCGATAAGTCCTCAAGGTGACCAATGACCATACCTACTCAGTTTACAAAATAAAAACTTATTTTATTTCAAATACGGAGATAACACAGAGTTACGAAGAGAAGGCAAATCTTCGTCGCTTATAGTATAATATGAAAGTTGAGGCTAAGACACCTCTCAGATTTACCAATTTTAATTAAGTATATTTATTTTGACTTCATTTCATCCTTTATGTCATTTTATACTTATTTATATTTAAAAGTCTGTCTTAAAAGATTTAATTATTGCAATATATAATAATTTTTTGTCATATTTCATTGAATTACGAGTTTTATCCACCCAATCTAATTCAATAATTTAAATAACTTAAGCAGTCAGAACGGATCCCATATCCATATATTTTGTTTTGATATCTATAACTTCGCCAAATATTGTCACATCCGATATGGAGATGTGTATGTAAATGCGCTGAGTGTCCGTGGACTCCGTGGGAGGGTACTGGGTGACTGACCGAAACCTTGACCCACACTGGTCATGGTCCCTTCTCTTCGTTTCGGATCTCGTTAAGCCTTTATTAGGCGTATTTACCTTATACAAAGTTATAGGTGCGTGGGCTATTGTTAAGGATTAGAGAAAGTGGTTAGATTTCATTCTTAATTAGGCGTCTATTATATACATTCGTATAAAGTCCCGAATCATAGCTCGCGGAGAGCGGTGTATGGTCACAGAAATACGATGACTTTAGCCTAATGGCGTATCCTCATCTAACCGACGACGATGTCTGTAATTATAAATCAGTTTTTATGTACTGTAAGGACATTGAGGCTAGTAGAAAATGCTTACAGTTATTTCAGTGCAATTTCCTAGTACGTAAGGCAACAACAGAGCATTCTCAGTAAAAATGTTGTGGCGAAAGTTTGTCATCGTTATATACAGTGTTTAATTTTGCAATAAACAGTTCTATAGAAGTACCTATAAGTAATATTAAACACTGTATTTATCAACCACTTGGTGGATATTCATTGTGTTCACGTTACATTTCACAATATCATCTTAGCGTGATTGTGATCATTCGCGCCGTTACCAACAACGGTTCTTCCATTGATTGATCTGTCGCGCTCGACGCAACTCAGGAAAAAATATAAAGTAGATATAGGAATGTGCAATTTACCGTGCACCATGTGATTAGATACTTTTATTTCAGTATTTCATTAGTAAAATGCAATCGTAGCGACTAATTTTCCTGTCGTAATTCTTCATATTTTAAATTAAGATACTGTCAATGTAAAAATAAATGACGAATGTAGGTAAAAAACGTGCAAGCTAATGCATTGACTTTGAATTTCATAACTTTAATGACGACTTTGTGATCTAAATTGATAACCAAAAATACTCTACGTACGAGTACTTAGTCATATACCCTGGACTCTTCAAATATCCAAGAGCCCTAATTAATAATAATAATAATAGATCTAGATGTTAAAGGTTCAATCCGCAATAGTTGAGAAATTAAGGTTTCAATCATGCTCGTTTCAGTGAGTTCAAACATAAAGCTTAAAAATGAAAAACATTGTCAAAGCTAATCTGTCGGAGCTGGAGCATGGCTCGACCACAAACCATATCGTACCGTGACTATGGTACCGCTATACGACACACTCGCAAAGTCGCAACTCTATTTGCGTCGAAACGGCAAATTGATTGAAAATAACTGATTAATACGGCTTATTTAAACGTAACTCAAACATATTTTAGTCCATGTTAAACGACTCTATCTACTTATTAAGGGGCACAACTTAAATACAGAATTGTTAGGTAATTAATTTACAATGGGCTCTGCGAAGACAGCATCTTCTCTTTTACACTTTTATAATAAGTAGGTATAGGTACACCTTACACAAGTTGTGAATTCAAAACATATCTACCTTCTATTAAATAATAGATTAGTCCTTTGTGCGTTTTGTATGTAATCACGAATTGCAAGAATATTTAACACAAGTCCCTGTAGGTACGCGCGAAAGAAACTATGGTCACATGAGAACCACTTAAGTTTTTCCTATGTTTTGCTTCGTCTCAACTAATAAAGGATGTAGCCATCATAAAATAGCTAGAACACAATAAAAACCATCACAGTGCTCTAACATTCTTCAACATTATTACCCATAAACGATGTCGCCAAATGAAGCGTGCCGTGATGACAAACCAGCGATTTATTGTCGGACACGATGCCCATAAAAGAAAAGTCATTGGCGAACTGCGTGCGCGCAGGAATCGACGCGTCATTATGGCAATCAACACGGCTGTCTTCGGCAGAATGCGGCGACCAGAAGCGGAGCTTCGCGGTGCATTCTTTACTTTATGCACCTGCATTCTTTGAAGATGACACTCGTCTATATTTGTAGTATAGATTTTATGCGATTCTATTGATTTGGGCCTCTAACATAAACTAGGATTCCCTGTACTAGGGTCCAGCTAGACACATGAAGAACGACGGGTAGTAAGTACCTATACAAAGGACAACCAGACTATAGGCGGAAAATATATCTAAGATACAGCTTAATAAAATAATTCACGTAGGTGAGTCATTTTAAGACTTTTGGTTAACTATCTTTCTATCTTTCAAGCTCAACTCGTTATCTATTGCTAAAGTTATGAATAGAATAGGGCATCCCTTCCCATCCATTTGCAAAGTTAGACCGACACTTTCTTTTACTTTCTAAACAAATGACATCAGACGTTGACTCAGCTTAGCTTCACGATTCTTAAAGCCTGACACACACACATGCGGCCTGCGGCCAGTTGAAACGCATGCCCCGGCCCATGTTCTCCCGTCGTTAAGGCCCAGTAGGTCGCGATCTGAGGCTTAGGCCGCAATCCGCTACCTACTGGCCGTTAACGACAGAAGAAAAGGGGCCGGGGCATGCGTTTCAACTGGCCGCAGGATCGCGCCTGTGTGGGAAAGTAGCAAGTTAAGAATTCCTTGCAAATTGTGCATGGACCAACTCTAAAATTTAACAGAAACTATTAGAGACTACCTAATAACTACTTTAGATTTGTGTGCAAGTAATCTTCTTACAGTAGAGTATACAGTATATTTATATATAAGGTAAATGGGTACATTTACCTTCTAAAGCACGCATATCCATCGATCTAGATCACTATTTGTTAATCTACGCACGTTTTTGAATAATTATAATATTGATTTGACAACTTCTAAATGATTATCAAAGTTTGTTATTTATTCTATTAGTTATAAAGGCACTATTGTTATTTTGATGACAGTAGGTATGTGTGCTAACAATTAAGTTAGGATGACGGATGTGGAACTTGTAGAAGCATTTAATGCTTATTACATTAATTGACAGTCTCGCCCCTTATTTTATGTGATTTCGAGAAATTATTCAATATTTGGAATCAATTAATAATGTTTTGTAGCTGAATAATTTAACCTTGATGGTTCAAAGCCTTATAAGATGTTTGTCCATGATTTTTTACGACGTATAGAGACGTTAAGGTGTTCGCATGTCAAGGTTTTTTGTCACTTTATCAGACTGATGTAACGAGCCATGATAATTAGACTACCAACGAGTCCAACGACGAACGACTAGTATGATTCATTTGGTTCACAGACTCAATGGCGGTCAAGAATTGTATGTAATGTAAAAAATATAATAATTTGAATATATTATCTGGGTATATATTAGGTGGGTTAAGTTTTTTATCCATGAAATATAAGATTTTTTGTCCATTTGAGATGATTTATTTGTGATCACTGATCATTGGCAGCTTCGTGCAGAGCAATGCTAAAATAAAACATGTCTGATTGATGTAGTGGGAGAGAAAAATATTGGGACGATGTAATTTAAGTAACCGATCCAAATAAATTACGAAATAAGTACGTTTGATGTTTTTGCTTACAGAAAATATACTACTGCGTAAATCCTGAAGGCTCTTCTGACAAAAACTCTTCCTGTATCGGGCACAATAGTCGCAGATAATAAGCTTTATTATATGTAATCTTCACGGCAGTTTAGTGTCAGTTCGTCTCAACGTCTGTTCGTGTCAGCCTAGTAGTCAAGTCGTAGAGTCAAGTAGATACAAATTATGTCTCGTGGGTCTAGCTAGGCAATTGAAGACATTAAAACAAGGCAAATGAGGTGAATTAAACTCGTCATCGAGGACAACGTGACGTGACGCGTGTTTCTTGTGTTGTACGACTGTAATTGTGGGTTTTAGTATTATTTAGCTTGTACTCTTCTTAATAGCCTAAGACAAGTACTGTGGATAGCTAAATAAAAAATTTATATAGGTGATATCGAAAAGAATTGCAACTAATATTGCACATTTAGGTCACATCACACCGCACAAATATATTTTTTATAAATATTGACTCTATAAGGTATTTTGTTGGTGGCTTTTATAAGCTACAATGATAATCAAGATGACGGATTTCCATCTGCTGCGACCCCTGCCTGACACACCACTTTTGTTTCTTCCACATTCATGGCTCTCAGAGCATGCTTGCTCCAATGTTTCCTAGAAGAACGTAATTGGATAATATATATATATATATATATATATATCTGACAGTTATCTCAGACTTAAGAGTGCTAGTAGTGTTTTAATAATAGACATAAGTATGTATACGTACATTGCAATTAATCGCAATTTGAAGATTATATCATCACAGCGTGGTGCCTATTTTATAATTCCTGCGTTCAATGCTACCACATGACTAAGATATTTAGTTCCCGCGTTCAGGCTGATTACTGATGCTCACCCATGACCTACACACAGTACGCATGAGGAACCTTGCTCACCAATTACTTGAACAAACATTGTTTAATTGACGAAAACTCTACGATACTTCACACATGAATAGTAGGTACAAGACAGCTCTTAGAGCTGCTTTTGTTTAAAACCGTCAGAACATTAACCAATGAAGGTCTAATCATATCTATACTCATACTCGTAGTTACAACATATTTCCAAACAAAGGATGGTCATTCATGTAAATGTTTAGGGATAAATGAACACGACGACGGCGGAAGTAAGTAAAGATTTCCTACATTTACATAGCCATTGAAGTGAAGGTAACATATCAGTGTTCCAATTGCCCCAAAACTTATTGGAGTGATGGATGGTGGATGGATGCATAATTATAGTACGAGAGCCCACGACCAAAACCATGTCTCATAGCAATACGGCAAAAACCCTATAAAATCGTTAGATTGTATGATTCTGAACCCGACTAGGTGTGTAGTAACGGTCGAAAGTGTAGCAACTGCGTGGGAGGCCATTTCTGCTGTGTCAAAAAAAAAAGGCAGTCGGTATTATAGCAATACGTCTGATAGTGAAAATGTACATAGATTTTATAATTGTATTACGAAAAAGTTTGTTTTCAGACATTTTGCGCGTAGCACATAGCCTGAGCGCATTTTTGAAAATGTCAACAAATTTAGCCGACCTGTATCATAGCAATACGGATAATTTTTTTTTTAACTTTTGGTATTGCTGCCATGATTACCAAAAACCTGTTTTCAGACACTTTAAGTGTAGCATATACTCCCAAAAACGAAAATAACGTTTCGGAGTCGCCTGGCCGACGCCTCTGTTAAATGTTTTTTTAAATTTACAGTTTCGGGTAAATTCTTTGTTAATTATCATCTAATAAATTCAGGGTCGCAACGTATTCATTGGTTTGTAACAGAGAATTCAAGATGCCTCAATACGATTTTTAAATGATATCTGAGTATCGAAAAGTTGTCTGATAGAGAAGGTGCTACACTTAATTTGTCTGATATAAATTTTTCGCACATGTGGACAACTTATTTTATCATGTTCAACAATTTTCAGACATATTGCTATGATACCGATCGGTAAAATTTGTTAACATTTTCAAAACGGTCTCAAAATTTAATGCGTTCACATTTCCGTCTGAAAATTGTTTTGTTCGCATCAAATAACCAAAATTTACTAATAAAAAAGATTTTCAGACGTATTGCTATGAGACATTTTTTTTGTCTCATTTTTAATTTTTTTAAGTGATTTTACGGGTTTGAGCTACACCACTAACGTCTGAAAAATATGTTTCCGGTATCTCAGAACTATCATTCAACTACAGTCTGCAAATCAGACATATTGCTATGATGCAGTTCGGTAAAATTCTTTGACAATTTTTAAAATTCGGTCAGATCAAACGCTACGCGGAAAATGTCTGAAATTGGTATTTTCGAGTTCAGGATAATCGTATCTATCGATTTGATGCGGTTTTGGCTGTATTGCTATGAGACAAAAATTTTGGTCGTGGGCTCTCATACTATTATGTATTGTTCCAGTCCAGCTATTGTGCATCTATTTACATCTCTGGCTTTGGCTTAGTATGGTTGTGCATTTGATCTTGTTTTGATCAAAGATATTGCTAAAGAAGCATGCGACGAGCTACCGTCAATGGAAGAGGTCGTTCTTTGACTGCCTTATCCATTGTCCTGTATTGGACAAAAAGTTTCAGATTTTTTTAGGATTGGCATAATTATGTTAGCTACAATTACATGCTGATTAAAATTGACATTTACCTAGTTACTCGGAAAGTCGGTCCACTACGATGTGTTGATTTGGCTCCATTTCGCAGTTTATTTGAGACAATTTGCTTGGTTAGGCGAAGTTCGAAATTTCCGGACCGACATAAACCATAGATAGATATTTACCAGGTGCACAGCATTGATAGCATGCACTAACAAGTTATGTGAACCTGGGGCTGTGAGGTCGCAGTGGTGCACATTGCAAGGCCGACCGGTGTGCTTGCTAGTAACATAACATAGGTGCAAGGACTTGTTATGCGCATCTTGAAATAAGACCTAATAATAGCCAGCCCGGCCAATTAATAATAGCTCTCAATAACCAATTTACTTTTCAAAACGTTCAAACTGTATTCCTTTGAGGACACGGGAACTCATTACAACTTCTGTGAATCTATTAAAAGCATTGTAGCAATTCGCTTGGCCGTCAACTGAGACTATAATTAATATTACAATAACAACGAACGACTACATAACAGGGGGATACGGAGAGGTGTCACTCCATATAATTTGTTTTCACAGTAGCAGCATTAGAACCGGATGGTTGGTAATGAAGATTACAGTTATTTCGACTAAGGACAAAAAATAAGTTTTCCGCAAAAAAATAATTGTAGGTACGTAAGTAGGTACTTACATATTTAAGTACGTTAATTGGAATTGATGAAAAATTGTATTTATAAATGGGAATAAATCCTACCGTCTGTAATCTTTATTATACAAAATATTTAACTCGAAACCACATTTGTCCAGAATTTACAAAAACTTTGGATTAGGTTAGGTACCATTTTCGCTTAGGTTCAAAGTGTATTCAGTAGTAGGTACTTAGATACTTACCTATTATTTATTATGTGATTCAGGTGTAGGTATCTCCAACAGCCCTAAACAATTGTTAGGTATTACTTATGATTTATTTTACGTGTAATTGTGTCAATTACGTGGCTATTACACTTGACGGCGATTAGCGTGCAAGTGGCGTGAAATTGGCGTGAGTCCGCGGGACGAGCGATAACTGGCCGATTGTGTCGTCGCAGAGCTTGCATACTTGCATAGTATGCAATGGGATGTCATTAGTGCAGCCCAGTTGCATTGAGACCACGGTCAGCGGCAGCTACAACCGATAATTGTTTATTTATGTCTAACCAACATCGTACAGTCGACAGCACGTCAGGTGTAACAGGTGTACCCGATATACGACAGTAATACGGCCTAGATTGCAATGGTTTTATGTAGGTTAATTTATGGGCTGTGGATAGTACAATAGCATCAGGTATGGTAAGGCACGTACTGTCGTAATGCTGTTATATACTTATTAGTTTAAAATCACTTCCCATAAATTCAAATTCAATTCAAAATAAACCGTGTTGTTGTCCCTTTCACACTTCGTTAAAAACGTTAAGTTAGAAATGGACCGAATAGGTACTTAAACCGTGGACAAACTTTAAATCACGTATATGGCTAACCGCGTGAAACTTTACATAGTTTGGTTTGTCATTAATCACTAATCGTAACAAAACTTAAATAATTAACATATTTATACTATACTACTTATATTACCTGTTGCTGTTGTTACTTAATATTTTATTAGGTATGTAAGATATGTTACGGTATCTAAATGTCTGTCCCCTGGTGGTCGAGAATCGACATAGGTCCTACAGACAGACAGATACAAACCTGCACACCGCAAAGTGGTTAGTTATTTTATTTGGAAATTTTAGAGTTATTTATAAGAAGGTTGTACTGTTTAAAAGCAAAGAAACCAAAAGAAATGTAGATATAGCAACACGTACCGGTGTAGGTACAAGTAAATTCCATATCTCATCTAAATAACAAAACAATTCACATCAACATTCGTAGAATTAAACTGGTCGAACGCTCGTCAGTAAATCGAATAAGCTTGCAAAAGTTCCTAACTATTTGTAATTCTACGTACCTTTCTATTTATTTTTATCTCCGAACGTTGATAACGCAACCGGTCCGCAATTTCAGAGCAGAATCTCAGTGGTCCCATGGTGTAATGGTTAGCACTCTGGACTCTGAATCCAGCGATCCGAGTTCAAATCTCGGTGGGACCTTTGTTTTGTTTCAATTTTATTTTTTTGTTATTCATTGTTTTTCTAATTTCACGAAGGTTTTCAATGAAGGCTTAAAAAATTCCATGTTACATCCTTCTTGACAGACCTACTACTAAAATCTCCGGTTTTGAAATAAGTACTTACCTATTTCATTACAATTTATATATAAAAAAGTATTTTCCGATAATCTAGCAACGTTCAATTGCAGAGAATTATTAAAAGTAATTTGTTGATATAAGTAATAGTTAACAATATTACTTAATATTTTACTTAACAGGTACTTACGTCCCTTTTAAATATAATCGAAATAATGTACTTACCTACCCAGTTCAAAACCGGAGATTACATTATTTAATAATTTAATTTATGCAGATGCCTGATGGGTAGTAAGTATATGTATATATGCTTGTATAAAAGAGACAAAGGGGAACTGATGAAGCCCCTGAATGGTTGGTCAGTAGTATATTGGCCGGCCGCATTGGCCACGTGAGCCCCGGACACATTACCAGACATTACTAAAAGCCCAACAATGCTGCTCAGTCAGGAGCCGCGGGAGCAAGGTCCTCATTACGCAACTCATTTAGTGAGGTGCAATTACACGACGGATGTGGGCAGTCGCTAAATAAATAAGTAATAATTATAATTGCAACTGCACTCCACGCGTGCTTGCTTGAGATTCAGAGTTCTGAGAGACAGCTCTTTTGCAATGTCAACAAAAAGACGAAAAAAGGTTTAAATACCTATGCTTGTTTTTTTAAACTTCTGGGTAAATGTATAAACACTGGAAGAATTTGGAAGTACTTTTTAATAAATAATTTCGGAACGTGTGTAGTGCGATGTAACTACGAGTACCTACGTATACTAGATACCAACTTTATTCCTACATCCCTTCGGTTCACAAGACGACGTTTTATGGTAGTATCGTCCACTTAACAGAAGCTTCTTTGTCATTTATCACACGATGGCCACTCGTGTGAGAAATATTTAAATTGTCATGTAAATTGTATATGAATAAGCCTTTGATCACTTCATCCATATCTACCAGTACCACAGACGAGGAATATTTGCGTTTAGTGCAAATAAGCTTTCGATGAGTCGTCATAGTTGAAGTGTTATGTTATTAGGCGAAACGTACCTTGAGAAGGTGTAGAGAGCCCATGAATTATTTTCTTTACATCTTTAAATCTAGATAAGTAGTCCTATTAAAAAATAATAAGCTTTTTTAATTCACTATCCGCTCGTCAATAAAATGAGAACTGACACACGAGACGGTGGAGTATTTGAAATCCTTTGATTTTCGTACAGTCGACAGCAGATCAATGGTAACACTTTTTACTTTTGACAGGTCTTATTATTTGCGTCGTAAGACTTGAAATCGTACTGCAAGTGTTACCATTGATCTGCTGTCGACTGTACATGATTCTGGAATAACAATTTTCAAACGCTACCATATACTATGGGTATTCTTACACATTTAAATTGCTCTACTTTAATGACAATTAAGAAGGATCCAGGGATCATTTCTCCAAGCAGGACTTTCTTCATTCTTCCCCGTGTAAACACGCGAAACCTTTTATAATGACGGCGGCTTCAATGGTATAATTGCACAGGCAAAAAACTAACCAGCCGAAATTTTTGTCTCATCGTCATTCTGGTTCTAGAAAATTATGTACAGAGCAAAAAACCTAGTAAGTGAATAATTTACCTTCGGTAGGTATTTCAGTATGTTATATAATAAATCTAACATTTTCCATAAATGTTGCAGAAATTACCATTTTATGTAAGCCACAATACTGAAACAATAAAATAATTTCACTAAACAATCTCAGGCTTGTCTGAATTGCCTAATATATCGAAGTTTGAAGGTTGTTGTCAATGAAATGATTTACGGTGTGAAGTGACAGGTAAGGCAGAGGTGGGCACCGTAAAGTTTCCAGACAGGGTCGATGGATGGCCCGCCGCGGGCGTTTCCCAGGACCGCCGACCCGTGTTCCCATCGCGTCGGTAATGATCGTACAGTCGCACAGACACGCGCGACGACGTCGCCGCGCTGCACCATTGTTGCATCGGCAAAATTAGGTCCAAATTGCGTCAACAACAGCTTAATAACTACGTTCGACTTCACTTTATGTTTTATTGATACAAACACCTTTCCTTGATTTCTAATCCACGTCTACGGGTGCTATTGTGCAGTCACAGATATAGGATTAAAAAATGCTTATTAAACATATGGGCTTCTTATACATAGTTATACTTGTCTTTGACAGGTTTATTTTATTTTAAAAGGAAGTCACATGGTGTAATAAAATATGACACCCAATTTATTAAACCTAGTAGGTGTTAAATAATTTTAGGACCTTGAATCTCTTGACAAAAACCATGCAAAAACCTAAGCCGTCAACATTGAAAAATGGATCACGCAACACACGTAGTCCAAACGTAATGATATCATGTCCCAGAGATAATTTGTCACTCATGTCATGATGATAGATAACATAATAACTACGACATCGATTCACTTAAATATATCGGTTCTTTGACTAGAAGAAATCATTTTAAGGATAAGTCCGTTAAAACTGTACGTTCTACATTTGTTTTTGTAAGCATTTGTGTAATAAAGAGCTGAATTGAATAATATTGAATACTTAGTATAAGCAAAGAAACTATGAGGAACGGGATTTGTATCTGTAACCCGTCCTTAGCCGCCGACTAAGTAGATATACTTTATACAACTGTCATGATGTATTCGACGAACGGCAAAGAGCGAGCCGTAGCCTTGCATGTAACTTAACACTTTGACAGTCCCCATACAAATGTTCCGTGGAGTGCCAATGTTTTTGTTTGGGTCCCATGGGTCCAGGACGTAATGAATTGTCCAATTAATATTCCGTTTGAGGATCTGTACTTACATTATGAATTTTGGGGTAAGAAAAGGTTAGTTTACAAAGCGTACATAGCTTTTTTTCAATAAAGTGAATGAGTGTGCCTGTATGCGGTACCCGGGACTGATTGGCGTTAGTAACATTTTCTATTTATTACTTTTTAATATACTAATTGTGTTGTTTGGTTTGCAGAGCGAATACCGTTTCGCTGGCGGTGGGTATCCGCGCAGCCCGAGCGGTGGCGGGCGGAGCAGCGGGCTGTGCTCCGCCGCGCTGGTGGGCGGCGCGCTGCTGGCGGCGGTGGCCGTGCTGGCCGTCGCGGCACTCGCCTTCTACATGGGCGCGCTGAGGCCGGACAACGGCGAACGTGAGGATATGCACATGTTTTGGCATAATACCAATTTAAATCCGGTTTTATAAAGCTAGACATATTTATATCTAAGTACTTACTTAGATATAAGTACGTACGATTGTTGATCTTTTAGACCTCGAAAAAATGTTGATTTTTTTCCAAAAACATCCAACTCTATAAATACCCATTTAGAATCCCGTTCCTAAACCAGTTTGTAAAAGAAATATTTTATTTATAGAAAAATAAAGTACTTACCTACGTATACAACCGAACTGTTGAGTTGAGACTAAGAGCTTAGTTCCGCACCGGACAAAATAACCGAACTACTGAGACTAGAGGAGTGACGGTTATTTTTCTAATAAAATATTTATTATACGAACGGGTGGAAGTGGAAAATTTCCTAACCATGATCGGATCCTTCAGATCGCCATTGAAGAGGTCATTACGTGAACTGGAAATTATGAGTCTCTGCAGACAGTCCAAACACGATCTTTTTTTTTTAATTCTGATACATAGTCCTTGTTGTTTTCAGCCTTCATGTCCTTTGAGGGTACGCTGCGAGTGACTCGCGGAGACGTGTACGGCGGTGCGCCCAACAGCCCCGCGTGGCGCGAGCGTGCGCGCCGCTACGGGGCGGCACTAAGGCAGGCGTACTCAGGCCCGTCGCCGCTGAGGCAAGCCTTCGCCGGCGCACTGGTCACGGGCTTCGGAGACAGACGGCTAGACGTGCACTTCAGGCTATATCTTGATAGGAGAAAAATACCAAGGTATGTTTTTACCCGATTGCGCAAGAAGGAGGGTTATGTTTTTCAAGTGTATGTACGTACGTATGTCTAATTCTTTGGCACGCCCTGCAGCCTAAACTATTGTAGGAGTGGCATAGGCTATAAAAACTAATCAAGGGGGGTAAAAAATTGCAGTCGGGTTTTTTGTTTCTTGAAATATCTAATTCTGCTTGTTCTACATTTATTCAACCATTAATATCATTTATTTAGTAACACAATCTAAGGCTCTTAGCCTTAGCTAAAGTAGCGTGACTTAAAGTTAGCTATGATTTAAGGATTTTCACTGGTTTTCGACATACAAAATCGGTGATTTAGCAACTATCAAAATAAGCCACAGTTTAGCAATCTTTATGGCTACGAGCATTAATTTATTTATTGAGGTTTAACTTTAAATTATTATTTTCAGCTCTGTGGCTAACATAGAAGAATCACTAAAGAGTATTTTAGTTCAAGATCTACTTTCGAAGCATCCAGCATTCGGACAAATAAAAATAGACACATCTAGTATAGTAATTAAGAGAGACTTAGAACACACATATCATTCAGAATCTTATGTTAAAGAAGCCATGAATGAAAGCATGGCGACTAATCACCCAAAAGCGTCACTACCACAAAGTGGAAAAGATAAGACTCTTCAAACTAGAGTGGGAGTTGTGCGAAAAACTACCGTGAAACCTAATCAACCAAATAAAAAGAAAGACCTAGACGAACCTGATATTGATACTGAAAACATACCCGTCGTTCAGGGCACATTTCAGATCACCAAGACTGAAGCAGACATCACTGAGAATAAACAAAATTCTAGTCCCACGCGACATGACGAGAAAAATATATATAAACCTTCGACAGCAGTAAAATCGAGTACAACGACAAAATCGCCCGTGACGAAACAGACTACCACGAAAAGAGTTCCTACCAGCACACCAAAGACTCGACCTTTTACTATTAAATCAACACTCAATGTTAAATCAAGGACAGAACCTACTCCGAAAGCTGACAAAAGTACAATAAACCATTCAGTTTCAACATCATCGACGACATCAACAACAGCACCTTCAACAACGACCATCTCAACAACTACAACTAACGTATCACAAATACTACTGGATCTTTTAACAAACGAAAATCATTACAAAGATTTACCTAAAATTGATACTCTGTTTACAGTACCGCATGTCATAGATAACGAACCATGGCGTCCCATAACGAGACCGTACTATGAAACGACAAGTAAACCTCCGCCAGTAGTGGACGAAGTGCTAATCGAGCAAAATGCAGAAGACAGAATAGGAGTCGCTGAAGTTGTCGAAGACATATCACTATTAGAAAGTATGTTAACACCAATTCCGCCTGTGCCACAAAGAGATAAAACTACTCGTAAACCTGCAGGAATGTACAATATTGATCCAAATCTAGCTGCAGATGTCTATGTCCCGAGTCCGGTTTACACCAGTTTTACACTTCCAACTTTTGCACCACCTCTAAAAGATATGGAAACTTTAGGATCGCATTATCCGAAACCACATCCTATACCTGTAGACAAAATCAGTAAAATTGTTGAAGAATCAGAAAAGGCAAGCATTTATGAAGAAGATGACGGTAAACCTGTTGAAAGGCCACCAAAAGAGAAAATAACATCAGTTACTTTAAACGTAATGCAACTCGATAAATCCGATAACAGTACAGAAAAAGTGTCCATAGAAGGTGCATCTATTTTAAAGAAACATAACATCACTCAGAGTACTACTACTAGTAGTACCACTACAACCACTAGTACAAGTATCCCAATTACGAGTAGCACAAGTAGTACTACTAGTTCCTCAATTCTAGATGAAGTTATTGTCAGTACCAGTACTAAAACTGTAGAGGAACAACGTAATAATGATACAAACAAAGATAAGGAAAATTCTACAAGACGACCAAACAACAAAGTGTCGATCATCCCCAGTACGAGTGCCCCACATCACACCTGGGAATTAGTTAACACATCGACTAACACAAACGACACATTTACTAAACATTCTCCAGAAAAATACTACAACGATACTCTACAAGCCATAATAACAAAAAATGATGCAGTTGTGCCAAACACAACTCCAAAATTTCCTAGCAAGGTGTCAATTCTAAGGAATTTAACAGAGATTATTAAACGGTACTCACATAATACGTCAGAAAAACCAATCAAAGAATTCGAGAAAATCGAAGTTGAGCAACGCCACAACCACGATAAAATGGGGTCTGTCGAAGCAGTTCCCGATGAAGTACTAGAAACTACAACTGCAGCAGTAATAACATTGCTACCAGCCAAATCCAATCTGGGAGGCAATCGACCCTTGAGACCTCGGCCAAAAATAGACCCACAATCACTTACTAATAAAGAAAATGAACGCAGTTTTTTTCGTAGCGACCCAGAAACACATAAGATAATCGGCAATCTCAATCCAGAAAGTTTTGTTCTAGTTCAAAATGTAACAGACAGTATCGCAAGCTCTTCTGAGATAGTCACATCTTCCACGACTGTTGATGAAAGCGATTCAGATGATCAGGTATTTTTAGCGAATGTTTCTGATAGCATTAAAGTAACTGATACACCTGAAAATATATCAAGTAATAATAGGCTGCCTAAATCAAGTGAGGATTTAAACAAGGCAAGTAGTGAAAACTTTGCTTCAGAAAATAGAGTTCATGTAAATACATCAAATGTTCCTGATGGCACATATAGAGTTTCTTATCATGTCACAGGAAGTGTAAGTAGCAAACAAGCGAACAAAACACTCAGCCTTCCTGCATATGAGTTAGCACTAGAACCGGATGTAGTTCTAGAAATACCTATAAACCAAACAAATACATTGACAGTAGATAAATTGAAACAACTCGCAAATCTTGCCACAATTTCAGACTCTAACAATAATACTTTATTTCGTGCTCCCGGGGGCGTAATTTCAACAAAAGCGATTCCATCCAGTTACACTCTAAATCAAGCAGGATTTAAAATATTAACTAAAACGTACAATAAAATTCAACCTTCTAAGCAAGATGAGAACAGCTTTGATAAACCTTATCCAGAGAAGACTTATGGAAAACCCTACGTAAATAAAATTCACAAAGAAAAGGAGAAAGACGAAGGCTATGTGAAGGAAGTCATCAAAGCAGGTAAATAGCGATAACGTAGACATCTATTGAAATTTCAATACATACAAAACAATAGACCGTTATCTATTTCTGTAATTAAATAATATATCTCTTTTAGAGGACTGCAACAACGTGACATCGTTCCGGTGCAGTAGCGGGGCCTGCCTGCCCCTCACCTCGCGCTGTAACCGCCTGCTGGACTGTCCGGAAGGTGAAGATGAAAAGGCCTGCTCCTGTGCCGACTACTTGCGTGCTGAATTTTCTCAGGCCAAGATCTGTGATGGTGTTGTCGATTGTTGGGACTACTCTGATGAGAATAAGTGTGGTATGGTCCTTAAATGCCTAAGTATGCTTCTTGTATGCATTGAATCGCCATTTTATAATTGTTCGGGTCTATAAGGTAATATTGATTGTTTGCAGAATGGTGCGAAGAAGGTCAGTACGTATGCGCAAACGCACGCCAATGTGTGGAAATGGGCAAGGTTTGCGACGGAAATCCTGACTGTCCGCTGGGTGACGATGAGAAGAGTTGCGTCGCGCTAGGCGATGAATTGGAAAACAATGAAGTAATTCCTTACAATGAAGAAGGTACTTATGGGGCACGCACCTGAATTAATAATTTGACGTGAAAAGTTCATAGAAGATAATAAGTTAGATTAACATTCCATTAATAATTTTCAGGTTTCGTGATGGTTCGGAAACGCGGAGAATGGGGCAGATTATGTGTAGAGAGTTTTGAAGATGTGGTAGAACAAGCTCATAGTTCGCTCAAACTGCCTGACCTTGGCAGAGCTGTGTGCCGGTCGATGACGTTCAAGTAAGTATAAATCTGTCCAATCATAATAGATAGGTCTGGAACAACACTCGTACATTTAGGGAGTAGGCACCTCATTGGAACAAACAACAAGTAGATACCGTGTTGTTTGATCAAGAATGTAAGTGTGCATTATTTTTTGTCATCAGCCTATTCAATAGGTTTTCTCTCCAGTTACAGATTACTTAGAGTAGGGTATATTCTACGCTTACTGTATACAGTTAGTTATTCTGTGGTAAGTACACACAAAGACAGAGATAAGTATGCAGGGGGCCTCAATAAGGTTGACATTTTCTCAAGAACTACTAGACCGATTTTAATAATTCTTTCACAGTACCTCAATCAACCTAAGCTGCGACAACTTTCATCCCTCATTAGGAATACAACGGTAACTTCAAGTAATCTTTATTACTGATGCAGTGATTCTCCCTGGGCGCGCGAGGCTCGCGAGGGCCGCGCGGCGAGCTCCGTGGGCTACTGGGAGGTGTGGCACAACGCGGGCGCGCGCGCGGCCGACACGCGCCTCACGTTCCGGCGCTCGGCGTGCGCGCGGCGCAAGGCCCTGCGCGTGCGCTGCAAGGGACTGGACTGCGGCATCAGGCCACACGCAGACGCACAACAACCTAGGTACAGATTTGATATGAGTTGCACCTTAAGACCTTAGAGGTATTTTGATAGTGATCTCAGCGGGCGTTTTTTTATCTGAACTAAATCTGACAGGTCTAGAAATGGTGCCTTTACTACACGAAAGTTTAAGGAGGATGGCACTACTTTTAGAACTGTCAAAGTTTGCTTAAAATTAGTAAACGCACGAGAAAATCGCTACCTTTTGTGATGTATAAATTCTCCTAAGGACATTGTGTGCGATTTTTACTTACTAAAATTTCCTCGATGATCGGCCGCCGCTATGGGATGTCCTACGGGCTTACCCGAGATCGAGATTATTCAATGTGAAGAAATTTATATCCACATTTCGGTACGCATTGCATCAGATGTTAGTGTTTACGTAGGTATTCTAATATCTGGAAAATACCTACATGAAATCCCAGTTTGTGTCATGCATGAGTGTGATGTGGTCTTATGTATTGTACAAATGGACATGGACATACAGTCGACACTGCACATCGCCATTGTACACTGGGCCATATTAAAACCGCTCCGCTGTTGCAATTGTCTTTAGACGACGATAATCGCTTACCATGAGAAATGTCGCTTGTCTTCTGCTTCGTTCCTCATGAAAAAAATTAAAATTTGTATATGAAAATGTTTGCGTACGATGAGATGCGTACCGCTATGTGTGCGCTTGCCTGTGCCGCGTTGCGTTGCGGTGTCTGGGGGGATAGCCGCGAGGCCTTTTAGGTCCTGTCAAAGTCTGCGCGAACGAAATTTCTTGCCAAAATTTTGACATTGACGGGATTTGAGCCCTAGCAAAACTTGTCGCGGCTCACCCTCCTGTGGCGCGGTGTAGCGGCGGTACTGAGTTGCGCACGCGCTGGGGCAGGGTGGTGGGCGGCGGCGGCGCGGCGGCGGGCGCGTGGCCGTGGCAGGCGGCGCTCTACCGCGACGGGGACTTCCAGTGCGGCGCCACACTCGTCTCGGACCAGTGGCTGCTCTCCGCCAGCCATTGCTTCTACCAGTGAGTGAAACGATCGATACTAATTGTCTTCTCTAGTATTTTGTACTTGTGACATGTAAAGATTTGTATTATACACGGATATACTTACCCACTACAACATTACGATTACACTAAAACTTTTATATTTAAAAAAGAGTGTGTAGTTTTTTTCATTTCTCGGTTCGTCTAATGATGTTTGTTATAGCAGTGACAAATTACTAACCAAAAAAATATTCCAACGATAGGTAATCTTTGGTTACGCTGACAAGTACATGTATGGTATGACTACGGCACGGCCCATATTTTACAAAATCAGCTACGTAGCTTTGATATTATTGCTCTAGACGTGGTTAAATCCTGGGGGGTAAGCCGTAAAGATTTTTACTAGCGCTCAAGTCCTGTCAATTTCGTTCGTGCAGACTTTGGCAGGATTTGAGCGCCTAAAAAGGCCTTGCGACTAGCCCTCCTGACAGAACATGAGCGGTATAACATTTTCAAGCAGACCTAATAATGTGAATCCACAACTCCATACGCTTTGACTGTATCAATATTGCAGAGCGACCGAGGCTCACTGGGTGGCCCGTCTGGGCGCGCTCCGTCGCGGCGCGTGGCCGCGCGGCCCCTGGGAGCGCGTGGCGCGCGTGCGGCACGTGGCGCTGCACCCGCGCTACGCGCCGCGCGGCTTCCGCAACGACATCGCGCTGCTCCGCGTGGACCCCGTACCGCTGCACGCACGGCTACGGCCCGCCTGCCTTCCGCCCGCGCGCGCACAGCCGCCCGCGGGACACTACTGCACGGTCGTGGGATGGGGGCAACTGTACGAGCATGAACGAGTCTTCCGTAAGTTACACTGTTTAGCAGCATTCGTGGGAGTTCGTTCCTAAAGTCATGGTTCTGCTACTGGCACACCAGCCTCTTTTATAGGTGCTATATAGACGCAACAGCCTACAACTTCACCTTCCCAGATCCCACTCTAAATTCAAGCGCAATACGTGTATCTGGCGAATTTGCACCGATTTTAACAGGAACTTCTCTTCTCGCACGGATATATTCTTCAATAAGACATCTCGCTGCAAATCACTCATTTATAATGATTTCTAATATTAATCTCGCTCTGTATGAACTCATCGTCATATTCCCTAATGTATGGCACTCACTAATATAAGCATTGGTGTAATTTTCATAACCTTAAGATTAAGTACACTCTGTTTAAGCATAAGGGTATATCTATAGTTGTAAACACTCTAATTCATTAATAATTTACTAAAACTAACCCACATATTTAAATTATTGGCGAAAACTTGTAAATGGCTTAGTTTTTAACTTAAGTTTATAACCCATATTACACACATAAAAGCTGTAAGTTTTCCTATCAAATAAAAATAAAATATGAATATCTGGCTGAATGTTCCTAAAGACACCGCTTTGCTGCGGGTAAACCAGCTGTTTTTATATGAGTGTCGCTTGACAGCAGCTGTGTGAAAATGATCAGGTGCATAAGTTGCACTGCATCGGTGTAAGTTTGTTGTTTCGTCGAGTTCGTAACTATGACTTATTTATTTTAGGTCGAGATTGAGAGCTTTCAATTATCAAAATGCTATGAATTATGCTCTCCTGATCTTGGCACGGCCTACTATAAGTATTTAATTTTCTTGGTGGTACGTATGGTCGGTGATATGGACGATGCATCAATCAAAGTACATATTAAAAGCATAAGATGACTTCCGCCGAACAACCCACATAATTTTCTTCTAATTCCTCATCTTATGATCCTCCACTCCAACAGCGGACACCCTGCAAGAGGTGGAGTTGCCCGTGATCTCTACGGCCGAGTGCCGACGGCGCACGCGCCTGCTGCCGCTCTACCGCGTCACCGACGACATGTTCTGCGCGGGCTACGAGCGCGGCGGACGCGACGCGTGCCTCGGGGACTCGGGCGGGCCGCTCATGTGCCAGGTACACACGAAGACAGTATATAAGGGGCCTAAATAAGGTTGAGATTTTCTCAATAACTACTCGACCGATTTTAGTAATTCTTTTACAGTTATATAGTTTCAACTTTTATATATTTAACTGTGAAAGAATTATTGCAATAGGTCAAATAGTTTTTGAGAAAATCTCAACCTTAAAAACTCTCCTGTACACCTTTCTCGGTGCCAGACCGTACACACATCACAGTACATCAATCTACACTAAACTATCACAAACAAAGCTGTATTACTGTCGCGTAGAGTGCCCTTGCGTGACATGATATGCTGCCAATGGTACTATACTGGCTAATACATACACTGGCCACACCATAACTAAAACAAAAAAACTGGATCAATCTCAGAGGTATTAAGCGAAAAGATTTGTGCGGTTGTGTATTTGTTGTGCATTATAGTGTATCGAATTGAATTGAATAATGAGCGCTTAGAGAGTAATGAGGATAATTTCGCGCATGAAATGATTGAAACGCGTGATTATTCCGGAACAAAAACTTTTTTCAACGCATTTTAATGAGACGAGATGACCTACTTTTGGGCTAAAACAAGCCTGGTGCACGCTTCACTTGCCCTGGACTTAGCGAGTGCAAAGAGTCCATGGCGTCTCTGATGTTGGTTTACCTACTGAAGAGGATTACTTTACAGGCTCACTCAGGGCAGCGGCCAAGCTACCAAAATCTTTCTAAAATATTTTAATTTATCTCGTATTGTACCTACGTCAGGCGTAACGAAAATCTATAAATGGACAGAGAAAAGTTTTAGTTGCAACCAGGATTTGAACTCATTCCATTCGAACCTTGCCATTCCGTATTTGTGGCATGCTCTTATCCAACAGTCGGATCTGTCGGCGAACCTTCCCTACATATTCTTATGGACGGAAAAAGAGTGGCGAAGTGCCGGGTTCGATCGAATCCTGGTCGTGACTAAGCCTTTTCTTCGTCTATTTAATATTTACATTTCTGAAAGTTATTCGTTCTCTTGCCAGGAATCAGACCGATGGTACATCTACGGTGTGACGAGCAACGGGTACGGGTGCGCGCGCGCCAACCGGCCCGGCGTCTACACCAAGGTGTCCAACTACATCGACTGGATCGATAGCGTCATGTCCGCGCACACGCCGCAACGCAACGACACATACACGGACCAGTCCGACGAGGACTTCTACACGGACTTGGAGACAGCAGAGAACAAGAGGCCGAGCAGAGACACTTGCAAAGGCTACCGGTGCCCTCTCGGCGAATGTCTGCCCGCTTCGAGCGTCTGCAACGGATTCCTAGAATGCTCCGACGGCAGCGACGAGTGGCAGTGCAGCACGATTGCGACCAACCACACCGGTACACTCGACCACGATCGATAGTTACAAGAGGTTAAGGATTACATAAGTTACTTGTAAGCCAGTACTTAATCGTAGAGTAAAATTTCTGAATTTGACTGATATTTTATAAGTAGATTTAAGTGTATCCAATTTCTAACAAAACGTTAAACACTGATATCAATTTTCAGCTACACCAACATGATCAAATATCTCATTACACTTGTACTATGCCATATTTGATGTAATTTGGGCTTTGTTGTACATATTAGATAGTAATTATATCGCGCCCAATCTGTTGTGTTGTTTACCACTATATTGTGTTTATAGATAATCGAGCCTATTTATTGAAAAATCCATGGGATGCCTTTTTCGTTTGAATAGTATGATACATTATTTGAATGGACGACGTACACCATGAATAAAAATGTAAGAATTTTATGTGGTATATATTATTATCAAAAACCCATTTCTCTTAAAAATTATTTTAATCTCTCGACAAATAAATTAACAAAAATGCAAATTTGTAATACAATATTGTTCTTCCAAGTAAAGATGACATAATAAATAATTACGAATTATTCTTATTCAAGACGTCACAATATTATCATTAAATAATTGGAATACTAATTATACTGATTCACGTTGCTTCACTTTAATTCAATACAAATAATTATTACAATTACTATAAATTACACAAAATAAGTCCTAAATTAAAAGCTTTGATATAAAATCTCACAGAAGATAATTGAAATAATGATTGATTAAATCAATTGGAAAAAAAAATTAGAGAGTGAACCTCGCAGGGGTCACATCTGCCGGGGTTTAAGAATCATTTAGGTTTGAAATAGCAAAGTCGAGAATGCAAACGTATCTTATTCAAACTCGAGACAGTCACACGCTTACAGCTAACTTAATTAATTCCCGTACCTGGTGGTACTCCGAGCTACTTTACTGTCCAATGTCAAAAATTAAAATCACGAAAGATGAGAGAAGAGTACAAGGAACATTTTTACATTACATGTAAAGGCCAGTAAATACTTGAGTTATTTCTAAGTCATATTAGTTTTATACCTTTAAATACTAGGATCGAGCGAAATGAGCAAGAAATAAAGATTATGATAGAAAATAAAATATGTCAAAGGCCCGGGAACACGTAACATAAATAGTACGATTTATAAATAATTTTGCGCTATAATTGTATCGAGGCGAATCGCAACATGTGAACTAATTTGAACTAACTGTGCCAAATATAATTAATAGTTTATACTCAAGACTCGCCTCCCTTACTACTGCAAGGTATAGATAACATAACATCGCAAGCACTTCGCTCACTACAACGTATATCAAATGGTTTATTCCGACTGCAATGATTACGATTAAAAATGTCAAAAAATAGGAAGCAGCGAAGCACTTACGTTGTATCCGAACGGTAATTAAACGTACTGATCGCGTTGTTCCCGAAACAGCGCTACTCTAGCCTAGCCCTTGTTCTCGACCGGCGTGGTGGTGAGGCCGGGCCGTGGCGCATTCAGCAAAGTCTTGAACTGCTCCGGGACTGGATACTCCGTCTGAACAATAACAGAATTAAAAGTTTAGATGATAACTTAACAAGGAGTGTTTGGTTATAATTTTCAATACAATTCTAACGATTTATTGCAGTCACAAAGACCATATATAAGATTAGAATGTTTAAATATTGGTGATGTATTGGATATCCATATCAGATGGTTCATAAAATTTATTAACCGCAGACTTATGAATGAATGCTTTGAAGTAACGACGACGACTTTAAGAAGTCAACATTACTAGGACCTATAGTGGATATCACATCCATCTACCTCCACATAACGGATTAGTTGCGAGGCACATAGATTTCCTCGCGATATTTTCCTTCATAGTTTTATACAATTTGAGCGGATCTCGGAAGAATATTAAAATTTCCAAGACAATTTCAGTCTGAACTTGTATATTATATTTATATAGCTTACATAGTCTCCGTTTGGATTTGGCACGAGCACATTCATCTCGGAGGACTTGGAGCTGACTATCTCCACGCCGAGCGACTCGGGCGACAGGTACATCTGGCACCCGTCCGTCTTGTCGATCGAGATGGTCGGCACCTTGCCCAACACCTGGAACAAACATGTTAACATTTTAAAATAAGAGAAATTTTGGAAAAAAGGTCTTGGCAGACAGAAAACAAGGTGATCTCAGGGGTTCTGTTTTGTACGACTAGGAGCAACGCTAGTAGGGGGGTTCTGCATACAAAACTATATCTGCATAAACCGTAGAGAGATATCCTCTATTTATCCTGTCTCTACGGCATAAACTTCTAAGTTCCTTTTGTGCTATTGAAGCTGGAAAGAATTTCGCAGCGCCCTATTTTTTGTATATACTTTTCGGCAAATGGAACTTTTTCGATAAACTTCTGAGGTCTGACAGAAACATAGACTTGGCAGAAATATTCTCTTTGGCAGAAATGACAGTGCATGGCGACATTGCGACAGTACCTATTTCCTAAATATTTTACCTAACACCAACTTTAATATTTCAAAACATTATACTATAACAGAATTGCGGTTCAGTTTTATAAAGCGTTTATAGTGGAAAATTCTCAGCCAGAATTTTAAATATTTCATGTCCGTTGAATGGGGGAAAGTGGAAACGAGAGTGGAGCTAGTTCGGTTCGTCAATAAATGTGCCTTTTTACGATTTTGCATTAGAACGGTGATCAGCGCGCATTCGCAATTGAAGAGTAAAAATAATACATAAAGGATAATAATTGCTTGCAATATCTTCAAAAGCCTCGGTTCTTCCTATTTTCATTTCTCCGTGTGTTTAACCCTGTCTAGTCTAACTCAAAAGCAAAGGTATCAAAACAGTGCGGTGAATTTTAATCGAAAACCGCCTGATTCCTTATTTCCACCAAGACAAAAATTAATCCGCACGACCTAAACCTATTTCTCGCCCGCCCATTCAATGGTTGTGGAAATATTTACATGTCAAATCGACAAATCTCCACTGGGCATCCTTTACGCCATTTGGTTATCTGTATATTAACTAAAAATGCAATTGAAATGTTAGTGAATGGCGATTCTAGAGGCCAGTCGCTTGTGCACATGGCCGACACAAATGACTCCCTCGGTGTGTGGGGTCTCGTCGACCAATTGGGACAGTACTGGTCGTTATTCTTCAAAGAGTATGGATTGCCTCTCGGACAGCTGTGCATGAACTTCGTGTTTGCGATTTATACCAACCTTACAACAATTAATGCGGTTTGTAATAATTTTATCAATTCCCTCCCTCTTGTAAAAAAATATTAGTCACAATTTCTCATCGTCATATCTCATTCTGGTAAGTTATATTTTAAAAAATTGCAGGAATTTTTTTGCAATATCTATTTTTACTTTGCAAGGAAAATGTGCCATCTAACATACCATTAATTGGTCACGCTAGGATCTTAAAACTTAATTAATACTATTGTCAATTACATTTTGAGACTAATCTAATTTCAGTTAACCATTCTTCTAAAGTACGTCCCGACTGGAGTGTACATGTACAAGCTTATGAGGACCATATACGTAACCTCCCGAGAGAGGACGAAGCAAAAGCAATTGGAAATAGAAGACATACAGCTACAGGTTGAGTAGCTACGTTTAACTCATAACTATTTGAACATATTTTCGAAAAGTAAATCAAAATAAGTAGAATAACCGACTGGAATAGTCCACGAATCATTTCACTTAAAATATAAACACTCTAACCCGCACTTGCAATATAACTCTAGAGTTAGCGACTTAACAAGAGCAAAATGTATAGAATTTAGACGGTTTAGTCGTTAACTCTACAGTTAACTTATATTGCAAGTCATCCTTACTAAACTAGCATGGATGCAAAAGGCTGAGAGTCGGGTTGAGTGGCGTGATTTAGGCCTATATCCAGCAGTGGATTGATGATGAAACCCTAAAGAAATTGTTAATATGTATCAACAATCCTACACATCAGCAACCTGTTACTTGGATGACACTTTAATCTATATCTACTGAATATAAAATATACCTTAGATGAAGCATTTCAAGTCTCATCTCAAATTTCGTATTCAGTCATTTGAAATGTAAAATAAACAAAACTAAGATGATGTGATTGAATGTATGTGATTGTAACAGATGCAAATAGCGAATACTAAGCTATGCGTGTGCGAGGCGGAGTTTATAGAGCAAGAGGATGTTGTACGGCGCAGCGTGGAGCAGCTCCGTGCGCTGCAGACGCGCGTGCGCGAGCTCATAGCGTCAGACGAGGCGCTGCGCCGCGCAGCCGCCGCGCCCTGGGGGGACGAGTTATCGGAGCAGGAGCCCGCGGCGTCAGAGCAGGATAATCAACAAGGTAACGACGTCAAACCTAACACGTAGACACCTACTAAAGTCCTGTTATAGAGTAGTGGCATGCATGTGTGAGTGATAATGATAAGACTGTATAGTAGACGCCTTATCAACTGAGTCGGTAGGTATTCTTACGCGCATGACTATGCTTCTTCATAGACCTGTAAGTGCGAGCGAGATAGTAAGATACAATGATTTATGACCTCACGACTCATATGATAATGCGTCTACAATAGTAGCGTAACGGCTGGGATGTGTGATGGTTTCAGTCCCCTCTCGATTATGTAAAATGCATAAATTTTTAACATAGTTGGGGTGGTTGATGAAAAAATTAGAAAAAAAAAATACTTATTGTATTTCTTTAAGAAAATAAAATCTGGATGTTAGGCGACAAATGAATAGTGCGAGTGGTTAGTGATTTGATTAACGAAGAGGAGTGAATTCTGTTTTTTGCAAGTTGCTAATATTCCTAATCTACATGTATTGTAATAAATCAGCACAAAATATTTCAGAGTGTGACGGCATAATCTCTTTACTAAAGGAGCTCAAAACCGACCATGATGCGTTACCGGAAAGTCAAAGCGACAAACTGGATTGCGGAGAACCCCCGCCGATAGACCGACACACCGCCGAGAACAACATTTACTCGCCACTCAGCGACGCCGACACCAAGGACTGCCAGGTCAAGATAGTCAAAGTGACCAATGTGTACAAAATCGCTTATCTGAAGAATTATGTGAAACAGAAGAAAATACGGCGGGCAACGCAACAAGCTATGCTAAATAAAAAGGTGAGAATCCAACACAAGTTCTCATAAATATATAAAAACGTTATTACGCTCTAAACTGCCCAAATGACCGACAACAAACTTTGGGGTAGGTCCCATTTGTTCTATGGAACTTGACGTCATCGGACAAAATGACACAACACACACGTATAGATAAGATACAAAGAATAAGGTCAAAAACAGATTTTCACGGGTACTCTATCTGGTCTAGTTGCCAGTCCTCGGTGTAAAGGGGTCCGTACTCCTGTTCAGAAAGGTTCTAGTAAGCTCCTTTCACACGAGCTCTTCCACTTTTGTTCGTTTCTGAACTCATAACAGGGAAATATTTTGAGCCTTTGATGATTTATTTCAGATTGAAAGCATAAGGAAGCTTTTGGAAGACTGGCAGAAATCCCTCAACCAGGTTATCAACACAAAGCTCTCGTTGGACACGACCCGATTGGACGCGGCGTCTCAGGAGGCTAAGGGAGACTACTATAAGCCGAACCTGCGCGACTCTTCGGATTCGGACAGCGACTTGAGGACGAATGGCACCGAATCTTACCATGATGAATACAGCCTCAGTTGGGCACAGAACCCTTATAGAAACTATCCTTATAACACTGAAGTAAGTCCTCGTTATTGAAGTAAGTTAGTGCAGTAGTGTGATATAAAAACTAGCGCAACATCATGTTTTAACATCAAATACTGCCTGGATTATACCGAATCCTTCTAATCATGTACTCTGATTCAGATTCATATCATTTATTGCAATGTTAACCCCCATTGTGTGTATTTTAGCTCGATAATTTTTTGATCTCCTATAAACAACTAGATACACAGTCTGCTTTCTAAAAATCTACGAGCGCAAAGAAGGTCCAAACGGATGAATGGACCCTCATTTGCTTTATTGTACATTATTAGGACGTTAACAATGGACCCTTATTTGGACGTTTTTTAAATTATTTTAGTAAGACCTTTGTGTATTTAGTTTTTTATAGGAGATCAATGAATCATATACATTGATTTGCAACGCCGTGGAGAAGAGAAAATATAGCACATCTAAAAGAAAATATTTTAATTTTAGCTATGAATTTAGCGACGACTATAGAGTATACACATACTCTATAGTCGTCTCATTCACTCTTACGCGACTTAGCATATGAGGGGACAGTGACAATTGCGTTTTATTTTAGGAATCCACTTAGTGACCACGCTAAAATCACACCTATCTATTAACTAAACCAATCAATGAACTGGCGACACCTTGCATATTCAACTTTTATTTTTAGGATGTCCCCGAATCAGCAGCGGCTAAGGAGTTGTGCGACTCACAAGAGTACGACAATAAGTACCAGTCCCTGGCGACCGTGTGTGAGTGCAACGGCCAGCCGAGCCCACACCTGCTCTTCGTACTGCCGGAGGAAACGAGCAGCCAAATGGTCATAGAAGAGATCAAAAGCATGCCAAACGGAGAGTTCGAGCCCGACTGTCGCGATATTGTTGCACTGTGAGCTGTCATAGTTTTGTATTTTTATTGTGATATTCCGATAATTTATTTAATTGTTAATATATTTCTTCCATAAATATTGTCTTTCAATAAATATCTTACTAAGAAATTGGAAGTTATCGTTAGAGCTCAAAATGCCCTGCCCGCATTCGTAGGATTTTGTGAGTATAAACTTATTTTGGCCATTCGTAAACTATCTATAGGTTTTGATTCCCTTGCGTTTTCATACAAATATGCGGGGGAAATGCGAGATAAACGGCAGTATACTCAGGTCTGCAATCTCGTGCAGCCGTGAAGGAATAAACTTCGTCGTCAAAGTTTTAATTGCTTTGAAGTAGAGTAAAGACCTGAGTATTTGGTATTAATTTCAACTTGATACGACTACATGGTCCTGGGCTGTAAGGCTGGGTTTTGAGAGACAGACGGACAAAGCGACGGGCAACAAAGAGATCATATAAGAGTTTCTTTTTTTCTTTTGAGGTTCGGAACCCTATAAATAGAATTACCTGCATCTGCACCGACTGGCAGTTGACGAACTCCACGCTGGCGACCAGGTTGTCGAACACGACCGCGCACTTGGTGCACGAGTCGAGCACCACGCCGTTGATCTTGCCCTTGACGGTGAGCGCGGAGTCGCGGCAACGGAACATGTACACCACGTTGTTCATGTCAGCGTTCTCAACAACCAAATTGGGGTTGCCCTTCTGGTATTCCTGGAAACGACAGTGCAGCGGTTGTAATAATTCTAGATTGCGTACGCTAATATTAGTCGTCGCTAAGCGAGCCGTCCCGCTCTCTCTTACGCGATGAACGACAGTGACAGTTGCTTTTAAGATTAGGATTCGACTTAGTGGCCGCTACAGAATTAGCAACGGTGTAATTTTAAAATCGTCAGCATAGGTTATCTAAAACCCTCGGGTTTGCGTTGCCTATTGTCAATATTCACAATAATTGTCGCTCGTTCGTAGGAAGGTTTGTGCTTAACGGCCTGGTTACGTGTCACTGTCAGCTGAAGTTTGGCACTGGGCGATGAGCGGCAAAAACAATGTTTGAGCGTGCCTTGTCGCTGATCGCGGCGAGTCGTGGCTTGCTTCATACATTTCTATGTAATTGTTTATAGCGATCACCGCCCCGCGCCAAACAGCTACAAGGTTGTGGCCAAGCTATCAAAGTGGTACATAGGCAGTTGCTAATAAGTACGGAAATGTATTCTTCACTTACGATGAGCCACTTCTTTCCGTCTCGCGTGAACACCGGCGGCTTGTCTGGCAGCGTGCCTGCGCCCGGCTGCGGCAGCTGCTGTCCGGGGCCGCGCGCCGCCGCCGGCTTGAACGGCGCCGGGCCCTGGCGCAGATGAGGGTTCTTGTGCGTCTGCATGTCAGACGTCACCTTGCGCAAACCTGAGGCACAATACATTACGCATTTTAAACTATGCAATGCTAGGCCCCGTTCTATCTACAAAAGTCAAATCTCTTTATTGCAAGTAAGCACGTTGTGTACATTTTGCACATCAACATATTTTGAATTTACATTTACACCACTTTGTAAGGAAAAGGTGCAAACGCTGAGGAGAAAAAGTGGCACCAAACTTTCAGCAGCACATCTTTTAAAATAACAACAAATTAATTACTTAGTAACTACGTAAAGCGATGCCTGAAAAAAGGACAAAGTTGCAGGATAATAAAAAAAAGCATTGTGCAAATATTAAACTCGTCCACGTTTCGTCCCATAGCGAAATACAGACCTAGAGTAAGCTATTCATTGAACCATACCAGCGTCAGCAGTTGGTGTAGCCGTTACGAACCCGAGTTGGTATTAGACATTCAATGGATGTGTGAACTTATAAGTCGTATATATCTTTAAAAGTGATAACATATTTACATACAAATTGCCGGTGCCAGATCAAGAGTGCAAAAGGGCAGCTAAGAACTTTAATTATTTGTTTTGCGATTTTGTTATTGTTCCATACAAGTTTACGAGACGGACCTACGATCGCGCCAACCCACGCTGCCAGTTTTCAAACTGGCAGCTTTTTTAATAATTTATCAACGAATAAGTAAAGAACAGTAACTTTGGCCTCGGCAAGAAATCTTGCTAAACAAACTCATAACGAACGGCAACTTCACAAGAGTTTCACAACAAAAAACACTGACTTCGTCAAACCACCTTAAATTGTTAACAAACAAAAATAAATATTAAATAAACAAAAGAAGAAATAATACGAAAACAAGAAACACAAACAAATTACAAATGTTAGCCATGCACCCGAGTAGAACGAGACTCTAATTTAATCATAAACTTCGTAGCAGAGTATGTACTACAGCTAATAAGGCGAGCTGTACCATTTAGTATAGCGAATAAATTATAAAGTTCTGGCATACCTAGGTATACAACCAGTCCAATGAGAATTAAGACAGTGAAACAATTGCACATGACATTTTTTGTGCGCCGCCTGAACGCCTGATACTCACTGCTGGTGATGTTTTCGCCCTGATTGATCTCGGCGAAGAGTGCGCTGCGGTCGTCCAGGGACAGGTTGGAGAAGTCGATGTCTGGCAGCACGGGCGGCGGCGGGGGCATGCCGCCCGGCGGGGGCGGGGGAGGAGCGCCCGCACCCGCGCCCTTACCTGACGAATTAACATTTCACAACTCGAAACATGGCACGTGTGAAAAATTCACAAAGGTCACGGTTGCGACAGGGAAAGCTGAAGCCCCGCCGCCGGGCATGTTTCGCCGAGTACTTATTCCCCATTACGGAGGATCGACGGAGCTCGTAATTTTCGGAGTTACAAAACTTTTCCAACGAGCAGGAAAATGAAACTTACTTTCGCAACCGTTAATAATGTTTCTGAAAATTGTTATTTCGCAATTATTCAATTGTAAAATTTATGCGGTGCTTGGTTAAAGAATAAATTGTGACATTTTGTTTTAATATTTTTGAGGAATGGAAGCTAGAATGTTATTTGGTAAGTAACCTCGTACATTATTTATTTCAAACTTTATTACCGAGTCGCCTATTCTTTTGAGTATTTTATACAAGTGTTTATTTACAGAAGAAACTCTAATTTAATTTACTGTCCTCTGCAATACCCTCAATATAATCAATATTGGTATCAGTGGAATCTAATCTCAACACAATACCGCAAAATGCCAACACAATATTAATTATCGACAGCCCTCGTAGGCAGCGAAAGCTTCGGGTCCCATTTAGCGGTGAATTGATGGCTTGATAATATTTGTTCGGGGCTCATGAAAATTGGCATTTTGCGTCACTTTTCCTTCTCACCAATGGAAATATTAAAAGTCACACCTGAGCACCGATAGCAAATATTCGTAAAATATAGCAGTGGGAAGAGCAAAGCTGTGTAGACTTAAATTCAATTATTCATCATGTACATAGGCGAAACCCAAACACCATATTCAAATATAACGGAGGGCAGCTCCAAAATAAAGACCATAAAACCGTAATCTCTTCCAATATTGTATCAATGGAGCATACTAAGCTGTATTTTACAGGGCGTTATCATAAAACAAAGAAGATTATGGCTATAAGATCGCTAATTACTTCCTAATAGGTGTTGAGCTGTGGTGGTTTAGTGTCTGTGACTCACCAGACCACACAAGTCCTGTCGTGTGGTGTTGCTTCACGTACGCCTGCAGGTCGGAGAGGAGCTGCACCCACGCGCGGCACCACTCCGCGTGTCTCTTGTCCTTCTCCTTCCACTCCTTGAGGACGCGGTTGGAGTAGAACTGTCCGGCGTCATTCATCTCCTTGACGTATGGCGCGGGTGTGGGCGCCACGGCCACCCAGCCGAGTGCGGGGATGCTCTCCGATATCGCGGACAGGTGGTTGAACAGCTGCGAAGCGCGGTTCTTCTCGCGGAACTGCTGTATGGCAGAGATCTTTTCGCTGGTGGGCGCCAGCAGCTGCGTCTCCTCGGCCTGAGACGGCTTGCTGCGGGACGTCGCTAGCTGGATGTAGCGCAACTGAGCCCTGCGATAAATACACAATAATTGACGAAAATCTGTCAACTCGAACGTTGTAGGACGGTAGGGGATATAACGTCATACAAATCATAATTATGCCCATGTCCTTGAAAATGTTTTGCTTGCATTCCTTATCAGGTAACCAACCGAATATTCCTCAACCAATCTGACAACTAGAGCGATAAAACGAACAAAATAATAAAGAAATGACAGACGTGAAAACATTGTAGTGTATTGTCCTTACTTTTATGTCCAAAACCTTCGTTTTATTGTCTCTAATGCCAGATTATTTGATTTGATTGATGCATAAATACTAATTCTAAATAAACAATAACCGGAAAAACTCTCTTAGGTATTCAAAGATTTACTACGGGATAAGATCGGGTACTCCACATTTCCAAGAATTTTTAGTTTCTTTCCTTAACAAGTCCTTTCCAAACAAAGCAAAATTGAACTTACTGGAAGGCAGCATTGACGAGGTTAGCCTGCGCGGCGACATCTCCGCCGATCTGCTGCGACAGATCTAGGTACGCCCGAAGCGGGCCCTGCAACAAACAACCTCAATCTCAAACATACTGACACACAACAAAGCTAGCCCTTAAGGGATTTATCCCAAGCCCGCTAAACGGAATGTGGGTCATCGCTACAATTCCAAAACAATTTTCTTTCGTGAAGATGTCACACTATGAATGTATGACGATTTCGTCACACTACGTTCTTAAACGAACTTAAATAAACTAGTACCTACATAATGTACGAGGGATCCTTTATCTAAGAAAGGTAAGGAGCACGCAAAACGTTCACAGTTATTGATTAGCTGACTCGGCGAAATCTGTGTGAACAAGGAGACCCAAATTGCTCTATCAGCACTTTTTTTCTCCATCGGAGATAAAATGCGGATAAATTAGGTCAAAGACAACGACGTGTTCAATTAATTAAATGTGGTTTAATTAAAGCTGATTAGTTAAACGGTCGATTTTGCATTGACACAACGATGGTAAGGATAAGGACCCAGTCGTATACACATAGTACCTAAGACCGCACTCGAGTTACGTAAGTACGCTACGCATATTATGTGTCATCCATCGAGCCACTAGCAAACCCTCTATGGAAAAGTTTTGCATTTTTGAGAAATAAAACCTATTCTATGTAATGATACCATCTAATGTAAGTACTTATACCACATTGCTCATTTGACTTCATAACTTAGCGAAGGTGCTTCGTGACAAGATAAATGGCAATGTTATGGCAGTGGATGGAGGGAAGGGAACTAATATCAGTCTACCTATACGAGTAGTAGGTATAGAAACACTCAGCCGTCTACAAAACAACAAATCCGCTGACGAAAATATAACAAATATTCCTGTATCGACTACCGTTCGTGGCGACCGTATCATGTTATAATGTACAGTAATGTGTCTGTGCCTACATATACATAATTAACATACCGGTATGACATGCACAAATAATGACTACATAGTCATTGTTCAACAGTTGCATTGCACATGCACACATTGGGACAAAATTTAACTAATACGAACTTAAACTAGAACAGCAGCGGCGTCAAACACAAAAGTTCTACCGCTGAATTGAACGTTCCGCCAGAACGTCCTAATGTGGACTAGTTTGTATTCTATGAGTGAAAAAGGAAAATGTTTCCCCCCTTATTTACATTGAATTAGTTACTCGAAGGTGTATTTTATACTCATTTCAGGTCACGTAAAGATTACAAAACAATTTTGTAATCTGATTTCGTTTTTGGTACTATATTTAACCTGAAACTTCGCTCAAGGCTCCTTCAGTAATGCTTCAGCAATCTGGCTGATATATGAGATATTTAGAGGGTCTAATAAAAAGCCTGATAAAGATTAGATGCTTTCGAAATATAATTCTACGGTCGCATGTTTTATGGGTTTATGAAGTCACGAGTCTGGTAGAGGAAGAGAAAATGGGCAATATTGAACTGTGACGGGCCAAATCGTTGGCCGAATAGTTAGCCAGACTCTCAGAAACTTGTATAGTCGACCAAAATCAACCTACAAATCATTTCAATTTAGACCCTATTGCCACGTAAAATGTGCGCGTGTAGCACTATGTTGTCGCCTGTCCAATAATTTCTTCCACACTCCATATATTTTAATACTTTGCTACTTCGATCATATCCAATCTCGACGAAATTGAAAAGATACACAGTCAATGAGTCGAGTAAATACTTTAAAGGAAGTCACTTTGTATGAGTAGGGAACACGTCCCGCCCCTAGGTATGCATGCAGAGAGAAAAGTGTTTGTTTAAGGGAGGCTACTTCGTGGTCCAATTGGCGTATTGGAGGATATTGATCAGGTGCATATTTGCTATAAGTAAGAAGAACCGCTACCACAATTAATTGAATTACAAATGTATAGGATTTTAGGACGTGAAAAAGGTAAATGCAAAAATTAAGTAGGTATTCTTCTAAAATAATATATTTGTATCTACTTAGCGCCATCTTTGTTTTATTGCAATATATTAATCAGAACCATTACATAGATTTCCATTTTTATTATTGTTCAACTAATGCTGAAACGCTTATTCCAATGGGAAAAAATATATACGTATATATTTGAACCTTGCCTTAGGATTGTTTGAGGAACCGGGAACAACCTCGTACTCAAAGAGCCTGTACAAATAAAGCCTGCTCAACTCACAAGAACCCCCTTTCATTGGATCTTGCAACAAACGGAAACCTCTTGGCCGTTCAAACTTTCTAGAGAATTTAACGTCTAAACTAGTTAGTTACCTTTTGTTGGTGGATTAAATTAGCGTCAGTATCTCCATAGGCGGACAGTGAAATAAACACCAATCAAACGAATTATGAATAAATTATAGTCTTGGTGAAATTACTAAGTCAATAAGTTATTTCTGGTGAACTCGAGTTATTTATATCAGTCATCATTAATAAATAATTAATGTACACTTCGCCCAAGGCGCATTTAATGGAGCTTTTAGCATAAAGTACGTTCTATAACGATCGAATGATGAGTGAGCAACTCTAAATACGAGTCAACTTTGACAATAACAGATACATTTAAATACGCAGGTCACACAAGGAAGTGCCGTTACTAAAACGCTTCATCTAAACCACATTTTGACTACGTAAATGATGATTTTAGAGTTGCGTCAGAAGAGGAAACCCTTTTAGTGAATTAGCATAATTATGTCAAACAACGGTCGTCTATACAAGGTTGCTGCATTCGGAAAATAGAAGGTATAGGGTTCAGTGTGGCACCTCAGAAATTGACTGAAACAGGTTAATGATAGCTTGCTCCATCTAGTCGTACATTTAGTTTAGTTCTGCGTATATGTGATTTGCTTGTCGCTCTTAACTTGTACTGGTTACTTGTAGACCTCAAACAATATGGTGTCGACTATGACGGAAAAAGATACATATTTTACAACAACACTACAGGAAATAAAGCACAACATAATTAACTAGTAAAGAATCACATAAAATATCAATAGACTGTGATTCATGTGTGATTCGTGAATCATAGCCTGTGCATGGTCTTGAGTGCCGCACCTAACAGCGGGCATTTGATGTAGAACTCTGCATAGTATGTATCTTAACGGTATATAATATATCTTGTGGGATAAGGGGTCTTGACACAGTTCTTTCTCTAAAATATAATTAATATTTACCTGTACCAAATCCTGGTACCCGTTGACGCTCATGTTGTCAGTGTCGCTCAGTTCCTCTGGGGGTGGACTAGGCACGGATGCGGGCGAGGGCGCGGGCGAGCGCGGCGGGGTGGGCGAGCGTGCGCGCAGCGCGGGCAGTCGCTCCAAGCGAGAGGTAACTCGCTCTAAGCGCTCGATCAAAGCCTCGAGCTCCGCTGCCGGACTCTGTGCCGCGGCTGTAGGCTCGTCTTCAGTACCTGTTGATGATAGCACACACATTAAACATGAGTAAAGTAAAATGCAACCAAGCTGAAAATACACTTTCATGGACTGGACACTTGTGCTTGTAACAGATGTGCTCAGGTGTCTCAGAATGGCGCAAGATCAGAATTTTGGAAAAGTCTGCTAATAATGATACTAGATGTGATTGTGTCGTGGCTGACAAGTCTAATCCGAAACCTAAACGCATCTATCCTGCCACTAGCCTCGCGCTCACTCTTACGCGTTGTAGCATACACATGGCTATACAACGAGTAAGAGTGAGTGCGAGGCCTCGCTTAAATTCAGCGTGCGACACTTCGGAATAAACACAACTGGCATTATTTTGCCATCAACCAAAAAAAATAGTTGATGTGATGTACACAACGGAAGACGGATTGGAGCGAAACGAATCCAAGATTGCCAGGATGGAGATGGGGAAAAAGACTATGTCCAAAAGTAGGCCCAAATTCAGCTCTAAAAGTTGAGGAATGAGTCACGAACACCTAGTTCGAAGTATAAAAAATCAGGGATAAACTTAGTATCCAGCCAGGGAAGGAAGGGAGACAACCTTCTTCTGTGCTTGTATGTGCCTAGGAAAAGCATAAAAATAGACACCTAATATACCCACATAGAAGAAACGAATCTCTGAAAAAAGCTAATAATAGGCTGTTGATAACCCGACCTTCGAGGTTAAGGTGTCTCGGATTAATTACGTCACCGCCTACAGTAGTTGCTCGGGCGACTTCTACCTTCCCATTATGCGAAGCAAGGATTAGACAAAGAGGGTCCGAGAGTCAAAGGTCGTCCTTATAATCAAATTATACCTACACAATATGGGGTATGTTATTGCATGGTATTCACTGGTAACAGTCTGTCATATTGACATACTATTTACTATAACAATATAAAGTATACACATGGATAACAATTTTTTTTTGGTTATAGACGGTAAATAAGACCGACATTTAAACGTCGCGTCGCGTAGGTCATCTTTTTTGGTTGAAGGCGGTATCGGTATATTTTAAAATTATTAGGCAATTTGTGGAAATGTGTACCTACTATAAATAATAGAATCCTTATAGAGACGGCGTTCTAAGAGAATAATTTACTTTAGAAGAAAAGGCTAATTTAATATTTCTACATGATCATTGAACAAATCTTTCGAAACCGAAACCTTGCTGATTTAGGAGCTCAAAGTTTTCGCAAAAGTTTGTTCCATGAAGTTGTAGGTTATATGATGAATTCCGTTTTCTTATTCAGAAAAAAGAAACAGAAATGCGTTAAGGAATACCTTTCATGTAATCATTATACTCAATTTAATTAAACCTATAAAGGCTGATGAAATAACCAGCCGGCGGCGGCGGGCGTGCAAACAGGGAGTTGTTCTAGAGTAAAGACGAATTCGTACGCTTTTCATAGATACGACTATAACCCAAATAAAATAATCTGGTTAAACATAGTAACGAATGTCGCAGATCGTCGGCATCAAGAAACTGGAAAGATACACTAATAATCCCATTCATTCATTCCATAGATCCTGCGAAGGATGGGAAGTTTCGTGCCTAATAGATGCTAATAGTCTGCTATCAATAGAGTACAGTAGAGCTAGATTGGAACATTATCGTCATCGAATCGAGATCGATGGGAGATATACAATTTGTATGAGAATATTGGTGTTCACTGGTCAACTTGTTAAACTATCGTTTTTAGTCTGAAAGCCGCCACTGACATTCTAATACACATAGCTCGCATTGAACTCGAATCGATGACGATTGCGTTCCGTGCTAGCAAGCCCTACAGGCCTAACATAACTGCCCCAAATATGTAGTGAACGTGACGAAGCAACATCGCTCCATGGGGACCAAAGGCTGGACGGTATTGCATAATTAATGGGTGTGCTGGTGTTGTATATGAGTATACAAACTAATTAAAATGTTAATTTAACAAATATTTGTACCTAACCAACTTCTGCCCTTGCCCCTAGACACTACGTGTAAACACACATCATTACTACGTACGTAGGTATATCCATAAACTAAATGGAATTGCTTCATACCCGATATGATACCGCCCACCGCATGTAGTAGTCTGGTATCACCAATATCCGTCGTGTCATCTTCTTCGATGAAATTTGCACGAGCTTCGAACATCTCTATAAGATGTCGCATATTTCGGATCTCGCTGCCCGACTCCTCCATAATTTTAACAATTTAATAACCAAATAGTCCGAAATAAAGATATTTGAATTGAATTGAATAACCACAAAACAACAAATACGACTAAACCACTCGAGGTGTGTAAGCAACTAGTCACGAGCTAAATACACCGATCAGTGTTAGTTCATTATCAAATATGAGTCATGAGTACAATAGATATGATACGATAAGAGATGCCTTTTAAGGTAAACTGTAAATGTTAGTATTTTGTGACCTGATATGGGCCTGTCAATAAACTGCAAGCAAACGCGCATATGCGTTAGCTCCACATCTTGATCTTGAAAACGAGACGCAGTTGTCTCCCCTTGCGACTGCAAGGGGTATTTGGTTAATTAGAAATACTGATGCATCGTTGTTTGGTTAAACGGAAAACTATACTTACTAACTGGAATTATTCCTATATAACATTTCGCCTTTCGCCGAAAGAACCTTCTTTTATTAAATTACTTTTATTTGATTATGATTTCTTTGATTATTTGGCCTTTATTCGTATATACTACGTTTTGTTCATTATTTAATCATAATGGTTCGGTACATTAATGTAAGTTTATTATTTAATCATATTGGTCGGTACATTAATGTAAGAAATGAACATTAGATTACGCAAACCGGAGTGAAGTAGTTTTTAAATTTCTGGTTAATGTTCTATTATAAACCATTATGGATTCAATGACAAGGCCAGACAATAATTGATCGTAACAAAAAGTTCATTAGTTACCGATACCTCTAACTCTACCAAGTATCAATAGGTACATTTAGCCAGTTTTGTTACCCCTGACTTCCAATAAAAGTCCACTGGTTTCGCCGTAAAGCCATAAACGTAACCCGGAGGACAAATCGCCTTGTAACAAAGTCTACTTTACTGCTGTGACTACTTTTGTATGTAACTAATGGATTTATTGTCTAAAGAGATTTAAGGGATACAGCCCGAATACAAAAGAATTTGTAACCAGAGCAACAAATTGAGTGTTAGGATTTTCTTTTAAATTACAATATAATAAGGTTAGTCTGCAACTGTTACGTACTCGTATGCAGGTTATGGTGCTGGTGTCTATGCAGATTTTGATTGATCTACGTGTGTACATACATCTGAATGTACTAAATAACTAACATCATACGCAAAAAAAAATCATTTCATTATGTTCCCTAGTGTCTCTCTACATAATACGAGTACAAGAATATAATGGGTTTAATTTTATTAGTGACTGTATCCGTATCTAACCCATGTATCGTATAGGTGTATTGTGAACTAGAACAAATAAAGTACAGTCGACAGTACTTTATTTTAACTTTTGAAGGTAACACATTAAAACGATTTCGACTCTCGTGTCCAATTTCATAAAATAATAACGGAACTCTAGAAGTTTAGTTGTGCTTTAAAGGGTAAGGTAAGGTTCATTAGGCGACAATTTATAAAGACCACAAATAAGTTTTATTCCTCGGTAAGTCTAGGAAGTTGCCGTATAACTAAATAATTTAAATACAAAGCGTTTACCTTCTTCGAGCTAAAAATCTAATTTAGAAAGGGTCTTGGTAAGGTACGAGTAATAACTTCCAGAAGGCCTAACACGCCTTTCATCCGAGGCCGCGGAGGCTGTGACCCTTGTTGACGAAAGTACCACTGCCGCAATTCAGAGACATTAATATGCGGCGTGCTCTATGACAGATAAGATAGAGTCATTAACATTCTATACAGGTGTAGAAATACAGAGATAAAAAATGGAATATTAGAGTAGCAATCCTAATTTATTTCCGTAACTGTAAATGGCTAAAATTTAATATAAAAATGAGCGTTTTAAATAAATAAAAAAGTGTTCTAGCGATTCTGGTTAGTGCTTTTTACTAAATTATAGATGACAGTATTTTGGGCCCTGTCAAAAGTTTAAATTAGAAAACAAACTAGAATCATTAGCAGTAGCTATATTGCGACAGACAACAAAGAGTAACAGGACACTACACTAGGCAGGGCATTCCATTACACATGTGGAAACTGGAAATATAATCCACACATTTAAGCAAGCTTTTGAGGCCGCAAACTACTTCTACGCTACATAGTCTGACTACAAGCACAGTTGAAAGTCTCTCTACCGTATTACGGACAATGGTCGAGCGAGGACCAAACAAACAACGCAATTTATCAACGCAGAACTTCGCTAAAGTTCTTTTCCTTTAGATGGCACTCCCAGTTCCTAAGTTTTAATAATGATTGCCGTCTTAATGGTACATTAAAGTCTTATAGTATCTACTTTGGAATGTTTGTCGAGACCAAAACGTTATGTACCTACCTACCTACATCTATGTAAGAATATAATTTATATAAATAAGAAGAAATATACCTATGTTATTAATTCTCAATTAAGGCTAGCTGTGCGTGTGGGTTCTCGCATTTATAATACCTTACATTTTGATATATATTTTGTATGAATAACTATTTCGGTTTAGACATAATTTTCATTCTAAAAGACATGGAAAGGGTATGTTTGCGATTTTTTTCTATCGAGCGAAATTTGTTTCAATAGTGTATCGGTATTCATCAATCTCTAAATAGACACCCCAAGATTTCTATATTTTTTTCTTTCAGACGTTTAATTTTAGTAGTTGGTGCCGTAGCCTTCATAGAAAAACTGAAAATCCACGCACACCCAGTCTTAAATGCTTGGGCGAATTATAAAAGCTCCGATTTGTAGATTTAAAATGTGACCTACTTAAAACATGTCGTTAAAGGAGCAAGATAATATAAATCGCTTAATGGAGTAGAAATTTTCCTAACGAATAGCATCCGCTTGACATAGACTGAAAGCGGTCCACCTTTGTAATAATTAAATTAATGTCACCCCTCTTCAACCGGACGGGGTTGACATCCATTATTTATTAACGACATCAGTTGACCTTTTGTGTCTCAAACGGTTGATTTCTTCCATGAAGATTTCATCTGTGCGAAATCATACCTATTTTTTGCTAAATAGGTAAATGAAACACCCATTCGAAACAGGCGTGGCGGTTTAGTCTCTTCCCCAGGGGTTCAGACTGATATCCTATGCCGGTTGGCAGATACAAGAACCGCTTAGAAGCATATACATTTATTTACTACTTACTATAACGTACATAATGTACAGGAGGTAAGTGGTTATTTATTATGTATACGTGCTCTGAGGAAGTGACTGTTTTCAGAGGAGATATGACACGGCCAAGGTCGATCTAAAATTATTAACGCTCTGTTACGTTGCTACATGCGTTTGCTGAAACAAGGGTTACAATGAAGGCCCCGTACAGGACACGCGTGCTTTATGTCCGAAATATTCAGATATTAACAAGATGAAAAGTCTCTCCTTGTCCCAAAGTTAGTCTGTGTGCTCCGTAAATAATCAAACTTGACGATGATATAACTCGAAAACTTTGATTGGAGAACCATACTTTACTGAAACTTTTTAACAAATGAACTTAGGTATGTACTAGTAAGTAGAAAAAAATTAATGAGACAATTCAAAACCAACGGAGCGAGCAATTTATTCAGAGCACTGCACCAAGCGTGCGAAATGAAAAATTTTAAAGATAATCCTCAAGAAAAATGTTCTCATATGAATTCAAAACTCGTAGAATACCTATTATATTTCCATACAAATCCAATACTACGTTCCAATATCCGACAGTGTTTTGTTTTGGCGACAGTTGTTTTTATGACTTGAGTCTCGAGTCAAATGTTATACAAAACGAGATTACATAAATATGTATTTACGATGTTACTTTACTGTATTGGTAAATCATTACGCGAAAATAGAAAATTGTGTAGGAAGATCTATAGTTTAGGTTTATTACATAACATAGCTACACCAATAGAAGTCATTAACGCTCAACTATGCCATACTATGGGTTCAATCGGTAGGTAACTGTACCTGCCGAAAAGAAGTAATGATCATACATTTTATTATACTGACGTGGAAAAATACTGGTCAGTTATTATTATTACAAACTTCTAAAGGTTCATAGACATACGAGACTTAGACTTACCGCGGATCACGAAAAACCACAAGCCGTATCACTGACTTGTTTCAGTTAGATAAATTAGTGTGTGAGTACACTCACACACTAAATAGCATACGGGTAGGACTAGTAAGTTTATATTGCAGGTATTTTAAGAGAAACGGGACAATGAGATTTGTATTTCATATATTTTCGTTAACAATATTCATTGTGTTCGAAATTGTATAATGGTAAGTATACTTACATAATGCATTGTAACATAACCGCACAAAATTAAAATGTTTTGAATTGGTGATTCCGTTAGCGGGTAAAGATCATTTATCTTATGATTGCTAAATCTATCGTATTAATATATCAGAATTCAAGAGTGTTAATGTTCGGATACCATCTGTTGCTATAAGCACAACTATAAGGCAGTCAACCATGTGTGCTAACCTCCTGTGGCGCCTTATATGCAAGTATATGTAAAGAATATCGTATAGCCAATAAAGTCACGCTTGACCTGCTTTACCACGCCTATCTCTACTTTATGAGATGTTATCCAAGTTATCACTATACCAAAGCAGTACTTTCGACAATACATTTAAAGTATTGCAATATACAGCAATCTAGACCGTATGTGTATTACTGAATATGATTATACTACGTTTATGAAAATGGACTTTATCGCCATTAAGAGGGACGTAGCATAATAAAAGCATTGGCGACATTCGCGCCACTATCGCACGTTTTTGTGTCATATAAATAACATTTTGTTAAAAAAAATACATGAGTATGCGATAGAAATTACGCAGACATCAGATCGTGTACAGTCGAAAGCACATCAAGTTTACAGTACCTACTTTAGATAGTTCTTGTTCTATGCGACATAAGAGTTGAAATCTTTACTTCAAGTTCCATTGATGTTCCGTCGGATGTACCGGCAGCCTAATGAAAATTGGATCAAGTTCACAAAATCCCCAGGGAGACCGAGCTAACACAAGCTGACGTGAACTCTCGAGAAGGCTCTGTGATTAAGGTGAGGCAAGGTGAGGGCCGCGAGAAATGAGTGAGTGCCTCTCAGCCCGCTCCACATTCCCTAAAGTCTGACACACACAGGCGCGATATGCATGCGGCTTGCGTGAATTGAAACGTATGCCCTGCCCCATTTTCTCCCGTCGTCCTCATTTTCTCAGATCTACTGGACGTTAACGACGGAAAAAATAGGGCGGGGGATGCGTTTCAACTGGCCGCAGGCCGCAAGCCGCGTGCAGCTCGCGCCTGTGTGGGAAAGACTTAACACCCTCCAGCTAAACGACATACTGCCCGCATAAATGATGTGAGGTTTACATATTTTAGGACAAGCAACCTAGAAAGAGTAAAATATAGAGTGCCAGTGCACCACAACTAATCGAAAATAACACTAATGTATATTCATAATTATAAGACATTACCAGAAGTGTTTACTGACATCAGAATGCTTTTCTCTCCAGTAATATTTTCCGTTCTAAATATACGTAGCGTTTGGGAGACGTGCCAGCCAGGTCAGCGACAGAAAACCATTGAAATATCGCCCACAAATGTAAAATGTATAACTTGGAATTATTAATGGCTACTACTACCTCTATCGATCGATTACTTTCGATTTGAATATGGATTTTTCCTCGTTGTAGGTCGAGCCGTGGGTAAAAACACATATGCGAGGCTTATTACAAGCGTTCGTAACTTTTTTTGTGCATCCTTTATTGAGTTTATGGTGATGATTTTCATCGCGAAGAGTACTTAATACTACCTACTGCGCATAAAAGGGTTTAAAAAGGGCAAAATAGGCAGTACTTGTGGCTAAAACAGGAACGTAATCAATCAATTCGAGTTAAAGTCAGGCAGAGCAACCGTAGAATCTAAACATTGCGCAAAATAAACGTAGGTACGGTGGAACACAGAGAAAGGTGTACAGGAGAGTTTTTAAGGTTGAGATTTTCTCAAAAACTACTTGACCTATTGCAAAAATTATTTTACTGTTTGATAGATAAAAGAGAAAACTACTACTGTAACTGTAAATGAATTATTAAATTCGGTCCAGTAGTTTTTGAGAAAATCTCAACCTTATTGAGGCCCCCTGTATACTTATCTCTGTCTTCGACTGTACCTACGCTTATTGGGTACCTATATTCAAATGATAACACATGTACGAACAACAACGAAAATATATTTTAAATAGTTAAGGTACTAATACTAATAAATAAGACAACCTAACATCTATCTTGAGAATCCAAATTGAGATAAGACGAGAAAATATTTTAAATTATAGCTTTAAACGAATTGTGAGAAATTGGATGAAACCCCAGTAGAATTCAAGTTGTCGTTGTAATTAATTCTGTTAAATAATCGGTTTCGGCAAATCTCTCTTTTATGTTTTCGTCCAACTCTACCTTCTTTGAAAGAATCTTTCTCGTAATTTTAAAAAAAGAGTTTTTGTACTTGCCCTTTATTTAAATTTTTTGAAATACAGCTTATTTATCAACGTTGTTTAAAAGTAACAATTACTCCCACGAGTGTCTGTCTAAAGTTACAACATAATGAGTGACCCAATTAGGGAATATTAATTTAGGGATTAATTTTCACATGAAAATGGTTTCACAGTCTTGAAATTCGATGACGCGAGTCTTAATTTGAGGTTAGAATGACTACAAACTTATATTTTATAGTAATAAAATGTTTCCTATAAATAAAGAAACACGTGTAATACGGTACATTAGACGCAGAGATGTGTCGATAGGGAAAGAGGTGTGGTGATTGAAAGGTCAAAGATCATTGAATGGAATAAGAGGAGTTTCGTCCTCTTTGCCCATCTCTCATCAAGGCATACTTACCTATCCTTAATGAGAAACCCAAAAAATCTTTTAAAATAGTAAATCGGTAGTCATTATAAAGACATAAAGTACGAACGACAACGTCATTGTATTGCGGAATTGTAGCGCATTGTACAATTATTTTCCACATCACTAGAGCAAATGACAATGGCGAATGAAATCGATTCCCCGGAGCATGGAACTCGCTACTTTTGAACGAACGAGTAATGCCAATGCCAACTTTTGGCCTAAAACCGAGTAAGGTGTGGATATGGACTCATTACTTTTAATTAAACCGTTCCATTCAAGAATGCACTGCTAAGTGATTCATTCTAGAGGCAGTGTTGTTGAATAAGACTAATTGGTACGTGCTTTGAAACCAGCAAGTGATTTATAATGCGAATTTGTAACAGTCGCCGGGGAGATAAGGTATTTTTAAATATTATATCGCCTGATATAATATTTTAAGGAAACGTTATCGTAGTGGTTATGGCAATCTATAATGAACTGACAATCATAATCGAAGTATCGATTGTAATAATTATACATAAATTCAACTATTCGAGATGGTAAATATCTTTGAAATAACTTTCTTCCAATTAGAATTCCCTTTCGGGATGTAATACTTACTTATTACACCTATTGGATATCTGTGTAAATAAGTAAATGTACTCGACTTTCCCAAACAAAACTCTGTATCAATATGATGGAACACAATACTGAGAAGAATCTTCAAATATTTAATTATTATGATCGCATTAAAGATTCATAGAGCTCAGTTCGAAGCTCAGAAAATAGGAATGAGTAAGTGATACTATACATAATAATCAGTCAACAACAGTAGTTGAATGACATTACACTACACACTTGCATCCGGCGACCAACCGGCATATAACACCGACAAAGTAAAATGAAGTAATATTTAGCAAAATACATGATGTAGGTAGGTACTTATATCAATAATTTTACAGCCAACATTAGTAGGAAAGATTAAATTTAAATTAGTCCATTAATACTTCGTAATGGAAATACGGCAAACTAACCGGTTGACGGACTCTACCTATGACAAGCTTTTTAACCGACTTCATTACCACAAGCAACTTTCTTTCATAAATAAGGCTTACCAAGAATTAAAATTCAGATCCCAAAAGTGCTAGATACTCGTATATATCACTAAACACTGTTAGACACTAAACCGTTGCTTCATGCACTGATAGTAGCAAAACACATATATGCGCGTGCGTTTCTAAACACAGACTGGCTGGAGTGGAATCAGCGGACGGATCGGTTGCGCGGCGGTGATTCAGACAAACTGTTGCCAGTCCTCTAGAAACACTACTGGCGAACGCCGAAACTAGCCGCCCGTTTGTGACTCATTATGATGACGTATGTACTCAAATCAAAAGCGATGACATACTATCAGCGGCTGTACACAAGAACACTCGTTGTGTTCTATAAAGAACGATCAATATCGCGAGTACGATACCCGAAATCTAATTCCAAATATCCAGTAGCCGTAAACGAATTCTCTCAGGCATTGGGGCTTCATCAAATACGAATAAACGAAACGTGGAATTTAATAGAGAAATTTGTGAGGCTTCAGCTATTTTATTCTGTTATACCTACAGGCTACAGGTGAGGCAAGACAATGACAATAAATAAAACAGCAGCTTAATGTTGTATTTCATTTCTTTTAATTAAATATCAATGGTAGAGTTTATTTAACCCTGATAGAGATACTCGTAATTTATAGAACAATAAACACATTAGAATTAGACACACTTGCTCAGCAACAATCGGTTCCAACCAATCAAGTACGACACGATGCGTGCGAGTTGAAGATTAATGTATTATTTTCTTTGCCAATTCTTTCATTGAGTATCAGTTTTATTCATACTGATTCTAACGCGGAACGAAACTGTTTCGCTACAATGTTTCTCAAACATAGTTTTAGTAATACTTAATCTCGGTTATTAATTTATCAATGACCTTAAAATAAAACATTACAAGAGAGATCTCGAAGACTATCCACATCTTCTATCTCTATCCACCATCCACTATCCACGTTATATTGAGGAGAATTCACTAAAAATAGTACGTTTTATTAGCACTGCCAAAAAAGACACTCATGTAATATACCGTTATTATTACCTCGAGTCTCTGAAAGCCATTTTATGTGAACTTTAGTAAGAGCCGAATCCCTTGGGGCTGAATTTCATACCTACCTGCGCAAGTAATATTTCATGTGGTTGTGGCATATTTGGATGTTTCAAACATTGTATGTAGAAGAAACAAGAGAAACATTACCGAGGAATCTTACGAACATTTATGTAGGTAACTAATTAGTTATTTCAAAACAGTGTAGGAAAATATCAGGTTATAATGTGTGGGAAATAGAATAAATAGAAGATAATAATAAATATGAAAAGCAGTATGCATGATGAGCTTTTGGATAAAGTGATTTATTTAAAATAATTTATTTGTATTAGAATGGTAATACTAGATAAATGACGTGAATACCATAATATACTTACAAACAAGTATATACTTTTAGGAGGATTTCGCAAAAGCGCTTTGGAGTAACATAAATAAAACCACTCTTAATCCAGAAAGGAACATAAAGGTCAAAGCAATTAGGAGAAAAGGCACATTTTTAATTCAATGTCAGATTAGCTTTGTAGTCGAAAATGAGCCGTTCAAAAATAATTATTATACCTACTTTTATTCCGATAGTTAGGGTGGTAGTTTAGTTTACGGTAGTTAGTAAATAAAGTAAGTATTCAAAATCTTCAGTTTGTTAAATTAAATTTATCAAAGAATAAGTAAAGGAAACGGCAGACCGTAAGATTGAAGGCGACTTCGTAATTTTGTGTTAATTATTAGATTCTCCATAATTAGGTGTCTAATCAAAACTTGATGTAAGCACTGAAGCACACAAATGTATACCTAGTATTGGCAACTCCAAAAATTGAGAGGGTCCCGAGATTTACTATGGGAATTTTACCTTATAAAGAATAAAAATACTTGAGTATCAATTAGCAGCGGTCTGACGACCACGTATATGCGTATCGAAAAGGGTTCGCCCACCGATGTTCATCGGCGACAAATTGATTGACAATTGACACGATCCGTAAATTGGCTGCCTCTGTTCATAAAAGCGACGATGTTAGTTTCCGCTCTAATGAATTTGTAGTTATTCGCTTTGTTCTTTACCTGAAACCTGTATAAAGTATTTTTTTATAAATTAAGAAGAAAATACGGATGCTGCGTGGGTCAACGAAACAGTTGGACATCAGCCAAACGCATTGATTTTTGCCCACCCCTTAACTTTGTAGTCCTTAAAATGTCTTTGTAGATAGGTAGGTAGAATAATATAGGTAGGTTAATTACGTTTAGGTACACTCATTTACGAGGAATAATGCAATTTTGAACTGACGACGACACAAGACACTCATTTGCATTGTTGCGAAAATAAACAGATAAATTACGAATATTTGTGTCATTATTTATTATACGTATCATAACAAAACGGATTGCTTTGTTCCGAAGTTATTCGAAAACTTCTCACCTGTATCCGCAACGGTTGGACCCAGGGGATCAAATCGCACACGGTGCTCAACGGCAGCGCGTGCAGCGCAAACGAGGTCCGAAAAAAACCGATGTCTTCGTAGAGCCAGCTCATCGCGGCCGACAGGTGTCGCAGGTGGCTCTCTCGGCCCCGCGTCAGCGCTCGCCGGCGTGCTGGCCTCAAACACTTCATCATCGTCCGAACAGACCTCATGTTTATTTATAGAGCGATAGTCACTAACATCATTGCTGCTACTCGTAGTTGATTTCAGGATCCCAGTAGATTTACGCCTGCCCCCTGGTCGCACATCCATGTTTGTTCGCGCCAACTCCTGCTCAAGACGCGCAAGTTCTTCTAAAGTGGCAGAATCTCGACGGCAATCCACAGAAAACCGCTTGAAATCCAACCGACTCCGTTTATAATCCACTGAATACCTTTTTCTTCCCAGGTCTCTTTTTGTAAGCACCAGATCCAAAGTGTCCCCTTCACCAGCTTCACACATATCTTCATCGAAGGCTACTTTGTTATGTTCGACTTTATCCATTTCTTCAGCACACTCAGCGTCTAATCTCATCTCTTTGTCCTGAATATCCTCAGAAATTGCATCTTTTGGAGCACATTCAGTATTCGCTGTCTTGGATTCAACTTTTTCACATACAGCCACATTACCCTCCAACATTTCTTTGGTTTGTTTAGTATCTGATGCAGAGGCAGGGTCCATTTTTTCAGATTTTGATTTACTTTTGTTAACTTTTTTGCTCGGTCGCGCACAGCAACTCTTAAACATACTTATTTAAAATCTGAGTATTAAAAAAATTGCTTATTTAAGTACACGTAGGATGATTTTAAACTATATAGTAGATACGATGTAACGATGAATAAGAATATAACCTTAGATTAAATGTCTATGCTAAAATAGAATTTATAACGTTAATAGTGTATAGTTTTAAATATTACGCGTCATAACATTTGTGTCAACAATCGAAGCCATGGGTATGTGTTGCAGTTTGTGCGAATGTTGCGTGTCGCGGCCGGCCGGGCGCGCGGCGGCGGGCGACTGGCGGCGGGCGGGCGGCGCTGACTGACGCAGGGCGGATGCGCTCCCCGCCCTGGCGCATCCTGCCACTGCCACCCGCGCGCACTCCTCACACAGCCCACAAAGAGTCGGGACCCCAAACCTTTATTCCCAAGCCAACGCTCTTATAATCCGCCACAAACACTGAGCAGCATTGTTTGTATTAGTTATGCACAGACGCGTTCATAAATAATTCCTTTTTGTATCCCTCGTGAAGGCAACGAACATATCTCATGTTTTGCATTGATATCGTTTTAATATCCCTATCATTGAACCAGCATTGAAACTGCTTATAAATTATCTAAAATTGTATTATATATACAGTCGCATCGTCGCCGTAAAATTATATCCCTACATTTATACACTCTATTGTGCAGTGGTCTGTCAAGAGGCATTTAACAAGTATACTATGTTGTGAGTGAGTGAAGTAATAGACTTGTATAACAAATAGCACCTGTAATTGAAGTACCTATCAGACAAACCGTATCTTTAAAGCGGCATTAACGTGGCATTAAAATTGCAGTAATGTGTCGCTCTGGCTCCTAACTTTCCCGAGGGCAATTCTACGTTATCGTCCGTGACTTATGGACGTGCCCTTTGGCGCAATAAACATGCAGTTAATGTAGTCAAGTAGAACGATGTAACGCTTTAGACAAGTAATAAATATGTGATTTATTCGTTTCATTTTTAAAGCGAACCTAACTTATATACTTCTGGTATTGTCATAGTATTATTCTATTTCGATATTGTAACAAGTGAATTAGGTAGTTAGTACAAAAATAATAGGTAATAACTTTTCTGGCATTCAAGGTATCCTGCCAATTCTGTCACATCAAACAGCATAAAGTCGTTTAAGCGACAGAAGCCCACAAATGACCGACATACATACACTCGAAATACTTTACCCTCTTTCATCGACAGTTGGGTAATGAAAAAAACACGACATACTGTCCCAAAAAAGCATAATTTCCATATCGTTTGTTCAAGAAGGTCTGATCCACAAACATCGACGCTCAAGGGTACCCTGGGGCAATACGAAAAAGTAGTAAAAACGCGCGAGGGTAGAACACTATCAGAATAACTTCCTACACGAATAAAGTCGCGACGATAACGATTTGGGGAGGAAGTTCGGGCACGCAACTTGTATGTTACATACAATTCAACTAACGCGTTACATTACATGGCGAAAAACACTCGATAAACTCTATTCACGACTCTATTTCTTCTATCATAATAGAATAGGATCCCATAGGATCGGATTTAGTTATCCATCGCATCGCATTCACAAACAGAAATCAATCACGACAACAATACAACTTTTGATTTTAAACAAAATAAAATGCGTACAAAATACTCGATTGCATTGAATGAAATAATCCAGTGAAGTATGAATAGTACGAGTCTCGTAAATTGACGTCAACCACAATCAATAAATAGCAATTCCAATAAAAGCATGATGCAATGCAACCATGCAGCCAGCTCTACAGTTGGTTATAAAAGCGCCTCGCGTTATTACGGTACTGAATTGTTGACAGACAAGGCTATTAATGAGAGCTCGGTGGCGCAGTGGTTGGGTCACTGGATTTATAGAGGTCCCATGTTCGATCGCCGGCCAGCCCCCTTACCATGAACTCTTATAGCAGGATTACTTCAATAATAATTTATTATTTCGTACCATGATGACCTTAAAGTAAGCTTAATAAATTAACATGAACTCTTATAGCAGGATTACTTCAATAATAATTTATTATTTCGTACCATGACGACCTTAAAGTAAGCTTAATAAGGTCGTCATGGTACGAAATAACAAAGTATTATTGAAGTAATCCTGCTATAAGACTTCATAGTAAGGGGACAGGTCAGCCACGTACCAATGAGTTTTCCTCGGTTTTTAGAAGGAATAACTTACGTACATTTACCGGATGCTCTCAAAACGGTGGAGGAAAACAACGTGATGAAACCTGCATGTCGTAGAAAAAAATCTAAGGCATGTGTAATCTGCAAATCCGCACTGGGCCCGCGTGGTTCTGTGGTGTGGGGACATAAAATAGACTGCTGATGATAGTTTTAGTATTTATAAAGTTTTTACTATGTAAGTCCCAAATGAGATTATCCTTAAGTTAGAACTGTATGTTGTACTGTCGAGTGTACGGTTTGATGTAGCTTAATGGAGGTGTGGCAGTAATGGGGCCGACAATGAGCTACATACAGGCAAGAGCGCAGCCGGTTCGTAGGCGGCGGCCGTTCGCCGGCTCTCGGCTGCAAGTAACGACTCTTTGGGAATTAGGCGCACGTACGACCGCTAGTATCGAGGGAGGGATATGCTATGCGTAACGTAGAGGCAACCTTATATCTTTGCTATAAACATTTCACCTCACTTCTCTTAAACACTGTTTTATCACTTTCACACTTTGTTATAAAACTGTAAGTTAGAAAATTACCAATGGCTTAAACAGTCGAGTAAGTCATGTTTATAAGTATTTGTGCAAAAAATCAAGAAGCAAACGTTTTTTTACCACAGCAGATGATACAATTTTAGTTGTGTGGAATGTATTGAATGCTGACTGTTGATGACAATGCAGTTGGCTATACATACATGTATAGTATTACATACTGGGATTCAGATGTGTTGTAAAGTATAGGTTTTCAGTATACAGAAACAGTGTTTTCAGTAACATAACAATTAATGTGGATCACTCATTCACAGCAGAAGCAGAGTCTTAGGTGGACACATAATGCCACCCGAGGATATTAAAACTCTCTCGCCTAAGTGCATCATACGTTTCCTGAAGGATGTTGGTCTTGGGAGTGAGATATAAGAACTCGGTGCACGGCCACAAAAGACCTTTGAGGTCGCAGTGACCCTTGGACTTGTACAGTCATGAGTAATAACATAGAAACATCCTTAAAATTCAAATTCATGTAACAACTTTAAATCGCAAAAATAAGTATGCTAAACTGTGGCCAATAATTATTATGTATACGCTAAATTGTATCAAAATAAAGTACACACCCCACCAAGCAAATGTTGTACAAGGGGTGTGTACTTTATTTTGATACAATTTAGCGTTTACATAATTATTGGCCACAGTTTAGCATACTTATTTTTGCGATTTAAAGTTGTTACATGAATTTGAATTTTAAGGATGTTTCTATGTTATTACTCATGACTGTACCAACAGGGTGACTATCAAATAATAATAACAGAACAATTATTGTTGCACAGTCAAAAACAGAGATAAGTATACACAGGGCCTCAATAAAGTAAATATTTTCTCAAGAACTATTTGACCGATTGTAAGAATTATTTTACTAGTAGGTATAGTTTAGAGTACAAACTATGTACCTACTTGTAAAGCACTTTCAAAAATGTGTCAGGTACTTCATGAGAAAATCTCAACCTTAATAACTCTCCTGTTTAACCTTTCTCTGTGCTTAACTATCAACTTCTCAATTTTGACAAAAATATTTTTTTTTTTCCCTTCATATACCTTATCCACCTTGTCATCTTAACCATCATGCAGCGAAGTGCAGAAAAAAGCCAAAATCAAGAAGATATTTAGGTTTTAGTTTTTAATTTAAATCACAAGTTTCAGCCTGATAGATACAAATCATGGTTATATTTCAGCACCCTGAAAATGTGTATCCACAAATGTGTTTTAAGTTATTCCACCGTTTATGCCATCTCCCTTTCTACCTAAACTTTTTAAACGAAGTGTGAAAGGGACAACAACACAGTTTAAGGGAAGTGAGGTTTAACTAGGTTTATGAATAACAGCACTAGAGAATTAGAACAATAAAACTTAACACCTTTCTCTAGTGAATTCCAAAGCTAATCAGTTCATCCTTTTGGGTGAAATTGAGTTCTTATCTCAGACACCCATGAAAAATATTTCATCTAAAATAAATAAAAATATTTACTTTTTCATTAGGTTTGTTTGTTTCTTTTGTTTTAACACAACACAGACAAATACATAAATAACAAACTGGTACAAAGGGAGAGCTTATCTCAAAAGAGATTTCTACCAGCAAACCCGCGAAAGAGAGCAGTGTTAAACATATTTTTATTCATTTATTTTTTCTACATAGACTATTTGTTAGGTATGCTGTTCTTACCATTCCAAATTAATTTTTAACTAAGATTTAGGTACCTTATAATATTTTTCTATTCCTATCTTTCAATTAATTAATAGTGGCTCCCCCATGACACAGTAACCCCCACAACTCTAAACTAGGTCCAATCCTGGAAATTCCGGATGGATGGCAACTCTACGGCCTACGTTCAGGTTCACCTCCCAACAGAATTTTAGGAAGGAAATAAATATGATTTTATAGTAGGTACCTGCTTTTATCATCCTAGGTAATCAGATACTACGACCCTTAACTTTCTCCACTCCTTATATACTATATACAGTCATAAACTAGAGCGCTACGGTTGTGACGATATTTCAATGAAGAATAACAGGAAATAACTACAGAGTACAGTAGTTTACACGAAACTGTTTGTACGATAAAATTAGAAAGGTAAAATCATGTACTTACAATGTGTAGAGCGCGGATAGGTATTCAGCACAACCTAATATTAACTTTACACTTGAAATCACTTAATTATTTACGTACAAATTGATAAAAACCAAATGATATAAAAACTCAGTCTTTCTTTTTTAGGTTATGGACTTGTCAAACAAGCCGAGCCGAGCGAGCCGCCCTTCGTTTTCGTTCAGAAATGAAGCGTTGTTTGTTTGCTAGCAGTGTCGCCAAATCCATTCTTAAAATTCCGTAGGACTAGGCTGAAAAATCCGTAGTTAGCAGCTTTGCTCTAGAAAAATCCGTCGCTACGGACTTTTTTTAATAAGCTGTTAGCTGTCTGATTGAACAAAACCATAAAATGTAGTTGATGGCGGGCATAGAAATTAAAAACTAGAACAAATGCAACTCGCAAAAATATTTGGAATTTTTTATTCGCTGTTTGTGCCGGAAAGAAATTTTAAACTGAACGACGAACCTTTCGGCTTTCTCAACAAAAAGTATCATTTCACTTGTACTGCGCGAGCTGCATGAACGAAACATACGATAATACATCATTTTTTGCAGTTGATCTATGTTTTATTTAGACGAAATAAGCTTCGTTGTATATTATACATAGTTTGACGGTAAAATTAGTTAAGGCCAAAAATCCGTAGATTTGTCATTGATTTCCGTATATCCCTAGAAAAGGCCTAAAATCCGTAGATCTACGGATTTTCCCGTAGGTCTGGCAACATTGTTTGCTAGTGTTGTGGTCTCAAAGTTCTCAAACCGTTCAAAACGAGGATATTGGAAAAAAAAATAATTAAAAACGAAGAAAATAAAGTGCCAACCTAGTATGAATAGAAGTTAAAAAATAAGGGTCTATCCACACTACACCCAAAGAAGCCGGTCGTCGCTCATGTAGGTATTTTTAGTAGTAGTACTTACTTTACTTATTCATTTTAGAGGACTTGGGGATTCCTTGAGAAGCGCGCGAAACGCCATTAGCAGAACGTCGCAGACTGCACGACACACTATGATTTCAACTTTTACTAAACACATAATAAAAACGATCCAAAGTGTTACACTTGATGTGTTTTTGACTGTAAACTTAATGATTTTGTTTACAATTTCGCCGCCATTTTAGGTCAACTTAGCTGCCGGCGTCTGTACCTAACTAGTATATTGATTATTTTGTGTGACCATGAGCTGGGTTACTTTACTAGTTTGTTGATTCGCCTTTACCGCTAAAATTACCGATAGAAAAATAAAACAATATGTATGTATTCTACAAAATAAATTTTTATTTAACGTTTCATAAATTCAATTTAAAGAAAATAGATCTACAAGCACGTTTCAAAGTACTTAGGTCTCAATTTAAAAAAACGTAAAAAAAATATTGTGCATAAGTAATTAAATATTACGCTTTCTTCGAAGGCACAGAACTTGCACAACTAGGCCGTTACGTGTACATTATACACATTTATTTGACTATACTTATACATCTACCACATTTCCTTTGAAACAAAACAAAACTTATTGTCATACAAGCAAGCTGCTGTGAGACTGTCTGTCCACCAGAGCTGTGCGGTGCGAGGAAGCTTGGACAAGGCCACCAAATATGGTGTTTCATGCTTCGAGGATAACAAAATGAAGGAATCTAATGGCGACTTTTCATAGCATCATATACGCATAGCTGTGGTCAGGAAGGAATACCTTTATTATCCTACCTGCCCCTTATAAAAATATAGCAAAATTTAGTTAACGCTAGTAGAATAGAAAAAGGTATAGGTACTTAATGGAATTGATATTTGCTAACGAAAAAGTAAACAGGTATGTCAATCCCATACATTTTTCTTTCTATTCAAGTAGCGTTAACGAAAGTCAATGCCGCTTGACTAAATAAATAAATGAACTTGAACTAGGACGCATATAGGCAGCATATAAATAGTAGGTAGTCATTTGTTTTACATTTCACCAATGTTCAACATAAATACAGTCAGTAGCATATCAACCCGCAAATAACGATTGCAATCTAATATAAGTCTGTCTGTATAATAGATATAGGTACGGTAACTAGTTAATTCCCGAGTATTAAAAATATTTAAAAAATATAACAGTGAAATATATATGACGTGGGGTGGGTATGGTTTTATCTTTTAGATAAAACTAGGTACCTATTACAGAAGTTCAATAAAATAAGTTTGTGCCCCTTGTGAGTTAATATTAAGATAGCCGCGCGCGGCGGGCCTCGCGCGAGGCTGCTTGTTTGGTGTGGGCCCGCCTAATGAATCGTAAGATTCGCGTATATTCTCTGATTAAAGTGATCGTTAATAACTACGGTATATAATAAAATAGACATATCAACGGAACCGCCCACCCCATATTCAATTCGTTTCAATAAGTTATGTATCTGCCAGTATCTGTAACTCAGACGTACAAATTAAGGCCACCCCATATAAAACACCCCTTTGGATAGGGTTTCTAAGACAGCATAATAATATTAGTTATAGGTATAATCTAATTAAACCAACAATTTGAAAGATGAAATATGTATGAAATTATACTTACCTATATTAAATATATTTATTGGTTTAACATTATCTTTTCATGTGCGGAATTCGAAGCGAAAATAGTATATTGTAATATTATATATTTTATGGCGGTATTATATATTTTTGGTGTCAACTAATGGTAAATAAACAGTTGAAAACATTTATGGAACAATTTCCATTAAGTATTTAGTATTGAAAAATAGTTTATTAGATGAAGTGAAAAATAATTCCATCTTGTTACTTTTTAAATACATACACGTCTTTTAATTTCAAATCTAGACAAATTTATCGCACCAGCTACAGTCATAAGAAATTAATTAAGTTACATACTTTTAAAACATGTTTCAAGACACTTTAGCTTAGCTTGTTCCAAATCGCTTTATACTCTCCTCTTAGATTATTTCAATCTTACGATTTTCCTACAATACACGAACACAGATTTATTGCTTCTCGCAAATGTTAGGAAATCACATCTAACTACAAAATAGCCATGAGACTACAAAATCCACACAACGGTAAGTACATGATACATTAGTTAGATTATTATATCTTTGTGGATACCCTCTAACTAAAACTAGTAGTCTAAATATAAAGTTCAGCTCTCTCAGTTTGAGTTATTTTTTGTTTGAGCCGTGGTACTCCTTATTTGACAAAAATGGCTACCTATGTATTGGACTGCAACTACATCCCCAAAAAGATAAAACTACAATTTATTAGTCACTATTTTAGCATTCGACTAATCATCAAGCCGCCTTGCCAGCGTTTCACGCCAATCACACAAGAAACGCCGACATTTTATCTAGCTGTAAACGCAGATTTATACTTAAAGGTCGCGGGCATAACTTTCATTTCGAAACGCAATGTTTTAAAAGTACAGTATTTTCTTTCTTTCAGGGCGCCTTTAATTTATATGTGTCTTACTTACTACATTGCCAATGACAAAACGTTATCAATAAATATATATGTATATTGTATAGTATAGTTACGTTGTTCGTCTATGAACAAACACGTAGAAACACTAAGAAAAGTTCATCTTCTCTATGCAACTAAGCTAAATGCACTAATATTCTCTAAGTAGTAAAATACTTAAATACTTTAGCAAATACAATGTTGTATGTCTGTGGAAACATTCAAATCTGGGCTAGATAATGTATAACGTCATACTATTTTTTCATATCATGGACGTACGTGTGTTAGATTGTAGGAAGGAATATCTTTGATACAAACAAATATGTACCTACGCAGTGTAGCACTAATATGATAAGCCTTCCTACAACATTAGTTCACACAACTGTCCCTAAACGTGTGATATTAATTAAATATACAAAACAAATAGGAAAACAAAACAAAATCATAATCATTAAGTTACGCGGTCAGCCTCTTGATTTGGTAATTTATAAAAGTAAAATATATAATTTATGACCGATAAATAACAATACCTAACTCTACGTGATCTATCTATAGATCCTTTGGTCTCACTGTATATTCTACATAAGGAATGCATTATACCTCTACAAAAATCCATACAATGTAGGATCTAATTTAAATATTAACAGTATTAATAAAAATACATTTCGTTCTTTTTGAATAGTAAAAAAATAACTTTATACTGCATAATTTAATGCCAATCATAATAAACATTTCTCTGACCTTTGTATCACACAATAACTTATAAGTATAAGAGAAACGTAAACATGCTATACATACAACAGTATATCCAACTAGGTTTCAAACAATACTCGAAAGTATTTTTAAATTTTTGGAATACACTTTTGTTTGATATGTGCAGTGTGCACATTATTTTACGCACCTATGTCTTCAATTAACTAGTCTAAATTTTACAACAAACACTAGGACTGAAATAATTTACTTACTTATAACTTACTTCGCAAATTGCAACTTATCAAATATTATCCTTCTCTTATGGCAACCAGTCCATTTCACGAACACGTCTTTCAAGGCCCCATGACGATACAATCACTTGATTACCATCTCCGTTGTTTGAACAAACTTTGCATGAAATATATTTATATGCGGGTGCAAGGCCCATTTATAGTCTCCGATTCATGACATAATAAAATAAGTACGTCATCTCCTTTGGAGTTTCCTATAGGAATTTCGAGATCGACCAGGGCTTTGAGAGAAAATAGCACGCCTTTGCCTGCATTGGCAGTGCCGGTCAGTACCCTTTCGGTTAAACATTGTATTAAGACCCACGGGTCACGCAAAATTTTAACGATATTAGGTATGTATCTATAAAGAAAATCAAGCTTACGCTCCAATACTATGTTTCGATGACACGGGTCCCGTATACAAAATTCTTATTATCTAGCTAGACTATACTAGTCATTGATTATTAAATTACCTCGTTAGTGGATCGGAGTGTATGTCTATCGGTGTACTTAGAGAATAAATCTAGCTACATGTGATTTGTGGTTAATCTAAACTTAAAAGTAGATGGTTATAACATTGTACGTGATTGTACTCATTGTATACAACAATGACAAGGTTTTAAGCCTTCATCAGATAGATGAAAGCATTACTAAACCAATGTACGCAATGTTTACCATTTAGCGTTACCAAAAAATCTTGCGTGGACAGTGTTGAGGGATGAGAGCTAGGGATTTCATGACAATTCACCGATGGGAGCATTCTGCAGCCACAGATCGTGTATGAAGTTGTAAAGATCATCGCTGACAGCCACCTGAAAAATACACGTAAAAATTAGACTGAAACAAAGAAGTTATATACCTACATACAGTAACTATCCTCAGGTGATATTATGACTTATAAAATAATTATAAATCTTATAATTTATTATTGTTATTTACGTGATAATAATATCTAATTACTTTGAATTTGTTAATTAAGTTTTATAATATTTTAATTGTGTCTTTAATTGTGTCTTGTCATTTGTACTTTTAATGTCCGACACAATGTTAGTTATTCCGTGAAACAAATAAACTGGAACTGAACAAGAAGAGTCCTCAGCTATCTTATTCTAAACAGACGTGATTGGTAAAATACAGTAAAAGAATTGACTGTCGCTAGGCGTCGATCGCAAGTGGTGTAACTATTATTGTTGCCTTTCGAAATAAATTGACACTAGGTGTAATTCTGTCGTGGCCACAAGTCGAATCCTAAACCTTAACGCATCGTAGGAGACGTCCATCACGTAAGAGAGAGTGGGACGCTTCGCTCAGAGACAATTAATAAAATTAGCATTCCACGCTCTGAAATCGCTACACATGACTTATGATCTTTAAATAGAGAGAGAGCAAGTCGTTTTTAGCGTATTTTACTGAACACGGCTGGCCTAAGCCTGCAAGGCGGCAAGGGCACCTCCAATTCTTCTGGAGTAGGTGTTTATAAGATATATATTTTATTGGTTCAAACCTTGTACGGTGTAGGATTCAAGTTCCTCTTGATATCTTGCCGGAGGGTTCGCAACGACGACTGAACCCTCTCGCGCACCTCAGACAGAGGCTTGGTTGCTGTGCAAATGCGCCCGTCCTTCCAGCATACCTGCGAAATAAATTTGGTATTTTCTAATTTTTCCATAGCTTGTTTAGTAAATTAGAAAAATAAACGCATATTTTCGGTCGGTCCCATTTGTTTGTTTCATGGAACTATGACGTCATAGAACTGTTAGAATAGGAAGAATACTTTTTTGTCCCAGTAGTTCGACAGCAACTCTGGAAAGGGTTCTACATAAAACAAGGTTTTTTTTCTTCAAAAACAAACAAAACGACAACTTTTTGGAAGAAAATGTAAATTATGTCAGTCCGCGATCAAGACAAATCTAACGATCATAAATGAAAATCCATTAAACCTGTTAGACTTAATAAATGTTACACTAGAAAATATACCTTTATCCTTTCAGCTTTCAGCAGACGAGTCAAAACAGACAAGTGAGTAAAGTATTTCAAATATTTAAAGACAAACTATCCCCAACTAGTATTTACTTTCGTTAACGCTAGTAGAATAGCAAGAAAAATCTATGGGATTGACATATTTTACTAACGAAAAAACAAATATTAACCCCATACGTTTTTATTTATGTTTAAAGGCCACTTGGCAAGGGAGGCTGTTTATTAATTACATTGTCAGATTGTAACTCCGTCACACGTACGATACAAGAAAAAAAATCATTAGACACATACCTTGTAAAGGTGTTCGACTTTGCTTGGAATGACGTATGCCCTCTTGGACTCCTGGAACGGATGCCGGCAGAGCACCTTCTGCCCGACCGCTGGAGCGGGCTCAGAGGACCTTTGCAGCAGATCAATGAGCGCATGGCCATCAGCTCCGAACAATCGGTAGGCCTGCAATGATAACCTCGCAGTAAGTTTTAGTGGAAGGATGACCTGCTCAAGGTGGCTGGCAGAGAAAGGATGCAAAAGGCCAAGAATCGGGTTGAGTGGCGTGCTTTGGGAGAGGCCTATGCCCAGCAGTGGACTGATACGGGCATCAACCCGTATCAGTCCACTGCTGGACATAGGTTTTTTTTATTTTTCGTATGGTCACGGCGAACGTGACAGGAGATCAGACCGTGAGTGGGAGGCTATCCAGCCACTCAAATCACGTCCTCGTCAGCCTTATGAATCTTGACAAGACCACCCTCAGTTGAGACTGAGAAGGCATTAGTGCTAAGTTTTTATATGTTTCTCTGACATAGATACATACATATCACACTCATGGCCCAAACTAGGATTCTCTATGCTGAGTTCAGAACTCCAGATACATATACAAATACGATCACAAATTACTACACAAGCACCGTCCCGTCTTGGAAGCAAACCCGGGAAACCTTTGCAAAGAAGGCAGGCACACTACGATGGAGTGAATGACAGCACTCTGTGATCTCTACAAGGCCCTTGCATAACATTCCTTATTACCTATTTGTCTCATAGTAACTTAAATGTCCAAACGTATAATTTCTGTGACGTCATGGCCAGTTCAGTCCCCTTGACGTGACGGGAATAACGTGCGTACATTCGGCGAAACCCAAATACAAACATCAATTGATTTCCTCCCAATTCCTTCTACTTATCGCCAAGTCGTAGGTCAGGCGTAACAGAAGTGTACTGTTCTGAACGTAAATAAAGTAGAACTAAGTACCTATATAATAAGATTAAAAGAATGTTATTACTTATATCACTATTATGTTTTCTCTGTAATTATCGCAAAGATTGAAGACCTTGGTTCTGTAAATGTCTTATCATAATTCATAAAAGTTACGCATTTTATTATCATTAAACATTGTTTGTTATCTAAAAACTATCTACAAATATATCATGATAAGAAATCATTATTATGTTGTAGTGTAATCTGGGTACGACAGATAAAATTAGCTATGCGTCGTAAACGTGCAGTTAAATGCAGACACGAGTATAAAAATAACTTGACGCATTTTTTGGTAAACGCATGTGTCATCCGTGTTTCTTTCTTTAGAAATAACGTTTCCAAACAAATAACTAGGGCGGCTTCTTTCGGTCTCAAACTTATAGGTTGTTAGCCATAAACGTGATTAAAAGTTAGTCCACAGTTTAAGCCTTCGGTCCCTTTCTAACTTAAAAGTTTTTTAACGAAGTGTGAAAGAGACAAAAAAAGTTTAATGGAAGTGAGGTTAAACTGTAGGTTAAGCCCTAAACCTAGCTCACAAAATGATCAAGCTACATTAGTTTAGGATCACAACAAATGGGTTATAAGAATAAGGATAATGACTATGTATTCTAACTACCTATTGTTATGTGACAACTTGCATGGGAAAAAAAGAGTTGGTCGCTTTCCAAATTATTACTTACTTCCTTGTGTCCAGGAATTGTGACCTTTCCGACATCTTGACTCAACTTGATTCGTGGTTGCTGGTTTATTTCTACCAACTTGTAAACGCATCCCAAGGCGGGCTGGCGTTGGCATGTCACTGAAATTTTACGAAAAGTAACGTGAAGTCAGTTTTCCGTATTGGAAAATCGATTCAAGATCGTTAAAAATAAATTAAAATTATATTGTGAAAATAAAGTCAGAGTGAAGCCTCGTATCCACTAAACAACATTTGACGCGCGACATGTTGCACGACATGTTGCTCATCATCATGTTGAGCTGCGATGAGGAACTTGCGGAGTTATCCGCAAGTTCCTCATCTTACTAATGGTACTTATATCATTAGTCATGTTGCGCGCCATCTGGCAACGTCGCACGTTTTTGGGCAACGTTGCCGATCTTGTTGAGCGTCACGTATTGCGCGTCAATAAGATACCGAGGCTTTAAGAATAACGGACTTACATGTTTTTCATTTCTTCTAATGTTATTTAATTATGTATTCATTAAATAATAAAAGAAATAAAGTCTTCATCAACATACCCAAATGTGTTCCGATGCCGAAGCAGTCAATCTTGTGACCCTGTTCGTTTAAACTGAGAATGGTATCCTCATTGATATCGTTGGAGGCCACTATGGTCAGTTTAGAGAACCAAGGTAGCTTGAATGCGTCAGCAACTTGCTCGAAAGTATCTCTGGCTAGTACCGACAAGTAAGCCAGATCACCGCTATCGATACGAATGCCGACAGCCCTGTATCCACAGTCATTGAGAGCCAAAGCCACGGCGCAGAAGTTCAGAAGGCCGCTCCTGGTGGGCAAAATTATTGACATATACATACTGATTTTGAATTCAGTGTAAAAGCCGAAAAAGACCATTTGCGATTGTAATAAGATCCCTTTGTGACAAACTCGAGATGAGTATTCATGATATTTGAAGACTTTTTATTAGGCAAGGTTTTACTCGTAGACTACAAATAAAATAATCGACATAATTTCGTTGATGGAGTCCTTTCAACGGCTTTTACACGAATTCAAATTAAGGAGGGTCAAGGTATATTCAGGAAGCTTATTTACTACACTGGAGATGTTTGAAAATATGACCTTGAATTATTCTTATACTCGGCTGCTAGAAGAGCATAAAAGGTCAACTGCAGAACAACAGAGGACCATATTTTTGTCTTTAATTCGCGTGTCTCGCGAACTAAAGACGAAATCTCTAGTGTAGTAACAAGTAAAGCCTCTGGGGTACGAGTATATTCATATTATTCTAAACTGCAATAACTTTTTACAACTGTCATTTGCTGCAGATTAGATAAGAGTCTCGTACTCGGTGAAATCTAAAGTAACAATACAATTACAATGTAATAAAGATTTTGTACGTACACATCAAAGCAGATCAAGTGTAACACACTGGACTTTGGACCGTTCTTATTATCTGCGACGTACGAGTTGAAATCGTACTGCAAGTGTTACCATTATCTGCTGTTGTCCGTACAAACGACAGTTGAATAAAGTTTGTTTTAATCCATTAGCTATGTTTGTAATACTTACTTTATTTTAGGATTTGACGACTATAAAATTTATCTTTGGAACTTAGTTCTACAAGTTAAATTATTAGTTCAATTAATTCGAACATATTCTAGAATGTTTCGGCGATATTAACTTTCTTTGAAACAACTACTGCATTTAGTCGCTGAATATTGACTAATAGGATGACAAGTTTTACAAGGATAGCCAATGCCCCATACGAAAGTTAAATTATTAATATTCTTATATATTGATGTATTAGTTATTGTAAAATCAGTCAAATTGGAGCAGCGTCGAAATTCTGTATTTTACTTTGAAATTATTAAAGATATGATACAAAAATTAGTAACATTGTACGATATTAAATTGGTAATGAACGAAACTGCGCCAGTTTGAGCGAGCCCTTAGATGTGCGTGAACATTCCCTTTTCAAGTAGATACCGCGTTGTTGCCACTACCTAAGTAGAAAGAAACTTGATATACGGCTATGCTACATCCAATCTAGCCATACGTGAAGTAATTGCAACTATGATGTCATTCTCTGTTACGAGAAATCAACTCAAGGTTTTACGAACTAGGTACTTACTAAAATACTATATGATTGACAACTACGTTATCTAAATACTTATGTAGTAGCAAAACTAAAATTCTATCTTACTATCTAAGTAAATGGTTTACGATGAAGACTATACATGCAATTAACAAGGATCATTTACTGTGAATGTGTGCATATCCCTATACAATGCAACTGTGCCCAATGACTAATACTGTTTCTAATCTTGCTTTTAGTTCCAGGACAATACGTCACACTGAAGCAAAATGTAAGTTCTCGCTGGACGTATTCTTTATTTACATTCGGTTGTAACATGAAGCGCCGTCCACATACGCTTCACTGAAAAAAGCCAAATAAAATATGTTGTAAACTACGGCCATGGGTTGTATGTAATGGTTAGAGCATCCCCGAGCGTTAGTGTGCCCGACGTGTGACCCGCTGTGAGTCCGTCATGCCCGCCCTAACGATGATGTCGAATGAAAGTGACCATAACGCGCGCAAATACGCACATCAGGTAAATAATTAAAAATTCACAAACTCAGACAAAACGAACAATGCAAAACAATAAGACAAGTTTATCAGACACCAAATGTTCATTTCTCTATTGGCACCTTTACCTCAGTGTGCGTTCGACCGTGCTATGTCCATATGTACTATGTATACTCGGTGGGTTTTGTACTCTAGGACCATTGGGTCCACAGTTGCTATTGTAGCCAGAATGCCCATTCAGATGCTGGCTGTGTCGTGACTGTAAGCCTTGAAAATTATACCTCTTGACATCGTATGTATCCACTAGTGCCATGAAACCGGCCGGGAAAGCTAGGGCATACGATATGAGGGCGGCCAGTTCTCCGTCGCTCGCCTCTTCCGGCGAAATATCGATTATAGAGGAGACTCGCTTGCGCCAGTCTGTGGTCAGCGCCAGCAGGTCGTACTGATCCTGCGACTCCGCGTGCCGCAGCACCACCGAGTGCACGTCGGCCAGCGAGCTGAACGACGTCACGAACGAGTGCGCGTGCGTCCCTTTCACGGGGATGTTAAACATTTTGCCGGCCAACACGTTACTCGTTCCGTCAAATCCACCTGAAAACAACGTCAATGCTCTATTAGGAATTCAATACCTACTCTATATATTTATTGCAATCCATAAGTTATAATACTTATAATACAGGTGAGATTTGATTCAAATATTAAGGTTAGGAACAGATGGTTTCTGAAATATACCTAAGTATTGCTGTAGGTTACATCAACAATGCCATTTATATGCCCCACTTCACTCAGTTGCTTCGAGAGTGTTCAGAGTTGAAACCGTGATCCACCACGAGGGCCCAGAGCCCGATTGGTTTGTTATAAATGCACGTTATTTATCTCGTAAAACAGAAGAAAATTCTATGGTGGCTGCCCGGGGATTCGAAATTGGACCCTGTATAAGCCCAGTGCCCTAACCGCAGTGTTACCGAGGTCATATCATTCACAAGTTTCACAATACAAATAAAAGTGACAAAGTTAAAGCGTTAGTAATTTCAGCAACATTTCGTGTGAAGACCATAAACTTGTAGACAAGCCCATAATTCTGGTAAGAGAACGCGATATAAAACTTTGTCTTGGCATGAGTAATGGAGTAACTCGGGGAACGTGTTCAAGGGCAAGGTTCGCGAGACTTGCATGATTAAACATTATTCGGAATTCGCTATTGGGGCTTCTTATGAGCCAACAGCGCTGCGGGGTGTGTTATATTGCCCAAGTTTGAATAGGGTGAGCCGCGTGCCAGGCACGGGCCACCTCGCTTTCGCCAGCCGCCCAGGCTGCGGAAACACGCTAATACAATCAATACGTACAAAGACAAGTTAATTTGCGCCATTGTTATCAGGACAAAAGAACAGCGACTCGACTATAAAAACCCTAATAAAATGACAATCTAACCAATGTACGCGTATTTCGAAGCAGATAATCCTCCGTCCGGCCCTTGGGCTCTCCTCAGTCCAAACTCCAGCAGCGAAACATTCTTGCCGGCAACCATTCGGTATCGTGCAGCGTTGGTTGCCATTAGGCTGGAAAATAAGGGAAAGCTTAGTTTTTGTAGCCAATTGTATTTTGTTAAGGATTAGGAGGCCCTGTCGCTAAAATCGATTATTTTCATAAAGCATTAATAAATATTGCGCAAGGCTTTAGCGGTCTAAGATTTTCTTAAATAAAACTTGTCCATAAGATATATTTGTTACACACCACAGTAGTATCTGAGACCGACAGACACTTGTCAATTACGTTTATAAGAATTGAGGGTCACCAACAAGCATTTAACGGAATTATACCAAATTATTTCTGCTTCCTGCCTATCAAACTATAAGCACCATTAAAGGCCTTATAAATATTGCTTTGCTGACGTAATTATTATCATTAGAGATAACCTAATGACATGGCTAAATCAAATTATATATAAAGATATACTTATTGGAATTATCATGTAAATGTAGGTAAGGACATAGGTTTAAATATTATCTATTAAAGATAGGTAAGTAGTTTGTTTAATCTGCATTGTGTGCTACATAATAATTTCCTGAAATAAAGGAGTTAGGAGTTCAGGGGAAGTCCCGTTTCCCGTCCACTGCTCCGTGTCACAGGCAGCGTAACGATACATCTCGTGTGTATGTCGCCTCGCCTCTTATAGCCTACAATGCTTGATGGATTTTGATATTATGACGTATCGTTTGATTAGTCTTGATTATGGAACAGGCATAGGATACTTTTTATGCTAATACACCAGGCTGTTTTCATTTGTTTTGGTAATATTTTATTACGTTATTAGTATGTACCTAGGTACAGTCGACAGCAGATCAATGGTAACACTTGCAGTACGATTTCAAATCTTACGACGCGGATAATAAGAACGGTCCAAAGTACAAAGTGTTACACTTGATGTGCTGTCGACTGTACAATCGAAAGCACATCTAAGTGTAGTTGATACTATAGATAGGCTCTAGCTAGACAGACGGACTGCATTTCAACTGCAAATTTGCAATTTGAATCCAGTTACTACGACTGCAATAGAACTGTAGGCAATCGGCCTGCATGGTTGGTTTGCAGTTTGAATGCAGGTGAGTTGCAGTACGACTGCTACACACAGTACAGCTAGTAAGCTGCATTCAAACGAATCAAAATAATTTGCAGTTGGAATGCACTCCGTCTGTATAGAGCCTTTGTCTTAGACTTTGTAGGTAATTAATCGTACTTATTGTATGCGCCATAAGTGCTGAAGCTGTTCTTCAATATACCATTGATGTGCTGACAGTGGTACCTACATTTTATGTACCAACCAGATCAACGATAAAACGTGCTACAAAACTGTTTGTCTGGCCCTTGATAAAATATACTGAAAAGATTAGTGATTACTTGGAATGCTAACGAACGATTATTTGCCATCCGATTTCGCCCACATAATTATGCCCTGCCCTGCTGAAACGAAAATTCAGGGGAACTCCCGACGAATGCAAAGTCTATATTTGTTTTCAATAAGCGTGCAATAAAAGACAGAGTAGAGAACAGTGGGAATTACCTCATGTTTTACTTAGCTACACAGAAGATAGCTAGGTAGGTTGATTGTATATAGGTAATATTTCATACAATGTTAACTTGACATAGTCTGTAATTAATTACGTATTCTAGTCAAGCGTGGCTGCTGATAAACTTCTAGATATCTGCTCTTATAAGTACTAATAACACAGTATAGACAGATAACGTGTCGTGAAACCGATTACGTTATTTGCATATTTGTTTATTCTGCATAGATTATTCAAATAAGTATATGAAGCAGTAACGAATATTGTTTATATCGATGCGTTCGTGAACTTATTCCTATTTATTTAATAGGGGATAAACCTTTATTGAAATTAACCGGTTGGATCGGCCGGTCGCCGCGGCGCGGTTTCGTTTTCCATGGAGTCGGAAATAATAGGTTAATAGTCGCCATGCAATCCGAGCTCTCATACAAGTAAATACCTATATTAATAATAAATCAATTCAGTTAGGAGTCTCATCTCAGCCCTCAGCAGTAGGCCCCAACCTCAATAAACAATTCAGAATTTGTAAGACAAAATAAAACTTGCCAGATTCGAAGGACCTAAGAAGTGGTAAAAGTATTTTCGAAGGCAGCTAGGCGAACATAAGTCACGACTTCCCTGAATCGATAGGTATCAATAATATTTTACCTATCCTTTGCACGCATACCGATTCGGTCGGTCGTATATCGTTGGATACAAATAACTTCGACGATTCTACCATAGTTATGTTACGTATGTTGTTACATTCGACAGCACATCAATGATGTAAAATGCTACTTCTACTTATGTCGCATATATTAAGAGCTTATAAAATGAAGTGTTAAACTTAGTGTGCTTCGCCTGTAGATACATTACATCATAGACAGATACTATAGTTATGTTCATATTAATTTAGAATAATACCTATTACAAAAATCAACAAACAAAAAAAATTAAGATTAAAATGAGATGTAGTCTTATAGTTTTTGTCATGCTTAAATTACTGTGTATCAATTGTCTTATGTATGAGTTATGAGTGGCTTACCTTGCAAAGTTAACCAGGGTTAATAGGGTCGTTTCTAACAATTGTGTAATTATAAGCGGACCTTCCACTCTCAGCAATGGTACCCTGTAAAAATCATTTAATGAATACCTACACAAAACTTTGGTTACACTTATTTTAAAACAGGGTTGATCAATTACCAATATTTGTCTCCGATATTTATAAATAAGTGTCATACCTCGGGAATGCGACGGAACCCTCATCAATGGCACTCAATATAACGTCTTTGCATGTCAAATCTTTAAGATAGGCGAAAAATTCAGGCTCAATGTTATCCGGCAATGTCTGCCTTAAATATTCAATATCTGGAAATAAACCCATTTATTATACATAAATGTAATACAATTAACATATATGTTAGCAAAATTAAATAAGTAACTAGGGCAAATGCCTATTTGAGGTAAAACCAGAATTTTAAACTGTCACTGCAATTATTTAAAATTATGCAATGTTGCATTATCATTGCAATGTACAATTAGCAACTTATTCCAAAAAAAAGGTAGCAATTAAGTCGACTGTACAATAATATAAAAAATATATAAAATACTTAATACTAAATTGTATTTGGATCATCGTTACAGAAACCAATACATAGTAAAGGTGATCTAAATACACCAGAACTTGCCTTGGATCACCCTTCCAGAAATAATACAGATTTCGTAACAAAATGTTAATGTGTAAAATATACAAAATGCAATAAAATATCTGAAATCTGGTGGTCAGGAAGGCCCGTAGCACAAATCGATAAAAAAAGCAATATCTTTGTATAGTTTGCAGATTATTAAACAAAATCATAAGTAGGATTTATTAACATTTAGGTATCCTTTTTCCTGAAGTAACTAAAATAGCAAAATAATTAAGTTGACTAACCACTGTCGGAGTAGTTAAAGTTGTCAAGAAACTTGAGGCACTCCTCGAGACCAGCAAATATAGTGAACTCCCCATGAAAGGGGTTGTTGCGGAAAAATAAATCAAATACAGCCACATCATTCACTTTGCTAGATTTCCAGTAGGCATATGCCATGGTTATTTGATACAGATCTGAGAACAAAGTTAAACTGAGCACTATGAAGAAATGAGCAAATACATTGATCAGACACAAAGGGGAAACACAAACTACATGGTTGAATATCGAGGTGTTTATTTTAATTTCATAATAAAGTGAGTAAAAAAATATTGTAGTTGTTTTATTAGATTTTTGAAATGTTCCACCTTTATAACATTATGCTTGTGAAGTTCCTACTTTCTTGCATTAATCAATCAATCCAAAATTGAAATAGACAAGTTAGTAACAATTTGTTTGTTAACAATTTCGTAAATAACCCTGTAAGTACCTAAATGGTTCTAGGAAATGACGGTAAGTGAATAATATTAAAAGTTCCAAAGTCTACAAGTTAAAGTGACTTAAATATTCAAAATTATGATAAATAAATAACTCACCTGTAAGCAAGGGTTGCACAATACCGTTTTGTCTTGCCATTTTGTGGTTGCAGACTAACTCGTTATTAGACATTTTCATTAATAGTAAAGACACTGGAGCGCTTGGGAACGTCTGGTGCGTAAGCTATCCGCCGAACGACTAAAAGAAATAATTTCATGGTGATATCAACAACAACTTGGTGGTGCTTATCAGCCCGCCAAACACTCATTTGACAGAAGGAAAATCAGAATCTACGCATGCGCGTATTATTTCCTATTGACTATCGAGAAGTAGAGGTCATTTTTGAAGGTCGAAACTAGTTTCTTCTATTTTCGTTCTCGATTTTGCTACAAATTCGACGTAAAATCACAGTCCTCTTCATGTAGCACTAGTACCAGTATTGTCAGGGGAAAAAAAACCGACGTATTTTGTTTTTGGTAGAAATTTACATAAATGATAGGGTAACTCCGTAGAGGGAGAATCTCTCTCTCTCTCTACGGGTAACCCTAAAACTTATATCCGCTTCCGGCTGTCTGAAAGCAAATATTTCAAAATAATCGTAATGAAATTACTTTTGGAAACTATTATTATTAGGTTTGTTTAGTAACTTACCATTTATTCTATGTATATATATATATTCGTTAGTAACAAATTAATAGGAAACTGCCAAAACAAAGTAGTCGTTTAATCACAACAAAATCAATACCATATCAACCGCGAAGTTCAAATAAGCGTATTCGTTTGTAGGTAGACTTCATTCGTTTGACATATGGATGAGATACATTGCTGCAATATTTTTGAAATGGTAAATAAACGACAAAGAAACGCAGTATTGTATATTATTCAAGTTCCAAGATGTTCGTTGGAAACTAGTATGAAACGATAAATGGTATTAAATCCTGTACCGTAATTCGAAGCCTAATAAAACAATATGAGAATAACACTCTTGATTTCCGCTTTCCGAAGTCATAATACGTCACGTCCGCAAGCCCTTTCCTCCCACGCGCACCCCGCACCCCACCACTACCGACGGCAGCTAGGCGGGGAATCGCCATTTCACTTCATTGGCATTAAATTTCCCGACCCGTACGGTCGCCTAACCTAACCTAGCGTGAGGTTGACCGAATTTAATTTATTTTAGTCATATTATACGTAGCAAAGTATTTGCAAATCTTTACTTATAAAAGTGAAAGATAAAATAATTTCACCACGTTTCTGTGGTGCATATTTTTAACGGTGTTACCGTTCGGTTTGATTTTATTAATTATAAAAGTATTAGAAACGTCCGGCCCGCCAGCAGGAGGAGACGAATACGGAAGATGGAAGGATACAACAGGTGTGTTTAACATGGCGCGATATTATGTTCTAACGGCGGCGCTCGCAAGCAACGTTGCGTTAAGGAATGTTCGCTAAACTGTAAGTTACATCGCTCATTACTTTAAGCATGCAAATTGAAGTTGTTTTCTTCAGTATTGGGGCCATTAGTGCTACGCAACTCGCAAGGCACACCCGAGTCCAAACATAAGGGTAATTAACGGGCACCCGAACACGTGGGTACTCGCACCCCCAGAATAGGGTAACTGGCCCAGGAGTACTGAATTCAATCGCTCTGTGCGCACATATTGGATTTCAACTATTTAACCTTAAAATACCCTCGTTATTTTCAATATTCATATTAATTTGATACACGTGGTGTTAATTTGCTTATACAAGAACTATAAGACGACCACTCATTAGGGCAGCGAAGTGGACAGAACACGATATTTTATTTCATTTATATACTTAACGTGATTTTGTCTTAGAAATATGCATACCATGCAATACCTAAATACAATACTCGCAATGCACGTACATTGTGGCAACATGTTGGCGACGCTAGCTGGCATTCTACGGCAGTCTGACGCCACTATCAAGGATTAACTAACATTAGGATAAGCTTTTTTCCAGGATTAACTAATTTTTTCAGCGGAGTAAGTCTAGTGTACGAAACATTAAACCCTGTATTCTGTTGACATCGAGGGAGTAATACTGTTTTACAGTAATGTTCAGTGTAAAGATGGATTCGGAATCTCGAATACGCTGAAATTTCAAAATGGAAATCGTGGCAATGCTGATTACCATACACTGTTGCTGATTGGCTGGCGCGCAAATTGTGGCACGAGTTGTTGGTGTGAGAACGCAATCTAATAGTTATTGTGCCGCGCAAACCGTGCCGCGCACGTGCGTTCTGGTTTGACAACACATGCAGCGTCGCCACAGGAAGCTGATAGTATGAATAAATACTAATGACAAGGATTGCATTTCCTGTGCACCACAGAAATATCCTTTTCCCAACTTGTGGGTCAACATCAGTAATGGTGCAATGAGACAATTGGAGAGGGGTAAGTAAGTACCGAGTGACTAGAGACGTTCTCCAATTAACAGATCAGAGCGGACTCTTCCTCGTCCCACCGGGTCAGGAGAGTCGCGTCTAGCATGAGTCCTATGCTTTTCATGTCGATCAGTTGAGCTACCACCATTGGGAACAGAACGGGCTCCGCCCTACATTCCTATACCGGCTTCTACCTTATTCCGGTCATGACATCATGTTACGAGACTACAACACCAAGGATACACCGCGCCTCACAGAAAGAAAGCACAACGAGCTATTATCCCAAGGGGTCCTACAGTACTTCCCCAAAGGGTTTCCTAACTGATGAGTTCAATTAAGTCTCTTAAACTCAACGAGTGTCGGACTTTCGCGTGACTCAGAACTACTACGACAACAAAAGTATTTGGATTGCCATCGTGTACCATTGGCTTCACCTACAGACGCTGTCTCCGATACGTCTACAGAGGCGGCCTCCATACCATATTTGCCACCCGGAACCCGAGTTACGCTCTGAGATCGCCTGGCGAATGGGTCTTTCATGTGGCTAACAAGTCGAAATATAATTTGAATAAGAATGAAGATGTATTGTCATTCCGCAGACATCGTAGAAGTTAATTTGATATTAATAAATTGGCAAAATGGGAACCAGTTTACCAAGGACTACCCACAAGCAAACCTCATAATCCCCACGGGACTAGAGTTATGTGCTATCATGCCAATCGAACTGCTGAAAGGTGGCGAGGACCACTGCCTAGGTATGCTGAGCTGGTATGGTATAGAGGTCAAGGGACTACAGACTCCCTCTCGGACCCACAGACATCTGTTGCATTGCATTGATGTACTTATCATAATAGAAACTACCAATCTTGGTTGGAATGCGGAAATTAGACCTAGATCTACTCCTAGATCATGATTACCAAAGCTAGAAAAGTACTGTTCACATTGTATTACATTCTAATACAGAAGATACTATTACGTACTATTACGTCATCCATACTTCAAGCACCAACACCCGCGCTTTGCGGTTTCGTATTACGCCGTACTATACTAGTACGCGTATTGTGCATAATATGACATCTCCGTTCGCCGGGTTATTAATTTCCGAACACTTCGACAGACCCTAAACGATAACAACATTGTCGTCGCCTACCCTCACAACGAAGGCGCGACAATACGTAACGCAGAAAATGTAAACAATGCAATCTACTTGCAATAAGTGATATGAACCTGACTACATGATTAAAATCTTTCAACTTACAACTACCTACATAAAGACATTAAGATAGAAAATAATGTATGCATATTATTATGGATATACGGCGATCGATTGCTAGAATCGGATTTTAGCGAACAGAACTCCATCGTCACTGGTCACTCCCCCGGCGGAGCCAGTACATGGTAGTTGGCGCAGCACAGGCAGGTCGGCCCTTACATGTGCCGTGTTACGATACTGGAAATAGAATAAAATGTAACTCAATTCTAATTATGATTCTCGCCCCAATGGTTTTCGACCTTTGTCAGCGTGTAACAAAGTATCAGAGTTATATACGATAAGCTGGATTTTGTAGCAATTATATCCGTCGTGTCGTGTCGTGTATATGTTGCCTACCAACGGTGAGAGACAATAACATACAAACTGATTTGTTCTACCCACAACATCAATAATGTTGTTTTGTTTGAATCCCTACACTATTACAATTATCATAATTGTAGGTAGTGAATTTATTAGGGAACTATATCATCGAAAAATTATCGTTACATTTCTACCGGTGATTTCTACCTGAAAAGGCTTCAAAGCGAACGATTTTTAAGGCATGATGATTGTGGTTTTGTGACCAACCCTATTCCATCTAAACCTGTCACAATTGTCTAACGACCGACTACTGTTAAAAGACAACAATCCGAACCGATTGTTTTACGGTTCATACGAAAATTTATCTAGCGGTCACCCATCCAAGTACAAACTGCACCCAACATTGGTGAACGTGTACCTACGATCCTTTTCAGCGCGTTCTCACAATCGGACCACGAACCTTGTGACTTGAAGCGTGGCACTGTTTGGTATATAGTGTACAGAAATTATATGTAGTGCCAGCATTCTAACAGCTATGTAACTGCGGAGCGTCGGCTTCACTTAGCTGCGCTTCTCGACCATATATTCGAATTCAAAGTTATTTTCTTGCCGGCTACGCTGCGCATATTATACCTCCCGCCCGGTCGGGGGCTTCAACGTGCAGTCAAGTTTTTTATTCCCATAAATCGAGTATACTTTAAATTATGCACTAGTTCATAGAAAATAATGAAGAATAGACATGGAACGGACTTAAACACACAAAAATATATAGAATGTTCTAATTTGTTCACCGAGCATGGATAATGCGTAATACAAATTCGTTTCTTACCCAATGTTAGACGTGGTTGTCGGAATACTACTACTATTGTCCGATATATGGATTTGCATAACATACCCTTTAAGTATGTATGTATAATACGATGAAGATTGTCGGTGAACATGGCCTGTGGTCGCTCAGTTGGTAAGAGCGCGACACGGAATGGCAAGGTCGCAACTTCAAGTCCTGCCCACGGCAAGAATTTTTTCATCAGGTTCTAATATATAGAATATATTATATATTTTTCAAAGATTTTACTTATCACGGCCGGTTCCTTGTGCCGTTTGTTGCAAACAGCGCCGCAGTGCGGTGGCAATGTGCAACTTATTCCGGTGAAGTTTTACAATACAGTTTATGGATAAGGTTTAATAGGAATGGTTCAAACAAAACTCGCCACCCAGGTCAGTTTTCGAAACCAATTCTTAAAATCTGTCGATTTAATTAATTAAACCGAATCAAATAAGGCCTCTAATATATAGCTCGTGAACGCCATTGTTCTCCATGTTATGCGAGCGAGACTCTAAAACTTTCCTATCAGATACTAAGTTGATGGGAGATCCACCGAGGTGAATGAGGATTTTCATATTGATACAAACTCTCTGATACATCTATACATTTTGTATATTATAGAGTTTACACCCAAACAATTTGGCGAATTTGAATCAGGGGTTTATTGTGTAACCTAACATCAAGTGTATAATACCTACTTACGGTTTACCTACCTAGAGGTATACATTGTGAAAATTGTATTTTAACTCAAGGCGATGATTTATAACTAGATTAAACTGCACAGCTGTAAGTACAGCAGGTGATGAGAAATTTGTTGGGTAAATTAACTAAGGTACCTAACATGCCCGCAAGCGGCACCTTTCTGTCAATACCTTCAAAAAGGTCAAGATATCCGATTTCATCACCTTTCTGTCAATACCTTCAAAAAGGTCAAGATATCCGATTTCATATGAAATTAAGGATATTTTCTTTTTTAATCGATTAGATCAGCGCAAAGGCATACCATAGGTACAAATGTAGATAAACTGACAATCAGTTAAGTATTTGTTACACAAGTTACAAATGATATGGGTACCTACTAAAGGATAATGATTGTTCATAATCGTACTATTTCGATGCATAGAGTATGGCTCTTTTTGCTTATGTATTAAGATAATCTAGTATGCTCCCTCATACTACAAGGCTTTACATATTTTGCTTAAATCAATTAAGCAGATCACATTGGCATATTTAATTGGTACTACCACCACTACCACCAGGCGATAACAAACACGTCTCTCATATTGTTTTATTAGGCTTCGAATTACGGTACAGGATTTAATAGAGACGTTTTACCTGAAAATAAAACGTTTATTAAATACTTACCTAATTCGAAGCCTAACACTTTCTAATTCTGCCTGGTGGCTTTTATATGAGAGATGCAATGAAGTGAAATGGCGATTCCCCGCCTAGCTGCCGTCGGTAGTGGTGGGGTGCGGGGTGCGCGTGGGAGGAAAGGGCTTGCGGACGTGACGTATTATGACTTCGGAAAGCGGAAATCAAGAGTGTTATTCTCATATTGTTTTATTAGGCTTCGAATTAGGTAAGTATTTAATAAACGTTTTATTTTCAGGTAAAACGTCTCTATTCTTAGTTGTATGATTACGACTATTCATGGAAAGGAGTTGCAAAACAACAAACCAACAACAAATAGTAGTTTATGTAGCGCAGCGAATCCATACGGAACTCCGATATTTATTAAGCCGCGTCTCCTGCGACGTGTTACGAAACACGGTAACATGTTTCGGTAATCGATTTAACAAAGGAAAATTGTTACGCCACGCCCCTAAATCGGATGTTACCGTGTTTCGTAACATGGTAACACGTCGCAGGGGCACGTGCTTTACAGTATCAATCAATCGCCCCTCGTACGTTTGAATAACCAATCAGATTTCGTTACTTCTAAGCGATGTGGAAATAACGAAATCTGATTGGTTATTCAAACACATCTCCTCTCCTCTCCGCTTTGGTCGCATATTTACTAAAAGGCAGATTGTGTTGTGAATTGTGATGTGACCAACTCAAATAAAAAATATTATTGTTACAAAATTTTAATATTTAGGTATTTATGCAATAACGAAGACGGTGTTTTCCACAGAACAAGATCCGAAATAATTAAAAATTACAAAACTAAATATGTAATCAGGTATTCGGCTTGTAGCGATAAAAACTAGAATATTAAACAGTGGCCTTTTTGGCTAATTTGCCAGTTGCTGATTAGCCGTTTGTGTATGTCGAAATCCAGCCAAAATCCTTAAACCACCGTTAACTTCAAGTCACGTTTATTACTGCAAGCCTTTGATAAAAGTACAATATACATGACATATATATAATATACATGATATATATAACATAGGGTTTTTTTGAAAATAGCGGGAGACAACGACGACGGTGCGAAATTATGATAATTTTCATTTTAATGTATAGTGATTATTTTGTATTTAATATCACGTTAAATTAATCAGAAAATGTTTACCAATGACAATTTGGTGAAATTATTGGATGATTTATGAAAGATATGTTTCGAGCTATTATCAAGAGTCCCACTACGAGCTCGGGAGTGAACGTGACTGTCGAGGTGCTTCGTCCAGAATGAAAACGCTACGGCGACTCATCTGGATGAAGACATGAAGACGCGGATATCCAGGGTGACGACGCCACGGCGACTCCTCTGGAGAAAGAGAAGACTATATTTTGAATATTCTGCAACATGACATTGGCAAAAGACGAACTGTCGAGTCCATTAATATATAAAAATAATGTATCATATACAGAAAGTATAGCTGATATTCTGAAAACTTCAGAAATTCGAAAAGAATGTACCATGTAATGTAGAATGTTAAAGGAAGTCCCGTTCCGTAAATATCAATAGCAATTAATATTTCACGATTCACCATGAAAGGAGCGTAAACCCCATGAACGTTCACCAACGGCGCAACTGATAATGAACATAGTCCTTGTGATACATATTCTTAGATATGTATCACACATATCATTTAGCCAAAAAAAGGTTTTATGGGGAACCGAAAGCTGCCGCCCAATAAAATTTGTTATCGCACCGCCCATCGAAACCCGATCGATATTAGTAATTAAATTACTATATACCCAAAATCATTTACTGGAAATAGACGAAATTGACAAGCTACTTAACTTCTAAATTATATTAAAAAACATTTCGCGGAATTTAGATTTTTTGATCATAGTTTTAACAACTTTTAATTATTAATATCGATCATCTTTCTTAGTTTTCGATAAATAATTATCGTGACTGCAACAGCTTAAAAAAATATTAAATCTCGTCGCACAGCATAGCCCAAGCAGCTGGCATGCTCCTGAGTCGTATCGTGACGCGACGCTTTCATACATTTATCACGCCACTCAGTACTGATGTATGAAACCGATATGCGTCCGCCTTTACTTGAGCAAGGCATTTTTAGAGAGAAGCGCTAGTGGCCGATCCTTGGTGGAGTGTTGCTTGTCGTGGTGAAGCAACAAGCCTTTCCGCGTCACGAACTTGTCCGGGCAAAACGAACAGTGGAACGGCTTCTGGCCGGTATGCTGGTACATGTGGTACTGAAAACAATACACATAGACAAGGTGAAATGTAAGTTATTAGCATAAATTGAACCTATTATTGAGGAATACTTTAAAAATTTCGAATTAAAACTAATAATAATTTAAAATAATAATGTTGCAGAAAGAAAAGTTAAATAAATATTTGATACTACATATTATGTTGGTTGAGTCTTTATTTGTTTTTTGCGTTTATTAATTTGTGTCTATTTGCAATACTAAATATATATTCTTTTTTTTTAAGTAGGTACCTACTTGTCTGGGAGGGTAAAAATATAATAAAAATCGTTGATGGTCGCCCCTAAGCGCATCTACATAGATAAAATATTTTGGCATGACATTGACATTAGATTGAGTAACTATCACATTTATATTATTAGTGGGCATAACTTACAGTAAAATTATCCCTCTTCAGAAAGCTGTGCTCGCACAGCTGGCATTGGTACTTGAACACGCCTTTGCCACCAGCCTGGCCTGTCTTGGGTGCTATCACCCGGAGTACCCCTTGGTTCTCCCTGGAGACTGCGGCGCGGCGGCGCTTGCTCTCGACCCGACGTCCCGGGTGCATGCGGCTACGGTGCGAGTAACAGTTGCCAGAGCTCGCAAAGCACTTCTCACAGAATGGACATTTGTATGGCTTATCTCCGGTATGCTGGTTGATGTGGAACTGGAAATTTAAGAAATAAAGTTTAAATAACAGGTGCGTGGTGTGGTGGTTTATTTTTATTGCTGTAAAAAAATGATCTCACACTGTCATATTATAAAAATATTCATGAAATCCACACTTGTGTATAATTGTGATGAGTTTTTTTTAACCCTAATTGTAACACTAGTGTGAAGTATGAAATATGAAAGTAAAATAAAAATGGTCTTGGAGCCTGCTTGGAGCGAAGAAATTATTGCCTTTCTGACTTGACATGGCCATGACTTTCTTGGTCTCTGCTACGAAAAGTCATCATCATCATCAGCCCGTATCAGTCCACTGCTGGACGTAGGACTCTCCCAAAGCGCGCCAATCAACCCTACTCTCGGCCCTCTGCATCCAGTCCCTGCCAGCCATCTTGCGAAGGTCATCCCTCGATCTGGACGGGGGGCGTCCCACACTACGTTTACCCGTTCGTGTCCTCCACTTCAGTTTACTGATTCTATGAGCAATGTCAACCACTCTTGTCTTCTGGTGGATATACTCGTTTCTTATTCTATCTAACAGAGAAATTCCAAGCATAGCTCTTTCCATAGCTCACTGAGCGACTTTGAACTTGTGGGCCAGTCTCACCGTCCAATTTGGTTTGGCAGCCTCCCGTAACCCGGGGATTCTTAGCACCCCCTGCCCCGCCCCAAAAAAAAACCGCCGAAAAGGAAAAGTCATCGTCATGCCCTAATTGAAGACTTTTCGCAGCACAGACCAAGATAAAGCTGAGTAATAAGTAAATAGTGTAATGTATTTATGCACCTTTAAATCCTGATTCCTTTTAAAGCCCTTATTACAGAGATGGCACTTGTAGGGTCTGACGTTGCTGTGTGTGATGCTGTGAGTCTTGAGGTTGCTACGTGTGTTGTACGACCGTCCACACACTTTGCAAGTGTGTGACTTGCATGTGGACTGGTGAACAGCCATGTGAATAGTCAGGTTCTTCTCATTTCTGAAACTTTACATACATATTTTAAGTAGTGCTCAGGGGGGTTAACTTCAAAGATTTTTATTAGTGCTGTCAGACATTTGCCGAAAAATATAAGAAATTTTAACAATATTTTACTGACTAGTTCAATAGTATTTAATGTAATGTTACTGTGTTACAAGTCTAAAATACTTACGTTCTTCCACATATCTTGCAAACGCCAGTAGATCTATGTTCCTTTATATGTGTCAACAAATCACATTTATAATCAAAGCTCTCCACACAGGAAGTACATTTATACTGTTTAAGATTATCTTCTCCAATGTGGATCCAGGAGTGGTTCTTTAAAGCCAGTTCAGTAAAGAAGCTTCGTTTACATGCCAAACAAGGAAATGGTTTCAAATTGAAATCTTTTTTATCTTCGACCACCTCAGGTGTCTCTTTTCTTATCAATTTAATCGTAACATTTTCTCCATCAATCCCATGTAAGTGAGTAACATCACCAGAGTTCAATTCAAGATTATTAACGGGATCATCTACAGGTGATAATGGTTCTTCAGAATTTTGCAGTACCATCATAGGGTCTACACTGATTTCCATCTCAGTAATTTTAGCTTCATCATCAGATAATTGTTCAGATTTTATTTCCATGTGTATGTCAGACATGTGGTCAGGCACACAGTCAGGCATGTGGCTAGGCATGTTGTCAGGCATATGGTCAGGCATGCGGTCAGCAATGCAATGGTCCATGTGTTCCAGCATTATGCTGCGATTTAGGAGCATCTCCTGTGCATTGCGAGCGGTGTCAATGAAGTCACAAACAGTTTGTAGCTTTGTACAGCATGTAATGCAGATGTTTTTAGGAAGTTTGTCATCTTCATCAACCTGAAAGTCACAGAGGTAACATGTTAGTCTATTTTAACTGTGAAATTGAATTGATTTTCTACAAGCCTATGCCTGGAAAGAGAAGTGCAACAACTGTTGGCATGCTTGGGAGGAGCTGAATAAGTTGCAGACCTTGGACTACTGTGATATTTCATAAAACTATTACATCATATACATATGATGTTATTTGCAAGGAAAAGAGTGTCCAATGGAAAGTAAATGACAATGGTCTAAAGAGGACAGATGTTACAATAATAATTATTATTCTTGTTATATTATAATGACATAGCATTATGCTGAAATGTTTGTTGCAATGTTCGTAAATTCACAGTATGTTCTCTCTGATATGATACTTAGTTACTGTGATCTGATACTTAATTTGTAATGAAGACTAAGGTCGATAGTCATAGACAGTTTATTGAGTATGAGTGGAATTTGAGTTTGGTCTTACAACTGTCTGTTTTCATACAATTTTGACAGTCATAATTGCAATGCACTGAGTTTGTGTCTATGACTATATAACATTAATTGTAGTTGGAGTAGGTAGTTTTATGATAATTATATAGATCTATTTTTGAGGCTTATGAGCTAAACTCTGGCCAATATTCACACCTACGTAAGATTAGGCCCCATATGATCAATTGTTTGTAGTCAGGTGATTCAAATGACCTTTGCAATAATCAAAACAAAATATGATTATCTATTCCTTGGGCGGGAAGATTGAAAAATATGGATAAGAGCCTAGATTTTGTAGGGCCGACATCACTTACCTCAATCAATAAATATTTGTTGAGCCTGTTCTGAAGCAGCATAGCTTCTGCTTCTTCACTGAATATCATTATACTAACTTCTTGCTCCTCGGCGCAGAGCCGACAGCATCTTTCGAAACTAGCTTCCAAACTCAAAGCCATGGTGGTAGCCGCCATAGCAATGTTCTCACTCAAGTTTTCGAAGTATACTGTAATGATTTTTCCACTTTCCCTTCTTCCGACGAGTAACAACGCATGCGCGTTGTGGGATAGTCTGGTGCTGGTTTGTATACTTCATTATTATTGATATTTTCAGGTATAACATGAACGAACACCAATGCGCAAACTCGTAACTCGTGTGCTGGGATTGCGAGGACGACCAAACACTGCTATGCGATTACTGCACTGCGCCCCTCGTATATTGGTTATGTTGTGATTGTTTTGACGTTTTTCCCATGTACTGTATGATTGTAGCATTTGCAAAATACAAAATAATATATTTCTGATAACTTCACTTCACTTTTTAAATTATGATAACACGATGATAACAGTCCAACTAGTCCATAACTAGTCCAACTCCAAATAAATAAACAAATGATGAATGAAACCAACCAACCGGAAGAATGAACCAATCAATCATTATCAATCAAATGTCAAGAATGAATGAAAGGAGTCAGTGTTGTTCCGTTTTTTTATAATAATTTCCTAGGTGGTATGGCAAGGCTAACTACACCATACAGCCTGATCTGGTTTCAAAGTGACATTTAAAAGAAGAAGAAAAAACTAGCTATTTAAGTTGATAATAGATGGCGGTGCGCGAAGTCGCAAGAGCTCGTAGAAAATACACACGATATGATGAAACAAATATTGTTAATTATAATTATTTTCACAAGGAAAAAGCTAATGACGTTTTATTGTGCTTTTCAAGGAATCGTTGTTATGTTACGTTGTATTGTTATCGTGTTGGGGTGTAAGGGGTGGGGACCGACTATATTGGCCACCCAAATGCCAACCTCACCGGCACGTGGTGCACCCTGCCGACCAACGGACGGGGCTCTGGCGACCGACAGTTGGCGGTATAACCAGCTCGCACCGTGCCGGCGCCAAGTGCAGCAGGTCGGTGACGGGCAGCAGCGTCACCGGCGCGAGGTGGCCGGCTCTGCGATCGCCAACCCGCTTGCCCAGCGTGGCGATTACGGGCATCACCTCCCAAACATGATGTACACCACAAGGCCCCGGCCCCCAGTTCCCGGCCGCCCCGCTATTCCTAGCCAAGGCAGCGGCTACGGTAACGGCGGGGCAGGGGGTGCTAAGAATCCCCGGGTTACGGGAGGCTGCCAAACAAAATTGACCCTGGCTACGTACAACGGACGAACTCTGCGGCTGGACGATCATGTCACGGAACTCGAAGTAGAGTTGGAGAGGATACGCTGGCACGTCCTAGGGTTATGTGAAGTCCGAAGAGAGGGGGAGGACACACTGACCCTGGAATCGGGCCATCTACTCTACTTTCGAGAGGGCGATCAACTCTCCCAAGGCGGGGTAGGTTTTCTGGTGAATAAGGCCCTCGTAGACAACGTAATGGAGATCTCCAGTGTGTCGCCACGGGTAGCGTACCTCATTTTGAAACTTACCGAGAGATACTCTCTTAAGGTAGTACAGGTCTACGCACCAACGTCGGCACACTCGGATGAAGAAGTGGAGGCTGTCTATGAAGACATAGCCAAAGCCCTCAATCACACCACTAAGACACACTTCAACGTTGTCATGGGGGACTTCAACGCTAAAGTGGGAGTACAGAGCAACATCGAATCGAAAATCGGACCATATGGTCTTGGTTGCAGGAATCATAGGGGGCAAATGCTAGTTAACTTCCTGGAGAGAGAGGGGCTATTCTTAATGAATTCGTTCTTTAAGAAGCAGCCTCAGAGGAAGTGGACTTGGCAAAGCCCCGACTCTATGACGAAAAATGAGATAGACTTCATCATAACGGACAAAAGGCATATATTCAGGGATGTCTCTGTACTTAACCGGTTTAACACTGGTAGTGACCACCGACTCGTGCGAGGCACCCTGAATATCGATTTTAAGCTAGAAAGACTCCGTATGATGAGGTCTACGCTCCGACCTAACCTGCAACAGATCATAACCGGCTCCGATAAATTTCAGCTGGAGCTGAAGAATAGATTCGATGTCTTGGAAACCACAATTGACGTTGACCAGGCGTTTGACACAGTGGTGAAGACCATCAGGGACGTAGGCGTAAGGTTTTGCAGGTCGCAACGTACTGGCACGAAGTCTAAGCTCTCAGTGGAGACTCTGGATCTTATGAAGGAAAGACGTGAAAAGGCTACGCAAATCTCTCAGACAGAACAGCGGACCCTCAACAAGCATGTAAGGAAGCTTATACGTCGTGACCTTCGTCGCTCCAATACACGCCGCATACAAGAGGCAATTGAGCAAAATCGAGGGTCAAAAGTATTCATGCAGCAGTTGGGGAGAAGCCATCTGACCAAACTGAAGTCGGCGAATGGCAGAACCGTCACTTCCAAACCAGAGATACTCGCTGAGATCGAAGACTTCTACGGCCGATTGTACGCACCTCACGCACCGCAACCTGAGCCTAGTACCGATGATCCCCGAGCCACGCTAACACGCCATTTTACCGAAGACCTGCCTGATGTGAGTCTTGACGAAATCGGACTGGCTCTCAAACAGCTTAAGAATGGAAAAGCCCCCGGTGAAGACGGGGTTACATCTGAGCTCCTGAAAGCAGGTGGTACTCCTGTCCTGATGGAGCTACAGAAGCTTTTTAACTCCGTCTTACAGAGTGGGAGAACTCCGAAGGCATGGCACAGGAGCATCGTTGTCCTGTTTTTCAAGAAAGGGGACAAAACCCTATTGAAAAACTATAGACCTATCTCTCTCCTGAGTCATGTATACAAGCTGTTTTCGAGAGTCATTACGAATCGTCTTGGACGGAGATTTGACGACTTCCAGCCCCCGGAGCAGGCCGGGTTTCGCGGAGGATATGGCACCATAGACCACATCCACACAGTGAGGCAGATTATACAAAAGACAGAGGAATACAATCGGCCCCTGTGTCTTGCATTTGTGGACTATGAGAAAGCATTTGACTCTATCGAAACCTGGGCTGTTCTGCAGTCCTTGCAGCGATGCCAAGTAGACTGGCGATACATCGAGGTGCTGAGATGCCTGTATGACGCCGCCACAATGACCGTCCAAATCCAGAACCAGCAAACAAGATCTATCCAGTTGCGTAGAGGTGTGAGACAAGGAGATGTTATATCACCGAAACTCTTCACAAACGCGCTGGAAGATGTCTTCAAAACACTGGACTGGAATGGACGTGGCATCAGTGTAAATGGCGAGTACATTTCACACCTTCGGTTCGCCGATGATATAGTGGTCATGGCTGAGTCGCTGCAGGATCTGCAGACAATGCTGGATAGCCTTAATGCTGCTTCTCGCCGTGTCGGACTCGGGATGAATTTGGATAAGACCAAGATCATGTTCAATGATCTGGTCGTCCCGGAACCAATAGTAGTCGATGCCACGGTCCTCGAAGTTGTTCAGAAATATGTCTACTTAGGACAAACTCTGCAGCTGGGTAGGAACAACTTCGAGAAAGAGAGTGACAGGAGAATTCAGCTGGGCTGGGCAGCGTTTGGGAAGCTACGTCATATCTTCTCGTCTTCAATACCACAATGCCTAAAAACTAAGGTCTTCAACCAGTGCGTCCTACCAGTGATGACCTACGGAGCCGAAACGTGGACATTGACGGTGAGACTGGCCCACAGGTTCAAGGTCGCTCAGCGAGCTATGGAAAGAGCTATGCTTGGAGTTTCTCTGTTAGATAGAATAAGAAACGAGTATATCCGCCAGAAGACAAAAGTGGTTGACATTGCTCATAGAATCAGTAAACTGAAGTGGCAGTGGGCTGGTCACATCTGTCGTAGAACCGATAACCGATGGGGTAGACGAGTTCTCGAATGGAGGCCACGAACGGGTAAACGTAGTGTGGGACGCCCCCCGACCAGATGGAGGGATGACCTTCGCAAAATGGCTGGCAGGGACTGGATGCAGAGGGCCGAGAGTAGGGTTGATTGGCGCGCTTTGGGAGAGGCCTACGTCCAGCAGTGGACTGATACGGGCTGATGATGATGATGATGATGATGATGTATTGTTATCGGCGAAATTGTAGGTAGCCGTACCGAGATGTATAAATCGCCGTATATATAGGAAACATTGCCGTATCACGCACGTCACGATATAAAATATTATTTTTCTAAAAATGCATTATTGGTATTTTTAATGATATATAATTAATGTTTGATAAAGTAAATATAATATTATATACTTATATTTAATTAATTTCCTCTTTTTGAACACTATTCTTATTAAAACCATCACAACTAATACCGAGATAACATAATGCCACAACATAATGCTACTTTTTCTGCTTACTTTAATAATGGAGTGCTCGAAAGAAGACTTGTTCTTGAAGTTTTGTGCTCCTATCAAGTATTCCTCGTATTACAAGGGTTTGACGTGGATTGAGGATGAATTATTTTGTTTATATGTATAGGAGGGCTGTGTTTAGGTTAAGTCTCAGGGTTAAGTTATCATCGTAATATACATATGTATAAGTAAACGTGAGTGAGTTGTTCGTCGGTTGAAAACTCCTCTCTGGAGGAAGAAAGGGTCCTCCGTCTAGGGTTGACGATGCTCCAGCGACTCACCTGGAGGAAGAAATAAGACCTACGATATAATATGAATTACTATTGGCAAATGCCGAACTGTCGAGTCCATTATTATGAAAGTATATAAATAATTTGAATTTTTTTCGGTTTCCGGTTTTGTCGTGGTTGAATGAATCGAATTGGAATCTAACCCAATCGAACCATCGAACGAACCAAGAACGAATTAAATATGACACTTACCGTTACCGTTTTTTTTCTGTTTTGATTTTGAAATTTTGGGGCAGAATGAATACTTAAATCAAACTTAAATAATGAAATTAAGAATAAACTATATCAAATGAAGGAACGGTGGAAATGAAAATATGGCCATTGTAAGTAGATTTTGTTTAATTACTTGTATCTTTAATCCAATATCAAGAATGTTTGGTTATTTATTATTTTTCGAAACTTTATCCAATGGCGATACCTACCTGACAAAATCCAAAATTGTAGTGTTAAACTACAAGGTAACTTGGATTATAGATCTAGACATGCAAATCAAATCAATGCCTCCTCTTAGTTTAGACTCTGATCCAGAACTCCAAGAGGTTCTCATCGACTGGAATTCTGAGACTTTCGGCTCAAATACCTAGCGTCAATATACCCTTCAATGCCATACCTAGCTGGCATGGCATGGGCACTCGCCTCGGCAGCGCTCGCCCGAACACCTAGGATCATGAGCGAATCAGATTGCATGGAGCTTGCCAACCAATGTACGAACGACAGCATATCAATGGTAACACTTGCAATTTGATGTCAACATTTACGACGCAGATAATAAGCACGATCCAAAGTGTTACACTTGATGTGCTTGGGGCTGTACATGTGTTTAGAACTTAGGCTGTATCTTAGGATGGTTTCCTCTAAACTTTAGAGATAAGATTGGATGTGGTGTGGCTAGGGGTGCAATGATTTTTAAATTTATAAGCTGTAAATCAATTGCCAAAAGTTTCAAACTATGTATGTACAATACATACATTAATTTAATTAGAAAGTATAAAGATATATATATTTATTAAGATAGAATTTAAGTTATATACACAATAATAATTATAATACAATAGTAAGTAAATAAAAAAAAATATTACAAATAAAAAATTTCGTTTAAACTCTGCCCACCCTGTGGGAGTGTGCCTAGAATACTGGCGACGTTCCCCCGCTGAATGGCCAGGCTTATGCGCTGGCCGAGGAACGCGCCAGCCCGCCTGTCCCCGGAAGCCTCACGCAGGCGCGACGACAGCTCTTTCACCAGCCGCCGAGCCGCAGGCCCCCAGGGACCCAGCGTCTCTACCCCGAATGGCACAAAAGAGTAGCCCACAGGGAGGGCAGAGTATTTTTTGACTTTCAGATTCTCTGCAGCTGCTGCTGCTGAGCCCGCCTCCCTGGAGGTGGTGGGGACATGGGAGACAGCGAGGGTATCCGCACAAGTTGCGTCCCACACCAATGGCTTACCCAGCCTCCAGGGGATGAGCGTGAGTCCGTCAGGACGCTTGCCGTCGTCGCGGGCGAGACCATGCGGCTCGAGGACGCAAGGTACGCCCGCGACGACGAGGGCCCGTCTTATTACGTCGTTAATCGCCGCATGTCGCGAACGACGGCCTGCGCTAAATATACAGGCAAGTCCATGCTGTCCCGTCGAACTCACAGCATCCCCGCAGCGACAGAGGTGAGGATGGCAAATGTTCGCTCCTAATCTCAGGCCCACTGCCAGACTGAGTGTTGTGTGGTCTAGGAGAGTACCTATGTGTGGTGAGGGATTTGCTTGCAACCAAAGCCCAGATTCCCTCTCGGAAACAGCGAGAAGGCGTGCATGTTCCGAAAGGTCCTTGGTGGAAGAAAGAAGCTCGGCCTGCCTTGCACGGCAAAGCGGCTCGTCTCATTGCCGCTGTGAGTGTGGATTAATTGGGAGGTCAGCTCCCGGACATGCACGAGTCCAAGCATCCATGGCTTCAGTCACGTGTGCCACTTCCACGGTGCCCATTGAGGGGAAGGTTAATTTACCGTGGAGAGCGTGCGCAGCGTGGGCCGAAGACAGGAAGGCGGGAAGGGCCACGTGTTCCGATTGTCGCACACCCAATCCTCCGAAGCGTACTGGGAGTGACGCCTGAGTCCACATTCGATCGCTGAATTGACAATTTAGAATTTTGATTAAACATTCTTTTAGTGTGTCGTCTAGGTTAGCCAAAAGGTTGGGGAATCTCCAGAGCTCAGAACAACGTAAAAAATAGGTAAATTTGGGGACAAACAGGCAGAACCGAACTATGAAAAGAGCCATATGTGAATTAATTTCGAAAAGCTTTTGCGAACTTACATTGAATTTGGTGACTTGATCCGTGACGAAAATGGGTATGGCTTCATCGAAGATGGGAGCTCCAAGGAGGCGAAGCGAGTGTTTAGTTTGAATATTAATGTTAGGAGCGACTAAATTGAATTTTGAGATAATATCGGTCTTATCGGTTATGGAATCTGGAATAAATAACTCACACTTCGAGAAGTTGAGTTCAAGGCCTATTGATTGGAAGTTAGTTATAATGGCATCAAGATCGTTGAGAACTGTGCTTGCCTCGCCACCCAGGGTCCCATCGTCGAGATACCATACGTTGAATTTAGATTTTAAAGCCGAAATGTGGGTGTGAATCGCTAGGCTAAATATTGCAGGGCCTAGCGGGTCTCCCTGTTGGCAGCCGACTGCTGAGCCTATTGGGGTGTTTTTGTATTGCAGTACTGAAGGTTTTGCGTAACACTGCCACATGAAAGGGAAAATACTGGGTACATGTTCTTTTATTTGGCTGAGCATGGCACCACGATCAATCGTATTGAAGGCGTTTTTCACGTCTATTTTGAGAAGCACGTCATTGGTATTGTTAGCTAGAAAAGTGCGTGTTGCATGGACAGCAGATTCGCAGCCTCCTTTTACGCTGAATCCCAGCTGGATTGGTTGAAACCTGGATGATGATATGTCTGTAATTTTTTTACAGCAAATTTTCGCTACCAATCGTCTGTACGTTGTACCCACTGCGATTGGGCGAATGCCGCCGTCTCTCTTAATGAGGGCGCACAGATTAGCGCCGTACAGGGTGTCTATAATTTGGCTATTCACTTTACCGGCCAACATTGTATTCACCAGTGATGTGAGGCTGGTTAGGAGGGCGGTACCTGCATCACCAGTGGCACCGCAGCAGACAACGTCTTTTAAGTGTTGAGGGGTGAGACCATCGAGTCCTCCGGCGGACCCTGGCTTAAAGGACGTTATGGCTGCATAAACGTCTTCTGGTGTTGCTGTGGGAGGTATGTCGGACGGCTGGGGTGCATCCGGGAGCTGAACAGTGGCTGAAGGAGTTGGGTGTTTAGAGAGGAGGGCCGAGAGTGTGTGTTGGTTGTCAGGCGCAATGGAATCGCTTGAGAAAAGGAGTTGCGCGCCTCCTTTCAGATCGCCGTCACTAATTTTGGACTCGATTTTTTTAATTGAATTTTGAGGGGAGAATTTTTTAGTTTGAGTTGTGCGACTCAGATCAAGAGCAGTCACGCAGTGTTGTTTTATAATTTGAGTTAGTGTGCCGGATTCGTTCTTAGTGGCGTGCAGTACTGAGTATGGAAATTTTAACAGATTCTCCCAACTTTCAAAGGAGTTTTCATTAACTGCACGGTCCATTAAGGATTTTAGTAAAATTGCTACCTGGTGACGGGCACCCTTGGGTACACGCTTCACTATAGGTGCATTGGTTTTTAGGCTGCTTAAGAAATTTGAAAGTCCTGACGGGGAATGGGCGGTGGAGGTAGAAACTGGAGATATTGACGGGGGAGCGGAGCCAGCCGAGATATTGACAGGGGCTGTATTTTTATGAATTTTGCCAATATGCACTGCGAGGCCTCTACTTCCCCTAAAGTAACGTGGATTCGCGCATAGCTCGCAGCGGACTGTGTTTGGTTGAGAAAAGTTACTACATTGGGTTCCATTAGGATAGCTTAGGGCCTGAGACATTAGCTTGGTAATATGTAAAATTTTCAAAAAGGTAAGTACTTACTATCTTATATACACTGCCTACTTACCTATACACAAAAGATTATAAAATTTTAAAAAACACAGCAGCACAATAAAATAATGTTAGCGTTGGGAGGGCCTTCACGCGGCCAGCGCAGAACCTTTTCAGGCGTGGCGGTTGTATCTCAGTTTGCTGTTTTCGTCAGAAACCGTTTTGGAGAATTCTCGCTGTTTGCTTCAGGGCACTGGCGATTTTTTTCCCCCTCTTCTTCAGCAAAACATACCTGCCTCCTGTATGTGGTACTTCAGAGGTGTTCCTCGTATTATCCCCGGACACACAAATTAATTGGTGTCTTGTCCGTGTGCTAAAAGAAAAATATCTCTAATCTTCTTGCTGCCATTGTAAATCCAAATCAATGTGTCAAAACAAAATTTTCCTTAAAAGTGAAAAAAAATAGTTTTCCAGGGTCAAGGTCAGTTGCCCATATGACTACAGAAGCCGATGAGGGTCGTGGTTATCAGACTTGCGTTTTTAAACACATTTCACCTATAATTAATTTATAAAGTAGGTATACAATGCATACAATCAGTTGGTGAAATATGGTTTTGAGAAAACATACTTAGTGTTTATTAATTAAAAATGTTAAGTAGGTAGGTAATTTGCCGGTCATGAATGGTTGCTGAGAGTAGGTAGTTTTAGTATTACATACTAGTACTTCCCACTGAACTGTGCCTGTAGGGTTGGTCAGGAATCTTGCTAACTAGGTATTTAAACTTCAATATGGATGGGTGGGTGGAAGAGGCTCAGGACAGGGATGGATGGAAGAGGAGGGGGGAGACCTTTGCCCAGCAGTGAGACAATTTATAGGTTTACAAAAAAAAATGGGTCCTATTCAGGTTAGCCTTTTTATGTTGACTTGAAAGTAGGTGCTAGCCTTAGGCTATTGCAAAGTTTTTTTTAATTGAAAGATAAGGTGGTCATATTTTAAAAAAAGTTTAAGAGAGATAAAATTAGACAATATAAAAGTGAGGCTAATTTTGTTCCTATCTTTAGTTAGAGATGAACAATCATTGAAGTAACTTTTGCAAATAACTGATGCCTGAATTTAGCACTCTCTCTTCATCGACCTATGAAAATGTGATTGATATGAAATTATACCATTGTGTAAATCCACACACAGGTAACACTCAATTTTTTGGATGAAGGTAATTGCCATGATATAATCAAAATCATACATAACTTACATAGGTAGGTACCTAATTAATTACCTATATTATATACTTACCCAACTATACAATTTAATTACATAAAAATGTTGAATAAACGAAATCGAATCTTGAATTGATTGTCGAATGTAGGTAAGTACTTTCTATCTATATGATGGATGGACATGTAATTGCATTGTTACAGAGTGTACTTAGGTTGTAGATTTATTCATATAACCAATATTATGGTTGATGGAATTGAAGGCAGGTAGGCACAAAAAGGAAGGCAAGGTAAGGAAGGAGAGATAGTAGTTAAGGTAAGCAAGGTAGCGGGGTGCGGGGTACAGTTCTCGAAGACCGGTCTGCGAGGTGCGGGGGCCGCGGGTGCGCGTGGGCAACGAGCGTGCGCGGCGCGGGCGGGGCGTGCGTCAAGCAGGCAGTCGCGCAGCGAGCGCTATTGCACGAGTACGTCGGGAGGCGCGCCGCCGGCCCGTTGCGTGCTAGTGTAGTGTCACGGTGGGCCAGGTCGGCTTCGAGATTCCTTCGTCCCGGTTCAACGATGGCTCTCAACTCGGACGCTGAACAGAAATCGAGCCTGGTCCTGCGCGTGGACCAGGACTCGGACTCGGTTTTGCAGTCATTGTTCGACACAGTGCTCAAGCCGGACTCGAAGCGACCGCTACAGGTGCCTCTACGTATGCGACAGCTTCCAAAGTCGTTCTTTAACCCGCCGTCGACCGGTTCCAAGTCGCCATCTGTGTCTCACTCGCGAGAAAACTCGGCTGACTCGGCGTTCGGATCGTCGTCCGCGACTGGCGCTACACCGGTGTCGCACTCGCGGGCGCACTCCTCGCCAGCGAGCTTGCAACAGACGTACGCAGCGGGTCAACAGAACCAGCAGCCGCCGCTGCATCACCAACACACTAAGCAGAGATCTTATGACGTTGGCTCACATATTCCAGATGACTTAGGTCCATTGCCCGCCGGCTGGGAACAAGCACGAACTCCAGAAGGACAGATATACTATCTCAAGTAAGTATATACCACCTACTTACTATTTCATCTTACATCTTTTTTGTAAAAGTACCTGCAACTTCATGTGGGCCTGTTTTATACATTGTTGTCATTTATTGTTGTTTAAAATGTTGCAAGACTCGAAGCAGGTCGTCACAAACACATGTATAAGCAACCTGTTCCAGTAATGAAGTAAGTGCGATTTACCTGTTCAGCGATGGTTCAACGTCATTTGTATGCATTACCTACTTCTTCTTATTTAGGTACCTCTTCAACTATCATTCGGGCTGTGATAGCCTGGTGATGTGTTATATAGATGGTTGGATTGGATAGTAGGTAAGGTCCAGTCACCTGTGTATTGCTATTGACTGATGACTTTCCTGACATTGACTGATGTTAGTCCATGTCGTTTTAACTCGTTTTTTGGTCTACTGTTGTATGCAAATGCACAGCATAATTATAAAGTTTAAAAGGTGATCTTTCAATTTCGCTGGTATAGATACGCGACGAAAATACGACATAGATTGCAATGCATATACACAACTCGTCAGAATGCTAACTACAATAACAGAGTTAATAATGAGGCTAAAATGGACTATATTAATGGCACTGATTGTATCCACTCCAAATTGATTCGAATTTCGAAAACTGCTCTGCTTCCAGGCACTTCTACTCATATAATATCTACACGCGCATTACATGCTTTGCCTACCTAGTAAACAATTTGTAAATGTGCCTTGTCTAATTACTGCATCAGTAAGGTTTCCGAGTACGTGGTAAAAGGCAGGTCACACACAGATACTTATATAGTGAGAGCAGCATGTGTTAATAATATTTCATGTTGCATAAATCCAAGGTAATGGTTTGATTATACCTAGCGATTTCTGACATACGGATAATATGATCAAAGGGTTTAAAGGCGGGCTAAATCGTATCGCCCTGGATGAAATTTATTCATTAGGATGTGAAACTACACCCCCAATCAATCAAATATCGCTGGTGTACCTACCTAATTGTTTATTATTTATTATTTATTTTATTAATGGACTCGACAGTTCGTCATTTGCCAATGTCACGTTACAGAAAATTCATTGTATACTAGTCTTCTATCTTCCTCCAGGGGAGTCGCCGTAGCGTCATCACCCTGGGCAGCCGCGTCTTCTTGTCTTCATCCACAGGAGACGCCGTAGCGTCAATCACTGTAGACGAAGCAGCTCGACAGTCACGTTCACTCCCGAGCTCGTAGTGGGAATCTTGACCATGGCGCCAAACTTCAGATCCTGCTTGAATTCTTCAATAACTTCACCATACTGTCATTCGTGAACATTTTCTGATTAATTTAACGTGATATTAAACACAAAACACCCACTGTAGACATTAAACTGAAAATTATTAAATAATTTCGCAACCGTCGTTTCCCGCCATTTTCAAAAAAAAAAAAAAACCTACCTAATTGGGCCGGTTCTATTTGAATGTATAGGCTACCTGCTAACGCACTGGTTGGAATTGTTTTGTTATGACTTATGATGTGAAAGGATACCTGTATTTGTTAACTAACGTCCTGGATGAAAGTGATGCGTTATGACATAAAACGAAACCCCCTTATCTTAAATGCCAGTCTGGACACTGGATTAAACGCTTTCACTAACTTGATATGAAAGTAAACTAAGTACTTACCTGCTAGATTGGATAATTGGAAAGATATAATCTTTGGGAATGGTTAGTGAGAGAATCCTCCACCACATGGTTAATTGTTTTAAAGACTCAGAAAGATAGAGGTTATTATCAATCTATGGAGTACCTATAATTTCATCAAAATGCTACCTAATTAACCTATTCAATATGGCGATTCTTGTTTGGGTACGGTCCATTCCTTTGCGTTACCTTGGATGCTCTCCTGTCCAGTCCTCCAAGCCTCCAACAGTTTGTAAAATATTTCGGTAATATTACGAGTATAATTGTTTTTAGAGGATGATCATTACTATTGAATTTGAAGCCGTTCTGTTGTCCGGGGGTAACGGGGACAGGGACAACGGACCTACACCTTGAGTACAAACGATCGGATGGACTGCGATCTGCGACCGACGCACCTGTTTTCTCTCCTGATGAAAAACATGCTAGTTGTACCTATTTCATTAAAGTTGTGAAGTCAATTGTACCTATTTGGAAATACATAATGTAAGGTACAATAACAGCTAAACTGTTATTATCATATCACGTTTTCCGTGCTGAAAACTCAATGTCGTCATCCGATATCTTATCTCTAGATCATATACCTTCCGTCAGTCCTCAGTGATAAAGTTTGATAAGGTGAGCCAAATGAATCATACTAGGCACACAATAAAGCTAGAGCACAATGGCCGGCTTGAAATAACAGAGAGAGTAGAAGATGAATAGATATATAATCTAGGGCTGTCTAGCTAGGCTAGGGTCTCTGTTTTTAAAGGTTAAGGAAGGGAGTAAAGTAAGGAACGTGTTGTCCTCTTTATTTTGTGATGAATAACAACAACAGTGTCCTTGGCAACCCCTTCCCATATACCTAGGTAATGCGTTGGCGAAGTGACTACCGAGGAATTCAATTTGCAGAAACCTCGGAAGAACCTGGAAGTACTGCGAGGTTTTTGCAAATTGAGTTCCTCGGTATCCGTTGCGGCTGGCCAGAGATTATATTATAATCTTTTATGATTTATATAGAATCCACTTTATGCGAAGTCTGCCAAGCTCATCATACCTCATGCATGACTGGTAGTTATACCTAGTCACTGCTCTTTAAGATGAGAAAGTATGAGAGAAAGGTGAAAAATAGCGATATTTTACAATCTTCTTCTTAGTGTATGATTAGGTGCAAATAAATTTATTGTTTATTCAGGTTAACGTATAAGATAGGGCTCTAATGGCATGGCATATTTCTATAGGTATATAAAAATATGCCACTAGCGTTCACCTATCCTGCCTGGTTCGAACGTTGCTTAACTTTTGCGATCGTTTTCTGACCATATTCACAACGGGACCATAGATCCACTCACATTATAGTGTTACATATTATTAGTGTTATAGGGATTTATAATGTACTTGCGACACTTTAAACAACTTTAAACTTTATATCATTCTTATCTTACTGTCTGCACCATAAGAATTGAAATAATATTTCAATTTCTTCCTTCCCTTTGATGTACTGTCTAGTGTACCTACATGGATGGATAGTAGATACATATACGTTAAGAAAATGTGCTATCTTATAGCACATATTTTCTTAACGTGAAACTGTTTAAAACATACCGAAGAGTTTATTCAAAAATCAAGGAAAAGTTCAGTAGATCATTATCTTAAGGCCACTAGTTTTAGAACTAGTTTACTGCAATGAAAATAGATTTTATATTCATTTTATTTAACCAGATGCGCCACTAATGCTTGAAGTCGGTTGGAGTGAATTGAATAGATATTGAAGTAGGTAATTGATCGGTATGAGTAGTCGAGTAGTCAATCTGTCTGTACCTATATGTATGCAAGTCCGGTGTCGTGTCTATTATTGCCAATCTTAGTTTTCCGATAATTGAAATATTCTCTGGCGACAAATGCATCCAGGTCCTAAAGTGATTAAATGTAACTTTGCCTTTGGTTTGTCTTGTCTTTATTATAATATGAAACCCATTACTCATTTACATGTACCTATCAATCAAGTCCAAAATTTCTAGCATGCAAGTTACTGTTATTGACCGTGGATGAAGTGAAATAGGTTCCGTCCTCTTTCTTTACTCCGTAATATAGGTAGATAGAGTTTAGAGTTAGTCGATGTTGTAATATTAGCTTGATGTTCTAGCAGGCAATAGTTACCTTCGCGTCGGCTCGCACGTCGTCTCAGCGTGGACGACAGCCAACGCGACATCAAAGATTTTGCCACCTCGTAAATAAACACTTCCATTCGTCGTAGTTACACTTTCAAAAAATTCTAAACTACGTACTTGTACAGCTAACAGCAGATCAAGTCAAGACTTTGGAACGTTCTTATTATCTGCGTCGTAAGCGTTAAAATCGTACTGCAAGTGTTACCATTGATCTGCCGTCTGTACGTGTACTACTTATAACAGAAAAAGGTTATGTATAGTCTGAAGTACTTACCTATTTAATAGCTTGTATTGAGATAGAGTCCTTGTGTTGCTGAATTACTAATTGAACTAAGTATTTTTAATGGGAATGTAAGTAAGGTTCGTTTGAATCCGCTGTTTCATCTTATTATGACTTCTTTGCATGATTATGGTAGAGTTCACTTTATCTTATATTGTCACTGGAAGAGTTTCTTGGAGTGTTGGAGTTGACTGTCTTAAAATTACATTCAAATCATAATTTGATAATTTGCTTTAAAATGTCTAATAAATAATAACCAATATATCCAGAGTGAAATACGATGAGAAATTAAGCAACACTGTTGCAGTGACTAGACGGATGCTTTTTAGACGATTTATATTTCACGCATCTCGGTTCGTTAGTACACGTCAGGAGTGCCAACGCGGAAGGCCTGCATGCATCTCGGCGCACATCATAAGCTCCCTGAAAATATTGATATTTCGAATATCAAAGGTATTAATTTAGACCGGGCGGCGGCGGCGTTAGCTTGGCTCTGCTCGCCGTCTGCAGGAGCAGCCGCAATGGACCATTGCAAGCGGTGCGTCTCTTCCGTGTCGGCAAATAGACGTGCGCGTCGTTTCTTAATTGCGAGCTGGGCCGATGTTTTATAAGCTCCATAACGTCCGTCGGCGTGCGTCTCGACTGCGAAATGTTTGCTTTAATTATTATTGGAATGGAGGGTAATTCTCTGTGGTTTTGTTCGGCTAGACTTGGCGATGTTCCGAAACGGGTAGCGATGCAAATTACCTTGGCGGACGCCCAACGCGGCGCTATCAGGTCCAGTAGCTTCAGGATGTCACATCATTATGCTTACATTTACCTGAAATAACAAGTAATTTAATTACCTTTAAGCGAGATGTCCGGCAATAATAAGGCGTTCTTTGGCCATTTTATTTTTAAAGCGGTATTATTCCCAGCAACAGCGTTCCATGCTGTGCATACAGTAAGAAAACTGTACGAGCTGCGGACAATATTTCCTTTTAAGTTGCGTCCTTAGAATCCATAATCAACGAACTGCTCGCACTGAATACAAAGGACTGAGCGTTCGTACGAAAAAAGATAGAGCTGAAGTTCATTCAACTCTGCTTTATTTAGACAGGCATTAAGGTTACATTATATCAAGCAACCATACATGACCCGTCTCGAAGTGTTAAAGCAACTCCTTTTTAGATGTCACGAGCTATTTTAAATTACTGACCGGTAGATGGTCGGTCGGCAGATACTCGTATGTACATAGAATAAGATAATGTATTATGACGTTTCAATTCAACAAGTATTGATGTTTGTTTTAGCAGTTTTATTAGTGATTGATTGATTACAACTACCTACAAGAAATGATGAAAAAACAAGAGCACGTCAAATACACAGTACGTAGGTACTTAATATTAATTTATATGACAGTCATTCGTCAGGTTCATATATTATTTATTTTCGAACACACAATACATGCTATACCTACACTTTCTCACACATGCACACAGTACACCACACACATGCACATGGCATACATTATTTTACACTTGGCGAAAGGAATCGCCTCTCCGACGTCTTTGCTTTGGCAAGGCCGTCCATTACAGTCAACCGAGCGGCCTGTCTAGCGGGTGTTCGACGCTCTCATTACAGCCACACATACACAGCCTACATTACGATATAAAATAAACTTGTTTCGATCGTATTAACCTAATAAAGCATACTGGGTTAAAACTTGTCTTTCCCAACTATACATTTTATTAAGCTCGCATTCTTTTTTCCCGAAATCGAGTACTGATTCCGTCAAGTTGAAGATAATGATTAATTGTTGTATAACTGGATGCAATATGGTAATTTATTGCTGATGAGGTAATTAGCTAAGCCCTCACGGCTGTTTCCGAGAAAGGCCGTGTGGGATTGTGTTGCATGCACGCAGTGCTGTACACAACAAGTGGACTTATCGCAGAAGTGAGTTCACACAGGGATAGCATTAAAATACTACACTATCGCCTTCTGGGAACTCGTCGGTCCGTCCGTCCGTCTGTCGACGGAGGCGACATCGACAGGTAGCTGCTCTAGCCTAACGGAACTCTTACTAAGAATGCAATTTTAGTTTTTAGAAACAACCGTATGTGATAATAATTTGCCGTTAATACACTTTCACTGTATATTATTCTCACAAAATAGCTTAGGTGCTAGAATAATGCTAATCTATGCCTGTGAAACGTTTCTACTAAAACCAATTAGGTACTTGGTTTCAAAATACTTTTCACGTGGTAGAATTACCTATGCGGTCAACAAGTACGTAAGTCAAGTCACACATAATAAAGTCTTCACTTCAATTTCTTAGAAGTTCATTTCATAATAATATTAAAATTCAAAGTTAGACTTAGCCATTGATCCTATACCAACACTAATCTCTTAACTTTCTCACCCTTTACTTGATATTTATTTAGATACCTACTTACCTATATGATGGGTAGGTATTATATTTTAAAACGATTTCCATTTACAATACCTACACAACCATTGAGTTTTACCGTAATAATGGTTATTTATAATAAACATAGGTGACATTTACATCCTCACTGTGTGTGATGATAGCGTTAAGTGTTGTGGTGAGAACGTCATTCTTCTAAGTAGTTATAGCCCTTAATTGCTCTAGCACAAGGATTATTATTGTCTGCATAACGTAGCAGACGCTAGAGGTACCTAACTCAGTTTCCACGCTCTGATTACTGGGTGTTGGCTCTAGCTAGACAGCATCTTTATCGGCGCCGATCAGAAACTGTAGGCTCAGCGGGAGTGCTCTGAGAAATCGATCGAAATTTCAATGTTACAAGCCGATAGGATGGTAGATGGTAATAATAAAAAGCGCACACATAACGATATACTTCATTAACCCTTAGTTTTAGTAAACTAACTGGGCGACGGACGGTTATCAGGCCGAAGGGATTTTTCGATACCTTAACCCCCAAAACCACAAGGGTGAAACTTCGCAAAATGTTGCGAAATGGACATTTTGCGAAATTGTTATTCTGCTGTTATGAGTTTGTGAGTGAATTCATAATCCAAACTATTCTTAGGTACCTTTAAACCAGCTCTGGCCACATTCGCTAAAAATGCCTGTGTTAATTTTACGAGGTTGGTTTTGGATATTCTTAATTTCCTCAGTTAATAATATATAACAAACGTAATACCTACTAATGGTAGGTAGGTCCCACCCACCCTATATCATACAACAAAACCACTTGTTTTGGAACACTTGACATGCCTATTCGAATTCTTAAGATACTTGCATTGCAAGAGTGCATCTAGGTACTACATAGTTTAGTATGTTTGTATCTTGTAGAAACTGTAGAAGTGTAGATTCTTTACTGAGGCTTCTTCAAGGGTAGAACGTTGTTCATGATGCGGTACACACACAGCCGCCTCATATCTACCTTTGTGGACACAAATGGCTCTCATCGGCTTGTGTCATCGGTATTAATATTATGCTCCAATAATACTTGCCTTGCCGAACAAAGCTCCCTGTTGGAAGTAGAAAGAGATAGCATTCAGCTAGATAGACCACACACGACTACTTAGCTGTATGTACTTGTGCATATCTGCAATAAGTATAATGGTGTGTGCGTACATTATAATAAGTCCTTGATTTGTATAATACATACTGTCGCAGACTCCTTGCTTTTTTATGTTTTTTTATAAAAAATGTTTGATTGACTCGCAGTTATTTTGTTTTTGTGTTTGGCTGTAAAACGTATATTTTCTTTAAACTGAAATATAATTTGTTCATTTCATCAGGATTGCAGTTTTCATTAGCTTCCTCATCAGCTCCGTATCATTTGGTCCTTCGACATAGTTATCAGCGTACCTAAATTATTTTTTCGCATTTCTCATTATTTTTTTTTTTAAGTAGTTTCATTTGTATTTTTACATTTTCATTCATGTCTATACACATCGTAGTGTCATATTTATGATCACCCGTAGCAAAAGCAAAGCAATGTCGACTCATGCTGGAGAAGGTGATTCTGTTTTAGAAACATTTCAGCAAGAAAAGGTCAACCATCCGCAAAACGACAGCTCCTGCCTGCAAGGCGGTACAGTTCGTAGCGACCGGAGTGGCAAAAGCAATTCAACACACACTTCGGCGACCGTCAAAGCACAAAAAGCTGCGTTGGAAGCACTTGCCTTACGCCGGCGACTGGAACGCGAGCAGAAACTTGCAGCGCTCGAACAGGAGGTAGTAGAAAGTGAACTAAGAGCAGAACTCGCCGCCATCGACGCCGAAGCCGATGTAAATGGCAGCGATGCAGGAAGCTGCAAAAGTCGACAAAGCTCCAACCGGGTGAGCGTAGATAGAACCAACGATTGGATAGAAAGCCAAATTGAATCACATTTTAACGTTAATAAAGGCTTATCCGCAGTAGGGTGTGAACAACATGGTCTTGTTCCACCTCCGGGCTGTCCGGTACTACCACCGATGGCCACACGGGCGACTGCATCCTTCATTAACCCCTACCATCAGCCAACACAATCTTTTAATGTCAATAAAGCGTCCGAGGCGGCCGGCGTTACGCCTCCGCTCGTTTCTGCGGGCCTAGACATACACACGTCTTCTCTTCTTCAAGCTGTAGCCGACACCGCTGCAGCAGCGAAGGCGCTCGCCTGTGCGCCCAGTACGAAGAAATTGGAACTGTGCCCTTTTTCTGGCGACAGTTTACAATGGTTGCAATTTAAACGTATTTATGAAGTTACAAAAAACAATTTTTCTCCTCTAGAAAATGTTATCCGACTGCAAAACGCACTTCGCGGCCCCGCACGCGAGTCCGTCGCGGCGCTGCTGATGTCGGCGGCGGATCCGGAGATGGTCATGCGCGCACTAGAAGCAAACTTCGCGCGCCCCGAGTTAATCGTTTATAAGGAAGTAGCTTGCTTGAAAAGTCTTCCGCGTTTAGGTAATGAATTGAAAGAACTTGGAACTCTCTCCAATCGAGTAAGTAACTCCATTTGTACAATTAAGCTCCTGAATCAAGTGGAGTATTTATACTCTCCCGAACTATTTCACGCAGTTTTAGGAAAGTTAAACCCAACTATAAAAATTAGGTGGACTGACTTTGCAATACAAGATCACACAGGTCGTCCTAAACTTGAAATATTGTCAGATTTCTTGAAAAGAGAGTTAGATCAACATATTAGGTTTGGCTTGTCGCCTGAGTCTAGCTTGGTACAACAACACCACACTAACATGGTTACTCACACAAACATGATTTCTAAAGGCGGTTCTACAATGAAACAAGAATGTTCATTCTGTAAAAAAGACCACAATATTAAGTCGTGTTCAGATTTTAAGTCTCTAGCTATTGAGGATAGGTGGCAGTGGCTACGTGAAGCAAAAGCGTGCTATCGGTGCTTAAGGACAAGTTCACACCAATGGAAGACTTGCAAAGTAAACCCATGTGGTGTCAACGGCTGTCCCATGCGTCACAATCCGCTTCTCCATGACAACAACAAGCCACCTACTTCTCTCACCAACAGATATAATACACATAATTTAAACACAACCCTTTGCGCTCAAGGAGGCGAACAAAATGCAGACACAATTTCCAATGATTATGAACCAAACGAAGAAGTGCTCGTATCTTCTACCTCTACATGCTCGCAACAAGCAAACACAAATGCGACTCTCTGTTCTCCTCCTCGGGTCTATTTAAAAGTTATTCCTGTAACTGTGTCCGGCCCCACAGGAACCTGTGACGTGTACGCTCTCCTCGATGACGGGAGCACGGCCACATTAATCGACGCTACTGTTGCTGCACAAATTGGAGTGACCGGACCTCAGCAGTTGATTACGGTGAATGGTGTTGCGGGCCTCGAACGAACCACAACAGTTTCGTATGTAGACTTCCAAATTAAAGGTAGGTACACACAGGAAACGTATATGGTTAAAAACGCGAGAACTATAGAATCGTTGTCGTTGCGACCACAATCGATTCGGCGGGAAACAATTAATATTTTTTCGCACCTGAATGATATGGTAGACATTTTAACTTATGATAATGCAACTCCAACTATTTTAATTGGAGCCGAACATTGGCATTTATCTATTAATCGTGACGTTCGTGTTGGTAGAAGAAACGAACCCGTGGCTTGTCTTACTGCTCTGGGCTGGACACTTTACGGCGTTGCTTCTAGCAAAACAAAATTAATAGAATTCGTTAATCACTGTACTTTCAATGAGTCGTCAGAAGACGAAAAGTTAGAGTCTTTAATTAAAGAACAATATAAAATCGATTCTTTAGGGATTTCAAAGTCTGAAACGGTACATAGCAAGCAGGATCAACGTGCAGTAGATATTTTGGAAGCCACTTCAAAGCGCTTGCCCACCGGTCGATTTGAAGTAGGCATGCCATGGCGCGATGATATACATCGTGTTCCTGATAGTTATCCTCAGGCCATGTCGCGCTTTTTAAGTTTAGAGAGACGCATGGTCAAAGACATCGAGTTCGCTAAGGCGTATAATATTTTTATTACCAACATGCAAGATAAAGGTTACGCAGAAGAATGCGATTCTGAGACGTATTATTCTAAAGCCAATATGAACGAAGGTATACGGCTTTATCTTCCACATTTCGGCGTATATCATCCTCAGAAACGCAAAATTCGTGCTGTCCATGATGCCGCGGCAATAAATGAGGGAGTCAGTCTGAATTCTTTATTATTTCCAGGTCCCGACCTACTTCAACCTTTAATAAAGGTGTTATTCTGTTTCCGGGAGGGCCGTATTGCACTAACAGCCGACATTAAAGAGATGTTTCCGCAGGTCCGGATTAGGGAGCAGGACAGAGACGCTCTTAGATATCTATGGAGACCTGAAAAAACACATCCGATAAGAGAATTCAGAATGACCTCCGTCATTTTTGGCGCCTGTTGTAGTCCGTTTATAGCGCAATTCATTAAGAATAAAAATGCTCAAGAGCATAAACACTTGTATCCTAAAGCCGTAGACGCAATCTTATTCAACCATTACATGGATGACTATATAGGCTCACTAGATGACGTTAACGACGCAGCTCAGCTTGCATTAGATATTATAACTGTTCACAAAGCAGCTTGTTTTGAGATGCGAGGGTGGATTTCCAATGAGCCAACGGCATTAAAGCTTGTACCAGTTGCTCTTCGAGCCGCTCAAACTTTGGAAATCGATCTTTGCAATAATAACACAAATAGTGTTCGAGCTTTAGGAATAGCGTGGAATCCCATCACAGACAATTTAGGTTTTCGTACTGGTATGGTTGACACCATTCCCAAGCCGCTTACTAAACGCAAAGTACTTTCACACCTCATGCGTGTATACGATCCCTTAGGTTTATTAGGGCCCGTAGTCGTCAAAGGTAGGATTCTTTTCCAACAAATATGGAGGTTAAATGTCGACTGGGATGTTGTACTTCCCCCAACAGAAGCTTTAAAATGGTCTGACTGGTTCCAAGAGCTTTGTTCAGTCTCTGGTTTAAAAATTCCTCGTTGGTATTCAAAGGACAAAGATTCTGAGCCGACTTATAGAGAGCTACATGTTTTAGCAGATGCAAGTGAGCTTGCTTATGCCTGTGTTGCCTATTGGCGTTTGATGTACTCCGATGGCAGCGTCAATCTCACTCTCATCTCCAGCAAGGCACGAGTCTCTCCTTTGAAACCGACATCAATTCCTCGCTTGGAACTTCAGGCCGCTTTGATCGCTTCCCGTCTCGCGGTTACCATCAAGGATAGTCATATTAAAAAACCAATACGTACATTTCTTTGGACTGACTCGATGACCGTTCTTCAATGGCTTCGCAGTGACGCGCGGTCATTTAGACCTTTTGTTGCCCATAGGCTAGGGGAAATTCTCGAGAATTCTTCTGTTAAAGATTGGCGATGGGTACCAACAGACTTGAATGTAGCTGACGATGCGACTAGAACACATCCAATTAACTTAGACCTTTCTCACAGATGGTTTCGTGGTCCATCGTTTCTTTTTAAGTCCCCGGAGGACTGGCCAGTAGAATCTATCAATGTCGCACCAGTTCGCGAAGAGCTTAAATGTCAACCGAACGAATTGGTGGGACTTATTTCCGTTGGTTTACCTTTACCAACTCCGGTCACTGCAAATTCCGATCATTTCAGCGACTGGTTGCGATTATTGCGTGCCACAGCTCGAGTACATCAAGCTGCGGCATTTTTCGGTAATATTTTGAGTTACATTCGAAATTTGAAATCAAATGGCGGAGTTTCTCGTCCCAGCCATCCATCAACGTCTACTACCCTGAAATCATTAAACGCTGACCTGATGAAAGCCGCTGAAAGGCACATTATACAACGGATACAACTAGATAGCTTTCCGGAAGAATTCCGCTGTATTGCTAACTCAAAACCCATCCCACAACACAGTCGTCTCAACAAGCTGTCTCCCACACTAGGACCAGATAATTTACTGCACTTAGCTGGAAGAATCAAAGCCGTGAATGGCATCGATCCTGACACACGTTTTCCGATCTTATTGGATGGCCGCCACCGAGCTGTACGTTTGTTAGTGGAGTTCTATCATCGACGAGCCGGGCACGCAAACCACGAGATGGTAATTAACGAATTAAGACAGAAGTTTTGGCTGTTAAAACTTAGAGACACAGTTAGAAGTGTAGCAAAGAGTTGCCTCTTCTGCAGAATTAGGAAGAGTCTCCCGATGAATCCTATTACTGGAGATCTCCCACCGCAACGATTATCTCACCATCAACGACCTTTTACTTTCACTGGTATTGACTACTTTGGCCCTATCACTGTTACCATTGGACGCCGCCATGAGAAACGATATGTGGCTCTTTGTACTTGTCTTACATCTAGAGCCCTTCATCTTGAATTGGTGCACAGCCTTTCTGCCGATTCAGCAATTATGGCTCTTAGACGATTTATTGCCCGACGCGGAACACCAGTCACCTTTTTCTCCGACAATGGAACAGCGTTTGTTGGTGCCAACCGTATCCTCAAGGAGTTTTACACCGCTGACATTCAGGATTTCGCAGCCACTAAAGGAATCTCCTGGAGCTTCATACCAGCAGCAGCACCTAGTTTTGGAGGATGCTGGGAGCGCCTAGTGCGGACAGTGAAAGTAGCTTTAAACGCGACACTTAAGGAGAAGGCCCCCAAAGAGGAAACATTAGCAACATTGCTTGCAGAAGCAGAAGCCATAGTAAATTCTCGCCCTTTGTCTCATGTGTCCACAGATCCCGATGACCCGACAACTTTAACGCCTTTCCATTTTCTCATCGGATCTTCATCCAATCAGACTGTGCCTGCCGGTTTAGATGACCGTGATTTAAATCGTCGCTCTGAGTGGAGAAAAGCATTAAGGCTTGCTGATCATTTTTGGAATCGATGGGTACGCGAAGTTCTTCCGACTATGCAACCACGTGACCAGACACGGGGTAACCGCGGTCAAGACCTACAGATCGGGGATGTGGTAATTATAGTTGACGAATCGCTGCCAAGAGGAACGTGGCCACGAGGTCGGATTGATAAGTTGTATCCAGGAAAAGATGGAATAACCAGGGTAGTCGACGTTGCTACAGTAGGGGGTACGCTACGCCGACCCTTGAAGAAACTGGTGAAGCTGGTCACCTAAGGACTGTACCTGTCCTTGGCTAGCTGAGCCAGTTGGTGCATTGCTGCACGGGGGCCAGGATGTCGCAGACTCCTTGCTTTTTTATGTTTTTTTATAAAAAATGTTTGATTGACTCGCAGTTATTTTGTTTTTGTGTTTGGCTGTAAAACGTATATTTTCTTTAAACTGAAATATAATTTGTTCATTTCATCAGGATTGCAGTTTTCATTAGCTTCCTCATCAGCTCCGTATCACATACTTAAGTTTTATACTGGCCACATAGTTTATTTCTATCTATAACACAGTCTTTCATTATTTGGTCAATGTATATTACTTAATTAAATAAACCGTTTTTGATTGGATCTTACACCACACTTGAATATTCATATAAGAGTTAAAAATATGCCCCAGTCTCACACAACAACACGACTCCGTAATAGATGGTTGTAACTTGTATTGTATTAGATATACTATACAGTGCTGAGAAGATCGCCATGCCTAATTGCAGGATCAAAAGGGGTCAAGTGTGTACAATGTACATTGACGGCGCCTTAAGGCCTAACTTCATGCCTGGCTTATATTATACAGTTTTCATGTTTTGTTTTACGTATTCAGTCTGATCAATGTTTTGTTCATTCTAAGGATTCTAAGTCCTATGTTGGATTGTCCCTTTTCGTCTTTCAAGACATATTTGTCTTTCGCGACATATTTGTCTTTCGCCTAAAGGATTCCCACAAACATCGAGATAAGCATGTCAATATTCAGGGAGTCAACTTTCAACATTCGACAAATTGAAATTGGGAGTTGTACTCATGACAAATATTAAATTGTTAGGGTTTTTTTGGTAAATCAAAACTGCATTTTTTTTGTCACAAGTCACACAATGACCTTAGAAATGATAATAATTACCATAAGGTCAAATTCCATTTAAATAAATCATTGCAAATAATTAAAACTACCTACTTTAAAATATATAAACTCCAAAGCACAGTAACGATGCACATCAAATTAATAATGTTTTTTTGATAAGTAGTTGAATTTTTTGGAAATATTTTATTTTTTCCCAAATTGTTTAATTTACTTAAACGCTGTGCAGAATTAATGTATGTCACACAAGTCTACTTAATTTTGTCGAATGAATTCAAGGCCACCCTGTATAATAAGCAGTAGGTAGTCATTCCTGGAAATAACTGGTATCGTAGTGTGTACAACTGTACATATAAGTCACACTGTAATGTAATGGCTACTGTACTAGTTGCCAATCATCGTCAATAAATTCTGTACGAGGTAGTGCCAGAGGTTGCTGCTCTTCCAGCCAAGTATATAGGCACCTCGTTAAAGGACTAGCGAGCTGCGATTAGTTTTGATTGGAGTCAATGTCTCCAATCATCCATTGTGGACGGTCTGTTGTGTTGTGTGTGCCCCAGTATAGCTATTACTCATACGATGTCACAGCAAGGCACCGCACTGCTGTGTTTGGTGGTCAGCCGCACAAACGCTACCGTACTTTATTGAATACTGATAAGGTTTACTCATACGTTACGGTATTTTATAGGTAGCTGTAGACCTACTTATACGTGACGGTTATTTATTTCAAGGCCGCCACTATTGTAAGGCTGAGGTTTTTGATCACTCAAACCCAAAACAACGCAAAATAAACCTCGAATTACCTTATTTTATTGTGTTAGGTGTAAAATGAAGTTTTCGTTAAATTCTGTGCCGCTGATGAGTGTATTATACAGTTTTCATGTTTTGTTTTGCGTATTCAGTCTGATCAATGTTTAGTTAAAGGTTCTAAGACCGATATTCATATACAGTTTTGAGCACGAACTCGGCTCGGTCTTATGACTGGTATGAAATCTGACAATTGTAATTAAGAGCGTTCCATGAGCCAACTAGCGCCGCCAATCTTAAAAAAATCATATCTTCCAATATAATCAATTTTATTAAAAAAGCTACGTTCACATTGTTTATTGCTATAAATATTATTTTTTAAATGCTTATTTGTAACGTGATGCAATGTAGGTAAGTTGTAGTTCACATAATTGCGAAAAACGGCCGTTTCTGGCACATTTGTGAACTACAACTTACCTACATTGCATCACGTTACAAATACAAGGCGCTAGTTGGCTCATGGAACGCTCTTAAGACCGAATTTAAACTCAGTTCGTACTCAAACTAACGTAACTAAAATAAAGTAAGTACTTACCTACCTAGACAATGTCACTTTTGTTGTTCGTAGTTCGCGTGTTGGATCATTGACCCTGTTTATAATTTTGGCATATGAATAATCCCATGGTCGGTAATCCTTAATGTCACGCAATGTTGACTCTGGCTCTACGCCCGGGCGCCCCGCCCGCCCGCGTCGGTAAAGTGTAGTGTACCTACTTAACGCCCGCCCTAGGCCTCATAGGGTAAGGACTCGTGAATCGTTTTTTTTATATATATAATCGACTTCCTTTCATCGTCATTGGCTAGCTAGTTCGACTCTGCATTCCGTTGAGTTGTCCAACAGTCATTCTTTCGATAGTTCGTCGGTGGTACGGACCGCTCGTACCGCAAGTTTAGAGTCTTCCCCATTCTAGCTATGTTAAACATGTAGTGGTTCGAAAAGCTGTTAAATTTTCTGTAGAGTGGAAATATTTCCATCCCATGAAACTTACGTCATGCTCGGTATCACATGAGTGAATTAGCCGATATCAGTTTCAATAATCGTATCAAGTGGTTTTTGATAAGGGGGCTGAACCTGCGCAGCGTCGGCGTCGGCGCCTCGTGCGGCGCGTCTCGTCGTGTTTACGTCTAATTTTGGCATGAGCGCCGCGACGGCCGCCCCCGTGCCTCTCGCCCGTTGCGCCGCTGCCCATTGAACACGGTACGCATGCGGTTATTTCGGCTTTGCTAAGGCGGCGCCAACGCCACTATTGTGGGTTCTTAGCTGCCTACGTCTTTATAAAGCCTACTGACAAGTTCTACACAACAACAAAAACCGACCAAGTGCGAGTCGGCTGTCAGACTCGCGCACCGAGGGTTCCATGCAAATCCACAAAAAAAACTAAATAAACAATAATATAAAATATAATATTTATATATAATATTTGCTAAATAAACTAGATTCAGGGACAAACTTATCTTTGCGTTTTCGAAACTGATAACGTCGTACATCGACATACCAGGCGTCAACTGCAAACATAAGTTTGTAATGACAAAAAAATAATTATTTCGTGATGGAACTCCAAATTTACAGTTTTCGGATTTTTCCTTTACTTGTGCTATAAGACCTAGGCCTCTTGCCAAAATTCATGATCCTAGGTCAACGGGAAGTACCCTATAGGTTTTGATTCCCTTGCTTTGTTTTCATACAAATATGCGGGAAAATGAGACATAAACAGCGATCTTTTGATCGTGTTGACGTAGAAGTTTGATTTTGTCACGGCTGCATGAGATTACAGACCTAAGTATTTGGTATTAATTTCAACTTGATACGTCCAGGCGTTTCTGAGCAAAAGGTCTTGCTTGACAGACAGACGGACAACAAAGTGATCCTATAAGGGTTCCTTTTTTCCTCTTGAGGTACGGAACCCTAAAAACGACTTTGCCGATTCCGACTGTTACATTACAGCTTTTTACTTTACTTTTCATTTCTATTTATTTCGTATGCTACCTGATATTACATTTCTTATTTTACCGTCCCGTGACATTGAAGGACTTAAATATATAAAATCATTTTATTATAAGTGTTCTTGATCGATGTAAGCTTCATAATCTGGGGCATCGTCGAAAATACCTATGGCTAACCAGACGTTATACTTCACAATCACACATACACATATCACAATAGGTAAGCTGACCTATTAAACTATACTCTACCTGTAACCAAGAATCAATATAGATAGATAGAGGATACCTACTTGGATGGTAAAATTCTTTTTAAATTTAATTGTGTCTGCTTAAAGTGCATCCGCCGTCTGCGTTCGTTTTTCACCTCCCGGCGGAGTTAACGAGCCCGTGTCCTGTGATGTTACCGCGGTTATAGCCTTGGAGGCTGCGGTGCGCTCCAGCTTCTCGGAAACGCGCCGCTGGGAGGCTGTGCCAGTGTGTCCGTCGCGTCCCCCGCATCCCTGTCCCTACCCTCCCTAGCGCCAATGCTGCCAGGGGATTAGAGGTTCCAATACGTTTTCTTTCTTTTACTACACCGCATCGGTGTGGTAGGTCGATATTTTTAGAACATTATCATTTGTACTTACTTCATTTGCATACCTATATTACTTACCTATTGTAATGAGGTTTTGTTTTATGTAGGTTATAGCTAAATGTTGTTGTTGGTTGTAGAGTTTCGATTTTATTTACCATTATAGCAAAAAAGTAAACTTGCATTTATGGGAATTCTGTATTGTGTGAATAATTGTTTCCGGGGCATATTGGTTTCACTATTTCTGTACTTAGATATGTTTACGTATCACCTATTTACCCTTTAAATTTCTGTTCCTACCTTCTATTTATTTCAGGCTCTTGTCTTAAATGTTAATGTGGGATTAATATATCGATAAAGTGTTGACTGCCGCTCTCGGCGCCTCTCTCCGTACTGCCAGTTTGAACTGGAACTATTTTATTTTGGTACACCTGAATCGTTAGTAACAAAGGGATTGATTTTTTTCTCGTCTCCGCCCCGGCCTTTGAGCGCCTCGCCGCGTTTCTCGGAACCAGCGTCGATCATTCAGTAATCTTCGATAGTCTACCGATAGCGCGCCATGGACCACATCGACCCAAATGGCCAAATAACAACTCACCGATATAAAAACTCTCAATCATGGACGGTTACATTAAATAAGGTGGTTTAGCTGCTCTTCTTGCCATGAATGTTGGAATTTCTGTAGATTGTGACGTGACGCCCGGCCGGAACAAAAAGATTTCTTAATAAAGACAGAGTTTTAGTTAAGTTAGAGCTATATTTTTTTAGCTGTTTCATCGCTTCGTATCTCAATCTCTGATCTTACCTATTCGTTCAGAGTAGTCGCCTTGTACTTAATGTCAGTTATTTGGATGCATTTAAAGTTCATGGCACTACAAAGGGTTGCAATAGTTCCAATCATCATACTATACTTATCACGATTTCGTTCATCCTTTGACCTTGATAGGTATATGAAACAATCGCAAGTGAGGCGCGTGTTATGTAAATCACAGCTGACATTTTGCATCTCGAGGGCGGGGAGCGTTGCGAATGCGTTCCCTTCTCGCTATTTCGCAATCAATGAGCGTGTTTTGTGATTGTATCATGTCCTGTAGCAGTAATCAACCTCAATATTGTTGTTTTTAGGGTTCCGTGCCTCGAAAGTAAATAAGGAAACCTTATAGGATCACTTTGTTGTCCGTCCGTCCGCCCGTCCGTCTCTCTGTCTGTCTGTCTGTCAAGACCTATATATCAGACGCGTGGACGGATCAAGTTGAAATTAATATCAAATACTCAGGTCTGCAACCTAGCTGCCTAATCAAACTTCTACGTCAACGCAATCAAAAGTTTTGGCCGTTTGTGTCCCATTTTCTCACATATTTGTATGAAAATGCAAGAAAACCAAAACCTGGTATATCGTAGTATGGGGTACTTCCCGTTGACCTAGAATTATGAAATTTGGCAAGAAGCTAGGTCTTATAGCACAAGTAAAGGGGAAAAATCCGAAAACTATTAATTTGAAATTACATTTCAACAACATTTCCAAAATAAAAATTCTTATTACAAAGTTATATTTGCAGATGATGAACTAATGGAGTAAGAGTAGGTATGTCGATGTATGTATGTCGTGGTCAGATCGTTAAATTGAGCATTTCATGAAATCGTCAGTCATTTCATGAAATGGTGGCATTTCATGAAATCGTCATGTTGCGCTGGGCATATCGTTTAAACGTCAACGTTCGTCGATTTGTCCAACGACGTTTGGTCAGATCATTAATGTAGGGTGCCCATTAAGGATGTAAGTAATAATAATTCAAAATATACTTATTACGAACTTATTTATTGTTCTAATCAGTACCAAATTAAAAAAAATATATAGGTATGTTACAAAATTCTTACAAGCATTTCAAACCAATTGTCCATTGGATTTAAATATACGAAATATTCATATTGAACACATTAAAAGGACAATAAAGATGTTTTTATTAAATGTTTTTTATTATTATTATATTTATTACCTAATAAAATAAGTACAAAATTTTATTATAATATTATAGAACGTTAAAACGTTTCGTTTCACATACGGTATACCTTTATGAAATTCCGTTAGTATTTCAAAATATTTCTCCATCGTAATTATACGAATATTAGGATCATCAATGCATTTCTTCTTGTATATTAAAAACTTGTAATTCCAGTTTTTCCATGATGTAATATTTTGTAATCCAGTAAATTATAGTCCGTCGACTTTCGTTGCCTGGTCACCCTACTTTCCTTTATTTGTTGTATAACCTAAAAATGAAAATTATGTATGTTAAATTTCTAGGATTCAATTATTAAAAGTAAATAAGTACATTTTAGATACTTAGATGAGATTTTAAAAGGATATAAACTAAATATTGTCATTTAAATAGGTACTAACCTGTGAAATGTATTCCCAAGATTTTTTTTGTAAATTGAGGTTGGTTTTTGCGTGACTGTCATAAAATTCACACCGTTTCGTATAGTAACACTTATTCAAGTTTCCAACACACTTTTTTATATAATTTGCACATATTTATTCACTTTTCAACATGAATCCGCATTGTTTACTTACGCACACAAACATAACCAATGACAAAGCGCGCTCTCAGCGCCTCTAGCGGTAGTTTTTGCCATTTTTCTACGATATGGTCAATTGTGTTTGGTCATATCATGAAATAGCCGTGCGTTTATTGGACATATCGTAAAACGTTTTCTATTCATTGATCTGGCCAAGCTATTTCATGAAATGACCAATAGACATTTGACGATTTCGTGAAATGCCACCATTTCATGAAATGGTCGACTATTTCATGAAATGTTCAATTTAACGATATGACCACGACATGGACATAATATATTGATAATGGCAAAGATAAGTTGGTCTCAAAATCTAGTTAAGTTGCGTTGTACGGAAGCCTCGGTGCGCGAATCCGACTCGCACTTGGCTAAATCTGTGTTCGGTCTCTTTATCACCTTGATTGTGGTCTAAAATATATGAGCTCACAGATATACTAGCTAGATAGTGAGATTAGTGAGGCTTACTAGATAATAAGTTTTCACAGTAGACCCCGGGTTGTAGTACGGTTCGGAAAAAAAAGTTAATATATTCATCAAGTCGATGACAAATACACAAATTAAGTAGGTACTTACCATATTTACGACCTTCTAGCCTGTGCCTACCTGTAGGTACAAGGGGTGCCAGCCATGCCATGGCCAGTTCCGATTCTCGGAACTAATATAGACAATTTACGCATTCAGGATAGGTTATTGTTGACTATGGGTGTAGGTAATTTGTTTTTGGACCCATAGTGTAGTTTTTCGTCTATTGTGATGATTATGTGGGATGGACGAATGATATCAGGTAGATAATAGATTAATATTACGCATTCCATTCGATCGGGTTGTTTTACGCTTTTGAAGTTTATCAATGTTAATATTAATGTAAACTAATAATGTAAGTACCTAATGGTTAACAAACGCACAACAAGGCAGCTTGCAGACCTCTGCGAGTTTACTGAATTTTGTTTTGCTACTTTTTTCTTAATAGGCGAGGAATGTAAAAGAAAGATGTGAAACTGTTTTATCAATTAAACGTATAGTATAGGTATGATACCTACATTTTAAATCCTAAAATCGATGTGAGTTCAAGGACCTCAAAACCATTTAGTAGTCTGGTTTCCAACTATACTTACCTCGAGGCGCCGCCGCCGCCCGTGCCGTTGATACAGTCGTTTATAATCTGGTTGCGTGCTGGAAATGGGTTTACGTCCTGTCTCCGTCTTGCCTTAACTATAGGATTCTCGTATAATATAGGTACCTACCTTTGCTAAAAGTGAGTACCAAAACTTTGCAATATGATGATTAAGTTAAAACCAAGTAAACTGCTAAAATTCTTGGTACGTTTGGACTTTGGTATCGTAACGCGGAGAGACTATCTAGCACAGAACACTATATTACCCCATCTCCTATAACAATCCTCATCCCCATTACTCTACATTTTTTTGGCACTTAACAAAGGACTCTTCTGATCGACCAACTAGCGTTACATTACACCACATATTTTAACTCTTGCTTGATTATATAGTAACATTGTATTGATTTCTTTGCGTATCAGGTTGTCCCAGGGCGATAGCAAAAAGGGCACCGACACGAATCGAACGGTGAGGTAGGTAATGACGGTAGAGCGGCTCGGGAAGGAGGAATGAAAGGCATGTAGCGCCCACGAAGGAGTGAACGGGATGTGCTTACAAGAACGCGGGTCCAAAGTCCGCGCCGCGATCGTCGTAGGCGCACCCGCGCACCCGCACGACGACGGTAATATTATTCAATCACAGGACCACAATATACATAGATTTACTTATCTATATTGTGTTGTGACAGGGCTCTCAGATATTGATTCGGTATTATAGGTACCTGCCGCTTTCTAGTATTTTCTGGGACAACATATATAAATAAAATCGTTCCTATCCTATTAGGGCATACACACAGTTTAGTTTCTGGCAACTTCCAGTTCCGGTACAGCAGCAACGACCATTAACGCTTCCTGTGTATACTCGGTGAATGGGCTCTCTATCCGCGACCTGGCCTGGCAGTCCTCTGACAGTGCCATGAATGGGCAGTGCGTTCTGCACAATGAATGATTATTTTATTAGCGCCAGACCGACTTCCGTTCCGTTGCCACCGGACACATGTTCCATGTTCTGCCTTTCAGCTGATTAACGTCTAATTATAGGGCCAACTCTTAATCACATGACTCCCAGTGACTCAGAGGCAGTGTTAGTAACTCCACAATACAGTTCGGGATTATTAGTAGCAAGCAGTGCAAACTTTACAAATGTTGCACATTGCACAGCACAGTGGGTGGCGTAAGATTTTCTGACGTAGAGATAGTTTTGAAGTAACTCATTATCATTACGGTTCTCGGTTCAAATGATGATAGTGATAGGTAATTAATTGATCATTCCACACTATTCCTCTTTTTCCATAAGTAGTTAATACTTACATAGGTTTTAATTGGATTTATATAGGCAGTCGAATAGTTATAATTTTCTAGAAATCAGTATGTTTGACTTTGCAAGAAGTGATTGACGTAGTTTGTTACACAGATTCCCTTTACACGTTTCTAAATGTGAGTTTATGAGCACTTTTGCGATATATTTTATGAAGTCTTTAGAAATAACTTCATTACCGTTTCCAAATTTACTTTCTTCGTAGGTGTTAATGACACGGTTTTGTCTTTTGATGAATTTGTATCACCTACCTACTAGGTAGCCTTAAAATAGAGTTTTACATATAGATTTCTTGTAATTGTTTACTTTGTTTACATTAAAAAACCTGTTAGGGTGTAGGTATGTTAAGAGTAGGGTTTATTTACATAGTGTAATTCCCTGAGAACCCATATTTTATATCAAGCAAGCATTGTAGATCCTATAATGTGTCACCTCACTATACCTATATGTAGATAGGTAGACATTGTTATTTTTTTATGTTCAGTCATTCATCGTCCTCATTATTTATTTATTGGAGTAGGTACGGCCACTATAGCTGTATTCACCAATAATAATACGAAACCGTCCCGATACATACTTATTACCCAAGTGTTATAAATGTAACGTAACGTTTCCAGAATGCTGTCGGTACCTTAGAATAGAGAAATAAAGAATAAGACCTAGGTAGGTGAACTAGGAAGACAAGTAATTATGAATATTCGGTATTCGGTACAATCCTGTTACATAAAGTAGGTTGTGTTTATGTAGATTTTATGCGAATATCAATTTCGTTTAAATTGTTGTTTATTAGTAGTTCCTACAGCCAATACTTAGTTAACTGGTTTTAAACATTTTTATTAGACAACCACAGCAGTTGTATGACACGACACCGTAACCGGTTTAAACTAAAAATGGCGATCTAACTCGAAATCTTTATTCTGGGAATTGTTTCGCAGATGTAGGTATACATATAGGAGTTTCAGAGATAAGGCGAGATTCGAGACATGTGCCGTCGACCCGGATGCTGCGCTGCGGCTATTGAGCGGCCCCATGCCCCATGCCCTGAGTCAACTTGACTCAAATCAAAAGCCAGGTCACGAAGTCGTCATCCTTGTTCTACAACCACCAAATCGTAGTAATTTTCTTAAATTTTCATAGTACACAATCTACACACCATAGTACACTCACCGCACAATAGGTACGTGTAATTTTGGTTTTTGGCCGTTATTTTCTGCGCCATTAGCAAGAATACTTGCCATCATAAGATTGTATAAATCGTAACTACTTCAAAAACCATTGACTGACAGAACCTAAAACTCTACGACGCGACCCCTCTCTGGTGCCCCGTCTGCTTGTTTGCGGTCCTCTAAGGTGAAAAAGATGTTATTGGTATAGGTTTTGAATTAATCTTATTTTTCATTTCGTTGCTCGTGCGTGATCTAGCCTAAGCTCGTGCAAGTCAGTTCATTCGAGATAACGCGACTGACGACGTGGATGTGTATTATCTTGTTACTTTCTAAAGTTAGATAGAAAAAACACGTTGTTAACCTCTGGCAGCGAGAGGCGAGGTGGGCCACCGAGCCGCAAGGCCGACTGGTCGCCTAGACGCCCGCCCGCCTGTACTGTACTACCTTGCGTGCGCCGAGTGCGTTGCGTACACCAATATATCTATTTACACATACACAATGATTCATACATAATTTACACTATACTGCGCAAGTATATAACGATATAACTGTTCACAGTACCTACGTTCACTATGAATAATAATACAAACCCACTAGTTACGTATCTATGGTTGTAGTCGTACGTTAGGTGAAAAGTGAATCCAGCGAATGTATGGGATTTTGGTTGCTACCATTTAAATGGATTGTTTTTTTAAAGATCTTGTATGTGTAATGTGTTGTGCTCTTCATTTCAATTAAAATAGCTCCAACAGTTAATTCCTTTTCAGCTTTTGATGTTCTCAGTTTATAAATCAACCGGTCTCTTCGCAAAAGAGAGCAAACTGGCATTGGCGCCATCGTCATCGTATGTGTGTGTTTTGTACACCTACCATGCATCTAGCATTCGTTTTTCTTTGATTTACTCAAATGATACCTTTTTCACATTTGAGCATTTACGTCGCTTTGTTTAGGAATAGGCGGACCGCACAATATTTTGGTTACCATATATCTTATCTCGGGTGTAAACGTATATGGGGATTATACCCAAGGAAAACTGTTCATTACATCATAGTCTTTAAGTCTTTAAACATCTGTGTTTAATTACATAGAATTACTTTACCGCTGGGATTGTTGGTGCATCGCTAGATTTGATTAATGCCGCAGTTATGGAACTGAAACTGGACAATAACGGAAGCTGATTATACCTTGTTCATTAAAAGGTTTTAAGCACCCCTAATAGGTACTTACTTGTATAGTGTTACTGATTATTCGTGTGTGCGTTTATTTACGTACGCGAGCGCCGACTCGTCCGAGATACAAATTTAGAACGGCGTCTCCGCCATGTTGTTCTCGGTGAAAATCCTACAAACCATCACTATCGAGTGGAAGCCCAGGAAGTCTCATGTGACATGAGTAAGGGAAATGGTACATAAATGAATTCCTTTTTTCCCGATCCTCTTTTATTTTGCATGTGATTGTGCTGAAGAAATGGTTGATATTATAACAATAACACCCGAAACTTTTTCAAATGTTTAATATTTAACCTTTTTACGTCCTCCATCGGTCCATTTTGCTGTAAGCGGGGGTATACAGACTATCTCAGTGTGCTAACGTAAATAAATTTTGTTGGCTAGTAAACCGTAAGAGTATTCATGTGAATGAATGAGTCACGGTCAGAATTGGTTTGGTTCAGTTGTATTTGTTCAGACGCTAATACTGTAGCTGTTAACCTACGAAGATATCATCGTTCACTTAAAATATTGTAGATCTGTTCCGTTCAGCATCAAACGTTTTAAATAATGTATCCCTTAAATTGGTATAACATATACTATGTAATATCTCAGTCAATATCATTAGGTACGGTACCAACTACCATCTGAGTTCAGTCTCTAAATAACTTTGATTATTAATCACTGTCTAATCATTGTTCATTAGTAACATGTTCGTATGGGTAGTACATAGTAGTATTTAGTATACCTACCTCATACTAAAAAGATTGAAGTGTCTTCCTATTTTCTGACTGTAGGATCACTATTTCTATGACGTTGAGTACTAAAAGCCGCTGTTTAGCATGTAGTACCTACCTATGTAGTAAATGTAGATAGGTACCTAGGTACTTATTCTTGACAAGACGGCACACTTTGACTAACGGTACTCTCTATTGCTGTTGCCTTGCCACAGAATATCTTTTGCACTACCGTCTGCCACTACAATAAAATATTTGCATTTCAACACTACTTTGATGTTCTGCGTATTTAACTAATGTTCCTACTTATGACTTCACCACCACTTCCTTATTTAGTTTTATTCCTGCTTTACATAATTTTGCACCTGTCATGCATGAGCTGGGCACAAACTTTAACAATCTTAAAAAAACTAATGATAGGTCTTCACCTATGAAGTTCCCCAAACAAGTTGGAGTCAGTTTTTTATATATCTATTAATCGAAGTATTCACCCTTGATATCGATGCATATGCCAACGCTGCTGTGGCAATTTATCGATGCACATCTTGAAGAAGCCAGCTTGACGGAAGGTAAAAATTTCTTCAAAGACATTTCTACTGCCTCTTAGCATAGGCCTAACAATAAGTCAATGCTGGCTAGTCCGTAAGGAATAAATGCCGTCAGTCGATACATAGCCACTCTACTCTACCTAGGTACATATATCTGACCATGAGTGTTTATCTGACTGATATTAGTTAACATATCGATAAACCAATCTACGATTTACCCATCTTCCGCGTAGTCATAACTATGCATCGCAGTAGTTTCTTTCATAGCGACATAAATAAGTAACATTTAATATTTTCGTCTTCAAGTAGGTGTGTAATCTACTTAGACTTAGGACCTACCTATCAGTTGAAAAAATATGGCGGAAAGTACTCTACATACTTGGCCACTATTTTCAAAAACGTTTAAATCATGCCAGCAAGAGTATTTTCAATATCAGCTTCACTCTTAAAAAGTTAATAATGCGAAACACAGTTTCACTCTCCTAGTGATTTTATAGAAACATAATCAAGGTGTCCCTCATAATTTTGTACACTGAAGAAACTACAATAAAGTAGATTACGTAATCAATTTCCGGAGCTAATAAAGCTGTTTTACTTCGAGGTTATTCGCTGATGCTCATTGTGCTGTCTATAGTGTGCTCTGTTCTCGTAAGTCAAGTGTAAAAGCGGGGAAATAACGCACCAGACGAACGGGATGTGCGTCTGACATGACGCGTATCCGGCGGCAACCAGCGCCATCTTAGGAGCGAATCGCTGCCTGTGCAGATTGTACTCGATTTAACACAACTAATGACGTGTATTTGTTAATTCTCTGCGTCTAATTACGTGCCACTCCATTTAGGTATATGCGACTGCGTTCCATTTCTGAACAAACCTATGCCATGCCATGTCTGAAGTTGCCGGAAAAACAAGCTGGTGCTTCAATTATCGCCGGTAGAGTTAAAAGCGTCTCGTGAACCCTTAAACCATGTTTTGATGAAATGCATAATTTCCAATCGGGGTGTCCAAGTTATTATTCAAGAAGGTACTTATACTAGATAAGATAATTTAGTGTTTCTATCATACTTAGATGTACTCCTAATACCAATCGTTGTGTCATTGATTGTGTTGTGATGCTGGCTAATGAACTAAGTAAAGAAGTCAAAAATACCCCAATACGGTCTTTGAAAAACATAGCAAGAATAACATTTCAGCGTAAAGGACGTTATAAGTGACTGTGGTGATGAAGTGATGTCAAAACGGTTCGAATACAGTGAAAGTAGGTACCTACATAGTTTAATATTCTGAAGTATTAAGGATTTACCACTTGAATCTTAATAAGTAGAATAGATGATGCGTCGTATTTTGATCTATATAATGTCGTTGACGATCTCATTAAACTCATCTAACAATCAGTACCTAGTCACTATTTGTAAAATATGTTTGAAGTATTGGCAGATGGATGAGGTTGGAGAGCTAACTCCACTAAAGAATCATGGTTATTTTGATATTTATTTTCTTTTCTATTTGCCAAGTTTATATTCCGTTTAATTGAAACATGAGGCATCTCACTGAATTTGTCATTTGCATGTGTACCTACTAAGTAAGGTATACCTAATTACCTACTTGCAATTCTGATTACTTAAACAATTGTAAAGAAAACATTGTTGGAGTACCTATGGTTTTGAATTACGAGTCCAACAAACTAACAACTTACCTACTCGTAAGCACTAGTACACTCACTATGCTATATAATATTCGTCAGCAGAATCTGAAACTTGGTAACTTAGGTAATAGGTAGATATTTATCTATTTTATTCTTAATGAGCTGCTTATTTAGGCGTGTATTTAGTATCTGGCTAGTGGCACCTTAATATGAAATCTATTATCATTTTATGTTGGCTGACTAGCATTGGTTCTATGGAAGTTGTTCCATTCCAGCAAGCGATTGTTGTGTAAGAGTGGAAGGCCTTCGCGCGAGAGAAATGGCGGGCGTGGTGTTTCTCAATACCTACTCCTTGTCATCTGGCGGCTGCATGATTCAAGCCGTTGAATTCTATTATTCCTACTTATCAAATATCAGTTTCATAGTCTTATTACGCTTGTGTGTCAATCCAAATATGAGCACCAATTGTAGTCTAATAAAAGTACAACACTTGTTGAGCACGCACGCAGGTGAATAAAATTAACTATTTGGCTTTAATACCGGCTAGGAATATAAAAAAATCGAAAACTAAATAGGTAAGTATACCTACCTAATAAACTTTCTTGTAAGTACCTACCTTCCTAAGTATTGTACATATAGACCTGAGAACGTGATTACGTGACTAATACTATCCAGGTGTTCAGTTCATCTTACCGGTGCCAATTTCGACGTTAATTTTCTTAGAACAAGGCGATTACGTGTTTCGCACTGAGGGGTTTGAGTAAATAATAAGATTGTGTACAAACATGATTCGCGGGTGCATCGTAGTCGGCGGTGTTATGCAACCCGAGTCAATCCCCGCCGCCGCGCCGCCACCGCCACCGCCCGCGCCGAGCCATTGCTTCGCCTCGTTGTCACCTCCTCGCCACGACACATACGATGCAGCGCAACGCAGCCTGCTATGTAATTACACACTCTTCACTTCACTCCCCCCACACTGTCGCCCGCTGCCATGATCGTCCTTCGTACAGTGGCGTGATGTGTATTGTATGGGACAAGCTAATATGCTTTACTATCATCCAAAGATAACAATATATTGTATTTGCTATCATCCATGCATCCAGACAGTGGACATGTAAATGATCTATATATTTATTTTATTAATGGACTCGACAGTTCGTCATTTGGTAATGTCATGTTACAGAAAATTCAATATAATATAATAGTCTTCTATCTACCTCCAGAGGAGTCGCGGTAGCGTCTTCACCTTGGGTAGCCGCGTCTTCATGTCTTCATCCAGAGAAGACGCCGTAACACTCTGGACGAAGCAGCTCGACAGTCACGTTCACTCCTGAGCTTGTAGCGGGAACTCTTGATAAAAGCTTGAAACTTCAGATCTTGCTCAAATTATCCAATAAATTCACCATACTGTCATTCGCGAACACTTTCTGATTAACTTAACGTGATATTAAACACAAAATAGCTACCAAAAAATTTCAAGTAATTTTGCTACCGTCGCGTTTCCCGCCATTCTCAAGAGAACCACCGTGAATGATCTAAGGTCTGAGAAGGTTTGATCGTCATCGGGGGGGGTCATAGCGTCTACCATCTCAATTAGGTTTAGCAAAGGTGCAGCAATAACAATCGTATGTTTTAATCCTGCTTTGTTTAGTTTGTTTTCATTACAGATAGGATATATGAATAGTTAATTGACTTATGTAATTCTTCGTCAGGTAAACTCCGATCACATGTAGGTATAATTACTTACCTAGAGTGAATCGTCATAGTTTAACAGACTGTATCGCCATTACCAATAATAATAGCGGCCTTAGCATGTCATTAATTTAAATTGACTATTAAATAACGTAACATGTTGTAAGTAACCAAAGGTCCATAACAAAGTGACCTCAATTACCCTACACCCCACACAGCTTTTTACGCACCCTCGATGAAGATTATAAATTATTGTTCTGAAATTACAATACGCACTGATCAAGTGATCATATTCAAAAGGAGGACAATAAGATCCAGTATATACCTTATCATTATCATCTGTAATAAGTTGAGGTAGGTGCCTATGTAGGACAAATAATAAAAATAAAACCTATGTGTAAGTTTTAATTCAACAAGTCGTTCTAAGATAGACAAGAGACCTATGCTATGTTTTAGTATTAATACCTGCCTAGGAGGTCTACAACAGCTGCAACTAAAGGTTACCCATTTAAATTTCGTATGAAGTTAAAACGATAAGCAAATGCAGGTGCAGCATTTCGCGCCTACAGGTGTGTTGGGTTGGCGTGACATCAGCAACAGCTGATAGCGCGGCCAAGTTCATTACCGTACCGCGCAAATCGATTCGTCGTGGTCACGCCCCACCCGCTTTCCAATGAAACACTCTTACCTTATCGTTCCATCCGTTTTGATAGGTAATGTTTGATTTTTGTAAGGGGTTTCGATGCAACATGTTTGATTTATCGGATTTCGTTTTTCATATCCTCGAATGCTAACGCTTCGTTAGCAGGTAGGTACTAAGTTCATATATTCGGTAGGCAATAGACAAGTTGCTTTCGTCATCTTTCGTTCAATCATCGCATCACAAGAGTTTACGTCAACATCAGTTATGGTAAGTATTAATGGGTTTAGTTTAGATGACGTTCGTTGACCATGAATTAGTGTGTGTATGTCTACTTTCAGCGTAAGGAAAGTAAAAGAGCCATTCATCATGGCGTGGCATCAACGTCGACACTGGACAGCCGGTGGCGGCGGCGGCAAACGGCTTTTACTAGGTCGCCAGTCGCAAGCGCCTCGCGCACTCTGCGTCCGGTTTGCCGGTGCCACCAAATTGGTCACATCGACCGCTAAATGGGAAGATTTGTCGACGCGAATGTTACTTTATTAGGACTACGTTTATTTTTATTACGACTAAGAATAATAATAAATTACTCCTATCGTATTGGGAAAAAAGATATACTAATTTAAATTCAGGATAAGTACATGGATGATTGAGAAACGAATGTAAAAATAATGCTATAAGTGTTAGAAGACTGTCTTTTTAATTTAGAGGCTAGTAGATACGTTATTTATATTTAGAGAATTTAAGATAAGACCTACCTATACCAAATTATTTCAGCAGACTTGGCACTCTCTTGGGCCTCGGACCGAGAAATATTTTTCGGGAAGATTTTATCCGATCATGTCTTGCTGTGATGTGATGGGTCTTACTTGGGGCGGCTCAACTCAGCATCTTTACACTTTTCTTGTGATGACTTTTTCCGTGTTTTTTGCGATTCTTCGTAACATCTATTGAATGAGATTCATTGATTTAGGTTATAGTACGGGGGCGCTCTGCAAAAAACTTACGTCATCAGACACCAAGATGGGACCCATATGGGGTGGTAGGCTGATGGATAAGCTTCTCAATTATATAGGGTTGCCTGAGCTAAACCTGGAGCGTTTTGTGTAGGAGGCAAAATGAGTGTTGATTTTTGGGCAAAATTTACGTCATCGGGTACCAACATGTGACCTTGCACATTAGTTGAAGCTCATCAAGGACTACTTAAAAAAACTAGGTTGCCTCATCCTATCTTGGAGCTTTTTGGATCCGGCCAGATTTAGTGGTTGCAAAAAAAAAGAAATTTACGTCATCGGGTACCAAGATGAGAGTCATACCATGGGATAGTCCTAGTGACCTAACTCATAAAAAAAATGGGTTGCCTGGCCTCAGCCTGGAGCATTTCTTTTCCGGCCATGTTTAATGTTGCATGGACGGCCCACTATTAAGTCCCAAAACCGATCCAAATTTAGCGCGAGGATCCATGGTTTTTCTATATGTTGTTAGGACCCCTAAGAGTAGTTTATGCCCAAATTTGCAACACTGTATACCCTGTGCTACTTCCATGGTGCTCGAAAAACTGCGTAATTCTAGCACCATTTGCAGATTTTTCAAAATAATTGCCATAACGAAGCGTTTTCGGGTATCTTCATAATATAAGCTTATAAAGTTAACTAAATCTGCTACAATTTGGACCTAACACCAGCTCTCTACGTCTGTTGGCTTCATAGATACAGGCTGTCAAAGATTAACATTTTCATCCGTAAAGTGATTTATTTTGCAGATTTTTCGAAATAAGTACCTTAAGGAACCATTTTGGGGTATCTTCGTTGTATACGCTCATAAAGTAAACTAAATCTGCTACAATTTAAGCCTAACATCGACTATCTAGGTCCATTGGTTACAGAGCTAGAGCTAGTCGAAGATTAGTAGTTTTATCCATAACGTAATTTTTCCGGTAGGGTCACATTCTAAGACGCACTGCAAAAAAGTTACGTCATATAGGGCCATAAAAATCACACCATGGGATAGTCCTAGTGTCCTTACTCGTAAAAAAATTGGGTTGCCTGGCCTCAGCTTGGAGCATTTCTTTTCCGGCCATGTTTAATGTTGCACGGACGGCTTACTGCTAAAGTCTAAAATCTATCAAAATTTCGCTCGTAGATACATGGTTTTTATATATATTGTTAGGACACCTAAGAGTATTTTATGCCTAAGTTTGCAACCCTGTAGACCCTGTGCAACTTCCATGGTGCTCGAAAAACTGCGATGTTCTGGCACTTTTGGCAGATTTTTCGAAATATGTACCCAAGGAAGAGATTTTGGGGTACCTTTATTATATGCGATTATAAAGTAAACTAAATGTGCATAATTTGAGCCTAAGACCAGCTCTCTAGGGCCATTGGTTGCAGAGATAGAGCCATTCAAAGATTAGCATTTTTGTCCGTAGCTATTTTCACTAAAACTAGTTTTCTTGGTAAAAGTTATAGATTTGCATTTTGGTAAGCTAAGATATAGTTTATTATTGAGACAATGGTTGTAAAGTCGATTTAAATCTTCCTGCAATTTAATACAGTCATCAATGTTTGTAACAGATGTATAAATTTTGAAGTCATCAGCGTATAATAGAAATTTACAGTTATGGAAACAATTAATGTTAATGTTGTTTATGAATAAAATAAATAATAAAGGCCCTAATATAGACCCTTGGGGCACACCGGAGGATACCGTCATTTCATTTGAGGAGAATCCATTGATTACGACCCTTTGTGTTCTGTTTGTAACTACCTACTTACTGTTTGTACCTATAAGCTCACAAACTATGCGGACAAAAATGCTAATCTTTGAATGGCTCTATCTCTGCAACCAATGGCCCTAGAGAGCTGGTCTTAGGCTCAAATTATGCACATTTAGTTTACTTTATAATCGCATATAATAAAGGTACCCCAAAATCTCTTCCTTGGGTACATATTTCGAAAAATCTGCCAAAAGTGCCAGAACATCGCAGTTTTTCGAGCACCATGGAAGTTGCACAGGGTCTACAGGGTTGCAAACTTAGGCATAAAATACTCTTAGGTGTCCTAACAATATATATAAAAACCATGTATCTACGAGCGAAATTTTGATAGATTTTAGACTTTAGCCGTAAGCCGTCCGTGCAACATTAAACATGGCCGGAAAAGAAATGCTCCAAGCTGAGGCCAGGCAACCCAATTTTTTTACGAGTAAGGACACTAGGACTATCCCATGGTGTGATTTTTATGGCCCTATATGACGTAACTTTTTTGCAGTGCGTCTTAGAATGTGACCCTACCGGAAAAATTACGTTATGGATAAAACTACTAATCTTCGACTAGCTCTAGCTCTGTAACCAATGGACCTAGATAGTCGATGTTAGGCTTAAATTGTAGCAGATTTAGTTTACTTTATGAGCGTATACAACGAAGATACCCCAAAATGGTTCCTTAAGGTACTTATTTCGAAAAATCTGCAAAATAAATCACTTTACGGATGAAAATGTTAATCTTTGACAGCCTGTATCTATGAAGCCAACAGACGTAGAGAGCTGGTGTTAGGTCCAAATTGTAGCAGATTTAGTTAACTTTATAAGCTTATATTATGAAGATACCCGAAAACGCTTCGTTATGGCAATTATTTTGAAAAATCTGCAAATGGTGCCAGAATTACGCAGTTTTTCGAGCACCATGGAAGTAGCACAGGGTATACAGTGTTGCAAATTTGGGCATAAACTACTCTTAGGGGTCCTAACAACATATAGAAAAACCATGGATCCTCGCGCTAAATTTGGATCGGTTTTGGGACTTAATAGTGGGCCGTCCATGCAACATTAAACATGGCCGGAAAAGAAATGCTCCAGGCTGAGGCCAGGCAACCCATTTTTTTTATGAGTTAGGTCACTAGGACTATCCCATGGTATGACTCTCATCTTGGTACCCGATGACGTAAATTTCTTTTTTTTTGCAACCACTAAATCTGGCCGGATCCAAAAAGCTCCAAGATAGGATGAGGCAACCTAGTTTTTTTAAGTAGTCCTTGATGAGCTTCAACTAATGTGCAAGGTCACATGTTGGTACCCGATGACGTAAATTTTGCCCAAAAATCAACACTCATTTTGCCTCCTACACAAAACGCTCCAGGTTTAGCTCAGGCAACCCTATATAATTGAGAAGCTTATCCATCAGCCTACCACCCCATATGGGTCCCATCTTGGTGTCTGATGACGTAAGTTTTTTGCAGAGCGCCCCCGTACTATTACAGTGTGTTGAACTTTATTTTGTTTTGTCTACAGCCACATAACAAAGACGACGACATGGGAGGACCCGCGCAAGTCCCTCGCGGCGCAGGCGGTGGCGAACAGTGTTCAGCACCAGAGCGCCGAAACTCTGCTCACACAGACCACCCCTCAGCCCATCAACACACCTCCCACACCGGGTAATTATTTATACATAGATTTTCATACAAATAATGGCCATTGTCAGATTGAACGTGTAGGTAAGTAATGATAATGAATGATGCTCCTAGAAGAGCATGATGATGCAGGAAGCAGTAATGGGGTCTACACACCAAGCTGCCGACACAGCTTGTTTCTATTAAGCACAAAACCGTGTGGCTGTGTGGGCTGCTTTGTGGTGTGTTTGGTGTGTCTATAACAGTTACAGAACTGATATCTTTTACATTATCGCTCAGAGAAATATATTATTTCGTAGGTATCATTAATCTGGAGATTTGGCCAAAGAATGCTTGACCTGGTTGTCGCTAATTTAGTTTAGAGAGTGCAGACCTAGATAAGATAAGATAAATATTCTTTATTCCAAAAAAAGAAATAGGCTAATACAGTTAATATTACAATTGGCGGTCTTATCGCTCAAAGCGATCTCTTCCAGACAACCTTTGGGTAGATAATATAATATACCTAGGTATGTATAATATACTTTTCTCTTTGAGTTAGACTGTATACCTACAACGTGAAATTAAAATACATATATTAATAAATCGATAGTACGGACAGTAGCATATCAATAGTAACACTTGCAGTACGATTTCAACTCTTACGACGCATATAATAAGAACGGTCCAAAGTGTTACACTTGATCTACTTTGATGTGTACTACAGGTACAGAGACTAAATCGTCTTGCCGCGGGAAAATCATTAAAATTTCACGTTGTATAATATTTGTAGCTAGGTGAGTAACCTACAGAAACCACACATCATCAAGTAAGTAGATTTGTTAATTAGCTAATTGTCCTTGCTAATTATCTACGATCTTTATCTTTGAGCAAATAATGATACAGACAATGAGGTAATATCTAAATAAAAATAATTATGTTTAGGTTTAATACGTTTGTGATTTATGTTTTTTTCCTAAATTATCAGTGTAATAGTAGTGTCGTCATATTTGGATAGGTAGGTAGGTAATTTGTTGTTAATTAGTTGAATTCGTGCTATTCTGACTTTTTATTTATTATCAGGACTTTAATGCTAATGATAGGAATATCATTAGGATTATCATCCTATCTGAAAACGTAAAATGATGTACCTACTAAAGCATGTTTAGATCGTAGGTGTCTCAGGTAGGTGACTCTAGGTAGAGTACCTATATATTACCTTAATTTTGTGTCTGTGAATTGTGTTTTGATAGATGCTAGTAAACTACTAAGTTATTGGTAGATACTGCCTATTATTATTTCTTGTTAAGAGAAAATGGTTTTCAAAGGCCGGTAAGCAACGGCATACCTGATGGGTACCTCAAACAGCAGCTGTCGGCATTTTATATACCAATGAGATAAATAATAAAACTTAGGCTCTAAAAACACTGAACTCGTTTCACGTGATCTAATTGGCCACAGAGCCGCGTTTAAAATTATCACGGACCTGAAATAAAAAAAACAAGTAAATAACCCGAATTCTAAAACAGATTTTATGACGGGAATTAACGCGTTGTTTCCGTCGGTCGATGCGAGAGAAGCGTTGAAAGGTGTTCGGAAAATACATCGGTGTCGCGCTCGCCGCCCGCCGGCCCTGGCTGGCGCGCTGGCGCCGCGGCTTTCAGGCGCAGGCGCGTTGCGACACACATCCGCGTCAGCGCACCTTCACACTGACGGGTTTCTTTCATATTGATGAACTAACTGGGTTGGGGAAGTCAAAGGCAGAGATGGACCGCCTTAAATGATTGTGATCGGTCAACATTGCCTACATACGAACTTCAAGAAAGTTACAAATTGTATTTTCGACTTGATGTTCTGGAAACTAATTATTCCTTTCGAGATTCGGATGTAGATATAATTCGAATGATGTTTAGCAAATCGGACACTATAAATTTCCTATATTGCTTTGTGTGATTAACACGTTCCCACACAATTAATTACCTATTACACCGGCGATCGCGTTGAGCTGACCGACGCATTCGAACCTAACACTAAGTAAATTAATGCAGATGCGGCGCGTAGGATTTCCGTCATATTAGTAGTAGAATCTATAACTATAATAATATGTTATTGTCATACAAATGATATTCAGCGGTTTATGACAGACAAACTCTGATCTGCAGACGGCAACGTCTCTGTGATTTAGGAAAAGTATGACACAAATGCGTCGCTGACATGACCCACGCATCGCTCCGCCTACTATCTACTTATCACACGTAAGCCAGTATGAAGGGACCCTTATCAGCGATAGCGATACTAATACATCTTCCACTGACTTCTTTGTCATATCAACACTAACAACACATTTATCTTCTGTATTTCAGTTGGTTTGTTTATACATTTCAACATACACGTTTTTGGAGTTGTCAGGTTAATATGATAAAAGCCAATCTTATTACGCGGCGGCGGCGTCACGTGTCCACACTCCGAGTATGTGATTCTTTCTTGAGCTGTTTGGTACGTGCCCTAGTCACGTTCCAGTGCAAGGCTCCTCTACGAGAATGAGTCTCCTTTATCTTTGTTTTAGCACTCAAACAGCTCTATCTATGTAGTTCACCTGACAATACAAATAATATTGTTTTCATTTCGCATGCCGCCTTGTCGCGATAATGTATTACCTTCTATCTGTGAAATAACTTTCATATTAGCGCATCATCAAAATATTCATATGACTGATAATGATAAGTTGTTAAGTACTTTGTTTGGTGAAGGTCAGAAGCTAGCAGAATGTCTTATTTCATACATTTTGTGTACGTGGTCTCTAAAATTTCATAAAGGCGGTTTGTTTGGTGGTTGAGTTATTCATTTAATAGAGAAGGATTGTAAGGCAATAATAGAATAGATACTATTTTTTAAATAAATAAATGACTGCTGGAAAATTATGGATTCACCAATCACCATTGCTGTGTAAATTATAAACTGCTTATTCGCCGAGCTGCATTGCGCTCATATTGCATTGTGTAATGTTTTAATGTCATGCGAGACATAACTTACTTAGCTGTAATAATAAGTAAATAGGTAGGTACCTCGCAGTACAATTATGTAAGTTTAGTATTTATTATTAATCGAAAGCTAAGTAGTGAAGGCAAAGATCATTTATTTACTTTAACATGCACGTATTCTTATAAGAATGAAAACAGTTATCAGCTCGTTGAGCTGTCCAGGCGACTGGTCGAGGAGTCCGGCGACCAGAGGGCTGGCAGCTACCTCTACCAGCGTATTGTGTTGGCAATACAGAGGAGAGGGAATGCTGCCAGCCTTCTGGGCACCGTGACTCCCGTTGCCCTCCTAGAGAGAGGATATTTTTTATTTACCTATAGGTAGTTTAAAGTTTTTAGATTTTTAGAGTTATTTTTTTGTCCTTTTATTATTTTAGGTTATAATATTTTGTGTTTGAATTGAATAAACATTTCAGAATGAAAAGAAATAAGAGTAGGTAAGTAATATTCTTTGGTCTGAATATTTATGTTGACATTAGGTAATTTCTGATATATAGATAGTGTAGGTACCTAATGGTGGGTACCTTGTGTAGTCTACGTACCTTACCTACCTAACTTTAGGCAGATAAAACTGGCGTATTTGTCTCTTTTTGAAGTTATCTTATCTTGTACCTTGTACCTAAGTGGTCGCTGTTCGTCTGCTTATCTTTGAGCAGGTGAGTAATTCGTATATAGTGTAACAAAAACATTAACAATTGTTTATAGGGCTGCAGTCAATTTATTATTATTTTTAATTATTTTAAATTATTAAACTAAGTAAACCGTCTTGAAGTACCTAGTAACAATATTGTTGTACGTAGGTGCCAAGCCAATGGTAGGTACCTACCAAGGTACCTAAGTATATGAAATTGTAGCAAGTTATGTTCAATTCAATTCAAATACACTTTATTGTACATAAAAGACACAAACAATTACAATACAGAAATACAAAACAATATGTTCAATTAGTCTTATTCATCTTTGAATGGTATTAGATCTGCCATATTTTGATATTGAGAAGTTATATCTAGTAGAAGTAGGTCTTCTACTAGATATTCTTCTTCTTTCTTCTTTGCCGTGCCCCTTTCCCAGTTTATCTGGGGTCGGGCCTCCTCGTACTTCTGCGCCAGGACAACCTGTCCTGAGTTGTCGACTGTGGGAGTTCTCGAGCCTTTATCTCTCTCTCGATACTGGACCACCACGTAGCAGGTGGTCTGCCTAGGTCTTCTACTAGATATAACTTCTCAATATCAAAATATGGCAGAGTGTTTCTACTGAGTCAAGGTATTAGGTAATTTTATGTCTTTGACAACACAATATTTTAATAACATGTTGTTGCCAAATATATCGACCTAGGGTCGACCACGACTTTCCTCGTTTTTGTTTTGATTTTGACATGTGGTCGCGATACATTACCTACTGTAATATTTGCGCAAATTTTAATAAACGAGAAAGAAAAGCAGTAATGTCTCAAAAGTCGCGGTCGACCTTTTGCCGTTCGATGTTATCTGCCCACGGTGTAGTTTGCAAAAATCGCGTCATCGTATTCGATGTTGTTTATGAATGGTGTTGTTTGTCGCGGCGTGCGATGGCTCGGCCACTGGGTGAGGTGGCCGCTGGCCGCGACATCCGCCGCTCGTGCTGATTCATTTTGGTGAGTGCGCCAACGCACTGACATAGCTAAGGTTGCCAATACTGTTTTGGCTTTAATGAGCCTAGCATTATTAACGAAATTAAATAATGACTAATTTAAATATGACGTTGAACATAATTATTTGTTCTTATAAATAAAAGACTTGAACGCTATAAGTAGCCTTCCAAGAACAGACTAGAGTAGATGTATAACACCACTATCATTCACATAATGATGAAGTTTATCGTGATAGAAAGTGAATCTATACATAAAATGTGCTAAATATAATTTCTGGACGGCACCGCCGTAGCTGCTTAGTTGCAAAAAATATTAATAACAAGGAAAATAGTCTATTTACCCTATTATTCCTCTATAATATATTAGAGGTCTCTGGTTCTTTGGACTCTGGCTGGACAGCGCATCAACGGTAAGCTACAGAGAAAAGTATATGTACAGGGGACCTCATTATTGTTGAGATTTTCTCAAAAACCACTTGACCGATTTTTAAAATTATCTTATGATTACATAATGCTGCACTTGTAACAATCGATCAAGAAAGTAGTTTCAGAGAACATCTCAAGATTAGCAAGGTCTCCTGTGTGTTCTCTGAGTTGCTCTTTATTTGCAACTGTTCATTTTCCTTTTGGTTAATTGCATTGATACTGGTTTTCCTGTGATGCGTTGGCAGCCCTAGCTAGGTGGTGGGGCCGCGTGTGTGGCGCCGTCGTTTTCTTGGAACGAGCTCCGACACTCCGCTGACCTTCCCGCTGTCCACCTGATTCCCAGTCACGTGCGCGTACGCCCTAGTCCGTAGTGTGGCTTGCAACTAGTCGCTGTTGAGGCATTCGAACCCTCATCAAACTAAAGATTCACACCGAAATTAAATTCTTAAACTTTAATGGGTGACTCCAATCTTTTTTCGAAACTTCGCCAAATTACTTATTGAAATTCTCAGAAATGCTTTGATTATCTCATACAATTCAAACATTGTATACACAATGCAAAACAAGTTGCGATTCTGTCGTGGCGGCTAAATCTAAACCTAAACGAAACTTTGCCGTCACTCATATAATTGTGTAAGAGTGAGCTTTTAGAGTTTCGCGTAGCGAGGATTTTAGACATCCCGGAATCGACACTTTTTTTCTGAATATCGAAAAGTAAATTCGGGATGGATCACCTGTTAAAATCTGTTCAATATCTTTTCACAAATGCCTAGTCACGATCACGACTGACCGAGACGTTCTGACTGATTTCAGCAGCGAAGAGTACAAGTAGTAACCCGCCGAGCGACCCCCTCGGGCCGCTGCCGGACGGCTGGGAGCAGGCCGCGACGCCTGAAGGAGAAATCTACTTTATCAATCATGCGGCGCGCACCACGTCCTGGTTCGACCCTAGAATACGTAAGTTTAGGTTTTATCTTTAGCTTGAGAATAGGAGCGATGGTAGACTGTCAATGGATATGATACAAAGATAAATTACACAGTAAACCACGTTTCCCAATACATTGTGGCAAGGCTGGTGATCGCACAAGCGTAAGCGGCGTTAATAATGATAATAGCTTTAAGGGAAGTAGGCCGGTCCAACTATTATAGTTCAGCCCCCTATCTTACTGATACAGAGTCCGCATCTATATGTTAACCTTCGCTCGAAGTAGATACCACCTACATAATACACTTGGAATAATTTTCTTGGTGAACTTGAAATTGCACGCCATAGCGATATAATTTACGCAATTTTTTTCAAAGTAAATTAAAATGTAAAAGTGTCCTTCCCACACGCAGCACACTAAGCACGCAGGGAATTTTGACACCTACCTACTTAATTCTGCCACAGTAAATGAAAATTAAAATCCTAATCTCCATAGAATACTTAGGGCCGACTTCGCCAAACATGAAATAATCGACGGTTTGCTAACCTCGGTTAACTTTAAACGGAATTTAAGCGAGTTTGACATTTTATTATCGATGAACACTAATTCTGAGTTTATACTTTATTGATGTTATTCATAAACCTAGTTAAACCTCACTTCCATTAAATCGTGTTGCTATCCCTTTCACACTTCGTTGAAAAGGTTAAGATATAAAGGGACAGGGCGCCTAAACGGTGGCGTAACTTTAAATCGCGTTTAAGAATTCGCGCCTAAATCGTTTAACTTAATTTTTATTAAACTCGGGCCTTAGAGGGCCTATAATTAATTTAATGAAGAGCTAACAACAAATATCACAATACTGACAATTGTTTCCTGTTGTGTTCCCCAGCCCAGCACTTGCAGCGCACGCCTGCCGCGAACGCGGGCGCCGCGGGCGGCGGCTGGGCCAACGCGTCCATTCAGGCGTGCCAGCAGAAGCTTCGGCTGCAGTCGCTGCAGCTAGAGAGGGAACGGCTCAAACAGCGCCAGCAGGAGATCAGGCTACAGGTAACACTATGATTACTTTTGGCTTACTAAAGGATTTATTCATATGCACGTTATGCATAAACCAAAACCGAAGCCCAAATGAAGTGGCTTATTTTGTAAACAAAAACTACCCCGCTTTACTAACACTTTAAGCTTTTCTGTGATGATTGCATAGTTATTTTCACATTATTAGATCGGATTACTTTATTTTCACAATGATGAACAGGTTCGATCAATCAGTTCGGAAATACTTCACAACTGGTAATTAAACGATCATATTTGTTTAAAAATAAGACACTTGATTTGGGCTGCGGTATAGTGAAACCTCAACCGTGTGTTTGTCCCCTTCACACTTTGTTAAAAATATTATGGTAGAAAGGGACAAAAGGCCTAAACTGTGGAATAACTTTAAATAGCATATCCGCGCTCTGATGATGGACCACAAAGTAGGGACAAACTTTCATTAGCTCCGTTTATTTAATAATTTTGAAATGGGGATCACTTAATATGTTATTTATTACATACATTGATAGAAGTATTTATTTAACGCTAGACGAGACAGGAAATACGTGATAACAGGCAAAAAAATGTTTTCTCTTAGTAAGTACGACGTCTTGCGCAGTCGGGTAATATTTAAGTTATTATCTATAATTATTAATAGTCTGTAAATTCTGTAATGTCCCACTGCTCAGCAAAGGCCTCCCCCATCCCTTCCATTCATCTCTATTCTGCGCAGACTCAGACCACCCTCTCTTAAAAGTGTCCAGTTCGACTCGCCATTGTTTGTGGAAAAATAAATCCTAAAATCAAACCAAATTGTTTCCAGCAAGAGCTAATGGCTCGACAGGCGTCTTCCATCGTGTCATCGCTGGCTAGCAGTACGGGCGCCGTCGCGAGCACCGAGTTGCCCCTCGACCCGTTCCTCTCCGGCCTGACGGACCACCAGCGGCAAGAGTCCGCGGACAGCGGGCTCGGCATGGCCGTCACACAGTCCTACTCCATGCCGCACACGCCAGAGGACTTCCTCGCCGGCATGGATGACCGCATGGACTGCAGCAGCGAGGCAGGCGCCAACATTGACTCGGCGGATATGGCCATCGGAGACAACACAGATGACCTGGTACATTCTTTACAGGTTATTGTTTCATACTAATACTTGGCACCGTTGCGCTTTGTACCGAGCGGAATCAATGTAATGGATACAGTTGATAGATATGGTAACGATTCTGTCTTACGAAAATTTTAAGATACTGACAGTTCTAAAAGTGTGTCATTCTTTTTAAAACTTTGGTGTAGCAAAGGGAGGGAGCTTTTTAAGACTTTAGAGATTTTGTTTAAGTAGTCTATAGAAACGGACGCCAGAATTACTACGATTGTTAATTAAAAGTTACTATAAGTTGAGAATATAAAATCTAGGTTCCGGAAAAAGAAGAAAAAATCGTTGTATCGTATTACGAAGTAATACAGCTTTGATTTCATAGAATGAGATACTGTATGATGCGGTTTTCGTGTACCTATAGACACTCGTGTAAGATGTTGGCAAGTGTATGTTTACTGTAGAGATCCGAGAAGTTATGAATCCGTTACAATGAGGATGCTTTGTGCAAACCTGAATCATTTGCACTTTCTTAACAATTTGTTTAGTCTGTCATCATATTTAATTGTGTTTCGCTTAATTGCTATAAATCGATTTCATGCTATTTTGATATCATGATTGCTTTCTTCTATATAAAACATTTAGGTACCTATCCTAAATTATTGTTCTGGGTTTCTAACAATCAAGAGATAACACAACAATTGAATGGTGCAGGTAATAAGAACTATGCAAAAGATGTGCTTTCGATATAACTAATAATTTTTTAAAATTTTCCTTTTTCTTTCCACTTTATGCTTACGAATCATATTTATTATTTCAGTTGAGTGAATTCACAAACGACATACTGTTGGACGACGTGCAGTCGCTGATAAATTCCACGCCGAGCAAGCCGGACAACGTGCTCACGTGGCTGTAAACGACGAGCCGCTGTGCTCGTGGCTTGAGCGGCTGTGCTCATGTCTTGAGTGGCTGGGCTCGTCGCTATGAGCCGACTCGGCGTTGTGCGAATGCGAGCTTACAGACTTTCAAACTAGGTATTATCCGTTAATTTAGTACTTACCGCTTCACGACGTCGACCATTGTAACAGTGTCGGTGGCCAAACGGTAACGACGTACATTACACTATCAAATGACATTGTGTACGTGTGCGTGCACGGACGTGAGATAACAAGGTCATATGCACCATAGGACGGGAGCTTCTGATTTCTTCATTACAAAAGATCCCGATGAATAGGTCGATGAGGCAACTCGGCATTTTAACGTCAATTTATCCGCACCTTTTGTATGGCTGACGTCAGCTAGGTCCCGGCCTACAGTGACAGACGCCGCTACGATGGCCTCTAACCACTTACTGCGCAGGATTAGTTTTGATGTCTCCGCATTTATTCGAATGAGATATAAAAACAGATCTGCATATTAAGTGTCCACTGCAGTTTAGTTGCATTATTGTAATTGCGAGTCTGAAGTAAAATTGTACTAATCGTGTATTTGAAGTGTACTCGATGTCCTTTATTGTAAATGATGTTTATAAACAGTGGAGGCGTTTACGGTAACATGCAAGAGCGGTAACAGTTTTGTCTATTTCAAAGTTGTATATACAATTCCTTTGAGAAAACGCAAGCCTTTGGGTTAATTAAATATTATTACTAGAAGCGACATTTCAAACAAAAGCGCACGACTGGACTAAGATAATGATTATAAAAGAGCAGCGTAAAACTATAATTGCGATGTCGTTCCTAGTACCTACCTATTTAAGATATACAAGGAAAGTGGCTTGGTTACCGGTTTGCATGCTACCTGTTTGATTCAGTTCAAAAGTAAAAGGGCTAAGTAACAATAAGTCGTAAGCCATGGCTATCATTATGGCTAGTCAAATTTAGGATGTAGCACGACCGGCCGCGTCGGAGGCGGCGCGGCCCTGCAAGCCTTCTTTCTTCGCCGAAAGGAGCAGTATTGCAACCCAAATTATTCGCAAGCTAGGTTTCCCATATTCTTTTAGCTTAAGACTATCGGAAATCCTCTTTTTATTCAGTTATGTTGATGACGTGTCGCTCGATTTTGACGATACGTTTTCGATAAAAACTTATTATAATATTGTGATAACATCTCGACGTCACAGTGCCTTATTGTGCCTTTATAAAAAAATATATTTATTGCGTTTTGTAATTTTAGACAATGTTGAAATATTTCTACACTTTTTCTACGTTCAAAATATTGATGTATTAGTAAATTGGACAAAATTAAACTACTTATTAAAGTAACATTTTTTGTCTACTTACACCGTCCTTGTGTATTTTTCGAGATTATTGATTAGATGTTAAGTTTTGTAGTTAATCGTGAATTAGACAATAATGTTGGCAACTATTATCATTACTTATTATAGTGTTTGGTTCTATGTGAACAATGTAACTTGTGCACGTGTATTGTGTATGGGTGCAGCTAGCTAATAACATTAGTGAATACTCTCGAGTGAGTAGTCGCCACATGTCTTCCTGCGCCGAGCCATACAATAAGTAATAATTACTATAAATATCACTTTTTAAACTTACACGACTTGTGAACTTGTCAAGATAAAACGGGAATATTTATCAATTTGCATTTCTTACGTTATACCCACCAACTTTAGTCTTCTCGTGACCATGGTGGCTGAAATGTAAATATCGGGAGATCGATCCGCAGTAACAAACAATTAAATTCTCGTTTTATCTTGATAATAGGTAATTAGAATTACTATAAAATATAATGGCCACTCTCCGTGCTTCTTTAATTCACTGCAATTAGCATCTACGAGTATTGCATACAGCTAGGACGTCTTTGGTATGATAACTATATGAGAACGGAGAAGTTATCAGTTTGACGCTAGAGAGCGTAGGATATGTTAATTTTCCATACAATTTCAATCAATTTTATTTTACTCCATATTGTCGGGGATATGAGACTAATTAATTTAATATGTATATTATTTGACTTGCATAGATTAGATGAGCATTTCAATCGAGGCGCCCTTAGTTGAGTAACATATTTAGCATCTAGTGCACATTCATTGTATGTGTAATTCTACGCCCACAATTCATTGTTGTCGTAATCGCCGGAGTGTGGCCGACTGTACTAGTGTACTGACTGTGGTGTTGTGCCGGCCAAGTCATTTTAGATGACGTGTTAAGAGGAGGTGCAATATCGTGACTATTGCTTTCAATGGACTCGACATTCGACTAACTTGGTGCCAACTTTATAGTGACTACGACATCTTTTCGATATATTTTACTATCACTATAAGTATTATTACGTTAACGTTATAGACCCTTGTCTTCATCATTGAACAGCCAATCTCAAAATTGTGTTTTAGCCCACCTAGTCTTTAGATTTTTGTGTGAGTGAAAATGAATTTCAGCTAGCTTGATTGAAAATTACGTTTATTGGAAGTAGGCCTTATATTAATTAAAATGCTACATTGAAAACTTTGCCATATTAGTAAAAGTACTATTCTTGTAAGACTTAATGTAATCGTCAGTTATGTTAAATAGCAATAAATAGCATCTGTAACTATTGTAACTAGGCGTAATGGTGCTGGGTTTATGATACATGTAATTTTGTATACTGTAGATCCGTTCATCGTACTTTATTTTGTATTTGATGTGTATTCTTATTGTATTCTAAGTTACGATGCTTCTCATATTGTCCGGATCATTATTCTTTGATTGTTCCTTCTTAAGACTCACCACTGAATAACAGAGTGTATATAATGTAACTGTATTGACAGCTTACAAAGCGTCTAGCTACTGATGACAAGTTCATATTGAAAGTCCCAATTTTATTTAACTTTCCATACCAAAACATCATTATATGGAAACGTCAATATATTTTTGCTGTAAGTATTGTTTCGACTGAATCTTGTTCTACAAGTTAGTAAAGCAATATAGTTACGCTGTTTTTGTTGTGGTTAAGATTTGATTACCCTTTTTAATGTTCCCTCGTTTTCGCTACACGACACACCAATAAACATTCCATGTTGCTAACAGTTGTCCATGACAGAATAATATTCGGAACAATATTTCAAGTGTAAACTTTATTTCTTAAGTATAGCTTTTATTTTCCAAACATATCTTCAGGCTGACAGGAACAGCAGACGCAAGTTTTCTTTGTAGTGTAGGTGACATTACGTTTATCGATGTTATATAACAATGAAATTAGATGTGTCAAAGTAATAATTTACGATAATTTCATTGTAAATAATTGGATATTCTTATATGAATTAAATAAATATTTGTTTTAATACCTAATCATTCTCTTTTTCTACTCCATTCAATCACTTTTAGTCCTAGAGCTCTAGTGACTCTTGTACTTCAAATAGATTCATCTAAAGTGATACAAGCCAAAGCTGCCGTTGGTCTGCTGCATCATTTACTTTTAAAATAGATCAGATATTTTAAAAGTGTATTTAATACAATTTTTAATACCTAGTAACATCCAATATTTAATACTATTTGCTTACTTTGCTCTACATCTCGATATCCATTTAGTATAAAATCAAACAAATAAATAGTATTGAAGTAGTTTAAAGAAAGTAGTCTTCACCAGCCTAGCTCTAGACCTTTACGACTATTGTAAGCTAACTTCTCATGCACTGGACAAACAAAAAATACACTTATATTCAACTTACCTTTCCTTATAACTCGATTCTTGGTGTTTTCTGTAGAGAACATAAAACAATATTTGAAGAAATAGTGTTATTTATTAGTTTTTGTTACAATTCAAGCTTTTTACATGCGTTATGTTATGTCCGACACCATGCTTCATGACCGCCTGACCTGCAGAAAGTTAATAAGCAATAAAATACAAGTACCTAGTATAAAATAATATGTAAGTATAAGTACCTACATACACGGCATTTATCTTACGATTCATGGACCTTTGGTAACGACCCAGCCATATATCCTAATCTCTTACGATTTCAACAGTCAATGAAGCTGACAAAGCAGTGGTGGATCTACGGGAGAGGTTAATATGCTACATGCTACCAGGAAATATTTCTACCCGATCCCGAGAGCATGTTTCAAGGTGAATAACTAATATAACACAAAACTGAACTCGTGCGCACATAATATAACTACCAAATCAGAATATAAATAAAGGTTTCAAAGTTCTGTTAATCAGAATCGTGGATTTTTTTGTATTCTCATACAGATATAAAAATATGAAAATTGTATATTTTGAGTGGTTGTAGTTTAGTGGTGATATTAAACTTCGATTCCGGAAAATATTACTTTATATTTCGATTTGGCCATGATATAATTGTGTGTAAGTAATAAAATAACCTGCAATATTTAAAGTTATGGTGAATTTTATTAGGATGGTACCATCCTTTCTTCAATAAAGTATTTACTGCCTAACTTAGGTACATACACAGGAAACAATTTCTAACTCCGCTTACAATAAATAACGTATGGAATTCGTATTTCTCCATCTGTATCTATTCGCAAGGGGGCGTACAATCGAAAACAGAGAAGAGTATTACAGGTCTGAATAAGGTTGAGACTTTCTGAAGAACTACTTGACTGATTGTAAACAAAATCATTCAAAAATTCAACCATATAAATAACTCTCGCGTAAGGTGTAGTCTCTGTTAGACCGTACATGCAGGATAAATTGATGATCCATCTAAGAGTATAATTCAATGTCCCTTTACCGCTGGGTCCTTGAAGCGCTCGTCCTGGGGCAACTCGCGCTTGGCTACCAGCTCGCGGAAGTACTCCACGGACAGTTTGGGCGTGCGCGGCCGGCTCGGGTCGGTGATGTCCACGGAGTAGAAGCCGAAACGCTCACTGGACACAAATTTAACAATTATTACCTACATATCGCTCAGAATGAAAATGAGGGCGCACGGGGTGCCACATGTTAATGACATGTATGTAATAAGCCAAGGGGAGGGTTCAGTATCGGAAACTGAACAACTTTTGTTCTACAACTTCTCGAATAAAAATATTTTTATTCGAGAGTGTCTCATACAAATATATCAGCTGACCGGTATAAAATGTATGAAAAGTCATTTAATGAGAAAAGTCTTAGAACAAAAGTTGGTCAGTTATCGATACAGACAGAACACCCCCTTTTGGCTTCCTATATACCCTTTCCGTTATCCGTTTCGTATCCACCCCACTCTGTACCTATAAAATTGTAATACCTTACTATGTTGCAAGCATAATAAAGAATATGAATATAGTAGATAGTACCTACAGAAGAATGATGACACTCGGTGTTGGTGTCACACAAGAAAAACTATTATATCGAAATATTCCAATAAGTGCCTAAGTTTTAGTTCAGGGAGATGTTAGTTTTTGAACCGTTGATTCATATAATGCGTATTTTAGTATTTTGGTAATTTATACCTATAATCTGTTGAATGCACATAGTATAATTTTGAGTATAATATTGCAATTGCATATTTATAAACATTAATAAAGTTAAAAATGTCACGCAACAATTACATGTCACCTATCATTAGGCTTCAATATATCGTCCATCCTTGGGACAGTTTAATAACTTCCGTGACAATTACAATTATAATTTATTTATGATGTTAAGAAAATATTTTCAACATATACCAATTAAGGATATAATTGAGACAAATTGTGTGTGACGGACGAAAGGTTAAAGGTTTTTATACGGACTCAAAGTCACCCTGTGACCATAATGGGTATAATTGCAATCCACTTCTTCGAAAGTCGAAGGTTTTAGAAAGCCCTTTCCATTAATGGAATCTCAGACGTCCGTACATTTTTTATTGGCACAATTAGCAATACATTATTGTATTCGCTAAAAAGCAGTTGATGCATTTCCGCTTTGGGTGGCATTCACTGTAAATTATTATCTTTGTTGACGGTTGTACAAGCCTGAAATGTTTTCTCAACTTTAATTTATTTCAGACTGCAATAATATTAAAATGTTGTACTAACAAAAGTGGATAAGTATATGCTATCTACAAAAAACTAGGTACGCAATTAGTGTAAATTAAAATACAGCAGGAATGGTGCAGCGAGGTCTGGGGTTTGTGTATATAGACGGACGTGTCGGTACAATCGTGTGGCTCGTCTGCGTGCTTATGCCTTTCCTTAAAGAAACTAAAGATATAACTTACGAGAATCCCGCTCGCCATTCAAAGTTGTCCATGAGAGTCCACGCTGTATAGCCGAGGACATTAACGCCATCCTTGTAGATAACGTTCAGAATTTCCGTTAAGTAGTCCTGAAAATAAATACTTTTTCGATTAAACATCCGATTTATTGTAAGTACAAAAAGGTGTACATTGGGACCTTAACCTATAATGTATACTTTCACTTTTTGACCACATACTCCATAAAGTTTACAAACGAGAGTGTTTAACTTCTTACGGCCGCTTCCCGACCCATTACCAGAGAAACACTACCTACATTGTACTGGCGCCAAAACGGAGGAATTAATGACGAATTCAAGAATGTTACAGTAATTATAAGTCATACTTTCGGTAACGCAAGTACTTATAATAGAAAGAAAAACATAAGGTTTTAGACAGACAACAAACAAACAACACCTAGACTCGGAAAAGTGGTTATACTACAAGCAACTTTCTAGCTGGGACCCAGAATCGTTTACACAGAAGGCAGGCCGAAGCAGTCGGAATACCGACTAGGCTAGCATATGAGTGACCGTGACAGTTGCGTTTAGGTTTATAATTTGTGACCACGACGGAATCACACTAATGACGAATTATACTTTTTGGGGCTCTAGGTACTATCTGCTGTAAAACTAGCGTACGTACATTTGTTGTTACCACACCGGAGAAATCGGAACTATACTTTCGCCGTTGGCGGAATACAACATTTTCGATCACGCGATTACCTAGAGCCAAAAAATATACATTATTCAGCACAGCACTTACATTAAAATATTGTATACGTCCGTAGTCCTGCAGCGTGCCGCGGTCGGAGAAGCCGTTCTCAGTGATGTAGATGGGCGGGTCGTTGTACGAGCTCTTGCACCAGCGCAGCAGATTCGCGAATCCCGTGGGCACCACCTGCACACACACGATACCATGTCAACTGAATAAAATCCAATACCTATCTACTATATTTGATTTAAATCATGATGCATTTACATCAGTGTACGTCGCTTCACCATCTCGCCAATATGAACTAATGTTTACACGTGTGATGGTAAAGTATAATGTACAAACCCTAAGCCATTCAGAAGCTGATTCTCCGCCAACTTGCATGCTGGTGACGGCGCCGATGTCTTTCAGCCACGAGGGCGACTTGGCCGTAGGGTCGACGCCGGCGCCGGTGATCAAATGCGTCGTGTAATGGTTGATGCCTAGGAAGTCGGAAGTGCCTTTGATCCTCTGGATCCAGTAACTGTCGAATTGCTCCAAGCGGGGCTTCGTAAGACTCTCTGCTTCGCTTTGCTGCGCTACGTTCTCCACCATGACCGCTGGGTAGCCGCCCTCTTCGGTAAATATCGGGTGAGCGAACCAACCGAACTGAAAAACCAAAAATACATTAGAAATAGAAACCTTAGTAGGTGAACATCACAAAATGAAGACGGGTCGAGCGTCGAGCCCCGAGGTTGTTCATATCGGTCATTAAATCCGTTAAGTGTATGAAAAACTAACGACCTCCATACAAGTACCTACTTAGATAATTATTTGTGTAGATAGGAATCAATAAGAATAATCATTACAACTTAAGACGTACTTTAAACTGGTTGGCAACTTCCGCCAGTGCAGTTTGCTCTGCATTCTCAGGGTCACTGGGCTCGTACCAAATGGAGTTGATGGAAATCATGATTTTTCCGTTCTGCCTCGGCCTGTAGGTCTCATTGTACAGATGGTATGACTCGGCGTGAGCTTTCAATAGGGTGTCGCTACACAGGTAGTTGGCAACGCCGTGGCTATTCACGCCGGGAGCCTTCTTCTCGTCCCCATACGCGTCTTCGCAAATCTCGTAAGGTTCGTTGAATGTGATCCATGATTTGATTTTGTCTCCGAATTCTCGGAAGCACAGGTCGGAGTAGTCGCGGAAGTAGTCTATCATTTTCGGGTTAGCCCAGCCGCCGAGATCTTGAAGGGACTGGGGGAGATCCCAATGGAACAACGTCACCTGCATACATAGAAGTTAATAAAAATTGTGCACCTACAATCTTTTGAAACTATTCAAAAGACGGCTAGAAAATTATGTGGAACCATTCTCACCAAAATGTCTATACCATGCACCACATATTAGGTTCAGTTTCGTAAAAAAAAAATATTTTAAAATAGCGCAAGCTAAATTATAGTAAAAGTCGCGTTAGCGTAACTCTTATGCAGTCTACACACCAAAGCCGCCGACACAGTCTGTTTCTATTACATAAACACCAATGTCAGACTGTGTCGGCGGCTGTCGGTATCTTTGGTGTGTAGACTCCATTACAGAAATCAATAGGTACGACATACGTATATATGTACATTTTATGTAGGTAAGTACATTGTAAGGCTTTTCCAGAAATTAAAGAGTCTCACAAGTGGTTCGATGTTCTTCTCTGCCAGAGCATCAAGGAGTTCATTGTAATAGCGCACGCCGTCTGGGTTCACGTAGTCCACGCGGCCGGAGGGCAGCAGTCGGGACCAGGAGAGAGAGAACCGGTAGAAGTCCACGCCGAGATAGGCCAGCTCCTCCACATCCTCGCGGTACCGGTAGTAGGATTCGCAGGCAATGTCGCCGTTGGTGCCGTCCGCGATCATCTCGGGCCGGGAGTGAGAGAAGCGATCCCATACATTTTCCGATTTTCCTGGAATATTTTCAGTCTAAGTCACTAAGCAAAAGTAAAACATATAACGTAGGTTATTAAGTTCGCGAGTTATTTTTATGAATGTAATACAAACATTACATAATATTAAAGATTTTGATAAAATGTACTCGAGTTGTTATTTAAATCCTATGGTTGGATAAACAATCATATCGAGAGAAGATAAAAGATTAAATATCAATCAAAACATATACCTATACAGAGTGTAACAAGAAAATGTGTACCTACTTGTATATTCGCACAGTATACCGATACTATAATTGGCTGTAATTTCAAAATATGAACTATTTGTCTGTTTCAAAATATGAACTGTTGAAGGACTGATTAATCGGGCAATACTTGAATAAAATATTATAAATATGACATTGGCTTTCTTGCCCAGATACCTCATATTCAATCTAACCTAGCTTGGTACTCAATCTACTAATTTTCAGGTTTTTTAAACCGCTACCTATCGATATTGTACAGAAACATCTACGATTTACAAGTTCACAATTTTTTTAATCACTCATCAACATATTCACATTTTCTGGGTACCTATCTCTTTTGATACGTTCTGTATTCTGCAGAAGGTGTAATATCAGTGATAATGTTGACTCACCGCTGACGTTCCAGGCGCCTTCTATCTGATGAGAGGCCGTTGCTACGCCGAAAGTGAAGCCTTCGGGAAACTTGGTGTAATGGGCCAACCCCCTTAACAATTAAGACGAAATTAAAAGATTAGTTGAGGCAATTGGGACTGAAACGGCGCGGTCAATGTAATTTGGGAAGTTTTATTTGATAAATGCTACTTAACAGAATTAAAAGGCTGGAAAAGAAATGCCATCTCACTACACGGAAGACGTTCGGTTCAATTCCGTCATGACATGAGATGGCAGTTTTATTGATTTCTCAATATGTTTCCGAGTTATCGATGCTGGATCAGATCCCTTGTGTTCTGCCGACGACGGTCTGAATTGTCCCAATTAAGTAACTTTATTTACTGTTTGTATAAGACAAGGGCAAAGACCCTTAAGATTTTACACTTATGGCTGTTGTAGTTTTCTTTGTTGTAGAGGGTCTGCCGTGCAAATAAATTGTTATCGTAAAACAGGTTGGAATGGGCGGTAGGTAAGTATTCTAACCTGTTTTGTCAAAATATAGGTATAATCAAAAGTTTACTGTAAATAAAGAATAAGAAACTGGTTTCAAAGTTGAAGTCTCAAAGCTTGGATTATTTTCCAAACATTTTGTTTTTCATTAAGTAATTATAATGCAAACTCTTGTTCTATGCAAACTACGTAGGTACTCGGAGTTTACACTTGCAAATTGCTGTGCGACATTACTCGCAGAAGTTTTCTTGCAGGTGGAAACGTGACCTTAGTAAAATGGGAAAAATCTTGCATTATACAAGGTATAGGTAGGTTTCTAGCCGTGGACATGACTTGAACCAGCGACCTTGTCATTTCGTGACACGCTCTTACCAACTGAGCCATCACATGGCCCACAAAATGCCTTGAACCTACGACATTGTCATTCAGTGACACGCTCTTACCAACTGAGCCACCACAGGCACTTTGTGGAATGACATGGACGCAGGTTCAAGTCCTGCCCACGTCTAGAAAATTTTCATCATTTCAATTTGTTCGCTGAGCATGGCATAATGCATTAAACAAATTCTGAGTAGGTAAGGTAGGTCAGTTGCAAGTGATAGTCACTTTTGTTTGTAAAAAGAACGAAATGACTACGCCTTCCGAACGGTAAATAGAGAGGGACAGACCAATTTTTACAGTATTTTACCGATCACGACTGGCCAATAACAGACATGCCGCTGGTGAAATGTAGACAAGCACTTGTCGCACATCGCTATTGTAGCGCACGCAACCATTATCGAACAGACCATTTGGGTAACAAATGGATGCCTTAATTGACACGCTCGCCTTGACTGCCATTGAACCTAGGTCGTTAATTCAACTTAACTATTCAATGTTGATAAAAGAAACGTTTTCGCTAAGAATATGTTCAGATGTAGGTACAGATTGTTTAGCGACTAGAAATTTGAAACTTTCCAAATATATTACCAATCGAAAAGTCGTAGAATAAAATGTTACTTATAATAAAAATACTATAGATGCAATAATTGCACTAAAACTTTCAATCGTCTCGTCGTCGTTCCAATGTGTAGTGAGGGTTGAAAAGCTGTACAAGAGCACTTTAGCGCATTTTTTGAGTTTCATTGCAGTGTATTCTTACATCTATAGTATTTATAATCTAAGTTGATGTGTGTGTCGATTACAGAGTATCACACGTTTTTAATCGTCGCGAAGCGAGATATTCTTCTCGCTCAGAGGACGTAACAGTCACTCATTCTCTGCATCGCGAGAGAGCGAGAAAGATATCTCGCTTATGTATTATATATGGCAGGCAGGACATAATTATGCCTAGGCTTATACCATACAATGTACGTTACAATGTACCGCCGAACATGTTAAACATCAAACAACTGGCTTGCTGTTATTACAAACAAATGTGTACTCACGAATGGCAGAGCGCTAACAGTGCGATAACGGCCGGCAGCGCCATCACTTCGTGTTGCAGAGTCGAGTATCCTTAACGAACTGAGTGGCGACGTCGACAACCTCTTTGCTCAAACGCCGCATGTAACGGTAATCTCAAGAGGCTAGTCTTACAGTATTTACAGATAATACTCACTCATCACCATGGATAGATAATAAAGGTGCACGTTTAACTTGTCAAATTGTCATCTGTACCTTAGCAACAGTATTGATAATTTTCAGAAAAGCATGATTAGATATTATATATAGGTAGACATGTCAAGAGATTCTCACTAGGTAAAAAAATCTATCACCGAACAATAGGACCAAAGTTGTATGTACAATCTACATTGTGCATTGTTTTGTATTTATATGAAGTGTATTGTTGACAAATGCAACACTCACCTTCACTTGCTTATGTAACTTAAAACGCGACATTGCCGGATTTGTATCTATAATAGAATAACATGTTAATTGTTTTGAAGAAAGATAGATTTAGCGGTTTTACATCACCGAAACTTTATCCGCACTGTATGTGAAATATCCAGAGTAGGTAGGTAGTCCTTTTGACGATTTTTCGAATGATATACAGGGAGGTGTCACTCCATATCAGATGTTATCGCAAACCATGTCGGAACCTGATCACGTTTTTGCTATAACAATGTGTTTGCTGGTTATGCCCCAGCAACGTCTTTAAAGATTTCCTGCATAGATGTACTGCTATTTTGGCTGCGTACCTATCCATGAGAACGGAAAATCTAATTAGTTAAAGTTCTTTAAAAAAGTGTAATTATAACCTTTTTATAAACAAAATATTAATTCAAGATATTTTATGAAGGACAACAATGAAACTACTGATTTCATTGTTGCCCTTCAAGACAATATTATTTAGCCTTGTAGATATCAGTAGACACAAAATTAAATGTTTCTGAAAGCCTCTTTGGCTCTGTTTACAACGCATACAATTTACCTGATTTATTTACTGGTAAGTACCAAAATGATCTCGTCCTTGAATTTGTAACCTTTAACAGGTGACCCACCTAACTATTCTTACACGTGCGTGGCGGCGCGGCGACATAACCAGATTAGATCGGTACCTATAACAGTATCACTTTATTCTTATTTGCATTAACAGCGATTAATGGCGAATACAAAATGCTAATTGCTCATCGAAGACTCTACGTTTGATTAAATAAGACCATTACCTACCATAGCTCCGCAGTTTAGTGACGAGCAAAGCGAGAGCGATGATGAATGCATCTCGTTAATGATATCATATCATTAACGAGATGCATTTTTATACAACATATCAATTTGATACCAGCAAATATAAATATGAAGCTTCCATATTTTTTACCCGACTGCGCAAGAAAGAGGGTTATGTTTTTCGAGTGTGTGTATTTATGTATATGTGAGTTTGTACGTCTAATTCTTTGGCACGCACTACAGCCTAAACGGCTCGATGGATTTTAACATATAAGGTGTCATTAGTTTCGTCTGTCTCAGTTGTAGGAGTGATATAGGTAATAAAAAATTAATCAAAGTAATGATGCAGTCGTTTATTTCTAGTTAGAAAAAAAATTAATTAATTAATTTTGCATATCCAAACTATCCCATTCCGAAATAAAAATCTATTTATCTAATATAGTTCAAGAACAGTAATTTCCTAATTAAATCTAAATTGAAAACGAAGTATGGACTCCCCACGACGAAAACACGTAATATCTGTCTTGAAAATAATAGATTTATTCAATTTCAAAAATGTTTATGCTATGAAGACATCGGTCAACATATTTTATGCTTATTATTACCATTGAAAATATTTACGTACTCTTGAATGATTCTCTTTATAGGTTACATTTTGCAGGCGAATGAATGAAACGTCCTTCAGCAACATATATTATGTAGGTACGAGTAAGTGCCAATAACGCACATAATCATATATTTATGTCTCGTCCAGCAATCCTTGCATTACGCATAGGTAGTCGACGGAAGTGGCGAGGGAGTGAGCGAGTAATATACCTCTGGTCAACACTTCGCGCACCTTCCATATGTCTTGGGAGCCGTAGGGCCCGATGACAGCGGAGACCATGCGCCGAGCGATGCCCAGTGGCTGGAATCGCCAGGGTTGGTCCATCCACCAGCTGCGGAGCGACCTTTGGTTTTAGAAACTGTTGGTTTTATAAAAAATAGGGGAGAGAAAACTACTTTGTTACGAACTACTGCAGGCATTGCTTGATTCACGAAGAACGGAATTTGAGAAGTAAACTTTACTGTCTTAACCACATCGCCACCGAGCTCCGTACGCAATTTTATTTCCTGTGGCAAAAGTTCTTCCACTTTGTTCCCTGGGTGATATCACCTGGGTGAATAAAGTGAATTTGGCCAAGACGAACACATTCAAGGGTAAGGATAAGAAACATAACAGACCCACTGGACATTTCGGTAATATGTGCTATCACATTCCTAGTATAGGCAATGTTCTCTACATAAAGGTACTTACCTGAGATAAAGACTTTCATATGAAAAGTATGTCACAACAATAACGAAGATGGGGTAAAGAAGGGGCATGAAGATTAGCAGGCAGAGGAACAGCGTGGCGATGAGTTTCAGGAAGGTGGGGAAGGGTGCGCCGTAGCGCCATAGGGACCGGATATCGCCCGCGAACTCGCGTGCCATCAGTCGCACGCGGCCCAAACGGGACGCCGAGCGTAGCTGCTGAAAATATACCACTTTTTAAACCTCCTCTTTCTAACTGTACTGCTTATAAAAATATTTAAGGTACAGATAAATGTATCAGCTTCGCAATAAAAATTCAGGGAGGTGTGGAAATATGCGTCCGCTGCCGTAGCGCCATAGCAAGCGGATATCAACCGCCAATGTGGTCCTAACAGGACGCCGAGCGTAGCTAAGAAATACAACGATATTTTTTGAACAAGTTGAAAAGAAAGCATTGTTTCCCGATCATCCACATAAAATTGTGTACATCAAGAGTTGTGTGCCATATAAACATTGTCGCCATGGAAGAAACAGGATGAACCTGACGAATATGGGCGACAAATTGGTGGCACATATGGAGTAATCAAGTAGTAAAAGAAGACGAGTAGGTATATGGTAAAAATCTTGAACAAAGTGGTGGAAGAAACACCACACAGCGAGGCAATATCAATATCACGCCCTATAAAAACCGACCCTATAGACGTAATCACGTAACTTTCGTCTTCGCTGTAGGTTCCTTTGCCTAAAATATGGGTTTGGACTTACTTCCACCATAAACACCTTGTTAGCCCGGCGGTATGGTTTCATGCTTAGTTCGATAAGGGTGGTTAGGTCCGAACACCCTCTTTGTGGTCTTCATAACTAAAGCATTTTATTAAATAAGTAGTATGTTTTGTAAATAATTTACATAATTTGGACACAAACTTACTTGTACTTTTGACAGTTCGTTACAAAAAGAATGTCATTCGATACAAATAAAACGTGGTAGTATATTAATCTCTTTGCCACTATGATTGTGTCTGTGATTTTTTTTGTTTTAAAATAACCTACAGCTTATCCCACTTTTGGACAAAGGCAGACTCCCTCCACTTCCACTGATCCCTAAGCTGTCCTGAGCCTCCTCCATCCATTCATATAATACCTAAATGACTTTTTGTCCAAAGTTGTCTATAGTTGATAAATCCCTAAAAGAAATTTACCACTGTGTCCTCCAGCTCAATCGTGGCTCCCTCTTATTTTACTAAAATGGCATTTTAGTATTGTCGGTGTTCCATGGCCGAGTCTATAAAAATTGCTGACTCGAATTAACAGAATAAATTTGCCGCTACGAATCCGCTACGGGGACTCTACGTGAGCAAAATTAATGAATTATGACAAAAATAAGATAAAAAACGACTGTTTTTAACATAAATTGTATCGTCAATCTCGTGATCAAATCGAACGACACCTTACCTTAAGTTACCTGTTCATCAAAATGTATCAAGACGTACGAGGACACAACGGAATGACATACATTTGAAAAAGAAAACATTATTCTCCTTTTTGTCAGTTGGGTAAAAATAAAAATACATGGTCTTCCATAGCGTAGATACTTTATAGACGGGCAATAGAAATTCAAATTAGTAGTTTTTAGCCTCAGTAACCAAAAATCCCGATCGCATTCAAAACCAGTTCAAATTTTATTATTCTATCGTTAAATCAAGTAATATTTAACATTAATTATTTTTACATACCTGCCTAAAATAGGAAAAAGGTCAGCGTTTAAATATACTGGTGCATACTAGATATACAAATAAAAGAAAATACTCGATTTAGTGATGCTGTTTTGAATTGGATATATTTTAGTAACATCTTCGTAAAATTTGATTTATGAATGCCGATAGGTTGCGACGTTGTATGATTTCAGACAAACAACTTTAAAATACATTAATTATTGTGTGCAAAACTTACAGAGCTTTAGAAAAGACTCAGTAGAGCTCTAGTTTATGCGTGAAATTTGAGAACTTTAGAAATGATTCACCTTTATCGCTTTACCACATTCAAGTTCGTCGCTTTTGCTTAACAATAATCATACTATCTTCATATGGTATTGAAGTAATTTTTGCCGTATAATATAGGTAGGTAAGTAGTTACTTACTCACAAAAATTAGGGAAATTCCCACGCGATATGGGATAAATTTCCGATATATAGAGCCAAACAGAAATAACCTATATTTTTCGATATTTTCACAGTGACAAAGCTCTACGCGAGTAAAGTCAACGGCAACAGCTACTTAATTTATAATTACTTACCTACCGCAAGCGGAATGAAAATAATTTCTCGTTATGTCGCGTCGTCGAGGAAAGCCTTTATGAAAGATTTTTTGTTAAAAAAAAGTTTTTAACAATACGGATACAATTTCGTGCTATAATAAGCATTAATTACCTAGAAATGTTGATATTGAATGTGAAGATAATTTACCATAATTGAAAGTAATAAACTTATGCTTGTCTCAGTAATATTCTTAAATTGCGTCAACGATATGCCTAATTAATATATGAATGTGGTACGTAGGTGTCGGCATTTCTCGTGTGTAGTACTCTCGTTCCAAGAGGATACTAGTTTTAAACCTGATGAATCAGCGACCTGTTACCAACGCAACGCTACAATACATTCGTGGTGGTATATAAAGGTTCTCTACCTCGTGGTTCCGCTGTTACACTCCAGCAGTTAATAGATGCAAACCGTTCAGTATGTAATACAGAATTACGTGCTTCGGACTAATCCAACTAGAATTTTTTATTAGGATTATAGTTACTAGTAATGTTTGGTTAGCATTTTTAAACTGCAAATATTCAGTAGTGAAAATTTTTAACATTTTCAGACTAAAATATTTTTTCGTTGTAACAATATTGTATGAAAATTTTGCGACATATTAGGAATTTAATATATATATTTCAATTAGTGAAGTGTTTGTAATTCCGAACTTAAAACAACAACAATGTTGTGGTGGGTTCCGATAGTCGTGATGTTCGTGGTGGTGTGGTGTGTGGAGTGGTGCCTGAGGCATAAGGAGTTCGACAGGATCCCAGGGCCAAAGGGAATATTTCTATTGGAGAATGCCTTGCAATTTATGATGGATCCTGGTAATTATCTTATTTACAATTTACATTATACATAGTGAACCAGAATTCTTGTAAAAGTCAATAAATACAATTCGTTCATTTTCGTTAGGTAACGCAGTTCCGCATTTTTTTTAAATGGAATAAATAACGAAAACAAACGGCCATTATATCTATTTATTGAAATATTTTTCAGTGCAACTATTTTCTTACTTCAGAGAATTGACCAACCACTATACGCATATTTTTAAGCTGAAAATGGGACCAAAAAAAGTTCTTATAGTACACAATCCTGAAGATATTGAGGTAAGATCACTGTCATCTCACTGATATTATAAAATTATAACTGCTAAGCGGAAACTGGCAGGCGACCCATAATATAAAGTACATACTTTATATTATGGGTGTATAAGTTTAGATTGCCTAAATAAAATTTAGATAGTAAATGTTTTGATATATTCTTGCATATGCGCTATGCGAAACGAAAATCTAAATGATAAATGTAGAAAAAAATATTTTTTTTTCATCGCGACCGGGATTCGAACCCGGTTCCTCGCCATTCCGTGGCACGCTCTATTCCAACAGAGCCATCGTGATTCGTATTCAGATCGTGAATTTTGTCTCCATATTCTCGTCTGAGGGACGGTAACGACATCTATCCAGTAATTGTGCAATTACCTACTCAAATTCATGTCTAACATTGCAGTTAGAAATCATGTTTTTAATTGATGACGCGTTCCTTTTTCATATGTTTTGATATTTTCTTGCATATGCGCTAAAAAAAATTCTCCATTTATCATTTAGATTTTCGTTTCGCATAGCGAGGGTTCGAATCCCGGTCGTGATGAATTTTTTTTCTCCATTTATTATTTAGATAATAAATACAGAAAAATGTACAGAAAAATAAATAAACAACATTAATTATTTATAATATTGGAAATATTACAGATCCTAATATCTGGGATGAGAAACATTCGAAAAGGATTTTTGTACAGATTTCTACAACCATGGTTGCAGGAGGGTCTTCTAATGAGTGACGGTAAGCTGGTTAAAATAAGCAAGAAAAATTTAAACAGATTAACGTATTAAGTACCTAACCATGAAGGAAGGAACGACCTTTTTTTTCCTTCATGTAGTACTTACGTACTTATATGGTTTGTAAATGTTATGCAAGCAGATCTAAATAATGTATTACTGATTGTAGGTAACAAATGGCAGCGCCGCAGAAAGATCCTAACACCTGCCTTCCACTTCAACATCCTGCGGCATTTCAGCTCTGTGCTAGAAGAGAATAGCATCAGGCTGATAGAAAAGCTGAGCTTAGAAGTAGGCCAGCCGAAAACTAACGTTACAGAGCACATCACAGAGTTCACTTTGTCTTCTATATGCGGTGAGTAAACATACGTAAACCTTTTATAGATTAGGTATATCGATTCGCTTCGATATGGTAATCAGAAGTCAATTTCAATCAATCGGAATCCTGAAAAAAGTCTCTGTATAGAGTTTCCAAGATCTGTAACTAACATAATTATAGGTATAAAAATTTATTTTTTACCAGATTTATACGACGAAAAAAAGAGTGGTATTCGAGTGTATGTATGTCGGTCTTTTATGGCCTCTTGTACATGCTTGATGGATTTTGATGCATAAGGTATGGTCAGATTTGTTAGTCTTGAATACAAGACTGACATAGAGTTAGTACATTTTCTGCAAAAAACGCAGTCGGAATTCCCTTTTAACTTATCATCATTGATGTTAACATGTGTGATATCATTAACGGCTCCGTCAGCCTTAACACAACCCTAATTTGTTTTAGAAACCGCAATGGGCACGAAATTGGATACAACAACCAGCAGCTTAGGCAAAGGATATATGGAAGCAATCTACACATTAGGTCAACTGATCGTATACAGATCGCAAAGGGTATGGATGTACCCTAACTGGGTGTTCCCTTGGACCAATAAGGGACGGACACAGAAGGCATTGCTCCGGCAGTTGAGCTCATTCCGCGATAGTGTCATAAACAAGAGGAGGGAGAATAATAACTATGGGAGCTTTGTGCGTGACGGCGAGAAATGTGACGATACATATGGAAAGGGAAGGCTCGCCATGTTGGACTTGCTGCTTCAAGCTGAGAACGATGGCATTATTGATGCTAAAGGCATTGGTGAAGAAGTGGATACTTTTATGTTTGAGGTAAAGTTACGGTAGCTACTTATATCTGTGTCCTGTTCGAAATTTACACCCTTTCGCGAAAAGTCCTACGTCTCTTCTGCACCTAGAAATATGTGTGCTAAAGATATAATTTTTAAATTATCATTGTTTTTCAACAATCATTCTGAAACAATTTTGAACAAGAGTTTAGTTTGAGCTCGCTCTTACAACAGTCATATAATTCATAGCATTTTTACAGTTGTATTTGTACTCTTAACACAAATATATATATTTTTTATTATATTAATTTTAGAGATAAATGATTAATAATAAATAATGGTATTGTTTCAGGGCCACGATACGACAGCTACAGCTCTTCAGTTCGCTTTCATGTTATTAGCAAATAGTCAGGAAGCACAGGTACCTAACTCTACTAATTTTGTGTTGGTTTTAATGGTCATGGATCGGAAAATTTGTAATTGTGTCTTTCCGTACCTATAGATTCTTTAAATATTTGGAATATATCTGACCTTGAATTAATTCGACAGGTCAATAAATATTCACCACGTGTGTGTAGATAATGTAGATATCACCATCGCCGCTACACCGGATTAATAAAAAAGCGAAAATCCTTGAATAATAACTAAGTAAATAATTTAAAAGGCGCCGGCTAAAGTTGTAATTTTTTTGAAAGAGAATTGCCTTCCCCTTCCTGTAGGTCTAATACCGAACGGCGAGTTAGTTGTAGCGTGTTGTATATTAAACAAGGACACTCGATAAACGGAAGTCGAAACAAGTTTTTAGCAAATCTAAAAAACTAGGCTACTAGACAACTTTAAAAATAACTCTCAATATTGCAGAACCAGATAGTGGAGGAGTGTGAGCAGATATTGGGCTCGTCAACTCGAGCAGCTACAATGAACGATTTGAGCCAAATGAAGTACCTCGAGTGCTGTATCAAGGAAGCCATGAGGCTCTATCCGCCCGTGGCATTCATTATGAGGATTACAGACCAGCCTACCAAATTGAGTAAGGACCTATAACTTAGGTACTCAATACTTGCTGAGTAACTCACTGTAGAATATTCAATCAGAATCAATCTCTAGCAAGTAAATACATTGTATATAATTTTGCAAAACGTTTATTATTGAAAACACGACTTTGCATGTAAACGGTGTAAAGCCAAATTCATTAAATTGTCAGTAATTCTTGGACCAAAGTTACAATGTACAATTAATAGTGTCCATATTTATACCATTCTACTGAATCAGAAATAAATTCCTAGAGCAGAAATAGTTTTGGTGTATGTTTCTTGTAAAAATATAGATGATCTCTAAAATAAATAAACTCCCGAGTATATTATATGAGAATATGCTTTCGGACTTTTGATAAATACAGGGTAACTTTGAATTGATGGTAGCTTAGCTTCTTGACTCTACTTCTGATAGGTACGTAATAATTTCTTATTTATTTTGGTGGAATATTTCGGAACTAAAACCATTAAAAAGTTAAGATACCCTTACCGTCTATTATAAATAACCCTGTATACAGGGTGTAACGTAAAAGGTACATATAGGAAGCCGAAAGGGGGTGTTCTGTATCAATAACTGAACAACTTTTGTCCAGAAAACTACGAGTTGCCAGCTGGGTTGGACTGCGCCATCCTGATATACGACCTGCACAGACGCGAGGACCAGTTTGTAGAGCCGCTGGCGTTCCGCCCGGAGAGGTTCCAGGGCGAGCCCACGTGGCATCCCTACGGCTACCTGCCTTTCAGTGCTGGACCAAGGAATTGTATAGGTAAGCTTTTTTTTATATTTCATTCATAACATACAGTTAAACATATTTGTATGAAAACGTGTATCTACTCGTACACATGGGGTCGTTCCATGCGACTTGAGCTTGCAGCCAGTGGCGGAGCTGTAGTTTGGTTGTCGCGTAGTCTTATATTATACCTAGTACTAAAACCTAATCGATGGTATTCAGTAACGGTAACTGAACAACTTTTTCTAGGTTACCGAATAAAAAATATTAATATCAATATCAAATCTACAAATCGATCAACTGACCGCTATAATATGTGTGGAACAGTCGACAGCACAATTCATAGATTTAGGATTGCTGTTTTTATGTACTTACCTACGGTCTAACAAAGAGAAAGGTTGAGATTTTCTCAAAAATTACTCGACTAATTTTTTAAAATTCTTTACAATTACGTAGTGTGTAGTACTAAAAACTATATACCAAGTAAATAGATTTTTACCATAGTTCAAGTAGTTCTTGAGAAAATTTCAACCTTTTTGAGGCTCCTTGTATATATCTATACTTATCTGTCTTCGTGTGTAAATGTCATTCTACGCGATGGAAGTTTTGTGTAGATTGATGTGCTGCCGTCTGTATGTTGTACCTAAATGAGATAAATACCACTTACGGTATGGTCCTCTGTATCATAAATACGATTAGTTTTAGTTATTACCTATTAGTAAGTAGAACAAATGAACCAAAATTATCTGTTACGAATTCGACCCGGTAATCAGAATTCTTATTTTTCAGGACAAAAGTTCGCGATGATGGAAATGAAGCTGGTGATATCGGCTGTAGTGCGTCGCTTCAGACTGCTGCCCATCACCAGACCTGAAGATGTGGTTTTCGTTATGGATTTCATATTGCGACCAAAACACCCCGTATATGTTAAGTTCGAGAGAAGAGATTGAACATAATTATAATATTAGTAAATAATAAGAATAACCATTTTATTAAGAGCCTATGGAAAGGTTTGATAAAATATTGTACATACTTCAAGAACCTAACCTTTGAAGCGTCTCATGTCTAGAACGAATTACGAGTAAAACGTCTCGTAAACAAAACATGATAATATTATCTTATCATTAATTAAACAATAAATCATTGATTTCTCTCGTCTTTTCACTGTCAAGTGTCAACACAAAATGAACTACAACGAGTAAGTATATAATTATAACAAAGAAGGATAACAAAGGACTAATGATACAGATACATACCTACATACCTAACCTACATACATACTATATAATCTGAAAGCATTAGTGTTGAAATATGTATAGTACTCTTTCGTATATAATTTAAACTCTGACACATTCTTTGACTTCCTTCAATACAATTGTTTTCTCTAATATTTGTTCCTATTATTTTCACCAAATTTAACACGTTATCAGAACGAATTTAATGGAATAAAGTGAAACAATTAAAAGTAAAAAGTGTGCCGCATATTTTCGTATAGTGCAATATCATCGGGATCATTTTTAAAGTTGATAAAATGTCCGGTAATGATAATGGTGACGGTGCTCCGTCGGCCGGCACTTGTGGCGGAACTGCAGCAGGTACTTCGATGGGTAGTATTAAAATATTGTCCTGTAGACAAGGATATACTACATGGAAGTTTAAGATGAGAATGTATTTGATGCACGAAGAACTATGGGAAGCGATTGTAGGTTATCCTGATGGCGATGTGACGCCGGAACCTGTGAAGGCTCGTAGAGATCAGAGGGCTCTCACAAAGATATGTTTGACCCTGGATGGTGGAGCTATAACCCATGTAAGAAGTGCGAAAACCGCTCTAGATGCTTGGAGTGCTTTACAAAATGCCTACGAAGATAAAGGTATGGGTCGTAAACTAGCACTGGAAAGAAGGCTATATAGATTTTGCCTTAGCGATTTTGAGAGTATTGAAGCTTATATAAATGCTGTTCTCAGCACAGCTCAGGATCTTGTAGATATTGGCAAGAAAATAGAGGATACTTCTCTCGCTGCAATAATCTTGGGAGGTCTTACTCCGAATTTTGACCCGTTAATTATGGCCTTGGAAAATTCGAATATTCAGGTTACAACTGACCTAGTGAAAACGAAGTTATTAAATGAAATGTCTAAAGCCAGTTCTGCTGAAGATAATTCTGCGTTACGGACGAAACGAGTAGAATCGAAAGGAAGTAGAAGAGAAGTCATTTGCTATGATTGTAATCAACCCGGTCACAAGAGACCAGATTGCCCTAACAAGAAGTTGAAGCAGAAGGAAGTTAAGCATGATTCAACTTCATTAAGTGCTTTGAGCGTTAGCGGTTCTGAAGACAAATGGTATATTGATTCTGGAGCTACTTCTCACATGACGTCGAGGTCAGATTGGTTATTAAATCTCAAGCCGTCCAATTCTGGTAAGGTGACTGTAGCCAATGGAGACGAATTAGAGTCTAAAGGCATTGGAACTGTTTCAATTAATACTAGGGCTGATATTATTGATAGAATCAGTGATGTTGTACATGTACCTAATTTGAAAACGAATTTAGTTTCCGTTAAGAAGGCCGTAGATAAAGGATACACAGTAGTTTTTGATAAAACTGGTTGTAATTTTTATAAATCAGATGTATTCTCTTGTAAAGGTGATTCTCTTTTACATGGTTCGGAATATGGTGGACTGTATAGTTTGGATTGTACAGTTACTAGTAATTCAAATTCTGACTCTTTTTGTGCAGGTAATAATAACCTGGCCCTTGATGTGCACACTGACTCTCTGTCTAGGTATCGTTTATGGCACAGGCGTTTGGGACATCTATGCCGCTTCGATATGAACCTGTTGAAGAGTGGACACGCAGTCGGGGTGGATTACAAAGAGGTCGACAAGGAGCCATGTGTGGCCTGCATTGAAGGTAAACAAGCTAGGAAACCTTTCAAGGCGTCTGCAGAGAATCATAATAGAGCTACATCGGTATTGCAGTTGGTCCATAGTGACATCTGTGGACCAATGTCTGAGACTTCTTTTCAAGGGAACAAATATGCTTTATTGTTCATTGATGATTTTTCTCGAAAAATATTTGTTTATTTTATTGCATCTAAAAAGGAGGTGAAGGATAAGTTTTGCGCTTTCCAATCTTTAGTTGAAAGGCAAACAGGATGTCTAATTAAAACACTTAGGACAGATTGTGGGACTGAATACGTCAATAGAGATTTTTCTGATTATTTGTGTTCAAAGGGTATCGAGCATCAAACAACGGCTCCCTATAGTCCACAGCAGAATGGAATTGCAGAACGTACTAATCGGACAATAGTGGAGAAGGCTCGTTCAATGTTAGCCGGTAGTTATCTTCCTAAAGCGTACTGGGAAGATGCCTACAATGTCGCTACGTACCTCAAGAACAGATCCCCTCATAGTGCTTTAAAAGGTCGTACACCTCATGAGAGATGGAATGGTTCGAAGCCAGATGTTAGTCATCTGCGGGTTTTCGGTTGTAGAGCTTTAGTACAAATTCCTTCTTGTCAAAGGAAAAAGCTGGATGTAAAAGCTCAACAATATACTTTTGTTGGATATTCTGAAGATCCAAGCAATTATTATTTTCGGGATCCACGTTACCCTAGAAGGTTAGTGAAAGCAAGAGATGTTGTGTTCTTTGAAGAGTCTTTCTCAGATTTGAAGAAGCAAGATAAGGATTGTGGTACGATTGCAAATATTGAGGCACCATCGCCCACATCCTCTGTTTTGATTTTTTCGGACTCAAATGATAGTCCAACACAACAGGCTTTGGATGATCCCGGTACTTCAATCTCTGATAATGAAGAGGAAAAAGAAGTAGCAAGTAAAGATGAAGTTGAGGAGGTTATTCCTAATCCTAATGAAGATTTTCATGTAAATGATGAGTTTGATGAAAATGAATCACCTGAGGAACCTACCACAACTGAAGAAACATCTGAGGAACGATATCCACTCCGAAATCGTTTAGCTAAGGCTAAAGGTCTTATTGCAGCTGATGAGATTAATATTGATGAAGAAAGTAATTCTCCTGACGATCCTAAAACTTTTAAAGAAGCTATTTATTCTGATGATAAAGATAATTGGATGGCTGCAATGAAGAATGAATACGAGTCCTTGCTTAAGAAAGGAACTTGGATATTAGTGGATAGACCTAATAAAAAGGTAATACCCTGCAAGTGGGTATATAAACAGAAAAGGGATGCTGACGGAACAGTCGTCAAATTTAAAGCAAGGCTTGTAGCCAAAGGTTTTACCCAAGTGGAAGGTGTAGATTACCATGAAACTTTCGCCCCGGTTGTTCGAAACTCTTCCCTTCGTTTGCTCTTTGCTTTTGCTGCGCAAAACGACTTGAAGATGAGACACTTAGATGTGGACACAGCATTCCTAAATGGGGAATTGGAAGAGGAAGTATATATGCACCAGCCAGAGGGATTCCTCGCTCAAGGGCAGGAAGATAAAGTTTGTCTGCTGAAAAGGTCACTTTATGGCTTGAAACAAGCTGCACGGGCTTGGAATATAAAGCTGAGTAGTACACTATCATCTTTGGGTTTTATTCAAACTCCTTCAGAAACTTGTGTGTATACAAAACTTTTTGGAAGTGATCTCGTCATATTAGCAATCTATGTGGATGACATAATTATTTTTCATAGAGATGACAAATTGGCAGATGTTGTCAAACATGACTTAGAGAAGTTTTTCTGTCTAAAAGATTTAGGCAATTTAAGCTATTATTCAGGCTTAAATGTATATCGTGGAGACGATTGCGTTGAAATAAACCAGAAGTCATACATTCTGGATACGTTAAAGCGTTACAATATGTCGGAATGCAAGTCAGTTTCCACACCTTTGCAAAAGGTAAAGTTGTTGCCGAATGAAAGTGGTGAGCAGTGTTCATACCCTTACCAAAGTCTGGTAGGTTGTTTAATGTTCCTTGCGGTGAGCACTCGCCCAGATATTGCGTATGCAACAAGTTACTTGAGCCAATTTTTGACAAAATTTGATAAAAGTCATTGGCTAGCTGCAAAAAGGGTTCTGCAATACCTGAAAGGGACTATCGATTATCGTATCTCTTACAGAAAGTGTGCAGATTACCTGTTGGCGTACGCAGATGCGGACTGGGCAAACTGCCCTGTGACTCGTCGCTCGTACACCGGATTCTACATCTCCCTAGCTGGAGGTCCTGTGTCATGGGAAAGCAAGAAGCAGTCCACGGTCGCACTCTCATCGACCGAAGCGGAATACATGTCACTAACACATGTAATCAAGGATGCCATATTCCTGAGACGTTTGCTTCGCGAGATATCGGGTAAGGCAGATAAAGTTATTATATTCAACGACAGTCAGAGTGCACAAAAGATTGTTAAGAATCCTGTCCACCATAATCGTACTAAACACATTGATACGAAGTATCATTTTGTAAGACAGAAAATGGCCGAAGATTTAGTTGATGTACGGTATTTACCAAGTGTAGATATGTCGGCCGATGTCCTCACGAAACCCTTAGGTTCCGTAGCACATGCTAGATGTGTCTTGCATATGGGTTTATACCTGTCTTAGAGGTTTTAAATTAAGGGGTGCTGTTGAAATATGTATAGTACTCTTTCGTATATAATTTAAACTCTGACACATTCTTTGACTTCCTTCAATACAATTGTTTTCTCTAATATTTGTTCCTATTATTTTCACCAAATTTAACAATTAGCCTTCTTCTTTAGGCAGTCGGGTAAAACGGGAATTTATGTAAAAATATGGCTGGTTGTCTATCAGGGAACCAAAAAGTACCTGAGCAGGTGCCGAAGACTGAGCAGGGGACGAGTAGGTACCTTAAAAATAAATTAATATTGCTTCGTCTCCTGCCGGGGGACCAATGGGCACCTATATAGGGGCCGAATCTACAACTTTTAATCCGGGGAACGAATATTAGGGGACCAATGGGTTCTGACCCAAAGAATCCTCCACCACCTGATATTGTATCTCTGGTTTATTAATACATTAAAAAAAGAGCAATGTTACGGAATTAATTGTAAAATTATTTTCTGTAATGGTAATGATAATAGGTTGTTACTTTGTTGTTGTAATTTGACAAATAAAGTTAACAAGACTAGATAATAGGTCACTCTTATTATAAATACGATATGAATATCAGAAGAGTATACATTTACTTTTAGTTGATTCAATGTAGTGACATACTCGTAGCCCTGGTAAGACATTTTAAAGTTAAATGTTGTAAGGGGAAAAGGGATAATGTTTTGGGTACTGTTTGCTGGAGCATTGGCGTTGGTAGTACTGGTGTGTTTGGACCGGTGGCTGAGACATGAAGAGTTCGAGAAAATTCCAGGGCCAAAGGGGATTTTCCTCGCTGAAAATGCATTGGATTTTGTGATGGATCCAGGTTTGTAATTAAAAATAGTCTGTTGGAGTTCCTACAGTAATCACTGCCGTTTAAACCATAGATTTTAATCATGAGTTACTTGAACACATTGACACATTGTTATTTAGAAATTTTTCTAGATACTTTTCTTTTGAGAACACTTTGTGTGTATGTGATTGAATGCACACATTTTAATGGTCGTTGATCTCTCCTTAAGTTAAGTTTGGTGCGATTATATTATCGTACCTACATACGTAATTAAAAGATGTAAATAAAATAATTCTGAATATATTTTTGAGTTTCTTTATAATCACGTATATACACGACCCACAAAAAAATATTGGGTAAGGCAGCTTTCGCCTCAATAAGACGTAGGTAGGTAGGTACCTTCTTTGTCGGTACTTTAACTTTGAGAATACAATTAAAATCAATGTAAAGATTTTCTGTGCTAAAGGTAGTAAGTACCTCTTATAATTGTACTTTACTATTACTGTCAATTTTATTTTCCAGTGAAACTTTTCTATTACTTTAGAACATTGGCCAACCAATATAAATATCTGTTCAAAGTAAAATTTGGAATAAAGAAATGTGTTATTATTTACAATCCAGAAGATGTCGAGGTAAGATTAATTTTTTAACTTAGTACTGTAAGCTAACTACCTAGGTAACTAACCTACTTAGTTTAGAAAAAAATAGAAATAAAATTATTGACTCATTATCTTAGTTATTGATTCCAAAGAACTCCAACGCCCTCAATAGCTCCGTATTTCTGTGATTTATATTTCCAACTAACGTCAAATGGAGACAACGATAACCCGAATAGGTCACACTTTTGTAAATGGACTTACGGCATTTAGACATATATTCTAATACGATCTTTTATAATTTTAATAGGGTCTGGTTTGGGAACTCGTTGCACATTAGGCACACGCCAAGACATCGTCAATATAAATGAGTAGTATGAGACTCTAGTAAAACTTGCCGCTAAGGCTTGGATAAGATTAGTAGGTACGTGGTTAAAAGAGAAATGGTGCTTATGATTTGCAGTGGGTTAATAATATAAGATAAATCTTTTTAATCGGAGCAGTGTAGGTATATAATAAACTTAGGTTTTTTCATGAAATTAGCGAGTATAGATAGATAGCTCTTGCTCATCAAAGCCCTAGAACTGCCATGACTGACATGACAGTAACAACAAGCTTTTTGTATAGTTAAACTTTGTCGTTTGCTCAACTCTCGAATATCAGTTTTCGAGTCGGCAAATGCCTCCTCCAACATTCTTCATTATAAATAACAATTAGTAGATGTTAAAAACAAGTTCGCTAGACAAAAGTTATCATATCAGTTTTAGATACCCTTGACCTCGCAATATGTAAATGAAATCGCTAATATGTCGCCAAAATGAAACAATAAATACTCTTATCCGTATGTACCCATTCCATATAATATATGCGTAAGCAAAATAAAAGGTTAAAGCGTGAAAGAATGATATTGTAAGATAAATAAGATAAGATAAATATTCTTTATTGCAAAAAAATAAAAAGTATTACACAAAAGAAATAGGCTAATACAGTTAGTATTACAATTGGCGGTCTTATCGCTCAAAGCGATCTCTTCCAGACAACCTTTGGGTACAGAATTCGGCGTATGAATAGGTAGCTTGTTGAGCAATATTAAATACCTATCATTAGCTGGTACTTAAGATAAGTACCTACCTACATAAAAAAATAAAAAATAAAACTTATTTACCTACTAATAATAATTATACTTATGAGTATAAATAATTGTTTTTACCAATAAATAAACTGATACATTACATACTAATAAATACTTAACATAAAAAGAAATAGACTACTTACTATACAATACAATAGACTACTTACAATACCAATACAGATCATGAAGGATAATGTTATTAATGATATAATATAGATACAATAGCTGTTATACATACGTAAGATAGGTACAAATTAATAATTAAATATTGAGAAAGTAAGACTTGACCTGTCCCTTAAAAATATCCAAAGATTTAGCAGTTCGAATCGAAGCCGGTAAGGAGTTCCAGAGACGGATAGCATGAGCGGTGAAGGAATTTAAACCAAATTTGGTAGAGTGGACAGGAAGATATAGAATGAGCTCGTCATTGGAGCGAAGATTGCGATCATGCAAGGAAGAAAGGAATTGGAAACACTGTTTTAGGTAAGGAGGAGTCGAGGGGTAGAACAGAACGGAATATAAGAGAGAGAGAATGTGAGCGTCCTTGCGACGACGTATGGAGAGCCACTTGAGTTTGGTCCGGTATTCGGAGACGTGGTCATATTTGCGCAAGCCAAATATGAACCGAATGCAGAAATTTTGAAGACGCTCAAGTTTATTAAATTGTTCTACAGTGAGATCCGGATAGCAGGCGTCAGCGTAGTCGAGGATGGGAAGGAGAAGTGACTGTGCAAGCGTAATTTTAGTGGATGTTGGTAAGAAATTCCGCAGGCGCTTCATCGAACCGGCGGCAGCAAACATCCTCCCGCTAACATTGCTCACTTGTTCATTCCATGATAACGTTTGGTCAAAAAGAACACCCAAATTTCTCACGGTTTTGCTGTATGGGACACAAACACCATCGAATACTATAGGCGGCAGCGCATTGAAGTCAATCCTGGAAATATAGGCTGAACTGCCGATTATGATGGATTGAGTTTTACTAGGATTGACTTTAAGCCCATAGGATTTACTCCATTCCAAGATGAGAGACAAATCGGAATTCGCAACCCTGATTGCTTCCGAAAGGTTGCTTACAGGGGCTTGAGAATATATCTGCAGATCGTCTGCATACAAGTGGTAGGAAGAAGAAAGGTGATGAGTGATAGAATTAATGAAAATTGAGAATAAGAGAGGAGACAACACGCCACCCTGTGGCACGCCAGCCATCGTATCGCACCAACTAGAAAACGAATCTTCCAGCTGTATGCGTTGCCGGCGGCCAGAGAGATAACTACGAAACCAATCAACAACCGATGGAGATATGTTAAGAGAGCAGAGGATGTCCAGCAGTATGTCGAAGTCGACAGTATTGAAAGCATTGCTAAAATCGAGCAGTGTTAATACTGTAAGCTGCTGATTCTCCATGCCGTTTCTGATGTCGTCGGAGATTTTGACTAAGGCGGTGACTGTGCTATGACCAGGGCGGAAACCGGATTGGAAAGGATTAAGGAGATTATTAGTCGAGAGGAATATGCTCAGCTGTCGGTGGACGAGACGTTCTAGGACTTTCGACAAGAACGGTAATATCGAAATAGGACGGTATTCAGAGAATGTTGATGGGTTTGACTTTTTGGGCAAAGGAACTACTTTGGCATCCTTCCAAGTACTGGGAAAATGGCTAGAGGAGATAGAAAAGTTAAGGATCTTGGTAATTGTAGGGATAAGGAGGTCAATCAAAGGAATGATCATGTTACGGCTGATGTCATCACCTCCGACGGCATTAGACGTAATGGAAACAATGGTCACGTAATGGAAACAATGGTACATCATATCAAAAATTTCAAGTTGCATATCTTAAATGTTATTTGATCTAAATTGCATTTAATTTTTATATTATCTCTAGGTAGTGCTATCCAGTACAAAAAATACCAGTAAAGGATTTTTATACAGATTTCTCGAACCATGGTTGCAAGACGGATTGCTTCTCAGCGATGGTAAGTTTAAGTACATGTGGTTTAACCACATGCATTATTTTTTATATCTCAGAGATTAACTATCTAAGACATTTAACGATTTGTTTTTTAGGTTATAAATGGCAACAGCGCAGAAAAATCCTGACGCCAACGTTTCATTTCAAAATATTAAGACACTTCCACTCCCTATTAGAGGAGAATAGCTGGAAATTAGTAGAGCAACTACGCCCGGAAGTAGAAAAGCCGCAAACCAATGTCTCTTCTTTCATCACTGACTTCACTCTGAATTCAATATGTGGTACGTCTTCTTGTAAGGAAAATATAGAAACAAGTATGAGTATTAATTAAAACTGATGATCTTAATATTGCTTTGTTGGTTTTATTTATGCTATATAAGTATATAGTATAGACTGAGTGTAAGCTACAATAATTAAATATTAACAAAGAAGATGAAGCTGTTATGGTTGTTATCTTAGTCTCATTTAATTTAGTAGGGGCTTACTGCTTACCTAAGAGTGTACCGCGTCAAGTCCGCAAAACAACAATTTTCGATAAGCCTCTATATATTTTTCCGAATTAAACACCTATAAGTATTATAATATCAAAACAATCTATGTTTTACAGAAACTGCAATGGGTATAAAATTGGATCCTGAGTCAAGCAATTTCGGAAGGCGGTACAAAGACGGAATATACACACTTGGTCAGCAAATTGTGTACAGATCACAGAGACTTTGGATGTACCCAAATTGGGTGTTCCCTCTAACGAGTGCGGGCCGTAGGCATAAAGATGTATTGCGCCTGCTGAGCTCATTCAGAGACAACGTCATAAACAATAGAAGGGAGAACAGCAATTTCGAGAATTTGATTCCCGAAGCCGAAAGTTCCGATGAAAATTACGACAGTATGCCGTCCTTTGGAAAGAAGAAAAAGCTTGCGATGTTGGACTTGCTGCTTCAAGCTGAAAAGCAGGGCATTATTGATGCGAAAGGCATTGGAGAAGAGGTTGATACTTTCATGTTTGAGGTAGGAAGATTAATATGTTAATGTAGAGTGTAGACGAAGGTAAATAAATATTCATTACTACACATGCAACATGTTATGTTTTAGGGTCACGACACTACCGCAACAGCTCTGCAGCTTTTATTCATGGCTTTGGCTAATAATCAAGAATCACAGGTAGGTTCCACCCACATAAGGTAAGATTGTCCATCCTTTTAAAATATATTTAGGGTGCAAGTTTGGCTAGGAACAGGCAGCGCAAAAGTATATAACATTTTTTTTTAAATTAAGGATAAAGCCAGAGAAGAATGCGACCAAATATTTGGGACCTCGACGCGGGCAGCAACGATTAACGACCTGGGCCAAATGAAGTACATGGACAGTTGTATCAAGGAGACCATGCGTCTCTACCCGCCCGTACATTTCTTCATGAGGAAAATCACACACGCCATGAAACTTAGTAAGTGATTGTAATAAACTATAGTTTACTTAGATGCACTGACGCCACGAGAAATACGAGTATTGTTGTATGTATACGAGTATTATAAGTGCTACAGGTTCGCGAGTGTTGGCATGATTATTGGGAGAGTGGTAAAATCGTAAAACGATTAATTGATGGTCAGTTTTGGTAGTTAGGATTGTTATTGTAGCTTTAGTATACAGGATTCTGAAATGTGCGAAATATAGGTACAAACACAAGTATTAAGACATCGTTAACGTAGTCAAAATAAAGTTCAAAATGAGTGGGTTACATGGCTACATCTATGCGACACACATATTTTATTTACGGATAAGATGACTATAGTATGACTACTTTAAGAATAATCAACCTAGGTAATACAAGTATTGTGAGTTGATTCAATTGAAAAAAATATCTTTCAGAAAATTACACGGTTCCTGCTGGTACCGAATGCGCAATACTCGTCTACGACCTGCATCGTCTGGATGACCAGTTTTTGGAGCCGCTAGAGTTTCGCCCAGAGAGGTTCATGGTTGAACCCACTTGGCATCCCTTCAGTTATGTACCCTTCAGTGCTGGACCACGTAATTGTATAGGTAATACGTTTGTCAGAAAAGTAACAACTAAATATATTTCTCCTTACCTATTATTCATATACAAGTTAATTGATGTCACTTTTTCTGTATCCAGGGCAAAAATTCGCGATGATGGAGATGAAACTGGCACTGTCTTCGGTTCTGCGTCACTACAAGCTACTGCCCGTCACTAAGCCCCAGGACATAATGTTCATTACCGATTTTATTCTGCGGCCAAAATACGAGATCTACGTTAAGTTTGCGAAGAGGGATTAGTTAGAAGCTACAAAGAACTGTCAAAGATACGGATATTTAGAAATTAAATAGATTTTTTGTAGCTGACTGTACATAAATACGTTATTTACGATCAAGCGAGTTGACGACAAAAACAATAGGTAAAACCAGAAGGTGCCAACCCGCGCGCACTCGCGAGCTCCACACTCGCCAGTTGAGTCATAATACGTATACTTATTTACTTAGATACTTGAAAGTAATTTTGGTCTGAACTTGTAGGTGTAGAATTATAAGCTTATATTACGTCATCGAAATGTCTCGATGTTAGATATGAATTGGTTAACATTCACAGCGAATCAAAATGTTTTGAGAATTAAATAATTTTAACGTTAAAAATTTTTTTTGGTACCCCTTACCTACAATGCCTTTATCCAGCGTTATGAAGCTTAATAATAGCTGATATATTTGGAACAACAAACTGACTGATACCTGGTAATGACAGGATTGTACAATAATACCTACATCCTAGACACAATAGATATCATAATCTACAGCTAATTTTGTATTGTTTTATTTTCAAGAAGGAACAAACAACAATTCAATCACAACACAAGCTAAAAACGTATTATTGTCATAACGCTTGTTCCCATTATTTCGTACAATAATAATTAATTAGGTACCCGAGAGGGAATTAAATAACGGTGACTCTATCTATATGCATGTAACGGAGGTATCATACTTGTATTCAAAGAGAACATGTTTACCTGTACTTGTGCGAAACGCTACGGGCGGGGGCGGCGTTACGGCTAACGTGTTGTAAGGCTAGAGTTATACTTTTGAAAATTTTAAGACTTGAGGTAGGTACTATTCATTATATTATGGTAGCTGGTGAAGTAGAAGAACAACAAAACAACTAGGTTTATTGTTATGTTATATGTATATTTACTATTGACACGTTAACCTTTTCAATAAATTTAATAGCTAATCGAATATAAACTGTCAATTGGCAATGCAAAATATCGATAATAAATGTAATTATAATATGCTACGGTGAAAGTATGAATATGTTAAGAGCTCGTCTGTATCTAACCTTGGTTTATAATTATAGTCAGCGATTTTCATCTAAAAATGGACAACTTCGTATAAAAATCGCTGACTTGAATTAAAAAACAAGGGTTTACCTACACCTCTTTTTCCTTTTATAAACAAAATTCTTACATAATTAGATATGTTTTACGATTTTAAAAATAGAAGAATTATTGGTTATTTTTAAATATTATTTTATAAACAAACGTACCTTCACACTTATTTACATATCATTGACAAATGCACTGAGAATCATAACTCGGTGTTATGTTTAAATAGCCCCTTCGCAGCGTTTCTACCCCAACGGCACAAATATGTAGCCTCTACCGAGACCACAAAACCTACAATTACAAAATAGATTATAATTATGTAATAATAATCTGTATTCTATATTATTTAATGTAGGTAATCACTTTTGCCTTTTTTGTGCAATATTATTATTAAAGTATTGAATTGAATAAGTACTTAGTTAATTTTAAACTTTAACAGCAACTTAGTCCTTAATAAATTATTTGCAATATAATTGCGTACATTATCATTTGCATTTTACAAGCAATGTCGTCTATTTAGTAGACATACGTTCAATTTGTTTGTTCATAAATTCAAGACTTAAAATGTTTTGGGTATTAATAACAATAGTGCTGACATTAGTGGCGATGGTGTTCGTGGACCGGTGGCAGAAACACGAGGGCTTCGAGAAACTGCCGGGGCCGAAGGGAGTACTTTTCCTTGAAAATGCTCTAGATTTCTTGATGGATCATGGTTTGTAATTTAATCAAACAACGATTATTTGAATACGTATGTATGATGTAGAGTTCTTTAGGTAGTGTATCTAATACGTAGATTAGGTGTGTAGTACATAATCCTTTGTTAAGTCAGTGGGTTTTTGAAATTGTCTGAAATGATTTTATTTATGTAATTAATGTTTTATAAAGGTTATACTCGTAAACGCCTAATATAGTCTGTTAAAATGTTGATTTATATTTTTCAGTAAAACTCTTCTATTACTTTCTTTGGTTAACAAGTAGTCACAAAAGGCTGTTCAAAGTAAAAATTGGACCGAAGAAATTTGTCGTCCTTTATGAACCCCATGATGTTGAGGTGAGAACAGATTTTTATCTTTTATATTTACAAACTTTAACGTCTGTCTATTTGCTTAGAAGGGCTGTAAGTGATACGGTAGCCAACAGATTCGTTCAAGAAAGGTTTTAGTATTACAAATAATTAGATCTTCATAAATCAGTCTAATATATTTATAAGCGTTTCATTTTTACAGGCTGTTATATCTGGACCGAGAAATACTCGCAAGGGATACCTGTACAGTTTCATCCAACCATGGTTAAGGGATGGACTACTTCTGAGCAATGGTGAATCAAATCGATCAATTATAAATATCATATTTATGGCAACTCATGTTGAAAACTGATAGTTATTGGTATCCCACCAATATATCCCATCCCACTAATATATAAACGTGAAAGTTTGTATGGATGGATGTTTGTTGCTCTTTCACGAAAAACTATTGAATGGATTTTAATGAAACCTTACATTAATATAGCTCATAAATCAAAATAACACATAGGCTATAATTTATTAAGATCCTGCGCAAACGAAGTCGCGGGCAGAAGCTAGTTAAAAATAAAGTTTGAGCTTGGCACAAAATGGATCATATTAGAATCGTGAAAAATATTAATAAAAATTGTATAAATCAATGTAGATTCGCAGAGAACATCATCAATTCATCAGACTGTTTAATTGTGCAACCAAAAGTAAATAAAATAATAGCATACCGGTACGAACGTGGGTATTGTGTACCTAATCACATCGTCAAGGAAATAATTGGCCTTGGTCTTTATCTATGTTTGTTTTGATTGGATAGAGATAAGTACCCAATAGAAAGACCAAACCAAAAAGACATAGTTAATATTTATACTTTCTTGTCTTTTTTCGTCATTTCAGTTGACACGGGGATAGATTTCTTACATAACCGCAATTGTATTTCAGGATTAAAGTGGCATCAGCGCAGGAAAATCCTTACGTATGCATTCCATTTCAAGATCCTTCGCCAATTTAACTCGGTCATCGCTGAGAACTCCAAGAGCCTGGTTGAGCAATTGAACCGTGAGGTGGACAATGAAACCACGAATTTAGTACCGTACATACACGATTTTAGTTTGAATTCCATTTGCGGTAAGTAGAAGTAAAGAATCAATTACATGGAGGCATTGAAGCTCCGAATATACCCTAATTAAAATGTGAATTTTATTATGACAGAAACTGCTATGGGAACAAAGTTAGATTCGGAAGCAACTGACACCGGAAGGCGTTACAAGAAAGGAATATTCGACCTCGGTCAATTACTCGTAGACAGAGCACAGAGATTTTGGTTGTACCCAAGTCTGCTATATTCTATCTCAACCGGTGGACGCAAACAGAATAAGATCCTTGCCTTGTTCAAAGTATTCCGAGATAGTGTCATACACAAGAGAAGGGAAACAAATAATTTTCAGAATTTGATTTTGGATGCTGAAAATTGCGATGATGACGAAGAGGATGGCTTAATGCCCGGGAAAAAGAGGTTGGCAATGCTAGATTTACTTCTTCAGGCTGAGAAAGATGGTGCTATTGATGCAGATGGTATTGGTGAAGAAGTTGATACATTTATATTTGAGGTAGGAACCGTTATTTCCTTGAATACTACATTGAACGGATAACTTCTACTAGCAATATCTCAATAATTTGATGATTTGTTTTAGGGTCACGACACTACAGCAACGTCGCTGCAATTTACTTTTATGTTATTGGCCAATAACCAACACTGGCAAGTAAGAGAGTTAAGAGCTAAGAAGAAAATTAATAGAAACTTATATTACTTATAGCCTATTCAATACACAAGAGAAGAATTCCTCTCCATGAACCGGGAGTGTGTACAAATTTTATTATATAGGAGAGTCGTTCTCTGGGGGGGTTGTTATGTAGAGTATGTATTTATATATTTACGATCATTCCGCTAAACACAGAACATGAATCAGCTTTGGTTTTTTCTCAATAAGGATAAAATAGTGGAGGAGTGTGAGCAGATATTCGGGTCGTCAACTCGAGCGGCCACGATGAACGATCTGAGTCAGATGAAGTACCTCGAGTGCTGCCTCAAGGAGTCTCTCAGGTTGTACCCACCAGTGCCATTTATCATGAGGAAAATTGACCAGGACATAAAACTTAGTAAGTGCCTTTTACTTAGGTATTTACGTGTGCTACGCGGTGTATATCTATACAAATAATAAGACTAAAAAGTGTAGTCTGTAGGTACCTTGGATACTTTTTGAAAAGAATAAATTGTAATGTGTTTTAATTTTAAGATTGATGCCAAAATACTAATTTTCAGAATACTTGTCTGTTTCGACAGAGAAACAGACAAGTATTCTGAAATAGCTCTGAGATAGCTCATATATCTGGGCAGCATATAGGCTATAAGCCATTGCGGTATGTAATGTGGAACCAAGTAATCAGAGAGAAAGAGCTGCCAACCAGTACATTGAAAGTACTTCGTCTACAGTAACCAGGAATTCTACGCAAACGAGGTTGCGGGTGCAACTAGTGTTGTAATATAATGAGTTATTCTATGCTCGGATAAAATTAATGTTATTTTGTTTTGTTCCTGAAGAAAACTGCATGATTCCTGCTGGAACGGACTGCACAGTGTTAATAATGGCCATGCAGCGGCGCTACGACCAGTTTGTGGATCCACTGGAGTTTCATCCCGAACGGTTTTTGGTAGAACCCACTTGGCATCCTTACGCGTATATACCTTTTAGTGCTGGACCTAGAAACTGCATTGGTAAGTACATGTAGTGCAAATTACGACCGAGAACTAAGAATATCCTTTATGACGACAGAAAAATCACTCGCGTTATTTTTCAATTATTTTTAAATACCTATATGTCTTTATTCAACTTTAATGTAGTGTTAACTTGAAATTGGCATTGAATTTCTGAGCGGATCTGAATGCTCTCAAAAACAAACCCCGCCCGGTGTATAAATTATATGTTGCAGTGATTAGAGAATCAAATGTTATTTCAAAAATTTCAAATGGTATTTATTTCCTTTCACATTTGGTACTGCACCAGTCTTTCACGCTTGGTGGAAGACTGGTGCAGTAAAACTTAATTGGAGCCGTTGGTTTGGGATGTTGGTGGGTCAAAATAAAGATTTATTGTTATTATTAGGGCAAAGGTTCGCGATGATGGAGATGAAGCTTGCGGTGTCCGCGGTGCTGCGCCGCTACAGGCTGCTTCCAGTTACCAAGCCACAGGACCTTGTCTTCGTTACGCACTTCCTGCTTAGACTTAGGGACCCCATATACATAAAGTTAGAGAAAAGGAATTGTGAAAATGTGGTTACAAAGTAAGGTTTTTACATAAGGAAAAAGTAAAGGTCTTATTTTGCTTATCATTTAAATGATTAATTGGGAAAATCAAGTGTAAATATAATTCAATTAATAAATAATATTCACTTAATTTATTATTTTTATTTCCAGTGCCTACCACTTCTCCTTGTTTTCAAATCAAATCAAATCAAATATTTTTATTGTGCATAAAAAATATAGGTTACATAATTGAGTGTGCGCTAAAATCCGCACTAGGCAAGCCTGTCTTACGGACATCAGCGCCCCCTCTCCATGCCTAATACAATTCCGCTAACATCAAAATTAAAACATAGATCACAATGGTACACATGGATGGCGTGTGAGCGAGCAATGTATGTCTATATATATATAAATATGTAAGTATATGTTGTTAATATATAAAGTTACATATATATTTATAGTACCTAGCGAATCAACAGAGATATATAAATAGATATAGTTGTAGGTAGTACGTGTAAGGCGGAATAAATAGATGAAATAAGATACGAGGCATAGTAAATATATATATATATATATATATATATATATATATTTAATGTGTTATTTAACCGAACGCAATATGGTCTCTGTTTTGTCATAGTCAAGTGGCTGGAGAAATTTTTTAATTACTGTTTTGCACTGTGAGTGGTTCAAAGGGTATATGTCGAGAATGTAATTTATTTTGTCGTAAATGTATGGAGCGAGACATATGTGTTGGTGGTGAGCAAATGATGTACGTCGGATATCAAACGGACATACATTATGACCTTTTCGTTTAGATATGTAGGAAACATGGTCATAGGGAAGGGTCTTATGGTGTCTAAGAACCGTGTTCAAAATAAATATCTGCCGAACTGTCATTACCTGGGTGAATGAATACAAAAGATGTGTAGGATGGATGTTTTCTATATTGTATAGTAGGTACATTATTTTATTATCTTATGGTATGCGAAAAGTTCGATGTTTGGATGGTTTGATGTTTGTTGTTAAAGACTATCGCATTGCCATATGTACACCAAATTATGTGCACACTGTACACATATTGATAAGGGAGGAAGTCATTACGATCTTCTAATGGTTATTTTTCTAAAATAGAACAAATGAATCCAACTACATAAATAATAGGTAATAAAATTTCCTACAATTATTTATATCTCACAAGACATAACCAAGACCTGAATCTATCATCACAATATCACTTCTAAATTCTAAATCACATCTTCGGGTCACATTCACAACTTATTGATCCAAGTTAGGTAAATGTCTACATAGACGAGACAGGAACGATATCGATTGACACCCTCGTTTATTGTGTAGTTACTCGGTTACTGCGTCAACTAAAGATCCATTCACAACCATAGAAACAACAGACTTGGATCTGTCCGCTAATGGCCGAGGTGACAAAATTGCGGCGAATGTATCAAAATACCTACGCAACTTACAATTCACATAATATACGCTCGTTTCCTCGCAATATAGGTTCAGAACAAGGCTTCCAAAAACTGTAAGTAAAGTTGAAAAATATTTTCTGTAGATCATAAAAAACTACAGAAGTCATTCACTAAAATTAACTACTGACATTGGCAGTGTGATAATAAAATAAAAGATAATAAACGTATGCGAAATCATGACCACTATATTTGCTGCTACGAGTATCTCTCTCTACCTACTGACAAGTGATCGCTCGGTTACGGTTATACTTGCGTGGATTTTGTTTTCTTTTAGAGGTTATAAAAATGCAGTGTTTAAAGTGATTATCTTATTTTTGAAATGAAATGATGAAAGATTTTAGTGGGATTTTATAGTTTGTATTGTACGATCGATTGATTATTACTAGGTATAAGCGTTTCGGTATAAAATCCGTCTTAATCAATTGAAATATAACAACTAGAAATATAAAAGGTAGGTCAGGTCATCCTATCCTTGTGTTCCACCATCACACAAAAAAGGGTAATACTACTGAAACAGCATTTATAAAATTACTACTTACTAACTGTTCAAACAGCTACATGCTGATTGAAATAATATCTAGAACAGATCCCAAAATGAAAGCATAGACGCTTAGATTCTGGACATTTCTGAATTAGCCTATAACTCTTCTACGATAATTTTGCAGAACTTATTCTTTTCTGAAGGCGAAAAGAAAAGGTTGAAAGTAATATTTTTCTTCATTATTTCCTTTACTAACTAGACAACTTTAGTACCTAGGTACTCTTACATTATGTATGATTCACGTTCAGCTTTAATTAAATGTCCTTCAGATAAGATTTTGAACTCGATAAGATCTTTCTCAGGCGCGGCATATGGACGCGAGTCGAACTGGTGTTAGAAGCTCCTGCGTTCACAATTTCTTTTTTAACTAAAACATGGTATATGTCTAATTATAGAAGTATTCTCAGCTAATAACACTTGGCTTCATTCCGTACTATTTATAACCAACCGTCGGGCGAGAAATGGCTCAGTACATAGTGCGCGCAACGGGTGTCCGTCCCGCGCAGATTCCGTTGCGAAAACTTACGCGTCCGCACACGCAGACGCTAGTGCCCGTTTCAGGACCAGGAGCCGCGCGCTCGATTATGCGATACTACATGTCGAAAGGATTTGAAAATTTTGTTATGGAACATGACAATGATTTTGAGGTGAATACTAGACTCCTTTGCTTTCGCTTGATGCTTTGTTTTAACGCCTTTGAAAAAGACGCAACGCAACTACATACCTAAATATTTTAAAGGTTTAGGGACAAGTACGCAAATCATTTTTGAAATTATTTCATACCTTCTAAAGCTATAGAGGAGCGTCAAATTATACTGATTTATTCTGGATTGCAAATGCGGCATTTGACATTATATTTAAAAATTCCACGAGACTTTAGTTTAACACAGACGATTAATAAATAATATACCTATCAGAGTTTCAGGCATGTGCCTGTTTAAATTTTTTCCAGTGTAGGTATCTACATGTAGAAAACATCGCTCTGAGACGGGGAGCGCTCTCGATCAAGTTTGTGAATTACAGCAATAAGGGAGAGCTATAACATAGCGCTTCTGTGAACTCAGGGTAAACGAAGTTTCGGGTTTAGTTTGTCATAAAAAACTTTAATAAACTAAAACTTGGATCAATCAGGGCAATGACGAAAATGGGGCATCATGCTCCCTTGCCTCGTAACCGGTATCTATGGAATGTTACCAGAGTTAAGACAATAGATTGATAACAGTTTAGGTTACACTCGTGCGTATGATTGTCACTACGTAGCGTAGTAAAGATGTGATAACTATCTGAACACGCAGTGTTAACATTAGGTAGGTAGCAGTTTCGAATTCCCCGTAAAGCGTCATCAAGTAAACAGCAGGTAAGCGATGAGGGTAAACAGTACTAGATAAATGAAAAATTTGCCTACGGAGGCCGGCAGTTCGCGTCTGCGCGTAGCTAGAGCCTACTGCGCGTGTGCGAACTGAGGGAGTATTTCTATAGGTGTTTTCGGAATCGTCCCTCGTCTTAGGTCCCCCGGCCGCCGCTATGAGCACGCGTAAGCTCAGCCGGGTCGCCGCTGTGGCTCGGCCCTTGATCAGGCAGCAAGCATGCCACTGCTACCGACAGTACAGCCAAGTGCTACCCGTCTACGTTATAGACGGTCCCGTAAGTGACTAATTTCCGTTCTACAATAGACTCAAATCGATAGTTGTATAAGTGAATCTGTGGTTTATGTCAGTGATAGTTCGCACTACATCTTTATGTGTTTAGTTTCGTATGAAGTCGATTGGAAAACATCGCCTTGAGCGCTAAGGTCGCCTTTATGACAAATTGTACTTCCATACTTGTGTAAATACAGATGCTTCTTGGTCATCTATATATCTATAGTGATCTTAATATGAAATGATAAGTAATTATGGTCTCTACTGTTGCAGAAATGGCGCCACTCGGCACCAACCTTCTATGCCGCTCAATCCATTGATTTGAGGTAATTTTTAATGTCATTTATTTAATTAACTGAAACACCCACACGTTGTTCCATGCACAGTGCACACTGACGTAATATATTAAGTTTACATTTTAGTTGTATAAACAGTACGTGACTCGAAGTCTGAGTACAAACATGACACTCGACATTTATTACAAGTCTGTTGAAGCCTTTAATGGAAATAAATTGTCGTTAACGACCCTATCGACTCCTATTGATCTGTATTAAACTCTGAAACTGGTCGGCGCAAAGTGCCGGCTACACTTCAATTCACCCCTGACATTTGGAAACCGCAGTTAGCATAATATCTATATTTCGCAATCGTCGCTAAGCTAAACCCCATAAGTGACATCTACCATGTTTTCCAGAAATAATAAAATCTGTATAAGTAAGTACTTATCACTGAATTTTGGATTCACTATGATACAGCTTTATATTTTTCTTATGAAACAATTCTTAAATCGAATATGAGATAAATTAATGTGAATAAATTCAGGAGTCAGCGAAATATAAAATTTTGGACTCTACTGAAAACACGGAGATAATGATTTGTGCCGTGTTGTTCGCTATGAAACGGCCGGCGAGTCGCGAAATCAATATAGTAAAGACGTTAGACAATTCAATTTCGGCAATCATCAGGCTACACTGATATATCAATTTATATTTGTCTTTGACCAGGCTTCTTTTTATATTACGCACGTAACTAAATGACAAAACATTTCTTAGATCATGAAAGTCTTTCTTTTAAGGATGATTGAATAGACACCGCCTGTATCGATCTAAGAATTTTGTGTTATCCTTGTAATGTACCTGCTTAGTTAATTTACGTATGTTTGTCTATTGTGTACCTACAATTAATATTTATAACTGATAAAATCTATCATTTGTTTGTTCATTGATGCAAGGAGCAGACAGTATTCATTCGTCCACAACCTCGATCCCACGTGAGTACGGCCAGAGCCACCACCTTGTTTTGTGGTTTAGCATGGCCTTCTAAAATACGATAAACTTTTGCTTTGTAAGCTGTTTTCTCGGTTTTCTTTTGCTTCGGTTCTGACCAGTGGGCAGTAGGTAACGTTTTGGCATTTTTATATAAAAATCTGAAACATTAATTTGAAACATTTGAAAAAAATAAGTAGGTGTACCTAATACTTACATAGACCTGATAGACCCTCTAAAATAAGATATTTTAAGAATATTAAGATTTTATTGGGTTTGCGGTGTTTTTATAATTTACAATTACAAACTGCAGACTGGAGAGGGCTCTCGTAACTTACATTTAAAAATCTATGCTTTGAAATAATTTTCATTCGTTAGATGCAGTAAGTGGGGATTTTCTTTTACCTAATAATTGGTTTTTCTCAACTTAGCCATGAGGTTATGGCATAAATTGTTTTATAGCATTCTTATTTTTACTGGCTTCGACTTTTTTTTATGGCATTTATTGCATTGGACCTTGGTACTTGATCGCTTTTATTGTGTAGATGTTTTGTGTTCTAGTAGTTAATATTTAAAGTTACGTTTAGAATGCACCTAACGTTAAACCTCGATGTGTTCACCAGCCTTTCATATCAGTACGTTACAACAATCAATCAGTTATCAGTAGAAAATCGTGTTTTGTGAAATTGGAATGATTTATTATTCAGTATCTAAGCCATCGCAATCACGGAACAGGGATAAAATACCGGTGTTTTACACGTACCTAATGGAGTGATAGCAATATAGATAGGTATCTACCTGTATTCTTTGGTGACAGACTGTCGAAAAGTTAGATATTTTAGTGAAAATAATTCAAAATACCTACATTATGATATTGCGTTAAGGCAAAAAAAAAGATAAGGATACTGAAGTTTGACTTTTTTCTAACATTTTATTTGAGAAATTAACGATCAACGAGAAAAAGTAAAGAACATCCATATCTACCTATTCAAATAATGTCGGATTTGTTTCTATCATGATAAGAAAGTTGTTTTGGAATCATCATGGTTCATTCGGAGCACAGAAATAACTAAAGATCAAATTGCACGGAGACTTGACTTGAGTATCTGTGTCAACTCTGAGATAGAGAGCATATTCCTTCGATGACTAGAAGTTATTATCCAAGCGGAGACGAGAAAATCATAGTTTAATTGCCTTCTTATTGATCTTCGGCGATCTAGGAACAAGAGATGAAATCTAAAAGTTTCTCAAGTCTACGTAATCAAAATCGAGAAAAAGCTGTAATTGATGATTTGCCAAAATAAGTACGCCTGGTGATCCAAACATACAGTCGTAGGCCGGTACCTACGTCGTAGACACACCCGCCAGCTACGTCAATGCAAACACACGACGATAATAGAGCGTGACAACAGCTGAAAATACACACAATGTTTGCCAAATTCATGTTCTCTCTATTAACAATGTAGTGTTAATCTCTGCTTCCATTTCTTCTCACCTTTGCATGACATTCGACGTACCTAGTGTTTGTGAGATTAGACTAATGGTTACTGAATGGATACGACTTTTTAATTTATTTAGAAAGAAACTTTTGATTATTTTACAGGGTCCGAGAAGGGTCGCACAAAAATGCCGATGATGTGTTGTTTGACATGTTCAAAAATGAAGAAACAGGGCTTCTGCCTGTGGGAAAGTTTTTGGCCGTAAGTATTAACGCATATTTTATTTACGCAAACAATACCTATATACCTATACAGATATAATAAACTATTACGGAACTGTTTTGTGTGTGACACCTATATTCTATTACAGTCCTGAAACTCCTTTACCTACGAGTAACCATCGTGACGTAACAAAGTGAAATTTTCCAGGCCTTAAGAACTACAGGAATCCGGAAGAATGATTCGCGCGTCAAAGAAGTTATGCAAAACTTGTACAAAGTTCACAAGGAGTCTAACTTTGAGGGAGGATCCCCTGAGACACTAAAATTAGATAGGAAAATGTTTAAAGAGGTAATCGCACCCAACATCGTGCTGATAACAAGAGCATTCCGTAGTCAATTCGTCATACCAGATTTCCAAGATTTCATCAAAGACATAGAGGAGATGTACTGGGCATCCAAAAGCAACACAGACGGTAAAGTTGCCAGTTACATTCCTCAGCTGGCGCGAGCAAGTCCAGATAATTGGGGCGTCAGTGTTTGCACAATAGACGGTCAGCGGTTTTCTATTGGTAAGCTAAACGAAATATGCAATGATTTCGTGATATTTTCTGTACTTATCTCATATAAATTATATCGTATGCACAGGTGACGTGACGGTTCCATTCTCTCTGCAATCATGCAGCAAGCCGCTGACATATGCGATGGCGCTAGACACTCTAGGACCTGACGTGGTTCACAAGTACGTTGGCACCGAGCCCAGCGGGCGCAACTTCAATGAACTCGTCTTGGACTATAACAGTTCGTATCAAACACCTACCTATATTGTCATATCTAATATGTTTTTAGTAGACAGCAATAACATGTTTGCTATATTAAAGTAGTCAACAATTACCCGTGCCAACATTATGACTAATGTTTACGATGTTACAGTGAAGCCGCACAATCCCATGATCAATGCTGGCGCAATTCTAGTTTGCTCATTACTGAAATCCTTGGATAAGCCTGAGATGGCCCTGGCTGAGAAATTCGACTATGTTATGTCGTTCTTTAGTCGGTTGGCCGGCCATGAAGTTTTGGGGTTCAATAACGCTGTGTTTTTGTCTGAGCGCGAGGCCGCCGATAGGAACTATGCGCTTGGCTTCTACATGCGCGAACACAAATGCTACCCAGAGAAAACTAATCTTCGGGAAGTCATGGACTTTTACTTTCAGGTAGGATACTTGTTTTACTAAAGAATTGCTCATATGATCATTCGTACATTGTAAATCAATTACAATAATTAATACCGGCCTTTCAGTGTTGTTCCATGGAAGCAAACTGTGACATAATGTCAATAATGGCAGCGACTTTAGCAAATGGAGGAATCTGTCCAATAACTGATGAGAAAGTCTTGGGCCCAGACTCTGTCCGCAATGTGCTGTCATTGATGCACAGTTGTGGCATGTACGATTACTCGGGGCAGTTCGCGTTCAAAGTGGGCTTGCCAGCCAAATCAGGAGTATCGGGAGCTATGCTAATTGTAGTACCCAATGTTATGGGCATTTGTACTTGGTCGCCACCACTCGACCCACTGGGCAACAGCTGCAGAGGACTAGAGTTCTGTGACGTACGTATTCTACTTTTACGTCAAGTCTTTCTTAAAAGTGAAAACTTAATTGAGACTTATCGTTTATTTTGCAGGAATTGATCAAGCGTTTCAATTTCCATAAATATGATAACATTCGGTACGCGAGTCACAAAAAGGACCCACGGCGCTACAAGTTCGAGTCTACGGGCCTTAGTATTGTCAATCTGCTATTTTCTTCCGCGAGCGGAGACCTTAGCGCTTTGAGAAGGTAAGAGAGTCCATAAATGCTTTAGTATTTATGTGTACAATTGTATCGAATCCAGAGTGCGCACGCTAAATTTAATCGTCGCTAAGATTTGGCGGCCAACTGGCACGTAAACCACTTTTCTTGTAATATCTGTTAGCACTTTCATATTTAATGGCCATGGAGTGTCTAGAAAAATTCCGCTAACATCTGACTGAAGTCTCTTACATAAGTAACATTTAATAGAAAATATTTGCTTGTGAATCACCGTTCTCGGGATTTACCTATCTAGTTGTAGTGTGATTTTTATGTGTAATTTTCGTAAAACCTAAGTGCCAGTACTTACATGTATTGTTATTTTAACAGGCATCATCTATCCGGCATGGATATGAACCTATCCGACTATGACGGAAGGACAGCGCTCCACTTAGCAGCAGCCGAGGGTCATCTGGGCTGCATCGAGTTCCTGTTGACCCAGTGCGGCGTGCCCCACGACCCGCGCGACCGCTGGGGCAGCCGCCCCTTCAACGAGGCAGAGACCTTCGGGCACACCGCCGTCGTCGAATACCTCAAAGAATGGGAACTCTCACATCCCGCAAAAGAACCAGAACCCGAAGTTTCTAGAGTCGACGACTTACTACAAGTGAAACCAGACACCGCCAACGAGAAAGACCCGAGCATACAAGAAATCTTTTCTAGAGATGGTGACAAAGTAAATTAGTCACGGAATCTCGAAATTATCTCCAGTCTGTAGTAGGTGATCTCATTCTCCAATCAATTAAAAGTAAAATTTTAGGTAGATTAATAATTTAAATTGCTAATAACAACTTATTTATCAGTATTTTAAAATGTTATTGTATTTCATTATGCATATCGAACATTTATAATAGGTGCCAGAGGAAAAGATCATGACAAATTACATAATTTCAAGCATGTTTTATAGAACCACCTTTTAATTATTGTGTCTGATGTGCTTTAAGACATTTTGTAGTGCATAAGTAGGTACTAATTAAAAGTAATCAAGAACCTGATAAATGACGATTTTAGAGACACATATAAATTACTACATTCCATTTGTTATGATAAAACTTTACATGGTATTTTAGTGCACAAAACTCCCTCTTTCATGGAGTCATAACAGGTGCAGTCTCTTACACCCAATTAAGATTAATAAATACATGTTATCTTACATGTAAAACTGTGTCAAACACCAAACACACAGAGTATATACTCCGTGGGCAAATATTTACAGCTGTCAGAAAATGTTCTAGTTAATGTCTATATACAAGTATTTTATCTTTATATTAAAATGTTACACTTTTAAATGGAACTCTCTCGAATTTCGACAATAAATAGTTTTAATAACTCAAAGTAGTAGTGTTAGAGCTTATTCTACGATTATTGATGTTGTCCAAAATAAATTTTATGTCAATTACAAAAATAAACTGTTGAATTTCGAAGGAATTTATTATTTGATTACCCTGTGCTAATTCTAATTCAAATTGATAAAACAAACCTATAGAATATATACAATCACCTGATATTGTGGACTTTGAAACAAACTAGTTATAAGAATTTGAACAACCATGCTGTTGTGTTATGGTGCCATTTCAATGGCTATGAAAAGTATTAGAAAAAATGCGAACTTAGCGACATAGGTCACAAAAACTGTTAGCAAGAAGTTGGCCTGGCCACATGTACATATCAATGACAAAATTGACATTGAAAGTCAATAGGTATATATAAATAGTCTAGATAAATATTTGTCTAGTAACTATGTAAATTGCAAATATATACTATGAATTCTATCTGTAAATGCTACATAATACTATGATCTTGAACCTGCAAGAGGAATAACTAAATAAAGATACTAAATAATTACTACAATATTTTATTAAACAATACTTACACAATATAACATTCATTGAGTTTCAGTGGCAGCTCGAACTGGTGTTGATACAATTCCTAATAACTTACAATCAGCTTCTAAAAGTGTGAGATCTGTACTTGATCCCAAGAATCGCGATGATAGCTCTAAGTCCTTTATCTGAAGCCTCACTCGAGTTCCTCTCACATACTCTTCCCCTCTATTCTGTGGTCTTGTGCACACACAGTGCAATTTCCAGCCGAAATCAATGTATAAGTCATCTTCAACAATATGGAATATCTTGCCGGTCACCACCTTGCCAGCTGGATCTCCCAACTGAAATAATAAAATTGGTGTAAAGACAAATGTTTTTCCGGAAAGCTGGAAAGTCCTCTAGGTATTTATCAGTTGTTAGGTGAAGTTAGTATTTATTCTGAAGAAGAAAAAAATATTCTACCTTTTGAACACTAATCAGACTAGCTACGAGATCATTTGATAGAAATTATTAAATAACCTAATATGAAAAACTTACATCCATAAGCTTTGAATATCGAAGCAAGGAAGCAAAATTCTGGCACTGTTGATTTTCTTTTGGATCTAGTATGTGTGACTGTTTTTCAAATGCTTTAGCAAATCCTCCTATTTTAACCGTAGTGTTCTGGGCTGGTTCAGTTTTATCTGAATTGCTAGTTTCATGAATATTGCAAAATCTAGCATAGCTTAGTTTCAGATACGACGGACGTAAAAATCCGGAAAGCCTCACTGTTGCAAGCATGTTTGAGAGTTTTAATTACTATTATAAATTATTCACTAGAATAATTAAGATTTCTTTCCAAAAGACATAACCTCAAAACATAAAAAATAAATACACACACAGCCAACCAAACATGAAACATGACATTTGTTGTCTTTTTAATCTGTGGTCATCAGTGTTGCCAGAACCAAATCGCCAAAAATTTGCCTTCAAAAATAGCCATAAATAAATTAAACATTATTATTAGCCTAAAATCGTAGCTGTTTTTTATACATACCAAAGTTAACTTAAATTAGTAGGTCCACCATACGCAAAACATCAATTTCTCATAATGCCCATTTCGCAAAAATGTCCGATTTCTCCTAAAAAACTAAAAAAAATTGTTCAAACAACGTTGCTAAACACACCCTGTACCTGTACTTGTACTATTATATATTCTGTGCCTGTACTATAAGTAGAAATAAATAATTTATTGACGATGGAGGCAATTTATTAGCATTGATGATGATTAATATCATTTTCCTCTAAAATAACTCCATCGTCATCATTCACTGAAGATGTGGAACTGGAGGAGCCAGCTTATAATGTGGAAGGTTATGTTAGCTAGTATATGATTATACTTATTAAGAAAAACAACGTTAATTGGAAAATTATGCTAAGATTTTTATATTATATTTATTAGATGGTAAATATAATCTGGCTGTTCGCTTGTAACCTAAAATAGCCCAATTTTTTTTTCGGGATAGCCTAAATGGCGATTCGTCGCAAACACAGAGCACCCCCACTAGAGTCCGCATATGAGGGCCCCCGCTGCTGCCAAGCATACTAGTTAGTACTACTATAATAGCGCCACGCCTCAAAACATCGTTTCATTCGCTTATTGAACGTCCTCATGAGTTTGTGAGCGAAAATGAGGTAAAAAACTATCTAAATATGTCTTACTGTGCGGTAAAATTATGTGGAAAGTCTTGTAGAACATCGAATCTTCAAGAGGATGGTATTTTCTTTCATCGGTCAGTTGAATTTCCATATAAAAAGATTAAAATAATAAAATAAATTTTGCTGCATAATGTGTACCATTTCAGGTGAGCACGTTGATGTCTTTTTTACGAATCTCTTTCTTTCATGTGTTAATTCATATTTAGACATCCCGCTTTCTCCCCGGCACGTGTAAGTTAGTGCTTTCAGTCACCCGTTCGGGAATTGTCGATGTCGATGTTGTTAGCATATTCAAAGGAGATTGATCAAACCAGGCCCACCCTTTATAGAAGTATACTGTTATTAATTTAATATTCATATTTTTCTACCTCCTGTTAGATCGAAATATTATTCGGAATACATTTAATTTATATATCAATGTTCTTGGAGTTCAGTCAACTTCAGTAACGTCGCCTATGATTTCCCAACCAACGTTGGAGACAACATTTATGTCTAAGGTATGTTGCTTGAGCATAACTATAAACTTTGATAATTTTATGTCCTTCAAATTAAGATTAACATGTAACTATTACACTTTTACAGAACTTTATTGAAGATGAACAGTATTCAAAACATGCCGTAGTACCGCCAAGAACAAACCCAGCATCTTCTGAACATTTCACGCTGCCAGAACCACAAAAATTCCCCGAGATAATACAACCGGATACCAGTATTGATTTATTAAATTTGCCAACTCATTGGAATACTCCACGTAAAATGCGACTTAGGAAAAACAAAGCTTCGGTGCATTCATTTGTGCAATTGAATTTAATAAAAACAAGTGGTACTTACAGAAAAGTACGTTGATTCGAAGGAACATATTCAACTTTTTTATTTTGATTTCATCAAATGTTAAGGTAAATTCAACTTTGCATTGACTAGCCTTGTGTTTAAGAGCAATAAACGCGGTAGAAAAATATGGGATTAATATTGTCTCAATAACAGGACAGCAAGGGTGGGCCTTAAAGGTATGGGCTCCTTTGAGATTTACCTGTTTTAAGCTTATTTATTTTTATGTCCCCACTGATTGGGCACAGACTTTCCCTCTCATCGAGGGAGCTCGCACCATGGTCCACCACGCGGGTCCAGTGCCGATTGGCGGATTACACATGCCTTAGATATTTTTTTTCTACGGCATGAAGGTTTCATCGCGATGTTTTCCTTCACCGTTTTGAGAACATTCGGTAAATGTACGTAAGTTTTTCGGTCGAAAAAAACCGAGTATAACTCATTAGAACATGGCTGCCCTGGCTGGGAATCGAACCGGGACCTCCGTATTGCAAGTCCAGTGACTCAACCACTGCGCCACCGAACTCTCTCTATCTATAAGCTATCAAGTATCAGTATTATTTAATTTAATAAAACTAATTTATTTCTTTACAATTTGCGCTGTTTTATTTATTAATGTTTAGTATCACATAGTAGTAGACATTTGATGTCACATCAAATTCCGCAATATGACTCATCCTAACAATTTTCTAAATTCAAGTACAAAATCGCTTATCGACAGAAAATGTCGATAATCGATACATCCTATATTATTATCCCATCCTTGCGCTGCATTCGTTCTGCGCTTACGACGTGCGACGACCTTGAATTGGCCAATCAGGATGTGGCTTGTCCCGCCCCGCACCTCGTTCCTGTGGCGATTTCGTTTTCAAACAAAAATTTGTTAATGCGGACTCTAGTGGGGGTGCTCTGTGGTCGCAAATCACGATTTTTGGTCGCCCGCCCCGCGCGCCGCCCGCCGCCGCCCTTCGAGATAGCCTAAATGGCGAAAAGTCGCCTAATCTGGCACCACTGTTGGTCATTCATATTTTATAGTGTATGCAGTGATAGTGCAGCTCCACATAATCCACTTAACAAAAAGGGATATTCGAGTAACAAATATAGGATATTGTGTTTTCCATGCATCTTTGCGTCATAAAATTTATATTTCAACTTGAACTAAATGTGAACATGAAAATCGTAGAGGGAGAATATGAAAATAAATAGTGGAAATTATGCTTGATGTTAGCCGGCCCTTGTAGCACGAGTCGAGTCAGCGTTGGCCACAAACCACTTACCCCATACCATAGACCTCTAACAGGAGGGCGGGCGCGCCCGCCCGTGTCTGCCCACACATGAGCGCAACATTGCTTCGTTCTCGACAGGTTTAACCTAGAGATATTATCTACATGGACGCATCTCTTTAATACGGCACCCCTCCGTCTCTATGCGTTTATCGTTGACATAATTTTCTGTCAAAGTGACATTATTACAAGGCGTTTGACATTAGTTTGACAGCTCCGCGCCGCCGTGGCGTTGCGTCGATCGCTAACGCGACTCGTGCTAGCCCCGCGGATGTTTTTAACTTAGAATTTTAAAAGAAAAAGTGACATTAAACGAAGACTTGGCTGTATGGTCTCAGTTAACTTTACCTTTCCCTTTGGGGTAAAGAAATAAAAAAATGTCATGTCAAAAATTATTGCATCGACGAAACACGCATTTTATTTTTTGATAATGTTGATTATTTAGACAAGTTAAATGGACAAATTAAATTGAAAAATGACGGAGGATCAAGATGCCAAGGACTTGCAATTGGAATCGGGCAGTAAAACATTTACTAATAAAAATAAGGACATAAAGAAAACAAAGACCAATCGGCCTCTGACCAAAGTGAGTGTTGTGCAGCGTGGAAGCCTTTTATTCACTTTACCAGAAGCTTGTAAGCTACTTTTTTGATTATTTCAGATAATCCTACGGAGGTTGCCGCCGACTATGACGGAGGAAGCGTTCTTGGAGCAGGTATCGCCCATACCAGAACATGACCATTTCTACTTCTCCAGGCCTGACCCATCTCTCGGCAACAACGTCTACTCCCGAGCTTACATAAATTTCATTAACATTGAAGATATTTATCTTTTTAGAGACAAATTCGATGGTTATGTTTTCTTGGATGAAAAAGGTAACAACTTGTTTTGTAACCTTGAAGGAGGTACCTAATTCTTTCATTTGTATCTGTAATCACGAGAACAGACTTCAATGTAGTTTGAAGCAAGTATTCATATCACTATCATATTAGCAGTTGTAACAGCTTAGCATTAGTTGAAATAGATAATTTATTCACCATAATAAAACACCAATACCCCAATTTGTCTGAAGAGGTGCAAAATTGAGACATGCAGAGAAATTGGAGGAGGCCTTTGCCTAGCAGTGGGGTAATAAAGGCTAATAGAAATACAAATCAACATAATATATGCACATGAATACAAGTTGATATGTTTGAGGTGTAATGCTAAAATATTATTGCCACTTTCAAAATGCCTATTTACTTACGATAAACAATATGATTCTGTAATTTGCTCTAGTCTCCACACCTATGAAAGTCAAAGTCAATTTTTTTTATTGCAAGTAAGCACGTTGTGTACATTTTTGCACATCAACATACTTTTTAATTTACATTTAAACCACATGATTCCCTGTATTGTGGAATTTCTTACTGTGTTTGCATACAAAACAGTATTTAGAGCATCCAAATATTGATATGATGTTTATAATATTATGATCATTGTAGAAAATAAGTTATGCTTTGTTTTTCATAATTACCTGAAAGCACTTGTAATAGTTGTTACGTCATGTGAGATGTAGGTACCTATATGATATGGGTAGCATGAACAACTTTGACAATAGGTTTGACTAACCACAATAAAATAAACAGGAAGTTTATTGTAGCCGGAATGTGGAAAACTTGGTTTCAAACAAAGCCAATGCAATAAAGTCAGGAAATGTAGCTGTCAAATCCCTTATTAGTTCACGTGATAACTTGCAGGTGTCGAGTATGTAGGCATAGTGGAATATGCCCCATTCCAGAGGATTCTCAAGAGGAAGAAGAAGAAAGATCCCAAATGTAGCACAATTGAGAGTGACCCGGTTTACCAAGACTTCCTGGAAAGCCTCACCAGGGAGCCAGAGACCGAGAACCAGCCAAAATTGGAATACTCCTATCCAATTAGTGACGGTGAGATTTACTTTCAAAATTTCCATGCTTATTGCTAATTCTGCTGCGGCCACTGAGATGATGCCTAAACCTAAACACAACTGTCGTTCATAGGGGCGCATCGCTTAGCAGCGACTAATAATAGCATACGCAATCTGGAATCGCTACATTGAACATCCTTCTAAGTCTACGGCATATCAAGTGATAATAATACCTATGTGAAACTTTTAACTGTTATCATTTGCTGGCTCTACAAACCTATTTTGTAACTTAGAGTCAATACCATTGTTGGGTTTTGTTAGTTACAATTTTTTTGCATAGCAAACTCACCTACTGTATTTGATGGGCAGGATATATCTTACCCGAATTAAGGTTGTTTTAACTGTAAACAGCATATTAAAATTCCAAAGCTAATGGAAAAATAGTATGACTGTATGTTGTTACAATAACCCCCCACTTGCAATAAAAGATATCCCTAGAGTTGTGACATATCCAAGGAAAATTATGGAATTTTCACAGGTTAAATTTTTAACTGTAGGGTTATTTTTTATTGCAAGTCACCCTAAGACAAAGATAATTTAAGTTTATTAGTACATAAATGACATTGCCACATTTCAATGGAGCTTTGCCCCACCTACAAAACTACGTGACCATTTAAGCTGTACCTATCATTTTATTGGGGACTTATTACAGGTTTCATATTGCATAATCATAATCAGTATTATTTTCTACTACTCTCGCAACTCCTACAGAAGAATAACAAAAAACAATGAATAATTCGCTTCGATTTCTTACTATGTTCTGAATTCTTAATTAAGCTGTTTTTTTCGACTCGCGTGATGTACAAAACTTTATTTTAAACTAATAATTTTAATAAAAAAACGGAGATATTTTTAGAATTATTCGTTATCTTGTATATCATGCGGTTGATGGTGGGGCAGAATCTGGCAATGTCATTTCACTTCTTGTCTCGATGAACATAATCCTAAATAAGATTTTAAATAAGATGCGGTAAGAGAAAGGGTATTATTCATTTCAGGGAATGACAAGAAAGTCCAATCAACTCCATTGCTGGAGTACCTCGCGGCGCGTAAGCAGGACAAGCGCGGACGCGACGAGCGTCGCCGCCGCGAGAACGATAAGAGGAAAATGAGGATAGAGAGGAAATCTAAAGACTATCCAATTAAGGTAGGTGATTTAAAAATAATAGTGCTATTTGTGCATCAGGAATAACCATTTAACCAATTTCATACCGAAATTGAGTCCTTTTGTTAATATGCATGTAAGAAATAGCATTTATCGTAAGAGATCTTTTGTAAGTAGCATTTTTAATAAAATTGTTTTTATTATTTATGATATAGAAGATATAATTTCTTTAAGAATGGGGGAAACTAATCTAAGGTTTTTTAAACCTATAAATCGTCCCACTACTGGGCAAAGGTCCCACCCCCACCCCCCTTCCCCACCCCCTCCCTCCTCTTCCACCCATCTCTAAACTATGATATAGCCCTTTAATCCTCTGTTGAGACTAGCTGTATTACGGCGAAGATTTTTTGAAAATTTGAGATAGAATAGAGACTGTCCCAAGGTCTAGACTGATGTGATGGACCACTAGTACAGGCTTTTAATGTTGTTATAGTGGTTAAAGATAACATTTGTAATGTTAAAACATTGATGGTCTGCTTCTAACAAGACAAACATATCTGACATTAGAGTTAGTTTCATAGATATATTCTTTCTTTAGAGACCTGGTGATATATCTGAAGATGAAACTTATACTGACAATAATTATTACCACGACAGTAATAATAATGACCAGAATTATTGGCTTGGAGAACCTAGAGTGTATCATAAAAGCAGAGCAAAATGTGGTTCCAACAAAACAGGGCTCAAAACTACTCATTCTGATGAATTTCTCAGTACTGACTCGGATTGGGATAGTCATTTTCCTGCGTTGGCCATGAAAACTCATAATACTTTCACTCTAACCTCTGCCAATGTGTGTAGTAATAAAGACATCCCGGAAGCTAGCCAAAAAAGTGGCGGAGATACACACCATAAGGTTAATTAGACTTTCAAATAAATTGGAGTTGTAATTGCATTCAGTTCAGTTTATTGTATTCATGTATTTTTCATGGCATGTCTTGCATAACATTTTGTAAATATTGGTAACTTTATCAGTTGTTTGAATATTAGAAGTACAATAAAGATTAGCTACATTTTGTTACTGTTGTGGTCATAACTATAATCATTAGGACTCATTTACTTAAGTTGTTGTATGTTCCGTTAAAATAATATTGTCGTTTTTAAATTATATATTTCCTTTATTTGTTAAAGGAGGAAGAATATGTAGAAAACGACGTAAAAAAAATTAAATCAAGGGACTGGGAAAAAGAAAAATCTAATGAACCAAAAGATGACCCACCTTCATCGGAAAGCAAAGATGGAACGGTTTTCGAATCCAAAACTTTCAGGGAACAACGCAAAGCTGCTGCCAACATTATGGCTGACAAAAAGAAAAAAATAGACACTGAGAAGAAGGAAAACTCAAGTAGGGAAGATGATCAAGCTGATGATACTGACAAAGGTTTCAAAAAAGAAAAGAGAGACAAGTTTAAGGAATCTCCTCGCGAGCAAAAGAGTAAAAAATATAGTGATACAAGGAAAGACAGAATTAAACAGAACGACTTTGTAAAATCAGATAAACAGTCGGCTATAAATAAAATAATGGCGGCTGAAGGTAAAACGAAGTCACTAAATCATGACGACATAAAACCCTTCACTCAGCTGCCACATGTAAAGACAGACGATTTGGTTAAAATCATTGAAAATATGGAGAAAAAAACTAAACTGGAAGAAATACAAAAAAGCCTTAAAGAGTCCAGTGATATTGTTGACAAGAAAAGTGATGTGACTATTGGAATATCAAAACCGAGAAGACGTAGTTTAGAGTCATGTGAAATGCCAGCTAAAGAGGAATCTGTATTGGAAAGACAGAAGTCTCTGGATGATAGAGGCGACTCTACAGATAGAGAAGGCTCCGAAGAGAAGGAAAAGAATGGGAGCACTGAACGTCGCACAGAAAGGAGAATTAGAAATAAGGTAAGCGACCACGGGTACCTTCCTTTTAAATTATATAAAAGTGCATTTTATTGCTTTTAACTGCATTTATTTAGAGTTATTGGGTAATTATAGTAAAATTTCTTATCTTCTTTCAGGACCGTCCCAGTCTTGTGATTTATCAGCCTGGGATGGGTAAGTTCAGCAAGCAACGTCTGGCTAAAGAAAAAGACACTCAGCCAGTCACTGCAAATGCTGTAAACGATAGCGAAAAGAAAGATACTTGAGGTACCCTACATGACTCCCAAAACTTGGACAACATTCAACGGAACTACTCTAAAGCTGGCATTCACGACGTGTCTTCGCTGACAAAGTAGACGAGGACACCTGGACCTGCCAACCGACGGTACACTGTTCGTATTCACTAAACGCTGTTGTTTTTATTGATTTGATTTATTTACACGCCTTATGGATGAATTGGAGATGCTTTATCATTATGAAATCAGCATTGCATTGGATGCTTCATATTTTTAGCTTGTGACCATTTAGTTCAGTTTAATTTCATTTAAATATATGTAATTCGTTTTTAAATGGGATGAAGAGTTTAATTTAAAGAAAACAATTGAAACAATCGTCGTTAAGGTAAACGTTTTTAATTAACGATTTTAATTTTCTATCACAGATAACTTACTTTTATGTTAAACAATAATTCTTATATTAATTTCAATTTATTTACAAAAAACCATATGCGTAAATGCATTATACTATTTATCTTTGGCAATAATCTTTGAGAAGATGCACATAACACGTAGATACTTATTATTACGTATTAGCAATATTAAGCTTACAATAATGTGAAAACGTCTTAAATGAATACATACAAACATGAATGATTAGTAAAATCTAGTCAGCCTTATTAAGCCTCTAAAATACCTACTTTGGAAGACATTCACAACAAAACGTAACTATTTTAACGAACTCAAATCAATATAACATGCTCAAATGACGAGTACCTGTTTTGTAAAAAAAAAGTATGATAAAAATTTCGCAAGGCTACGTGTCCGATTACGTGTTCGCTCGATATACTGAAAAATATATATTAGATTATCTATTTACATTATAGGTTGACCGCGACTTTTCATCGTTTTCATTTTTAGGGTTCCGTACTCAAGAGGAAAAAACGAACCCTTATAGGATCATTTTGTTGTCCGTCTGTCTGTCGGTCGGTCAAGACCTAAATCTCAGAAACGCGTGGACGGATCAAGTTGAAATTAATACCCAATACTCAGGTCTGCAACCTCGTGCAGCCGTGAAAAAATCAAGCTTCTACGTCAACTCAATCAAAAGATATGGCATGTCGCATTTTCCCGCATATTTGTATGAAAATGCAAGGGAACCAAAACCTATAGGGTACTTCCCGTTGACCTAGAATCATGAAATTTGGCAAGAAGCTAGGTCTTATATCACAAGTAAAGGAAAAAATCCGAAAACTGTAAATTTGTAGTTACACCTATAATTTTTTTTTCTTAATACTTAGACTTATATTTGCAGTTGATCAAATAATTGCGAATATGTCGATATATGGGCATATTATTTTGGGATAAGTTGGTCCTTAAATCGAGTCATCTTTTCGTTAGAGCAAAATTACGGGGATAAGTTGCGTTGCACGGAACCCTCAGTGCGCGAGTCCGACAGCTGACTCGCACTTGACCGGTGTTTTAACACATGGACGCGATACATTACTCCAATGTAATAAACGATAAAAACCGTTTTGATATTTTCTTATTAGAAAATCTAAATATTAAATGGAGAAAAAAAGCGAGGTTGGTTCAAATCCCAGTCGTGACGAGAAATTTTCTCCATTTAATATTTAGATAAAAAAGCTATAATGTATTGCATATCATCTATGTGTCAAATGTACGAGTAAAACGCCGACGAAAAATGAGAAAGTCTCAGCCGACAGTATACAGGTTACAGGCTTTTATGTACTACGAGACGTCATTGAGTAGTACAGTCGTGGCGTGTTTGTCGCCGTCGATCGGCTTCGTCTTCTTGACTTTGTCTGCGTTCTTGGTCTGCGCGACGTTGTGGCGATGCATCACGTACAGGAGCAGGATGAATCCCACCAGGAAGCCCGCCAGCCCGCAGCTTATCGTCAGCCACGTGCGACGCGAAGTCTTCCTGTTTGTCACCTGCAGAAAACGATGCGATTACAAGGGGAGAAGTAACCCTTCCATTAATCGGTAAGTTTCATTCAGAAGTAGGTACCTATTTTGAATTTTGATGTATTGAAACTTGTGCCATCTACGTTTAAAAGGCACTACACTGGCGATGGCGTGACACATCGTAACATGCAGAAGTCCCTCGATGTCTCAGCATGGAATAGGCTGATGGTAATAGTCTTAGATTTAATCATCATGGCAAATATTTACCTAAAACTAAAATAATCACCTGTAAATATTCATTTTTGCATCGGTTACGAGTAATGTTCAAAGCTTCAGGGAAGTCGCTAGACGGGCAGTTTTCAAACTCTGAAAAATAGAAGGCACCGTTAAAACTTCGAAAGTTGATGGTTTATATTTCTATATTTTACATACATATTTCTACTGTGAAGGGTAGGCAGTTCGACACTCATCAAAATATTCATGTACCATCGTCGGTTGTAAAAGTCCGTCCTTGGCCTCTTTAAAACATCACCAATTTGGCCATACATTGGTATACCTCTACCGAGTACCGACCCATCCGCTAACGTCTCTCCTTTCATTCGTTCACTATCCCCAATTGCCCAAAGCAACGTAAGATATTGTCTATATTTTATTTGGAAATAATTGAAATACTAATATTGCATTCACATTAGAAAACCCACCTTTAGAGTTGAGTTTCGAATAGTCATCCAATTTAAAAAAGACTTGCTTCTCTTGGAACCACGTTATTGCTGGCCTAAGTGCGCAAACTCTTACATTGTCTACAGCTTTTGTTATGTCCACTGTCGTCAAGCTGCACATCACGGCAAAGTGTTTCGCCTCCAACGATATTAGCGGGTTGTGCGATATATTGTAGACTAGCAACTGGGGGAGAATACCCCAATCTGGTAACATCTTTATTTTGCAATCTGAGATATCTAGAAGCTCCAATGGAGCTCTAATCTCCTTATTACTTGCTAGTTTATCTAAGTTGATGTGGATCAGTGGATTGCTACTCAAATACAGTTTCTGTAAGTTTGGCAATTGCAACATTGAACTAGGCAGGTTCAAAATAACGTTCTTGGAGAGATCTAATGTCTGCAGGTCGGTGAGCGAAGAGAAAGCATCCTCTGTTATTTCGTAGATTTGGTTTTCGGCTAAATACAGGAACTTGATGCTGGTGTAACCGGATAGGGTGTCCGAGGTCAGCTCTTGCAGCTTGTTGTCGCTGAAGTCGAGGATCTGGAATGAAATAAATCACACTTTAACTTCGTTACCTTATACGCTATTTTAGCTATGCTATGAGTTATGATATGCCATTTGTCATGGTTATAACCCCTGATTGTTCCACATTTCGTCACTTTTCTAATAACTGGATGGAATGTCTTTAAAAATGCGAGTAACAAGTCGTCTCATCGTTTGTGACGATGGTAAGAAATCGCCAGCGGTAATAGAACATATACTTGTCTAATATTCTTCTTCCTGAATTTTATTGGTAGTTGCTGCCAGGTACCTTGCTCGAATCGGCATTGCGTCTGATCGGAGGACGTCCCACATTTATCCGTTCGTGGCTTCTACTCAAGAATTGTTCAACATCATCATTCATCCCTTACTCCGAGTTGGCAAACTCTCTAATATGGGTTCTTCATTCATTGGGCAATTATAGTCCTTTAGCAGTGGTCTGACATGGGTTGATGTTGTTTCTTACCTCAATGCCTCCCTTAAGGTTGGGTATCTTGTTAAGTCGCAAGCCTGCGCAGTGTGCTCCATACATGTCATACGCGTGCTCGTACGTGCACCGCGTGGGCTTCGATGTGAGTACCTCGATGTCGGTCATTTCCTTGGCGAGCGCGCAACAGGCGAGCACGGCCAGTGTTAGTGGAATATTGTTTCTGGAGAAAGATAATGATAATCTGTTTAATGTTAGACACAACTTATCAATTCTATATCGTTACAAACTCACGGCTTGGCTCCTTAAAGCATTCACAACCATAGACAACACAGATTTGTCGGCGCAATTTTCAGACACAATATTTCTGGATGAATACCCCTCTTCACTCAACATATCTACTTAACCAATAATGATATTAGTGTAATTTCTGCTATTCGTTTACATAATTTGTGATGTTGCCGTAAATATAAATATAAGGAAAGTCATTCTTAAGTCACCGGTCACAGTTAAGTAGATACGATTATTAAAAACTAATTATAAATAAATTACAGCTTCCATCTACTCGTATGTCTTCTATCGAATATTTTAAGTTAAACCCCAAGTAAAGCTATTGACCTAAACCTCCACCCTAGTAGTGAATAATATTGACCTCATTATAATATTTATTGTACGTATACAAGTATCTTAAGAGTTCTGTAAACATGAGTGCTCGTAATAGACAAGGAGTCGTTGAATCATATCTCTGGGGCAGGTCGAAGGGTCAAACGGAGAAACGTAGAGACCCTGTTGTACGGGTTATCGTTGCACGACCTGTCGCGTCGCTAGCTACTCTGACAACCATCTCAGCTGAGATACCGAAAAGTTTTGAATTAAATATTTAGGAAAGTTTGTTTCATAAATTTCGTTTAAGTTGTTAAGACTGAAAGTTGATGTCTTTTGATACTAACATATACCTAATCAAAAGTTACTGTAAATTAAGTACAGAAATATTGTAGAGTCACCGCAATAAATAAATAAATTTGTTGTAGATTTAGTCCGTATACTAATCCATGAAGAAGTCAATGAAGGCACTTATGGGAAAATGACAATGCCAGATTCTGCCCCACCAACAACCGCAAGTTGTACAAGATAACGAATAAATGTAAAAATATCTCCGTTTTTTATTAAAATTATTGGTTTAAAATAAAGTTTTGTACAAGTTGCGATTCGAAAAAAACAGCTTGATTAAGAATTCATAAAATAGTAAGAAATCGAAGTGATTTATTCATTGTTTTTGTTATTATTCTATAGGAGTTGCGAGAGTAGTAGAAGATGATACTGATTATGATTATGCAATATGAAACCTGTAATAAGTCCCCAATAAAATGATAGATACAGCTTAAATGGTCACGTAGTTTTGTCGGTGGGGCAAAGCTTCATTGAAATGTGGCAATGTCTTTTACAAGTATCAGATATGCATGTAATTAATTTAATAATGATTACTAAATTACCTGAACTCGTCATTAGTCCACAGTCAACGCTATAGATTGGTAATCAATCAATTAGTAGATACCTACGTATCTGTTTTTTAGGGGTTTATATAGGTATAAATATCAGTGATAAATGTATAACTGTAAATTAAACTGTTAAGTACTAAAGTTTTGTCTCTATCAACAATATCAACATTCATGTTTCCGTCTATGTCCTGGAGACAAGTTAGGTTCTCCATATCTACGTGTCAAACCACTAATAATTTGACTTCTTACTAACGACTTCTTTTCCTTTCACTACTAGACAAAGCACACTGAAAAAACCGTCGAAACTACGGGCCCATCTGTACGTTGTATGTTGCGTTGCGTCGTCGCATGCATCGATGCTGCGTCGTTTTACATATATATTTTTGTGACATGCCCCATCTGTGCGTTGCGTCAACGCACTAGTTAGGCTCCACCCTACCAGGCCTTAACGTAACGTAAATCTTAGAAAAAAACAATAAAAAACACTCATCCGTGTAATTACTATTACCGAATTAAGAATTCACAAAACCTAAAATTACAGCTTATTTGTTGACTAACTGCGTAAAGAATGACGAATCTACGGAAACAGTTTTCTGAAAAATACTATTTACTGGTCCGGTCCACACCACACCTATAATTTGCCTGCGTCATATGGTGACATTGTAAAACAAGTTTATTCTTTAACGTTATGTCAGCAGAGATAATGAAAATAATGGAGGTAAAATTAATAGCAAATTAGAGGGTTTAAAGTAATGCAATAATAGTGGTGCAGCGGGTAATGAGTGGCATCCTCGTGACAACTGTGCTCTGTCCTCGTGTGATGTCTCCCATCGCTCGCATTGCCTCTGCCTCTGACACATACGCTTTGTGCCTTTTGTTACCCAAATTACTACTTGCACTGCACATAAATAAAGAATTGTTCCCTATATCCGCTTAGGCTCAATAGGTATAATCAAAAGGGTACATACTTATATGATACACGTACCTACCTGCCTTGTATAGACACACCACGGTAGGTGTGCGTCTACAGACAGACTAGTTCACGTGTACTACCTATTAGTTTATCCATTACCAGTCACACGACTTCAAAAGAATAGATAAAGTTGTAGCTGAGAAGTTGTAAATGATCTTTGAAGCATAAACTAATTACTTATCATTATCAGTTAGGGAAAACACGTTAAAATTACAAGAATTATTTACATCATCTTTCTGCACTGATAAAATGCAGTCATAGCCCAATTGGCCGTGGCCTATAAAATAATAATACCATTGACGACAATTTCAGCCCATTATAAACTTAACCTTCCTTGTGGATTGTGGATAAGAAGATTCGAGAGATACGCATGTATTCGCACTATTATCGATAACAAATTCAAGGTGAACATTATACTTATTTGTTGATATATCTGTTTAAAATATTTGTAGATAAAAATTAGTGTAATTAGCTACAATATTATTAACCTATTCGCACAAAGTGTGCACGTCTTACATTTCGTCGTTACATCGTTACATCAACCTATTCATTTTCTCTATATTTTAAAAACTCAGTTTGCGTGTGTGTCTGTCTGTTAGCTTATAACTCAAGAACTGCTAAACATAAACGCACCTCGCTGGGAGGTGTTATAATTATAAACCATACTATACTAAACTGGAAGTACGAACGTTGGCCATTTTCTATACCTGTGGTATCAGCAGTTTTTTTTCGACCAGCATCCAGATAATAATAACTACATTGTTTTTGTAGTGACTCACTATAGTTTTAATTCTAAAACTTTATCTGGAGTTTAATAAGTTTCGTATGGAAGGAACGTAAACGTTCTCGTTGCTTGACTCTGCCTAATCTTTCTTTTAGCATGCGAAGTCACACACATCGCAAGGGTCGTCAAGTGGCTTAATTGTTAAAGGTCAAATTAATTCCTTTTAATTGGTGACTCTCTTTGCACAAGACGGATAACTTCTGCGAACATTACTGGCAACGCAATATATGACTCAGGCTGAATGTAGCATCAATAGTTTATTGTTCTTTTCCTTATCTGAATACTTAGATTAAGAGTTAAAAGACATCAGTTATTGTTCGATATGATGGTCAATATTATTATTTTCCTTATGATTACGTCTTCGAGAAACTGGCCTACTATCTTATTTAGTAATATTTCTTCCAATTAATAATCTCTGAATATCTGGAAGTATTACATCCGGCACGAAGGATCAATCTTGCTGTTCTATTTACCTTACACTTCAGTAATGGAGGTGTTTGGTAAGGTGTTGCAGAGCTTTCTACAAACTATTTTTGCAAAACAGTTTGACCGTTCCCGTTCAACGGAAGCTGCTACATTGTGAGGGACACTCCTGCGCAGCGTGCGTGGCGGCCCCAATTGTCTGATTGATCTTTATGATGCGCCCACGCCCCGATGTTAATCGAAAGAAGAATTGATTCACGCATCAATACAGATACAGTGTGCATTTTGTCTGAGATAGATAATGTTGGAAGAAGCTGTAATTAGAGAAGAAGAAGGGTACTCAAAGATTATCTAGAAGAGATCGCTTTAAGCGATAAGACCGCCAATTGTGATACTAACTGTATTAGCATATTTCTTTTGTGTAATTCCTTTTTTTGCAATAAAAAATATTTCTCTTATCTAAGGTTTTGCGTTAATCCCAACTAAATTCATTTGGGATATTATAAATTGCATATCAAATAAATAATCGCCTATCAATACATACTCATCATTTATATTCTTTTTTACATCAAATAACTTACTTCACTACAAATAAACTAAATGTTTAACAAAACTCAAACTGCAGATAATTCGAAATTATACATCAATATGACATTACTTTTTTATGCAATACAGTTAAATTTATTTTTGTACAAAAATACTGCATACATAGCATAAATACTGACTGCACAGCAAATTTACATGAGTACATCTCTAACCAGATCCGACACGGATGTTTAGGTTCAGAAGGCTCGATGTTAGGTTCTATTTTTTTTTGTATTCAATTTCAAAAAGCAAGTTCATTTATTCACATACATACAATTTTATATTTTTTTTGCTGATCTCATTATGTGGTAATTAATAAATAATAAGACGACTGTGACTAATAAAATGCTGTTTTATTTAGAAAAACTGCTGTAAATAATATAAAAATAGAAGCTATATTTAAAAGAAAAAGAGTTAACATGTATAATGTGCATTAATATTATTAGCTATGCATTGATGAAAAAGCTTTTGCTTAAGGAAAAATCGCTGTACGCTGCGAAAATAAATTGTAGTGTGTTTAGTGATATTTTAAGTTGAATATTTTGCTGTGCAATCAGTAATTTTGATGGGAATTCGGAATCTTATTGCATAGAAAAAGGATATTTTTTGATTTGCGTTTAAATACTACCCAATTCATTTGTTCTCAATACCCTTTATAGAAGTTATATTGGGTTGGCGAAGGACACTTTGTGAAATAATTTATTTTTAAAGATACTTATGTAAAATAATCTGAACGGGTTGGTAGATTACAGTTTAACGCAACGATTTTCATATTTGTAAGAATCCCCACATAGAGACTTCATTTAATGTAAAATGTTCAGATAATGTCATCAAACTAGACATTTTGTTATCACTATTTTATAAACTACAAACAAGACGTTAGTCAAAGTAGGTAAAGATAACGTGTTTGTGGCGCAATGATTGGACACAACCGTAATAACTACATTACATGTCACAATAAGGATTGAGGGCACTGTCTTCCTTGTATAGATCATATTTAAAGAACTATTAGGTAGATATCAATCCATCATTTCCGTATCTACGATTTAAAATTGTAGAGAAATCCTCTTGGAGCGTTCATCCGTCGGCATCGACCGGTCGTAAGCAATATGGAAATGCTGCCGTCACGGAGTTTGAATTTTCCTAAACATGCGCCTCGTCTTCAGAGGCGACGTTTACACATCAATTTTTATCGTGATCCGGATCGCGATACTTATTTATTTTTAAGGCGATCCCATGGGTGCATTCTGTGTTAACAGCCAAATTCAGTGGGTTCAACCCAATATTGTGTCAAATTCAGCGTTATTTCAGATACGGAATCCAAGTTTAGGTGAAGCCATCCATAATGGTGGAATCAGAATCTCAAAAACGCGGAAATTGTCACGATATTGGATTATTGGCGTGTTAACGTTTGGTTTTGCTGATAATTCTGAACGAACCCTGCGGATCGCGATCCGGATCACGATAATATATTGTAGACGTCGCCAGATTTAACCACTTTTTTTAATAAACGCTTTTTATTAATAAGTTGAATGTTCTTAAATAGAGAAACCAAAGATATAGCAGAGAGAAGTCTCATTCTTATAGGTACTTATATGGGTACGGACAACAGCAGATTAATGGTAACACTTGCAGTACGAATTCAACTCTTATGACGTAGATAATAAGAACTGTCCAAAGTGTTACATTTGATCTGCTGTTAGCTGTACTATTGGTTGAATATTTGGAAGTTCGAAAACCGGACACAAAGTAGAGTCACTAAGCAACTAATGTAGAGTTATCTACCCCTAGTGCAATGTAAAAGTAGATTGATAAAAGTTAACCATTACGAGATTCGGTGTTACCTCACGAGCTTGGTCTTTCACCAAGCTCGGAGGATCCTTAATCTCTTTGGTGCAAGTTCAACTCAGTCGAGCAGGTATGGCTTTACAGCATGTAAAAAGAGGTAGATATTCAGATTTTTTTTTTCGGATACATGCATTTTAATGGACATTTAGTATACTGAAGACTATTTGATATTTTACTGAAGAATAGGTTGATGATGAACTCCGCAAGGTTTCAGTATTCATGAAAGGGAATAGGACAATTATTTGTCTATCTCAATTTTACGACCGTGTAAAGGTATTAGGCACGGGTGTGAGCAAACACAACATCGATTGTAGATAGGTATACTAAAGTATAAGTTTACATAATGTAGGTAGGTACAATCCAACATGTAGGTTATGTACGCCTTACAAACGTTTATGTACACGTATTCAGATATTCGTGAAAAGCATTTAATGAACCAATCTGTTATATAAATATTATTATGGAAAATTTATAATCCCCTCACAGGTAATGTGAATAACTTGTAAAGATAACGTTTAATCTAAATTGAAGGATTTAGGATTGTGGAGCAAAACGCTTAAAACATGGCGGATAGCCTCTCATTAGTCATTGAAGTGATCAATCATTCTGAAACTGTATCATCAAATTATGAAGACCTGACTAAATGCTTCGGATTTGTAAAGGGAACGAATATATAGTATAGTGTACGCAGGCCAGGAGCTGGATGTTAAATACGAATTTTGTCTTATTACAGAGCAAAATACTTCATTCGTTAGGTCTAAAAAACTGCATCTTTTTCTAGGGAACTAACACCTTGACTATTAGGATAGGAGCTGCCCATCAAAACATATTTATTAATATTACACAAACAATATAAAGGTAGTTTTTGGCATACGGTTCCTGATCTACCAACAGTTAGGATGTTTGGTTGGTTTGGTGCTTAGAAAAATATGTGTTTTAGGAGAGATTGTCTAAAGAGTCATATTTATTTAGTCGTTTGGGATAATTGGATTTTGCAAACCCGTGATGAGTTTTGGGTTATGGGATGACTGCCGCCCACTATCCTTTGGTGGACGTCACTACGTGAGACGATTCATTGACGAAAAAGTATTTTTAACTGAAGGAACGAAACATAATTTATGTACACCTGCATATCTTAGATAAGATTGATTCAGTATATTTTCTTTGTGTGAATCAACCGGAATACTATTATCATTTCATGACGCTTGCGTTTACTTGTAAGTATGATTTTTGATAATAAAAAAATACTTAAGTAGGTATACGTAAATCGACCAAATCATTAGCTACTTACATCATTTATCATCTATAAGTTAATTGAAATCAAATTAGAGAAATATTTCAAATAACAATCTCATTAATGACACCTATGAACCACGACTAAGAGGTAAGTACAGTCGACAACAAGTTGACATCAAGCTTCAAAATATTATTGCGAGCAACTACGTATTACAGCCGTATAGAGTACCCGTGTATTACAGTGTATGTATGTACTGGGGGCTCTACCTACATAATTTGTATACTTTACCTAGTTTTGCGATAGGCAAGTACCTACTCAATTCCATAGATATTGAAAAATATTGTGTACCTAAATAAGTTTTCCAACACGAAAACCTACAAAAATATTACTTATATAAGTTAGTTACATTTTATACCAAAGTATCTGATAAAACGAATAGAGGTATCTGAAAACCAATCTAAGGAAGTTCTGTCAACTGTATCAAAATAATATCGGCTATATAATTTATTAATGTAAAAATATGCATTTACCTGTACATTTTGCCAATTCGGGATACACTTTACATAAACAATAAAATCACTCAAAACTTTACGTCCTCATCGCTCACTACCACTGAACTGAAGCTTTGTATCTCTCAAACAGCGCACAGATTTTCCAATTCTGCCGCACTGTGCGGTCGGTCTGGCTCGTAGGCTGGGCTGCAATCAGCGACGGAAGGCGTTGAATTGATTCAATTAACGCATGTGCACTCGTTACTCCTTGGTCTCACGGAGATATTTGGGTACTCTTCACTCGACGGAGGATCAAATGATACTGTAGCCGCGTAATCTTTTATCAACACTCGTCCTTCTACGCTCGTTGCGCCGGAGCACCCCGTATCTACTTACTCAAACCCACTCTAAGACAATAACGACCGCGAATTGACGACGTCCATTTGGGACAAATACTACAATAGATTGGTACTCATATCTGAATGTTCCGATTGGTTTGACGATTAATGTTTATACTGTAACTAGTAACTGCGTTTGATAAGTAAATTGCTGTCTTTGTTTTGATTTCACGTCAACATTAATTACCTAATGATAAAGAGTGAGGCTTGCATACGATTTTTATATATTCAGGACTATTCTAAGTATAATAACAACTTATTGTTAGTTAAAGTACCTAGGTACCTACTTAAATTATATCCGTTGTATGTATGTGTTTCACTTACTTTGATGCGATTGTAAAACTTTCATGGTTCTTCGGTATATTTCATGTAGGTAGTTACAGTTTTCAGCCCTTCGAGTGCAGGTAAAGGTAACATGAGGGTAACACACATGTAGTAGGTACACACAATAATAGCACATAAGACAGATATTTTAAACACTTTCTGTGTGTCTAGGATGGTCTATTATGTGCTGTCGAAGACAGTAGCTGCCTACCAATATACATCTTTAGGTTAGGTTAAGTACACTTAAATGCATTCATTAGTCAATAATAAAGCACACCGCATCGGCTGTTTTGTTAATTAGGGTATGTATCTTCCGGATCGTCAAACTCGTAGGTATCTTTATTTCGTACGTTAGGATGCGAACTGCAGGATACATCTGTGTGGATATTGGATATCTATTGGAACATCCGGCTCGAAGGACTAAAAAAGTTAAAGTAAGTAGTATGTTAAGTAAGTTAGACGTAGTAGGTACTGATAGGAGAAGTTATACGTGAAACACTATTTCTGTCTTCCAAAATTCAAACCATGAATTTTTAGAAAATTTAAATATACACTCCAAAAACTTTACCCTTCTTCTGTCGGAAATCGGCTAAAAATAGATCCATCTCCTTCGTAGTTCCAAAAAAGGTTTATGAATAACAGCATAAAGTTAATTACACAGCCAAAACTAAACGTTAAGTTTTCTTCAGTAAACGTCAAACTATGTAAAATCTTATATAGCCTTAAAACCGTAGACGGCTTCTCTGTCTACGCTTAAAACAAATGCATCTATTTATGTATAACGTACCCACATATCATGGCACCGCAATAGAATGATCGCTCATCGTCACAAGTAATTTCTTAAGGCGTGGCTGTATGTGTAGGTTAGTTAGACCCCATTGCCTCTATTTTAGAAAAAAAGCAAGGAAGTGACAGCCGACATCCACAGCTGCTGTCACTGTCATTTGAAAGAATTGAGTGTTTGTGCAATGTGCGGCTTTTTGTCAAGCGAAGAGTGTTTCTGGATAAATTGCTGAATTCTAACCATAAATGCCTATTTTCAACCGTGAATTTTATAACTAAAGATGAATGCGACTAGTTTATATGTATCAACATGTCGGTTGATAATCCTCGCTGACGCGGAGGACAAGTCTTCGTGGACGGACTTATTTCGTTTGGTTCCCTATTTACGCCAGTCTTTATCCTGTACGGTTTGCGGTAATTTATTGAAGGAGCCTTACACACCAACCAGCTCTGGTTGCCAGCATCACGTCTGTAAGAAATGCAAAGGCGGCAGAAAGAAGCTGAAACCGTCTTGCAGCTGGTGTAAAGATTACGACAACTATGCAGAGAATTTGCAACTACGGATTCTCCTTCAATGTTATAAGAAGTTGTGCGAGTATTTTATGGATACGGACGTGTATAGGATATTATTAGAGGAAGATGAGATTGCTGCTGGCGTGAACGGCGGGACAGTGGCGAGCTCAGGTTTGATAGATCTGATACAAGAAGGCGCTGATTTTATCGACGACTATAAAAGCCCTGCGGGTTTATCAAAGTCAGCTTACAGTATTCTTCCATGTGTTTACACTAATTCTGCGTCGACACAGACACAAGCGGGGACAGCGTCAAGCAACACAGAGACTAGATCATCTAGCAAAGATTCGCCTAACTCCAGATCTGTGTCAAATGGGTCGCCCCTCTATTCCGTTATGTACGCCGGCTCTGGTAATAAGATTACAATCAAAAGGAAAGCTATGGATGACACAGATTCCTCTCAAAATGAGTCTAGTTCTCGGGAGGGCAAGGTAAATAATGTTGGTATGAGAGATATACCTTTAGTTTATTTACTCATTGTTATTGCTTCTTTATGTAAAAAGAGAGTAGTAAGTTAATAAAATCTGTTGTGGACTAGCCAGATGCTATACTGTACTAGGATCTTTTATCATTCCAATACCCACCAATGCCCACCTTCATGGAGTCAGTTACTAACCCATACTTAAAATTAACAATAAGAGGTCCACTTTGAGCTAACCATACCTGCAAAGTTGGTAATCTTTGAGAGCTAGTTTTTATTATGAAAGTTTTAATAGGGCCTATCCTGATGTCTTTCTATGTCACATGACATCCTACCTATATGTTTCTTCACAACATTTTCCTTTATTCCAGTGACATTAACAGGTCAACTTTTTCCTATTGCATATAATAATAGTACATTAATTACTATTATTATTTTTTAATTTATTTCAATATATTATATGTTTACAATTCATTACTTTGTGCCAGTTTAGTGACACTAAGCAACATTGCATTTATTATGGCAGGGCATTAAAAACATATAAATTACATTAAATATTTATTTTAGTTTTAAGAGGATGCTTTTCCTCCAATATTTCATTACATGATTCCCACATTTCCATGGCTTTATTTTCATTTGCAGTCAAATCAAAGCTTCAAGAAGCCATCGAACCGCTCGCGGAACTCAGCCAGCAGTAAGAGGAAAGGATGTCGGTGCGGTAATGCGACTGCCACCCCCGGGAAATTGACCTGCTGCGGTCAGCGGTGCCCCTGCTACGTCGAGAGCAAGCCCTGCACTGAGTGCAAGTGCAAGGGCTGCCGGAACCCTCATAGACCAGACGGGATGAAGGTGTGTTGACTTTTAATATACCTTAAAGATAAAGATAAAATTCATTTATTTGCCACATTAGGTACATTTAATAACTTTAACATTTTAGCTAGCCTCATTGAAATGAATTTACATGCTTTGCATATAGACCAAGCTGGCGAAGTGCATTCGGTGTTGGCTGCTGTACAATGCTGCACGTTTGTTACCCTGCCAAGATCTGTCCTTAGAACATTTGGTTCAAGGGGCTCTCAGGTCCAGTTGCGAGTATACTTTGAAAACGATCGTACAAGTTAAGCAACGTTGGTCGAGGTACCTGGATGCGTGACCGCTAGTGACACATTCATCAGAGCCCCTCCGTGCCTCGGAGAGCACGTTAAGCAGTTGCTCCCGGTTGCTGTCGCTTGACGGCAGTCGTTAGGCCACGTCAGAGGCCTACGGGCGGCCTGAATAACTCTGACAAATAGGTTTGGTCACTAAACCATACGAGAAAAGAAAAAGAATATTTAGTCATTCAAATGGTATATAGACGTATCTTTGAGGGCCAAAGAACGTGCGGTATTGTGCCGCCGACACCGAATGCCATTCTTTTACTTTTTCTGTAGGTATGCTTATGGAAGCCACACACGTAGCTATTTACTTACGCAAATTTAGGCTTGCACAAATACTTGTTCAAGTATACACTTGAAGCTCTTTGCTTCAAAGCGCAAGTATCTTGCAACACACGGTACAGTATACTTGTGCAATGCTACATTTGCGCAAATAAATCGCTACGTTTGTGGCTAGCACACGTACCTGAAAAAACTGTTTTACTTACATAAATCAAATCAATTTATTGCTTCATGTGGTAAATAATAATAATATAATAATAAAAATGTATGGTCAAAATAATATCACTTGATCAATACCGTTTCAGGTGAGACCACATATTCCCCAGCTGGACAGTCTCCAGCTGTCACTGAACAACAATCAGGATAGCTCGCCATCCTGCTCTGGCTCCATGGATAGCCTGGACACAGACACACTCACCATGGAGGCCATGGAGGAGTCACTCAACTTCACCAATGATCTCAAAGCATCTAATATTAAAGGTGTGTAAGAATTGTAACCGTTAAGTCAAATTAATAAATACACTTAATTTGTTCACACACAAATTAGATAGAGACGTGCGGTTTTTATGCCAAGTCATGCCGCTACAAAATAACTTCCGAAGAATATTAGAAAGAAAAATCTCATTGAGTTTCTAAAATAAATATTTTATCATTTTAAAATTATGTTTTAAAATGTACCTATTTTTGTTCTTATTATTGAAGTAAAAATAATAATTTCTGCTTGCAGTATACACAAGTCAACTCCAAGAAATATCAGCCTCGCTACCCGCCACGATAATGATGGACGAGGATCCTGGGTCTCCCGAAGACGAACTGAGTTCCCCCCATGAATATACCATGGACTCGCCACGAGACGCCGACGGCGACGCCGATTGTGATGCTGATTGTGAAGCTGACTGTGATGCTGATTGTGAAGCTGATTATGAAGCTGATTGTGATGCTGATTTTGAAGCTGACATCGATGGTGAAGGTGAGGGTTACATCGATGGTGAAGGTGACATCGATGGTGAAGGTGAGGGTGACATTGATGGTGACATCGATGGGGAAGGTGACATCGATGGTGAATGTGAGGGTGACATCGATGGTGAATGTGAGGGTGACATCGATGGTGAAGGGGAGGGCGACATTGATGGTGAAGGTGAGGGCGACATTGATGGTGAAGGTGACGGAGACCTCGACCTGTCGCCGCAGTCCGGTGCACAAGACACCACCAGCGACATAGAGGTAGACGTATGACATCCGCTCTCCCTCGCAAGTGACTAGGAGTTTGTTACTGAAATGATGAAATACCTAATGACGATGGTCATTCGTAGGATGCGGTGTCAACGGGATGCTTAGGCATCATGTTAAGAAAATTGTAAGAAGCTAATTAGAGACGAACAATCTGCTCTTTTACCATTAGACGCGGCTTGAGGTGAGGATGCGGCGCGTAGATAATGTATAGAAACCCAACCATTTCGCCGCGCTGTGAAAGTAAGCACCTAGACGTTTCAAGGAAATATGCACTACTGCATAAAAACTTAGCGCTTACTTAGCACTCCTGCATAACAGTAGCGCTAAGTTCTATAATCCATTACATTCTGAATCGCTCGCCTAATGCAATTTCCCTGATTTGCCGAAGCAGTGCTTGGTACTGGCATTTGTTCGTCTTGAATTAGTTGTTTGAATTTTACTTCCATGTTGTGTCTAAGCTTCTCTGTACACTTGACTGGCTTTGAATGATTTGGTTTTTCTCGACGTCTGACTAGAACGATGTGCGATCTTCATTCAGTAGTATCACATGAGAAAATTTTACAGTGTGGCAACCCTCTCACTTAAACGAGATAGAGTGATTATGGGTCCTGGCAATGTAGTATGTCGCGCCAGAGCCTCTTCTCTCCCTATTTCGTTAATGCGCCTTACATGGCCGCTTTCGTTGCTAAATTGTAAGGAAAATTATCTTCGTATTGTGGTAGTACTGAAACTATGTTAGGATAACAGGCGGACGATGTCGGATGAAACCCATAGGATTGGTATGTGATGTGGTTCGGAAGGTATTTCATAACTTCAGTATAATCTATATTATTCCTGCATAGAAACGTCACTTGCGTTGGTTTAGATATTAATTGGAAACGTAGTATCAAGGCTCGTCGCGAGCATTCGTGCGGAGTGTGCTTTCGACACGAACATTCGGTCACTGAGTATGTCGTTTGAATCAATTTATCGCTCTTGAAAGATCGATATCGAATGCTCGCGAAGAGAACCTCCTATATGTATATTCTAAATTAGGTATATTTAGTGTATTTTCATATAGCATTAGACAATGCCGATGATTCTCGACCGAAGTTTGTGACGAGGCTCAGGTTTTTGATCTGCTCAAATACGTAGCATGAACGAACGAGTATGCGAACATTTCGCATGCCCAACTCTTCAACCGTTAAATACACTATGCGTCTTTCTGTAGCTGCGATTGCAAACGCTTGAGTGTGAGATCAACTGCAAAACCTCTGTCGCGAACCGTCGTCATAATGTGGCGCTGCCCTTATTGCTTTGACTTTTCTACGAGTATGTTGTAATATATTCCATTATATTATTGATTAAACTTAGCGCAAAATGAATGTTAAAATAATTTTAATAATTGATCAATTTTTATATGTAAATATATGTTACTCTAAAAGCCCGAACTACGGCAAATCCTAAGATTTACCAGTAAAACTTAAGTTTTACCAACTCCTATTGGTAAAAGCCCGAACAGCTCTATGATTATCGTTCATTTCGAACTTTTGTTTTGTTTGTTTTGTTCGAAATGGACGATATCATAGAGTTGTTCGGACCTTTACCAATAGGAGTTCGTAATTCTAAGGTTTTACTGGTAAATCTTAGGATTTACCGTAGTTCGGGCTTTTACATATATACTTACTTAATTAAATCATATTGGGTCCATCAGTGTCAATAGTAAAAATACAATGATGAATATTCTAAATGTGTAACTTGTGTAGTGCTAGTGTATCATCCAAAGTTTATAAAGTAAGGTTTACTTAAGTAGTAAGTTAATAATTAATTATTATAGCTGTCTTTGTACCTATATATGTAAAATAGTAAATTAAATTGGGTTATATTAAAAAGGTGTCGAAGTCGAAATCGATTACAACACCCTGAAAGAAAGACAATTTGTGTTCTAGGAACAAGTTTGCACACACAAATGTATTATCTTACATGGTACAGTAGTTGAGCTTTTTAGCTTCAACATCTTTTTAAACTCACCCTATTGTAACTATAACGTTAATTATTATGTGTGGTGTCCACAAAGCGGTTTTTATCTCCACTCTGAAGATTACGAGATCAGTACGTACTATACTTTTTCACGAAAAACTTTTCTATCATGGATATAATGTAATATTAACTAGGTAGCTTTTCTATTCTTATATCGAACTACAGATAGATTTTGTGTTATGTGCAGTGCAATAATTGACATAAGGACGGTACTCACCGGGAGCTTTCGTTTCACGAACGAGCATTTGTTGCGCAAACATTTGCTCGTTTGCCAATTTGATCCACAATGTTCTCGAAACAAATATAGGGTTCGCGAGCAAAAATTCTCGAATATCGGAAATGACAATGCCAGATTCTGCCCCACCATCAACCGCAAGATGTACAAGATAACGAATAAATGTAAAAATATCTCCGTTTTTATTAAAATTATTGATTTAAAACAAAGTCTTGTACATCTAGCGGGTCAAAAAAACAGCCTAATTAAGAATTCAGAAAATAGTAAGAAATCGAAGCGAATTATTCATTGTTTTTGTTATTCTTCTATAGGAGTTGCGAGAGTAGTAGCAAAAGATACTGATTATGATTGTGCGATATCAAACCTGTAATAAGTCCCCAACAAAATGATAGGTACAGTTTAAATGGTCACGTAGTTTTGTAGGTGGGGCAAAGCTCCATTGAAATGTGGCAATGTCATTTGCAATGCGTGCAAATGTTTGAGCACCAATATCTCGTTCGTGAAACGAATCCTCCCGGTGAGTACCATCCTTTTTATTATCTTCACGACTATTGCATTTCGATGCGGTCAAAATCTAGATAGTTATTTGTTTAAAGTCGGTCGAGTCCCTACACGGCATACGTTTGGACCTGTTTTGTTTGACCCTAATCATATTTGACTTAAGCTTGTACTTGGCTTTCAATAAACTATTGGTGGAGTTAGGTGTTATTAAGAAATTCCAAAATCTAAAAAAAATATGGTGTCTCAATTTTGGTCATTGTTTATAATATAACAAATCTAAGTGTACCTATTTGTAAGGATTTTTAATGTGTTGCAAAAGAGTTGTCGAATGTAGGGTGTTAAGTTAATTGACAACAACCATTTTTGATTATCTAAACACCTTATTGTTCTACAACTTATCTATTTAAAAAATCATTTAGATGATCTACGTATAATTGATGAAAATTCGCAATTATTTTCGTGAAAATGGAATCGTCGAGGAAAAGTTGTTTAGTTGTGTACCGGTAAATAACACCTTTCCGCTGAATCATGTAAAACAGGAATAGGCAATTTAAAAAATACTTTCTATAATATTTTTCCTAGTGTGCCCGCCCTCTTACAAGGTGGTGTGTACGATGAGATGTGTTTAGAAATTTCTATCAATTTCATAAAAATACCACAATGTAACTTAGTCGAGAATTTATATAACTATTGAGTTAATAATCGATAACTTTATAAAGTTACAAAGCGTTTGTAATTTTCTTTGAGGAAACTTTGCCCTCGTATAATATTAACACAAAACAAAGAAACTGTGATAAACATATCACTTGCTAAAGTGAACATTATTAGCTAACCTGTGCTTTCAGTAATGTGTGTTTAGATTAACGCACTCGAGTACAAAGGAAATGTTAGTGTAGGTAGTGAATATAATAATTTCTTAATTTATAACTATTGTTTCATCGTGAATGATAATTATGAATAAAATCTAAATATTTTTGTTATTCTATGAATTTTATTGATTTTTCCAGACCATTATAGTAAATAACACACACTTTCTTAAAATCTAGTTATTTTTATGATCATTCTATGTGTGTGTGTGTAAGATCACTCGGTAATGATCTTAACACACACACAACACCCTATGATAATGAACAATAACACAATAAGTACTTAATTTAATTTTACAACAAAGTTTACTATGCTTATTGAAGAAAATTTGATTAGATTTTAACTGTATTATTGACATATAATGGGGCTGATCCCCAAACCCTTTCAAATTCCCATTTCAATGCTCTCACCAGAGTCCCTTCACTAGTCATCATAGTGTTGTCGTTGCAGTTCCCTCGAAGCACATCGCAATCGAGGGCGCCTGTCACCGCCACAGCCTCGAATTCTGATCCAGCGTCGACTAACATAAACTCGTGTTCCAATATTATACAATTAATCAATTTTACTTCGATACCCTTTTGCACTAACTCCTCCAGACCGCTGACGTCCTCGCATCTGTGTATGGCGACTCTAACCTTAATCTGTTTCTGTGCGCAGTAGATCAAACACTTCGTTATTGTATCGCTTACAAGACTTGGTACGCATACGTCTAAAGTTGAACTCGCGTGGATCATAACGAATTTGATACAGAACATATTGTCGACTTCAGTCTGTTTCGCTGCCGCCCTTTCTTCCTTTCCGTAGAACAGCACTTCGTTGATGGCTATATCGCGCTCGACGAAAAAGTTGAATAGGTTGATGGTGTTTCTGAATGCTTTACAAATTATATCACTCATCGCACTGAAAATAGTTTTACGTGCTAGTATTATGTTCATTGTTGTAACTTGTAACGGCTTCTACTACTAAGGTGACGTTGTAAATATACTAGTGTGGGTAAGGTAGATTATATTGATATTCTCAGACTTACCTACACAAATATTAAAATCATTTTATAAATACCCTCAAACGATCAGTAAATATTGTACCTACAAAGTGTCGTAGGTAAACACCTAAGTAATACAAGAATTACTTCTTAATTATTATTTTATAAACAAAAATACTATCAGTTTAGGATATTTGCATACTTAATTATTTTCATATTATTAGATTTATTTGTATTAAATAGATATGGACAAAGGTTATTTATTTATAAGTAGCTTATTATATGTTGCAAAAAAAAAAAAAACTAACAACCTACAAATGTAAAAAAATATATAAAAAATCCTGCGCCAAGTCCCCCACAATTGGCAATGTGCCCAAAAGGCTGGCGGCCGCGGCGGCGCAGCGTTGCCCCGCTGTATAGCGAGCAAGGCTAACGCGTTGGGCAAAGAAGCCGCCACCCCTGGCCTCGACCAGGCGCCCGCCGTGAGATTTGCTTTTTCATATTATTAGATCACTTTATTTTCACAATGATCAATGAACAGATTATTAAAAGTTCCTTCAGTGGTACACTCTGGTTACACTACAACAAGTGATCATTTATTTCTTGCTGTGGCAGTGCTGTGGACTATTTAACTTGTTCAGTCGAATGAAGTTGAAAACTTTGAATGTTAGTTCCACTTCCTTTACATTTGTATAAAATCTCGATAGGTTTCAATTAAAAAATACGGCATTGACTGACAGAACAGTTGACGGTGACTGTTTTGACGTTACCTTTTACAATCATTGTATAATATATTTTATGTTTTTTTAAGGAAAAGTTGTTACTCTTTTAGTTGTACTTTGTGTTGTGTTATTATATCGATGTTTGAGGCATTTGCAGCGTGAGTGATGTCACGGCCGCGCGCGCGGAAAGCTCTTGTGGCGACGTGTGACGGCTGCCCCCGTGGTCGGGGCTCCGTCGCCAGGGCCTCGGGGGACACCGCTCTCACACAGGAACCACAAAAGAACCATCGTAGTAAGAGCAGGAACAAAATCCCCAAGAGCATACGCTACGATTTGGAAAATGCTTTAGTCGGTGTAAGTCGGAAAACCTTTTAAGGCTATCGATTGTTGGCCAGGCCTAAAACCCATGGAACCTTTCTTTCGTACGGTTTCTTTTGAAATACAATGCAAGATTAATCATTTGTGGCAATTTAAACATTATAATTTATGATATTCTAAACGAATCACAGATCGTATGGAAGATGTTTAACTTCTGTACGCTTAAAAACTATTTTACGGATTTAAAAAAAATTAGCATAGAGTAGGTATAGATATTTGTAGCAGATGGAAGTCCATCGTCTCTGCCTACCCCTACGGGAAACAGGAGTTTATGATGACCATATTAGTAGCGATTCTAGAGTGATGGCACGTTAATTTGAATAGTAGCTAAGCGAAGAGTCCCACCTACTCTTAAGCAATGTAGCGTTTTATTGTCAGTTGCGTTTATGTTTGGAATTTGTATTTGTAATAAAATTAAAATTATTTCAAGTAAGTATGTAGTTTTATAGAAAATCTCAACCTTAATGATGTATATTTTCCCAGCTATGTAATGTATGGTTTGAGGACATAAAGCCGCACCTACTGCGTAACAACATTAAGGTGCACGTCAGCTGCGCGGGCGCAGAGGGCGAGGCCGGCGCGCCGCCGAGCCCCGAGTCGCCACCTGCGCCGCACTCCTGTTCCCACCTCGACCCAGGTGCTGCTTCCGATGTACGAGTAGAGTCCAGCTCACCTTACACTCGACAGGACATCAAGTACAACACTTTGGACCGTTGTTAATAAGATTCAAAATCGTACTTCAAATAACACCATTGATGTGCTGTCGAGTGTACAAACATCGCCGTACTTATTTGGAATTGCTAGAATACAGTGAATGTGTCATAGGTGGTAACTATGAGACCATCACTCTATAGGCGATGATTGCCATAGGCTCCATAGGGTAATAGGTAAGTATAAGGTGTACCTACTTGTAGTGCAAGTGCTGTTTTGAACGGTAATAAATATGTACCACTTTTATCCTTGACTGCAATAACTTCTTATTGTTTGGAAGACTAGGAGAAAAGAAAATTATGTTTTGGAAAAATAATCATAATTCCTTTCGTGTACAAAGTTAAGAATCGAAAGTGTGATCCGTTTCCACAATTAATATAATTTATTTCTTGTAGCCACGGATACCGGGATCGGTGGATACAAACATTAATTGATTTTTGTGTTGGAAACGGATCCCGGTATCGGTGGAGACAAACTGCTGGGATCCGTTTCCAATCCAAACTGATCCCGGGATCGGTGGAGACAACCCCCACCTTTATGCCCTACGCACAGTCGCACACCGGGACGGGATGGCAGAGGATTTCGGCTCCGGTCAGCGCACACTAGCCGCTAGTATAGGCCGCGTGATCCATTAGAACGCTCTTCAATGCCGTGTTAAGAAATCCGTTACCATAACGCATGTAGTGACGTCTTGTAGGAGCTCCTATTATGACTATACTTTGCTATTACAGACCTGTGACTGACATTTATTAATTGTTCAGCATCTACAGCGACGGACTGCAAACTGTGCCGATTGCTATACAACGCGTCCGACAGCATCGAGCGCGCCCTCTCGCAAGCCGCGAGTGTCTCGCTGCCCGCTTCTCCCCCCGCTGTCGGCGAGTCCCCGAACACCCCAGGTGACTGCTACACATGAGTCCAATAGATTCGAGCGCACCCACCCACATGTATCACAGACCACATACCCTATAACCATGAAATCGGTATATATTTGCAAGCGAAACATTCTGTCAACGTTGAGCGCATAGAGACGGGGGACAGGGGTGCCGTATTAAAGAGATGCGTCCATGTCGATAATATCTCTAGGTTACACGTGTTTCGAAGCAATTTTGCGCTCATGTGCGTGCAGACACGGGCGCCCTCCTGTTACAGGTCTATGGGGTAAGTGGTCTGTGACATGTATCATGATGAAAACGAATACGATAGAATTTTGCGGTCGGTACTCATGTCATGACTCATGTTGTAACGACTAAATAAAAATGTTCGCTGTCTATATATAGTCTCATATTTCAGAATCCATATCCCAACTGTGAAGCGAAGTCGGTTCCCTCTCGTAACCCACTCGCGCGCCACAAACCACGTGCGCCTAAACCGACCGAGCCGCTTTCGTGGAAAATTACGCGCCCCTGCAGAACCTTTAGCCTGTCCCCTCCAATAGGCCCAACGAAAACGCGCGCCAGACAGGTGTGTTATAATCAGATTTATGTTCGTTGTTTATTATACACAGTATGAATTTCGACGAACGTGATAAGATTGACGAGTTTTATGAAAAATATAAAATGTCATATGTCATTTTATATTGCACTTACACCACGAGATGGTTTGCGTTTCTTTGTATTAGTTGTAGGATCATTTGAAGCATTAATTTAATATAAGAATAGAATAATTTTTATTCGATCAAAGAGTTTATGGACATGAAATTTTAATATTATTCTACAATTAGTTCAACTGGTTGAACTTCAAGTTGAAGTTAGTGGAATAGATGAAATTAACATCCATTGATATTATGTATCTGTCTATTTTTAACATGAAATTTTTTAGTTATTATGTTGACTCTTATTGAGTACTTTATTGATTTTATCCCATAAACTTTTTGACATGCACCTGATCTCATATCATTCTGTTTTTAATTGTTATTAATTTAATAACGCGTTTACAATGTTATAGTTAAGATATTTTGTATTTTATTTTTGACTAAGTTATTTATTTTATTACCTGACGATCATTTGTACAAATAAGACTATATTTGACATAATGTGTGTAAAAGTGAAATAAAGAAATCTAAATCTCTGTCAAGTGTTGGTAGACAGAGATTTAAATAGGTCAGACCACGTCAGTAATGTGCTGTTTACGTTGCACTGCTTGTTAAAACTTTGTCGTTATTATTATCTACTCTTAATATTTGAAATCATAATGCAAGTGATGTAGGTAACGTTGGTGGTTTGTGTGATATCTGACATTTCTTAAAAAAATATCTTATTTTTAGCCAACACGAAAAATTGGAAAGAAGAACAAAGCCATTCAGACAGACTTCACTTCGATACCTCGCCAAGCGTCGGACCCAGAGCAATTATTGAAAGACTCCATTTCCCCATTACCAAGAATTAGACGGGCTAAACTAGAATTGCAGAAATCGCAACAAACTTCGTCATGCGACGACAGACAAGCTGCTAGTTCTCGCCTTCGAAGTAGGAGCCGAAGTCGACACTTCGAAGTCGAAGGACCCTTATTCAAAAATGTAAGTGTTATTTTTAATATTTCTTAATTATTCAAAGGTGAAGTTAGACTCTCTAGTACCTTGGTACATTCATCTACAAATGTAAAACGTTCACATTTCGGAAGACATCATGCATTTGATTTCAGTTATGTTGTATTTAATGATATTGCGTTTATCTTAAAGACGAATACTAAGAAATTCTGTGCGTGTGACGACGTCGCTTGCTTCATAAATGAATTAAGTCTCATTGTCCAATTTAAAGCATATTGTTATGCTGATAACTACTACTTACCGACCAGTGTTCTTTGTATCGTTGAGATCGGCGACATACCCAAGTTTCAGAGTTTATCATCATAAAAATTTTCCAGGACCTTATTGATATAATAGGCGAGGTACACGATAAAAAAATTAAACTGCTGTATGAAAGCCCAAGGAAGGCTTACTCATCTATTATGAACTTAGTACTATCTCCTAAGAAGAAAAAGAGAAATAGGAAAATATCGCCATGGAAGTACTAAAGGAATATTAAACGATGAAGACGATTGTTAAATTTGATTTTCAATGATTATTCTCTTTACATATTTAAAAACAAAATACAGTAAGTACTGATGCTTCGTCCAGAATTTACCTATGCTCAGAGAGTCGAGCCTAAAGTACATTTTCAGTGTAAAAAGCCAACTCATGGCACGTCGTTTTCTATGGCTGTAGATTGTTTATTTTATATTTGCTATATTTATGTCATTTAAGTTTTAGGATACTATTTTATATACGAATAAACAACGTTAGTCAAATCCGTGTAATTCGTTGTAGATCGTTTATAAACTTGAAGCTCAGTGGCATGAGCTAATTTGAACTGAAGCGTGGGAGCCTCATTAAACTTGTAAACTTTCTTTGTTTGTTACACATTTGAAACAATGTCGCATCTTTCACACACTTTTTCCAATAAAAATCTTCAAAGGTTTTCTTGTTGCTAATGGACTCAGGGTACGCTGGGCTCTGAGATATCCAAAAGGAAACTAAAGCGGGTGCATGTTTTTTGTTTTGTTGATACAGTATTACGTAACTCCGTATTTATTCGAGGAATATTAACACAGAAAAACAAGAAAAATAAAGCTCAACTCACACGACAGTTTTTAATTGGTATACAACTTAGGACTATTTCCTTACTTACGACTCTTTACAAAAATACAACAGACATATCGACTATAAGGGCAGTACAGGTAGTGCTTTTCACACGAATAAAATAATTTACAAAACAGTCGAACATATACATCACGCTCATTAAATAACTTAATAAATAACTCACACGTCACCGGGCTTCGACCGCGACCGCGACAGCGCCGCCGGCCGCAGCGGGCGGCCGCGCGCCGGCGGGCCGGGGCCGAAGCGCGCACGCTCTTTGGATCCGAGAAGAGTTTATGGAACGTCCTCGCGTCACACTCGCGCCACGCCACGCGCTAGTTGGCGTGCTTCACGTAGTCCGTCTCGTAGTACGCGGCGGCGTGCGCGCCCTTACGGTCGAGCGCGCGCACGCGCACAAACAGGAACGCGGCCACCAGCGACGCGACCACCAGCACCAGCAGCAGCATCACCAGCCCCGCCACGAACGACGGCACAGACATGCATATCGTCTCCGGGTCGCTCGCCGGCGACTGGATCACCACGGTCTCGTTGCCCGCGGCGTTGTTCAGCGCGAAGTTCACGTCACCCGGCGCTACCACCTGGATCGTCCGGCTCGTGTTCACGTCCGTCATCTCCTGCGCGTCGCGCTTATATATCCGCGTTGGCGTGGACGTTTCGCGCCGCCTCCGCACGCCTACTAACCGCTCCGGCAAGTCCTCGACAGATCGAGGTCTGCCACCAAGCGTTACGAGGTTGCCGTGCGCTTCGTCTTTCCTCTTTACTGTGTTGTAAACTCCACGACGTCCCGGTGGAGGCGGAGGCGGTAGGTTGACTTCGTCGTCATCCCGCGTCGGGGCCGGCGAAGAGGGGCTGGGTGCGTTCGGTGTAGAAGATACCTGCGCTTGTGGGGGTGGTACGGTGTCGTCTCGTTTTTCTGAGAATGAACCCGTTGCGTCTGCCGGGTGTCGCGGGTCAGGGAACGCCGGGGGAACACCGTATTCTGAATGCGGTTGAGGCGGTGGTGGGCCGTATTCAGCGTGCGGTGAATTCGGTACTCCATATTCTCCAGCACCAAGAGTGTTGCCTCCTAGTAACGGAACGCCATAGTCAGCACCGAGTCCACATTTCGGCTCGGGACAATTGTATCTGCATACTTGAATTACGCACTGGAAGTGCACGTTCATTGAGTCAGGGAATTTGAAAGCTTGGAAATAGGCGAAAGATACTACGGATGCCGAGGGCCCAAAGTTCTTTATCTTTTGGAATTTGCTCATGATCTTGGGCCGGACTACGCATCCGTATTGATCCACGAGTTGTATCGGAGCTCGTTTACCGTCATGTGCAACACAGTTTCGTACAAGCATATCGAATTTGTTTTCGTCGTCCTTTATTGCGAGCACCATTGTCATTGTTTGTCCTATTTTGACTATCCCGGACACCTCGGAGGCCCAAGGTCCTTTGCCCACTTGGATCTGCATCCAGCACTGCAAGTTGTCGCCAAGAAAGTTCGCCGTGACAGCGTGTAACATATCCACTTGGAAAGGTCTGAATGTGACTGCCTTCTCATAGAAGTCATACCATGTGCATCGTAGTTTTCTTGCCTGATCCCATACTTCTTGGACGTATGGGTCGTACTGGACTATGATCGTGTTCTCTACGTAGGAACCGCTGGGAGTCGGGCTACCGTAGGTCGCAACGTTGTGATTGCCCGAGCTGGACATACCACAGCTATTTAGGAAGATTTCAAACGTCGCGCTGAGGTGCCCGGTGCCCGGTTTGAGGTGCATACAGTGAGGATCGCTGTAAAATCCTTTGGAGAATATCATGCCGTAGAAAGGTCTGTCGAACTCGATGTTTACGCGCATGTGTGTTTTCTCGCACTGCACTTGTAAATGTTTTATCTTTGGACTGTCCGGCGTGGCCAGCGGCCAGGGGTCATCTGTGTGCGCTGGGGGCAGCGGCGGACCGTAGCCGCCGCCTGCTCGATGCTCGAGTGGTAGCGAAGCTGAGTCCACGGGAGGCTCGCATGTTGCATCCTGGAAATGAGAAAAAAAAGTTATGTAAGACGATTATAGGCAAATATTTTAGCGCTTACAGCTACATAGATTGTATTTCCGTATATTGAATCGTTTAGTGGAGCGAGTGGCAAGGCAAGGAGCACATTCCTCCGGCGTCGCAGTCTAGTTCGCGGCACGCGAGCGCGTGCGCCCGCTCCGCATCCCGCGAGTGCGGGCGGCGGCGCGGTGTGGTGCGCGTTCTTTCCGACTTTCTACACTGATGGATAGCTCGCGCGAGCAATTATAATATTAATCAGCGCAATCATACTACCTAGATGAGTTCCACAGCTGCTTTCACGATAACTTGTTGCGTCTGTGCACAATGTTATAATCATGGAATAGAGCGGTGCGGCATTATATGAGCTGGGCGGAGGGTATGGTAGTATTCGGAACATGGATATTTATTGCATAATATCACATAACTGCAGATGATAAGATGTATAAGTACATTATTTAGTATATTATTTTATTGCAAGACGTTGGAACCACATCGCACCTATTCTAGTTGGTATACTTCAACGTGTGGGAAAATATCCAAATTCATCATCAATGTTCACTATCCTTTACTGCCATTTTTCTCGTTTAAATCTAACAGATTTAATTAATTTCAATCCCACCCAATTTTTTTGGACCGTAATGCTTATGCTCTAGCTAGGCTCTCTCTGTCTATGATGAATAGTTTCTGAGCAGATATTACGCCACTTTCAACTGTCTAGCCAGTTTGATTGTAAAAGTGGAATCTCCATGCTTGTATATGATATGGAGCGAGAGCTGGAGCAGGTGCCAGTGCGCGCGCAAGAAGGCGCAAGAATAGTTGCGATTAGTGGTCCCGTCGGGCGGTGCGTACGCGCGTTTCTAAACCGGTTAGAAATTACCCACTGATCGAGATTGTCAGTTGCGGAAGAAAACACCGGACCTATAAACATGCGGCTCCCTAACAACTAGAGCTTTCTGTGACACTTGTTTAGGTGCGGGAACTGCGAGGCTTCTCGCGGGCTTTTATGGGCTCGTAATCGTTTAATTAAGCTTTGATAATAAAATTAAATGCCTACTTAGGTAATTTTATCTTAAAGGTATTTGCATGCGGTATTTACTAACTATACATAGATATGATTTTTTTTATCTGAGAAATATGAGTAAGTTACGGTGTGTTTTCTAGTTTAAACTTTATACATTGTGTTTAGGTTGTCAAAAAGCGTTGATTATGTCACTTATGCATATATTTTTCGTCGATCATAGTCGTGACTGAAAAAAAACTACATCTAGGAAATATCTAGAACATGCTCCTCAGTTGCACTTACAGTTGAAAGCACATAACAGTTTGGACTTTGTACCGTTCTTATTTTCTGCCCGACGAGAGCTGATACCGCAATTTATGTAATACTGAGGAGTATACCAATTTCCTAAAATTTATTATCAACCGTCAACTGAAGTATACAGATTGCAAGCCCATAATTGCCAACATATAGCTATAGATATTGAGTCTACTAAACTAACATTAAACTTTAAGTATGCGTATAGTGTTTAACATAATAATTACGTGAAACTGATAGACGAGATTAAGCCGCGCATGAGTCAAGCGAAGAGCGCGAGGCAGGTGCGGGTGCGCCGGCGCAGGTGAAAGTGTCCGCCTCAACCGCATCCGCTTCCCACCTAATTCACAGTGAACTCATACACCACTTCCCAGCAAAGTTTGCCTAATGTTAATCGAACGGGTATGGGGAATAATATTTGTTGCGGATTCATATGAAAATGTTTCAGGTTCAGGACTTCCGATAGAATCCCAGGTTTAATCTCTAGATCAGAAATAACTTCTTAATATTGGTCAGTTTTTTTTAAATTTACCTAGGTACAAGTTATAGATTTCTCTCAAAATACTAAGAAACTCGAATACACAAGGTTATCCTTGATTGTGACTCTATGAAAATTTTCTAAACCACTGTTCCACCTACCATGCGTGGGGTAAAAATAAAACACAATAATCGTTAAATATAATTATATAATATCTCGCTATATAAACAGAAATAGTCTTGTTCATAATCTACGTAAATACAAGTATAAGACGATACTATAACTTCGCAAAAAAAAAGAATAACAAACGTGCGTATCATTATCTGGAGCTAAGCTTCGAACTAGTTCTTACGTAAGTGCGATAAATTCGTGGTGGTCAAGTAGACCTACCACCTACATACTTCCAGAATTGGTACGACCGCAGATGAAAGTTGTTTAAATGAGCGAGAAATGAGCAGAACCGGATTTTTGTTTGCGTTCTACAGCGAATCCTAACAGGGTCGAGGTTATTTATATTTTTCTGGCATTTGCCTAGTCCTCTTGGTTGTAAGGATAATGTAGGTGATCTTTGAGAAATCATTAGGAACATTTCTCTAAATTAGACAAATTTATAAGGAGCAAAATGCTCGTAGTACTCATTGATCTCAGTAGTGTTCAGTTAATTTATCTCAATGCTCGCACCGCATTGCCGCAAAGTATAAATCCTGCATTTGTACAGTAGATATCGAGCTCCGGCAAACGTACGGTAGGGACTCGTAGTTGCGAGTATGCTTTGAAAACGATTGTATAATTACGCTAGGCGATATCTCTACCTGGATGGGTGACCGCTAGGGACATTTGACTTTGACTCGACAGTAGTCACTAGGCCATGTCAGAGGCATACGGGTGGTCCGAACTGCTCTTATAATAGGCTCATCAACATACATAAAACTTTTCAATCTAGGCTGTATTACCGTCGCTGTGTTAAAGTGTTAATGTTTTCAATTTAACATGTCCTAATTGTCCGAATATTCGTGGTGCTTACCTATCAAATGCTTGCGATAAGTAATCTGTATGGCTGTCTGTATACCCTTCAAAAGTCCTAATAGCTTTGTCTATTTTTCCCGCCCGGAAGGAATACGCGAATACTTTCCTGATTGACCCCATGTTTTGTCTGCTTTTACTCCCTAATCGTTATTATGATCTTATATTACACGTCCCTCCCGTAGCTCACATTGCAGTTCTATTATAATATTGTATCGTAAGCAGTGGGGACGTGGGAAGTGTGTTTTAGGTGCGTGAGCGCATGCCGTGGTGCGCCTATCTGATGGAGCGTGATCAAGTGATCCGACAACCTGCTTCGTGAAGATGCGTCTTACTCTTAGGCCGCGTTTCCACCTACAAGTAAACTTGCGCAAGTCTTGCATGAGTTACTTGCAATATCGTTTACACACTGCAATTTTCCTGAATCCTGCAACTACTCGCAGGAAGTGCTAAATAAGCTGTCGCTATAGCACTTGCTACGGAGTTTACACTTGCAAACTGCTGTCGGACAGAAGTTTTCTTGCAGGTGGAAACGCTGCTTTAGTTTAGTAAACGCGAATTTTAATTAGCAAAGTGAATATTGAAATTAAGTATTTAAACTAATCTGGCTTTTTATGACTGGATCTACGAATAGAACTCAGGGGGTCTCGTTTTTGTAATAATTACTGTCCAGTAATGTCTCATCCTCCCCTTTGGGTCTTGGACTAATATTAGGTTCAGACTGGGTCTGACCCTACTCTTAGTATCCTTATCGAACGATCGCTTTCATCTTTACGTGACGGACAGAGCACGACCTATGATGTATAATAATAATAATTACCTAAGCGTTTTTTGTTTAACCTATCCATTATCCATCAATTTATCACATTGGCGTGCCGTGGGCGTACCACATGTCTAGGTAACTCCTAATCCTTTCAATAAAGGGCCTGGGGCTACATAACTTATCACGCTCATTAACTTGAACTCGGAGCGTGAAGGGCGCTTGCGCAGTTCGTGAACACTTTCCCTGCACGTAGAAAGCATCGTGCTTGCGCTTTGTAGAAATACTTAGATGTTATGAATCTGCAGAGGACAGAGTTATTTCTCGCATTATGCAGTGCAATATTGACAAGGTCTAATAAAATTTTAGCAACTTGCAATAATAGAGAACCCGAGAAAAAGTATGGAGTTTTCACGGGTTAAGTCACTATCTATATGGTTATCTAAACTTACTTATTTTTTCCTATCAGCTAGTATAGGTAGGTTAGGTATTTCATATGTATATCATATGAAATTAGTATTCGTAGATATGATTTTTACAGTAAGCATAATGTTATTATATATAAACGGATATCACGATTGCCAGTCTAATTGCCGACTTTAACAATATAAGTGAGTGATATCCGTTTATATATAATAATTTGTAGTAATGGCTCACTATAGTTTTAATTCTAAAAAGCATAATGTTAATCTGTATTTAAATTTTTAATCATCTACCCGGCAATTTAGTTTCTGTTATACAACCAAAGCTTCCAGCGTCTGCTAATCTTGCGTCAAAACTAAATTAATAAATCGTTCAAGTTCGTAGACAGTCAATATCGAGAGTAGCACTGCTATTAGTCAATTTTATTAACCAACGAGACTCATATATCTATCATAATTGATGACTTCTAATGAATATTGAAAGGAAAATAAATTAATACTTCAATCACTGCGGTGGCAGGTGAGCACCGTGTAATCCGTCGTCTTTAGCACCCATTGTCGGTTACACTGATCAGTTATTATACCTCTTTGGGCCTCAATACTCCATTGTATAGACAGACAGCTTTGCGTCCCAAAATACATTCGACATCGACGAACGAAAGCGATCGTCCGTTTACACTTTCTATGACGAATTGCTTTCTAACACGAATTAGCGAGATTGTGTTGCCGCTTTACACTTGAATATGTCCATATAAAACCCATAAGTTTACTTTTGTATATTCGCGGTTTGGGGGACGAAGAGGTGTCGCTGTGTATAAATTGTTTTTGCAACACGCGCTGGTTTTTGCAATCAATGTTAGTTACCGCAAAGTTACTGCAAATTAATACAAAAAACTAGTTTTTCGCAAGAAATTTAAAAGAATATTCTGTAATGAACAAGTCACAGTCACAGGGAATTTAGGAAAAAAATCGAAGTTAGTATGGGGAAATCTCCAAACTATGTACCTAACTTTTTAATTTCATTGTAAGTACAACTTTATTTAATGTGTTTTTAAAGGGTTCTTAATTTATGGTAACTTTTAATTTCCAATATCGATCAAGCGACAACGTAAGTTACGATAACAATTTATTGGACAGATGAACCCTCTACAACAGCCTCAAGGCCATAAGTCACAGAAAGTCACAGTCGTATGAAATGACGAAAACAACTTTATTCAAACTGTGAAGAAAATCCAAGTATCATCATTGAGGTTTAGAAAATTATTGACTTCCATATTATAATTGCGATCCAAGCGATTGCGATTCAAGCAAATATTGTATTGTGTAGGTTAGGTACTTACCTATAAGAAGTTATATTCATTCGGGAATTCGTATTTTACTACGAATTCCTGAATGAATATAACTTCTTATTACATTGTAGTTAGTTTAGTAGTAGCACATACAAAGGCTATAATAACATTTGAAAACTAAGTTTACAGTACCTGCTTGAATGAGGTTCTCAATCTTTTAAAGATTACTGAATCTCTTAACTTGATATGACAAGGTAAGTGAAAACACGCCTACTGACCATTGAGTAATTGCTAGTCGTGATGAACAGTCTGATAGGCTCTAATCGATCAAATCAATTGTCCGATGATCAATCGAGATGCCGATACCGTCACGACTGCTACGTAATAGTTACAGCAACCTTTAACAATGAGAGTTAACCTGCAGAAAGTGTAACAAAATAGTGGTATTATTTTGGAGCTTTTTTGTAGAGAAAACTAAGTTTTAGTCGTACTGTGTTGCTCACGATTATTCAGGAATCTCGTGGGAAACTGAGAATCGGCTCTAGAACTTTTCAAATATAGGTATGGACTTGGAACATGCTGCCAGAAATGAAATCGAATGTTTTCTTAAAACGGTATTAAGTAATTTTTTTGCACCTGGCGATAATGGTGATTGTGTCATGGCTGCTAAAAAAATCTAATTCTAAATTCTCGTATACTACATTATTATAATAAATTGTAGGTAACACTTAAAATGCGACTTCACTATAGGTATGGCGTATACACTTATATACAATAAGAGCACTACAAATAAGTGACTTTCGACTGTGCATACGACGCTATGCAAAAGTTACAGTTGTAATAATACGAGTAGTGTTAAATGCCAGAAACGAAATCTCCCGCGCGAAGCGGTTGCATCATTCTCCGACAAAGCTGCGAATTTTTATCCGACAGTGAAAGTGGTCGGAAATGACATTTTGGCGGTCAATGACACAGCGTAGCGCGTCGCTCGTAGCTCCTTTTCGGGCGCGCGATCATGAAGATGTTATGTAAATTACTTGGCAGTTTAGAGTGCGTTATCGGTTTCATCGTAGTGGTGCCGACTAAAATTAAACCTTAATTCAGTTTACCCATGTTAATCTATATACCTCTACCTACCCACATTTCAATTAAAGAAACTGTTAACTCGGAAGGAGACGAATATAGCAGAAACAAACAGTTTATAAAAAGTTTCAGAAAGTTTTCGCAAATTATACGACGAGATTTTAATTAGCGTGTTCAACCAAACAGTTATTGACTAATAAGCCTGTTAAAAGCGCTGATTTCCCCAATAGATATTCGATATGCGTTGATCAGCATACGCAGTTAGCTTTCAATGGTCCGCTGTTTTGTGTATGTGCTAACGGAATCATTAGCCCACTTGCGAAGAACGCGGGCGGAAAAAGCTGAATAATGTAGGAGCGGCACCGCCGTGTGCTCTGCCTCACCTCGCTACATGCATCATAAAGTGCAAAATATCAGCTATTAACAAATAATCACTAACGTAAAGAGATTTTTATCAATTTGCTCACTGAATCTTCAAATAAAAACAAGGCTTCCGATCTCAATACAATTTTGAGGTTAACTTTTCTGTCGAAATTTTAAATTACGACTCTACTCTGGATATGAAATTCAAATGTATGAAAATAAATAACTTTTTAAGACTTCTCTGTACTGAATGCATGTCAACGCTGCTAATAGGAAAAAATTAGGGTTCCTGATGGAAACCGTCCATCAGCATCCACCGAGTTGGATAGATTTTTCATCATTTATTTTGTGTCAAATTTTGTCACAATTTGAATAACTTCTAGCACAAAATTCGTTTCCCCGAGGTAGAAGTATCCTTTAACCTTTCCTACTCAAATGCCATTAAATTGCCAGCGGAGTATTGGAAATATGGACCAAATAACTCGATTGGACAATTTTTTTTTTCATTCAATTTGTCCACACAAACGCAATTTCATACTTAAAGAACACGGTTAAATTATGCTGTCAGCCGCTTTGATTCCCGAATAGCAATGGCAAATGCAAAGTGCCAGCATGTCTCCGTATATGTCTGAGTATTCTAGAGACGTAGCTTTGATTCGGATGAGTTTGCACTTAAAACTGCAAAGCCGATGGACTGTTACGTGCTCTGAGTGGCCAACGGTATTGCTCATTGCAGAATGCAACTGCAGCAGCTTCGATGATTCCATTTCGCATTCATCAATGTAATGTTAACTTTTCCCATCTTCGGTTTCGTTCTTATGTACGAGAGTCGCGGACGTTCCTAACTCATCTTACCATGGATAAATCAACTATGCAGATGTTAGGTTGAATAATAACCTTCCAAAAAATATATTTCATGTACCTATCTGATATCAACTTATTTTTATTACCGAAAGTAATGTAATTATTTTCGATATAATATTCGACAGCAAATAAATGAGCATATTATTCTATAAAAAGTTATACTTAAATAAAACTAAGGACTCCACTGAAAAAATTCTCAAACGTATTTAAAAAAAAATCTTATTAAATTTCCGACGCGACGCGACGTACTCGACTCGTAGACGCGTAGCACCGTTGTAGAGTCATATTTAAGTTCGATAATATTAATGTCATAAAATGCCATATGTTTTGGCACAAGCGGAATTTATTGGATTTGTACTATTTATTATAAATTCACTAAGTCAGTGACAAAGGGTAAAATGTTATTACTACCCGTTTGAATATATAATTTGTGAAATAAATTTTATATTTGAAGAAGGGTCTTCAATTATAAATCATGACTTTTAATAAAAATATTAATTGCATAATTAATTTAATCGTATAGAAAAGTAATGAAAGTCGAATTGGACTAATTATGTCAACATTATGTCACTGAAATTTATTTATGTAATGGGATAACTATTAAAAAACGCGAGTGTACCTATTCATTATAGCCTCTGCTAAAAATCTATGGAAATAAAAAAGTCCAACTAACCTGTAAAAGGAGCGTCGCGATCGCCAGCAGCAATCTGGTCCTCGTCATGGTCACAGTCCAGCTTCGACGCCCTGCAACCAACGAAACTCGTTCAGATGAGCACAACTTGTTGCCGCGCGGGCGGCGCTTGCAGGCGCTAGTGGCGCGGCGGCGGCGCTTGCGCGGGCGCAGGGAACATGGCGGCGGCGACTGTGCCACCGGCGCACTGCCATGCGCGGGACCCCCCCTCACGGCCACCGCACCCCACCCCGCGCGGCGGCGAGTGGGGCTGACCCACTGACCGAGTGCAGCCTGCACTCCGGAACTGCACCGGCTCTGCGGCTACGTCTTTCACTGAGCGGTGCGCGCGCGCCGCTCCCGTTGCAACGAGAGGAAATCGCGCGGCCTTCACCTTATTGCAAGGTCGCGATTATTTGTAATGTGATGCAGTTTTAGCAAGGACTCGGTTCACTTTCTATGGAGGGTTATTTGTGGACGGGGGCGGTAAATACGATATTAGCACAATGATCCCTATGCGATCTATTTACTGTTCATAATTCCCTCCGATTATAATAAGACAAACACCTTTAAAAAAATTATGAATTAAGAAATTGAAAGAAGAACTTGAGCAGTATTAATATCTGTACCTAATTAAGATATGTCGTCCCATGCAAATGATATAGCCCCAATGAAATAAAAAGCATACACTAATTATATAAATTCTTGAAAGATTTCCAAGCTTCTCTTTTTTGCGCAGTCTCCCTAGATATCCTTTTTATAATCAATATCGCCCATATGTTGAATTTTTGTGTGTGTGTGAATTCATCGCTACTCCAACATCCCATTATACTTTCTTTCAGAACTAAGTATGTAGGTAGCTGCATACTCAGGACCGACGAAGTAAAAGAGGTTGCACAAACATGAAATAAACATAATTTGCTTAAGTATTTTATTTGCATTAAGAAAGCGGCAGACAGAAGTGAAATTTTACTTAAATTAAGTAAGTATATTACAGCTCGTGTCACTTTATGGCTGACAAAATCGCATAATGTTTATTCATAATAACAATAATATACTTTACGTAATCTAACGACATCAGTGGCCATAATCTCGCATTATTATTATCTAATAGAAAACAAATTCCATTTGCATAATGTATTTGAGTAATCGGTATCAAATTATGCAGTTCTTATGAATTAAATTCTGTCGTTCGTTTATTCATTAATTTTCATTCGTGAAAGTTGATATTAAAATTAATTATCTTCTTTAAAAATTAATTACTTTTAAATTCATACAGTTTACGGTACGTTTTTCAATAATATTCAATTTAAAGGGTTTCCTACATTACTTCGTACAAATTTCTTTACCGAATCACGTTTAATACCGAACTATTGCGCAAATCTATCAAATAAAACTGTAAAATTCACTGCCTCGCTAACACTGAAAAACTTACAATTACAAGGCGGCAGAATGACAATGCAGTAGTTCGGACTTCCTGTATGAAGTGAGCCAACACAAGATATTACATCTTAGAACCTCGGGAGACTTGCATTTCGTCTGGAGTTGTAGATCTATATGCAACGGTAGTTTAACATCTCAAAAATTATGCCCCAGGCCATATTATTCAAAAAGTTTAAGTTTTGTAATTCCTCATCATCGGCCCATTTTTATGTCGCCACCGTTGGGGTATCGACTTTACCTTACATTGACAGAGACTGGGGCTACGATCTACAAAGCGGACCCAATGTTTAAAGCATTCGGTAAATGCACGTACAGCTAACAGCAGATCAAGTGTAACACTGTGGCCCGTTCTTATTATCTGCGTCATAAGAGTTAAAATCGTACTACAAGTGTTACCATTGCTCTGCTGTTGTCCGCACACGAATACAAAAAAAAGTATACATTTTGAGTTTACAGGTTATTTTCTCACAACTACTGGACCGAATTTAATAATTATTTTACAGTTAGGTACATAGTTTTAACTTTTATCTAACAGTGAAAGAATTCTTGCAATATAATATGTGAAGTAGTTTTTGAGATAATCTCAACCTGAAAAAGTCAGTACACTTTTCTCTGTATCAGACCGTACTTTTTCTTTCGAAAAAAGACAGGGTATGCTCATTGGTCGACTTGGAACCCAAGCCTCCGTAACATAAGTTCAGTGTCCTAACCACGTCGCCACCGAGCTCCCTGTTATGATTTGCGAGATATAAAATTAGTACCAAGTTCATAGACTGCGGTACGAGTATGACATGTAGCAAGTACACTAAGCAGCAAGCCGTCTGCCGGTCGGGTGGCCCGCGCTAGCGATTTCACTGCAAACACTCGATCGCTTCTTAGAAAGTTTCATCTGTCGATTCGAGAATATACGCGACCGCCAGCACGCGGTTTGATATACGACAATTCCATATCACTTTATTGCCGATCTATATAATTTTCACTATTTTATCGTTGTGTTGTATCAAAGAATATACATTACTCAAAAAAAAATTGCAATATGTACATTATACTTATATATTGTTGAGAAAAATATAAGATACCTAAGTCTAGCAATATATAACTAATATGAGAGATGTTTATTACTTATTAATGTTAATTGTTAACCCAACAAAATAAAAACCTAAAAGGGCGTAAACTTATCTCTATGAGAGATTTCTTCCAGCAAACCACGTGAAGCGAAAAAAAAAATTTTTTTATCTGGACATAATGAATATAAAATTTTATATATAACAATAAGTGGAATTATCATAAAACAAAAACAAACTTGCCTATTTGGCATAAAATGTATAACTGTCTACTCGTATATTATGTCAGTCTCGTGTTCAAGACGAATCTTACTCGTAGAGCGAAATCCATCCCGCCATTTATGCTACAGTCAACAGGCCACAAAGGAACGGAATAACATACATGCAATACACGCGAAAAACACTACCTTCCCCCTTTTAGCAGTCGGGTAATCGTGGATAGAGACTTAAAGCATAAACCGAGCGATGATAGTCCACCTCTAATGACCGTTTGCGAAAAATTAGCCGTCATTAAGGCAGCATCTGAAATAACGCTAATACATCTCGTGCCGACTGCCGAGATGGACGACTGGTATTTTTTACCGGCTGCACCCACCTGACTATAACTAGGCTAGCACTAGTTACTCGGAAGAAAGCGGGCCCTCGGGCATTTTCTATTTTCATGTAATCTGCGGCTATATTATAATAATAGACTGTGTGGTGGGTGCCAGCGCCTAGCCGCACTCAATTAAGCAGCTCGGACAAGAAACGCGACGAATCTGGGACGAAAGTCGCCCAATCGGACTCCGTGAGTACCTGCTTATTGGAGTGCCCGCCAGCCCGCAGCCGCAGTGCACGCCCTTCTGCGGCTTTTTGGTGCGGTCTATGAAAGTCTACTAACTAAGGCTTCAGACCGAATGAGACGATTTAAAGAATTTGTCGTAGGTACCTACTGCATTTATAAGGGATATATCCAGCCATGAATTCTACCAAGCTTTGTACCAAGCTCAGCACGCATGACAGATGACAAAGTCTGTCGTTGCTTTTTGAAGGCGGAGAATAAAAATAAAAAAAATGTTATTTTAATTTTCCAATACTATTTTCCGGCAGGCAATGTAGACGAAATAATTTTCAAAGTTTTCTAGACATTTTCTATTACACTCTCCACATATTTAAATAGATGAACAAAAAATAAATTATAAAATAAAAATTATTTAGACATAAATTAACAATTAATTATTTACTAATTATCAGATAAATGTACCGATACGAAGAGGCCAAAGTTAAAAATGACCGACCAAGTATACGCGCGCGTTGATGTCTTTTGTATGACGCATTTGATACGTTAATTCTCAAGGCGCGTAGCATGAAATATTAATTATTTTGTACCTATAATTTATTACTTTGTAAAAATCGCTAACATGATGATTCAGCGCATTATATATATATAACTATTTTCGAACAAACTTGAAATTGAAGCTATTTGCATACTTAGTCAAATGTAATTGCAAATTATTATTTGCTATTTATATTTTACTTTTCAAGTCCTCGATTACTCTGTCAGAACACCGATTAGTAAGTCGCCGAGAGGTGGAGACGATGTCATTATCCAATTTTACTTCTCATTGATCACTGTCCAGTGCTTAGAAAGCTGCTCTAAATTTTTAAATAATTACCTCATTAACGGTTGGAGGTCGATGCTACTGTATCCTTTTCTTTTGAGGGTTGAATGCCGCAAGATTTATTTGCCGCTACATTGAAGGATCTGAGCATTTAAAGAATAACTGAACTGTTGAAGCATCAAAGTCAAGATCATTCTACTAATTATGGATAAAATGTACAGCCAGTATTTTAACATGGGATATTATAAATTGCATATCAAATAAATAATCGCCTATCAATACATACTCATCATTTATATTCTTTTTTACATCAAATAACTTACTTCACTACAAATAAACTAAATGTTTAACAAAACTCAAACTGCAGATAATTCGAAATTATACATCAATATGACATTACTTTTTTCCTCATAATGCAATACAGTTAAATTTATTTTTGTACAAAAATACTACATACATAGCATAAATACTGACTGCACAGCAAATTTACATGAGTTATTTTTTTTTTGTATTCAAAAAGCAAGTTCATTTATTCACATACATACAATTTTATATTTTTTTTGCTGATCTCATTATGTGGTAATTAATAAATAATAAGACGACTGTGACTAATAAAATGCTGTTTTATTTAGAAAAACTGCTGTAAATAATATAAAAATAGAAGCTATATTTAAAAGAAAAAGAGTTAACATGTATAATGTGCATTAAGATTATTAGCTATGCATTGATGAAAAAGCTTTTGCTTTAGGAAAAATCGCTGTACGCTGCGAAAATAAATTGTAGTGTGTTTAGTGATATTTTGAGTTGAATATTTTGCTGTGCAATCAGTAATTTTGATGGGAATTCGGAATCTTATTGCATAGAAAAAGGATATTTTTTGATTTGCGTTTAAATACTACCCTTTTAACATCCTCATCCTTCCACCTTAATTAACGACTGCCATTTAATTTTTTTTTAAATATTTTCGGTCAGTATTACATACATTATTATTTTAAAGTACCTAAATATTCTGCTGATGCAACGCACGTTGATACCAACTTATGTGGAGCATAAGTTGGTATCAACGTGCGTTGCAATAATAGGCATCCAATCTTTATATCCACATTCATAGGCAATGTGCAAGCTCCTCCTTGGCACAATCGACAGCACATGGGAACTCTATAGGTCTCATAATACAGACTAGATTGCAATAGTTTTGTGTAGCTATCGCATGTATCGAAACTGATAATGTGACCCGTCAAATTGTGTGCATTATATTCTGTAATTATAGAAAAACTCAAGCATAAATGATGATTCATCTAGATGTCCTCATAATGACAGATTGCTTGGGAGAAACAAGCAAAAACAGTAATTATTTAAAAGGAATGTTCTCGATATATGCGCTCGCGCATACAGATAAGCTAAAAGCAGATCGTGGGACTGCTGAGTCGCATATTAAAAACACATAAAAACCCGTGTACAGATTTCACACGAGATGATCGACAAAAAGCAACATGAGTCGACACTTCAGAACTTTCGTTTTCTGTCTATTTAATCTGCAAGTCAATCAATGCAGTATTTAGATTACTACTAGCTTACATCTTTTCTTACTTTTTTGCAACAATTACCTGAGTAAGCAAAATTCTTTGTATAGCAAAGTTATCTAAGAAAGAAGACATACCTCAGACTGACAGTCTGTCCTTGCACGGTTTGGGAACATTAATATGAAGATAAAACGTAACGTGTTTAACACTATATTGTGAGCCCCCGATGTTTTGGCGACGCCGCAGCCAATATGGTCACAAGAAGACTTGGTTTCCCTCACCCCATTAATTACCAACTGACATTAAGGGCCTTCCATAAGCCAACTAGCGCCGCCAATCTTGAAGAAATAATATCTTCCAATTTAATCAATTTTATTAAAAAAGCTATTAACAAAATGTTTATTAGGATGAATACTATTTTTCAATATACAAAACATGGCATAATTGCGACAAGCTAAGTTGTAGTTCACAAAAGTGCCAAAAACGGCCGTTTTTCGCAATTATGCTAACAACAACAATACGTCGTCGCAAGGACGCTCACATTCTCTCTCTCTTATATTCCGTTCTGTTTCATCCCTCGACTCCTCCTTACTTAAAGCTTTGTTTCCAATTCCTTTCTTCTTTGCATGACCGCAATCTTCGCTCCAATGATGAGCTCATTCTATATCTTCCTGTCCACTCTACCAAGTTTGGTTTTAATTCCTTCACCGCTCACGCTATCCGTCTCTGGAACTCCTTACCGGCTTCGATTAGAACTGCCAAATCCCTTGATATTTTTAAGGGACAGGTTAAGGATCACTTTCTTAACCTTTCATAGTTTTATTACTGTCCTACATTATGTATGTTTAACTTTTGTATTCCATTTATCAGTATGTAGTATATATATATATATATATATATATATATATATTTTGTTGTTGTTGTTAAGTATTATTTATTATAACATATATGTTTATGTATTAGTATAATATAATTAGTGTAAGTATATTTTTATATATCTATTTGTTATGTATCTAATTACATTATTGTTTAAGTATCATGTAACTTCGTTGTATTCAAGTATAGGTACCAGTTAGGTATCGATATATATTTAATTATTGCTCAACAAGCTACCTATTCATCCGCTGAATTCTGTATACAAAGGTTGTCTGGAAGAGATCGCTTTAAGCGATAAGACCGCCAATTGTGATACTAACTGTATTAGCATATTTCTTTTGTGTAATTCCTTTTACTTTGCAATAAAGAATATTTATCTTTATCTTTAACAACTTACCGAAATTGAATCACGTTATAAATAAGCATTTAAAAAATAGTATTTATCGTAATAAACATTTTGTAAATAGCTTTTTTAATAAAATTGATTATATTGGAAGATATTATTTTTTCAAGATTGGCGGCGCTAGTTGGCTCATGGAAGGCTCTTAATTACATAACCACGAAAGCTTTAGAAGAATCGATATCTGTTGTTATTTCGAATTTCGATCTTCAAAGCTTTATGTTCTTGAATCCAATTACTTACGCAAATAGGTACGTAGGCTAAATAGAGTAACTGAATGGCTTCACAGAGATGGTTTTTATTTGGTCTAGACTATAATGTGCCGAGTTCTTACAATTGTGAGTAAATACTGGTCGGCTACCCTTTTATTAAAATCATATGAGGGTCGTGTAGTACGGTTGCGAGTTAAGCAACGTTGGGCGCGGTCTGTACTTGGATATGACCGCTAGTTTTCATTTAAGCCGTAGAGTAGTCGTTAGGCCATATTAAAGGCATATGAGCGACCTGCACAACTCTGACAATAGGTTTTGCCATTAACCGCAGGGCAAAAAAAATATTAATCGTAATCGACCTACTCATTTTTAGTTTTTATTTTAACATGACCTACTGATGAGTAGCTTTATAGTTTTCTTTATAATAGAGTCGATATACTTGTATCTGTATAGGTCAATTTGTGGCGCGGTCCAGATTGCGGAAGACAATGGAATAATGAGGTGTGCAGCAGATGTTTTGATAAGACAAGGCGAGTCGTCGTCGCCTCGCCGTAATTGCTTTACGTGACTCGGCGGCTTTCGCGGTGAAGGCGCGTGCGCAGCTACTGGCCAAGTTTTGGAACAGTTTTGATGATTGCCAATGGAACTCGTTTTGTAAATATTAAATATAACGAGATACACTTGTACAGTCTAACTCAACAAAAGTATACATTTGGGATTTTGTCAAAAATATTGACCGAATTTTTAATTTATTTTACAATGATTAGTCTGCCCTCAGAACTATACCTATGCCAATGAGAATAATATTTCTAGTGGTTTTTTTTTTCATTTATTCAATAACTTTACGATTTCTTAACAGACAGCAAAACGAAATTGTAGTCACAGTACAACGTTTAAAATATTACTGTATTTGAGAAAATCCCAACCATTCATGAGGCCTTCTGTATATTTTCTCTGAGTTATATATATATATCTTAGGTAAGTAGATACGTAAGCGTAAGGGCATTAAAGTAAAACTTACTAGTAAACTATAATGTTTGCCGAGTCACTTTCGGCTCTGATTACCGACGCGCGCGCGGCGCTAGTGTGACTTTTAATTGGTTGGTAACGAGCTGAAAGTTTCGCTTAATTAATGGATGGGAATGCTACGAAAACGCGCTTCTCCATTATTCTTTAGCCAGCGCTAGAAAGTGAGCGTAAACGCAGATCACATGTTGTACGTGACTTTGTTACAAATCTTAAGATTTGGACACGCCCATGAATTACTCTAAGGCTGCATTTGCACCTGCAAGTAAACTCGCGCAAGGCTTGCATGAGTTACTTTCAATATCGTTCATCGCACTAATACCTTCAATATGCTGTCGCGATAGCATTTGCTACGGAGCTTACACTTGCAAGCTGCTGTCGGACGGACTGTCGGACATTACTCGCAGAAGTTTCAATAAATCGTAAGTCCAGTATCCCAAGTTCCTAACCACCAGTAGTCGTCGAAAATTAACTAACAACATTGTAAGAAGGATTTCTCTCGAATCATTGCTATGAATACGTAAAAACGCAAAATAATTGGACTCTATTGAAGCGTTTCCAAGTAAGGCAGAATACCGTGCGTCGTGTCAATAATACGAGAATTAATCCGCGCTGAGACCACGCGCAGCCATTGTGTAGACTATGTTTTATTTACAGGCTTTCGTTTCTATTGAAAAAGTTCTTAGTTATTTTCATTGTGTATGTGTCATAAAATGTGATTCACAGCAGTTTTCACTTATTGGGTCAATGATCGAGCATATTAATTGTATTGGATTATTAGCATTGTCAAAGGTTCCCATGCTATAGGTATCGATCCAATTGTGTAGATCTTTTGACGTGACTTATGTATGTTCAAGATTAACATCAAAATTAAAAACATTCATGACGGATGAGCATGGAACGAAGTGAATTTTATATGAAACCGATTTACGTAAGTACATAAATTATAACACTGAAATGAGACAGGCGTATTTATCTCTAAGGAGAGATTTCTTCCAGCAATGCCTTATAAATATTATTGGAATCATAAAGATCCTGATAATCTGTCTAGCCCGCAAAAATTGTAATAGGATGTTGGGCGTACCTACCTTAATATGACCGAAGTGTTCTAAGGCCGACATTCATAAACAGTTTTGAGTGCGAGTTGAGTTTGAGTTCGGTTTTACAACTGTCAGATTTCATAAAAGCGGCCTAAAATAGGCCTTATTGACAAGCAATAATTTTAAATTAATATTCCCTAAAAAAGAATACTTACATTCAATCGGTAATCGCAAGGCGTTCGCCCGAATGATCTCCTACCGCCAATCGCGCAATACCTCAATCGTGCCAAAAAATTTCACTTGTTGCTCATATCACGCTTTTCCTTTGTATCGTTCAAGATACGACTAAAAAGCAGTATTTATATCGGTAATAGCTTCAGACCTCAAATTGATTAGTATCAGGGCAATTGTGTCAATACCTAAGAATTTCAATCGAGAAATTCGTTGTCGATAAATAACGTTATCATTTTTGACTGATGTGATGTTGTGATTTGTTCCTATATCGCCCGACACTCTTTTTTTGCGCTAAATTATGGCATATGGATGATTCTTAACTATTATGAATGATTTATCTTACTATTAATAATTTATAATTAAAACGAATCGCATACGAAGCCCATGAACAAATATCGCATTGAAACACTGAAATGCTCAATGTTATCATAATCTGCCTGTACCATATGTGCGAATTTAAACATACTGAAATGGCACTTGTTTGCTTATCACACATGGTGACGTATCTATTAGGTGATTCGGTGAAGAACGGCGTGGGCTCAAGGTTACGCCAAGAAACACTTTCTCCGCGAACAGTTCGTTGCTCTCCGAATTCTGCACCTCTCTGTATCAATGGTCAACCTCCCATGCTCGCACCCAACAAACGACATACAAAACAACACTCTAATAGCTACAAAATACCGCTGACATTTAAATGGCAATAATGGCTGAACCTCCAAGATGCTATCCGTTGACGTTTACGTTCAATGCCCGTGTTAATGGTACCGAGAAACATAACGTGGCCCACTTTCTCTTTTAAGCACACGTTGGTCTCTTTCGTACAATCCGATATACGTATTGTGTGAGGGAGAAGACTGTAATAAAGATGCTTCGTCTTAAAAGCTGGGCTCGCTTTCTTTGCCGCACTTGGCACTGGAGGTGCACAAAATCCGGTAACTTTCGTTGGCGGCGTCCGTCCGGGAGGCGCGCGCGACTGTGACGATCCGCGACTCGTGCTAGCGACGCGACGCCTCGTCTCGTTACAATTAGCCAATCTTTCGTTTGTTACGTAACTATTCCAACTATCAATTCGGTAATAAGTACAAATTATCTGCAGTGCAATATGTCACAATAAAGCTTCTGAACGGCCTCTACAATCTGCAAAAATATGTTGTTACTACCAATTACATTATTTTCATTTGCATAGATTTATTTGGAGACTTGTGATAAGGAGGTACCTAATTTTTAATACCTACACTAATTACATATTAGTGTCTAAAACAAGGATAGCGGCACCCTTACCCTCTATAATAGGTAATATAAATAAATCATGTTGCGTTGCGTTACTAATTTTCGCCTCAACCACTCCAACGAAGCTAAAAACTTGTGCTATAGTAGTGGTCTACGGTGGGCCACCATCTTACAAGTTTATTTTAGCTTAGTTCTAAGGTGGATCGAATCTGCGACGCTTACGGGCTGGTAGCCATTGGGCTAATCGTGGCTTCTAGATTGATCGTGCACTATCGAAAATTCCTGAAGATTATTCAACTAAAAGTAACAATCGCCGTCACAGGCTGCATGAGAACCACCCCCACGGCAGGACTAGAAGTGGCACTGAACCTTCCCCCCCTCCACCTGTTTATACAACAGGAGGCGGCAGTGGCAGCTCTCAGGCTTCGAAATCTTGGTCTGTGGAAGACAAACGAACATACACCGCACAGCAAACTTCTGGAGGACGTTCTGTCAGAACGTCCACTCATGAGTGCGACATGCGATCGTATACCTCGTGAATACATTTTCGAAAGACACTATAAGGTACAATTCCACGAGAACAACAAAGAATACTCTGGAGTGGACGAGGTTCGCGTCTACACAGATGGTTCTAAAACCGACACAGGTACGGGAGTTGGTGTCTACTCCGCAGACCTGAACATACAAATATCAACAACCCTGGGCAGATACAACTCAATATTCCAAGCAGAATGTATCGGCATCACAAGGGCGGCAACAGCAATACTTAACAAAGGAGTATCTGATCTAGGCATCAGGATACTCTCGGACAGCGCAGCAACGCTGCACGCCCTGAGGAACAATATATGTTCATCAGGGCTGGTGCGCGAGTGCCATTATGCACTGGAGGACATCTCGCACACCAACAGAGTCACCCTCCAGTGGATAAAGGGGCACAGTGGCTCGCTGGGAAACGACGCAGCCGATGAATTAGCGAAAAGAGGGGCGGAATCACAGGTGTTGGGCCCGGAGCCCATCGTTCCGATACCCTTCAATCAAATAAGAACTTGGCTGCGTAAACGAACCTCCAACAAACACAATACTACCTGGTGTGACAGAACTGACTGCGAACAGACAAAGGCGGCGATACCGCTTCCAAATCCCCGTCTCAGTAAGAGTCTAATGCGCTTAGGTAGAAATGACCTGCGCATTGTGATAGGTACAATCACAGGCCACTGTCCACTAAATAAACATCTGTTCAATATGGGTATAACAGACAGTCCAATTTGCAGGGGATGCTTAGAGGCTGAGGAAACACCTGCCCACGTACTGTTGCAGTGCGGAGGGCTGGCAGAACAACGAGCCCAGATCCTGAACAACCCAGGGTCCCTCCCCCAGGCCGCATGTGGCATCCGCAGGCTGCTGGCGTTCTGGAGGGAGCTGGGCTGGCTCAACTAGTGCGGTTTTGCACCATTTCACGCACAATGGCTGCCACTCATGCGGCCAAGTGCGGAAAATAGCCCGCGTCAAGAAGAAGAAGAAGAAGAAGAAAGTAACAATTTAATCTAATTAATTTACTTTCGATTTTACCACATAAAATTCGTAAACAATCTCTACAACACTACTAATAAAGGCGCAAACAAACTTTTATCGTCATAAAATATTGATTATCTCAATCGGAATCGTAAAAGAAACTACTTTCACACGTGGACGTGTTTACGAGCTCACATCGGGCCTGTCATGTCAGATCGTAATGGTCCGGATTAAAATATTAGCTTCTGTACTAAACCACTTGTCGCAATCAATGAATCTCTGTTGGCGAAAACCGGTCGTGTGAACGGGGCCTCGCTCGTAAGTGTTCCGTATTAAACGATCGAATTTATTGCCATGGGAAAATATTTTTATAAACTATAGAATATACAAGCATTAGCCAAACTTACTATAATCGAAAAAAGCATAATGTGTAACTTTTTGGACTTTGTAGCGGTCTTATTGTCTGCGCAAGCAAACAAATCCTAATTTAAATGTTGTCGTTGATGTGTTGTCAACTGTACGACTGCCACCATTATTATTCATAAAATATTCTCTTATTATTTAAATATCTTTATAAAGTAGAAAAAAAACGTAGAATAAGGGCTACGAATCAATCTATGGACCATTGTAGTTCGAGTGAAATAAACAACAATAACAATAAATATTTGAGACCTTAAATGAACTCCCACATAGCAGAATACCTAAACATTTTATAATTGGATATGGTATTAAATTCAATGAGTTTAATATCAAAAGTAATACCTGCTGTAAAGTATACGAAATATGAAGAATTGCTGAATATTATTTGACCAGAGACCACTAATAGACGCCTAAACTATACCTAATGTTTATTATCAAAGTGGACATTATTTTGTTTTGGTCGGTGGAGTAATAAATTACATACCGGCCCATGTTATCTCGACACTACTTCCTAGCAAAATAGAAATAAGAGTGTCACTTCACACGGCTCTTGCAGAATGTTAATTGACATTCAGCACTCATTGCCATTTACCCGAGCAGGCTTTCAAAGATGAAACGAAGTTCCTCATAGACTTGTACTCTTAGAAGGTAACAATTTTATTTTTATCTGCTTTATTATTTATGATATTTTAACTAGTTAATTTTGTGAGTAATAAAGTGTATATTGCACTCCCATTGTTACTTTACTGGAACTAATCACTTTAGTATATGGTGATACGTGCTAATTAGCAATGGTTATAACCATGTAGATATGCTGCTGACTGTATATCAACATGACTATATGTGACTATACAGTCAATCCGTTTATTCTATCGGCCTCGCGGTCAGCGTCCACTAATAGAAATGCGCTGTATGTTTCGTTTCATACTCGTATCGTTGGTGTCAGGGCACGCTACAAAAACTCACCATACACAAGAGGTCATCAGATCACGTCAAACCGATAAAGCGTTTTTATTACTCGTAAGTAGTACCTTCTAATCAGATACGACAGATAAATTATGCGATCTATTAAATAGAGACAAGTATGATGAGGCTATAATAGAAATGTTAGTGTTAAGTACGTGTGGATCGTGGGCACAGAGCAATGAAATGAATGAGAGTACACCACAGTGCATTCAGTCTGTTTATATTGCCCCACTGCTCGGGCACAGACCTTCCCTAACATCGAGGGAGCTCGGGCCATAATCCACCACGCGGGCCCAGTGCGGGTTGGCGGATTTCACATGCCTTAGATTTTTTTTTTCTACGACATGCAGGTTTCATCACAATGTTTTCCTTCACCGTTTTTGAGAGCACTCGGTAAATGTACGTAAGTTTTTCCATCGAAAAAACCGAGGATAACTCATTGGTACATGGCTGCCCTAGCTGGGAATCGAACCTGGGACCTCCATATTGCAAGTCCATTGACCCAACCACTGAGCCACCGAGCTCTTACACCACAGTGATTTAGGTGCAATAATTACTAGTAGAATTATGAGCAATAGAAATACTATTTTTTTAAAACTTCACTTACACCGAAATAATAGATTAGCTGTGGTTGTTAGGTATTCGCAAACCACAGGGACACCTACAAACTACAGGGTCAGACGAATGTTTTGGTATTTGTTTTCCTAGCTAGTTTGATTGGTTATTGTTTACAATTATTTACTCTGACTGACAAAGCCATAGTTGTTTTAGCTAGAAATCAATAGCTAACTACTACCCTGTTTTTTCAGTCTACACATTGCTTGTGTATTTGAAAGTATCCGGGAGAGACTTTTACGGCACAAAAACACTGACCTATGCTCGATCTACCACAAACGGCATTCCTTTTTCTCTGAATATGTTGGCCATTTCCTCTAGTTAATTTAAATAGAAAACTACATGAGCTGATCGTGAATGGGCTGAACTGAACTGACCGGCACTTGCCAATAAATTAACGCGGGCGCAATCACGCGCCGATGTCAGTCTATGCAAAGAAGCTTCCGTATCTTGTAGAAATTGGCCCGGTTTTCCGAGAAAATTGCCTTATTTGCATCGCGGGGCGGGTTAGGTCGATAAAAGTATATCGACGCCACGCCACCTTCTGTAGGGGAAACGCTTGTATGGAACCTGTTGACAGACGCAGCGCATCATTCATGGAGGCCTATTTAAAAAATCAATGCTGTTTATGTTTTACACATACACACACACACTCACACACACAGACACTAAATAAATCACCACATTTTTTATTTGAAAATAGGAGAATAGTGATTAAATTATTATCAGAAACCTCAATACCTACCTCTACTTTCCTCAGTAAATGATCATATTATGGTAGAGATTTTCCCAAAAACTATGCTTACCTATAACATAATTTTAAAATATAAAATCTTAAAGTTAAAGATACTTCACTACACAATAATTATATAGGTACACTTATATACACATCTGGCTGTACATAAATAACTTGTATTAGTGAGTGAGTAGTACTTAGGTAGGTAGTAGTAAGTAGTCTAATATTATTCTAATCGTGAATATTCCCCATGCCCGTAAATCCAACGATGCGAACGGAAGCAATTCCCTTATATGAAACTAAGAAAACCCGACCAGACCGAGTAGCCCATACCTTTCGTTTAGTTGCTCTGATCGCAGGCATCAAGTGCACTCTAATCATGAATTGTTAGTTTTCACGCCGAGAGCTAGAAAAGTGGGTGAGAGGCGGTCCGGGCGGTTCCAGATAGAGCCGCTCTCCTCCCAATATTTCCATTCTCGTAGAGCCGGAACTTCCGACGGAGAAAACGCCCGCTCCTATATCAGACTAGACACAAATGTAACTCTGATACCGGCTATCGCATAACAACTGCATTGAGATCGAGCGTTTGCGTCTTTCACCAGCAGTGAAACTCATTTACTTATATCTTATATTTAAACTATTCCAATCCACTTCTAACTAGTTAGAAATAATTGATAGTTATTTAGATTTGTAAACACTCGCGCAAGAAATAGTGTAGCACATACGACTATTTTTAATCATGTCTTGGTATTTGAAACCTATATAATTTTACAATATAAGTTACCTACATGCCTAATAATTCGTACCTAATAATATTCAATTATTTATTTCCGTTACAAAACTTGAAAACGTTTCATAAATTTTGTGATTTTAGCAATACGAAGTAATCATTCTTTCGTTATTTGATAATATGCTGTAAATACAATGTAGTTTACCAAATTACTCGTAAATTAGTATACTTACACTAAAACCCATGATTATATCACCAAAGTAAATCGTAAGTGGGTTATTGTAGTAAATAGATGCATCTGACCCACTGTTTGATACGAGTTTAATACCGGTAGCGCATAACTACATGCGATAAAACTCCGTTGCATATGGAAATTGATTGTGAGCGAGCGAGCACCGCTAATGATCATTAGAACCATTAGAGTTGTAACTAGCTTTACTAAGAAATAATAGAGTCATTTTTTAGAAACACCATAATACCTCCCGTTGACATAAAAGTCGACAGTGGAAGGCATTAGAATTATCGTTTTAAGAAATCTTCACGCCCGCGGACCATAAACATCACGATGGAATTTATGTGCCCGCTATCGGTAGGATGCGGCGGAGTGGCGCGCGCGCAGAAGCGGAAGAGAAAGTTGGTTTATGGGCTCAAGGACGAGGGCGTCGCTCCCCATTGCGCAACACCGTGAGATAATTGATGCGCCCGCGCTTGCCCGCTGCCCCTCGTGACCGTGCGCTCGGGCGGACAGCGCGGTCGCGGCCCGCCAGCCAGCACAACAATGTGTCGAAATCTCCCTGTGGATGCCGATTTAAGGACAATGACTTCACCGCTTATTAGACCCATCATCTTAGCTAGAGGGCATCGCTTTCACTATGGGAATTTAACGTTTGGTAACCGAATGAGATTTGATGTAATGGATGATAACAGATCTGTAATAAATCATCAGACCGTGTAAATGTTTACAAAGTGGCGACTATTACTGTTTAAGACAATGCCACGGCCGTAAAGTTGAATGACTGGATGCTGAATGGCCGTGATCCTTGTACTTTCACTTGCGCGCGTCGCAAGCGCACGAAATGGGCTTACAGTTGTTGCATAACCAGTCGGCTATCAATCGCGTATAATGCGGGTAATTGCTCTGAGAGAAAGTCGATATATTTCGGCGGAAATGATCGAGTGAACACAAACTATAGGGGTCTAGCATGCGCATCCGTCTCTTAACGACTGAAAGTTGCACAACTTCTGTTACTCAGTAACATTAATGACATTGAGTAGGTACGTTATACGTACGTTCACATGACGCAACACTAAGTAATAGGTACTTACTTTTATTTTAGAATAATTAATGTAACTACTTTTCTATTTACGTAAGATGCGTAAAGTAAAAATAAATGACTGAACAAAAAATTACTGAGAACTTAGTTCCCGCTCAATATTATAAGATATGACAATAGAAATAGAAAAGTTACGTACCTTGTCTCGCGAAATTGTTATCTTGGTGTCATAAATTTGGCGTGCTTCAAATCTTTAAAACCTGTAACAATGAAAAATAAAATTAATGTGAATAATAATAACTCCAATATAATTTTACAAATAGAAAGTAAAAATTAATTAGGCGTAAACTTAAGAAACTCTGTTTTAATTGTGTGTGTTTTATTATTATTTTTCTAGTAATATAATTTTATGATTTAACTTTTACTACAAAGACACATTTCTTAACAAATGTATCACAGTAGTGTAAATTGGTGATTTACTGCCAATAAGAGGTACCTCTTTAGAGTACCTGCTTATGTTGAAAGGAAAAGTTCATTGGCCTTATTTCGTTTGTGACACACTTTGACGAATTGGCGTGGCGTCGTAGCTTGATAACAATGCGAAAACGAATACAAGCACCCACTTACATGTTTTATGAAACGGAACTTTAGGAGATGAGTGCATTTTTAAATGTAATATCGGGCTTACGATACAGAGCTCCAGGCTATCCAATGCATTCTTTTCGTTATAAAACCTAAGACATTATTAAAAGTGCCCAATAAATAAATGCCTCATAGGTTTGGCCATTAAACTACACGAAAAGAAGAATGAGTAGCGGAAAACTGTTACCAATGGATTATATTAGTATCTCTGAGTAGCAAAAATGAATACATGTCATGATTCATAGGTATATAAACAGACATGAACACAAATACATTACATGTACCATTTCACTAGAGCACTGGGTAAATCACAACCACAAGGTGACTTCTCAAATTACTTATGGGAAAAGAAAATCTGTGATAGGGATATACGGAACATATGAATGCACCTAGATTTGTTCATTAAGCTAGAACTTTTATCTTTTCTTGGACTCGTCGGTTTGTGATTGATTATTAGAAAATACAGAGGTACTTATACCATAAGAAAAAAAAACTTCGTAACTAGGACGTAGTACGTACTTAATTAAACACAGTTTCATATCAAAATTGAATATTGCGAGATTTTTTACACAAAAAGGGTATTTTCGGAATTATTTTCGACCATTCATACATTTCATAGAAATCAGCTCATTGATTTGTATATTATATTGTATGAAACTAATTTAATTTTTTATTCGAAAAGTCTTTAAAAAAATAATCAGTTATTGATACATGAACACTTTGAACACAATCCCATCGATTTACACCCTTTCTGTTACACTCTGTACAAAATTTCCCTCTACGGCTACGCCTTGCCTATTCTGACATCGGTATTTATTTTCATTCTTAGAAAATTCACGGTTCAAGCTCCTAACTGCTCTTAGATTATATTATAATGTAACAATAATAGCACCTACTGTATTACCCAACTGTCATGTCTTACGTCTAGTTACCTGTGCATTGTCGCCGGTGAAATCGTCCTTGCGACAATGAGGTGGTATACAATGAGCCATTTTAGCGATAAGGCTTCCCGTGTCGAAGACACTGGCGGAAGCGAAAGTGAAAGCATTTGTATGGGCAATTATTTTTATGGCATGTCGTGTAACTATTGTAGTTTATGCAAAAATGTTTAAAAGAACTCTATTTTAGTTCAATAAACTTTAGAGCTGAAAACTGCAGAGTAATGTTATTCAGTGCTTTATTTAACGTTACCTTTAATTTATAGAAGTGTTTTAAAGTATGATACCTACTGAATATATAAAACAATATAATAATAATTGTTTGATTAAAGGTTTCATTGATTATTATAATTATAATATATCGAAAAAAATGTACGGTGTACCTACGTACTATTGAAAACACATCAAATGTAACACTTTTCAAATCAAATCAATTTATTGCTTTTGACCTTGTACCGCTCTTATTTATTGCACCTTAAGTTCTGAAGACGTACTGCAAATGTTTACCATACCTGTCGTGCCGTACCCATTTTAATCAAATATGCTGAAACTATAATGAAAAGTTATGAATCTTACTAAATTGTAACATCGGTTGTCGAGAAAATCTTGTGCTACGACACATTTATTTATTTAATTATCACTATCTTGTGCTTAGTATTTTGTAAGCGAGGTTCGTAGTGCATTTTCATCCATGTAGCATAATCATTTATTTATTTGAGATCGAATAAATAATTATCAACTCTCGATACAAAATGAATAAATCCGTCGTCCATAATTATACCTACCTTACTCGAACTTATCGTTATCGCATCTAAATGTGAAAGCAGTGTGATATAATTACACATTACGAATAATCCCACATGTAAATCAAGAACATTATCCCTGTCAAGAAGCCAAAACAAGTTCTCGAGACACTGAAAGCTCTTACATAACAATAAATCTGCGGAACAAGTCGTTCGCGTAATTTGACGTAACTGACGAATATGTAATTATTGTAGACAGTTTAATTTAGCTATTGAAGGGGATCGAGAGAGCATACAAGTTGTTATTATAGAAGTCCTTCCACAACCGTTGGTGATCAGAAGCGTACGTCAACAATTAGGAACATTGTGTTTCAAGAAACTGTTTTACTATTTGTGCTTCCACACCGAACGAATGGAGAACAAATAATACAATTTTTCATGCCTATTTAGGAATTTCATAACTAGAACTAAGAAACTAATATTTAGGAAGAATTCAATGTATGGGAAAGTTTTCAAACTCTAGATGCGTTGTTTTTAATATATTCACCTACAATTACTTTATATTTTGTATTGTATTACCAATATCGATCACGTCTCAACGTGTGTTGAGTTGAGACAATTAACTTTTGTGACATTAGGTGACTTTTTTTGGTGACTCCAACATCCTTAAAATTAAAGTCGTATCAATTCGTTGTCAATGCTCGTAAAATGGTGGATCTGTACACTGCTCACTGAACTCGTAAATACGAGAAGAAAGTGGAGAAATCTACGAGTGCTACGAGAAATCTGCGACGCAATAAATAATGCACTAGTTCGGCCGGGTGAGCCCTTCAGTCGTTTGATATAGTCGACAGCAAGTCGACCTACACATAGTCATTGCAATCTGAGTAGTATTACTATTGCGTAGGGTGCACAGTGCACGTGTGTTGCATTTGATGTGATGTCGATTATATGTTCTGTGATCTGACCTAACTGGTTCCGTTACAAGTTTGTTTGATAGGATTTATACAGGGTGTAACATATTGAACGTTTTCATGATGTCATTACTAGTCATAAGTACTAAAATGCATGTGAAAGTTACTCAAATTATGGGTACTTAATTACTTATCTGTAATTACTTAAAACTTAGATATTTGAATTTCGATTTTTAAATGAAAATATATCTATTACTTCAATGTATTGTAATGTAATCTTATTTCTTTAGATCAGTTGATATTGTGTTCCTGGTTTAGATAGGTGTGTATGTCCGAATCGAAGACCGAATGCTTCCGGAAATGTCAAGGATAAACTGGGAACATTTACCGTAACATAAATAGGGACGAGTATATTATATATGCTAGTTTGGGTTGGTACAGTCGACAGCAGATCAATGGTAACACTTGCAGTACGATTTCAAGTCTTACGACGCAAATAATAAGAACTGTCAAAAGTAAAAAGTGTTACCATTGATCTGCTGTCGTCTGTACCTATATTAACCACATCACAAAATGACAACCTAAACACTCTGTATATAAGCAGTAAAATGATTGATTCGTCGTTAATAAATTCTACAAGCCAGTTAAAAAACATATTAAACTGCTTCGTTTATTGGACCATTAAAGAAAAGTTTGTTAGTAGGTTATAAGAGCACCAGTTAGAAGATGCAACTCTTGTCGAAATATTTTCTTTGATAAAATTTAAACTACGCTACGCTAGGGCACACCGTAGCATTTCGGATCCCTGCGAAAAACACGAGATCGGCCATAGAGGCTTAAGTTAGTAGGTATACATCATGTACGGACTGTAAACCTTAGGTACATTTCTGCTGACACGTGTGTCGACTTGCGACCGCACGCACGTTCTATACAAACATATACTTATAATTCCCATGTAGTTCAATTCGGAGTTCAACTGATAGAACTAGCGCAACTTTTTGGTCGAAAGACTCCGATGATATGTCACTGTGGTGCTACTCATTTGCTCTATCTTAGGTTTAAATCTATAGCAGCGCCAGCGAGCAACGCGGAGCCCGCGCCGTATCCGTTCAAACCGCCGGGCAAGTTCATTTGCCGTAACACCAAACATCACATCATAATTAGAGCACAATAATTTGATATACTTTCTCAAATCCGACGTTTAAATTATTCATAAAAAATCACACACACACATACGCTTGCATGAATGTCCACAATGTGAGTCTAATTAGTTGGTACTTTCAGTTTCTTTTCGAGAAATTTAAGAAGACAATGCTCACGTTACAACCGGAACCACTTAGCCGGAATAATAATTTTCCATCCGATTAAAAGATGTAGGTTACTGAATTAAAGAAACATTAATCTTCAATACACATATGTACCTACATGTCTTAGTGTAGATTTTAGGTCTTATTTTTAGATCATCTCTGATTAAGTGTTAATATAAATGGATTAAAAGTACAGTCGACATCAATAGGAACACTCAAAAGTAGGTACGCTTTCCACTCCTTACGAACGGTAGGGTTCAAAGCATTAAACTTGATGAGCAAGTTTTGTATTCTGTGCCAGAAGCGTGACTGGAATCAGAGTTCACAGCGGGTTACGCAATAGGTTACATTGGGTAAAAAGTTTGTATGAAATGAAATTGAAAATACATGAAATTGTATCTTCTAACATATTCGGTGAAAAAAGTTTGTATACAGGTAGCTTGCTCCTGATTGTAAACTCATACTCATTTATTCGGTCTTTGGTACACTATGGAATACTTGGTTATGTCACGTATTTTACTACTAAATGATCTTTTAAATTTTCGGATTTAAAGTGCTCGTCATACAATTTAATGACAGCTTATGGCAATCGAGAGCCTAACAAAAGTGAAAACCGCCAGTTTCCCCGCCGCGCCAGGGCAGGGATTTAGTACATACGGGCTCTATCGTCTGTTACTATACGGGCACTCGTAATATCATTATGCGTGGGATAGGTATACACCCTACTACTTGATTACATACTATTATTAATTGAATTACGTATGAACACTGAATCTACTCATACTTACATTTTATGTATCTAAACACCAAAAATTAGGTTTCCTTAAGTGTCAAATGTTCAAACATTTAATACTAACAAAATATCAATTCAATATTTCAATACAAACTAGGAAGGGATCGACTCCCTTCCTAGTTTGTATTGAAAATTGTTTCGACAACAGGGATCTCTTTTTCAACTGAACCTCCATTTTATTAATTTTATCTATCATGGAATATTACACGATTCATGTCTAACATTGCATCTAGAAGCATATTTTTATTTATGACGCTGTTTTTACACGTTACTTCATGTTTCTAACTTTTGTGCGGTTTCTATATTTATAAATATCCCCTTACGTTACTTAAACCAAAGAATATATTTCTATGGGTGTACATACCTAAACCCTTAAGTATAGCTATAAATATCAATGTGTAATTTATACGCATGGGTAGACATTATTCAATATGCGTGGTGGGTACGCCTTAAATTGTTTATAACAAGCTATTTAGATTAGATATCGGCGCCTCGGGGCAGCGGAATCAATCACAACAATCGGTGGAAAGCCGGCTCTACGGCTACGTTCGCGTAACCGCATTCTTCACGAGAATCATACGATAGCCAAAAATAAGTTTATTAGCTAAGCAATTTCTTAAGATCCGTTAAGATAATTAGTCTATATTTAAGTTTCATACGAAGTTCTTTCATAAATGCATACCATAAGTACCTACATAAAATGCTCTTACACTGGATTCAAATTATAACTTACCTCTTAAAATTAGAGTAAAATTGTCGTAATTAGGTTTGCGAATTAGCTTACTAATTTTTATGCAAGATCACTAATTCCGGATTTATTTACCCATTGGCCAAATTTTCTTTAATCTCTCTATTACCAAACTATTAGAAATGAGTGTACGTTAAAGTTTGTATACGAGTATATTATGGATGTTTGTTACCCAGTCACACTCTCCTGGCTTAACAGCGGGGTTACTCTCACCTCTTATAGCGATCCAGTTTAGGTTCCTAAACTGACAATTTATAGGAAAAATATAGGAACCTAAACTGAATCGCTATAAGAGGTGAGAGTAACCCCGCAGAACTTACTACTCTACACGTACCTATAGATGTGGTGCCGAAATAACATATAGGCAACTTATTACCACCGGAAAATCTCGGATTCCAATGGGAAACTCGAAAACAACATTGCGAGACGGGAATCTACTACCACATAAAACTGCACAACTGCTTCTCGGTTAAAATGTGGTTCAATATTTTTTAACCTTGTTACAAAGAATGACTCGTGACTCATTTCCCAAGGAAAAGAAAAGATTAGTCCCACTTCCGACCGGTGCGGTGCTTAGAACAATACGCGATCTGATGCGATCGCACTCGCAAAACAATAATGGCGCCTGTCAGTACACTCAAGGTGACCAATTTCACAGCTTTCATTGCAATACGATACGAGCAGTATTGTGACTTGCTTGAAATGGAAACAAATGCGCGTTGTAAATTGGTGAAATAAGGACCCGTAGCACGCTTTGACGTTGTCATAGAATAAAGTAGAACATTGTTTTTATTCTTTTATTCCGACTAAATCAGCTAATGGTTGGTCGAGTTAATCGCAAAATGTCTGCTCAGAGACCCAGTTTCCATTTTTGAAGTAAGGATCTGTTTAAGAAATCTAATTGAATATTTAGACTGGATATTGTCATTAAGATGTTTCTAAAATCTAGAGAATGAGATTTTGTATTTCCTTAACAAATTCATAGATAAATACTGAATTAGTTTTAGGTACGGCTCTAGATTATGTAGAGCCGTATCAAACTTGCGGCTTTCCCGGAGTCAATGCTAATTTATCTAATATTTAAGTTTTATCATTTTGTTGCTCTCGTAATTTTAGAGAAAAAGTAGCCATAAACAACATTTCCCTTCCATTCCATTATCTCAAAGGATATCCAAAACATTTACCAATACGCCGTTAGTTACTATCTGCGGTTAAAATTTATTCAATTTTAACCAATCATAATAAACACGCCAAGTCGTTGGATAAAAATCTGGTGCACTTAGGTGGATAATTTTCACCGTGCCCAATGCATGCGCAAGCGCAATTACGCAGTTTATGGGCGACGCAGAGCGGTGGACGGCGTCGGCGGCCGGCGGCCTAATCGACTGACTTGTCCGCGACCACATTGGCACGCCCATGACCCAACCATCACCAAATTGAAACAAGTCAATTAAAATGAAATTTACTTCCTCTCTATTTATTGATTCAATATAAACATTTTAAGGAAATTGAGTAAATTAAAATTTAAAAATTGAATTTAACTCTGAGAAATAAAGTGTTCAATAAAACCATGATGCTGCGTTGCTGTATAGGTAATTTTTTTTGCATCTTACTGAATTAACCTTACTATCTATTATATAAACCTCTGTTTAGTCGCGCTGTTCATTATTAGGTTATTCTATTATACCTACGTATAATTTGTTGTTATATCCTGATAATGTGACATCCGTATGTCAGGGTGTGATAAATGACAGTAGTCCTACTTCCGCTAAGATAAACTCCGTGACACAATCCAGTATTCTTGATGGAAACTCGATGTTTGATGCCTAATTTATAACAATTCTTGATTACCAACATTATTCAACTAATTATTCTATATAAACGGATATCACTCACTTATATTGAAATTATTATGTTTATTCGTCGAAATCGGTCAAAACTGTCGGTCTAATTGCCGGCTTCAACAATATAAGTGAGTGATATCCGTTTATATATAATAATTAGTTGAATAACTACAACTACCAACGTGTAGCAACTATACTTTTTTGACGACCCACAAGAACCTTAGTCACTAACTACCGGCACACAATTAATTATGAGTCCCAAAGGCAAAGCAACTTTACTGTCAATTCCGCGCGATTTTCATGTGAGCCTAATCAGGTGTTGAGAGATGTGCCGGTGGGAGCGGCGAGGAGCGCCTGCGACTGGATGGACCTGACACACTGACTCGCTTTCCACTGCCGACGACGTTGACATGCCGCCTTGCGCCTGCACATCTCGCACGCTACTTCTAAGCCCATGTTATACTCGTTACCGCCAGATAAGAGACACTTGACCCACCTTCGGAGTCATTGCAACTGTCGAACTAAATGAACTTGTGTCGAAGTCGAGTTGTGCCACTATAATTATAACTCTCTGTCTCTCTAGTAAGATGTTCAATGTCTATGAAATTTATATTATTTTGTACTACGTTACGTGAAAAATATCAAAAATCGACGTTAATTCATTCCTGGAAATATCAGCCTCAAATCTAAATAGGATATAAATCGATGGTCAACTATGAAAACACAATTAAAATTAGTTGATAAATAATAATAGTTACATTACAGGCATTATAAAGAGACTGAGACAATACATCTTGACCTTATGGTATACAAATATCTAATAAAGTACACACTAAACGCCGTATTGTTAAAAAGTTATGAAGCAGTTTGACATTTAATTATTAGCCATTATTATCTCCGGTGTTAGTTGAAATTATGAAGTTGGATTATGTGGCAAATAAATGATCTTTTATTTTTATTTATTTTATTTGATTAAATAACGTAAAACGAATTTCAGATTTATCTTCTTCAGGGTGCGTCAATAAAATGTGCGACATTTTTGAACGATTTAATGAGTTTATAAAAGTGTAAAAGGCCCTCATTAAATCGCTTAAAATGGCGCTAATTAGTATCGTAAAAGTGGAATCTGTAACTACTGGTTTTCAGCAACGTTTTGCAGTTTTTCCCCTGTAATTGCGGGTTTAAATGCCGTAATGACAGATTGTGCCGCATCCAAGCCGCATCTAATTTGGGTGCGAGTTAAGATTTAAGTTGTCTTGTCGGAAATTAAAAACTGGACATGCTCATTAACGCTTTCACCGCACTGTTTCCGTTATATTCGAGTTTATCTTGTGAGCAAACCTATACGCTGATAGAGAAAGTCATAAAAGTAATGTAAAATCGTAAACACCGCATTTATTTTTACCTTTCCCAATTCATAAGCAAAATTCCGAATAAAGATACGGTATTTATTCAGGTGTACAATGATGTATATTATATTTCTATAACTTATAGAAATCAGAATATTAACATTAATATTATTAACTTTTAATTCCGAATTAAAAGTTAATTTGCGTAATAATAACTGAAAACCTAATAAATTATAAATAAATAGATATTTATAATAGAAAATTAGGTAAATATTATTTTTGCACACTAAACACTGAATGAGATTTAACAAAAATAGCTACCTAAATAAACGATTATTATATGATTTTAAATGTATAAATTAGACAACAAGTAAAAATACGTGACACCTCTAAATTAGAGTATCAACTACTATACGAAAATTTGTTTACATCGTAGGGAGGATAGCAGGACTAAAGATTACACAAAAATAGACCTTGTTATCTCAGCCTACTTTTTTTCTTTTATTAAAAACTAGCACCACTCACACCGACTTTCTTTTCTACGCCAGTTGTTTTGTACTAAAAGTCATATCATAACAAGTAAATGACGGTCTCAGCAGGTGGGTCACTATTGCCTGTTACTCGATACTTTATATAAGTAAATAATATAGCAAAATGTTCCGCCTCACTGACCAATTTCTTAGATGTAAGTATAGAAACTTTATGATATGATCAGTTTTACCTTTATGTACAAGTATATTGAGTGACCCCAAAAAGTTATATTTCTAGTTAGTACTTACACAAACACTTGCGTAGTCAAGTTTAATGTTTTCGAGAGCGAGTTTACAACAAGTACTTAACACCATAAGTCACACTTTCCTAGAGATAATCCGGATGACGGACAACATGTTAAATACAAAAGTCACAAAAAAATGTTTTCTGCGATTCAAGATTAAAGCATCCCGAGACTATATACCTACTTGGTAAATAGATTATGACCATATAAGTTACGTTAAGTTATCAAAAGTTTTGCTGCAAAGAAAACTACTTACTTATTTAAATGAATATCAACTCTCAAAGTTAATATATTCTCTACCCAAAGGTTGTCTGGAAGAGATCGCTCTCAGCGATAAGACCGCCTATTGTTTAATAGTTGTTTAAGCTTAATATGTGTATCTGTTTTTGTGCAATAAAGAATATTTATCTTTATCTCATCTTATATTATTTATAATCTTTACATTTCAGAATGCAGTTAAGATTTTCAAAAAACCATGTTTATTTTTGTATAATATGTACTGCAAAAAGCTAGCGTTAGTATGGTTTTCATCATAATTTTTATATCCGTAGAGTGACAAAATTGCTCCGTTTTTCTCCATTGTTACGTGACCCTGTCACGTGAGTGCAATTTTCGTGTTTAGGCACTTTGCAACTCATGTTTCCATTGCACAAGACCCGCACAATCCCGAGATGGTAGAGCACCGTGACGCCAGCCACACTGTTACAAAACAAATGCATTCAAACAATGGAATGGGAAGTCCTGATTGTCGACGCATTTTGCAACACACCCTTACAATGTAGCTTCTTCAGTAATAACCATGTAGGGTAAACGACACTAGTATTGCCCGGCGACAGTGATTCCGGTCAGACTGTGCACGACTGGCTGGACTAATATTTTTCGTGTATTTTGGTTGGGTTTCAAATGGCGCTTCCTGCAGAGTTCAGTATGAATGTAACGTATTAACACGAGAGGGGTCAGGTTTCATTGACGCTATCTGTGTCTGTATTTGTCGATTCGTTTGTGGTCTGTAGCCTAAATTGGAATATGATCGATTGTGGTGTATAAAGCCGTCATACGGTTAGATTCGTCTTGATCACCATACTGACAGGATTTTTATGCCAATAATAATTAGAAATTAATCATTGTAATTATATAAGTACTACCTACACTACATATTATGTAAAATTTAAATGATTCGATGCAATTAATTAATTATTTTTCGATTCGGTTTCTGGTGGATATTAGATGTAGGTTTCATAATAAATTATTTTTCTGAGCCTACTCAACATATTTACTTCTCTTATAACCCTCCTTTTTGCCCAGTCGGGTAAAAATTTCATAGTTTCGTTAAGGGCCTTCCATGAGCCAACTAGCGCCGCCAATCTTTGAAAGATAATATCTTCCAATTTAATCAATTTTATTAAAAAAGCTATGTACATAATGTTTATTACGATTAACACTATTTTTTAAATGCTTATTTATAACGTGATTCAATGTCGGTAAGTTGTAGTTCGCATGATTGCGAGAAACGGCCGTTTTTGGCACATTTGAGAACTACAACTTTGCTTGTAGCATTTATGACATGTATTGTATATTAAAAAATAGTGTTTATCCTAATAAAGATTGTGTACATAGCTTTTTTAATAAAAGTTAATAATTTGTAAGATATTATTTTTTTAAGATTGGCGGCGCTAGTTGACTGATGGAAGGCCCTTAAAAGGACTGAGCAAAGTAAAATTTTGTCGAAATCACATTTTTCCCAACCTTTTGATTTTTTTTCTATAAACCGAGTCAAATTATGTATTAGTTTCGTCGTTAGATGTTGTTTGACATCTCCTATTTATTTATTCGTATGGCTTCAGTTTTAAAATTTAGTTAACAAAGTACGACGAGCAATGTATTTAAATATTTATTAAGACCTATATTTGCTTCAATTTCACATATTAAAAGTAAACGAGAAACCCCACAGGTACACTATAAAACGCATGCTGTGTGACGCCTGGCCTACTTTCCTTACACCGGCTATTCCGCGTGTCTCATCCACAACCTTTACCTACCTTACTACAACAAAAATAAAGTACAACTTCGTTTGTATTGTTGCGTAGTTTGAAAACGCCAAAAGCTGTCAGCTGCGTGGAGTAAAAAGCGTTGAACACATGCAAATGCGTTCGTGAAACATTCGCGATATTGAAAGATAAATTCGAACGAGCAAGTGAAAGTAAAATTATGCAACTTTCTACAACTGAGAGCAATTGTGTAGTACCTACTACTCGGACATACATATTTAAACGTTTAATTATACTCCACGATGTTTTACGAATACGAGATGAATGCCATTGAATGTATAAGTGATTAAATTAAATTAATTAATCTTAAACGCGATGATTTTATAATTTGAGACCGTAATTTTTCAATTAGTTACTACAACTCGCAATAATTAATTAAAATTTTACGAAACGTTATAAATGAAATTATTTTGAAATCCTGACAGGCTAACCGAAACCATCAAACATATTATGACTGTCGAAATGTTCTTATGTTAAGTAAGTATACTATTATTGTTATTTTCTGATTACAAAAAGTTACTTATACCAAATATTAGCTGATTAGATTAACTTAAAAATCATTGATAAAAAGCAAATTTCCAACATGTCCTCTAATTTCCAACATGTCCTCAAATTTCCAACATGAATGACAGCAACTAAAAAACTAAACCTACATGCACACACTTCATTTCTTACTTTTCTTTCAATCCAATAACAATATCCACAAAATCCGTTGTACCTTTGCAGGTGGGATCCAGTTGGTAGAACAGTTTCAGGATAACACAGCCAGCTACCGATCACTGTTCCAGAGTTCACACAATCACTGATCCTGTCACAGTCTGAGCATATGTGTAATTTGTCACTTTCGTTTTCGCGGGCGCGTGTTGGTTCGCGGCGCGCACTCGTATTGGCGGGTTGAATAGCGTGGAGCGCACTGGTCGCGCCCGCCGGCGTCAGGCGCGTTTTATACGCGTGAAAGTTGCGTCTGCGCCTGCATCATATCCAACAAAGCCTCTATCCCGGATTGGGTTTTGGCGCGATTTGGATTTTGAAATCCTTCGGTGACGCCACGGATGTCAACGTGAGTAAGTAACATGTGGGTTGGTTTGACGTAAGTGAAGCTTGAATGGAATGTTCCGCTTCATATCCTCAAAATTGATATTTTTTTACTGATAAGAAAAAATAGGAATTCTATTAAATAGTCTAAATATGAAAGTTTGGATGTTTGTACATTTGTTACTCTAGTAATGATATGCTCTAACTAACGGCAACTTAGATATAATGATTTATATACCGAAGCCCAAATCAAGTGTCTTATTTTGTAAACAAATATGATCGTCTAATTAGTAATTACCTGTTGTGATGTAACACTAAAACTGATTGATTGGACCTGTTCATTGTTGTGAAAATAAAGTGATCCGATCTAATAATGTGAAAATAATAATGCAATAATCACAGAAAAGCTTCAAATGTTAGTAGTTTTTTGTTTATAAAGAACGACACATTATTTGGGCACGAGATAAGACACTGAAATACCTGAGCTACTTTTTATATGATAACGGATTATGGGAAGGTATTTTTAAGTAACGAAATGCACGACTCTACAAATACATGAAATAAGTAAATTACTTTAACAACAAGAAAATAAATACTTAATTTCCAATATTTGGTCTAAAATTATAATTTTTGATTTTCCTAAATCAAAAATAGTGCTGACGGTGCATTACGGTATACGTTCCCAAATGACTACAAAACTAGTTAAGTGCAATTTTGAGTTATTTCAGTTACATTGCAACTCAAGCCTTTGTTTTGTTTTATTGGTAAATTGCTTTATTGTGTTCATGTAACGCCATGACATTAGCGTGCAAGTGGTGTTACAAATTGATATTATCATTCTTGTAGGTACTTTGCGAGCGCCTCGATATGTATGTATATGAGAATAATATTACCTCCGAATTCTGGTATCTATAAATTTCAGAGTTATGCCATGTCAAATTGTTGGTACCAATCCTGATGTATGGCAGTGAATGATGGCAGATAAAGAATGATACGACAATCAATGCTGTAGAGATGCGCTCATTGAGTAGTATGGGTGGAGTGAAATTGTGTGACAGGATAAAAAACCGGCCAAGTGCGAGTCGGACTCGCGCACCGAGGCTTCCGTGCAACGCAACTTAAACCCGTAAATGACCATGCCAGATTCTGCCCCACCATCAACCGCAAGTTGTACAAGATAACGAATAAATGTAAAAATATCTCCATTATTTGTTAAAATTATTGGTTTAAAATAAAGTTTTGTACAAGTTGCAACATTCGAAAAAAACAGCTTAATTAGGAATTCAGAAAATAGTAAGAAATCGAAGCGATTTATTCATTTTTTTTGTTATTCTTCTATAGGAGTTGCGAGAGTAGTAGAAAATGATACTGATTATGATTATGCAATATGAAACCTGTAATAAGTCCCCAACAAAATAATAGGTACAGCTTAAATGGTCACGTAGTTTTGTAGGTGGGGCAAAGCTCCATTGAAATGTGGCATTGTCTTTTGCTCTAACGAAAAGATAAACTAGATTCAGAGACCAACTTACTAACTTTTGCCATTATCAAAATATTATTTCCACACATCGACTCCTGATTTGTTGAACATCTGCATCACAAAAAATATTTTTGGAGGAATGTAATTTCAAAGGACATTTTTCATTGGGCTATAGCGCAGTTTAAAAAAAAATGATTTTTTTCATATAGCTCAAATTAGACCCTGAATAGAAGAGATATCGTATTTACAAAGGCTGTACAAATAAACCATTTATCAATACGGGGTTCTATTTCGGAGATTTTGTTAACCTAGTAGCGGCCAAGTGCGAGTCCGACAGCCGACTCACACTTGGCCGTTTTTTTATAGATACCTTTTTGTATATTGTATATATTGCCACATTTGACATAACTATTTAATAAAACTTATAATTTAAAATTACAGTTACAGAAAAATAATTTAAAGTTATAATTAGAAAACGTAATTTAAAAGAAAATAAATGATAACAAAATGAATAATTTTTCATTTCCATACAAAAGACATCAACGAAATCACATGTCGGTACTTATTTTGATTAAGTGTATAACCAAGATTTAAACTCTTAAGAATCGTTGTACGGCTGCACCTCTGTCCCTCCCCCTCCCCGCATCGCTCAAAAATTTCCGCTGCCACATATTAGTTAGATCATTCGCCGTGGAGATGTTGCACATGTCGAGATGAAAGTAATACTACCAAATTCGCTCACCTCACAATGAACAATTTATCCGATTTCACTCTTTCCGTCAATTTCATACATCTGGTGCGCAGGCGCATACTCCGCGGTGACGCGCGGATGCCTCTTGTATGCCGCACGAGCACTTTAAACAGTCACGGTCTATAGAGCCTTAATTAATAAATAATAGACGGTTGTTTTAAGAGATTAATGTTTGAGATTACCAATGGATCCGTGGGAGATACAAACACTGCGTTGAAGCCTTCGTAGTGGTACATAAATTGGGTGACCATACACACCATATGACCATCTACATACTACGGTGTATATTCTATCTTCAACATTTAAATTAAAATCCTTGTCATTATTGTGACTCTATCCACTTCTTTTACCTGACTGCTAGAAGGACAAGGGTAACTCTCAGCCTTTTTGCTACAGTCTGATTTAAGTTAATATTTTGTTATTGAAACTTATGTATATTACTTGACTATGTGGCAAATAAATGATCTTTTATTTTATTATTTTTATTTTATTTTTAATGATGTTCTACTGTGCATACGTATGTTGAAACCTGCATGCCCGTAGAAGAAGAAAAAAATCTAAGGCATGTGAAATCCACCAATCCGCACTGGGCCCGCGTGGTGGATCATGGCCCGAGCTCCCTCGATGTAAGGGAAGGTCTGTGCCCGAGCAGTGGGGCAATATAAATAGACTGATGATGATGATATTTTTATTCCAAAGAAGCAGCCGTTATTTTTAATAATTATAGTTATTCCAGAAAATATAGAGAACACTATCCTACATTTCTCAGCCTTTGTATCCGTTTTGCACAACACGTAGCGTCACAATCAACACGAATTCGGGCTGTGTTAGTCACCGTAGACCAAGTGTTCCGATTTACATAAGAGGCTTACGCCGCATTAACATTAGACATTATTGCATACTGCGCCCGCGCCGATACGGAGCAAACATCTTGCATTCGAAATAAGCGAAAGTTTCTTTGTATTCGAGATTATAAGCAGGTATGATAAATCGCTTATGTAGTTAGATTTAGTGTCTACGTTATGGTAATAGACATGATTTATTTTGTTTGTACCACTGTTGAGAATTACTCTAGATACAATCAAAACAATATATTCATTTGATTAAAGAAAAAAGGGGTTAAAGGGCTTTGCTGTGCAGAAACCATTTTTTTATCGAACTTCCACCAGTCTCACATCCTAATTCCTAGCTGATGAGATTATACATATTGTGGTTAGCAAGGTGAATTGGTGCAATATTTTATGAAATATAATTTACTAATTATTCAGGAATTATTAAATTTTAATTAAGATTCAAAGCGTACTTCTAAAATATCTAATACAATTTATTTTGAACGACAACATCTAGTCAATCTTAAAGACTCATACAAGAATATTCAGTAGCTGGGAGCCAATGTTTCACACGCTCGTATCAAACATTCTTTCATTGATGGATTGCCGGAGCCGGCAGACAAGCATGATTAACAAAAACAACGTAACATTACGCGCCATTGACCCTAGCCTTTATTATTTGGTTATGAAACCGCGTGCGTCAAAACCGTCATTAGAATGGGCCAGGCGGCGGCGGTTATTCAACGCAAGGCGGACGCAGTTGGAATGAGGGCGGATCTTGCTGTTTCATAATATCAGCCCGGTGAGGCTCCGGCGCAGCGGAAAGTGAGAGCGCGGGGAACGGATGTAGGGAAACCCGGTGATGCGATAAACCGTCAAGGGGTGGAAGGATCGCCAGACATCCGTTGCTCATAATAAGCCATAAGCCAATAAAGAACAATTATAATTTGGGACCCACTTTGAAACAATGATTTTTATCACAATAAAACGTAGCCCTTAATTGAAATTATTGACTCGACAGTCAAAGAAAGCCCATTAAACATTTTTGTACCGACATTGTCTTCGCCAGTAGTATTTGTCTGGCAGTTAAGTAGGTACTACTACAGTTTCTATTTACAATATTTTACCTACTTGCTACTGTCTCACGGCGTCGTAGCCTCTATCTACGACGGCGTGGACGCTGTCGAGTCTACGCCATAACATTTGAAATCGTACTTCAAGTCTACCATTGATGTTACTCTACAGCAGTAAGTATAAATAAACTGCTAATTTCCGGAACTTCGCTCCGAGATGTCCACATATTTCAATATCATGTTATTCCGGGATTTAACCTAATTCGACCCTTCGGGAAGCCGTTTGAGTATTTGACTAACGGATATACAAACTTTCTTAATTGTAATATTCCATTGGTGTGTAAACATTATAAACTCTAGTGGAATTTCAATTTAATTGACACCTTCGGTAATAATGAAGTTTTGAAGACCCTATAATAAAAAGGTAAATAAAATTATGAAGAGAGATATTTCTCGTAATTTTGGGCAATAAACTTTTCTTTATTTGTCATGCTGGATTTGTAAAACAAAAAGATTGTAAAAATAAAACATTTTAACACTTTAATTTGCATAATAACGCATTGTTTGTTAGTTAAACTTGTAATATTTGAAATTTCACTTAAAATAGTTATATCGTTCATTCAATCCCATGAAGCTGCATTTTCTCATACAAAATAACACTACGTTACTTTCGCCTGCGCCACAACGTTGAAGCCACACGAAATGATCTCTTGTCAACTCATTGTATGTAGATTAGTTGGCACTAACCACTGCAGGGGACTATTGTTTACAAGGTATACACGAATTGGGAGTTGTGTGAGACAGTCCTAAACCATTGTAGTCTTACCTACTCCTACATAACTATGTCTTGTAAAGTAAAATTAACGAGCATGTGATTAGGCCTCGCAAATAGCAAAACTTACATAAGATTTTAATGCTAGATGAGACGGCGAAGAAAGTTCGATAAATCATTTATACGCGAAAGCTTGGAAAAGTGCTAGCTCGGTGTGAATAACTACACATACATTTAAGTATTTATAGTTGCCATTTTCTACCTAAGTCATTGCTTGCGGATTTCCTTTATTATCGCCCGTATCAAAGTTTTAATGTTTCAAGTAAAATTAATTTCGATTTTGTATTTATTGCCAATTATTGCATAACTAAACAACTTTCTTTTTCCAATAGTAATGTCCGAAAATGTCTATTCTTTATGCGGCGGATGACGCATTGTTTATTATTTAAAACTTAAAATGCGGCCGTATTGCACAATACGTGGCTGGCTGTATTGTAGCTATAGGGGTCTTGGTGTGACGTTCGTTTCCAGTATCGGTAGAAACCAGTATGGAAACTAACCTATTTTTTTATTGTGCAGTCAGCGGCATCGTTATAAAAATAGTAAGTAGCATGAAAATATATATAAAACAGAGCAAATAATTAGACTACCTCATAGTTACAAAATAAGAATAAGAACAAGAATCCAATGCGCTACAGAAGATTTCACACACATCTATTTTCACCGAAAATGGCAGCTCTCGCACATGTCTGGTTTTAGGAGCCTAATCCCTTCTTCTGTATAGTTATAAGAATGAAGTAGGTATGTGTGCCTAGACGTGTGTAACTCAATTAGACTGGAACAAATGCGGTTGTCAATAATGCGCAGAGACTAACTGGAGAAAGGGTTAAAGATATAAACTCATGAAACTGGCTCTACTAGACTGAATACGTGAATTGGAGCAAAGCTTTTGTAATTTCTAAGCATATTACTCTAAGCTAAGATTTTAATACTAAGTTGAAAAGAGGTAGTAGGTTACCGAGAACTCACCTCAGTCAGCAGCATGTGTTATTCAGGAAGGGCTCTACTGAACCTAAGTACACTATGCCCAGTGATTCAGTCAACGAGAGTGAAAGTGGCACGTTTCGAGCGCAGCCCTACCGGTGTTTGTGGTATATGTATACTTTAGTTTTCATTATAAATCACCACACCAAGTAACACCAAGCAACATAGGATACGGAGAGATATATCGATGTACATTACAATTCATTAAAAATACGTATAAAATTATCCTGTCGTTAGTTATAGGTATAACATACGTAGGTACCTATATTTAACGTTTACTGTCTTGAATGGTTTTGCCATACCTACTACTAATTAATGAATTCACTAGAAATGACCACATATTTTATAGGTAGGTAGCTACATATAATATTTTATAGCTACCTATAAAATATTATAATAATTTGTTGCTAATTGTTTTCAGAAAATGTATAGAAAACAGGTATGAGATCGAGCTGGTTAATTTAATTTCAATACCTTAGTTTTAAATATTTTATTTTCAAATAGTGACAAATAGGTAATGGATAAGAAAAGTCACCTAAATGTGTGTAAGCTGTCTGTGAAAAATTTATAGGTAGGTTAATCCTTATTACTCTCTTACTCGTATTTAAAACCTAAATTAGCTTATTGTGACTACATTACTCGTATTTTGAAAATTACTTAGGTAAGTGTGAAACCAATGGCGCAATATGCCAATGAAACTAGACCAATTTACACTATTGGTTGGAATGTATCTTAGTGTAGACTCCGCTAATACAAAGCCAGCCACTTTCACTCGCTGAAATAGGCTTTACGGCGATTGTTTACGTGCTAATGCGCCTTTATGTCGCTGCTAGATGTATCCGGCTGATGCAAAGGTCGTTGACTGCTTTTCTAAATGGAGTCAACTTTTTATCTTGCGTAATCAGTGGTTTAATTAAAGTAAACATAATTGTTAAACAAGATTAAGTATGTTACATAAAATATAATTTGATATAACATATAACTACATACATCATGACAATTTCTTTTTGAAACTTATCACAACTCAGAGTTCCAATGATAGCTAGGTACCAGCTTGGATCCAATTAGATGCAAAGAAAGTCATTAAATACTTATAAGTACTTTATTCATTGATTTAACTCAGCGAAATTGAAGATAATACTATAAGCTCGCTGATTTAACCCTGTTTAACGGCCTGGCTGTAGTTGTATGGGCGTATGTTACTGGCTTTTCCCTGGCTGTCGTAGAAGTTAACCAGCGCTTTAACACTACCAGGTCCAGGGGTGGTGGTAGGGTTCCTTGCAGGCGCAGGATTTACGGGCTTCGGTGGAATTTGTGGTGGAGCTGGTTTAGCTGGTGGTGAGATCGGTGTAGGTGACGCGGGTTTTGCAGGCATTGCAGGTGCTGCGGGTTTTACAGGCGCTGCAGGTTTTGCAGGCGTTGCAGGGGTAACAACAGGTTTGATAGTTATTGGTTGAGGAGCTGGGGCCGCAGGTTTAGGAGGGATCACCGGGGCCGGTGTAGGTGCACCAGCCCTCACGGTCCCACCAGGTTTTGGGGCACCACCGCCTTCCATGTTGATGAAATCAACGTTTGCATTTTTGTCCACCGGAACGTAGGCTTTGCGGCCTGGAATGATGATAAAGATAGCTTAAATATTTTAGATATTGGTAAGTAAGTACATTATAGTCACGCGTCATACTCATATTGTGAATATAATGTGAAATCGCATAAAAGTTTATGTATCTTTTGTAATGGAGGAGCCTGGTGTCCAGATATAGGTTCACTCCTAGTTTAGGCACCAGTCTCCCCACAAACAAAGCTTATAATTGATTCTTATATCTAAAAATATTGTGTCTGTTTGTGGCTACGGTTTGTGGTGAGAAATATTTTTATTATTATTATTAAGTATTATATTCTCTTTTAGAACATGATGAAAAAAATCTTGCCATGGGCAGGACTGCATATTGAATATTCTCTTTTAATATTATTTGGTGTATTTGCGTTTTTTTTTTACGAATTCTGCCAACATCAAGCCAGTTATGGGAGAGACACACGAGGCGATTTATCTGTACAAAAAAGTTAATATTCACCTAACAATTTGTTAGTCCATCCTTCATATTATACAAGACAATGTCAAGGATTAGAATCAGAGTAGGTAACGACCTCGCTGACCATATTATAAACATTATAATAGTAATAGATCTACCCTATCCTCAAAAGACCTATACCTAATTATAAATACAAAATTCTGTCGTAGGTACATAACTTTTTTTTTTTTTTTTTTTTTTTTTTTAGGTTTTAAGACATATAATTAATATAATATTATCATTCATGTAATATCTGTTTTTTTATCATTAGATTAGCATACTAATATAAAAACTTAAAATAATACAAATAATAAAAAGTAATATTTACAAAATATTACTTTTTATATTATCTGAATCCACACAATTACATCACTATTTAAATAAATATTTAAAATAAATATGTTCAGCAATCGAAGTTTTATTAATCTCGTACAGCTATCCTAAGAACTTTAGATCCGAAGAAAATATTATAATTTTCATTTGGAAGCTAAATTATGTGAGTTGTGCTGTTAAAATCTGTTTTTGTATGCGAAATGAAAATTGAGAATTCACCTTCACACACAAAATGCAGAGCTTGAAAAGGAGTGGGTAGATAAAATAAACAATTTTAGAATTAAAACTATAGTGAGACATTACTACAAATTGTTATATATATAAACGGATATCACCCACTTATTTATATAAGTGGGTGATATCCGTTTATATATATAACAATTTGTAGTAATGTCTCACTATAGTTTTAATAGTCTATTAATAGTCTAGTATATTTAATAGTCTATTTTTATAGTCTGCAATTATACCGAAATAAACAAGGTTCATTTTATCTAAGTACATACAGTTGCAGTTATTATTTTATTATGCAGTTTGTTTAAATAACTAAAACTTAAATAAATAATTACTTACCACATTCAACGTAGACCGCGAAGAGCAAAACGGCAGCCACGACCCGCATTTTTTTCCTGAACTTTTCCCTGAGCAATCTGATGAGCGCACGCCACTTTGCTACTCTATACGAGCAGTAACTGAACTTTTGGACAAGTTTGTTTATTCTGGTTCGCGGGTCTGACGCGCCTGTCAGGGTCAAGTCGGCAATCACGTTGGCAAACTACTGGCCTGTGCGATCGACCTCTGCCTGGTGTGACCTCGTCGTAGTCGATAACACAAGTAATTAATTGAGTTACTGTACCTAATTATTTCGAAATCCGTAATTTATTTAATTTCCTAAAATCGTAGAGGCAAGAGGTAATAGGTACAATGAGGATATTTATGACATTATGTACCTATTTAATGAGTATCTGATTAACTAATTAGGTACCTAGTATCTATAACGTAAAGTCTATATAGTTTGTTATATTATATTATAATATTTTCATACCGACCGAATTACAATAAAATTAAGTAGAAGCTTTAGAAGGCGTTAATTGGACTTCTATTTAGGTAGGTACTACTGGGCATTTGGATTAGGCATTTATTAAAGAAGAAAAAAAAGAATTTCTATAATAAAAGTGAGTAAGCAGGTAGATAATATTTTTAATACTCATTTATTACTATACCTTACTTATTTATTACTTACTATACCTATCTAGTGCTTGGTTAAAATTATCATTAAATTAATTTGTAACATTCATAATCAAATTCAAGAAACAACTGGCTGGTAAGTTACAGGTTTTTACAAAGAGATAAACAAAGATAAACAACTCGAATTACCTATCTATAGGGTATAAATAAGTTGGATACTTACCTACATTTAAAATATTGTGTTGTGAACATAATGTTCGACAGTTTGTTCTTATTATATTAATATTATAAACAATATTAAGTTGTTGTTACTTATTCAATAAGGAAAATCAATTCGAAATTAGTCATATTCCACAATCTGTGGTGTCTTTGGAGAATGGACCTTATAAATATTGGAATATACCTACGTAGGTATCAAGCTAAACTAGGTAGGTACAGTCGAAAAAAGAGATAAATATACATTAGGTAAGGATAAGATTTTCTCAAAAACTACTAGACCGATTTTAACATTTATTTACAGTTACAAAGTTTTAACTTTTATCTATCCAACAGTGGTATAATTTTTACACTAGGTCAAGTAGTTTTTGAGAAAATCTCCTGTACACTTTTATTTAGACCGTACCAAATGAGTTTAGTTCATAGTCGTATTAGTGCTTAAATGTGTCTCGGCTTTGCTATACCAGCAGTGTAATGCGTGGGCCCCTCTATACTCGCATCCGGACATGCAAATAAATATTAAGTGGAACGTTAAAGCAAATTATCTTCTTCATTCGTTAGTTCCACTCCACTTTGTTCGTTTAACTACATATACAATCCTTAGCATAACTACTATTGCGCATACTCACTCTAATACTCGTGTTTTGAGCTAACATAGGTGTATTTTCGAGGATTAAAAAATCGTAGGTACCGATCAATAGACATCAAGTCAATGGTATTATTGTATGATGTCAACTCTTATGGCGTACCTACCTATAGACAATAAGTAGGTGCAGTACAAAGTTCAAAGTGTAACAGCTAATGTGCTTTAGACTGTACCTACTAATAGTAGATTTGTCTACCCATAGAGTCAATTGTAAATAAGTAGTCACAAAACACACACAATACTTAATGTAAGCTTCAAATAACTATGAGCATCATCTCACAAAGTGCGAACGGTTGTTTGTACGGTTGTAGAGCCGCGCGATGCGATGATGCGATGCATTATACATAAGGTAAAATACGATTTTCCCGCTGTGCGCGGGCGCACGCGAGCCGCATTGCGGGCGGGCGCTCGCCTGCGACAATACGTGATAATGTCTCTTTGCAGGACTTTCTTTTAATTGTCTTTAAAATAAACATACCTTTTAAAACTAATACGTACAGTCGACAGCAGATCAATGGTAACATTTGCAGTACGATTTCAACTCTTATGACCCAGACATTAAGAACTGTCCAAAGTCCAAAATGTTACACTTGATGTGCTGTCGACGCTACGTACATAAACTCACGCCCATAGGGGTAGACAGAGACGACGGAATACAATCTGCTACGATCTTGATACACCTCCTCCAACTCATCGTATCTCGTCGCCAGCCTTCGGCACTATGTACTTGGGCCATGGCCTGATGGATGGCGAACCATTTCAGATTTACCAGGTTTAAACTACTTACTTGAGTAATACTTAGTTTTTATAATTATCAACATTCATACTATAGTAACTATGACTTCATGTCCATTGTAGGTACTTATCAGATTTCTATTTAGTTATGTGCTTCTAATAGTGAAAATTCTAAACACAGCGGGTACCCGCTTTGGACTATGGCCTTAGCTTAGCTACTTAGGTACCTAGTTGTTTTGGGAAACGCCCAAAGTTATAAGTACTCGTAAGTGGGGGAAAATACAGAATGTATAAATAATAAAGTACTTACCTACCTACATTTAACTTATTACTAAATACGTTAAAATAATCTCAGATAGAGTTTGTAAAGTTATCAGGTTCATATGGTTATTCCAATTATAGTACGTATCTGAATCTACAGGATGTTGCAAGCAAAGTTATGGGATGGTCGACATCTACAATAATAGTTACACACTGTTAGTAAATTGTGTGAAAACAGTACAATAATTAGTACTGTTTTAACACAATTTACTAATTAAGTAATAGAGGTAAGCAAGTAGGAAGATTGTGTTGTGTGACATTTAAGATTTTTTTACGAACAGGCAACTTACGTATACCTATTTGTATCTGTAATATATACTCATAAGAACCTAATTCATAGGCCAAACTAAACGTGCCTAAATAACATTAACCCACGATTCCTACCTACCTTTAGTAGGTACCTACGCAGGTAAGTAGAAGTAGGAACACCTTCAGAGGAAGCTGGAAAGACATGAAGGTCAATTTTGTTTACCACAAGGAATGTTCACCTCGCATTACCTATTCAGGGTAATCAACCGACGCAAAAACTGGATGTCTGCGGATTGAATCTTAACAACACGCCGTACATCTACATACTTAGCCATGACGTCACCCAGAGGTCGCGCATTATCGCCGGATCGCTGCTCGGCGCCCGCGCAGATCACTAGTGCGTCGGAATCACGCTACACCCAACGTCCTAATACTCAAACATGAGATTTGCCATAGTGTTCCTCTTTTGTGTGGCTGCGTGTCGCGCCGACGACATAGCGCACGCGGCCGGCCAGATCTTCAACAGTATACTCCCTAACCTGATCGGCAACCAGGTGACACAACAGCAAGGCAATTCGGCGACGAATACGCTTCAAACAATTGGTACTGTCGTCGGCGGAGTCGTGGACTACGCTAAGAAGAAGAGCTACGATGACCTTCTGCGCCAAGTGCAGGACTCGACCACTGACGATGACCTGTTGCGCGTTAGCGAGGAGATGTTCAACGCGGATATTAACAACGCGTTTAACTACATTCAGGTCAATTTGCAAGGCAAAACCAGTCCCATGTCCAAGAACGACGAGGCGCAATCTAAGTAAGTCACTAGGATGCATACAATTTATAGAATAAATAGATATGTAAGTACTTAATGTAGCTTTTACCAATTTTATCATTGCAACTTCTACTCGTAGGTATTATATAGATAGTATATATTATCCTTGCTATACTACTAAAAAAAATATATATAAATGTTGTTTTGACTCTACATTTTCATACCTTTGCTTGTTATTTTTTGGATAATGACTGATATCTATTGTACAGTCGACGGCAGATCAATGATAACACTTGCAGTACGATTTCAAGTCTTACGACGCAAATAATAATAACTGTCAAAAGTAAAAAGTGTTACCATTGATCTGCTGTCGACTGTATGTAGGACATACAGTAGAATACACTTCAAGTGTATGTGAAACTTTAGACTGTACATGTGTTATTATTGTCTGCGTCATAAGATTTGAAAACGTACTTCAAATGTTAGATACTTACCACTGATTTGCTGTCGAGTGTACACATTCAGTGTAGGTACAATAAATAATTGTATTTATTGTATTGTACCTCAACTAGTTGAGAAGAGAAATAACTAAGTAGGTTCTAATAAACTACATTCCTCTTTCCATGATAGAGTTATACTTACGAGTACCTATCAGTAACCAAAGTAGCTTTAAGCCACTTTATAGGATAGATAGGTTACCTATCAGTAGGTAACCTATCTACTCGTAATTAGTATAGTCGAAGACAGAGATAAGTATACAGGGGGTCAATAAGGTTGATATTTTCTCAAGAACTCCTGGACCGATTTTAATAATTCTTTTACAGTTACATAGTTGTAACTTTTATCTATCTGACAGTGAAATAAATTTTATAATCGCTCAAGTAGTTTTTCAGAAAATCTCAACCTTAAAAACTCTCCTGTACACCTTTCTTTGTCTTCGACCGTACATAAGATATGAAAAACGATAACTGAAATGAAGTGACAGGTGTCTATTTTTTATATAAATATTGTTACAGCCTCCTGAACGTGCCAGAGAATGTATGGAACGGTCCGACCATCAAACCATTCGTGGCACTATTCGACAACTACCACAAAAACGTGATCAGGCCAGAATTCGTCACACCCAATGTGAGTAGATAATAACACATATCATAATAAGCAAATCATGTAGGGTAAAAGGCGATGAAATATATAGTAATAATACTGAGGCCAAAGTTCAGAGACAATTTTGAGCACCACCATGTGAGATGGTGTAAGTCCACTCTTACAACTGTTAAAAGCCCGCGCTCAAAATATTCTCTGAATCTCCCTAAGAGCCACTTGCAAACACAAGATTACCAAGTGCCTAATCCCGGATTAAGGCTCAAAAACGTCATATTTTTATGTGATTTGACACGGATAGGTAGTAGGTACGGACAACAGCAGATCAATGGTAACACTTGCAGTACGATTTTAACTCTTACGATACAGATAATAAGAACGGTCCAAAGTGTTACACTTGATCTGCTGTTAGCTGTACCAGTCCAGCATGGATCTTGAGCGCTGAGAGAAGCGGTGTTCATTTTGCGTATAAAATGAATGGTTTGGAAAGCGCTGACCAATAGCATGTTATAAATGGCTTAAGGAGGACGAAGAAGTGGCTAACGTCACAGAAAAATAGTTTTGAGACGACGTCATCATTGAGTAAGGATTAATACCTTTACACCGTCGAACATACCGACTTTTGCTAAGTTGGTAACTTTCAGCTTAGATACCTACTTTACAACTGCTGTAAGATTAAGTGCCTTTATGAAAATCCACCTAGCTAACATTTGCCTAAAGTAGCTTAAGTGAAGTAAAATGTAGGTAAACCAGTTATAAAACTACCGTGAAATTACTTTCCAGGAAGAATCCGAGCAGACCACCTACATCAACACCATTTTGGCCACCGGCCCTATCAGGAGTCTGATGACCTTCCTAACTAATAAAGGTAAGAGGTGGTAAGGTGTAACTTACGGGCCATATGGCAGTTAAACTAAATATCATGGTTAACTTATTTACGTACCCACAGATGAATCTTGAGCGCTGTATTAGTAGGTTCTGGACTGTTCAAAGCTTCTGCTCGCTCGCTCACTCTAGGGAGTAAGCTCTTGAGTGGGAGCACGATTAAGAATTTCGCCAAAAAACTTACTTTAATTTCTTTTCGACAAATGCGCACGTATAACGCAGGAAATACCTACGTTAGCATTTTTTTCTATTGTGTATCGAATCATTGTAGAATCGTGACTTGCTTTATCATACTTACTGTTTACCCGACTGCGCAAGAAGGAGGCTTATGGTTTTCGAGTGTATGTATGTATCCTATGAATAATTCTTTGGCACGCCCTGCAGCCTAAACGGCTTGATAAATTTCAACATAATATGAGGTGTTGTTAGATTCGTTTTGATTGTAGGAGTGACACTTGCTGTAAAAATTAGTCAGACTGTTGTCGGGTTTCTTTTTTGAATATGTAATTTAGACTTGTTTCAATAGTGATGTGGTGATAATTGCAAAGGATACAGTTCATATAACATACTAGTTCTATTCTGTCAGGTCTGACGCAGCTGAACGAGTACCAGGAGCAGGTGGAGTTGCTGAAGAAGATCTGGTTCACGAAGTACGCGCGCCACTGGACCGGCCTGTGCAAGTGCAGCTGTGCCTTTGAGAACATCTTCATGGCGGAGCTCAAGTCAGACACGGTGCTCGGTGAGTTAATAGCATCAGTAATCCACAATATATAGTACCATTAGCATGAGTTGCCAACCTAAGCACGCTCGCAAGCGACTACGTAAATACCTTCGCTGAGACGCTCGGGATTGGCGCGGGACTTGTTCCGCCACTGGCCACTAGAGGTGCAATGCAAAGCCGACCAATCCCGTACGTCACATGTGGTTTACGCAGTCGCTAGTGGGCGAAATTACGTTGGCAACTCATGGCAAGAGTACCTTCTGGTTGACTGTACAAGGTGTGTACCACTCGGCGCTTTTGCGACGTTAACAACGCCGAAACAGCATTGATTTTGTGTATTAGGTATGTGTTGTAAGATTACAAATAGTTCACCACATTATAATTTAAAATATTCTTCTGGAATGGAAACCAATGTTTATATTTTATTTATTAACAATAATTTCATGTACTAATAAAACGTTTATCGGCTTAAATTGTATTAGAAGTCGCTTTATTGAAAATTTATTATAGTTTATTGGTAAGAGATATTCAATTCATTTGCAACTCACTGCAAGCATTCAGTACACGTACCACCGAATTACCTGGTTGTTGCACCATTCCTATTTCGTAAATCGTGACATAAAGTCAAGACTGCCATATACATCGTATACCTATGACTTCATCCATTGTTCATTGGATGACTTCATTGCGTCGAGTTTTGTTTACTGCATGCACCTAGATGCATGCTAATCTACCTACTTACAAATCGACACATGTAGTACCAAATATGTTTCATGGCCCGATACCACGAGATTCTAATAGGATCTTTTACGCACACCGAGTTCACAATACATCGAGTAATCGACAGTCTAGCTCAATACTCCTTCATCGCACCGCCTAACAATATGTAGTTATTTTTCAGCGGTAGTCCCTAGCAAGAACTAAATTAAATATTGCATAAACAACTATCACTTTGAAATTATTTGCCACAGGTCTCCATAGTTGGTTGTTCTTCGCCAAGCGTGAACAGGACCGCAAGGCCAACTACCTCGGATACATCGACAAACTCGACCTGTCTGGGGTAAGTACTTATTCTCTGAAAACGTACTTAGTTAATAAAACATTAGCTACTTTATTATTACCTATACCTAAGTGGATATTGATCCAATAACTTGCCAAACCTTAAGGTTTTTTATTTTGGCTAATTGGCATAACCTAGCGTTCTTCTTCTATCTTTCTAATGTTATTATGCTCTGATGGTGGTATAAGGTTGGACTAAACGCGCCCTATGCTGCGTGAGACATCTTTCCCGGCTGGTCAGGAGGTGCCGATTTAAGCTTACATTTCCAAGGACTGGCGGCAAAATGATTTCAGGCATTCAGTTGATGTCGAATAAGAACGTTGATATCACAGAAAACTCGTATTCATCACTCTGGCCTTAAATACCCTTGTAAGTTTCAGGACACAGAACTTCATAACGAGAACAAATAAATATTAGAGCTAATGAACAACTTTTACTTGGCTTACAGAAAGGGCTGATCCTCAAGCAGCACTCTGTGCTCAGCGAAACGAAGGACGCGCCTGAAATCACTATGTTTGTGGGCACCTCGCCGGAATTAGAGACAGCCCTATACACCCTCTGCTTCATGGCTCGCCCCGACCGACCCTGCAAGCTGCGTTACAACAACGTGCCGTTCACCATTCAGACCAAGACCCTTAAAGCCGATAATGTGCCCCTTATAGATACCGCTTACCCAGTCTACTAGTCTAGCATTGTTTAATTTAATATTTGTTATGTATGCGTGTGCTAATTTATTCGTCGGCGGAGAATCTTTCTTTTTGCCTTTGATTTAGAAACAATGTTTCTCTCGAAGTAAGCTTTGACGCTTATTTATTTCTAGATAAGGAATATGTAACTCTTCACGCATATTATTATTAGTCGAGCTTAGAGTACAATCGACATCATAACATATGGAACACGCGGGCATTTTACGAAATTAAGTGTACCTAATAGTGTGTCCTAATTGATTTCTGTAGATTGACTGGAGACGAAGCCTATTGGGAAGTTATTATTCCCGTTTAAAAATGCAATCGAAGCTCTCTTTTGTGGGTGTACAAAACAAATTAGCAGGTAACTAAAGAAATAAATGAAATAATAAAATTATCTACTCTATTGTCTTAATTTATTTGTTCAGTCACAAGTCCACAAAGGAAATTCTGCGACGTATTTTCGGAACAACGTAATATCAATTAACATTCAGTCGTCAAAATCTGTAGGTATCTTATTACGCGACCAAAAATACGATATTCTTAGTATTGATGTCACGGCATTAATGTTAGAGGAAAATATAATAACTGCGAATGAATGTTACAGGAGTTTTCCGAGAGCTGTTTCCAAAAACAAATACATGTAAATAATATTTATGATTTTTTTTCCATAAAAATTAAATCGTCATACTAGTCTATCATATACGGAACCCTCGATATATCCTCGCGTCACTGCCGCTACTAAAACACGCCACGTTTAGTTTCCACCCAAGAATTGATAAGGTAAATACAAAACCAGTTCATTGTTTTATTTTAGTGATTTATTGTCGAGTGGGCTGTGGTGTGATGGCACAAATCTTAAGGTCATCTACGTGTTATCATCAGTCACACACTATGCCAATTGATATAAAATATCTTCCAACAATGTATAAGTATACATATTAAGTCTTTTCACAGTAGTCAAACATTACTATATTATTATTTCTTAAAGTACAACTTTTGAATATCAAAAGTCTTAAATGGAACAGATTCGGAAACACTAATTTAAAATGATTATGATAAATGATTGGGGCAAAGTCTTTTGTTGGAATTATTTCGTAACCCTAAAATCACTAACAATAGGTACATAGTCATATTTACAAGATTAGAAAATACATAAAAAATAATAAGATTCTCGGTAGGACATATGATTTGTAATACTGATATTATTCTTACTCTCAAGTGATTATATTACAAGGATACATCACATTGTCTAGGCTCGATATACGATACTACTAGCGCCATTCTCTATTATGAATACGATAGAAAACGCTAATCGTTACCCAATGAAAATATACGTACTATTATTTTCCCTCAAGTTTCTGTATGTAACTATTTATTAATGAAGTACTAAGAAATGATTTTTAAACACGGGTTCAGCATACAATTTAATAATGAAGAGTTTCGTCCCACAAGTTTTCTGTGGGATTTTGTCAATTCAATAATGTACGAGTACAATCCAAAAATATACGCTTAACCTACAGTCAATAGAACTAATTTGATATTGGAATTGTGGAGCTAATAGTATCATACAAGATCTTAATTGTACCTAAGTTTTAAATTACAAACAAAAGTAATACCTATAACATATACATAAGATCTTATTTACATAAAGCTGAGTTTCACTGAAATTGTACATGTAATAAATTGACAACTCAGATATGTTACAGCAGCACAGTTTATTTTACAAAGAGGTAATGACTGTTATTTCTATTCTTTGTATACACAAACGAGCTAGTTTCGAATTATACACAATTTGTAACTTATCAATACCATATAGCACACGTTGTAAATACATTTGACTAGAACGTGGTTGGCAGAATACCTTTAGTATTTAAACATCACTTTTCTTTTGACCAATTGCACTAAAATGACTAAACTTGTATAATAATTGAACTAAATATGTATAAAATTAACTAAATGTATACAAAAATAGATATACTTACATACTCTAAAACAATTGATTTTCTTATAGGCAAGACTCCAAACACGTCTTCTAATAACAATCTAGTGATATATTTTTTAATTGTTCCATGTATTTGATGAGCAAAAACTTTTATAAAAAAAACATTAACAAAAATATCTAGACTATTTCATTGATTTCTATGCATTTCCTAGTTGACAAAATATTCTAAAACATTTTCTATTCTTATCTTTTACATATTTTCTTATACCTAATAGAATGTACCTAAACTAAACGAAATATGAGCCGTATTCGTGTGGCATGACGCCACGTCGTGGATAGAAGGTATGTGTTGTGGAATACTTGAGCAGGTTCGCGATATTTGAAGTGTAGATATCGGCGAAACGGAACAGTCTCCGGGAGAAGTAGGTGGGATTGTGGTACGTCCGGAATACACTACCGAACTGGGAGTTAAACACCGCCTTTATTTCATTCCTGGAAGTGAACAAACTTCTCCTACAATGCGTCAGCGTGAAAAGCAAACACACAAGCGTTATTTACAGCGGCCGATTAGAACAATAAGCAAACAAATTATAATTTTAATATTTCACCATACTTATTTTAGGGAAGGTCTATAAATAAAGGGTAAAATATGGGCATTTATGTCGTATAGTATAGTGTCGATAATAACTTTTGTTCGAAAAGGGAGCAGGGGCGATTTTATTGTTTTAGAGTTACACTAGCGTTTCGCTTTTTTTAATACCAAAATATGTAAAATTACTATACTCTTTCCAGTCATTTATTTTCTCGATGGCAGATCTAGTTTAACAGTTGTAGGTGTTGTGACCAAATAAGTGATCAGTAGGTACGATATCGATCCATTCAATGGTATATAATAGTACTTTATTTTCGCCATTAGAATGCTACATTATCTCTGAGTAACATATGCTACTTTTTATCCCGGGATAAAATTATAACGCGTACAAAGTCGCGGAAACACCTCTAGTTAAATATAAATACCGATACAATATCGATATTTCAATCATAACATCACTATTTTGATTGCCATAGAATGTAACTTTATTAAAACGTTTGTTATTTATAGTACTTAAAAAAAATACTGCATCTATGGACTCAATTTGTCTTGGATGAATATTATATGGGATCAAGGAACAAAATTAAGCAGATGTCATATTCTATACAACTCGCATTTAAAACTTAACTTTTGCGTAACATGGCGCAGTTACATTCTAAGGGAGGTGTCATCGAGAAAATAAATGATTGGAATGGGTATAATTCTAACGAAACTTTAGAATTAGGTTCATTACAATAGCAGCGGTATAAATTTTGATATATCGAGCTTCGGCAACGATAGCATATGTACATGTAACAATTAAATACAATTCTGCGACGGCTAAATGTTTCGAAAACGGTACAGCAGTTCCTGAGATCATCAACGCAAACAAATATTTGTTGCTTTTATGCAAGTCACACATACATCCTCTCTCTAACGTACACACCCTCGCACACGTCCACACATCTAATTACTAGTGGGTGTGCGTGGTATTTGAAAATTTGTTGCAGAATCGTCGACAAACTATCGGAATTTGTATCAAAACATATTTTGCACAAAACACTTTCTTAGTCAATCCATTAAGGCATCAGATGGAATGTAATGCAATAAACCAGCTTCTCAAATGTTACTAATTAATGTTTAACTGTAAGCGCGCATTTGCACCCAATTTCCAAGAAAACTTCTGCGAGTAATGTCATAGTAAAAAATAAGGAGTAAGTCATCTTTAAGGAATGGTACATCCCGCGGGTTGAATGTGCGAGTGTCGTATATCGCAAGTTACTTGCAGTTGTAAACGTGGCCTAAGGATGCTTTGTGCAATTCGAATGGATAAAGAAAGGCACGAACCTTAGATAATCTCTCTCCGACATCCACTGGCCGAGGATGGCGAGTGCCTCCGGCTCCTTGTAGTCCTGGTGGTCCTCGATGAGCTGCGTGAGCATCTGCAGCCAGTTCGCGTTCTCCTTGAACGTCTGCGTGTTCAGTGTGTTGATCTCGTGCTGCGAAACAACAAGACAGCCTTAAAGTAACTAAAAAATGTCAACAGCTTTTTAATGATCATAATCAAATCATCTTTATCTGGGAAAAATACAATGTATCACTTGGCTGTATGGGTTACATTCCCTTTACCTTCTTACCGGAAATACGTCAGAGCCACAACACTTCCGGAATGTCTAATTTTATACAAAACATTTTTTTCTACGAAAAAATTCTGAAAAAAAAATCCACGTATTCAGAAAGACAAAATCTTGAAATGGTATTTTTCTTTTAGGACGTTAATAGTTTTAGTTAGACCTTGTCAATTATTGGTCAAGTAGTGGTTGAGAAAATCTCAACCTTATTGAAGATCTCAGTCTTCGTGTGTACATTCATGCAATTATTTGTGTCATAATAATGTGTGTAACCTGCAACTCGTTGATGATGGCGCCGGTTCGCCAGCCGTGCTCCAGCGTGACGTCGGCGAGGTCGCTGTACGGGTGGTCGCCGAAGTACAACACCTGGTGCCCGCTCCAGCCTGTCAGATCCTGGAGTTGCTTCACGGTGCCCTGCAATACAAGAAAACTCCAATAAGTCCTAATATTGGTAATTCTGACGACCGTTTATAAAACTATACTAAATAATTATTTATAAAACTGTAGGCTGGCGGTGAGATCTTTACATATGTGTTGAATTATAATATTGTCAATAAAAATACGCGCCATTTTTTTTACGGTTTAGCATTTTTTTTTCAAGCTAAGATGTAGATAGTTCGGTTGATTGAGTTAGGTCATAATCAAGGTGATTTTACGCGGATGGATGGAAAGGAAATGCTCGTTACGAGTTACGACGTTTCTTACGTCGCAACATATGGACTAAAATAGGTTTCAGTATCAATAAACTCAATATATCTAAACGAACCACCAATTATAAAGACTTATTAAAGAAACATATGACTGAACTATTTATAGCACATGTAATGATGCTGTAGTAATTTCTGTTCACGTGTATTGTGGCACGTATGCAATGCAACTATTATATCGGATATACATCTACTCGTTCTAACAATAGCACAGGAATTCACACCAGACACATGCTATACTTTTCTTTATGAAAACAGTAATTTTGCATGTATGCGAAGTTTCAAATACTTAGATAAAGTAAATATGTACGTACAGGTAGATACAGCCGACAGCACATCAAGTGTAACACTTTGGACTTTATACCGTTTTAATTGTCTGGGTCATAGGAGTTGAAATCGTACTGCAAGTGTTACCAATGATCTGCTGTAGACTGTACAACAAAGTCACTAGAACACAACACATAGTACGGGGGCGCACTGCAAAAAACTTACGTCATCAGGTACCAAGATGGGACCCATATGGGGTGGTTAGCTGATGGATAAGCTTCAATTATATAGGGTTGCCTGAGCTAAACCTGGAGCGTTTTGTGTAGGAGGCAAAATGAGTGTTGATTTTTTGGCAAAATTTACGTCATCGGGTACCAACATGTGACCTTGCACATTAGTTGAAGGTCATCAAGGACTACTTAAAAAAACTAGGTTGCCTCATCCTATCTTGGAGCTTTTTGGATCCGGCCAGATTTAGTGGTTGTAAAAAAAAAGAAATTTACGTCATCGGGTACCAAGATGAGAATCATACCATGGGATAGTCCTAGTGTCCTAACTCATAAAAAAATGGGTTGCCTGGCCTCAGCCTGGAGCATTTCTTTTCCGGCCATGTTTAACGGTGCATGGACGGCCCACTACTAAGTCCCAAAATCGATCCAAATTTAGCGCGAGGAACCATGGTTTTTTTATATGTTGTCAGGACCCCTAAGAGTACTTTATGCCCAAATTTGCAATACTGTATACCTTGTGCTATTTCCATGGTGCTCGAAAAACTGCGTAATTCTGGCACCATTTGCAGATTTTTCGAAATAAGTACCTTAAGGAAGCTTTTTCGGGTATCTTCATTCTTCAAGCTTATAAAGTTAACTAAATCTGCTACAATTTGGACCTAACACCAGCTCTCTACGTCTGTTGGCTTCATAGATACAGGCTGTCAAAGATTAACATTTTCATCCGTAAAGTGATTTATTTTGCAGATTTTTCGAAATAAGTACCTTAAGGAACCGTTTTGGGGTATCTTCGTTGTATACGCTCATAAAGTAAACTAAATCTGCTACAATTTAAGCCTAACATAGACTATCTAGGTCTATTGGTTACAGAGCTAGAGCTATTCGAAGATTAGTAGTTTTATCCATAACGTAATTTTTCCGGTAGAGTCACATTCTAAGACGCACTGCAAAAAAGTTACGTCATATAGTCCCATAAAAATCACACCATGGGATAGTCCTAGTGTCCTTACTCGTAAAAAAATTGGGTTGCCTGGCCTCAGCTTGGAGCATTTCTTTTCCGGCCATGTTTAATGTTGCACGGACGACTTACTGCTAAAGTCTAAAATCTATCAAAATTTCGCTCGTAGATACATGGTTTTTATATATATTGTTAGGACACCTAAGAGTATTTTATGCCTAAGTTTGCAACCCTGTAGACACTGTGCAACTTCCATGGTGCTCGATAAACTGCAATGTTCTGGCACTTTTGGCAGATTTTTCGATATATGTACCCAAGGAAGAGAGTTTGGGGTATCTTTATTATATGTGATTATAAAGTAAACTAAATGTGCATAATTTGAGCCTAAGACCAGCTCTCTAGGGCCATTGGTTGCAGAGATAGAGCCATTCAAAGATTAGCATTTTTGTCCGTAGCTATTTTCAATACTGGCGGGCGTGGCGTTATACGAAATATCATGGTATAAGAAAGCAGCAGATCTTGGTAGAAGAGATCAGCTTAAAACATTTTTTGCAACGGGACCGAATTGAGGTGGGTCTAATATATATAAAAACCATGTATCTACGATAGGCCAGTCATTAAAGGAGTTGACCCTAGCAGTAACTCATCTATCTATGAAATTTGGCACAGTGATAGAGTACCATATGTAGATTGGAATTGACATAGAATCCAATAATTTGTAGAAACGGAAGTTAGGTATTTTCAAGGTCAAGCTTAAATTACGTGGTATCAATTACAGGAAAATTGCTCTATCCAAAATTCTTTTTTTACAAGTTTTAGTTACCTATAGGCATGTGTTCACAGAATATCCAACCATATTTCCATATGGAAATATATATATTTTAATAAAATGTGTTTTTTGCCGTAATTTCCAAGGGATAATTACTCACTCCAATTTCTATTTAATTATGTATTTAAAATATTACTTTCGAAAGTAGTTATGAATATCCAATAAAAAATCCAGACCGAAAAGCGTTATCCAGAAATTGACGAAAAATGGGGGTTTCCAAAAATGCTCAGCCCGATTTTTCTTGTCATTATGAACAGACTATCTTATTAAAACTGCTTTTCAAGTTTTCCAATAAAAAATGCAGGCGAAGCACAAAATATCAAATAGAGTTGTATTCAAATATTTCTAATCAACGCGGCGGTGCATGCGCCACTGCGCGCGGATCGCTACTGCGGCCGATTAACAACCTTATTCCTATTACACGTACAGAACAGCGGGAACGCGGACGAGAAATTGGACGGAGCGGAGGAGACATTTGGAGATGGGATTCTGTTGTCTACTCATATACAAATAAGGTTAATTGTAGATTAACTCTTTACTAAAGTCCAGTAAAGATCCATGCGGACAAGCGTTTTCTAGAAATCGACGAAAAATTAGAGTTGAGAAAAATGCTAAGTTCGATTTTTCTTATCATTATGAACATACTTACGATCTTAGTCGAACTGTTCTTCAAAGTCAAAGTCAATTTATAATAAATCTTATTTATTTTATTTATTTATTTATGAACAAATATTTTGGAGATAGGATTCTGTACTCTACCTACAGTTATACGAATAAGGTTTATTTTAGGTTAACTCGTTACCGAGTGGTGAAAGCTCGACCGACCTACGCCAACATGCACATAACCATTCTAATCTAGCCCGTATCATCGGCGCATAAGTACGACAACATTTCAAGGTTAGTACGGACATAGCAAAACAAATGGTAACACTTGCAGTACGATTTCAACTCTTACGACGCAGATAATAAGAACGGTTTAAAGTGTTACACTTGATCTGATTTTGGAATGTTTTAAGTAAGCTCGACCGACACAACAGTACCTACGCCAACATACACAAAACCATTGTAATCTAGCCCGTATCATCGGCGCATAAGCGCAACATGTCAAGTCAAGGTTAGTACGGACAAAAGCAGATCAATAGTAACACTTTCAGTACGATTTCAACTCTAACGACGCAGATAGATATATAGATTGGAGCGGTCCAAAGTGTTACAACTTGATGTGTTTTTATGTGTACTTACTAGGTACCTACTACGTGGAATGTTTAAGTAAGCTCGACCGAGACGATAGTACCTACGCCAACAAACACAAAACGTAATCTAGCCCGTATCATCAACGCATAAGTACGACAACATATGTCAAGGTTAGTACGAACAATGGCAAAACACTTTTTTTTCGCCGTGGGATCTCGTTTGGTGTGCGTGTATCAAATTATTTCTTAAAATTATAATTATCTGTTATATAAAACCCTACTGTATTGTGATATTATTAGAATCAAAATAGATTATCAGTCAATAAGTGATTCAGCGGAACGGTGCGCCGTGCTACATGCGATCGGACCCCCCTCACCCCCTCGAGTAACAAAGACAGCTTGTTATTTTTCAACTCGCTCGCACATCGACTACGGGTATATTTGCGTGCGGCATAGGTCTTATTACTTACGTCATACTGACGACTACAGCTAAGCAAATTTAAATTCTACACTTGTACGATGAGCGTGAGATATTCACCTACTAATAATATGTAATCGCAACTGCAACCACAAAAATCTAGATAGGCCAGTCATTCTGGCGAGCGTTTGTATGGAGACCCCAACAATAACTCCTCTATCGATGAAACTTTTTTGTATACTTAATAGCATATTTATAAGAACAATTGTCAGAGAATCCAATAATATTTCGAGGCGGAAGTTACTTATTTTAATTGAAATTCAACATTATACCGTATCTTTTTCTGGAACAATGTTATGGTCATAATTCTTTTTCTATAAATTGTATTTTATTAGTGTGCTTCTGTACATTCATAAGTAAAACTACTTTTTAATTCGAAAGTGTAGGTATTTTAATAAAATGTCTTTTTTGGCCGTAGTTTCCATAGGATAATTGCTCCGCCGGGTTTCTGTTTTTAATATGCCTTCAAATTATTATTTCTAGTATAAGTACGAAAATCCAACAAAAAAATCCAAATGAAACAATTCATTATACAGAATTTGTCTTTTAACTATCTCTGGAAAATTACTCTATCAGATATTTTTTACAATTGTAATGAGATACCCACAAATAACCTGATTTCAAAAGAATCCAACAAAATATCCAGGCGGAACACCATTATTTCGAAATACCTATCAAGCGCAGGCCAGCGCGGGGCCCGAGGCGGGCGAGGGGCGTCGAAAACCGGTCGAGCGGCGGGCGAGTTTCTTCAAGTAGGTTAATAGGTACAGCTAACAGAAGATCAACACTTTGGACTAAGTACCGTTCTTATTATCTGCGTCGTAAGAGTTGAAATCGTGCGAATGCGAGCGAGTATTACCATTGATCTGCTGTTGTCCGTACTATACGTATGTATGTATGTATGTATGTATGTATGTATGTATGTATGTATGTATGTATGTATGTATGTATGTATGTATGTAGGAGGTTGATCTAAACATCGCAATTTAATTATTATTATCGTCATCGTTTCGAAACATACGAACGCAGTAAATGTAATATGCGTATTGCCTTGTATAAGTTGAGTATATAGTGTGTGTTTTCTTCGCGACACGGGGTCTAGGATAAACTAACCCAGAGATTCCTTTAGAGTGTCTTTAACTTAATTGGGCGCTTAGTGTTTTTTTATGTTACTTCCAGCTTTAAGAAACGCCCCTGTTGTGAATCTGTACTAGATTATTTGCAATTTTGTCGAAATCTAGTCGCGTTCATGTCTCACGCTGGTGCATGAGATAGTGTTTGATAATTTCGCCACGCCAAACAGCGGGCGTATTGGTCGAGTGGCTGGAGCGGTCGCCTCCCGTGCACGCGGTTCCGGGTTCGATTCTTAGCTAAATATATGTTTTTTTTTTGTTTCGTGTTTTATTTTGTATTTTATTTTAATTGTGTTTCGAATTTGGTTAGTATTTTATCAAACATTTTGTTGTAATTCTCTTTGAATTTTATTTGAGCATAAACTCTGAACTCATTTATACCGAAGTAGGTGTATTAGGAGAGCTGGGAATCTGTCTGTACTAGATTACTTGCAATTTTGTCGAAATCTAGGGAGCGGTCCGTTCATGTCTCACGCTGGTGCATGAGATATGCTTGGTAATTTCGCCGGGCTAAACAGCGAACGAATCGGTCTAGTGGCTGGAGCGGTCGCCTCCCGTGCACGCGGTTCCGGGTTCGATCCTTAGCTAAATATATTTTTTTTGTTTTGTTTTTTATTTATTTTTTGTTTTGTATTTTGTTTCGTGTTTTATTTTGTATTTTTAACCGACTTCCAAAAAAAGGAGGAGGTTATCAATTCGTCGAATTGAAAAAATAATTGTGTTTGGAATTTGGTTAGTATATTAGGCAGATCACCCTCACTTGTAGATTTTTGTGGTTGCAGTTGCGATTACATATTATTAGTAGGTGAATATCTCACGCTCATCGTACAAGTGTAGAATTTAAATTTGCTTAGCTGTAGTCGTCAGTATGACGTAAGTAATAAGACCTATGCCGCACGCAAATATACCCGTAGTCGATGTGCGAGCGAGTTGAAAAATAACAAGCTGTCTTTGTTACTCGAGGGGGTGAGGGGGGTCCGATCGCATGTAGCACGGCGCACCGTTCCGCTGAATCACTTATTGACTGATAATCTATTTTGATTCTAATAATATCACAATACAGTAGGGTTTTATATAACAGATAATTATAATTTTAAGAAATAATTTGATACACGCACACCAAACGAGATCCCACGGCGAAAAAAAAGTGTTTTGCCATTGTCCGTACTACCTTGACATATGTTGTCGTACTTATGCGTTGATGATACGGGCTAGATTACGTTTTGTGTTTGTTGGCGTAGGTACTATCGTCTCGGTCGAGCTTACTTAAACATTCCACGTAGTAGGTACCTAGTAAGTACACATAAAAACACATCAAATTGTAACACTTTGGGCCGCTCCAATCTATATATCTATCTGCGTCGTTAGAGTTGAAATCGTACTGAAAGTGTTACTATTGATCTGCTTTTGTCCGTACTAACCTTGACTTGACTGACATGTTGCGCTTATGCGCCGATGATACGGGCTAGATTACAATGGTTTTGTGTATGTTGGCGTAGGTACTGTTGTGTCGGTCGAGCTTACTTAAAACATTCCAAAATCAGATCAAGTGTAACACTTTGAACCGTTCTTATTATCTGCGTCGTAAGAGTTGAAATCGTACTGCAAGTGTTACCATTTGTTTTGCTATGTCCGTACTAACCTTGAAATGTTGTCGTACTTATGCGCCGATGATACGGGCTAGATTAGAATGGTTTTGTGCATGTTGGCGTAGGTCGGTCGAGCTTTCACCACTCGGTAACGAGTTAACCTAAAATAAACCTTATTCGTATAACTGTAGGTAGAGTACAGAATCCTATCTCCAAAATATTTGTTCACGTTACCGATGCGATAGATATTTTCTACTTGTATAGGAATAAGGTTTATTATAAATTGACTTTGACTTTGAAGAACAGTTCGACTAAGATCGTAAGTATGTTCATAATGATAAGAAAAATCGAACTTAGCTTTTTTCTCAACTCTAATTTTTCGTCGATTTCTAGAAAACGCTTGTCCGCATGGATCTTTACTGGACTTTAGTAAAGAGTTAATCTACAATTAACCTTATTTGTATATGAGTAGCCAAGAGAATCCCATCTCCAAATATCTCCTCCGCTCCGTCCAATTTCTCGTCCGCGTTCCCGCTGTTCTGTACGTGTAATAGGAATAAGGTTGTTAATCGGCCGCAGTAGCGATCCGCGCGCAGTAGCGCATGCACCTCCGCGTTGATTAGAAATATTTGAATACAACTCTATTTGATATTTTGTGCTTCGCCTGCATTTTTTATTGGAAAACTTGAAAAGCAGTTTTAATAAGATAGTCTGTTCATAATGACAAGAAAAATCGGGCTGAGCATTTTTGGAAACCCCCATTTTTCGTCAATTTCTGGATAACGCTTTTCGGTCTGGATTTTTTATTGGAAATTCATAACTACTTTCGAAAGTAATATTTTAAATACATAATTAAATAGAAATTGGAGTGAGTAATTATCCCTTGGAAATTACGGCAAAAAAACACATTTTATTAAAATATATATATTTCCATATGGAAATATGGTTGGATATTCTGTCAACACATGCCTATAGGTAACTAGAACTTGTAAAAAAAGAATTTTGGATAGAGCAATTTTCCTGTAATTGATACCACGTAATTTAAGTTTGACCTTGAAAATACCTAACTTCCGTTTCTACAAATTATTGGATACTATGTCAATTTCAATCTACATATGGTACTCTATCACTGTGCCAAATTTCATAGATAGATGAGTTACTGCTAGGGTCAACTCCTTTAATGACTGGCCTAAGAAGTGAGGGTGATCTGCCTAATATACTAGCCAAATTCCAAACACAATTAATTTTTCAATTCGACGAATTGATAACCTCCTCCTTTTTTTGGAAGTCGGTTAAAAATACAAAATAAAACACGAAACAAAATACAAAACAAAAAATAAATAAAAAAAAACAATAAAAAAAATATATTTACCTAAGGATCGAACCCGGAACTGCGTGCACGGGAGGCGACCGCTCCAGCCACTAGACCGATTCGTTCGCTGTTTAGCCCGGCGAAATTACCAAGCATATCTCATGCACCAGCGTGAGACATGAACGGACCGCTCCGTCTAGATTTCGACAAAATTGCAAGTAATCTAGTACAGACAGATTCCCAGCTCTCCTAATACACCTACTTCGGTATAAATGAGTTCAGAGTTTATGCTCAAATAAAATTCAAAGATAATTACAACAAAATGTTTGATAAAATACTAACCAAATTCGAAACACGATTAAAATAAAATACAAAATAAAACACGAAACAAAAAAATATATATTTAGGCTAAGGATCGAACCCGGAACCGCGTGCACGGGAGGCGACCGCTCCAGCCACTAGACCAATTCGTTTGCTGTTTAGCCCGGCGAAATTACCAAGCATATCTCATGCACCAGCGTGAGACATGAACGGACCGCTCCGTCTAGATTTCGACAAAATTGCAAGTAATCTAGTACAGACAGATTCCCAGCTCTCCTAATACACCTACTTCGGTATAAATGAGTTCAGAGTTTATGCTCAAATAAAATTCAAAGATAATTACAACAAAATGTTTGATAAAATTCTAACCAAATTCGAAACACAATTAAAATAAAATACAAAATAAAACACGAAACAAACAAAAAAACGTATATATTTAGCTAAGAATCGAACCCGGAACCGCGTGCACGGGAGGCGACCGCTCCAGCCACTCGACCAATACGCCCGCTGTTTGGCGTGGCGAAATTATCAAACACTATCTCATGCACCAGCGTGAGACATGCACGCGACTAGATTTCGACAAAATTGCAAATAATTTAGTATAGATTCACAACAGGGGCGTTTCTTAAAGCTGGAAGTAACATAAAAAAACACTAAGCGCCCAATTAAGTTAAAGACACTCTAAAGGAATCTCTGGGTTAGTTTATCCTAGACCCCGTGTCGCGGAAGAAAACACACACTATATACTCAACTTATACAAGGCAATACGCATATTACATTTACTGCGTTCGTATGTTTCGAAACGATGACGATAATAATAATTAAATTGCGATGTTTAGATCAACCTCCTACATACATACATACATACATACATACATACATACGTATAGTACGGACAACAGCAGATCAATGGTAATACTCGCTCGCATTCACACGATTTCAACTCTTACGACGCAGATAATAAGAACGGTACTTAGTCCAAAGTGTTGATCTTCTGTTAGCTGTACCTATTAACCTACTTGAAGAAACTCGCCCGCCGCGCGACCGGTTTTCGACGCCCCTCGCCCGCCTCGGGCCCCGCGCTGGCCTGCGCTTGATAGGTATTTCGAAATAATGGTGTTCCGCCTGGATATTTTGTTGGATTCTTTTGAAATCAGGTTATTTGTGGGTATCTCATTACAATTGTAAAAAATATCTGATAGAGTAATTTTCCAGAGATAGTTAAAAGACAAATTCTGTATAATGAATTGTTTCATTTGGATTTTTTTGTTGGATTTTCGTACTTATACTAGAAATAATAATTTGAAGGCATATTAAAAACAGAAACCCGGCGGAGCAATTATCCTATGGAAACTACGGCCAAAAAAGACATTTTATTAAAATATCTACACTTTCGAATTAAAAAGTAGTTTTACTTATGAATGTACAGAAGCACACTAATAAAATACAATTTATAGAAAAAGAATTATGACCATAACATTGTTCCAGAAAAAGATACGGTATAATGTTGAATTTCAATTGAAATAAGTAACTTCCGCCTCGAAATATTATTGGATTCTCTGACAATTGTTCTTATAAATATGCTATTAAGTATACAAAAAAGTTTCATCGATAGAGGAGTTATTGTTGGGGTCTCCATACAAACGCTCGCCAGAATGACTGGCCTAGAGCGAAATTTTGATAGATTTTAGACTTTAGCAGTAAGTCGTCCGTGCAACATTAAACATGGCCGGAAAAGAAATGCTCCAAGCTGAGGCCAGGCAACCCAATTTTTTTACGAGTAAGGACACTAGGACTATCCCATGGTGTGATTTTTATGGGACTATATGACGTAACTTTTTTGCAGTGCGTCTTAGAATGTGACTCTACCGGAAAAATTACGTTATGGATAAAACTACTAATCTTCGAATAGCTCTAGCTCTGTAACCAATAGACCTAGATAGTCTATGTTAGGCTTAAATTGTAGCAGATTTAGTTTACTTTATGAGCGTATACAACGAAGATACCCCAAAACGGTTCCTTAAGGTACTTATTTCGAAAAATCTGCAAAATAAATCACTTTACGGATGAAAATGTTAATCTTTGACAGCCTGTATCTATGAAGCCAACAGACGTAGAGAGCTGGTGTTAGGTCCAAATTGTAGCAGATTTAGTTAACTTTATAAGCTTGAAGAATGAAGATACCCGAAAAAGCTTCCTTAAGGTACTTATTTCGAAAAATCTGCGAATGGTGCCAGAATTACGCAGTTTTTCGAGCACCATGGAAATAGCACAAGGTATACAGTATTGCAAATTTGGGCATAAACTACTCTTAGGGGTCCTGACAACATATAAAAAAACCATGGATCCTCGCGCTAAATTTGGATCGATTTTGGGACTTTGTAGTGGGCCGTCCATGCACCGTTAAACATGGCCGGAAAAGAAATGCTCCAGGCTGAGGCCAGGCAACCCATTTTTTTTATGAGTTAGGACACTAGGACTATCCCATGGTATGATTCTCATCTTGGTACCCGATGACGTAAATTTCTTTTTTTTTACAACCACTAAATCTGGCCGGATCCAAAAAGCTCCAAGATAGGATGAGGCAACCTAGTTTTTTTAAGTAGTCCTTGATGACCTTCAACTAATGTGCAAGGTCACATGTTGGTACCCGATGACGTAAATTTTGCCAAAAAATCAACACTCATTTTGCCTCCTACACAAAACGCTCCAGGTTTAGCTCAGGCAACCCTATATAATTGAGAAGCTTATCCATCAGCTAACCACCCCATATGGGTCCCATCTTGGTACCTGATGACGTAAGTTTTTTGCAGTGCGCCCCCGTACTAACACTTAAGAAACCAAAAAGCTAGATGAACGAACTAATCATTATCAAATTGTACCCATATGAATTTTTTTAGTCTCAATAAAACTGCAATAACATTACCAACGCAAATTCAGTACAGGAATCTCCGATCTCACCTCATAATAAATGATTCCTTTCTCTAACGATGTGACCTTCTCCCAGATGTGTGTGTTGGCGTTTTTGTCGAACACCCGAATAGGCCGCGAAACCTCCGTGAAGAACTTGGGCTTGTTCGCGTTGACTATCACCACATCGAAGAACTCACGCCAGTCGTGCCCAACCAGCATCTCCATACCCGCGTTACTGCAAATACGATTTTGTTATGCAACACTAAAAAACTCGTCTGATCTCAATCTCACATGACGGTAAGATGGACAAAAATTAAGCACACTGACGGACGTATAAGTATAAATTCGAATGTTATTTATTTATTATATAACCAGTAGCTTGACAAATCTGCACCAAAGTGGTACTTATCTTTAACACCTGTGATACCCGTATTCATGCAAATAAATAATTTATGATTATGATTACTAGTCCCAGAGTAACTTAAAGCATTTCCTTAAAATGTTCTCTGAGTATGTGATTGACAGGTTTTTGATTCACAATTCATTCATACACGAGTCACGACTCAATAATATCCAAAAAAACTTACACAAAATGATAAGGGCTGTTCGTCACAAGGAACAATTTCTTGCCGCAGTCCTCGAGCAGTTGGAAATACTTCCTCAGTTCTGTGTTGGGCGTTATGTATTCATCTACGTTTTGCGCAACAATCTTATGCATTACTGGGTGACAACTTTGGACTGAATTCTGGAAATATAAAGTAAAGTTTTTTTTATAAAAATATTTCTGACAAGTGTAATTTAAATGAATAAAAGTAGGTATAGGTGCTTTAGGAACATTAACTACTGAAACAAGTAATTAGGAAAATAACCGTACCTTAACATCCAAAAACAAAATTTCAGGGTGATAATCTATGTGGTTTTTAATGAAATATTCTGCCACATTACATATTAAACCCATTTCAGGTACAGAAAACAGATCTGCTAAATGAACCATCTTTGCTCGATTGGTCTGGAAAAAAAGAGTAATTATTTAAAATTTAGAAATTATTTCTGTAACTCGCGACCATAACGTCGTATATTCTTTGGCTCTACTGCAACGCGCTTGCTCCCAGCAAAAATTATCCTTATAAACTGTATTTAGGTTAGTTATAATAGATAACAAACCATAGGTAAAATTGATAAATCTGTAGCTCTCGCTGTCTACCTAGCAAGATTAGCAATGTAGATAAATGTGTATGATAATTATAGAGATTTATTTACATTCTTGAGATATAGGTAGGTACCATTTTTAGATGTTTTATGAAAATTTAATGGTAATATAAGTTATATTGAAATGAGTTATATTTAATTGACATTTTTTAAAGCCTAATTAAACTCATTTCTTCATATCAATAATAATTTAATTTATCCTGCATTTGATCAATACAAATGGTTTGTATGTGACATTCAGAATAAGGATTTCAAAACAAATACCCATATACTGCTGTTTGCCCACATGAAAGGAAATCATTCAATTTGCTCACAAATTGAAGCAGTACATTATTTACAAGCATACATCAATGTCATGTCAACTTGTATCATATTGTCCTTGGTATCAACATTTAACTGGGGGAGAGTATATGTCAGTTCAAATGAATGATTGCTCACAAGTACTTTAGATTACTAGACAGATGTAGTACATGTAACTAGGCCAGGATATTGGAGCATTCATTACCAAGTTATATATACAACATACCTACATTAATATAGAATATGAAAGGCTTCATTTTTACATTCATATTCTATCAAGTTTCTTAGCAGAAATATTGTCCGATTGTTTCATTTATAAAGAAAAATACAATGTCTATATTTATTATTTTGTGCTTATTAAGTAGTTACCTACTTACAGAAAGTCATTGAAATCTAGGTTGCTTACAAAGCAAAAACAGTAGAATTGATAAAATGTCCGAAATTAAAGTACTTAAGGGCCTTCCATGAGCCAATTAGCGCCGCCAATCTTTGAAAAATAATATCTTCCAATTTAACAAATTTTTATTAAAAAAGCTATGTACATAATATTTTAAACGATAAATACTATTTTTTAAATGCTTATTTATAGCGTGATTCAATGTCGGTAAGTTGTAGTTCGCATAATTGCGAAAAACGGCCGTTTTTCGCACATCTGAGAACTACAACTTTGCTTGTCGCAAATATGCCATGTATTGTATATTAAAAAATAGTGTTTATCCTAATAAAGATTGTGTACATGTACATAGCTTTTTTAATAAAATTTAATAATTTGTAAGATATTATTTTTTTAAGATTGGCGGCGCTAGTTGGCTCATGGAAGGCCCTTAATGTAAGTAAATAAAAAATATTGTAGGCATGTATTTAATTTTGCTCACCTTATGTGCCCTCATGTCACCTTCTACATAAGCTATAGGTATGATCCTATTCTTGTAAAGTTTGAGCACCTCTTCAGTAGAAACTGGTGTGAGACCACGGTACACTGCTCCAAATTGGATTTGAAGGAACGAGTCAAGTTTTAGAAGTAATCCTTTCTCTATGTCATAATGTAAACCCCGTACTGCAAAGTTTGGCTGATACTCCAAATTCAATATCTCTGAAGGATACTGGAAAATATAAATCAAATTACCTACCTACTATAATATCATTTATGGTAGTTCTGCTTAACCCGGCGTCATGGGGGTTGGGTCTGTGAGACCCGTCACATTTTATTTCGCTTCTAGTTCGGTTACTATACGTGCCACGTTACCGCTCTTCTCAATAGCTGGAGCTGTTGAGTTGTTCTATGCGTCGCAAGCAACACGATAGTCGTGGCACAGCCGCAGTGGGAGTTACAGGTGCACAAAATTGAAAAAGGTATGTGAGACCCATCCCCGCAGTCAGTGTAACAATTTCACGCCGTTTTGTATAGATATTGTTTTACATATTATCTGTGTTTTTATCCTTTTATATTTGATTTTTTGTTGTTGTTTGCAATTGTAGTTGCAGATATATAGTTCAATGTACTTTATTTGTATTTTTTGTAGGTATTTAGTAAAAATGGATCGAGAAGAGGCAGAACGACAGCGTATTCTTGCAATTTTACAAGAGTGAGTGCTTCCACGTGAGTTGCGACTGAAAATTGGAAAAATTGTTGGTGAATCTTTAGGGGAACAAAAAGGCTAATGTTCGCAAAAGGTGCCAAGTGTGTTCAGCCAAGAAAGACCGTGAGACAAACTACACCTGAGAGAGTTGCAACAAATATATCTGTGTAGAACATATAGTACCTTTCTGTGCTGACTGTACCAAAGATTATTATTATTCGAAGTGAATAATTGTTTTTTTTCTAAAGTTAATTTAGTTACCAACAAAAAATTGACATTAAAACATTAAGGCTGATTGTTAATTAACAATATAATTACATTTAAGTAGAAGAGAAATTTTTTGTTGACATTTGTCGTTCTTTTTTTAAAGTTCTATTTAATATAATTAAAACATAATATAATATGATATTTGTGTTTCATTTATTTACATAAATACCTAAAAAACTAAACACGAATAAATATTAACTTTATTATTTATAAAGTATTGGAATAATTTTGACATTAATTAACGGGTCGGTGAGACCTACCCCAACGCCCGTGTAACACTTTTCCACCCCCATGACGCCGGGTTAAAGTCTAAAAAACATATGAACCGTCTCTTTGTGTTTTTTAAAATACATCTGTACGATTTATTTTAGTGCCTTCTAGAAGAGACACCAGAGTAGACTTTTGCAAATATATGTGACGGTAAACAAACAGATAATTTCTATTAAGCCTATTTTACATGTGATACAACCAATATGTATTTACATATTAGTAAAGAGTAGTAATTCAGGCACCTACACATTACCTTATACTTCTCCAAGAGAACTTCCCTGCCAAGATTATAAAGCAGATGTTCAAGGCTCGGTTTATAGTGCGCTAGAGTGTAGTCGTAATCAAAGCCATACACCTTGACTTCCGTAAGGTCTAGCTCATTGCAGGCGAACACGCCTTTTGGGTTCACATCTTGGGGTAACTTTTTAGCTAAAGAACAAGAGATAACAAAGTCGGTTAGGTTAGCAAATAGTAGACTCCGGGTGAAGGCGGCGACTCTGGTTATCAGAGCCGATATGAATGATTAAGAGGACACTTCAGAAGGCTTTCGATGTCAGTGATTTTTTTGTGCTTCTTTATCGACTCCCTGACAGATGCACTTGTGATCTCTGCAACTTTTCTTCAGCTAATACTGGACCGAAGGTAAAGTATAAATAAAGATACTCACATCGACACTTCAATTTGGTGCGGCAGTACGCCTCATTTAGGAGATCCCGCGTCGAAAGAAACCTGACCAACGTTACATCACATCTGTTTATTTTAATGTTTAGTATACGGTTGTATCTCCTAAACCCTCCAAATAAAGTATGGTACATTTTCAATAAAGATCCAATAAAATACGTATCAGAAGAGAATATACATAGGTAAAATTAATTTAAAATGGCAATAACATCGCAAACACGAATAAAATGTACCAGTGATCTCTGATTCTGGGTTCATAAAAAATACGTTATAAATCTATTGCTATTTTATTTAGATAAAAATATAATTCGTTGCATAATTCGAAATGTTCGGACAAATCGCGCACAAGATAGAAAACACAACACATGTCACCAACAAATCATGTCACCGAACTGAATGAATGGAAATTAGAATGGTAGGAATGAAATTTTGGAGTTTTTGAACGAATGGGAAGTGACAGTAATAGTGATGTTATCATACATTTAAATCATGCGATTTAATACCGGTTTTACTTAACAAGCCAGCAACACAAAGGTTTAAAACTACGGTTTAAAACCTCAATAGAGTATAAAACGGCTTGAGTTATCTTTTAAAATAAGATACAATACATATACAATGTATCAGATTGAATAAAACAAATTGGATTGGTGATTATTATTTATTTTATTACTCACACAACAAAAAGGTACACTTTGGGTCCGCTTTTAATGTAGTGCCCTCTATTATCAAAGATGAAAACTAAAATTGTAATGTAATGAGATGCCAGCCATAAATAAATAAAGGAAACAAATGAACATGTTTTTTAAACATAAATTGTTCTACATAAATCATCGTATTTTAACATGTAGGTATGTGGATTCTATTCGTGTATGTAGTCGATTTTATGTGAAAAAGTAGATGAAATCATAATAATATAAACACTGCTATCCACGATTAAAGTGAAAATATGTATTATATACCATGCTCAATTCGAATTATCATGTTTTTTTTCTTTACTTTATACAAATAAATTTTATATGCCTATATTTGAGGGTACGCACTTCCAATCAAATTTTTACTACGATACCGAAACGTATGTGTGACAATTTCGACATCTTTGCTTCCGAGTTTAAGCTTACAATCATTATCAGCGCGGGTTACAAAACAAAGTGTATAAAGTGCAATTTCCAATTCAGGTGATGTGCCGACAAACATTGTATCAACGGGCTTATCAGCGCCTTGTTGATTAAAATGCAACTTCAATACGGCTCCCTTCTGTAAAAATAGACAAAATTAGGCGTGTAATGAGTAATGAATGACCTCACTTTTATTAATACACAGTGGAGGAAGAAGGGGGGACATTTTCCCCAGCAATAAGACGATACCTTATAATATACTTATTATAGGATTTTTTTTTAAAGTTGGTACTTACATCATTCAGTTGAATGTATTTTAAATATCCTAAATAGTTAATACGATTCGCCGATTCTTCCTTTGAGAAATATATCCAATTATGGAGTCCTGAAATTATTTAAATGTTTAAATAAATCAGTTATTATACAATCATTATTATTTCCAAACAATATGAGTTATTAATATTACCCGATACGTCTCCATTTTTAAGCTCAGATACAAAAATGTGTTCAAATCCTGAACTACTAATTTTTCCTTTCCCTCTAGAGTATAAACTAAACCAGAGTTGTTTTAAAAAATCTCTTTGCTGTCTGGGATCAGGTGTTACAAAGCCTGTAAAATTGCACATAGGTAGATACATAAAATAATATTAACATAACATTAAACCATACAATTTTAAGAAGGGAAGCTTTTAGTTTTTAAATAATATATTACTTATATATTTAATTTCATGGTACAACTAGATTTCGAATCCAAGATCTCACACCATATCGTCGCACGATCTTGCGACAACAATAAGATACCTACCTAAGTAGCGAAATGAAGTAGGTAAAAATAAGTAAGTAGGTAGGTAAGTGCGATAATATAATAATATTATATAAGTGTGTTATACAGGGTGGCCGGAAGAGTGACGTCCAACAAAAAAATTTAAGTCCCTCGTGTCGTGGGGTATCCGAATCACCCCCATGTATGTTCCGCGAATATTCGTAGTTTTCGAGTTATGAATTATTTTCAGAATTTTTATCAATTTTTGATGTGACCAATAAAATAATGTATAGAAAAAAAAATTGAAGCCTTTTCCAAGATTTTTTTTTTCTAACTGAGTGTTCATGAGTTGTACTTTTATGAATAAAATAACCAGCTTCGTAACTTTGATGGAAGTTATAAAATTTTGAGTATAAGATTGAAGAGTTTACGTTCGGTGAAATTGACTTAATTTTCAACTTTAAATTAAAACTTAACTAGGCAACTCCATGATTCCTAAGTACATCTAAAGAATGCGCCAGACTCGCAGCTTATTTAACAATTAAAAAAAAATACAACTTAATGGGCTACTTTGGTAAATATTGGCCTTCAAAGACTGCAAGGTGGAAAATTCAGAAAATTAACCGTGTGATTAAAAACATATTTGGGCCATTTTACGTTTCCTAATGTTAATTAAAGATTGTTGGAAACTTAGCGTCAGAAGATAAGTAAGAATTTTAAGTAAGAAGTTGTTTTGTTATTAAAACACACATGTGAAGAAATTAATTTTAATGTTTTCACATGACCTGACCTCAATTATTATTACAAGGAAATAGCATACGCCCAAGAATCTTCGAGCGAACAAGAGCTGAGGCAGCAGATTGAAAGACAGTTTGAATGTGTATTGTGTATTTGAAAACCTTTTGTGAAAACATTAAAATTAATTTCTTCACATGTGTGTTTTAATAACAAAACAACTTCTTACTTAAATTTCTTACTTATATTCTGACGCTAAGTTTCCAACAATCTTTAATTAACATTAGGAAACGTAAAATGGCCCAAATATGTTTTTAATCACACGGTTAATTTTCTGAATTTTCCACCTTGCAGTCTTTGAAGGCCAATATTTACCAAAGTAGCCCATTAAGTTGTATTTTTTTTAAATTGTTAAATAAGCTGCGAGTCTGGCGCATTCTTTAGATGTACTTAGGAATCATGGAGTTGCCTAGTTAAGTTTTAATTTAAAGTTGAAAATTAAGTCAATTTCACCGAACGTAAACTCTTCAATCTTATACTCAAAATTTTATAACTTCCATCAAAGTTACGAAGCTGATTATTTTATTCATAAAAGTACAACTCATGAACACTCAGTTAGAAAAAAAAAATCTTGGAAAAGGCTTCAATTTTTTTTCTATACATTATTTTATTGGTCACATCAAAAATTGTTAAAAATTCAGAAAATAATTCATAACTCCAAAACTACGAATATTCGCGGAACATACATGGCGGTGATTCGGATACCCCACGACACGAGGGACTTAAATTTTTTTGTTGGACGTCACTCTTCCGGCCACCCTGTATAATATATTATAAATTCTTACCTTTATCTTTTAAAAAGTTCATCAGATGACGAATAACCGAAGTTGTCATAATTACATCCATGAAGGCATTTTCTTCATTTCTCTCCTAAAATTACAATTAAGTATATTATGTATAAAGTAGGTAATGTAAAGAATAAAGTTATGTTATAATATCCATTTTATTTGTTGATATTAAAAATTACATTATTTTCTTTAAGTTCCTTACATTGAACTTTCAAGCGTTTATATACATAATAATAAAATATTATATAAATAGGCAAATATATACTTACTTGAGGTGTGACATACTCGTTAACTAATGTATCCCTTTCATAATTATCCAATAGCGGGACAAATTTCTGAATTGTGGGAATATTCCATACTTCGGGTGTAATAACGAATAAACTGAAACATACATCATCGGACTGAATGTTTAATTGGTAAGAGGGAAAACTAGTAAACAAATTATAGAACCTACTTAACGTTAATTTAAATTACAATGACGTGAATCAATGAAACGACTGTCTGTATCGCTTATCAAAGTGTTAAAATAGGATACATTTTACGTACGGTTGTGGTGCCTTATCGTCTTTAGCTTGGGATGTGGTTTTTTCTTGATAATTCACCGTTACAAGCTTAGCTGCATTATTGGTGTCCTTTCTTAACAATTCTTCACTCAAAGTTTGTAATTCAACATCGCTGATGACGTTTCTGTTATTTATTTGATTGTTATTCCTGTTGCTATTTACTATAGAACTTGGTAAAATCGGAGTAGCAGTAGCAGGTTGATGAGACGGAGAAGAATTAACAGCAGGTTTCAAAGGCGTGGTAAAAGGCCTTGTGTGTGGTTTCAATGTTGTCATTGTAGACGGTGTACTGGGTTTGTTATTGCCAGCTACAACTGCACTAAAACTTATAGGTTTAGGGGTACGAGTTGACCAAACATTTGAAGTGGATTGAGTAACTTGAATACTAGAAGAGGTTGAAATGCCAGCAGTTGGGCTGTTGTTGCCACTGGAGCTTTGCAAAATAGAGCTATAACTGGGCGTTTTCATGCCACCAGTCTGAGCTTTATTTTGACTGTCATAGAAATTGACAAGGTCTTTAACCTTGCCCGTGGTTTCTGATGGTTTTGTAATTGGAAGTTGAGGAGCTACATAGTCTCGTTTTCCTGGTGTTGACTGTGATTTCTGAGTAGTTCCAGGGAGTCCAAGAGTGGGTTTCATGGGCTGAGGAGACGGTGTAGATTGAACACCGAGAGGAGGAAATTGTGATATGTAATCTCGTTTTCCTGGAGACTGCTTTTGAGAATCTAATGTAGGGTTACTTGACGGTGAAGCCACATCCTCTTTTTTGCCACTAGTTTCATGCAGCAAAAAATCGGAGCTAGGATTATTTCTTTGTTGTCTGTTATTATATTCTAAACCTGAAAAGTAAAATGTAATGCAATATTGAATAAATAAAGAAAAAATTAGGACTAAAACTCGACTGAATCATAAAACAAAACAAGCATGCGGGTTTACTGATAAAATATATTTTGAGCTAAGTTAGTAGGCGAGCTTATACTAACTTGTTTCCTTTGGGTTTCACATAAGTTATATGTAGAATAAATAAAACATTAAAAAAATACATGTAGGTAGTTCCGTCGTAAGTAGAACGCGGTGACGTAGTGGTTAGGTCACCAGGAGTTACGATACCTAAGGAGATCCTAGGTGCGATCCTCGGTCATTTCAGCTATGTACCAATGAGTTTTCCTCGGTTTAATTGTAGGAAAAACTTACGTAAATTTACCGCATGCTGTGAAATGGTGAAGGAAAACATCGTGAATGACTGAGAATAAAAATATCAGAGGCATGTGTAATACATCAATAAACACTGGCGCGCGTGGTGAATAATGGTCAGCCCTCCCCTCAATGCAATGGCTCGGCCAGTGCTCCAAAAGTAGTGGTGACATTTAAATAGGCTGCTGAGTGCTGATTATAATGTTAAGTAATCTGTAATCTACTTTTAATTAACTTTTCAATGTACTTACGAATACATATTGCGAGTATAAATGCTTTCGTTATTAAATTTACCTTGTGAGGGGGAAATATAGATGCGATATGATGCTACATTCTACATACATACAATTATTATCAAGCACTACAAATTTGGTAACAGAAAAACCACAATTAAAGTAGGTAATTTGAATAGTGTATGATGTTAAGTTATACATAACTTAAACGTCTACAAATTGATCCTTGACATCCTTATCTATATGATTCAATAACAATATCACATCCTACTAGTACATAATAATAATATACCTACTAAACTTACATTAATACAAAAATTGCTTACCCGTACTGCTGGTGAAAATACATAATGTTACTAATATTAAAATATCCTTGCGCATGATGATTAAATAAACAAAATGTTGTTGGAAAAAATCGAGAACACAACGCGCGTAGTTACTTTCGTTCTGGTTTCTTAATATACGAGACGTTAAGTAATAAAACTAAGGTTGGGGCGAGATAGACTTCTTCTTGCTCCAGCGCACAAGTGACTGATTGAATTAAATCGATTTATTTAGTCCCTGCAAGAAATTATAGATAGATGGAACGCTAGAGTTGCACGTAACACTGAAGATGGAAGATGGCAATAATAATAGACGTAAATTGTTTGATCCACGTCAAGTTAGATCGATGACACTTGGATGACACATTTCAACTTGTATAATATAAAATCATCACTTAGATGATAATATTGACGTCACCTAGTCACATCACAAGTCAAAGGTGCATTCACATAAACATAGATCTAACGCCAAAATTGTGGCGTTTCTTGCGTGATTAGCGTGAGACGTTGGTAATTCCATCCGCTGATTGGCTGACGTGAAATTTATGGCGATTAATCACGGTATTACCTGTGATTGTGAATTTAGCGTTAAGAAGAGTTCACATTCGCGTTCGTAATTCCGTCTGCTGATTGGCTGTCGTGAATATTGCGGTGTTAAATCATGTGTTTGCCCCTAATTGTGAGTGAACGTAGCAAACAATCACAACAACACAGCACGGCTATAAGATTAGACTAGGTCAAAGAAAGTAAAGATATAGGTAGGTACGTAGGTAAGTTAATGCGTCTGCATTTTATTTCCGTTTATTTAAGTAGGTAGTAAATTATTGTACCTACTTATTACAGGTAGGATAGGTATATTAATACAGTATACTATTGATTACTTAGATATTTAGCAATACAGAGAGGTAATGCAGGCAGCGTCCTCGACATTATACGATGTAGAAATATTATTATATATAAATATATTCTCTAATCAGTGGCACTGGGCACGAAGTGTCTCGACAACGTGTACATATGTATATACCTACCGTAGTAATTTTATTTATTTAGGTAAGTATATACTTTTGACATTTATTTTTATGTAAGTATTGAATGAATTGAATAAGTGACTAACATCACCCAATTGCGCCAATCGCAAATTAAAGTAAATCAGTGTTAATGTTAAGGGCTATATTCTAACAAGTGGCGCCCCCTATCAAAGAGCATATGAGCACTATATCCCCCAACCTTAAACAATGATACTTATCTTCTACAAATAATATAATAATTTTTATTAGAAAGCTATTTGTATTAAATCTCTATTACAATAAATACTATTTTCTATCATTACTTATAGGTATCATAGTTTTATGAAAAACTAAGTTATATTATAGGTAGTAATAGTATAAAAGCGACTTCTAACATAACGAAATTAATTCATGTTGTTAAAATGTCCAAAATATTTTTATCGTAATAGGGATTCACATCAAATCAAGTGTAACACTTTGGACTGCAAGTGATATCATTGTCTGCTGGGGGGTACGCTCGTGAGTTTTTACTAGCGCTCAAGATCTCAAGTCTAGATTTCCTAAAAAGCTTTTTTTATAAAATTCATTATATTAGAAGATATATTTTTTTAAGATTGGCGGCGCTATTTGGCTCATGTCAGGCCCTTAAGACGGAATACGAAACAAAAAATCGATTTGTAACAGGATTTATGAAATATCGATATCAATTTTCCGGTAACTTCCGGTTCATACATGAAATGAGTCACTACACCTATTTTGTTTGACACTTTACTTATTCATTTCCCACTTCACCATTCACTCACTCAATAGTTTAAAAGTTTGTGTTGTAAATAAAATTCAAAATGTAATAACGCATGATTTAGTAATGATATTGATAAATTACGATGAAAAGTAAATTACATTCTGTGGAATTGCTCATATACGTCGTTATCTGGATTTCAGCCAATTTGTATACTTTATACAAGCTGTATGAAGCACAAACTGGTAAGTATTTTATTTACTTACATGATTTTTCAAAATTAGGTATGTTTGGTATTAATTCCTAATTTAGGAATGTGTACGTTCTAACAAAGTTAAATAAACTATTTAATTTGTGTTGAACATTTATTTGTAACGGATATTCTGAAAATTAACAAGTGCTATTTCATGGGAAATGGCACTCGTAATTTTATCAGATTCAGAATTATTAATATTTTCCAGATATTTTGGAGAGGAACCAAGACCCGCAGTCAAATCTGAATGATTTGCAGTCAGGCTGGCATATACTGTCAAGGTTAAAAGATGTTTCAGACATTGAATGGAGTAGTTGGAAATTTTTCGTTCATACATTTTGGTCCTATTTGATAATTCAATCTGTAGTTACTGAGATTGTACGCAGAATATCACTATTTCACCTAAAATACTGGTACATAATATCCAGTTTGATATTTGTGGTTCTCCATATGGGATACAGGCAATTGATAATTATTTGTGCTCAGCCCTTATTGTATGCTGCCATTATATTTTTTGGAGGAGGAACATTAAGTATATGGATCACTAGTACTGTACTGCTTGCGAGCTACAACTCACTGAAATACAAATATTTTTTTTGGAATTTCTTGGATCATGAAAACTTGTATGACGAGGAGGTCTACTTGATATTGTTCTGTGTAGCTTGGATTGAATTGAGGTGCATCAGTTTTTGTATTGACTATGTCGAGAGAGACAGGAAAACCTACAATTTATCTGTAATTGAAACTCTCACTAACATGTTTAGCTATGTGCTTTATGTACCACTGATGTACACTGGACCCGTGATGCTGTACGAAGACTTTGAAAAAAGTTTCCATGCTAACAATGAGAGGTTGTCATTGAAATTGAGAAGATTTTTTTGGGACATGTCGCTTTTTCTAGTCTATACATTTGTAATGGATTTGGCCCTCCATTACATGTACTTTTATGCGATGCAAAATGATATGGAGGTAACTTTTAAATCTTCATCATACTACAAAATCATAAAGGGTACAAATTATAAAAAAAGTTAACTTTTATTACAGTTAATTAGAAAGCTGCCAACTTTGGCCCTATGTGGAGGTGGCCTTTACATGGGTTTACAATTCCACATGAAGTATGTCATAGCATATGGAACTACAACTGCTTTTGCAAGACTAGATAACATGGAGCCACCACCGACACCGAGATGTATAGCCAGGATTCACGTTTACTCACATATGTGGAGATATTTTGATGTTGGTCTCTACAGATTCTTGGTAAAGTTAGTAACTTTGTTTATATGATTAGTATGTAGATATTATGAGTAACAATGAGTGACATGTACTGTAATCAGTTAAATCATTTTCTGAGGAATACTAAGACAGATCTAGGGTTGACACAAAAATATTGACAATAATAAATTGGATACCATAGTATACTGACTGAACTATTAGTGGGAATAAAAGTGGGAAACGTTTGTTGTATTTATACATCTGTCTTTCTTGTACCACAAAATAAAGTCTAATGTACAGCTACCAGCAGATTAAGTGTAACACTTTGGACTGTTCTTATTATCTGCGTTGAGTAGAATTCATACTGCAAGTGTTACTGTTGATCTGCTGTTATCCGTACCTACTATGTATCTTCATATCTTGTGCTTGTACAAAGTAGCATACCATGCACTACCTACTTATGGAAAAATGAGCAAACACAAGGTTATGAAAAAAATAGCATAAATATATGTAATTAAAATATGTATTACGAAGTCAGCCGTATTACCATTCTCAAAACGATGAAATTATACCATGTCATGGCGCGCCAAAAAGAGACGCCGCTACACCAATGCCATAGCACAGTCCCTTTCACGGCCGCTATGACATGGTATGATTCGATCGATTTGAGAACCGTAATAGGGACTATTACGGTTCTCAAAACGATCGGTCTACTTAAAGCCACATAGGTACATAAATAATTGTTGCATTTTATACCCCTACTGATTTTATTTAGTAAAGATAGTGTCTTGCTTGGGCTGACCTTGCCACAGAGATAACTCTTTGTAAACTCTGCGAAGTTTTAGAATATAATGATTACATTAATTAAATAACATTTTTTTCTACAGATACATCTATAAACCAACATTGCATCTGATATCGAAAAATCTCAAGCTGTCCAAAACGAGCTACAAACTTACTGCATCACTTGCTACATTCCTATTTATATTCATGTGGCATGGAACTATAAAGCGAATATTTGTTTGGTCTGTCTTAAACTATTTAGGTATCACCTTAGAATACTTGAGTAAAGCAATCTCAGAAGGAGAGACGTACAAATGTTTTAAGAGGAGATTTTTAAAGACTGACGCAATGGAAACGCGGTTTATTGGCGTGTTATGTGTGCCTCTGTTAGCGCTATCGGCTGTATCGAATTTCTATTTATTTGCTGGCACTGAAGTAGGGGATTTATTCTTTGAAACCTTTGCACATCCTACTTTCTGCAACGCTTTACTGTTTTGCGGATCTTTGTACTGTTGCTGCCAGGTGTCTATGGCTCTAGAGGATGTTCCATCTCGGACAGATGCTAAAATACACTCACAGTGAGATAAAACCAATTACTTATTAACCTACTAAACTACAAAAATAAATAAATAACCCTCGTTTTATCATATGTAGCCTCTTTTGTCCTTATCACCACAACCATGTAACACAGAATGCTCAATTGACGACAATTCGAGACATTATCCTAGTTGTCTCATTATTTTAAAGAGTACTCAGATCTCAAGATTTGTTTGGAATACTATACTATGGCTGTAATAAAAGAGAAAATATTTTTATAACAATGTATTAGAAATAACAAAATTATGATATGACATAAGTAGTTATTTTTATAAAGCAATAAACTGATATGTATTGGAGCCTTTGAGCAGTAAATAGGAATGCACGTGCATCGCTTCTATGAGATCATTAGGGTCTCCAGCGACCCCGGCGGCTTTATGTATCTGGACGAGTTCCTGTCGTGTGAACACATCTTTTCCAAGCTGGTGCGATCGCCGGGTTAAAGCGTCCATGAACTTTTTCAGCTGGAACAATACACAAAAAATACCTTTATGTGTTCTGTATATATATTTTTCTAAATATACAATAATTTATATGTGAACATAATCTATTATTATTTGGAATCTAAGTTAGGTAATTCATGTAAAAATAGGTATCCTAACTACTCGCAACACATTCGTGTTGGTAACGACTTGTGTCATAAAGGAAGGAACGGTCCCTATGGAGTAAGCCATATTTCCATCGCAAGGTGGCTGTAACATGTCAATTTTTAGCATACCCACCAAACTTTTTTTTTCATTATAACAATATAACAAATGTTTCTGACATAATATGAGAGTGATAATAACAACTATACCTGTCCCAAAATACTAAATATTTTGTGGGGTGACCGCGACTTCCAATCGTTATCGCTTTCAATTTAACACATGGACGCTATACATTGCTGCTATGTTTTTGCAAGTTTTAACAAACGACAACGAAACGCAGCAATGTATATCGTTCAAGTGTCAAAATGAAAACGATAACCATAACGATTGAAGTAGCGGTCACCCCCCTGACTCGCTCAATAAATAGGACGCGGCAATTTTTTTTTACTTCATGACTTCTGACAACTATTCAGTTTTTATTTAATTTATGACCAGTCGATCTGTTCCCAAAATATATAAATAGTCTGTTAGTGGGTTTTACACGAATTAAGATAACATATAATTCAGAACTTACTTTATTTCTAGAGCTCACTCCCGAACCATTGATCGACCGTGAAAGTTGTATGTTCCCAAACTCGTCACTGAACGTGTCCATCAAACTGTGCTTAACCAAGCTTATGACGTCATTAGCGTCTCGTTCCGTAGCGTCTTCCCGCAATTCCGCTCTTGCTCTTGCCTAAAACCCAATACCATAATATACATTTAACATGTAAAGTATTACTAAACAGATTGGCACAAAGGCCGAGATTATCTCAAAATATACCAGCAAAAACTGGTATGGTTGATCTCCATTTTACAATAGCTACCTGTGTGAGTCTTATGCATGCTTCAAGTTGTCGTGTAGTGATCGGTGTACCATCGTGAGCCCCATCTTGATGGTTGTGACGTAATTCCAAGTAGAAATTCTGGAGCGTATTGGCAGCTTCATTGCTGAGTTTCGGATGCACGTATCTTCTGGCGTAGGCAATGTATTTTCGCAGCAATACCAACGGTAGAGAGTCTATCACTTCACCAGGCTTCAAGCGCAACCTTTTGCTGGAAATAATTTGAGATTATTGAACTGTGTATGCCGTATATCAATTAGTCACCACAAGTTGAGAAATATCAGTATATACGACGAACATGAAATTGATTTTAGTCCTTGGATTCGTTCAAGTGTCTAATTGATTTTTGGTTTGTGAAATTATGATGTTCTAATGCATTTCTAATTGTTACCAAGGTATGGGTATGGTTCCTAATTGTAAAACCAGTAACAATAAATACCAAGAAAATTAGCGCAATTTGTCACAGATTTTGGATAGGTTGATGTGATGTCAAGTCGACTGTGCAAGAAATCGATTCATGGATGTACAGCCCACTTTGGACCGTTATTATTATCTGCGTCGTAAGAGTTGAAATCCTACTGCAAGTGTTGCCATTGATCTGCTGTCGTTCGTACGACAGCAGACAATTACGATTGATAGGTAGGCATTAGAGATGCTTACCTCAGTGATGCTTCATTATCGCATTGGCTAGTATTTAAATTCAGATTGCTAACATTTAGATTGCTGGTGTTGGTTGAGTTCTTCCGTTTATGACCAGAATGCAGAGCCAGTACATGTTCCGATAGCATTGCGTCAATTTTCTGATGAAAAAACATTACCTAATCATCATCTCATCACCAATCAGAATTGGTGTCCTTCACTGGTATCTTTTTCGAAATAATTATTCGCCGATAAAGTACAAAAACACTCATTGTACCAAGGAAAAAGTTTTGTGCTTACCTCATCTGGTTGATCCAGAAGAATGAAAACCAAATCAAATCTCGATAATAGGGCTGAATTTAGTTTGAGATTTTCTGCAACAGTCTTCGCTCTGAAACATTTTATATTTTTTTTATATCTAGTTGCCGGAGTCACCAACGCCTAAACCGAGCTCGTTACTTTTATTTTCATAGATGCCTATGAAATGTAAGCCTGTACTAGTGTGCCAAAACAGTATAGTCAAAAGCACGCGAAATTGGACTCACATAACACACTCTTACGGTTTCTCCTCTTCTCAAAACGATCAAATGTTATCATTTCATGGCATGCGTGACAGGGATGGTGAGATAAGTGAAGTATGTAATTTTTTACCTCCGACGCAAAGCAAAGAGAGGATATTATATAAGTTTTATGTCTAATGTTTGTCCGATTTGAAAGCGGTTTGCTTCGTTTGATAGGTGTTGTTGGCGAAAAAGTCTTTAGACATAAAGGATCCAGGGTCTGACTGATGATGACCAGAAATATAGCCTCGAGAATCTCGAGATATTACGTTTTTGCCCTATTTAATAAATATGTTTCTATTAAATTCAGAGTTAGGTACCTATTATAGCTGCCTCCTGCGGGGTTCGCGGCGGCTAACACAGTAGCGCGCGCAGCCAGGTTGCATACGACTCCACCCTTAGCGACGCTCACTCGCCCTTGCTCCATCGCCTCCAGTAGACTGCTGTGGTGAGCTGTCATCTGCAAGACAACGTGTCGTTTTTGAAATACGTTGTAGGCGTGTATTGTAATCAGAAATCTCTCAGAAATGCATTATTTAGAAAAGCTATGTGTAGTATTCTATTATCAACAAATAATTACATGGCCGTTATAGAATATAGCATTCCGGGAGTAGCACTCTGCGTTGTACTCCATCAGTAAATGTGACTGATTTATGCAAGTAATCCTAATAATTCGTGAGGAGCTTTAAACGTAGCACTTAAAAGAGCTATAACGTACGAACGCTCGTGATGTGTACGGTCCATTAGATGTTATTTTGGATTTTTGCGCTAGATATGCCATTAGTATCTTTTACCATTCCAATAAGATTCACTATTTGCCAGGCATTGTTCTCAAGGCATAATATGTAGCCACAGACCACGTACCCCATTGAGCTGTAACAGGAGGGCGCCCGTGTCTGACCGCACATGAGCGCAAAATTGCTTCGCGACACGTGTAACCTAGAGATGTTATCGACATGGACGCAACTCTTTATTACGGCACCCCTGCACCCCGCTTCATCTCTGCGCTCATCGTTGCCAAAAAATTTCGCTTGCAAATGACATTTGCCATTTTTCAATGGAGCTTTGCCCCACCTATACAAAACTGCGTGTACATTGAAGCTGTACCTATCATTTTGTCGGGGACTGATTGCAGATTTCATATTGCATAATCATAAACAGTAAGAGTTGCGAGAGTAGTAGAAAATGATAAAAAAATAACGAATAATCACGCCTCGATTTCTTAATGTTTAACGCTCAGCACTATCTGTTACATTGTCTGATGGTGGGCCCACAATAAAAAAAATACGTCACGTTACAATGAATGATTAGCGGAAAAACTAAGAGGGAAACTTACTAAAACTTTTAAAATTGTTTTTTCGACGCGCAACTTGTACAAAACTTTATTTTAAACCAATATTTTTAATAAAAAACGGAGATATTTTTACATTTATTCGTTATCTTATACATCATGCGGTTGATGGTGGGGCAGAATCTGGCATTGTCATTTGTACCGATTTCATGTCTATTGGATAAGTGGTCTGTGTATGTAGCCCTTCATAATCATAACATATTCTTAGGTGATTCTTCACCTTGTCTAGTTCGTCGACGCAGCAGACGCCTTTGTCGGCTAGCACTAAAGCGCCTGCTTCAAGCGCGAAGTCGCCTCCTGCCTCCCGGCCGAGTGCCACGGTCAAACCGCCGGCGGACGCGGACGCTCCACACACATATACACCTATCAAAAAAATAACCAAATGTCTTTATGCACCTTGTCGCATCGCCCCAGCGGTAGCTAGGACATCTGACAAGCTGTCGTCCACTGGGCTCTCGAGCTTCGGTCATCCGATTGGCGACAGACATCATAAAATAGGCCGCAGTGGAGCTAAGTGGTGTAACTAAATGTGATATATTTATCATACCTTAATTTGATGAAACAAGCATACTAAGCAATGTTAATAAATCCTTCACATATACTATAAGGCATTGTATAACCAGTTGCCAGAAAGTGTCACTAATTAAATAAGCGTTATTTGTTTAAGCCTATTTCTATATGTAATACTTTTGCAATAAATAATAGTTATCTTACTATATTACACTTATTTTATATTGACACCTTTTCCTCTCATCATCATCACAAACTCACGCCCGTAACAGACAGAGACGATGGACTCTCAATTTTCCTTTCAATTGGACTTTCAATTTTTCATTCGCCAGCGGCAAGTGCCGGCGGTATAGCGTGTAGTAAGCTTTAGGTTAGATAATTACCTCTGGGAGCCGCATGGGCCGCCGCCTGAAGCAACTGCGACTTCCCCAATCCAGGATCTCCTACTACCAGTATATGTGGATTGCATCTTGGACCATTCTCGTGCTCTGTCCCACCAAGAAGTCCAAGGATGAGGCCCGCTTTCACAGCTTCATGTCCAAATATTGCTGGGCACAACGAGTGGACCAGCAATCTGAAGACATCTTCTGACGCGTGGATTTCCTAGAAACATGTTATTTTAAATGTTGGGAATCTTGCTTGCTACCTTATACCAACTCTAATAAGTATTTGATGATGCAGACAAAAATGCAATGCTAACTTTATTCAACAGTACTGCAACTGTGGGGGAAGTATCCTTTTGAAAAACTATAGTCTTTCATGTGACTTATGTTTATCATCAACATATTTAGCAGTTATTCTTACTAATCTTTATGCCGACATTCAATATCTGTATGGTGATCGAGGACTCTGGACTCCAGATAAGGGAGTCACAGAATTGACCCGAAATTGTATGGGCAGTGAGTTCGTCGAAGATTGACTCGCATAGATTTACTTCTTAGACCTCTCCTCTTGGTTGCAAAGGTTGAACTTTTACACTTGTTATTAGTCTATAGCTAGGGGTAATTTTATTGGGTGGTTACCTGAATAGCATAATAATCTTTCAGGGTGAACGACAGTGTAGGATTGCTGAGGTTCCTTTGACTGTGCACTGAGACAGCTTCTATGTATAGCTGCAACAGTCTTGCTGCTCTTTTGCCATCTTCGCCACCTTTACTTTCTCCTCGAACCTGTGTAAATTAAACTTCAATGATATTACAACAAAAACAAATAAACACGCATTGAACGCGTGTCTAAAAGAAATTACTGACATTTTAGTATACATATTTGTTTAGACATGTATTCTTCATCTTTTTTTACAAAACTCGAAAGTTCTTAACCACAACATAACATATATTGGTACCTGTACAACACCAGTAACCGACAGCACATCACCAGGGCACGCAGTTCCCACCAAGTCACCTTGGAGTTCTATTTCAACACTCCTAGGAACTGTTCCGGACACACTCTGAAACAAAATCATAACCATTGCCGCAAATAAAGATGCAGTAGCAAAGGATGGCTGTTTCATTGGCAATGAAAAGCAGCACCTGTTCGTCCTTATTTAACATACCTGTGATTGGATCTCTTGTATTTTTGCCACTTGCCAGTCTGTGGTATTAGTGAAGGGAGATGATTGAAGTGGTTCAAACTTCATACTACTCTGACAACTTTGGCAGAAGTTTGGCGCTGGAATGTGCATAATCGTTAAAATGACTGTTTATCAAACTCAAACTTATATCATGAGATGACATGTTGACCCGTGACATAACTTACCAACCTTGCTATAAGATACCAACACAGTAGTACTTTCACGCATAATATTTAAGATATCATTTCATTGTTTTGAGAACGGTAATAGTACAGTTATGAGAAAGGAAGTTTGAGAACCTGTGAACACTCCTTGTGGTTGAATAACTGCTTGCACTCCATGACAACTGGAACATTCAAATGCCATAGAAGTGCAAATAAGACCCACACTCCCCACCCTTATAACTGTGCCTTTGATTGTCACTAATTTTCCTGAAACACAATTACATATAAATTAATTATAAATCCTTTCTTTCAAGTAAGTAGTGTACAATTATTTATCACTGTGCAATATTTACCAAAATAATTGACTTTCAAATTGGCCAATGGAATTACTGGCTGATGATTTAATATCCTGACTTTTATCTTTGATTCACATTTAAGGTTCTGAAAATGGTATAGTAATATTTTTTTTAAATTACAACTCAATTTTGATCCTATTAATATTATAAATGCCAAAGGATTAAAATCTTTAACATGCGAGGGAGACACATATAGGCTACTTTTTCAATGGGAGAATATTGGGTTCGCCAGAAAAATGTGTGAGCCCAGGCATCATATTCTAATCTAAAAGGACCCACATTGTGACAACCTTTGCCTCAAGCATGACAGATTGATAATATAGAACTACCTAAATCTAGTTTGTATAAAAATATGTTTTACCTCATGCAAACAATATTCCAACAAAGATAAAGTTGATTCAGGTTTTTCAAATAAATCCGTGTTGAACGTAGACCAGCCACTAATAAAATTGGAATCATTTACTAAACTTTGAACATCCACAGGTACACTTCTGGTCTGATCAATCTTTTCAAGATCAAACAAACTCTTATTTTTTTCTATGAATGCCGTGAAGCATTTGATATGTTCATTTGTTTCTGGATTTGATGAGCGCTCTGTGGAAAATAAAAGATGTAGAGTCATTTGTTTTCGAGCTCTAGACATTGGAATTGAACCAAGACAGATTTAGGTTCAGAAGAATTTTATTTAGGTAGGCCGTTATTATTCGATTTTATAGTGATTTAATAAATCCCCTTACTATCTACATAAATAATTATTTGTGAAAGTTTAATGATAATAATAAAGAAAGATGAGAAACTAAAGAAGAGTCGTAAAGAATAAAAAGAGCGAATGCGGTTGGTAAATTAGGGTGGACATAACATCGAAGTTACAAAAATGGGTCAAGTCTGGTATACTACAAACCGATGAGTGCTTGAAGAGATTGATGAATGTGGAAGTGAACGTGTGCCAGGATAGCAGCCAATGGAAGTCCCTGTCTATATCCCTACGAGAAACAGGCGCGTGAGTTTACGTATTTATGAGACTTGCCTTCAGATGGAAAGTACAGCTTCCACACATTATTCTCAACGTTCAGAGACACTAAGATCGGTAACTGATTCGAAGGTGCTCGTGAAGATCCAGCTGTACTGGATACGCGTGCTGACACCGAAGAGTTGTTCAAACTTCTGTTATCCGGGTTATTATTAGATTTGTTGTGGGACCCTCGAAACCATTGGTTTCTGTAACGACCTCTCCAATTGCGGCGCATATTGTTTTAGTTAGAACTTAGAATATTCCAATCAAAAACTTAGTAAGTAAATTAACAAGGAATCCTGTGACAAACAAAACAAACCATATTTTTTTTTTAAATTTCTGCCCAGAGGGAAAGGCAAAGCCAACTAACATACAGCCTGGTCTGAAATTAATAAAATGTGTGAATTCTTATAAATACATACATATCTATGAAGATAATCTAACCTATACCTACGATCCAAGCAATCATCGAGTTATGCAAGGAATCCTTGCTAAGAGCACAAAACTTCACAAACACGACTTCTTTCGAGATAGAAACTTTCGCGAACATCTCCTAATTCCTCTTCTCGAATAACTTATGCAAGGACGTCTCCTGCGACGTGTTTCCGTGTTACGAAACATGGAAACATCCAATAGGGGCGTAGACTGTTAGTTTCTCTCTCTACGGATAGGGGCGGGCGTAGGCGTAGTAAGAGAAACCTACTCTCTACGGGCGTGGCGTAACAATTATGTTCCCAGAAACAGGAAACATGTTTTTATTATTATTATTAATGGACTCGACAGTTCGTCATTTGCCAATGTCAATACAGAAAATTCAATGTATAATAGTCTTCCATCTTCCTCCAGGGGAGTCGCCGTAGCGTCATCACCCTCTGGGTAGCCGCGTCTTCTTGTCTTCATCCACAGGAGACGCCGTAGCGTCAATCACTGTGGACGAAGCAGCTCGACAGTCACGTTCACTCCCGAGCTCGTAGTGGGAATCTTGAGCATGGCGCCAAACTTCAGATCCTGCTTCAATTCTCCAATAACTTCACCATATTGTCATTCGCGAACATTTTCTGATTAATTTAACGTGATATTAAACACAAAACACCCACTGTAGACATTAAACTGAATATTATTAAATAATTTCGCAACCGTCGTTTCCCGCCATTTTCAAAAAGCCAGGAAACATGTTACCCGCAACGAATGGGAAACATCCCCCGCGTACGCCTGCGACTGCTAATAATATCCGGCCCGCCTGTTAATAATATCACTAAATACGGGAAACTCTTTAATTAGAATTTACACAAAAAAGTAGCTAATGTCGTTTCGCGTGCTATTCAAGGAATCTCCTTTAAATTTGAATTTCGATTGTTTTTTATTCTTTTTCAGCGACAGATTTCAATTTTCAAAATAAATCAACTATTGCCAAAAAGTGCCATAAGGCAACCGATTATTATTGGAGTCGTTATTTATTGGAGTCTTTCCTTATTATTGTACGGTAATAATGGCTGATGATGGCGGCGAGGGAGCTCCAGCATCCACGGAGCCCCCGTCGTCGTCAGCGCAAGACGGGGCGGATGCAGCCGCTGAGCACGCGGCTGATGTAGCCGAGACTGGCGAAAAACTCGAACAACTCACCAGAAGACTCTCCAAGAAATCGTCTGCCGTGAGACATATGATACCGGGTGACGATGAACGAGTAGAAGTTGACAGAACTGCGCTCGAGGCCATTCTCGATGTCAGCCAACGTTTACAAGATATTCAGAAGAAAAGTAAAGTTTCTATGAGTACTTTGGCGTTGGGCCATGAGTCCTATAAAGACAAGCAAGTAAATAAACTGTCAAACTAATAACTGTTTCATTTGAATTTAGTACACTCGACACGACAGTACACAGTGTTACACTTGATGTGCTTTCGTCTATGTTCCTATAGTATTTAAATAATGTATAATTTGTAGACTAAAGCTAAAGAAGCACGTAATAATCGGATGGGAGGCTTGAAAACTCAAAATAGGTACCTGCTTGAGATGGCAGCAACGTTTTTGAACAGGCCTATGGATTTTGTTTTGGTACGTATATTCAGTTTCAAAGTTGTATACACGAGATAAGTAGGTACACAGTGGGCCTCAATAAGGTTGAGATTTTCTCAAAAACGACTGGACCGATTTTAATAATTATTTTACAGTTAAGTACATAGTTTTTACTGAACTTTTATCTATCCAACAGTGAAATAATTATTGCAATAGGTCAAGTAGTTTTTCAGAAAATGTCTTCGACCGTACATGCTAAATTTGCAAAATTGTAAAGATGGGAGAGGCCAGTGGAAAGCTTCTGCTTTAAAAATAAATATCCATATCTTCTTAGCAGGCTGTGGGTCGGACTGAAGGGTGACATGCTGAGATGTTAATTGGATCAATTAGTTTGCTACCATGATGCAGTGTAACAGTACGCCTAGTATTAGTAGTCCGATTATTTAGTCCGATGATCGGACTGATGAGAATGAACAGGGGTTTAATGTCAATTACATTTGTATATTTCCCAATGCATACCGTTTCTAAATTTCCCCTTTTTTTAAATCCAGGAAGGTGTATATGATGCAGACATTCACATAGACATATTGGAAAGTGCTGTGGCTGAGGGAGGCAGAAATTGTTTTGTTCTCTGTGATGCTCTGTTGCCTCCATTGAAAATGGGTACCTACTATAAGCATCTCTAAACTTATGTTTATCATCAACATATCAAGTGAATAACACTTTACAGTGACATTCCATTACAAGTTGATATTTTTATTCTTTACAAAGGCAATAAATTGCAGGATGTTACGATTTAAGAGCGAATTAACCATAATTGAATAGCCTACAATACCAAACCGCATTGTAGCACCACATGTTGTAGATCACATACATGACACACACAATCCAAGTTTCATCATCTTAAAGGTACATTTCAACATCTATGCTGCTAAAGATCCAATCCAATGGTGCATTATTGATGTAAAGTTTGTATTAAAACAGACTGTCTTTGTTTGTTTGACAGAATCTGGTCGATTTATCCCTAATCAAAAAGGCAAAATGGAGAGGACATACTTGTCTGATGGTTCGACAATAGGAACAGAGGGCATGTGTGTGGCTATGTATAGGATTAAGAATAAGGCCATTGATACCAGAAATGTCTCTGAAGTAAGTATTATTTCATTTGATTTGACGATTTTTTACGAAATTAAGTACCTATGTATTTTTATGAGGTCGTCTCGGAAACCATGTCATGATTTAGATTCATATAGTTTATTGTAAGTTAATAGATTGTGTATGGAACCTTACGTACTTTGTAAGGAAAAGTTAAAATAGAAGAAGAAAAACCTTTCTCTATTTTAAAACCGTGGTCTTACCAGTAAAATCAGGAATCATGCAAAGACAGATCATTGTATGATTTTGTGATCCCTGTGTATAATAGGTAAAATAAATAGTAGTTGTGTACCACGGGCAAATAAAATCCCGTACACCGAGGTGGTCCACTATAACCCGTTTTTAATTTATTCAGGAATATTTCTTTGTAATATTCAATGTCAATCAAGAAAATGAGAATATCGTATCAGCGGTTTACAAAACAATGCAACAGGTGTATATCCCTGCTCTGAGTGTTTGCAAAGCTTGGGGTGATATCAATCCGCCTAATCCAAAGAGTGAAGATATTGTCAAGTTTTATATATCGAAAATATTGCTTTTCATTGATTATCTTGCAAGTAAGCAATTCAAATATTATGAAATAGTGAGGTAGCTGTAACAACATTTTGTATTAAATTGACGTTATTTTATTTCGTTTAGAAACGAAGACCGACTTGGATTGTTGTACAAAGTTTAAAATAAACTTAGATTTGTATGAGGATGAGTTGTCGGATCTGGAGAAAATGAAAGCTGCCATAACCAAAACGCATGTATTAGAAGAGATTTGCTCTTATGTTAAACAATGGATTAAACAAATTACCATGGTGAATAGTTTATGCATTTTCCCCCTTTAGATGTACAAGTATCAAGCTTTTATGACTACATGAAACAAGCAACATTGTGTCTGAAGGTTCTTATTTTCTTTTGATTCTGTACTTATACATTTTTTTTTAAATAATAACAATTTAAGCAGTTATTTCTTATTTGTCTAGTTACAACACAGTCATAATGAGTCACTGGTTTCCAGGTGTTGGTTCAAAGCCAGCAACTGCGTCGCGAACCATCCAACATCGGTCCGCTGGCCGAGTTGGACCACTGGCGGCGTCAGCTCACCGCATTCACCTCCATCATCGAGCATATCAAGAGCGATCCCTGTCAGATGTACATACACACATTGATTAGAGCCAAATCCAGACTGATTAAGGTAAATAGCTTTTGAGTAAATCAATAGTGGAGTAAAAATGAAAAGGGAGTACCAATTGAAATGGCTGAATATAGTCACTTCGGTCGCCCGCTGCCTTAACCTCCCCCGCTGATACCTGTGCAATGCGACTCGTGATTAAATTTAGATAGGTCAAAAAGTATATTACCTATAAGTCTACTCTTAACGTGTCTGCATTATTATTATACGGCCATGTTTATTTAAGTAAACACTTTATTCGACATTGTACTTTCTTTATACCCCACTGCGCCAGCAAAGGATATATCTGACATGTTGTTTCTACAATCTCTGATATCCCCATGTTTGTGTGCCTTTAGGTGGTGCCGTACAAAATAGTTTAATGTTTATTTCAGAAATGGAGACAGCTGGATAATCTAGTGACAGACTACTATAACGAGGCTTCAGACAATGTTAAATACTTATATGCCCTCGAGAAATATTGCGAGCCTCTGTACAGATGTGATCCCATGACAATGCAGCAGTTCATTCCAGGCCTACTGTACACTGTGCGAATGATATTCGCCACGTCGCGCTATTACAATACCACTAAACAAATATCCACGCTTCTTGTCAAAGTCACGAACCAGATATTGAACATGTGTATGGACTATCTCACTCTAGGGGACAGGAGAACGATTTGGAATCAGGATAAGCTTAATTTTATAAAGAAAGCTAAAGTGAGTTGCCAATTTTGATTTTGCTTCAGTTTCACTACAATATAGGTTCGATGTCGCACTGAAGTTGGACTTGCACCAACATCTGAACCCACATAATATCGAAAAAAATAATAATAAATGTTGCCCGATTCGAGATCCTGCCTATCTGTATTTATTATGATTTCGCAGCAGTTCGTCCAATAAGCGTTTCGTCTAGGTATACGCGGTTCAAATAAGTCGTGTATGAATAACAAACATCATCTACAACTACTTAAATTATTCTGACTTAGGTACTTACCTATATTTTGTTTTCATTATTTGATTTTATCTTTTTACAGCTATGTTTAAGTCTGTACTTCTTCTACCGCGAATGCTACGATGAAACCCAGAAGGAGATGATGGAGGCAGCTGATGAGAGACCATTCGACTGTTCGGAAATGTACATATTCGGCAAGTTTGAAACATTTAAAAAGAGGCTACAAAAGGTAAATACTAAAATACATTTTCTCAAAATACCTGCCTTCCAGGCAGTGGTAATACGACCTCCCTTTGTAATGATTTTAAATGAATAGGTTGATGTTATGTCCACCCGTACACGTTTGTACTTTCATTATCTTTACATTATTGAAGATGTATCGATAATTATTCAATTTCGAATTTAATATTAATAAACTTTCTTGATATTGCGAGTTTTTATTTTCCTGTTTCAGATAATAGATTTGTTCCAAACGTACATAACGTACTATGTTTTGAATAAAACGACGCTCGAAGGTATTGAAGAGTATGCCACGAATTTCAACAAACTTTTCAAAACTATTTCAACGAAAACTTACGACGCTCTGGATCACAGGTATGGAGAATAACTAGGTGTTGCATGGTGCGCGGGCCGCGCGCGGCCCGCGAGACGGCTTTGTTTTCGTGTTGTAGGCGCCGCAACTAAATAAACAATATCCGGATTGTTCGCTGTGCAAATAATTCGTGCAAGCCATCCACTAATTATATCAAGCACCGCCCGAAAGTTGCAAGTTCAAAACTCTGTGAAAAACATTTATTTCGAAAAGAGTTTGCTCATTTAAAGTAGGTTATTGTTGTGATTTTTAAATCAAGCAACGCTCGAAATGCCCGTATGCCAGAAACTTAAAAAAAGTTTTCAAAAGCCAAACGTTGCTAGCTGTACACAATTTGCATAACTTTGTTCATAATTCGAAAGGCAAGGGCATCTTTTTCTTTGGTAGCGTGGGGACGCTCCGGGCTTCGCCCTACGCGGAGCTCGGCCTATGGCCTCGCAGCCCGGCTCGGCCTTCGGCCTCGCAAAAGTTACTTGGAAGGTAGGGAGTTTCTTCTGCTTGGCAAGGGGACGCTTCGGGCTTCGCCCTACGCGGAGCTCGGCCTATGGCCTCGCAGGCCGGCTCGGCCTGCGGCCTCGCAAAAGTTACTTGGGAGGTGGGGAGTTGTTTCTCCTTGGCAAGGGGACGCTTCGGGCTTCGCCCTACGCGGAGCTCGGCCTATGGCCTCGCAGGCCGGCTCGGCCTTCGGCCTCGCAAAAATTACTTGGAAGGTGGGGAGTTGTTTCTGCTTGGCAAGGGGACGCTTCGGGCTTCGCCCTACGCGGAGCTCGGCCTATGGCCTCGCAGGCCGGCTCGGCCTTCGGCCTCGCAAAATTTACTTGGAAGGTGGGGAGTTGTTTCTGCTTGACAAGGGGACGCTTCGGGCTTCGCCCTACGCGGAGCTCGGCCTACGGCCTCGCGGTGTTCTATGGCTTCGGGCTTCGCCCTACGCGGAGCTCGGCCTTCGGCCTCGCGGGAGGGTGCTCGGCCTTCGGCCTCGCTATAGTTACTGATAGATATTTACCGCACGCCAGTAATCCTTTCGTTTCGTATAGGAAAATATATGGAAAAAATATTATGGTTTACTGCTCGTCCGCCATTTTGTTTTTCCCAAAAATGACAATTTTCTGGTATACTGCATCATATGTGCTACGAAGTGGAATTGGTTGGATATTCCTCATGCGCTCATGCTATGCCAGCTAATTCGTCAAAGTTTGGTCTGAAATGTCCAAATTTTCAATCGGCTATATTTCCGCCGCCATTTTGTTTTTCTCTTGTTTTTCAATTTCATCACAAAGTAGGTCGACCATGTGACGCGTGTTCCAAATTTGAACGAAATCGGTTGGAAAATGGCGGAGATGGCATCACGTGACCCGCCGCCATTTTGTTTTTTTCACTTCCCTATAGTTTTCCTCTGGTCCAATCACTAAACTATACAACTCCCCCCTACATCACTTTCACCTCCGGGAACTCCTTCAGACTAAACGGGCATGTCAATCAGTGAGTCAGTCAGTGAGTCAGTCAGTCAGTGGTAGTCGAGCTATATATATTTGTAATAATCGGATTTTTGGGAACCATATCTTAATTTATATGCACCATAGGAATTAAATCACAGAGACGCCATAATTTTTATAGACAAGAAAAATCCTTAGGTAGGCAAATAATAAACAGCTTTCGAATAACATTGATTTCAGACGTCCAGATTTTGATAAAGACTACAAAATATACAAAGATAATGTTGCGAATCAGGAGCTGCTACTGGAGAACTTTATGATTAATGTAAATATTCACTTCTATCGATATTTTTAAATGTGTCAATCCGGAGCTCTATTGAGAAAGCAAAACATTCGTATAAAGTAAAGCCTGACTAGATTTCCATCGAACAATTCCATTGATAAAAGTTAGTCAACGACGTATTCATATTTAAAAAAATAATTTTTAGAGTGTCAACAAGTGTCCTACTACTGAAATATCTTTGCTGCTGCTGACCAGATTTGAAAATCTTAAATTGGACTGTTTATACCTGGAAGATCAATATTATGACTTAATCAGTAAATATACAGGAGAAATCGAATCTATACGAGACAGGTAACAAGCGAGCGTCTGTAGATTTCTATCATTTTTGTACTTACGAGTACCTACTTCTATACATTATTCTGCAATTTAAAAGTTTTAATTTGATATTTGTTAAAAGATACAATGAGGAGAGAGAGCATCCCGAGCTTCCAAGAAACATGCCTCCTGTCTCGGGTAGAATTATGTGGATAAGGTTCTATGACGACAACATAAAGAGGCCTATGAAAGTATTCATGAAACACCATGAAGTTATTACGCATATGGTATGTGAAAATTATATCCTACAAGATTTTCCGCTGGCTCTGGCGTACCCAGTAATTTTGAGTATAATTTGAAAACAACTTTTTATTTCAGAATACCCAAAGATGCATAAAACTATACAACGTCATGCAAATAGTTTTTACAGAATATGAATTAATTTATCATGATGCGTGGGCAGAAAATGTTGATCAAGTAAGTTCTATACCTATAGTCGACAAAATTGGCACCGTTTCACATATTCGTTTCAAGTGACTTCTTGTGGTAGATACTTATTTCTGTACATTATATCGCAGGTGAGGTTAGGTCTCATCGCTCCACTTCTGATTCGACATCCAACGACCAACATGTATATCGTGAACTTCAACGTTTATATACCAGAGTGTATCAGAGAAGTGGAATACATGTGGCAGTTGGGATTGAGTAAGATTTGCTGCATTACTTTACTACACATAGTTTAGTTTGGAAATTGCCAAGACTATTTCCTAAAAAGACACGAGAACGCCGTGATCATTGAATAACCCTTTTTGGATATCGCAACCTTGACTTACCTACCATTAGACATGTCTTTCGTCTGATGAAAATGAAAAGAGAGATTATGACTTTCGTCGTCGTATTCAATCTTCGCCTAATAAGTTAATTTATATAATTATTAAAGTCATATGTCACTTCAGGTGTACCTGATGCTGCTCAAATTGTAGCGTATTCCAAAGATAAAATATTCGGAAGCTACGAGAAAATTAAGTATTTGGTTGAAAGAAACAATCAAATTAGAAAGTGAGCATTGTCAAGTTTCAAATATTAGATATTTTATGTGACTAGTTTTTAATTGTTAATTCATTTAAATTATTTAGGAGTATGCCGAAATTGTACTTACCTCTATTACGAGCTCAGTTGATAAAGCTGGAGAAGGCATTCCAGCCTGGCCTGTCCACAATCACTTGGACGTCTCTAGAGATACCCTCTTATTGTGATGCCATCGAGTTGTCATTGGACGAAGTGGATTTATTTGTGAAGGAGGTATTCTAAGCACCTACTTTTGTAACTATAATCTTACAGTTTTATGGTACCGTTATATATTTGGTTGTTTATGAACTTACACTATTTTTAATACTTGACAATAATACTTATATTTCAGGTTGTAGACATGAAGGAGGCACGAATCGATGCTATACTGCAATCGATGTCGAAGACAATGCTGGTATATTTGCCTGAACAAGCTGTAGACCCAAATGTGTTCTACGAGGACAATTTAGTTAGGCGAGATGAAATAGGTTTGTACCCAACTTTATCGTAGAATCGACCATCTTAAACCTAACCAAGAGTTCAATATTTTGAACATTGAAAAATTGTTATGATATTTCATTATCAATTTTTCAATGAACAATATTCTACTTATAGAATTAATATTAGCAAATTAACAATGGTACTGGTAATGGATTCTGTCGTACTTTTTAAAATTTTAAGGTAACTTTGGCATTTTAAAAGAAGTGATATCCTTTTTATAACTTTGGTGTGGGATATAGAATAGGGAGGAAGCATTTTAGAACCATTAGATTTAGTTGTTTAGTTTTAGTTGTTTTAAAATGCACGCCAAAATTACTACCAGTATTTATGATGCTTTGAAATATAACTTACTGTTGTAAAATAGTATCTTCTCATTATTATAATATGGTAAAAAACAGGAAAAATTATTTATGGTTAGGAGCCGCTTTTTCGGCGCTGACGCTACGAGCTTAGTTTTTGTTGTTATTTTACAGCAAATGAATTGCAACAAAAATCGTGGAATGCCGAAATTGCTGTTATGGAACTCATAAATAAATTTTTGGACAGTGTGCCTTCTAAACAAATCAACGATTTGAAAGGGAATTGGTATGATAAAGCTTTATGGAATAATATCATCTGTTAGGAGTTAGTAGAGTTAATTTATATCGTAAATATACTGTAGATATAAGGTAGGTGGAGTCTAAAATAATTTTCAATTTAAAGGTTGGACACCGATAAAGCATTGAAACAAGTTACTTCGGCCACTAGAGCATTTCCCGAAGATGCTGGTAAGTTTCCGCAATCGTTAACTCAATCGTCTTCAGTGCATTAGCAACCAGATGTCTCTAGACGACAGTGACCAAGTTATCATCACGTCTCTCGACTATTCTCATTTATTTTTTAGCGTTTATGGAGATCGAGAATCCAGAGCGCTTCGAAACACTGCACGCTACTAACGAGTGCAACGAACTATTTGCGTACTTCGCTACCAAATGCTTAGAGGCTCTCATTAAGTGCACGAGGCAAAGTCTGGATTTACTGAGGCGCCGCGCTTCTGTTTCCAGGTAGTTTAGCGGAACTTTCAAAAAGGAGACTAGAATTTAGAAATGTATATTGGCGCCCACCGTGGGACCAACATTTGGACTTCATAGATTTGATAGAATCTGCCGTTAATGTAGTTTGACTTAATAGTTGCTTCGTTGCAATTCTCTTTTTAATCATCTTATGAAGAATGACTGATTCTATTTTTATGCGGTTTATTTATATATTTTCAGTTTCCTCACAATGACTATTGATCCAGAGGAGCAAAAGAAATTAAAGCCACTCATGCTGACGATGATGTATGTTCTAATACCAAGAATATTGATAAAACCAACGTTAGAGGAGATACAGTCTGCATTTTCTCAGGTATTTCATTATGTTTGACTTTGCTAGCGAATCTTGTAAGTAACCATTAGTTTGTTTCTTGCACGAAAGTTTGCGTTTGCACAAGGGCGTCGCCAGGGGGGGGGGGGGGGGCAGTAGGGGCAGCTGCCCCCCCCCCCCCCCTAGAGATTAGAAAAAATATCCAGCCCAATGCAAAGTCCTTAGTCAGGTACTGGAAAGGCGATGAGGCGAGAGCGAGCGGGGAGAGGAGAGTGCTACTGTCTCTCCTATTCCGTCCACGCGGCCGCGTCGTCGCCTGTTCTCACACACAGCTGTAATTTATATCGACTTGCCCCCCCCTGGGCCATCGGCTGGCGACGCCCTTGCGTATGCATATGTCTTGAAACCAACTATATTTTTATATTCACTGAATCTATCTATCAAGTCAGTTAATTAATTTATCCTTCTCTATTTTCCTAAACGATAATTGCGAGTTGTTCGTAGGTGGTGTTAAACTGTATAATGGACATTCATCGTAACGTATTTATGTGGGGCCAACAAGAACTGATAAAGAAGGAGCGATTAGAAGGAATGTTGACTCAGCAACGCAGTATTGTTAGCTGTAAGTATTCCGAGATCACTGTATTACAGTCAAAACTGAGATAGATGTCTTGTGACGTATTGTGTCTAAATTTTTATTGCAGCAAGATCAGGATCTAGCATATCCGGGGTCAAGAATTATTTCCGAATGGTGTCTGAGCATAAAGAGATTGTCAGATCTGTCATGGCGTTGCAAGGAATGATGTTCATGTATAAACCCGATATTGAGAAATTGTTAAAGGTAAATTATTATAACTAATACACAAGAAACTTGTTATTGTAAGGGCATTAGAAATACTCAAGATATTCCCTTGCAGGCTAGTCAGATAAACTATGACAATTTTATACTATTATAATAGGATTAACCTTGTGCTAAACACCCCTCATTACAGTTGGCACAGTCAACAGTTGCTATATGTATAGCTTCAATTAAATCGGATGAAATTGAAAAGTATGTCATCGATGTCATCTTAAATTATTTGATTATTTCAGGGCTACGGCAGATTTTCTCATTTGTGGGCAGAAGATAGAGTGCAACAAGTTCAAGATTTCGTAGATTCAAATCCTTTGAATGTAATAATTAGGGACATGCTTAAAAAATACGAAGGACAAACCGAAGAAGTTAATAATTTGCCTGAACGGCATATTATTGGGTCGATTCAAATCAACACCGGTAATTTTTAAAATTAGACTTTCCCCCATAATCGCCGTTAGGTTGGGTTCAAATTATTTTCTTCAAATATTATTGCCTGCAGAAAAAATAAAGTTGGCTTTGCATCTGGAATCGATTGAATGGAAGAGAATATTGGGTAAACTGTTGAGCCAGGCCTACAGGGAACGCGTTATGAAACTGAAGCAGTTCATCAACGACCGTATGAAGACTATGGGTAAGAAGATCAAGGACTTGGACGATGTCAGAGTGGCCATGCTGTGCTTGGAACTAATTCGGCAAGAATTTATTGGGTACGTTTTTCATGATATTACGGTGAAACACATAAATTCTTTATCAAATTACAGATGTACAGAGAGATACACGTTAAGTTATCATTGTTCAACACGTAGGCAAAGTGTGACCAAGCCAAACAGAGGGATATGTCAGCTCACAGTGAGTGAACCGACATTATCCAACCGGGACATTACTAACTGTTACACATACATACTAGCACATTACTATATTTTACGGGTAATGCTTGCAGAGAAGACGGAATTTCACATGTTCTCACTTGCTTTTATTTATTGTCTATTTATATCTTTTTCAGAATGGACATGGAGATAGATTTAATTGAAGAAAGCTATGCCACATTCACTCAGTTCAATATCGATATACCCAAAGAGGATGCCGATATGGTATATGGATTGAGATATGCGTTCCAAAATATGCTATTGACTGTACGTATAAGAATAATTTATCATTTGAGTGTTGACATTATGTACCTAAGTTACGCATGACAACTGCAATGTCTATAATATTACAGTCGCAACAAGTGCAACAGAAAATAGTTGACATGCAAGGGCCATTGCAAACCGAGCTGACTGAAGGCGTGGCCACATTCCTTGAGGATGTTCTGAAGTTTGACGCTGATTATGATGCCTTCGGGCCAATGAGTCCTGGACTATCGGCACGGGAGGCTAGTGACAGGTTAACGATCAATCGCGACACGATATCAAGTATTCCGTGTTTGGATTTTGTACTGTTGATAGGATAGACCGTATGGCAAACAAAGTAATACAATTTATTACTTAATAATTTACAAAACAACAGACATTGAAAAATGCTTTCATGCTTTTTATTTAAAGATGTAAATGCCGTTCGGTCTATTTACTTGAAAGTGTAAACTTAGATATAAGGAGATATAATTATTTAAAAAATTTAAATGATTGAGTTATTAATTATCTTCGTATTACGTGCCTATCATATGATTTTGTTTGTTTAGAGTAATCATGTTCCAGTCGAGGTTCGATGAATTATGGCGGCGATTCGAAATGTATTCCAATGGCGAGAAATTATTCGGAATGGAAGTCAAAGACTATCCTATCCTGCATCAAAAGAAGAAAGAATTCAATTTATTGAGCAAACTGTAAGTTTCTTTACAACACGTTTAAGAAAGAAAAACCACTAAATTGGTAACCAGTTTGTATGTGTTATTTAAATAACACTATGTAAATGACAATGCCAGATTCTGCCCCACAATCAACCGCAAGTTGTACAAGATAACGAATAAATGTAAAAATATCTCCGTTTTTTATTAAAATTATTGGTTTAAAATAAAGTTTTGTACAAGTTGCGATTCGAAAAAAACAGCTTAATTAGGAATTCAGAAAATAGTAAGAAATCGAAGCGAATTATTCATTGTTTTTGTTATTCTTCTATAGGAGTTGCGAGAGTAGTAGAAAATGATACTGATTGTGATTATTCAATATGAAACCTGTAATAAGTCCCCAACAAAATGATAGGTACAGCTTAAATGGTCACGTAGTTTTGTAGATGGGGCAAAGCTCCATTGAAATGTGGCAATGTCTTTTATTTACAGGTACAATCTATATCTAGCAGTAATGAACTCTATTGACGGATATTTTGAAACACCGTGGAGCGAAATCAATATCGAACAAATTATTGCTCAGTTGAATGAATTTGACGTAAGGTAAAGTTATTACGGTGCTTTATTCTTTTCTGAGTATCAAGTAACACATAACTTAAGGCAACTGTGTAATATTGCAATGGATTGCATTGATTTTGTATAGGGTAATTTGTTGTGGGTTGACGTAACATTTTTTATGTATGGTGTTCCAAGACAATTTATTTGCGGATACACAGGTGCCGAAAGCTACCAAAGGGTATGAAAGATTGGCCAGCTTTCATAGAACTGAAAAATAAAATTGACGACTTCAATCAAACTTGTCCTTTGTTGGAACTGATGGCCGATAAGGCCATGAAGGATCGGCATTGGCGAAGATTGGAAAAGCTCATGAGTTAGTTATACCTACCCAACCCACGTTCAATTTATATTCTAAACCTTACTATCTGGCCTAAATTAAGTACGGTTATAAATCAGGTAGAATTTTGAGATTAAAGAGTGTGAAAGAGGCGAATTGTAAAGTTTTCTCGAAAATGCATACCAGACAGAATAAAAACAATATAGTATAGTCCATTCTAATTGTACCTGAACAAGTATGAGGCAGTTGTCCCACCGCCGGCGAGTAAGCGAGTAACTCTCGGCTATTTCTCGCCCAAGAAACGAACAAAAGATAGGACATTCCGTGTAAACAAAGAGACGCATATATTAATAGTTCATTGCCGACTGTTCACACCGCCGCCGCGCCGGCGAGTACTCGCTCGGCTATTTTGTCGCCAAGCGAGTACCTACATCCCATCGCCCGGCGACACTCGTTCAACGATGAACTATAAATATTAGTATGAGTGAGTGTCGCTGCGTCCCTTTTGTTTACACGGAATGTACTATCTATTGTACGTTTGTTGCGCAAGAAATAGCCCATGGTTACTCGCTTACTCGCCGGCGGCCTATAGCCGAGCTGCAAAACTATACTCGCCACTCGTTGCTCGCTCACTCGTTTTATAGTTGATAGCTCTACTCGCTACTTGCTCATCGCCGGCGGTAGGACAACTGCCTACACCCGAACATTTCATCTTAGCATCTTAATCGTTCATTCTACCCTGACGACGATGGGTTTAGTTTAGACAGGAGAGTTTACTGCCAGAATCGCTGCAGATAGAAACCGTCTTAGCCTACATTTTCAGAAAAAAAATGCGAATTTGTATTTATTGCGCTTATTTACATTTTTTTAGATTGCGTGTTGGACGTGGAATCTGATTCGTTTACGTTAGCTAATGTCATGGAAGCGCCCTTGTTGAAGTACAAGGAAGATGTCGAGGTAATTATACGAATTTTATTACATATTTTATGAAGACTAGTGGCTGTATTTTACACATCATCATACATCCATGTACACAGTGTAGTATGATTTATTACGTCAGTCATTATTATCCGAGTATACCTTGATTAAAAAAAAATAATAATAAATTTGTCGTACTGAATTACGAAACATTAGCTTACGAAATAGCATCGATTGTTTTGTAGGATATCTGCATCAGCGCAGTGAAAGAGAAGGATATCGAAGCCAAGTTGAAACAAGTGATGGCAGACTGGGCTGTCGTCGACTTAGTGTTCACACACTTCAAGAACCGCGGCGAGCTTCTTATTAAAGCGCAGGACACGCTTGAGATCATCACATTGCTAGAAGACTCGCTTATGGTCTTAAACTCCTTAGCCTCTAACAGGTAATAACATATTTAAAAGTCATAATAATGAAAGCTAGAGTATGTATAAGTAGGTAGATGCTCAATTGTATGTAGTTATAGATACGAGAAACAGATTATATCTACCTACTAACTGTTTACGGATGGGATATTGGAGAGAGACCGTTAAGAGAAAGAGACCGACCGCTTAATTAGAGCTTTATCAAGGTAGGTATGTGCAACACTTAAACGACGAGGGTTCGCTCTACTTTCAGATTTATTAAATCGTGGTTTTCTATTTAACTTGGGGATATTTTGAAAAATGTAATATGTAGATAAATCCTAAAAGTTGTATGGAAAATAACGTTTACAGCGCCTAGCGTTCCAGTAACGTATAATGTCTGTTTACTCTCATCATCATTGTTGTGTCGTCATTTGTCGTTAGCATTCCCGAAGCAGACAAGTCAATGCCATACATTTAATCATCAAGTCTATTTTTAGGTCCACATGCACTGCTCGTGCACAGACCTTCCCTTGCATCAAGGAACCTCGGGCCTTAATCCGTTTAATAAAGACTAATAAAACAATAGGTATAACGCACCATTCAAGAAGGACATACTATTGTGGATCAACAAGCTGGTGAGCACGAGTGAAATCCTGGAGAAGTGGCTGCAGGTGCAGAACCTCTGGATGTATCTGGAGGCCGTGTTTGTGGGCGGCGATATCTCGAAGCAACTACCGCAAGAGGCCAAGCGATTCGCGGTAAATATGTAGAAGTTTATATTAATAGGGTAGGAATTGAGGGTGCGATCATGGGGGATCAATTTCTCTCTTGTATGTAAATATTAGATTGCGATGTTTTTTTGTCACGACTAGGGTTCGAACACGGGACTTCGCGAGTCTTTTCCAGCAGAGCCATTCGGATCCTGGCAGCAAAATCTGCAATCCATCCATCGAATAACATTTGACCGCGGGCATTCGTACTAAAGAACCGAGGCTTCAACGCACACATTTATAGCTCTTAAGTTTTCAATTTGAATTGAAAATGTACAAATATTTCGTTCTTTCTCAACTTTAGTCTGGAGATGTTAAGTACCAAGTACCTTTGTTAGGAAGCCCGCTCTTCCACCTTTCAGTCAATTTTAAATTTCTAATCCACAGACAATCGACAAAACTTACGTAAAGATAATGTACCGAGCCCGCGACATCGTGAATTGCGTAGAGGTGTGCACCAGCGACGATACTCTGAAACAGCTGCTGCCGCACTTGTTCGATCAACTGGAGGCGTGCCAGAAGTCACTCACTGGATACCTAGAGACCAAACGTCTCATCTTCCCGAGGTTCTTCTTCGTGTCTGATCCAGTGCTGCTCGAGATTCTTGGTCAGGCGTCCGATCCGCATTCTATCCAGGTTAGTTTTATAAAATATACCTAGTATAGAAATCCGGAAAGTAAATCGAGATATTGATATTATGCACAGGTAATTGCCCCATAACCATAATAAGCATACTTGTAATTTGACATTTACTTCCTCATTTAATTCCTTATTTGCCCAATTTGAAATTGGCCGAAAATATTGCATAGGATCCAGTCCGCCTTGTAACAAATGTTTATAACCTATTCGTTGATAATGCTATCACTGGTATTATACATCGAATATTCCGACACTATGGTGATAGATATCCTTTTATTTATTTATTTACTTATTTATTAACATTCATGGGTTACTTAAAGTTTACAAAATTTATTTAATAAATAATAAACTATGAAATACCTTTACAGCCACATCTTCCAAGTATATTCGATGCGATGTACACTGTCGATTTTGATGACAAGGAGAGAATAATGAACATGAACTCTGCCAACGGCGAAACGATTCCTTTGGAGCGCCCAGTTGCTTGCGTTGGAGGCGTAGAGGTAATGAATAATTTTTTATAATGTATTTAGGAACTTCAAATATTCACCAAGGAGATTCTATTCACATATCAATCAACTATGAGAGGCGATCGATGCGACGATTAATCACCATCCTATTTTAAATTAGCATTTTTTTTTTCTAGATATGGCTGAATGTCTTATTGGATACTATGAAAGACACAGTGCGAAATATGATTGCCAACATTTCACAGACAATGTCTGGAGATCCTGAGTTCGAGTTTTTGAGTGGGTTTTGGAATTTCCCTGGTCAGGTAAATAACACTGAGTAGCATTTAATAAACATGTCACAATACTTAGATATAGCTCCTAATCGAAAACATCTTTTATTAAAGGCGGGTCTACTAGGAATGCAAATATTATGGACGAGTGATGCAGAGTATGCTCTAAAGAAAGCCCGAGCCGACCGCTATATTATGAGAATCACTAATCAGAAGTTCTTGGATTTGCTGAACGGTCTCATAGACCAGACTGTGAAAGATATACTGCCTCTGGACAGGACAAGAGTGGAAACTATGATTACTATTCACGTTCATCAAAGGTTAATTCTTTTCTTGTTTGAGACTATAAGTAAATCCGTTAGTAGCTAAAGCCTAAGGTAGAACATGCGATGAGATTGATCCAGAATTCAATGCAGCAATCTTCATACACAGATAAGGTTTTTATACGGCTGTGCACCAAAGTCTGAAATTGCGTAATACGCAAGGATGTATTTAGTTCATTTTCGACGCTACTGTCTGTATATAAAGTTATCCTTTGTCTATTCCTATGTTTTCTGATGGAACCTTGGAAACACTTTTACCACAAATATAATTAATATTCATTTACAGGGACATATTCGATGATTTAGTGAGAATGCGTATCAAGTCTATAACAGATTTCGAATGGCAAAAACAGGCTCGGTTCTACTACTATGAAGAGAGCGACGACTGCATTGTATCGATCACAGATGTAGATTTCGTGTATCAGGTAATATCTCTGTGTTTTAGATCTGTGACCGTATGACTATCGGCCTTATAATCATATTTTTTTTTCAGAATGAGTATCTGGGTATTACCGAGCGTCTTGTAATCACGCCTTTAACTGATCGCTGCTACATCACGCTATCGCAAGCCATTGGAATGAGCATGGGTGGAGCGCCGGCCGGGCCAGCCGGCACCGGCAAGACTGAGACCACCAAAGATATGGGCAGGACCTTAGGGAAGCTCGTCATTGTATTCAACTGCTCAGATCAGATGGACTTTAGAGGTAAGTCGGCTAATCTCGTCTTGATGCGTAGATGCAATCTCAAGGAAGTATGTGTATAAGCAATATAGAGGGAGTACCCAGTTGTCACGTATAATTTATTTATATGATGTGACCATTCCTCGTCTCAGATGTAGGTTGAGAATATGTGCCTACTTATATTGAGGAGTAACTTCGTAGTGACTTTGTAATTAGTTTGCTTCGTAACGATAGTCATGAATGAATATATATATATCTATGGTACCTACTGTGAAGACTATACAAATTCACCTGATATACATGTGATATCTCTGACGCGATATTAACCTATATTCAGTGAAGTGGAGATAAACTAGTAAAATACCCACAGCAAGGTGAAGGGAAAAAATCAACGAAAGGTCTGTATCCTTCATGCCGATGTATTGTTGTACAGGTTTGGGCCGTATCTACAAAGGCCTGGCGCAATCTGGCACATGGGGTTGCTTCGATGAGTTCAACCGTATCGAGTTGCCTGTGCTCTCTGTGGCCGCGCAACAAATCTACATTTGCCTCACTGCCAGGCGAGAGAAGAGGGAATTCTTTATATTCAGGTATAGGTTTTACTAAACCGTATTCTTTGCCGGATTCATACATTCATGTCTAATATGATCAATGATCATTTACGAGTATTATTTGTATATGCAATAGTCATCCATCTCAATACATCCGTCGTGGAGTGCATGCGTTCTCAACACGGTGTATTTAACTAGTTTAGTTTGATTTAATTTTGTTTCACAATTCAGTAGGTACATGAGTGGCCAGAAGTTTCGTTTAGCGAGGATTAAATTTAGTTTTCAACTCCCCGGAACCAACACCAGTGGTCTATGTATTTGTATCTCTATTATAAATTAACATGTGACCATTTTCTTCATTGCAAGTGATGGGGACACCGTGAGCTTGAACCCCGAGTTTGCGTTCATCATCACAATGAACCCTGGCTACGCTGGCCGGCAGGAGTTGCCGGAGAACCTCAAGATACAGTTCCGCTCTGTCGCCATGATGGTGCCGGACAGACAGATCATCATTCGAGTCAAACTGGCCAGCTGCGGTTTCAAGGAGAACATTTTGTTGGGTATGCCAGTTTCAATTTGTTTCAAATGGTTTCGATTTGTTCATTGATTGATGAGTTTCAATATTGAGTTAAAACACGATTTTCCTAAATAACTAACTAAATCAACCTGGAATTACCTTGTTCCCAAGATACAGAATGAGTTGAGTATCCGTTTTGATATCTGACGAAATGCGTATTTGACAAGTTGAGTATCTGACGAAATACGTGTGAGCCATTAGATCTAGTTTTGGAACCAGTTCCCATTGTATAGTTTCTTAAGTATCTAGAGGGTACTGTACACTATTTGTTTTCAAATAAAGATATTAGTACTTTCATCTATTAAAAAGGTAGTCTTGAAATACCGAATTCATATTTGTGCACCTGCTGGCTTATTCGGTACCTAACTTATACGATTGGTCAATATTAATTGGAATGACGTTCAAAATGGTATTAAAACAATCCGACACCTTAGGCCTCGGAATAGTTTTTGATGGAAAATAATATTTTAAATATATATTTTACCTCCTTTTAGCCCGTAAATTCTTCACACTATACAAACTATGCGAGGAACAGTTATCTAAACAAGTGCACTACGATTTTGGACTTCGTAACATCTTGTCGGTTTTGAGGACCATGGGAGCACAAAAACGAGCCAACCCGGACAGCACGGAGGAGAACATCATGATGAGAGTATTAAAGTGCGTACGTTTTCTCTATTGTATGAAACACGTGTGCCTTTTCTCACAGTAATCTTAATATTGCTCAACAGAGTACGATTTAGTTATGCATAGAGAGAATCTAGGAAAATTCAGGCGGCAATTCACACGGGTTAAAGTTATTTTTAACGTATTTTGTTTCAATTACACTAATAATAACACAATAACAGATCAAATACACAATTTATCAATGACTTGAGTAGTTCCCGACTGTTAATATAAATTGGGCACAGTGTCAGGCATGGTCATCATTTGCAATTATTTTCAGAGAAATGAATGTATCGAAACTAGTAGATGAAGACGAGCCGTTGTTCATATCGTTAATTGAAGATTTGTTCCCTGGTATGAAGCTAACGCAGACAGTCCAGAGGTAGGTGTTATAGACATTAAACTGATCACCGAATTTGTATGTTCATTAACATGGATAGTACTAACTTTTTGAAAAAGCTTCTTTTTTCAAAAAAGTGAGTATTCTTTACAAATGAGATCGACCATAGAATCCACTTCAACCATCACACGCACCGCCGATGCTAGTGCGAAACGGGCGTAGCGCAGTCACCTTGATTTATACTGCCGAAATCGGTTGATACTGTGTCGCTCTGAAAACCTACTTTTTCATTCAGAAATGGGAGTACTATCCGTGTGAATATATAAATTGTTGCTGGTTTGCTGTAGGTCTAACTCTAGAATTGTTAACCGAATTGATAACTCATGAATACGTCGACGATTCATTTTATTTATCATCAACCTATTCAATTATTAAGAATGAAGTTCCTGAAATAAAATTATAAAAATGTTGTATTACAGAGAGATGCAACGCGCTATAACATTAGTGACTGATCGAACTGGTTTAGTGAACCACCCTGACTGGAATTTGAAGATTATTCAGCTTTTCGAGACGTCTCTTGTGCGCCACGGTCTCATGACTATGGGGCCGACCGGCTCAGGCAAGACCACTTGTATACATACGCTGATGGCAGCACTCACGGAAGTCGGTAGGCCGCATAAGGAAATGAGAATGAATCCTAAGGTAGGTCGTGAAAGACAACGGATAGAGCTGTAGCCGTAGCATGATACACACTTATCGTCATCGAATAGAATGCGGGCTCGAAGGGGGATCGTATCCAATTTGTATGAGAACTTGGTCAGCGGCACCTAAAGACGTTTTCTTTAATTAAAACAGTGGCATAAACAACAACATAAGTGGCTACTAACCAATCATCATTTTGGGAATACAACATTTTGAGATTCAACATTTTGTGAATTTAACATTTTGGAAATTCAACATTTTAGGCACAAACGAAATCGTATTGGAATCGTAGAAAATAAAACTTGTAGCTTAGATGCTATGATTTTGCTTGTTTGGAGTAGTATGGTGACTAGATCATGACTGTGATTGGTCATCACCAATATGAGAACAATTTTAAGCGCGAAATATCCTCATTTTGTATTTTCAGGCTATAACAGCACCACAAATGTTTGGTCGGTTAGATGTCGCGACCAACGACTGGACGGATGGTATTTTCTCTACTCTTTGGAGACGAGCTTTGAAAGTAAAGAAGTCTGACACCACATGGATTGTGTTAGGTAAGATTATTGCATCGTAATGGCTCTGCGGAAACGAGCTTTGAAGGTAAAAAAGATTGTTTTAGGTAACCTAATTATTGTATCGTAATGATCTCAATAACTTTTGTATTTTGATAGGACACTATTTTTGTGATTTCGGATTATCAGCTTCTTCTATAGCTATTTGCTAATAAATTTATTTTCCAATAATTTCATGAAAGCTCAATTGGAATGGAGTTTTAGATTTAAGAATTTAGGTTGGTCCCTCGTCACGTAGATCGAAATAACAAAAGAGAAGAGTGGATGGATTATTGGCGTCATCATAATCAAGTAGCTTTCTCTAACCCCGGAATCACCTTCAAAGTGTAGCACAATTTGGTTGCAAAAAGTAATTTAATTGCAACTCCCCTCTTATTCTGTGCTCCTTGGGTCCTCGTACGGACGACAACAGTACCATTTTAACTCTTACGATGCAGATAATAAGAATGGTCCAGTGCTACACTTGATGTACTTTGGGCTGTACTAAGTATTGAATCCAATACAGATGGGCCAGTAGACGCTGTGTGGATCGAAAACCTGAACTCCGTACTGGACGACAACAAAACACTGACCCTGGCGAACGGCGACCGTATCACGATGGCTCAAAACAGTAAACTGGTATTTGAGCCTGATAATGTTGACAACGCCTCGCCTGCTACCGTCAGCAGAATGGGCATGGTCTTCCTCTCCTCGTCGGTGCTGAAGTGGCAACCCATACTAGAGGTTAGTTATCGAAGCATTTCCAGATAGGTACTTATTAATTTATAGGGGTTTCACGGGGCACGCATGTAGTCCATTTGATGTTTCCTTAAAGCATCGTATTTTGAATCGGGCCGTAATGTTCCTCAAGACTCACACGAGGAACCACAGTGGCATTCCTTAAATTAAAAAATATATATATATTTTGAATCGATGACTGGTTGAAACACGATTCTCAGACATCTGATTGTCAGACATCTTGGCCTACCATTTCGCGGTAAATAAACTAACTCATCAAATACCACTATTAATGATTGAATATGACAATGTACTCCTGTGTAACCTTGAGTGGCCTGTAAAAAGTGGGATACATCCGTCAGACGAGAGTGATACCAGAGTCAATTGTTGTTGTTGTCAACAGGGTTGGTTGAAGAAGAGGACTCAAAAAGAATATGATGCCTTCCGCTCTACATTTAATAAAGTGTATGATGACGTACATAATTTTGTGCAACAGAAACTACCCGCTAAAATGAAGTTGCTGGAGGCAATTTACATCAGGTAAATTAAAATAAATATTATAAAAGTTTAATTAGTCATAAAATAACTATTTTTTTACAGTCACTGCTTGTTACGATGCAGTTGTGAACGACTGATCTCGACTTATTTTTTTATCAAACTAAATCAATAAAATAATCATATCTTGTGTTTACGGTGGTCCAGTTAACATTTTAATTTTATTTACTCAGGCAAAGCATAGATGTGTTGACTGGTTTGCTTGAAATCGAAGTCCCTGGTGGAAGTAAGTATTTCTTCATTTTAATATTCGTAATCATAGTCAACGAGTGGGGAAATTGTATAAATTCAACGAGATATCATCGGAATATAATATTAAATGTATTAATTATATTACATTAACCATGTATGTACCACATGAAGCAATAAATTGATTTGATTTAAAACTATGCCAGTGAGATTTCGTAAAATATGTGTGGCAAATTACCTGATACAATAATTTGCTGTTGTTTTCCTTGCACACAATATAATAAAATACCTACATGTATAATTCTAAGTTTTAAAGTCCTAACAAATTCTCAGTATTCACAACCATACAAATCGCTCCTTTGTGTTTTAGAGGCTCACTCCGATCGTCACCTAGAACGTTTGTTTATATTCGCCATGATGTGGTCGCTGGGGGCAGTGCTCGAGTTGGATGCGCGAACAAAAATGGCCGAGTACATGTTAAAGCTGCCCATCAAAATGGACTGGCCAGGAGCCAAATCTAAAGAATGGATCATGCCTTTTGAATATATGGTCAATGAGCAAGGGCAATGGCAGCATTGGTAAGTTTTTAGAAACAAATGAAAATAAACACCAACACTCAAAAAATTGTATGAACACACCAAATAATCACAGACGACACCGTATGATAACCAATTTGCAAATTGACTAATTTGAGGAACCCATTGAGGAACCGTGTACTGCAGAGTGTCCACGAAATAGTTATGAAACGGAGGACAAAATTGTGGTGATTTCAGAGTGTGACATACTTTTTTGCGTCGCTGAGAGAGGCGTTCCTCTCACTCTTACACGATGTTGCCTATTAGTGACAGTTGTGTTTAGGTTTAGATTTAGATTTGGCGACAACGACATAGTCACACCTAAAATCATCTAAAGTGTTTTATTATGATCATAGGTCAGAAAGCGTTGAAGACTACATCTACCCTCCAGACAGCATTCCCGAGTACTCATCCATATTGGTTCCAAACGTTGACAACGTTTGCATCACGTTCCTAATCGACACGATCGCTAAGCAGAACAAGGCTGTATTGCTAATCGGCGAACAGGGAACAGCCAAGACTGTAATGCTCAAGGGCTACATGGCAAAGTATGATAATGAGGTCAAACTTTTCAAGATGATTAACTTTTCTTCTGCTACTACTCCAAATATGTTCCAGGTATTATATTTGTCTTTGTATGTCAGTTAGATTGATGAAAAACATTACCATGCTCCTTTCGGCGTAATCGGGTAATAATTTGACGGAATGAGGTTGGTAGAATGTTGCTGGATGGCTATAATTATAGATACTTGAACTCTCAAGAGACGCCTAAATAAAGCATTATTGATATTGCTAAGATTTTATAGAAATGCCTTTCCATTGGTTATAATTATATTATAAGTATTATTCTTGCCTCCAACTATACCTGGATTTTTAATTATTTCAATCTAACTGGATTAAAAACCAAGATTTTGTGGGGGTTGCCAATTAGCTCCACATACCTACTTTAAATTGACTTGAGTTGAAATATCATAATATCGCTTTCAGATATGTCGATTTAATTTCTGATGTTAGTATCTCGTCAGACAAGTGTTCCTCAAATATTAGAGTTACTCGACTTTCATGTATATCTCTTATTAGCAGTACGTAGCTCGTTTCAGTCTTTATATTTTGTCTGTTGTATTTAGAGGATCGTCGAGTCGTATGTAGAGAAACGCGTTGGAATGACATATGGTCCGCCAGGTGGCAGAGCCATGACCGTGTTTGTGGACGATATCAATATGCCCATAGTGAACGAGTGGGGCGATCAGGTAATCCATAAGCCGCCTATTGTGGATATATAATTATTTAGGGAATGGACAGCCTCTTATTTATATATATATACGAGCTGAATATATACCATATCCATTTTGGCAGATCAGATAAATTGTTAAACAAGTTGTTTGTCCAGAAAACTGGACTTATAATGTGTGAGTGTTTTTTTCATTGTCATAGGTCACTAACGAAATAGTCCGGCAAATGATGGAATGTGGTGGTTTTTATTCCCTAGAGAAGCCAGGCGAATTCATAATTATTGCTGACATACAAATGTTTGGAGCTATGATACATCCAGGTATCGTTTTACCTGTGAGTACGGATAACAGCAGATCAATGGTAACACTTGCAGTACGATTTCAATTCTTACGACGCTATCTGCGTCCATAGTATAAGTATAAGAACGGTCCAAAGTCTTGCACTTGATCTGCTGTCGGCTGTACCAGTAGGTACCTATTTATTTTAACTACTTATAAATTATGTGAATATATCTATCCCGTCTTTATAAATTGAAAATAAATATATGTTATTTGACAAATCGATAAGCTAATAATGCTAACTAAGTAATCGGTGTAAAAGTTGGTAATTTTAAATTTCATTTTCCTCATGTTTCCTATGACAAGCTGAATTACGGTTTTAATCAATTCCTTTTCAATCAGCAACTCATAGAGACGAAGTAAAAATTCATTTATTAACAGGTGGTGGCAGAAACGATATCCCACCGCGTCTAAAGAGGCAGTTCAATATTTTCAACTGCACTTTGCCCAGCACCGGGTCTATGGACAAAATATTTGGTAAATACTTAGTGTACTTACATTGATTTTTTTTACTTTGCCGTGTCGTCGTGAACAATAACTACAACATTTATCACATTGCCTAGAACATTTTACGATTCTAATAAAATCCACATTGTGCCAAGCAACACTCTCATTTTTTGCCCGACAGGTGGCATAGAGAGCAATCGGTTTTCTCGCAAAATTGAGTTGAGGGTTGATCGAACTTAGGCATTGCATGTCAAATACGGGAAAGTCAAATAAGCTCTCATTATTTCTACTCACATAACTGCGTGTTATTTTCAGAAACAATAAGTGCTGGATATTTTTGTAGAAGTCGCTTTGACAAGAGAATTGTGGAATTCATGCCGAGGCTCGTGCCTGTCACTCGCATTATTTGGCAGCAAACTAAGGTAACCATTTTCTTTGCAACGTTAGCTTACTCCAATCCAGAATTATGTAACAACTTCCGTTATGAAAATTTATTATTACGAGTAAAATGTTACAGTTTCTCATATAAAACAATATCTCATGCCAGTAATATACTAAGAAAAGAAAAACTCATCCATAATTAGTTAAGTAGAGAAACCACCCTTTAATTGGAGAGCAGAGCACCCATGGATGCTCCATGTAATTTATGAAAAACAGTCACGTCCAAACATATCGTTAATTAGTAAAGACTAAATCACAAAGGTGATTTCATGAATAAAATTAATAAGTATATAATTTACAATTTCGTAGATAAAAATGTTGCCCACACCAGCAAAGTTCCATTATGTGTTCAACCTGCGAGACTTGTCGCGAATATGGGAAGGGATCTTATTCATCAAGAGAGAGGAGTGCACCTCCGTTAAGACCGCCTTGAAGTTGTGGTTCCATGAGTGTCTCAGGGTTATTTCAGACAGGTATATCTAATACAAACATTCGCAATCCTTCGAAGTTTTAGATTAGTAGGTTTTTGTTTTAAAATTCTGACCATCTTGTCTAAGGTGGAATCTGACGAACCGAATAGGCAGAAGGAATGCATTGCCGTATATCTCGATCTATAAGCACCTTTTTCTCTTCATCCACTATAATTCTTTCTCTTATGCTGCTCCTGATGATAGGTCATCAACATGAGCCTGTTATTTAAATTTTTTATCTTCTGTTTTTCACTCGTAATCGTAAATCAAGAATGGAAGCCCTAAATATATCTTGTAAGGTAACTTAACTTCTTTTTATCTCTGTTAGAGTAGATATCTGCAAGTTTTTAGAATACCTAGTTATTTAAACGTTGTTGATATTGTTAATAGATTCACGACATTTGATGACAAGAATTGGTTCGTGGCGAATTTCTGGAAGACCGCGACGCACGAGCTGCCTGATTTGGCGGCGGACTTTCCCGAGGAGGAAGCGTTCTTTGTCAATTTCCTCCGAGAACCCGTGGACCCCACCGGCGATGAGGACGAAGATTTCAGCACTGACGCGCCGAAGATATATGAGGAATTGCCTTCGTGAGTCTGCCCTTTAAAATCAATTGTTGTCCGCAACGGATTGATATAACATATGTACACATGTTAAGTGAGTGCAAATGTTCGCCAACAAATTGTTAAGCAATTTGGCGAAGCTTAGAACTATGTAAAATGTGTAAAATTATTGTTGAGTAAATAAACTAAAAAAAAAAAAAAAAAACGAGCCCTATACCCCAACTATAATTGCGAAAAAATTGCATGTTGGGCTCTTTGCAAACTGTCTTCTAACTCTAAGCAATCGATGTCAGCAAATAGACATCGAGAAAGGGATCTCCTCTAAAATGTTCTAAGATGTTTGATAGTAACATTTGAATGCCAAAGGCATTGCTCCATGGAAATAAATCGCGAACAAAATTTCATGCAGGGAAATTACAACTTCTTTGGATGTATATCAAGTAAGAATCATCTAGTCAGCGTCCATACAATCCGTTGAGATTTTATTATATTATTTCAGATGGGAATTCCTAATGAAAAAACTCATGTCGTTCCAAGAGCAGTTCAACGATCAGATAAGAGGAGCGCACTTGGATCTAGTGTTCTTCCACGATGCAATGGTGCACTTGTTCATTATATCGCGGGTTATAAACACGCCACGGTATTGTTTAATATTTGTTCAACTTATATTTTAATGGGACAATGTATACATGATATTTTAGGACAAATTAGTTAGATTTCCAGCCACGCACTACTACAATTGGACTCTTTACAGTATAACCAAGTGTTCATGGGCCGACGAGAGTGACAATTATATTTAATAGGTGGGGGTCCAGTGTATCCTAGTGTGTAGTGCCTAGGATCTACATTGTAAACCAATAATTTTATTGAAAAATATTTTACAATCATTATAATGTTTCAGAGGTAACGCTCTTCTTGTCGGAGTTGGTGGTTCTGGCAAACAGAGCTTGACAAAATTGGCTTCATATATTGCAAATTTTTCCTTCTACCAAATTACTCTAACAAGGTAGGTAATAAGAGTTTAAAATAAAATTAGGAAATATTATAAAATATCAGAATATATTACTAGTGTAGTAACTTTACTTTTAGATCTCTGGACATAATAACGTATTTCTGGAAGGACGTTTTCATGAATAGAGTTTAATAGCGTTGTTTAGTATATGTGTAGGTACTGTTTTAGTTGTCCATTATACATTATTATTATAATTATTTATATTCTATTTGACGTACCGTTTCGTCAATTGCAGATCGTACAATGTAAACAACTTCATGGACGACATAAAGTTATTGTACCGTGTCGCGGGACTGCAGGGGCGCGGCGTCACTTTCATTTTCACCGACAACGACATCAAGGATGAACAGTTCCTTGAGTTCCTCAACAACATCCTCAGCTCGGGAGAGATCGCCAACCTGTTCCCTAAGGATGAAATGGGTCCGATTTTAACTTATTTCAAGTTTTCTACTCCCATTGGGGCCTATTGTTTAAAATGGTTGTCGTTTCCCTGTCGCCCGTCTATCACATGGCCCAGAGTTTTTATTTTTATCATTCTCGATGACTATTTTTCCATCGATTCATGCGTGACAAAGTATTCTATAAGCTACCTATACGATTACATCTTAATACGTAACTAAAAAAACCATTCCAGATGAAATCCTAAACGAATTGACGCCGATTATGAAAAAGTACGCTCCGAGAAGAATACCGGTGCCGGACGTTTTGTATGAGTACTTTATTATGCGCTCCAGATCTAACTTGCACGTCGTATTGTGCTTCTCGCCGGTAAGTTGATAGTACAAAATATTCTAAGCAGTGTCACAACTTCACAAGTCAAAGTAAGGCTGATACTGCATGCCATTTCCGCCTTCATAAAAAACGACCCGACCTTTTGTTTTGTATAGAGCTGGGATCGGTCGCCGTGCAGTGAAAGCTTTGCTACGAATTTGTATTCTTCGTTGCGATATAAACTGATTCACAGCTGGAAATAGAAATTTCCCAGATTTGGTTTATGGTTTTCTACACTTCTATGCATTCAGTCACAATATCGTAATATTTCTGTCAGGTGGGTGAAAAGTTCAGAAGCAGAGCTTTGAAGTTCCCTGGTCTAATTTCTGGTTCAACTATGGACTGGTTCCAAAAATGGCCGAGAGAGGCACTGATCGAGGTGGCGCATCATTTCCTGTGGCAATTCAATGTACGTTCTTGTATTTGCTTTATTTATCAGAAATTTATGAATGATATAACACACTGGGATCAAGATACTAAATAATAATATGCATTGTAGAGTAGAATGTAGAGGTATAGTTAACGATAATGCTCAATAGTAGGACAATTAAAACGCTTACATGTTTTAGGGTTTGGCCGCTCTATACTAGTATGCAACGGGTTTCGCCTTTTTTCCACGCGATCTGTCACTCCAAGGATCTTTAATAATGTTTCATTATGGTGTATGATTCTGGGTCATTAACCAGATCTCCGATTTGAAATAACTTATAATGACATACTTTTTCTTTTAGGTGGTGTGTGCTCTCGAAACCAAATCTCAGTTGATTGAGATAATGGGCATGGTACAGGACGACGTCGCAGAGACTTGCACCAGCTACTACGATCGGTTCAGGAGGCAAACCCATGTCACTCCTAAATCGTATCTATCGTTCTTGGAGGGCTACAAAGTATTGTACAAGGAGAAACACGAAAATATTGCGGAAATGGCAAGGAGGTGAGGACAATCCTTTTTGATTAATATCCAAGGTGGACAACACCACTAGTTAAACTAATTGACTCAGTCATCAGAGCGGCAATGGCACCTGCAACTCTTTTGGAGTAGTAGATGTATAGACCACACTATCCATTATCATCATATGGTACGCCATCGCCAGCTTGTTTGTCGTTCTGTGTCAATAAACAAACCCTAAAAGCTTATTTTAATTCTTTAGTACTCCAAGAGTGATAGTTTTTTGTGCTCTGTAGGTTGTAGATATTTAATCCATAACGCCATTAGGAAAGCAACTTACTATGGACATTTTCAGAATGACAACTGGTCTAGATAAATTAGTGGAAGCTGCTGCGAGCGTGGATATTCTGAAAAAAGAATTAGAATTGAAGGAACAAGACATCAAAGTAGCTACTGCCAAGGCCGAGGAAGTGAGTGTCATGTAACATAATACATCAGTATGATCCAAAGATCATAGCCGATTTTCGAAGATTTTTATATTTCATGGTCTTATAAATATCTGCTAACCAAATAGGAACTTAAACAACTGAGACAATTTTTGGGGCATAAATTGTTTCATTACGACGTCATTGACGACTATTTGCTGTAGCGTGTAATATATGATACCTACAGAGGCTACAGATCAAAAATCTATATTTGCCATTAACAAAATTATAACCGAATGTGTTCAGGTGCTCGCAGCGGTTGCGGAGTCCCAAGCTGCCGCCGAAGTGGTAAAGGCAGAAGTAATGGAAGTGAAGGAACGCGCCGTGAAACTCGTCAGCGTGATTGCGGCAGAGACGGCCATCGCAGAGGAGAAGCTAGCGGCTGCCAAGCCGGCGCTTGAAGCCGCTGAAGCTGCATTGCTGGTAACGGCATTGTATTTTATTCACTTAAACTACCTACTGGTAATTCCAGGCTATAGTCTTATGTTTTTGACTATAGTTTATACATTTATTTAAGTTTGCTGTCTCTACGGAGTATTGTTTATAGCTATGAAACAAGGAACGCTGGTACGGAGTAGGTAAGCCATATTAACATCATGCATGACAAATTTTACCGTCTCTGCCACTCTATTGTTTTCCTTGTATGAATTTTCAATAGATGTGGAGCTGATTAAAATATGTCTCTTTCTGACGTATGAGAGTGAAAATATCAGGGCGGAGACCTGTATCCATACAAAATATACTTATTGCCTCTTGATTGTCTATTCATGTTGGATAATTGCAGTGCCGATTAATATACGGATCAATACAATAACTTCGTCAATATAGAAAACTACTAAAGTATAAATCGTTTCAGACTATCAACGCCGCGGATATTGCCACGGTACGAAAATTGGGCAAGCCGCCGTTCCTCATCACACTCATTATGGATGCCGTGTGCTTGCTGTTTAGGAAGAAAGTTGACTCTGTTAAACCTGACCTCGAAAAACAATTTCTTCAGGCATCCTGGGCAGAGTCGCTGAAGGTAAGAACTAGAATAAATTACTTTTAACGAGTTGACAACTTACCGCCTCGGGAAATGTCTTACCTACTCCCTTCCGCGTCGAATGCCCTTATATTGCCTTATGTTTAAAATGACAATGGTAGTTTTGAATGGAGCTTTGCCTCACCTACAAACTACGTGTACATTGAAGCTGTATCTATCATTTTGTTGGGAACTGTTTACAGATTTTATATTGCATAATCATAAATCAGTAGCTGCCTGTATCTTGGGTGTCTCCAAGGGCGCCATAAGAACCAACAAGGATCCTTCTTGGTGGAATGACGGTGTTAAAGAGTCAATAAAAACCAAAAGAGAGATGTTTAAGTTGTGGCAGAATACGCGACTAGAGGAAGATCGCATAGAATACAAACATGCGAAAGCGCAATCAAAGCGAGCAGAGGCACAAGCCATAGCTGTATCAAAGGATACCCTATATAAACGGTTGGAAGAAGCCAAAACTGATGCTGAAATATTTAAAATAGCAAAGCAACGACATAAGTCCAGCACTGATATTAAAACGAACAAATACATTCGCTGCAAAGAGGGGCAGTTTCTCACCGCGAGAAGATAAAGGACAGATAGCACCAATACTATTCAGAACTCCTAAACGAAGAATTTCCCAATTAAGCCTTGCCACCTCTTGATCCGACGATCGGACCTATCGACGAAGTTAGGATCGATGAAGTGAGAAAGGCAGTTGCAAGACTGAAAAACCACAAAGCAATCGGTCCAGAAGATATCCCCGCAGATATATGAAAGATAGTCGGACCTGTAGGTCACGAATGGCTGGCAAGACTATTTAACCTAATTTTGCAATATACCAAAATTCCTGAATCGTGGCGCCATAGCTATTTGGTACCATTCTATAAAAACAAGGGAGATGTAAGCCAATGTGGATATTACCGGGGTATTAAATTAACATCGCAAACGCTTAAGATCTGGGAAAGAATTCTAAACACCCGCTTTGCACTACATACGACCGTGACCGAGAACCAGTTTGGCTTTACACCTTCAAAATCGACCACGAATGCCATCCAGACGCTGAGACTTCTTATGGAAAAGTACCGATCAAACCGAGAGGATCTGCATCTAGTTTTCATAGACCTCGAAAAGGCTTTTGATAGAGTTCTAAGAAAACTTGTCTGGCAAGCGATGCGAGCTCAAGGGCTATAGATGACATATAGATGACATCAGCGCTAGGGTAAGGAGCGTGGCTGGACTCAGTAAGCCATTTGAGGTCAAAGTGGGCGTTCATCAGGGATACGCGCTTAGCCCGTATCTATTTAACTTGGTTATGGACTACTTAACAAAGGATATCCAATCCCCACTTCCCTGGTGTTTGCTAAACGCGGATGGCATAGTGCTTATCGATGAAGATGTAGATAAACTGCAAACGACTCTTGAACAGTGGAGAGGGGCCCTCGAAGATAATGGGCTACGCATTAGCAGAAACAAGACTGAATATCTTGGATGCAGTTTCAGCAATAACAACACCAATGATAAGAGCATAAACCTGGACAACAAAACGCTACCAAAGGTGTCACAATTTAAATATCTGGGATCAATGCTGTCAGCTGATGCCAATATCGACGCGGACGTCACCCATAGAGTCAATACTGCGTGGTTAAGGTGGAGAGCTCTAACAGGAGTACTTTGTGACCCAAAAATGCCCATCAGAACCAAAGGCAAGGTTTATAAAACAGCAGTTAGACCTGCAATGTTATACGGTGCCGAATGCTGGGCTGCTAAAAAGACACACGAACAAAAACTCCACGTGGCAGAGTTGAAAATGCTCAGATGGACGGGAGGGGTGACGAGACTCGATAGGATTCGGAACGAGTATACAGGGTGTCCCAGAAATCGACGTCAAGCCGAAAACGCGTGATAGGCCAGTGATAACAGTTATCAGAAAAATATAGAAAAAAATCCAAGTCATGTATTTTGATAATTATTGACAATAAAAAAAATCGAGAAAAACGACATCCTTTTATGGTTTTTAAGAACAATTATTACAAATCTTTACTTAAAAAAAAAAATTGATGTAAACCTCAATAGTGCTTCTCTAAATTCTAGTCTAAAACTGAAGGCCAACTGCCCCAGTTCAGAAGAAAATGATCACTTTTTGACCTACCAAGTTTTGAAAATTGTTACTTTGCCCAACTTTAATTAACTATCCTGAAAAAAATGTACTACGCCTTTCTGGCAAGTGATATCAAAAGTTGGCGCAATCCATGACGATTCGAAAATGGTATGACACTTACCAAAATTATTGTTTGAACAAGGCCATTTTGTTTTGTTTTTGTAAACTATCCCCAAAACTGGGCAAATTTTTCTTACTTCCAATGACAATGCCAGATTCTGCCCCACCATCAACCGCAAGTTGTACAGGGTAACGAATAAATGTAAAAATATCTCCGCTTTTCTTAAAATTATTGGTTTAAAATAAAGTTTTGTACAAGTTGCGAACTTGCGGTTGATGGTGGGGCAGGATCTGGCATTGTCATTTAAAAGCATTTTAGTAAGTGCCTAAACAATTTTATAATTTTATTTAGGTGATGGCGGATTCAAGGTTCTTGAACAACTTGAAGTTTTATCCAAAGGATGAAATTAACGCCGAGATGGTCGACTTGTTACAACCATACTTCGGCTTCAGGTAATCTATGCCATTGTCGTCGTAAAGTGACGTGTACTTAAGGCGCTGACATGAGCCAACTAGCGCCGCTAATCTTAAAAAAATCATATCTTCCAATATAATCAATTTTATTAAAAAAGCTACGTTCACATTGTTGATTGCTATAAATATTATTTTTTAAATGCTTATTTGTAACGTGTTCAATGTAGGTAAGTTGTAGTTGACAAATGTGCCAGAAACGGCCGTTTTTCGCAATTATGTGAACTACAACTTACCTACATTGCATCACGTTACAAATAAGCATTTAAAAAATAATATTTATAGCAATCAACAATGTGAACGTAGCATTTTTAATAAAATTGATTATATTGGAAGATATGATTTTTTTAAGATTGGCGGCGCTAGTTGGCTCTAGGAAGGCTCTTAATATTATCCTTTAGATTGTAATTAATGATGGGTAACTGAAAGTTTCCTAGTAAATTAAATATGTTAATAGTGAAATTTTATTTTCTAAGAACAATAAAAATCAAATACGCTTAAAACAAAATATCTTTCCTCAAAAGTCAGGTCACAGTTTGCGAATGGATTTCTAAATCGATCTATATATATATATATATATATCTTTTGATCTGTTTTCGTCGCTTTGAAATTCTTTTGCATATGCATCTTAACATTTTGGCGCATGCAATGCAAGAAATATCAAAATTTAGGTTCCATATCAGCTGCTTGTTGCAAGTTTCGATGTGGCTTAGATGTGAATACGTTGATGATGGGTTTCAGTCAATACACATTTGAGGCGGCGAAGATAGCTTGCGGCAACGTGGCCGGTCTGATCTCGTGGACCATAGCCATGGCGCTGTTCTATTCGGTGAACAAGGACGTGTTGCCGCTGAAAGCTAACCTGGCCATCATGCAGAGCAAGTACCAGGCCGCCAAGCGCGAGCTCGATGCTGCCGAGGCACAATTGGCTGCTAAAGAGGTCTGTTTTATTGAATTTCCCGTGAAAATACAAAAAAAATCCCGTGGCAAACGAGGGCATTTGTGTTATTCCGGGACCGGTCGACATGTGGACATTTCGGTGTATACCTAGGAAATTATTAACAAGTAATTATGACGAGTTTATTTATTCCCTTGCTTTTATCCGTAAAACTACTCGTAACATTGTTAGCAGGTTGGTTTGGATTATGTCTATGACATAAACACTAGCAATTTAGGTATGTAGGTAATTAGTAGGACTTATAGTAGTAGTAATGCATTTTCTTGTAATCTGATTAGATTTTTTTTTAAATTGTTGCAGTTTCTAACAGCTATAATTTTTTTGAATATGCGAGTCTTTTAAATCAATCTCTATTTCTTGCAATATAAAAGATGGCCTAACAAGCCCTTCTCAACCAATCATTATATATACCTATATACCATTTTTATTGTAGCGCGAGTTAGGACACGTGCAGAGGCAATTCGACGAGGCGATGTCTCTGAAGCAAGCGGTTCTAGACGACGCGGCTAAATGCCAGGAGAAAATGGACGCTGCCACTGCGCTTATCAACGGTCTCAGTGGCGAGAGGGTCCGCTGGACGGAACAGTGCGCGTTGTTTAAGTCGGAGATTGAACGGCTGGTTGGAGACATACTGCTGTTGACTGGGTTAGATTTTTAGTACACTGGGATTCACAACTTTCTACGAATAACAGAATTTTTTTTTTTAATCTAAGTTTTTTTGAGGCTTTTGTCACTTGGTGACCATGCCAGCCTTAAAAAAGTGTTTGTTAATAATCAATACTTTCCCCCTCGCTGCACTGCCTTTCTCATGGTAAATTTCTTATGTAGTCGCCAGAAACTTTTCCTTTCGCTACTATCCATATTGTGTAAAATGAAAATGTCAGATTCTGCCCCACCATCAACCGCATGATGAACAAGATAACGAATAAATGTAAAAAATATCTCCGTTTTTTTATTAAAATTATTGGTTTAAAATAAAGTTTTGTACAACATGCGAGTCGAAAAACAGCTTAATTAAGAATTCAGAAAATAGTAAGAAATCGAAGCGAATGATTTTGTCTTTGTTATCATTTTCTACTACTCTCGCAACTCCTACTGATTATGCAATATGAAATTCAAATATATTTATTTGTAGAAACGAAAAAAGAAAGGTAATAATAATAATGAAACCTGTAGTCCCCAACAAAATGATATATGAGCTTCAATGGTCACCTAGGTGACCAAAGGTGGGGCAAAGCTCCATTGAAATGTGGCAATGTCATTTGGTTATCCATTGAAGCTTTATTGATAACCAAACATCTACGTTCGCATTTAATAAGTATTGCGATTGTTTTCAGATTTTTGTCTTACTCGGGGCCGTTTAACCAAGAGTTCCGTAATCTCTTGATAAGCAATTGGTTGAATGAACTCATAAGGAGAAAGATACCGGTGTCGATGAACTTGAATATTACTGAACAACTTACGGATACTGCTACGGTATACAACTTATATGTTACTGGAAAACTCTTTAGACATGTTCTTTGTAGAGAAGAGAATAGTAATAGGCACACACGTATTAAGGCTCTCTTTAATCCCGTCCTTAAAAAACCTAATGAAAATACTAGTAGTATGTTTACTGGGGGTTACAAACTAGCGCATTATTGCCATTCTCAAACCAACGAAATGATATAAGATTGACTTGTGGGACAGAGACGGGCGGCGCTATAACAATGCGTTAGTAATTTTAGAATTAAAAAATATAGTGAGCCATTACTACAAATTTTTATACATAAACGGATATCACTTACTTATATTGTTGAAGTCGCCAATTAGACCGACAGTTTCGACCGATTTCGGCGGTCTTTCTTAGGCTCACCCTAAGAAAGACCGCCGAAATCGGTCGAAACTGTCGGTCTAATTGCCGACTTCAACAATATAAGTGAGTGATATCCGTTTATATATAATAATGCATTTGTACTATCGCTGTCCTTTCATGATATCATTCATTTTGAGAACTAGTAATCTAGTGGCTTTTATGGGATAAGTTTATTGGTGGAAATAAATATATCTTTAGTTTATCATTCAACATTTAGAACGTATGCTGAATAGAATACATATTCGCCTGGATCAGTAAGATGACATTTTCAGATTGGTGATTGGAACCTGTGTGGTTTGCCAACGGACGAGCTGTCTATACAGAACGGTATCATAGTAACGAAGGCGGCGCGTTTCCCACTGCTGATCGACCCGCAGACACAGGGCAAGATCTGGATCAAGAACATGGAGAAACTCAATGATCTCATTGTCACCACGCTTAATCATAAATATTTCAGGTGGGATGTTTTTTTGGTGGACTGTTAGCCATAAATGTGATTTAAAGTTCACCGTTTAAGCCTTCGGTTCCCTTCTAACTTAAGATTTATGAAGTGTGAAAGGGATAGAAAAACGGTTAAGTGAAGTGAGGTTTAATTAGGTATGGCTAACATCATTAGACAATATTGGCTGCTTTTTTGAAACTCCCAATTAGCATGCCTGTCAATACTCTCGTATTACTAAACTATTGAAAACATTTTACAGAAATCACATTGAAGACTGCGTATCATTAGGCAGACCTTTGTTGATTGAAGATGTCTCGGAAGAATTAGATCCAGCTCTGGACAATGTTTTGGAAAGGAATTACATTAAGATAGGATCCTCTTTCAAAGTGAGTTTTAATAGTGCCTTAATGAGTTAATTGTATTCGAACAAAACACCATGGAGGACGTTATTAATATTGTTTGAGAATCATTAGAATCAATGATTTTCACTATCCATCCATTGTATCACAAAAACAAATGTCTAAGTGAACATTTTTATTATAATTTCTCCGGAAAAGGTTAGTTTTATCTACTTATTCCACTGGTTAACATTCTTCATTTTTCGTCTAATTGAGAATTTCACATGATTCGTACAAAATATTTATTTTTAGGTGAAACTAGGAGACAAAGAAATTGACGTACAACATGGACACAAGATATACATAACTACGAAATTGCCCAATCCCGCTTACACCCCCGAGATATCTGCTCGAACCTCTATCATTGATTTTACTGTAACAATGCAAGGTATGCTAATAAAATTGTTCTTTACATTATGAGATACGCCAAAGAGAGAAAACTAAGTTTTTAAGTAGGTACAAATAGACAACTTCATTCCCCTTTCGAGAATGCAACAAATATCTGTTAGCTTGTTACGATTAAAGTGACATAAAATTGTTGAACCTGATTGGATGTCCAGTGTCCTACCACTTAGTATCACCAGAACATCTATTAATCTTTTTTTTAGGTCTGGAGGATCAGCTGCTAGGACGGGTGATCCTGACGGAGAAGGCGGAAATGGAAGCTGAACGCACGAATCTCATAAAAGACGTGACGGCCAACAGGCGCAAGATGAAGGAGCTGGAAGCTAATCTTCTGCACAAATTGACCACCATTCAGGGCTCTTTAGTGGAGGACGTGTCACTTATTCAAGTGCTGAACATCACTAAGGCTACAGCCACTGAGGTAAGGGTCTATATAGCCAGATGACCTGTGTGTTCCTCCTTCGACATAATTGCCGGAAGGAGAAAGGTAATGTTTTTCGAGTGTATGTCGGTTCCTTAGTCGTCTCATGTAGCCTCGTACATAAAAATCCAATCAAAACAACGTATGAGGTAGATTCGTTTAGATCATTATAAGCCAAGAAAACAGTCGTGTCTTTGTTTTCATAATAATTCGAGTTATCATTTTCTAGCGCAGGTTTACGATTATTAGTAGGCAGAGTTACGAAGTGTGTATTATTTTAATTATGTCCCCCAACTGAGTCAGGGATTCGTTGCTCCTCCTAATTATTAACTCTGTCATTTCGATATTTACTTCCTCTCATCCTAATAACAAGAACATTTCTCTAGTAAACTACCTCAAACTTATCCATTATAATTACTAAATAGGTGAAAGAGAAGCTAGACGTAGCAAAAGACACAGAACAGAAGATCAATTTAGCCCGCGAGGAGTTCCGGCCCATAGCCACTCGCGGCTCCGTGCTGTACTTCCTCGTATGCAATATGTCTATGGTGTGCAACATGTACCAGACCTCGCTGGCACAGTTTCTGGAGAGATTCGACATATCTATGGAGCGATCCGCGCCCAGTGCTATCACTTCCCGCAGATTGTATAATATTATCGAGTATTTGGTGAGTTTTGATAAGAGCACACAGCATAGGCGAGCATGGTTGAAGCGAAAGATGATGGGTGTGGCATAACATATGCTACTTAGCACACACGCACACACACCTAAACACCCTAATACACTCCCTTGTGATTTTTCTAACTTAATCACGTTAATGTTATCTACGGTTGTGTAAGTACAAAGGCGCCCCTGGCCTTTTGTGTAAGTACAAAGGCGCCCCTGGCCTTTGTACTTACACAACCGTAGATAACATTAACGTGATTAAGTTAGAAAAATCACAAGGGAGTGCATTAGGGTGTTTAGGTGTGTGTGCGTGTGTGCTAAGTAGCATATGTTATGCCACACCCATCATCTTTCGCTTCAACCATGTAGTAAAAGCCAGTGTAAGAAAAAGTTCGACTTTCCATACAATTCGCACTTAGTTCTCTTATTTCGACTAACCCCTTCCTTCACTAAGGGAAGGATAAAGATCGAATATAATAGTCTACTATAAAAGCGAAAAAAATTGATGACTGTTTGAAGATGTTAGACAACTCCTTCGCACCACGTACGAATTTCATATAAATGACTATCAACTATCTAGTGTCGCTTTCTACATACAACACGTCTAGCGTCTACCTTATATCAAGGGAATATATCGGAACCCCATGGGAAATATAATAAATTACATGATTATGAAAAATAAGTTTATCTCTAGCTGATTAGTTTTCTAAAACTTCCATTTGAGCTGTTCCGACTAATTTATCTTTGTTCAACATTCTTTGTTACAATTCAGACTTTCGACGTTTTCAAGTTCATAAGCCGAGGTTTCTATGAGAAGCACAAGTATTTGTTCACTGTACTCTTAACACTCAAGATCGATTTACAAAAAGAATATGTATCGTACGACGAGTTTCAGACATTCATCAAAGGTACTGCTGGTTTATATTCTAGAGGGCTGACTTCAGACTCATGTAGCACTCTTTTCTTGGAAGATTTGTCAGGTTATGTAAGGCTTTTTCTTTTCTAACTCAAGGTAACTTAAATTAAACTAGTTAATTGAGTTCTGGTTGTGGAATGGTTTCTGTTCCTTACGCTGGAGTCCAAAAAATAAAGAATAGTCTCTTCGGGAAATACATCTTTGTTCTTGTATGATATTGATATTGTTAGGATTGGAAAAATAGCAATAGGTAACATGTTATGGAGCTGATATCGTGGTAATGTACTTCATTATGCTCAATTGATTTTCCCTATATTAATATTGATTTATGTCTACATAGGCGGTGCCGCTTTGGATCTGAACGCATGCCCCCCTAAACCATTCAAATGGGTGACGGATATGTCCTGGTTGAATTTGGTGCAACTCTCGTCAACACTCCGACAGTTCACCAACATTTTAGATCAGGTCACCAACAATGAGAAAGGTTGGAAGAATTGGTAAGTTAATTATTCTTCAGGTCTATAAAATACATCTCCCAAAAGTCCGCTTCCCAAAAATTTCCATTTGTTGTAGATGAAATAGAAGTAGCGCTCTCTAATAGAAGGACAATATGTGTCCAGGCGTAAAATGTTCTTTTCTCAAACCTTAACGTTTGGAAGCTATAAAATTATTTCTTCCATAACTTTTGATTGTGAGATTTATTTTGTTGAAAGGTTTGACAAAGAAGCGCCGGAAGACGAGCCTTTGCCCGACGGTTACCAGAGCTTGGATGTGTTCAGAAAATTATTGGTGGTTCGATCGTGGTGTCCCGATAGAACTTTGGCACAGAGCTTGTAAGTAGCTACATCCACCACTTAAAATGGGCTAGGCGAATGAATGCTGGATTTGTAATATAATAAATAATTTCCGTACTATAAATAGTTGAATATACTTAATAACAAAAGAAATAATTTTCAGAAAATACGTAATGCATTCTATGGGTTCAAAATTCTCAGAAGCCGTCATTGTTAACTATGAGGTATGTATAAGTAACTATGATACTAGTATTTAGGAAATACGTCCATGAAACTTAAAATACATTTCCTATTTTCTTGGCATCCATTTGAGCCTGTTTTATCTTTTTCTTGTATCCTAGCAAATGGTGCTGGAATCTCGGCCGCTCGTACCGCTGATCGGATTCCTGGCGATGGGTTCAGACCCCACGCCCTCTATCGAGGTGACGGCCAAGCGCATGGAGTGCGTCTGCAGCTCCATATCCATGGGGCAGGGGCAAGAGGTGCACGCCAGGAAACTAATTGACAGGGCTCTCCGGGAGGTGAGGTGTCATATTATAGATAAGATAGCACAAAAGTAACAGATAGCAAAAGTTTGATATTTCATGCGGAATGCCACGTCCCAGTACCTACTTCCGGTATAAATGTTAACGGCACCTAGTACTAATTCTAGATGATATCGGTAACTACTTAGCTACCTATCTCATTGTTTCCCCTTCCCTTGTTCCTCGTTCATTCCACATATTTATTGAGAATTTTAGTATAGGTATACGTTCTTTGGTGGTCCTAGTAATTTGCTGTAATTATATGTTATCACTGTTCAGTCTATTACTGGTTTACAGGGCTTATGGGTACTGCTGCAAAACTGTCATTTGGGCCTAGAATACATGGTGGAAGTCATGGAACAGTTTGCAGAATTAGAAAAGGACCCGGAGCAAGTTCACGAGACATTTAGGTAAATAATTCTTTGAGATTACGATTTTTCTGTCATTGAAAGGACTAAGTCATCGCTAGTGCAATTTTAGTTGTATTTTGGTTTTGTTGTTTATTATTATTTTCTTTATTTTTCCAGACTATGGATAACTACAGAAGTTCATCCCACATTTCCCATCACGTTGTTGCAAATGTCCATAAAATATACTTGTGAACCACCTTCAGGTAAATGCTTATAACCTTAGTAGGTACGGGTACTTAGTAGGTACACCCATACTGAAGTACGAGGGTTTCAGGGTACGAAAATGTTGTTATAGCGACATTTTTCTGATGCCAAATACGATTCTCTCTAACCTCAAACCCCCAGTTTTCATGAATCTGTCAAATTCCCATAAATAAAAATTATATTATCTTTCCCCTTAATTTTTATTCACATTGTTGCATTGCATCTGTCATGAATGAACGATGTGTTTTATACAAACTGGACACAGCCCCCAAATATAATCTCAGATTGGCTCGCAAGGGAAACAAGTCAGTTGATTTATACATTTTGTACATTACTCCATCAGGTATAAAAGCTGGCCTCATGAGAACTTACGACTCTATGAGTCAGGATTTCCTTGACTACAGCGACAGTCCGTTCTACCTGCCGCTCATATTCACCATCTCATTCATGCACACCGTGGTGCAAGAGAGGCGAAAGTTCGGTCCTCTCGGCTGGAACATCCCTTACGAATTTAACTCGGCCGACTGGTTGTCTTCATGCATGTTCGTACAGAACCATTTGGATGATTTGGAGCCTGGGCAGAGTATAAGTTGGACCACCGTACGGTAAGAGACGATGTTTTATCGTAAATAACAGATTCATTGTGCAAAGTTAACGAAAGGCATCGTACTCATAGCATTCGCGGGTAATCAACATTCGATTACGAGCATACAGATTCAGCCAATGAGAATGTTGTAGTGAATGGAATCAATCAAGTGTAATGTACCTGCTTATGGGAGTTTCCAGAATATATTTGAAACTTTTTCCTTTTAAATTATACAACAGTTTTCAGTTAGGTAGGTTATAAATTAGGAGCTTATTAAAAAAAAAGAATAATATATGGGCTTGTGCCCGCTGACAGCCACAACGGTTATTGCATCCATGTTTTCCATAGACTAAACAATTTGTCTTGGTTGTAGTTACATGGTATCAGCGGTGCAATACGGCGGACGTGTGACCGACGACTACGACACTCGCCTGCTGACGTGCTTCACGCGCGTGTGGCTCTCCGAGCAGCTGTTCCAGGAGGAATTCCAGTTCTACAAGGGCTATGGCATCATGAAGTTCAAGAACATCCCCGAATACATCGAGGAGATAGATAAGATGAAGACAGTTGATCCGCCGCAAGCTTATGGGTTGCACACTAATGCTGATATCACGTAAGTATTAAAATTTGTCAATCTTTTCAATGTTTTGTTTCACAGTATCTTCTGTTACCATACCTTTGTTAACTGTATGCCTAAGGCTTGATTGAGTGGAAAGTTAGTGATACGTTCTACTAATTTGCAAATCGTACGAATTTAATACCTTGTCCAGGTACCAACGCAACGTAACCCAGGATCTATTGGATACGATCCTGTCTATTCAGCCAAAAGAGTCTAGTTCTGGTGGTGGCGAGACGCGCGAGGCGTCCGTCTACAGACAGTCCAGAGAGATGCTGGACAAAGTGCCGCCCAACTTTGATCCTCACGAAGTCAAGGAGAGGTAAAATTATCACCAAATTATCATATATTATTCCTTATTTATGACTAGACTAAGTTACGCGGCATTATAATATGGATGAGAACGTCCCGATTAAATCACAAAAACGGTGGATTAATACTCGTATGACGTGTAATACGGACAAAATGCAAATTATAGTTAGCTGTACCGCGGATCGCCAATCGAGAAACACCTACCTCCGCATCCCGTTGCCGAGCAGAAGTATTGAGCTGCCGGAAGAGCTGGTTTGCAGCAGCCGTTAAATAACACGGAATAACGTCCAGAATATTGTTCGTGCATCATAAAGCTCAACACCACAGTTCAATATGCCCTAAAATAGTCCGTCAAACACAAAATAAAGCGTTTAATTTGTTGCGCGCGTGCCGCATGCACGCATCGGACATACAGATCAAAAACCAGGTAGTTTGAAAAAGCTGGAACGGTAATTTTTAACCCACATTTTCCGAAAACACGAAAGATAAATAAGATTTCACACATAGTAAGATATGATAGATTATGTTTAATTTATTTAGGATGTTAATGTTTAATTTATTTTATAGATTGAGATTCTACGGTATGTTGAATTCGATGGTGATTTTTCTACGTCAAGAGATCGATCGTATGCAGAAAGTGATTGGCCTGGTGAGGACGACGTTGAAGGACTTACTTCTAGCCATTGACGGGACTATAATCATGAATGAGGTAAGTGGTTACTGAAAAATTCGATAACGATTGAATTAGAAGTTACGTTCGGTGGTAAGATTATGTAATTGAGTCCGACAGTATTGGTATCACCATCTTATCTAATTATGCTGCTAATGCATTTAGCGGTTAGAAGGTTCTGAGTAGTGTAGTTACGTGCACACGAGACCAATCATAGTCCTCAGGGCAGTAAGGAACTGCTTAACCTGAATCCTGGAGTAGTAGACGTACTTATTAAGCTAAACGGTGATTAATTCAACTGGTGGTAGGTATATCATCCATCACTGATCTCATACCATCAGTTGAATCTTCTGTCTGTTTGCATACCTTTATACAAACAAAAGAAGTTAAGCAAAATCATGAAATATCACCACTTGTAATACCACGCGTATATTCAGTTTTATGCCTGGATAGAACTGTATTGGCTTAAAAGTTTGTCAATCATAGATACCAAACATCCCCTGCAAGTTACCTATGGAATAACTTGCTATTTATCCCGCAGGCTCTACGCGATTCACTGGACAGTATCTACGACGCGAAGGTGCCCAAAATATGGCTGAAAAGTTCTTGGTCGTCGTCTACTCTCGGCTTCTGGTTTACCGAGTTCCTGGAGAGATACATTCAGTTCTCCACTTGGTGCTTTACGGCACGGCCCAACTCATTTTGGATGACTGGCTTCTTCAATCCTCAAGGTATTATTTATTTATCAGCTTATGATAACCCACTGTTACGTGCAGACTCAGACCACTTTTAAAAACGTCCAGTTCGTCTCGACATCGTATGCGGCCACATGGACTTTTCGCGTTGCTTGGGGTCGATTCCTCAAGGTTAATAGGTCTATTGAGTATAAATCTAACGATGGCCCGTTTATTCCCGCGAAAATACGCATTGTAATATACTTATGTTCCAAAAAGTGCGAGTGGCATGTTATGGCATAGAGATGAGGCAATCGGGTCGGTCTTAACCACAGGTCTTAACCCATCGGATTTTTATGGGATTGCAATTTTTGAATAGGATTGTCATGTACGGACATGGCACACGGCAGATCAATGGTAATACTTGCGATTTTAACTCCTACGACGCAGATAATAAGAACGGTCCAAAGTGTTACACTTGATCTGCTTTTGTGTTGCATTCCCTAAACATGAAATTACTAGCTCAATATTTTGGGTAATTCAATCCATATTGAGGGCAAATATCTGTATGTTCGAAGGTTTCCTGACGGCAATGCGTCAAGAAGTGACTCGCGCTCACAAAGGCTGGGCCTTAGACATGGTTACTTTGCATAACGACGCTACCAAGTACTCGTTAGAAGAAATCAAGGCTCCCCCGCCGGTAAGTGTTTAAAACAGTAAGACACTAAAAAAATAAACAAACTAAAGGAATGCGTTTCTGATAGAAATCTCGGTGTTGCGTGGAAGGAAGGACACTTCCGGTCATATGTTAGTATGTATAGTATCTAGTACTAGTAGCAACTCGTAATTGTGGAGATTTCGATTCGCTATTTATTTACTCTCCTACATGCGATTATTACAATGATTAAATTTATTATAATACACTAAAGTAAATTATTTAAAACAGTGCTACTAAGTTATTTGTTCCATCTGTAAGTTTTATTGCTAAGGGCCTTCATGTTTTCAGAATACGGGTGATTTATCCCGCTTGTATAAAACCTATCAACGATATATCCACAGACTATTATGGCAACGAAGGTGTGTGAAACGCGCGTGGCGTATTTAGTACCTAGTATATTAATTTAGGCCTGCGATATTTTGCTCTTTCTCTTTCCTTCTATCTATAGGCGTGTCGACATATTCGTCGTATTAAATTATTGTAAGAGTATTTGTGTTACAGGAAGGCGTATACATCCACGGTGTATTCCTGGACGGCGCCGGCTGGGATCGACGTAACATGCGCCTGTGCGAGTCCACGCTAAAGGTGCTGTACACCGCGCTGCCGGTCATACACGTGTACGCCATCAACTCGACCGCACCCAAGGACCCTAAGCTTTATCAGGTAATTTTGTTGATTGCAATTGCCGCTCTCAAAACGATGAAATAATATCATGAGGTTCGATATATTGAACAGAGACGGCGGCGCTGTGATAGCTCTATCGGAACGTCATATCATGATATCATTTAATAGTTTTGAGAACGGTAACATCCCCACTGGTAACTCGTTACCGATACCCCAGTTTTGAATATCAGGTCAACCATTATGATTGCGTAGTCTTAGATTTAAAATACTATAGGTCGTTTTTATGCTTAAATATTTTATTCCAACTCGAATCTGTAATAGTAAATTACCTATGCCATAAGATTGTAAATATTCTTTCCAGTTCCCGCATCTAGCTCAAATAAGCATAAGCCCAAAATAGGTGTTCTGTACTCTGATCTCAGAAACATTATTACGTATAGAAAACTTAATTTAGGTTTACTTATTCGCTCGAATTTTTGTACGAATCATTGAACCAAAGGGGATCTTAATCTCCGACACGAAGGATCGCCACTGCTTCCTCCCAATATGTAGGTTCATTTGATCTTCATCTCTCCAAATGGTACCAGAGCTCCCGATCGCTCAGGGGGAGTGCTTTATCAAGAATATTTCCACCATCTCCTCGATCTTGCAGAAAACAATTGTGCATTTTGATTCTCAGTGCCCAGTGTACAAGAAGCCCGTCCGCACCGGGCTGACATTCATCACCCCGCTGTGGCTGCCCACGATAAAGAACCCCGACCACTGGATACTGAGAGGTGTCGCCATTTTGTGCGATATTAAGTAAAAAGGTAATTTAGACAACAATTTATTTTGTTGTTTCTGCTTGAGGATAACACGTTTGAAAACTGTATCTGTATTTGTGCAAGTGACTTAGTAGTCAATTGTAGCTATATTAATTTATTTGTGTTGTATTTATTCTTAGTTCGCTCTATTAAATAAACAAATTTTAATTTTAATTATTCGTATTGTTTATTTTTCATAAAAAGGCCCGTGGAAGCTTTGACAGTAATTGGGATGTATGTATATTTACAAAACATTTTAAATGTAACAAAGGAACATGTTAAACGTAACAAAATACAACCAATCCTGGCGCTGCGTAATGCCTCTAAGTAACGATAACATGTTTACATCAATTTTTGGATGGGCTTACATAAGTAAAAAATATTTTGGTGGTAATTCAGGGGTGTTTGACATACAAAATCGATGATGCATATCACTTTCACAACTTCGGGAATAAAAGAGTGACTGATGTTACCAAATTTTTTTTTCGGTAGGTTCATTGAAAGTGATTTAAAACAATCACAAGACACTTTACGTACTGCTGTAACAATTTTAATGGACGGAGCAAGTTCGTGGATCGTTGTTGGACATTCATAATAGACTACACTGTTAACCATCACACTTATGGAAGCATTTGTTTCGCAAGAGTTTATTGACAATGATTTGATAAAGTCGCCTAGACTTTAATATTAAAGTCGGGTCATCTACTTGTTATTTATTACAAAATCATTTTTGTACATGTTAGAGGATGTTTCGTTTACATTAGAATTTAACAACACCCTAAACCCAACTTCTTGCATGTTTTAGAGATAACAAACTGCAGACCCAGCTATAACTACATACATTACTACATACACAGTGTTATAGAGATTCTAGTCTTTAACTTTAATAGTTGTTAAGTAGTTACCCAAATTATTTCAAAGTAAGAAAGTTTTCAGTCTATTTTTTTTGAATAAAACCGTATCAGTTGTCGAGAAATTAGCTAAACTAACTAAAATACCTATATTGTTCTATAATGGATGTAGAACAAATTACAGCAAAACGAGATCTAGCATTCCTAAGGAAATATTTTAACGATACTATCCTGTAACAGATTACGATTAAATTAGTCGTTATAATAAGAATAGTTACAATACATACAGTCTTATCGTATTCACATTAAACATAGCTAACAATGTTTTAGCTTAACATGATTTAAATATTATCTAAACATGATTTAACATGATTTTATTAATAAAACATATTTTTATACGTGCATTAGGAATATACACTGAAAAGTAGTTAGCATCCATTTAATTGAATGTTGACCTAAAATATTTCCATGCATGCCTCTCACTCCCCAAGCGTTTGATATAATTGAACATACTTATTTCGTTGCATCAGCAGAATTCTTTAAAATATAAGTACATAGGTGATCTTAATAACTACTGCACGAGTTTCGCCTTTGGCAAAATTATAAAGTAGAATTAAAGTTATTGCACTATAATAAATTAGTCTCTTTGGAGTTTAGGGTTTATTCTCTTTTACAGTCACCGCGAAAATTACCGAGAGGTTCCACAGATCTTGACCTAGGTGCTCTGCAACAAAAAATAGAAATATTATTATTATAGGTAATCTTCAAATACTTTACATAATACCGCTGTTTTCTCGTGGACCCACTAAGTTGACCCACTAGTGGGACCACGAGGGAGACTTATTTCTCGTAGACCCACTGCTTCATCGGTCTGAATTGGATTACTGTTGATACAGGACAAAGCATAAGGTGTGACTACGGATCGGTCAAGGTATACTTCCCGAGTAGTTGAAGAGCTGAAAACTTACTACTACTTAAACCAGTACTTTATTTACTCCACTACCTTAAGCAGCTAGTGTGTGAATGGCCTAACGCATTTTATCAAGAAAATGGCCTAATGATATTTCTCCGTGAATAAGTTGGAGTTGGTTATTCATTATATTATCATCTTGTTCGATATATTCTTGGCGGCGTGATGATGCTTCTGATACATTATCATCTTGCTCGCGAAAGATGTTCAATAAACGCAGTAATGATTTTGGGGATCGCTTCTTCACTTCTTTGTTTTTTGATTTCGTGAAATGGTAAAAACATTTTTTTAAGAATACTTCCGGAAAAATGTCTATACACGCATTAGATAAGAAGTTCCAATGCAATACGACCTCAATGATTACATATACATTCTTCAGTAGGCGCAGCTCACGGCCGAAAGAGACACGACACATTATGCAAAGTCCTACAAAACTGAATATGATTCAATGCCCTATGTGAATTGTATCCGTATCAATCAGTGGGTCTACGAGAAATAAGTCTCCCTCGTGGTCCCACTAGTGGGTCAACTTAGTGGGTCCACGAGAAAACAGCGCATAATACCACATTCAGGCATTAAATAGGTTATTTACCTTCTTCTTGAAAGCGTCAGTTCTATTTTTCCTTCTTTAACTTGCTTGAAAAGCGATATAGCCCCAGCATGGCTCAACCCACGAGTTGGCACATTATTTACTGACAAGATCTCGTCACCTGAAACACGTAATTTGTATGAAATTTATGTAGGTATCTATATATAATAATCAAGGAACGGTAAAAAAAGGTACGTGTCTTTAACAAAAAAATAAGCTCTGCATTTACCTTCAAAGATTGTACCCTTGTCTGAGGCTTGTCCGTTGGGAAAGACTGTTTTCACGAAGATACCCATTTGTCCTTTAGGCGAATCAGTTCCCCCAACTATACTAAAGCCAAGGCTCTTATGACCTGGTCCTTTCCAAAATTCAGCTTTGTGTACGGAACTCTGTGAGTAGTGACCATATGAAACTTCGTGGTGTAGCGATGCGTTGTACTCCTGCTGTCGTGACACGTGCGCTGGATGGGTTGGTGAACATCTTTGTGATCCAACTCTACTGAAAAATCTACTTCTACTACTGGTCCTCAGCTGATCAGGTATACTTTCGAAAGATCTGTTCTGGTATAGTCTTGGAACATGTTTTATGTAATGAGTAGCATTCTCCTTGATTTCGTTGGTTGTATTTTCGTTGCATGAATTGTATTGCCCAACTATGGGTTGGGGTCTTGAATTGTGGAGCGATATAGGCCTGTAGTTAACACTCTGTATAGATCTCGGGATTGGAGAAGACTTCATAGATATTTCAATATTTGTTATGTTTTGTAAGGATGCGTTAGGTTGTGCATAACAATGCCTTTCTAATAACTTTTCGTCATCACTTTTTTGTGATTGTAGGATTGGACCATTGCTTACTTGTAACCCCACTTCACATTTTTTATCACTCTCTCTTCTATTAACATGAGCCTCATATGCCTTTTTATTAGAATTATTACAGTTATAAAACTGATTGTCACTAGGAAAGTGAGTTTCAATCGTTATTTGATTTGAAGAAGATGGCTTGTGCACTGTTTGAGATATAATATCGGGAGGTACATTTGAAATTGGAATTGCGGCAGGCGCTTGCTCGTGTTCACTATTTATGATTCGACTTAAAGTTACCGGGGTTACTTCGTCATGTGCCATAACAAGGTCGACTTGATATCTTTGGAATAATGACTCTTCTTCGACGTTAGCCTCAGTTGAACAAGAGTTGACAATATGTTGTACCTCTTTCAAAGATGATAATCCTCGTAACACTTTGCCATTGACATTTACTATTTCATCACCGATTCGAAGTCTACCATCTCTATGAGCTATGCCGTCGAAATCGAGTTTTACTACAATGTAGCGTATTTCATAATTTGATCCGCTGCTGTCGAAGTCTACTCTGTGTTGTGCTAAGTAAACTCCTAAGCTTTCATCTAACCTAGATTTGGTGAGCCTTATCTTCCTGAAACGTTTCATACATGGACCTCTACCAAAAATGTCAGTCTCAGGAACTTTAGACTGAGAGTGAGTCTCAGGTGTTAGAGATTTATTATCTAGATTAGGTGTCGATGAATGTTCTACAGGAAGCAATTGCGAGTTTAAAAACTTAATTTTCCTTGTTTGTACGCGTTCGTCTAGAGTTATAGTTTTATATATAAAAGGCATTCTCTTGTTAAAAGACTTTTTTGGCAATGGCGGTGGTTTGCTGTCGTTGTAATCTATCATTTTAGATGCATTAATGATATCATTATTATATTTCTGAAAAATATCTCTGTTCTCACTTTCGTACTCATACGATATTCCTCTATCTATGGGAAATAATGCACATGGAGTTGAACTTCGTCGGGCAGGAACGTGAACTCTGCTAACATTTATCTTATGGTTAAAACTTAATTGTCTTGAAAAAGTTCCATGATGGATATCAGAGTTCATGTCTATAGGTTCAGCTCGAACAGACCCGCCAGATAAATGACAAGGGTACCCCGGCGGAGAATGGTTACTATGTTCATCTGTAGGTCGACCATCGCTGTCGTATCCGGACTCATTCGAACTTACATAGTTACTTAGTCGATGCGTTTGAATAACTTCAGCGCTTTCTCGCCCGTAAGGTATACTCTGGTTCGAAGACGTGAGTTCAGATTTTAGATCTCGTACGGAACCGAGAGCTGAACTGTACTCATAAACTGGTAAACTGTTTCTATTTCTCGGTATAAGCATGGGGTCATAATCTAATGGAGGTCGTTGAGATATCATAGATGATCTTCTCGGCGCATCTTCAATACGCCTCGTTGGATATAACGTGCCGTCAATCTCGTTGATACTTCTTAGAGAACTTCTTGCAAAGTCGTAATCATTTCTTAATGCTTCATTAAGTATCTCTTCGTGGAAGGATATGCTATCACTGCTTTGGTAACGTTCTTCTGATCGTGGATTCGTAAGAAACAGCCTTTCTTTTCGAAACTTCGGTGATTTACGATCTATTCTTTCCGAAAAGCTTTGTCTACCACAACCACCCCTTTGTTGTGATGCTATACTATTTTCTTCAGGCAGCACTGATAGTTTTGATCTCAAAAATGCATACGGAAAATTAGGTTTTTTGCAAGTCCCATTGTTAGTTTGACCATCTAAATTAGGTATATTGTCACAGCTTATGGCTTTAGTAGAGGACGTCACTAGTTTTTCTTCGGATAATACATTATTATTTTTGGATGGTGATTTTTTATTATCATTATCAGCGTTTTGAAGATCTATATCATCGGAGGGATCGTCTGCTTTGATATAGGTGGATAGATGTGAAGTAGAACAACTTCGATAGAGAGAGGGTCCGTTTGCTACGGGGTAGTTCTCAGACTTTTTGTGATTGTTGAGAGATTGGGATTTTGAGGAAGAGCTGTTTAACATGCCCGTTGAGCCCATTCTATGGAAAAAGGTTTTAAACGGACTCGGGGATCTATCTCTTGAGCCACTCCTAATAGAATCTGTATCGTTATCTTTTTTTAGAGAAGTGGATTCAGAACTGCTGCGTCCCATTTTCCAATGTGGTTTCTTCTTATATTGCCCTGGAACATTTGTAACATGGGATTCGCTGTTGTTATCATTTGGAGACGATTCTTCATAATTCTCCTTTGAATCTGCTTTTTTTAACATATCAAGTTTCTTTCCCATTCTGCGACCCCACGTGGCGAACACTGAAATTAATTAAATTTTAATTATTCACAGTATTTATAGTAATTGTAAAATAATAGGTAGTCATTTAGAGTAGTTGAGTTTTCGTTTCGTCACCTTTAATGATATACTCGTAGAGTATAATACGACTGTTTCAAGAATTTACACAAATAGTATGAAAACGCAGTGAATTGTTCATTGTCCTGCCATGAGATAACGTAGGTAAAATTTGATTTTGGATGACAAAATTATTTTGGATGCTTTTAGCGATAAGGCCGCCAAAATTGTACATTATGTTTGTATTATTCTGTAATCTTTTTCTGTAATTGTTGTGTTTTATGTACAATAAAGTGTATTTGAATTTGACAATGGCATTGAAACTAGAAATTGTACTGAAATTCGAGTTAGGTACCTTTCTTCATCTCCCGAACGTCGTCCTCCATGACCATGGCTGGCAGTGCAGTGACGAGGGTGAAGTCGTGCGCGGCTGGCGTCGCGTGCGCGTGCGGCGGCGGCGGCGCGGCGCGCGCGTCTCGGCGCGGAGACTGCGGCGCGGCGGCGAGCGGCCCGGTCACTTCCCTGCGCTTCGGCCCGCGGAAGAGGCGCATGATGACCGATCACGCAACCATCGCGCCGCACCGCATTCAACGCCTGCTCTGCAATACAATATTTACTCTTGTAAACGGATTTTAAGTGTCCTTGTATGATACATCTATACGATACTCTTATTACGTCCTAAAATGGGAACATTTGTGCTCTTCATTATACTTATCTAATTATTTATCAACAACAAAATAGCTTAAATTAAATTTAGACTTGAATGTGGCAGAATAAAAGGTAAGTACGGCTTAGAAGTTAGAACTGAAAGACAAGACCCGGGTACTAATTGAACTTCAACATTACTCGACATCAGAATATTTTTAGTTTTGAAATTGGAACAACATTTGATATTACTTTTATTACACGGGATTAGATAACAATATTTATGTAGTAACTTATTTAAATCGATCGTGTACATCAACGGGAGCAGAGCATGTTTGCCATTTATTTACTCTACGTTTGTTATAAAAACAAATCAACGGTCCAGATTATAATTTTCCTGCCATACTGCGGTATGGTATATCTAATTGAGGTAGACTGGACCGACCGCAGGACAGTAGTCGGACGGCAGGATGTGAACCTTTCGTACTATTATTACTTCAGCTTGATTGACAGACGTACTATCATTAAGCAAGATAAGCTAGCTTTCTAAGTAACTATTTAGCCATGCAAGAGTGACTCATCTGAGTAAACGTAAGTGGTTGGACAGGATCACCGGAAATCCATGCTAAGTTTATACTGCTGGTGATCACAACCCGTTCTGCCTCAAACGCTGCCGTCAAGGGGCTATTTTTCACTTAACCGACTATACGTAATAGCTGTACCTTCTCGGGACGTTCAATCTAATTTTAATGGTCATCCGTTACAGGAAACGGTAATGGAATAAGCAAGACTAGTTTGATGGCTTAGCGTTACTAGACTGATGTTTTGAACTGTTACTAATTCGTCATTTGTGGCACTTGAGGCAAGCTAGAAGCGACGCACTGTGGCATTTTGTGAAATATCATAACTATTGTAAGTAACATATTCTAAAGTTTGATTCTGCGATCGTTAAATTTCAAAGACAGAATAAAACGCTCAAAATAACTAATGCGCGAGGAAGTGACGCCTTCCGGCCTCCGCCCGGATGCGTGCGAAACACTTCTCGCTCGGTTATCTGTTTACAGGTCACGCAATACTTGGTTAAAATTATATCATCATCGTATTAGATTCTGTCATTTAGAAACGTTACCAGTGAACTACTTGCAGAGTTAGTACTAATAAAAATTTAATTTCGTCTATAAAAAGTGACTTCTACTTTGACTTTGAATTTAATATATATTCGTACGTACTTTACAGGTTATTTTAATTGGCTACAAATCAACAAAGTTAAAGTGAGATTATAAATTATTCAAGGGCTAGTTCAAGCCGTCAAAGATTGGTGTAGATACTCCTATAAAATATTAACCAATAAAATTAAATCCGAGTATTTTACTCGGAGATCTCGAGTTGATTTGGACGTTTAAAGTGAACGAGAGTGTCGCTCAATACAAGTTATTTAATTTTAAACCTGAGCGATATTGGCAATATAAACGTTACAGTACCTAAATTTGGAACATAAAATCTAGCTAAACCTAACATCTGGCGAGAAACTGGAAAAATTATAAATCTTTTATCTTTTTCTTAAATTACAATAACTTAATTGTGTACTTCGATCGGGATTCAACATAACTGCGATAATTTCTGCGACGTAATCACTGGTTGCTTCCACCTTAAGATCTATTAAAAATCCAAAGATTTATATCTTTGTATAAACCATAGGTGTATACTCCATACTACCTACATAACGTGTTGAATTTACTTTATTGGCAGAAATGTGAAAACGAGATCAATATCTACATACTCGTAGATAAAATTTATATCCTATACGATATACAATATTTTTATGCGAACAAACCAATTATGTTTATTATGTTATTTTTCATAACAGGTTTCCGTGTATGGTACGCTATAACTTATAACATGTCGTAGTAATTACGTGCAAGGTACAGTACACATTACTCAACTATTGTACCAGTTGCTTCGCGTTTAACTTACAAGTAGTGGGACTGCATTCCAGCCCCCATTAGCACATAAAGATGTAGGAATAATAAGTGTTTTCCGTTTAGTTAGTCGATACTTTAAAACACGATAATGCTTACACAATTCAATTTGGGCGTAAATCGAAAGTCTACTACTTTTTTTTCTTCAAAATACTATATTTCATAATTTAAATACGGTATAGATTTTTACAAATGATTCATTGATCCCGATCCGCTGTTATGAAAATTCGAGTATAATAGTAACAGGGATTTAATCCTTGAAGATAAATGTTTAACAGCTGAATTTGTAACTTCATAGAATTCGCTAATTTTCCCCCAGGGCGCTACATTAACTTTTATGTGCGTAACTTAATCTTCTTTCAGAATAATAATGTTACTTAAGTTATTACGCAACACCTAAACCCACAGCTTTAGACTGCATTCATAATTCGCAATGCATCATTAGAGCGACAATTAACGTCTCGGTAATTGCATAATTCGATGCATTCCAGGACACGCTGCGCTGTGACGAACGCGACGAATCTTACCCCGAGCCTGAGGATAATAGCTCGAAATATCCCTAGATTACTCCACACTTAAGATTCCTAGCGGGTAGAAATGCCGTGCAAGCCACCATTCTTGGACTTGATTTGTTTGCGCACTTAGTAATTACGTTTTTCTTAATGGTGCCAAAGCGAGAGCCTAACATTATTAGCTAACATATTTTATTACAGCTACTGCATGTTTCGTACAAACAAGACCGAGGACAAAGTGATAGAAGTGAGTCAAGATCGGATTGAGTGGCGCTCCGATCTATTTGCCTATCCAGTAAGGTGAACATTTCTAAGTAGGTAATTTGCAAACCTAAAATTTATGGTCTTTTACGAATACGTGTGGAAAATGAGAAGATAAAGACTTGAATTGTCAATATTAACTACGGCTCAGGCCTAATGTCGACTTCCAAAGGATTTTAAATTGAATCTATAAGTTTAACGTTAATATGAGCCCTATTGGCGACATGTGAGTGCAGTGTACAGTGTTAGTGCCACGTTTGACGGGCATTGACACCGAAGCGCAACACAGGCAGGTGCGCGACTAACTAATAGCGAACTCACGAGCGTACACGATAATAGAGAATGTTACATGTTTAGAATGGCTACTAGACGTTTAAGTTTCCACAGTAGCTGCCAGTAGCCGATCAGAAAACTATACATACTACAAAATATAGTATTACTAGAGGTATATTGTCTTTAATTATAGCTACAGTAGGTAACTCTCAAAAGCGGTAAGTATCAGGTCAGCTCTACATTTTTTACTCAATGTATATTTATTTTTGACGTATTAGGATCTTTTACGATTCTAGCAGGATCCTTTTTGTGCCGAGAATAAACCTCATGCATGTAAAGTGGACCAGTCTGCTGCTCTTTAAGGCTATTCTTAACCCTAATTGGAATAGGGCCAGTCCTATTCTGTGATAGTTAGTTCTATCTTCCAATTTCCAATTTAATTTCCAACTTATTCCAGAGCCGTACTTAATTTATAAATCCAAATGTTTTGATCACGCATGCTAATATTATAAAATCTAATGTTTTCCCGTACCTATATTTGTTGTTAAAGTAACTAGGAAGAGTTTTATTGGTTAAAAAAAAAAGTTTCTTTAGTGCCTTTCTCGAGGTAGAATCGCAGGCAAGATATATGTAGTTTAAATATTTATATGAACCGTGACTCTAAACGTTTATTACAGTAGTTGATTCAAAGAGCATAAGAAGTCTAAAAGTGTATATAAACTATAAACACAGTACTTAGTTGTAGGTAGGACTATTCTGTTAGGGTGACCAGACTTTCGATCCACTCTAAATTTTTTTTGTATTGGTTTTCAGGAAAAACAGTTTGAATATATCCTATAATTGAGATAGATTTTATAAATATTGTTATCAACAACGTTGAACATTGATTTAAAAGTTATTGAAAATGACAAAAAAAATAGTAGAGAAAATTGTGTTGGGTCACCTGTACAGCAGATCAAGTGTAACACTTTGGACCGTTCATATTATCTGTATCGTAAGATTTAAAATCGTACTGTAAGTGTTACCATTGATCTGCTGTTGTCCGTACATAATATTTTTGATTATGATAAGGGAGACTGATGTTTTTTAATTGAAGTAGTTTCTCAGAATGAGGAACCTAACACTAGGACTTTTGGAATAAGTAGAGGGTGTATCTTGCCACTGTACTGGTTATAAATACATACACGAAGATGACTCACCTCATACCAGTGCACATGGAGAGCGCTGCAGCGGCGCACGCGCAAGTGATGACGCGGGACTGTAACAACAAAACAATAATTTTAAGACAGTAGATGAGCTTGAAATTCGTTACTAGGTGTTAGTATTTTCTGCGGGAATGTTAACTATGTTTTCCCACAGTAAAAACTTAACGATATTATTATTTAAGGGGATTCATCAATTTCAATAAAGAGCTAAATTGTACCGAGATTTAACTTCTTATTTTTAGAGCATAGTTGCTTTAAATAACATAAACAATGATTTGCCGTAGTAAAAAACTTGGCGATAAGCATTACCAAGGATCGTACGATATGAACATGTTACTAAATCGGAACCTTACATCGCTGTTTTTATAGAATGTATATGAAATATTAATTATATCCCTTGACCAATTCTTAAGTATGTATTATGTTTTAGTTGTGAAATCTAATCGATCGTGCAACCAATTCGGGTTATTTAAAATTTCAGTGTCATACTCGTATCATAATGCTAACGGCGTCAAGGGAAACATAAAAATTCCATCACGTATAGAATGTTTTATCGCCATCTATCGGAGGACAATAGGGCGGTATTGAAAGAGTGGCTAATGGCAGCCTATAGGACAGTGTTTTTCAAACTAACCAAATACGACCCCCCGTATATTTTACCAAAAATATCTATAAACACAGGTATACACAGCACAAAAACCGTAGGACTTATTAATAAAAAAATCAGGTACCTATGTATCTTCTAGCTTAAAATCATAAAATTAAAATTTAATCCAAATCAAATACAAACTAGTATTACAGTCTATTATGGTATCAGATCTCGGTTAGCATATTTTAAAAAACGGTCAGTGAAATAAAAATCGGTGTCGGAGGTTTAACAGCTTGGGAAACACTTCTATGATAGGTTCGAGCGTTCGAAGCACACCTCGGCCGGTCACCATGACATGCAAAAAATATTTCCCTTCTAAATTGCAGTCTTTTAACGAATGTGACAAAAACATTTTGTCCTCGACTTTGTGTCCCTACGTTTACCACAGCCATTTCTTATGTATTGACCTTGTAGTTTAGGTATATTTTACCACATGCACTATAGCTTTAAGTTTAAATAAGCATTTGTTTTATAAAGTGTTTTTCCTTGTAATTCATAGTAATTTCAAGTAGATGCTTGCTTAAAAGTTATTTTATAGTTTTTATATTGATACATTACAGTTAGGTTAAGAACACTTTTTAAACTGGGATTTCAATAATAGATAAGTTATTATAATATTTATTTGTTATTGGAATATCTATTATAGATAAGATCTATTCGTTTGCCCTTCTGACGTTCTACACTCAACGAATTCAGTCTTCTCCGTAGAGAGAGAAGCCTATCTCTCTACGGTCTTCTCATTACCATGGTGGTTACATGTCATAGAAATGTCAAAACCTCAATCCTAATTGTTAAACACGCAATACCCTTTATATTTAGATTGTTACGCAAAAAAATCTCTTACAGTACCAACAATGAATGAAAAATCCACCAAATTCTTGGCTTCAACTGGAGACGGCGCGGCTCTTGGTTGTAATTAATTCAATCGACTATGTCCCAAAAGGCCGATTTCTCAGCTGCTTCTGACAGCTACGGCAATGAGCCGTGATAACTCAAATACACGGTTTAGGGCAAAAACGGCAACTCGTGGAGCAAGGGGGTCGGGCCAACGGACCTTTCTAATGTTATTTGACGGTAGCCTAATGGCATCTAATGGTCTACCGTCATATTTAGCGAAACACACCGCTAATGTTCTGCTCTACAATCGATATGTGCCAATGTCACACTTGTATTGCGCTCTAGTTGAGTTGTAAATGAAACATACGATCTGTTTCTGAATTGTCCTGCTCCTGGGTTAGTATTGTCAATGCGTTACATGTATATAAGTTACTACTCAGTAATGCAGACTTAGTTCTATGTACTCGGTCATAGTTTCGATTTATATAAGTCCGTAGTTTTACGGACGACGAAGAAGTGCTACTTTAAAGACAAACATTTTGGTTCATTTCTTAGTTATTCTTCGTATTTTTAGAACTGGGATCTATTTCCTGTATGAAATAACAGGTTTAGGGTTTCAATAAAAAAAAAACAGGTTTTAGGTTTAGGGTAGCAATAAACGTTTGTTTGTTCAGGTAAAAATAAACACAGAACTTTTTTGCTACCAATTTATCTGCTATTCAGGTTTTATCTGTATTTTTCGGGAAGGTTCCGTACCTTGGACTCACTCCGACAACTCCCGATGTGCTAAGTTGCTAAATCATAAACTACTATAGTAACGACTTGGTTCAGCAAATGTGCTATTCTATCCCATTGGTTATCCGGGACAAGATCGTTAGTGGATTAAGTTTCACTTGGTTTCACTGAGCTAAAAGGCTTCGTGTTTATTTTGTAAGCTGTATGATGAGAGGAGGTGCTCACTTAATATTACTGTCAGAGGTAGGTAGTTGTATTGCTTGCAACTGCTGTTGTCCGTTATAGGTAAGATTGCTTGTCAAGTTTAATACATAAAATGTTGTAAATTATATGAATGATAGTTCGTGTGAATAATAACGTGAATGTAGGTAGATATTGCAATTCCTCTACCAACTCAACACTAAATCTCTACCTTTTACTGTAGTACCTATTCATGAAACCTGAGTGTACTGATGAAATTTTTAATAATCTAATCCATCTTTCATAATAGTAAATACATAAAAAGACGCGCTATTCAATCTTAATTTTAAATAAAAATCGCAATAAACTAAGTACCTACATTATCTATAATCCAAAAAAAAATTCAGGATATTACCTAATCGAATTATTTAATATGAGTCTGAGGAGACGTCAAAACAAGCCATTCAGAAATCGCTCTCGACATGGGCTATAAATCAAGATTAAGTACTTAAGAATTGATAAATTTTACATTAAAATCAAAGGACTAAATGTGGTGTGTTACATGGGCAATTTGTCGTGTGTACAGTTAAGGGGACAATTTACAAGCGTGTGGGCGGGCGGAACCGTCGGCGCAGGCGCATGCGCTGTGGGCGAACATTGACGAGAAATGCCCCTCGAAAGTACTGCCCACCTACACCCAGATGTGACTTTTACGATCCACAACAAAACGTGCTTCAATAAAACTTTAACACCTTCACAATGGTACCTTTTAGAAAGCAAACTGAACTAACAATGTATCACAATTTATAAACGTATATCCATTGTTAAAAAGGTTTTCGGTTAAAGTTTCCGACAAAAGAAGAGTTCTTGTTTTAATAGTTCAGCTATAAACTAACAATTGTATCCTCTGTTATCGTTATCAGCATTATCTGTCTGTGTAGTAATAGAGAGGGTCAATGTTCTTATAGTTGATGAGATAACATTATGTAACAGACAACGGTATCGGAAGTTGGGCTTCGCTCTGCCTCACGCAAGTCAGAAGTGGATATCAAAGCGTCAAACCTAGAGACATTAATGGATGGCAATAAAACAAACTTCTTCATTCCACTATTTCCTGTCCCTTAATTGAATACCAATTTCCCAAGTTCCCACATACATATTGACGATTAATTTACTAGTACCTAAGATTAAAATTCTTCTGGAAAAAAGCTGTGGCAAGGTTCTTTCATTAAAATTTATCAATTAATTTCATAGGGCAGTCATTATAATCTGGAGCAATGAGTAGATTTAAACTTTTACGTACATAGTTCCTATTTGTAAATCAATTAACCCAAATTGTAATTACCGGAATTAATTTCTTAATAAAATATCCCCTACATGTGGTATCTTATCTACCTAATTTATTTTAAATATTTCCTTAAATTATATCTGTCAATCAAAGGCACATGCGACTTCTTAGTTGTACAAAGCAAGTAGATCATAACACGATAACTAGATTTATTATCCGGAACTCGGCTTATGATTTGTTCCACGTGCGATCAGAACTATTCACCAATTAAGGCAATTATCTCAAAACTGTCAGTTATGCTTCGCGGTCACGGAATGAGAATACACTTTTTATAAAGGATTAATCTCAAATGAAAATGCAAAATGCACTATAAAGATTTATGGCTCATCGTCATCATTAGATAAATTACTTAGTTGGATGGTTATCTGGACTGAACGGATTGTAATATCCATCAATCAATGGGTTACATCGTAGATTGTCGTATTGAAAAAAGAAAGGTTATGCGATCATCATTGTTAAATGAAGCCTACATCGTATTACATGATAAGACAAGCTGTATTTAGTTACCTAAATGGTGTTGCGTGATGCTTCGATTGTAATAACTAGTTGTATTGAGTGAAAGCCACTGGTATTACTCAATCTATGTAATAGGTTCGGGAAAATCGGCCCCGCCAACGGCAACCCGAGCATTTAATTAGTAAAAATTAAAATTCCAATTAATACTTATCTCGGCTCGGGGGAACCTGTTCGCTTCCGGAGTTACGCCAAACCAGTCGGGCGCCTACAATATTTTAAAGATGCTTTAACTGTTCGTCCAGCTTTTTATATTGTGTAACTATATGTTTTGATATTTTCTTGCATACGCGCTATGCGAAACTAAAATCTAAATGATAAATGGAGAAAAATTTTCATCACGACCGGGATTCGAACCCGGGACCTCGCCATTCCGTGGCACGCTCTATTCCAACAGAGCCATCGTGATTCGTATCCAGATCGTGATTTTTTTTTTTTAAATTTTTTTTCTCCATTTATCATTGTGTAACTAACTGTTAGGGTGTTACCACACCAATCGATCGATAATCGATCCATGGTACAATGGTTCAATCGACGTCGATCGATAGTACCAATCGATCGATCGTCGATCGATGCCATCGGTCGATGGTGGAATGGATTAGTCGACGTCGATTGATCATTTCTACTAGACCGCCGCGCCCCGCGCCGGGCGCCGACCTATTTGTCATTAAATATATATATTAATGAAGATGAAAAAAATTAGTAATCATTTAAGGAAAAATATTTATGTGATTTAAAGGATATACCTATCAGAAACTAATAATAAATACACAGTGAAGAGATGCCAAATAAACCCATCTATAAATGTTACCGCATGTAGGTATTCGAGATCCGTGGTATTCCATAATCTTATCGCGTATTTTAAACTAAGCGACGTACGCGAACATTAATTTACATTATTCATTATATTTATACCTATTCTTGATACATTTACTAGTAAGTATGTGTGTATTGTGACAAAATACTTTGATCAATTAGCGTTCTATAACGTTAAATTACGTTTAATTAACGAACAACGTTAATAAGTAGAGTCAATAATTTGCTGCATTATTAAACGTTCATTAAATTAATCGATCTAAAGAAGTGGGAGGCACGCGGAAGTGATTATGGCAATGGTATTTTACAACACAAGTGTTAGACATAGACGATGAATGAATTTAAAAAAAAGAATAACGTATGAAGTACTTAATTGTATAAAAAAGGAAAACATAATAGTGAGGATAAAGTAACGACTTTTATCAGTCAACTTACAAAGTTGTCTACTGGTTGAGCGGATTAAAGTAATGCACTCATAAACATTTCCATCGGATATCAGATTATCAGAGTTATTTTTAATGTAGGAGGTATGTTAAGTCGTTTGATCACTTGCACTTGTATTGACTCTGATTTTAATTCGAAAAGATGTGGATTAATATTAATTATGTTCGTGGTTACGATAGGATTTTTGGATTGATTATATTTGTATGTCCACTAATCGTGGTGATCGTTTGTGGTTCACACCAAACTTTGGTTCACACAACACCGTTTTCTGGAAAGGGACATAATAACAATGCTCTTTTAAATACGTTTGATTGACGGTAACAGTATAACAGCTTACCATTTACTACACTTATTTAGAAGGAGCTAGCCTTTATGTATTTTTGTTTAGACACAAAGAATTCATTGTTTCCTTTTATTTCAACTTCCGGAAAACATTACAAAGGGACCGAAATAATTTGTTTCTATCCTTATTTCCTTATTCGGTAAGCGCCTTGATTAAATAAATGTCGAGATAATGAAATTAAGGCGCGTAGTAAGACAAATATTCAATAATAAATAGCTGAGGATTTGTCTGGATATCCTCCTTCAATACAAGTACATAGGTATCTATACTTACTTAAATATAAAATAACACGTGTTTATAAAGGTTGTGTCTATATGTTTGTTTACATTATACAGTGTCACGGAATTAAGTCGAAAGGAGGTGTGCAGTATCGGTAACTGAACCATTTTTTTTCTACGACTTATGGATATTTCTCCTTTTTATGATTTGATATGAGACTTATTATTTTTAATTTGAAAATTGTAGAACAAAAGTTGTTCAGCTATCGATACTGAACACTCTCCCTTCGGCTTACTTATACCCTTTCCATTACATCCTGTAATCTTACTTCGAATACACTCACACTAGCAAATCGTTAACCATTGTTGAGAATTTGGTTGATATAAATGAGATTCGCTCTCAATGTTTTTACGCGGAACGTTTGAACGCATAATTTACTCTCAAGTAAATTTTAATAAAATCCGAAACGCGGAATGAGCCTTGAACGATGGCGTATTTTACATTTGCGTAACGGGGCTTTTAAAGTTTCATTTTTAGCTGTCAATTATAACATTTGTATACGATCGCATTTAATATTACAGGCGTAAAGTGCTGCTGGATTGAAAAGGCTGTCGGGACGAGTTTTCTGAGATGTTTAATTATAGAGGCTCGCGTTGATGAATTGTCCAGATTAATTCATGAGATGGTCGAGTGGCATCCAGGCCGCATGTGCGTGCGCCGGCGCACGGCCCATTGCGGACGCTCTCAATGAGCTCCGTCTGTCTCGTGTAAAAACATTAAAGCTGGCAGATTAACTGTGATGAGACTGATGAGATACAATCGGGCCTAGATGAGATGATAGTCATAATATTGTCTGAGGTTAGGCCATATAGCTTACTATATCTGGCTAACGTATATTTGTGGCTGTAGATATAGAAAACTGCAAATCAATTGTGACACTCGCTCTACAAGACGACGGCAATACGTTAGATTACAAAAGTTTTGTGTAGGTTGTGGTGCTGTCGACTGCATATAATTAAGTTATAGGTACTTACAGCAATAACGCACTTCTAACACAAATAAATAAAAGCCTAGATAACTGTATTATTATGTCAATGGATAGAAACGATGGATTAAAGTCGGATAATGATAACATTCGATCTATGAATACATAAAAAGCCTCTTATTCAAATGCATGTCGCTGAGAGCACTGCATCTTGATGCGATAATGACGGCCATCCCGCGTGTTTATTATAAGCTAGGCAGCAGGCAGGAATCGTTAAGGCTTCTAACATGAAAGTGCCAGTCACTGATGACCCTGATAGGAAAATCATATCTCGTCGACGTATCATTTCAACAAAATTACCTTCACGTTTCACACAAACCACCCAATTAATATTAACATAACCATTCTTGCACATTCACTAATTACAGTTATGGTTATGAAATAAATATAAAGGATAACGAACAGTAAATTGCTTTTACTGTAAAGCTATAAAATTCAGTTTATTTCGTTAGAGCAGCTGTTCATTCCTTCTCTTTCTCGGTACTCTTTTATCTCCGAGTTTGAGTGTAAAAATACACACGTGTTTGGTTGGACGTTCTAGAGCAGAACACCAACTGGGGATATATCTTTTAGTTACTTGTAGAGCGTCATCTGAATAAAAAATATGGTCTCAATTTAGATTTTAAAACCGTTAAGTACAGGAAAAAGAGTCATTTAGAGCATCATTAAAAGTACGTATAAAGCACGCATGATTGTATCTTTGAAACCATAGAAATATTAAATCGTGAGACTAAATTGATTTATATTTTAACAGCTAACTACTAAAATACTTAATCTTTGCAAGGCTTATATTTTGATATAAAATAACGAAAACTTATCTTTCAAGGAACTGAAGCTTGCATTAAACCCGGAAAGTGGAAGCACTAATTTAATTTTATAATGTAGGTAAGTAATACCTAACTATTATTATAGTGGTAATAAAGTTGTGCATTTATAAAAAGGATAATGTTTCAGAGAAACCTTCAGTTAATTTTAAAAATACCTTTCTATAAATACTGCAACCCTGACGAGGCATGTTAACTAAAGTATAATGGTGACATGTAAGATACTGTTAATTTCAAGCACTAATTGGCGATGCCGACGACGTAGCGTAGGGATCTATGTAAAGGAGAGCCAATTTTTTTTCGGTAACGGAACATCGGCTGTACCTTAAATTGTCGACGTTTGTTTTCCGAAACAAATATGGCACTACATCTCGTAAAACAAACAACTGTTTTTTTGTTGCTCATATTTATTTAAATGTGAAAAGATAACTTTACCTCTAATTTATTGCTTTTACAGTCGAAACCTTTGCCATGCAGGTTTTGTGAAGATTTTGATATTTTGTACCAACTTAATTAAAGTACTCACTCTTGACTTGACTCTTCAATGTGACAGATTTCAGCTGATTCAAATATCTGTCCCGTGTTCAGACAAGCGTAACTGAAAATCACATGCTCATAGATCACAACACTGAATAGTATTGAAAGGGTCACTCGAGTCACAAAGTCACTTGAGGGTCGCGAGTTCGTGTTATCACTCGACTACAGACTTGCGGATCGATCCCGGTGCGGGAATGTTTTGATAAGGATGGGCGGACGCTGCGGAGAGTGCGGTCGCCGGCGGCGGCGGTGCGGCAGCGTGCGGACTGGAGCGGAGGCTTCGATGCGCGCGGCGCGACTGCCGTCTTTTGGTTGGCTGGTGCCACACTCAGTTGGAGTCAGACCGAGGCCGGGCCGCGGGCGGCGGCGGCGGCGGCAGTAAACTCTACGCTCACTATACGCTACTCGACTCGATGATAAGATGAGATGCACGCGGCAAGTGCATTCATTCATTCCATTGGCAATATCGTAAATGAAATTGTCGGTCGACTCTATTTGTCGAAATGCAAGCGAAATCGATCGTTTCTGCACAAATATTCTGCAACTTTGTCAAAACAATTTTCGAGTTTTCAAATGAGAGATTATTCAAAATGTTTTTAGGATTCTACCTAGACAAAGAAACTAATAATAATCTTGTATTTGAAGAGGTTTTCAGGAAACTATATTTGAAACGGGCTATGATATGCTTCCTTCTTATACGAATTAGGTATACGGACGTGTTATTGCTCACGTTTTATCACACTGACTGTAACATTTAACCGTAAATTCGATGTTATTCCTGTAACTCTTGGACAGTTCATTCAAAAACACTGACTCACTTTGTTATTTAATATTACCTATACTTTACAGTTTATACGACACATTAGATGTAGGTAAAAATACGAAACAGAAACAAATAACGCTAACATAAAGGATTTTAAGTTGTCCTGCTTGTAGGCTATGCTATGCTTGAAACGAAAATCTAAATATTAAATAAGTATAATATGGAGAGGAAATGTGATGTATAAGTAAATAAAACCGAGGCTGCTGTAAAACAACTGTCGCAATTTGCTTACCAGTCTGAAATGTTGTAATAAATATATGGGTAGGTACCTACAGAGTCTGCACCGATAATTTCAGTATTTACTTTGCTGTCGAACGAGATTACGAGACGTCTGGAAAGTATAAGGGCAAAGATGCGAGTAGGTACAATACGAGTACCTACTATCTATCTACTATCTAAGTAAGTACCTATCTAATGAAGTACTTTTTACTTTGCTCTACCAATGGCTCTACTGTACTGCTTTTTCATGTATTATTATATTTTTAATTGTACGTACATAAGTCGTCGTCGTCGTCGTGTCGATTGAAAGTTATCTATCAGACACATCTGTAAAATTCTTAATTTTATGCCATCTGATGTTTTCTTATCATCGTACATAAGTATTATATTAAAATTTACATCTTTTTGAAGGATACTTTCTTAATCTCGTACGATTCAGTGCAAATAATTATTGGACAGAAATTGTAGGTTGGCTAAAATATCCAGCATTATTGTGTAGTGTACAGATTACAAACAATTTGTTTTGTGAGGAGATCGGAAATTAAGTTACCTTGCCAATTGAATTTATGGATTGTGCACGGTTTTTGTACTCTCGCCACGGGTAGGTAGGATGTCGATTGTCGGTTTGACGCTATTCGCACGTTCCTCGTACGCGTCACGTGCGTCTCCATGATAGCTTATCGACAATTCTACCAACATTACTGGGATTTTTAGTGCACATGCATTACACTTATTTCGCATTCCTTTAAAGATTAAAATCCGAATGTGAATTATCTAACTGCTACTCGCTCATGTATTATTCATTTATGTACCTACGACTATATATATACCTACTAGGTGTTGCATGGTGCGCGGGCCGCGCGCGGCCCGCGAGACGGCTTTGTTTTCGTGTTGTAGGCGCCGCAACTAAATAAACATTATCCGGATTGTTCGCTGTGCAAATAATTCGTGCAAGCCATCCACTAATTATATCAAGCACCGCCCGAAAGTTGCAAGTTCAAAACTCTGTGAAAAACATTTATTTCGAAAAGAGTTTGCTCATTTAAAGTAGGTTATTGTTGTGATTTTTAAATCAAGCAACGCTCGAAATGCCCGTATGCCAGAAACTTAAAAAAAGTTTTCAAAGGCCAAACGTTGCTAGCTGTACACAATTTCCATAACTTTGTTCATAATTCGAAAGGCAAGGGCTTTCAGCCTTTGGTAGCGTAGGGACGCTCCGGGCTTCGCCCTTCGCGGAGCTCGGCCTATGGCCTCGCAGTTTGGCTCGGCCTGCGGCCTCGCAAAAGTTACTTGGAATATGGGGAGTTGTTTCTGCTTGAGAAGGGGACGCTTCGGGCTTCGCCCTACGCGGAGCTCGGCCTATGGCCTCGCAGCCCGGCTCGGCCTTCGGCCTCGCAAAAGTTACTTGAAGGGTAGGGAGTTTTTTTCTGCTTGGCAATGGGACGCTTCGGGCTTCGCCCTACGCGGAGCTCGGCCTACGGCCTCGCAGCCCGGCTCGGCCTTCGGCCTCGCAAAAGTTACTTGGAATGTGGGGATTTTTTTCTGCTTGGCAAGGGGACGCTTCGGGCTTCGCCCTACGCGGAGCTCGGCCTATGGCCTCGCAGCACGGCTCGGCCTTCGGCCTCGCAAAAGTTACTTGGAGGGTGGGGAGTTGTTTCTGCTTGGCAAGGGGACGCTTCGGGCTTCGCCCTACGCGGAGCTCGGCCTACGGCCTCGCGGTGTTCTATCGCTTCGGGCTTCGCCCTACGCGGAGCTCGGCCTTCGGCCTCGCGGGAGGGTGCTCGGCCTTCGGCCTCGCTATAGTTACTGATAGATATTTACCGCACGCCAGTAATCCTTTCGTTTCGTATGGGAAAATATATGGAAAAAATATTATGGTTTACTGCTCGTCCGCCATTTTGTTTTTCCCAAAAATGACAATTTTCTGGTATACTGCATCATATGTGCTACGAAGTGGAATTGGTTGGATATTCCTCATGCGCTCGTGCTAGGCCAGCTAATTCGTCAAAGTTTGGTCTAAAATGTCCAAATTTTCAATCGGCTATATTTCCGCCGCCATTTTGTTTTTCTTTTGTTTTTCAATTTCATCACAAAGTAGCTCGACCATGTGACGCGTGTTCCAAATTTGAACGAAATCGGTTGGAAAATGGCGGAGATGGCATCACGTGACCCGCCGCCATTTTGTTTTTTTCACTTCCCTATAGTTTTCCTCTGGTCCAATCACTAAACTATACAACTCCCCCCTACATTACTTTCACCTCCGGGAACTCCTTCAGACTAAACGGGACGGTCAATCAGTGAGTGAGTGAGTCAGTCAGTGGTAGTCGAGCTATATATATTAGTAATGATTTTGTTTTACTTTTAGATGGTTGCGAAATTTTATTATTTAGCAGAATAATTGGAGTGTGTATGGTGAATATAACGGCGGCTGAACAAATTAGCTAACTTTAGATGTAAAATACGAAACACAACGAACAATTTCGTCTTTAAAAAAATTGTTAATTTGTGTGCAAGGATTAAGGAATGTAGAACACTGCAAGCGACTAATTAGGTGGGTACTTAGTAGTGAAGTAATAATTAGTGTTTTTTTTAATATTTATGTGATTTGCTACGATAAAATTATAGCCGTAATCTATTATTTCTTTAAAATAATGTAATTTCATTGTTTTTCATACTTGCAACAAGACAAGTAGTTCGTGATTTAAAATAATAGGACTGGGAGTGGGTAACATAGAAATACATATTTACATCACAATTTTTAGGTACTTAAGTACCTACCTATAATATTATGTTTTCATAAATATGTCTGTTAATAATATCCGTAAAATATTCTTTACATATTAGGTATTTCGTGGATTTAATTTTTGAACATCACGCCTACCTAGGCAATGCGGTGTGTTGTGCTTGAATTTCAAATTGTCAACAACAGCGTCATCTGAATTTTTTTAATAAACAACAATTCATTCATCAGCCGCTAGTAGAACACTGAATAAACGGGGTATAAACTAATAAACATTGTTTCGCAATATTGAAGATAATTCCCGACATGAACAAATTGGTAAGTAGGTATGTGCTCAACGTGTTTCGCTGATTGCTTACAGAAAGAGTTAACCAATTTCAGCCTCGCTCTGGTATGCCGGGATATTAGCCGGCAACGATGCGTATTGCCAATATGTATGTAAGTATTAATTACATGCTACCTATCAAGCTATGGATAGCATGAGTTGATGACGAACCGTATTTGGAAATTGACGGATGTAGAGAATAGTCGCAAAGAAATATATTTATTCTTCATAGAAGGAGACAACAGGCAAGTCAACAAAAGACAAATATTTAGCAATTGGAACATCTTTATTAAACTCAAACTGCTGGTTCAATAAGTATATCTATCTACATCACTATACTTACATCAATGTATACTTTATCCATTATTGGCATCTAATTTTAAATTGATTTCCTCTTTCCTTCCTAAAAATAGATACTTATATCCTTCAAACTTATATTAGGTACCAAAATACAATAGTTTAAACTTCACATCACCTTTTTTACTCATTCGACTTTCCTAAGTAATGGAAATTTTTTTCGACACGATTCGAACCCGGGAACTAGTCATTAAATTTTGTCCATCGTAATTTTTGTCCATCTCTTAATATGTAATTAAATTGAATTGAATCGTCATACTTACATATAAATATCATATCTTATTTGCCCAGTTGGGCGAGTGACTGCTGCAGTATTGTGCCAGTGGGAGGCACCGCTCTCGGGTTACTTCATCAGTGCTCTAAAAATGAGCCAGTTTCAGTTGCGAGTGTTTGCTTTTTGCGTTCCTTTCATTTTGTATTTCATCATTCCTTCACTTTCATTTTGTTGTTTGACAAAGGCTAAGGGATTATAAGAGTTTCAAATTACTGTAAATATTTACTCCAAAGTTATGATTTTTTTGCCGATTAAGTCTAAGTACTAAGGTCTTACTTATTCTCCAGACACCAAGTCAAGATTTTCAGCTTTCTAGAAAGCTAAATTTTTTGCTTAAACGTCTAATCTTGAATTTATTTTTGTCTGTAGACTGAATATAATTAAGGTTATTTTATTAGACAATAAGTATACATATCCATCCTTTAGGACATACGATTGTCTTGTTCTCAAAATTATTTTTTATCAGTGTACGTAACAAGGATCACTTTCCGCACAATTTTGAAACCTGAACGATATTTCCGACTCCTATAAAACTTGTCGTTCGATAACAGCGCGTTACCGCCGCGTTGCCAAATTCTTCATTGCATGCAAATCGAGACGAGATACGATTATTAATCGTGAAAACCTGTCCGGAAATCCGGATCCGGCGTATGAAGTCCGATATTTTAGGGTTCCGTAGACTTTCCGTTTCGAAACGACCGACCGGTGCCCGTTTTATAACTCTGTGTGTAGGTCATCAATGTAACAATGGGCTATAATTTGTTTGGTATAATTGTTCCTTTCGGAAAAGGCATATTACGAAAATAGCTGAAGAATGTAGTTCGTGTAATTAGCGTTGTATCAGTTCGTTAATCATTTTTATCAGTGTTGCCAAACGCGTACAGTAAACAGTTTCCTATGAACGTGGTGCAACCGCGGAGGTGGGCGTTTGGGCTTGCAACACCGATGCAATGGTATCCTGTGCCTGTGACCCACTGTTCGAATCTACAATGGACTGATTACATGAAGTATGTGATCAGAATTGCTAGGTAGAGTTACATACCTAAGTAGTTGACATTGCAAAAGTAAACAACACTTTTATGTCTATCTTATAAGTAGGTAGGTGATAGTTGATAGTTTGGTCTATCTATAGAGCAATAAATTGCAATGTTATATTATCGTAGATAGACTCTTTATTGCACAAAGAAAGCACATTACAGATGATTATTACAATTAATATAATTTGTACAAAAGCGGTCACATCGCTTATTTTATGGTAGAGCCTCTACCACGGTGGATCTTATAAGAAAAATAAAGATGAATTGACGGGTTTTGCATATTTGTATGAAACACATGAAGGTATATAACTACACATATGTATACATGTATGTGCATGTGCTCTTTATGCATACCTTACCTATTTGTTGGTAGAGGTCATTCATACATTACATAATTTTAAAACAGGTTCTTCTCCTACTTATCTCCGAAACAAGAATTGTAATCAACACCTTATACCTATAGTAGGTTGATAAGTAACTTAATAAGCGCTTTTATAAATCATAGGAGAAGGGGTTTTACTTCCATAAACGTAATGGAAGGAAAGGGTTGTCATTGCAATGGCTAATGAAGCATAAAAGCCTGATTTACGTCAGTGCTGCATGCATGTTACGCGTTAGTCGTAATTCGATTTACTTACCTACACATCCTTATGCAGGTATCTTGTACTAAGGGCATGTACACAGTTGTTAAGTCGATAGGCCAAGTACAATGTATTTGTAATTCACTGACATTTTATGCTACAGTAATACCGCCTAGATGGTAAAGTTTAAAGAGGTTTTAGTATGTTTTAGAATGCAACAACTGAAAATCTTGCTCTGTCATCGCTAGAATTTTAAAACTCTCTAGAAATATCCATATATTCTACATAGGTTTTAACATTATGATTTCACTAATTTAATAAACACGTCATTTCCATTTCATGGCAAAACATATTTATTCTCAGAGTGGTTTCACGTTTATTGATTTATTTTTTCTCTACGAGAACATTTGTGCTGAACTAAGCCGTTTAACTGCATAACTTCAGACACTTCTAGGCTTCTAGGTCACAGGTCTAGCTTATCTATTACGTCAGTAACAATCCTACCTATATATCTATATGATATTGACTTCAATAAGACGCTACATTCGTACTTCGTAATTTTTATTTATGTACTTGTACCTAGTTATTAAATATTCCAGTCCGTTACGTTATTTAAACGAATACTAAATAATCCCCAAATATTTTTTTTTATGACATACATCTGGAAAATGCACGCAATAACGGAATAGGAACCATACGGAATCTCCTCACGAGATGGATTATTAAGATAAACGTTACATACGTTACAGAATGTAATTAAGTCAACTATGTTAACAACTTTTATAATAATTGGTCATACACTTTACCGTTCCATTCCTACCGAAGATGATATCAAAGAATTAATTCTGGTGGTAGGCAATATTTCAACGCTTATAAGCAGTTTACGCAATTCACCAGATTTAAAACTAACCAAAAGTACAATTAAAAACAAAAACACGACTGTGTAACATTTTGTTTGGGTAAAATGAAATAAATAAGAATGTGTACACATGATATTAATTGACGCCTATTAAATAGTCACTTCCCTTACATCTATTTTTATTGTGGTGATTTAGGTAAAGGTTAGGTTTTCATGCCACTTAACTGCAGCACCATCAAAGGTTATGATAATTTTACGAACATAAGTATTTGATATTTCCGGCGTTTTATATCTCCGACCATCAAACCACCCCATGGGAGTTTATAGCAGGTGCACGAATGTCAGCGGAATTGCTGTACGTACTCCGTCAAAAAAACTAGGGTTTGCAGGACCGACAGTCCCAGTTATTAACCGGCTGAAAAATGTCACTCGACATCCTCGGACAATAAAACAATGAAGACACCTGTCCCACTTTTAATGGCTGTTACATTATAACGAGTATTTCAGCTTGATTCGTTTAAAATTCTTGCTCTTTGTTTAACTTATAACGCTAAAATAGATGATTTTTAGAAATTCTCTATAGTTATCCATATTCACAATAACCGCGTGTTTCTATGCTTTATATTTTTCCAACTACTCGTATATCTATTTTCTCGTGTTTTCTGTTGACATCCGCAGCGATGTCGTATGACGTTGACAAATCGAGAGGCAAACGCATTACGTCGTCGTAGTTCTTTGACTCGTTCCCTTCAGAAATATATGCTATTCATAAAATAACGATAATGCACATCAGAAGGTATCAAACACATCCTTTATAGTTAGGAACTCGTAACTACTCTACCTTAAATAATTCTAGGGTTACAGACATTTTAATGAATATCAGATATGACTGATTATGTTACTCTTCAAGATCAATACCATACCTCTAAACTAATGAATCTTATAAAATAAATAACATGAGATCAGAAATAAATATAGGATCAATGACCGCAACTTCAGGGAATATATCAATAGAGCAATATAATATGATTGATCAAGGATCTGTCATGTATTCATACTTGATAAGTAATTGAAGGAGTGCTCTTTTTTAAATACTTAAGTAAATAGATATACTTACTTATAAGGTGAAATATAAATCAGGTACTTATAGGTATTGTTACGAGTAGACGTAAACAATTAGGTACCTATGTAATACAAAGTAATACGTACTGATCGAAGGTATCCTAGTATCTTACTTAGCCTCGTGTACGTAGAGTAAACAAGTAAATCATTACGGATTGATTGCTGGTGGAAATATTATCAATTTGCATTACTAATGAATGAGTGGGTATCATGATTGAATAATAAATCGCAAATCAGGAGCGTTCTTATGTAAATTTAGTTGTTTGTAATGTAACTTCATTAGTTATTGTTGCCTGATTATTGCAACGATTTAACGGAAGGCAAAGGTTTTCTATCTACTTAGGTACATGGTTCTGTGAAATTCTTCAATAATTAAGTTAGGTCAGTAAGATTAAGATTGATTAGTTACGACTGTTTACCCTCAAAAACATTTTGATATTTGTAGGTACACATACCTAATAAATCTTAGAGATTAGCTCGACGTGGGGATATAAAAAAAATATGAAAACCTAGGACAGCCGCGTAAAATGGCGGGCAAAAACATGCATAATAAAAGGTCGGACATTAATAACAACTGTTTCAAAAAAATTCCGATCCAGTTTTGTATAGCTTTGATTTATGAATACAACATTCTTCAACTCTACCACATGAACTTCCCATCTATCGGTTATTGAGATTCAAGTTAATATTACAGATATAGAGACGTTGAGTTATAAAGAATAACATATAACTTTAATAAATAAAATGTATTGTGAGTATTTCAGTTCTAGGTATAATTATATTATGTACCTATGACATAAAATGAAAATTTTCAGAACAAAATTTAGACCGAGGCGATTTAAAGACATTTATAAGGGCGGATTCATATAAAGATCGCGATTCCTGACTTGACTAGCAGACGAGCCACCAATTAAGATGAGGTTTTACAACACATTTATTTAAAGTGTGGTACATAATACTGATTATGATAGGTAAATAGATATCAAATATTGCAATTGTGACCTTAATTTGACAATCAATGTACTCATCATAATATAGAGTTCGTTGGCAATCGCTTTAGGTAGACAATTTGATATAATGGTACAGTCGTAATTAATATGGGTGGTTATGGTTATGTTGAATATTAGGTAGTACTCTACACTACAGACAATACGGCGTGTCATTGGCGTGCCGCTCGCGTCCCACCGCTCACGTAACGTCTCCACAAGGCAAGTGTGCAGGAAGCCCTGACTCAGCGACCTCCGCACCATAGGCGGGACCCACGCCTTTCTCGATAGCAGGCGATAGCGAATACATCTGCACTGTGACGCAATCATGTGCTTATTGATTGGCGGTAGAACCATATTTGGTTCTATGAATCTTCATTATGTTAGCTGATCTATACAATTGTATAAGTTTTTTCGACTTTGTTATTTTCTAGTGGTACACACGAAAACAGAGATAAGTATACAGGGGGTTTCAATAATTGAAAATTTTCAAGAACTGCTTGACCGATTTTAATAATTCTTTTACAGTTATGTAGCTTTAAATTTTATATATCTAACAGTGAAAGAATTCTTGCAATAGGTCAAGTAGTTTTTGAGAAAATCTCAACCTTAAAAACTCTCCTGTACACCGAAAGGTACGATGGAACACAGAGAAATCTGTGTTCCATCGTACCTACGTAAGTAAGTTATCTCGAAAACCCGGTATATGACCAAGGGCTCGAACCTCTGTAATGCAAGTTCATCACTCTGTTAAATGCAACACCATCATGAATTATGTATATTTAAGGTTTCGTCGACATTGGACACAATCTTAATTAGCAATTTGGCACAATTTTTACTTATGCATACCTTATGTAGTAGGATAATTAAATAGGCAAATCGTTTTAGCTTTGGTATATTTATAATTACGTAAGATAATCGGGTTTAAGAAAATCGCGGAAAACAGGCTTTTATAAAATTAGGTTTGTGTATGGACTGTACGTGTCAAAGACTTGTGTACAAATTAATGTCCACGTGAATGACCGACCGGCATAGTTTGTTGCACTCGCGGCCGTGTTGTGCGTTGACACTGCACTGCACTCGTTGCATAGCCTAGTCTAGTACAGCACATATAATAAATATTGACGTGCCCGTGCCTTGGTCGTGGCCCGCCCGTGGACTTTCTACAGCGATGATTCTCTCCAATTAACGGAATGATTGGCGGGCGGAGAGCATCTTTGTCTGCTTGCGCCGGCGCACGCGACACACTTACTCTTGTTACGATTCATGCGATTTTTTCTAATGGGTTTTATTGCGGGAAGTCTTTATGTAGTTCCGCTCTTAATGGCCGTATATATCTATCTAAAGATTAATCAATGAACGTTATTGTAGAGAGTTAATTGAAGTATATTGATAGCCAGTGATTAAAAAGAAGCGCTAATTCTAACTATCGCGTGTATCACGTTGATATTAAATACCTACTACGCTAGAATAAACAAACTCCACATCTTGATTTAAAAAAACTTTCATACTTTTAAACTATTACCTACTAAAATAGAGATGTACTGCCGCCGGCTGCATATCGCCCACAATGATAATATTATATAATTAATTACATAAACCCGTGAATTCATACTAAATCGTACCAGTTAACGGTGTCGATATACAATAATTGAGTGTCACATGGCAACAAAATATTTTGGTGCAATAAAAAGCTTCTTCACTATTTGAATTTACGTGATGCGATTGCTACAGACTCCTCGGCTTGTCGGTCGAACCCAGTCCAACCCCAACTCACACGATTATTAAATTGTGTCAATTGTATCTCTAGTGGAAAGCTAAAGAAAATTGAAGTGGACGTATGTGTGGGCGTTACCTCGTTGAAAATTAATAGACCAACACAGTGACATACGTTGCGTTTGTTTCAAAGGAAGATGAGCAAATCAGGGAAGAAACATAAGGAAAAGAAATCCTATCGAGTACGGACAACAGCAGATCAATGGTAACACTTGCAGTACGATTTAAAGTCTTAAGACGCAGGTAATAAGAACGGCTCAGACTCCAAAGTGTTACACTTTATCTGCTGATGTGTGCCTCTTTTTCAATTGTTTTTTTATTTAACACCAACTGCAGGCACTATTATTTGATAGACAAAGACATGAGGTAAAATTTTATTCAACTGTCATTGCGTAGAATCTACGCCGTAGATCATAGAGAAAGGTGCAAAGTCTAATATGTTACGCTTGATGTGCTTTAGACTGTACACGTTATACACACCTAATGATTGTAACCATTCCATTGGTAACGATGACATGGGATTCGTAAATCGATTACTTACCATATAATGTTAGAAATTGTATTCAAGTTGCGTATCACTGTGGCATTTGGTTATATTGAAGCACCCGCGCGCTTTCACTTATTTGTATGCAAGCAGCGCACAGAAATAAACACCAAATAGCCCCCTAACCACCTCTATTATAGCTACTCGGTGATGTAGCTGAGTATGCTTGCGATCAAAGTTTTAAATCTTAGCTTGCGATACAATTTATGGTGGCATCAATTATTTTATCGAACTTCAAAGGATCATAGGTTACTTACTCTACTCGTAAACTATAAGCAAGTATACTAACCCTTTGTATTGCACAGGATCTCCAAAAACAACCTTAAGGTAGTTCTTTACTTTTTTCGAAAATTTTAGATTCTTTGTCTAATTAATTAGGTACCTACTATATCTGCAAACTGGCTTCTTGACTATAAAAGAGAAGATCGTGGTCGTACGCCATCCTTACCATACCCCAGAAAACTAGATACAATTGCCAAAACAACGGCAATTTGGCACATCGTCCGGTCTGGATGTTTTATGTTATTACGTTACATAACATAGCCGTTGTGCGGCGCATGCATCCCGAATTCTTCCCTCGTAGCTATTAGGATGCTTATGAGAAAAGACTTTTCCTTTTGTGCCTTATCCGTTTGTTTTTATGATATTCCCAACATTTCGGTTAGTTGCGTCCGAAAATACATATATAGATATGGTACGTATTTATTACCAATGTGACTGGTATATTCTGCGTATTTTCACCCGCAACAAAAGGAAATCCTATAGAATGTATTCATAGTACCAATACAAAAGATTGTACTTACTTATAAAGATAGGTTCTTATTATGTGGGTACTCCGTGGTATGTTCCTGTTTATCGGCGGTTACGCTGTGACAACTGTATATAAGGTATAGGTACTAACTAAAAATAAGTATTTTGTCCGTTGTAAGGGTGTTGCTTGTATGTGTTTATTATGTAGCTACACCTTAGTGGAAACAATCTCAGATGACCTAGGTATAGATTTTAATTGATAATATTATGTACACATTTATTTACGGTTGTTTATTTCATATTCTCATAATTGATAGGTACTTAGATAATTGAAAGAAAGAAACGTCGCTCATGGACGGGCGACTTTTTTCCTTCGTGGAATCTATATCTATCGAGATAATTTACTTTCCTATACTGACTGTTGGATTCAAATATAATACTTTCAATTAACACACATTCATATCAGTAGGTAGTAGTAGGTAGGTACGTTTTTACGAATTTTTATTTGTTAAATATAGGATTAAATTATTATACGTATGTATTGGTACTAAGTCTTATATTTTAATTAGGTACGTTCTGGTTTCTTGAGCGATGAAAGTAGGCACAGGATTTACAATAAGCTCCTTAGCAATGACATGTAATTACGCACTTCTTATGGTAACATTCCGCGTAGAATGATTCCAAGAAATATTTGTTCATAATTTCTAGTTGTCAGAGTCTGGCGGACGGTTGATCGGACATTGGAGCTTAATTGGAGGCTTTGGCGCCTGCTGTGGCCATCTGAGTCACTGGACTATTGGAATGCCACAGTTTCCTGACTCGGTCACTGATCGCTGGTTTGGCAACTATCGGGAGATCACTAAATAGTAAAGATGTGGGTAATATAATAATATCAAGTAGGTTCATAGTTAGATCAATACGCAACAGAGTATTTCCTAAGTAGGTACTTAATCTTTTCTATGCTACATTCGATAATATAGTTGGCAGTTATGTTGTAAAAATGAAATATCTTCAAACCTGCCAAGCTCACTCACCTTATAAATAATTATTTTGTATCCTTTGCTAATTTTCACTGCCAGTCTTCTTGTAACTTAATGTTTACTCAATCATACCTATATGAACTTTTCTGCGTAAGAGATTATTTTCTAATTAGTAGGTAGGTTTAGTAGGTGGTGACGGCGGTTAGCGAGCGGTCAAGCGAGCTATGCGGATATATCGCGCAACCGCGGGCATTGTGCGCGCGCGCCGTCCTTCGAGGTCGTTCCAGTTCCACCGGCAATGCCGTTGCTCTACACGCAAACTATTAAATTATACCTATAGTTAGAATAGATGAAAGTGCTGCTATGTGGAGGTATTATTTGGCGACGCTGCCGATGAACAAATTGCATTACTTTATTATCGTATTTTTTTACAATAGGCCTACGTAGCAAACAGGAAAAGGTTAAATCTTTTTTGGGATACTATCTACCACAGACCACTTACCCCATAGACTTGTAACAGGAGCCCGTGTCCCATGAGCGCAAAATTGCTTCGGGACACGTGTAACCTAGAGATATTATCAACATGGACGTATCTCTTTAATACCACCCCTGTCCCCCGCTTCGTCTCTATGCGCTCATCGTTGACAGAATTTTTCGCTTGCGGACCGATTTCATGTCTATTGGGTAAGTGGTCTGTGCTACCTACACGCGAATTATTTTATTATTCCTCGAAATACCTATTTAAGGAAAATGACAATAACTAACAGCACCTTCATGAACCATATTTATTTACATAATCAACAACCAAATATTTGGAATGAAATTTCTGTTAAATTTAATTCCAAACATTTGGTTGTTGATTATGTAAATAAATATGGTCATTTCCAATCGCATAGACATGTCGATCATGCTTTGTCTTATAATAAAACAAACAGTCGTGCCTATACCCGCTTATGGTTAAAAGGGCAGGCTTATTCAACTAATATTCATCGAATGTAGCAAAACGGAACAATAAGGAACATTACGTAGAAGTTTCTCCTGTTACCTACAAGGCAACAACCTATAGATTAGTTAGGCTACGAGCAGAACAGCCATTTGTTTCATTATTAAGTATATTATCTCTAGTTGCTATTTGCGATGCTTTTATGACCTGGAACCGAAATTTTTTAGGATGGTAAATTCCAGGATTCGTGGAGAAGCATATGCCCATGCCCAGGCTGTAGTGTGCTAAGGAAGAAGAAGAGAAGAATGGATAGGGAGACCTTCAAATTTAAAATACTACCTAACGGTAGTGTATTCAAAAGTTAACGCGTTGTTATCTATACTTACACATATCGCATAGGCAACAACCAGCGATTATCACTTTACTTCGTTGTAAAGAGAGATATTTTTGTTGTAATTTTCTCTCTTCCATATAGCATGAGTTTAGCCATGATTACTTAGAATATGAACTCAGAACGCTATCCATCTTTAGGCCTGCCTAAAATGCATGGAGTTTTTACCAGATAAGTCGCTAACTCTCAGGTTAATTTTTATTGCAAGTGGGCCTTACAATTGTTTGCGGGTGTTCCAAGTTGCCCACCACGACGCTCATGTTTGTGATTAGGTTCTGATTAGTCACACCACACATTAACACGTAAGTGAGAATGCTGAATGTGCTTAAGCTGCAAATAGTTTTCCTAGACTTCTGATTACTCCTGGCACCTACAGAGTTCAGGTGAATTAGTAAGTACTTCGGTAAGTACTTACTAGATTATTTGTGGGTGTTCTAAGTTGCACACCACGACGATCCTGTTTCATTACATTTAAGATAAGATAAGATAAATATTCTTTATTGCAAAAAAAAAAAGAATTACACAAAAGAAATAGGCTAATACAGTTAGTATTAGAATTGGCGGTCTTATCGCTCAAAGCGATCTCTTCCAGACAACTTTTGGGCAGAGAATTCGGCGTATGAATAGGTAGCTTGTTGAGCAATATTAAATAGGTACCTATCATTAATTGGTACTTAAGACGTTCCAGTATAACTACGCTACGTAGTAAGTACCTACCAACATAAATAAAAAACTTATTTACCTACTATTAATAATTATACTTATGAGTATAAATAATTGTTTTTACCAATAAATAAACTGATACATTACATACCTACTAATAAATACTTAACATAAAAAGAAATAGACTAATTACTATATAATACAATAGACTACTTACTATATAATACAATAGACTACTTACAATACCAATATGTTATACATACGTAAGATAGGTACAAATTAATAATTAAAGATTGAGAAAGTAAGACTATACCTGTCCCTTAAAAATATCCAAAGATTTAGCAGTTCGAATCGAAGAACATTTGAAATACAGAGTTGGTTGCTAATTCAAATTACTTGACGTATGTAAAATGATGGCGCTCGTATCGCTAAAATTTCTTTACAATGGTGGTGATATATGAAGTAACATTGTAGTGATATTCGAATTTTTAAAACTTAACTCGCTCGCACTCCTACTTATACTAAATAGAAAATGGATCCTATTAAAAACTGCCATCAACAAATTCTAATAGAATCTCTGGATGCTGTACCTGGAAAGTGATACAATCGTGAAGGTGAAACATATTTATTTCATAATCATTTTGGAGGCTACCTAAACAGATCTCAAAAATTCTAGAGACTACTAAGTATCGGAAGTCACCCATCGCGTTTTGTTGATTTAGTGCTGAAACAGCGGTTAGTGAACTTACTTTTTATCAAGGTGACTGCTTATTTGCACAATTTCGGTTTGTTCCACTTTTATGTTTTTTTTTGCCCAAATGGGTTTAATTATTTAAAAAAACTCATTTAGGGTTTAAGTCCGAACTGAACGATCTGAAATCCGAACCGATATAGATTGTATTAAGGGTTTAATATTTGTCATCATAGATACCTACTTATTTATAACTTAGAACTTAATAATGTTGCAGGATACACGGATTAAAATATTTCTCAGATTAAGATGATATTATAGTTTTTCTGTATTTATTATAATAGGTGTAAGATAGAATAAACCAAGCCAATCAGTGACTTATAGGTAGACACGTAAAGGTAATGACGTCCGTAGATTACTTTTTGAGTGGAATTGCCGGTCACATCCGTCCCCTGACTCCGAAGTAGGTACTACATAGTACCTACGTACCTCGGTAGGAAGACTATTACGTAAGATATTAAGGATACGCCCATTAATTATGACTAAAATGTGTTTTATTTTTGATTTTGTAAACGATGATGTGCTTTTTCCTTTTTATTTATAGTAGGTAGTTTTCGTTTCTAATTCATTTTGAACAAACTAGGAAAAAATATTCGTACTGTATTATTCAAAACGTTGAGGGAAAACATCGCGTGAACCTGCATGCCCGAAAATAAAAAAATATGATAAATGTATACTCCACCAATCACTGGGTCTGCGTGGTGGATTATGGCTTCAGATCCCTCTACGTAAAGGAAGGTCTTCGCCCCAATAGTGGGCATATAAATATAGGATGATAATTGCTTGCAAAACGTATCTTTCCGAGTATTTTTCCCAAAAAGGCCGATCCATATTACGTCGACGGTTACCTACGTAATTGGTCATTTACTCTCACTGCAGGTCTCACGGTGTATGAGAAACATTGGCTGGATCCACGCTCATGTTTCCGATTGATCCAGCCATACCACCACTCACTATCTCGCTCGCCCGGATATACTTAACTCGATTCAAGTTATAAATTAAAAGTGATATAAAGCTAGAGTTACGATCACAGATTTCGATCTAAATGATACTATTAAACCAATAAATTCATAAATCTCTATAGTTTACCAGATACCTACAACGCAGTTAGCGACAAAATTCATTACTTAAATAGTTTTAAAACATTAATTATCTAAGATCAGAACGTGCTCGAAACTGTTTCTTGTTTGGTTTAAATGCTAACTTGTTTTAAATTGTAAACCTTTAAAACCAGCAACTGGTCATATTATATTTACGTACCTACAATTTGTGGGAAATTAAGTGGTTAAAAATACCTACATAAGAATCGGAAATCGCAAGCAGCGTCAAAGAATGACAATGGCTTTTCAATGGTTTTTTGGTAGGTTACCAGGCAAGTGAGATCAGCAACTTCGTGCGCAAAAATTTACTACTTTTTGCTATTTTTTGCGAATTGGCTATTTTTATCTGTAGGTACCTACCTAGTATATTTTTTGTACTTATTAAACCAATTCAGCCCTTGTTCGACGATAACATTCGTTACTTAGGGATCATAAATATTCAATGTGATATAGGTAGTATGTAGTTTAAATTTTGAATGTTGACGAATTTCTCAATTTTTACGCAGGATTGGACGGTAACTTACCCTATAGTAACTTATTACTACTTATCTTCCATGCACGGAGAATAGATTAATTTTTTTTAAATATTTAAATGCAGTCCTATTCATGGAAAATTCTATTTTTTTTACAAGCATTTTAATCAGGGACTCCGCAACTGACAACTGTTTTGCGAAGGCGGTTAGACAACCTCTATAGTTGGTTATAGTGGTAATAGGTAGTGTACCGACAATGTGATAGTTGGGCCCAGGAACGCGTAATTAAACCGTGGAACCGGATTGTCCATGATCGGACGGCTATTCATCGTAAATGAGGTCCTTGCAAAGACGTGCGCTATTTTACTACCTAATCGAATCGTTGGGGATACCAGTTTCTAAATATGATTGTGTATCTTGAGTATTATAATAAGTAATAGCTTGTGTATTATAATGAGCTATTACTTATTAGGTATAATACTCAAGTCTTGCTTGATCAATGACCAGAATTACATCACTAGCTGAAACAAGGCAAAAAACATCTTCGCTGATTTGGGTAAGTATCAAATAAGGGCAAGTTGGGTTTGGGTAAGTTGGGTATAAAAATACTTAGGCGACAATGTATATTGCGAGCAAATGAATCAGATTTCGTGTAGTTGATCTTCTATCGATATCCGGATCGTTTACAGAGTGCATTATACCTATCTAGTTGCCTATTTAGTTTAGCCACGATTAGTAGCCAGTAGCGATGCAACATGGACAGGACATCACACTTTCGTGGAATCCACCTAGTCCTAAGGTAGCTTCACGCGAACACGTTACATGATTACATGCTACATAAACTGAGTCTAAATACTGCTGAGGACGCTGCTTGATACATAATACCCACTTGTTTGGCGAGTTAATATAACTTAATAACCGCTTGTTATGTACGTAACTCCAGTTATGGTCAAACCCGATTGTGGAACCCGTGTTTTTGTTTACTAACAATTAAGTTGTTCTACATTATTGTCAGTTATATAGTGTAGGTATTGTATGTCTGTCCATATCTTGCGAATTAACAAAATTAAGGTGGGGTTACTTACTTTATACTTTATTGTACACATGAAGAGTAAGTAAAACAGATACAATATTACAAGAAAGCCGATGTGCCTACATCAGTCAAGCTTAATGACAATTCATTTTAGTTGAGATTTTTTAGGCTAGACTCAGTAAAATTACCCAAAAGTAGGATAAAAGTGAATTATCTAGCAACCCAAGTGTGGAGCTTGATCCAGGGCGCATTCCCGATTCGTTCCCTGTTGTTTTTGCGGCTAGGCACTCGCTAATGGGTACTGGTTTAGCTTTAGTGACGGCCGAAGCACTCCCGAGTTGTCCTCTGCTGTCCTAGCCTGGATACAAAGGCGCGTTCGAAACGCCGCTGTTCAGACGCCCGTATATATTCTGAAAGCTCGTGTACACGTTGCCTGAATTTTCAGCATACTCGAGTTTATACGTGATCATGCAAAAGCCACAAAATTAAAACAAATAAAGCTCATTTACGATTGTTATTGCATTTTGTCATGATGATTATTTTAGAGTTTATATCATTGAGCGTACACTTTATTTATAGAAACAAAACAGACGTACCTACGTAGTCGAGTGTTCTGTGGAGTTCTTAACTATGGCAATTTAAGAAGACTTCGTTGATATAATGGTAGGTAAGTATAATTATTTGTTGTAGAGCGGCGTCGTCGCCGCGGGCGCTGCACACCAGTAGCGGATAAAAAACGCTAGTCTAAAAGGGTTGGCAATTTAAGTGGACTTCTGCAGGTGGCTTGTGCCTTACCGCCACTGGATAATTATTGGCTTTAACAAACAAAAAAACTGTTCAAGAACTGCTTTTAGTTATCCACTTGACTGGTTAGTTTACAGTTACCACTAGGTAAGTCTTGCGTTTCAAATCTTTTTATTATTTTGCAAATGTCGTTTTTATTGTCTTCTATTCGTTGTGTTAACTAAAATTACTCTCCGGTCTAGCTTTATCGCTTTACAATTTCACTATGCCACTCGACCACTAGGAGCTGTATAACTGTCACCCAATTTACACAACTTATGATGACTATGATCAGTTTTGATGGATGTCCATTGAGTTGAGAGTCGAGAAATCTTTTGTGCAAAATAATAGTGAAAGTGGTGATATTATTAAGTGGTAGGTACCTACGCAGATGGATCTATATACTCGGTATCATATTATTATATAATGGCTTCGATGATTTATATTATTTGTATATTATAAAAATATTAGAGTAGTACTTACCTATACGTAAAGATATTGACTTTTTGGCAATCCCGAACACATTTTTATTAAATAGGTATTCATCACACTCATGGCTCAAACTATAATTCCCTGTGTTATGAGCCTAGATACATATATTAAACATAAACGATCACAAATAATCATTAGTTTACTATACGTAGGTATCTCTTATCGTAAAATATCAGTTGTATTCGTCACCTACATCAATAATGGGTATTTCAATAGTTTCTTCAATTATTAGGTACAGCAGGAATCATAACAAACCTTTTAATATATTCGCATTAATTTTACAGTCCTATCAAAGTTCCAGAACAATTACCATAAAATAACAATAAAGGGTCGTTACACCCGTTTTATGATAGCGACACACCGGCAATTTGTTATCATTTACGATACGTGTCGGATAATTTGGGACACTGATACTTCGAAATATTAAAAAAAACGCATAAAACTGATTTAATAAATAATAATTTCATTTTATTAAGGAGATTCAGTAATTCCTGTATTTCGTTCAAAAGTTGACGAAATAACTATTAGTAATGAACACCTAGTTATTTATACCATATACAACATGGAATTTGACAAAAATCTACCTATAAACTTTATGTTTTCCGCAGTCCTAAATTAACAAGACTTAGTTTCTCAACCAGAGCCTAAAACGTCTTGTTTTGATTTAGTAATTAAATTACCTATGTACCTAAATATCTAGGTATATAATGAATAACAATGATGTAAATAAAGTATGAAGTGCAGAACTCGAGGAAACCCTTTAATAGTTTTTGTTTTCGATAACTTTGAGAAAATATTTAGTATGCGCTCTACATATTATAATTGAAATGATTGAAACGGCATCGAGATACGAGATTCGGCTGCGAGGCGAAATATATGTACTTTGTTCAAGAAAATTACGCTATAATATATTGATCCAATGATGAAAATAAAAAAGAAAGTGAATTTTAATGACACTATTCGATTTTTTTAAACAATAAAAATGTAGAGCGACTTAAAATGAGCGCTATAAGAAAGTTTTGCATTGGTACTTGCTTTTAATAATAACATTGTCACATTTTATATAAATTTCTTCACGCTGGCAGGTAACCACTTCTTTTGCACATTATAATAATGCATTACAATCTCAGTAGGCAATCTATTCAAAACCATGAAAATACAGCTAATGAAACCTTCGTCTTTGCCGCATACAAGTTTGTTCGACTTTCGTTTTCATATTAAACTTACACAAACCATTACAATATACGCCGTAGTGCCTTAGCATACCGTGCCCTTGATCTCGACTGTCCAGAAGTAAATATATCATTTACATAGGTGAATTAAGGTATATCTGATTCCAGGGCCGTAGCCAAGACTCGTAGCCTCAATACCCTAGAATGTATCATCGTCAAGTCAGACAATAGATATTTCTACAGTTAAACTGCCTATTATCTTGTTGCATAAATAATTTTGATCGGAAGTGTGATCCATGCTATATCTACACATTTAATAAATAAAATATTTTTCTACATAAGTATTAAACTACAGGTCATCGCATTAAAATATTGTGACAAAATAGAAACACGAAAATAGGAGTCAATGAATTCATTGAAAAATACTTACATCATTTAAGTCAGGAGTCAGATAGAGTCAGCAAATAACTGAGATAATCTAACATCACAAGCTAAAGCCTCATACAAGCTGCATAAAAGATAGTATGAGAAGTATCCTAGAAAGGGAAGGCGTACAGTCGAACAGGGGGCCTCAATAAGGTTGAGATTTTCTCAAAAACTGCTGGACCGAATTTAATAATTCTTTTACAGTTACATAGTTTTAACTTTTATATATCAAACAGTGAAATAATTTTTGCAATAGATCAAGTAGTTTTTGAGAATATCTCAACCTTAAAAACTCTCCTGTACACCTTTATCTGTGTTCCACCGTACTAAACTCATATCACTTGACTTTAATCATTAATACCTGCGTATTATTTGATATCGAAAATAAATTGATTTCAAAAAATTTCAAATGTCTCTGTTTTTCTACGTGAGTTGATTGATGCAAAGAAATTTATTCACCTATATCAATCATGAATGTCCCGCCCTTCTTTATTCTGACTACAGTACTGATCTGGATTAACCACGATCTGCTGTCATTAGAGCTGGAGCATTGAACTTGGGCCGTGACTTCCTTTTTAACAGCACCAGTGGGAAAGTGCCCAGGAATTAACAGAAGCGTGGCGAGCCTTTGTTCTCCATCTGTAACGAAAGCGACGGCTCGTCTTAAATGGCTAACCATTACCAACTCATTATAACCCCGTTGAATATATTTGTTTACATTATTATCTTGAATAAGACCTTTGCATTTTGAAGGGCTCAGTTTAAATTATATGTGGGGAATATGCTTTGTTGTTGAACGTTACTTGGTTGACTCCACTTAATCTCTGTCTTTGAATTCTAGCCAGCGTGGTTATTGAAAGTTGCTGACTGGAATTATACTGAGATAGAGTAATTATGAGGATATCAAGTTTTAATTGCTGTGTTAGTAACAAAGATTATCTACCTACCAGCGTGTCAGTATGTTATACCTATGTATAAAAATGCTGTTCTAATTTGATTCTACACATTTTGATTAAATTCTCGTACCAGGCAGTGACACGTCGCATTGACATTGCTGAATGTGGAAGGAGAGTTGCCGCTCAATAAAAGTTATTATCGATGGAACGATCGATATTGGTACCTACCTAATCAAAAGGTAGAGGTTACTCGTGGTCCAACTGAAATGTCGAAACTGTACCGAGAGTATAAACTAAGAATAAAAAGAGTCTAAACAATAGTTCAATAATAAATTAATTCTAGTTCATACTATGTTCATTGTACACAATGTAGGTACACTACACAATAATGGGCCAAATTCCAATGTCTCCCAATTCATTTATTTATGTACAAACAACCAATACAATGGGTTATACCCGAAAATTAATTCTGTCAATTTTCAATTATACTTACAACAATATTTTTAAATAATGTAAAATATATTTCGATTACCATATTAGGTATAAGAACCAAGCTCTAACGATGTTGCGATAACAGTTTATTTGACAGACGGGCCCTCTGCAACAGCCTTAAGGTAGATTATCATGCACTTACCGTGGGGTCGCGTTGCGTGTAACACAAACCGATGGGAGGCCAATAAAGCAAGTCATCTGCGCTAATAAGGGTCCTGTTACATTACCTCGTGCCGTCGACTTCCAAGGAATATCGCAAGAAACCCCGTAATGATACAAAGTAACAAGGGAAATGTGAAATGCTAATTATGTGTTATTTACTTCCTCATATTTCGTAATGGTTATGGCATTCCAATTGGAATCGATGTATGTATTACGGTAAAAGTATGTCGCCGGTTTATGTTGTCGGTCTGAAGGGAAATGTCGACTGCTAATAAGTCGATCTATTTGGCTTCACATGGAATATCTACACAATCTTAGACTCTAGGGTAGGTACATTAAATTAAATTGTTACCAACTTTCAGATTCCATTGAAAATTTTATTTAATAGGGTCATTAAATAAAATTTTCAACAATGATAGAAGCGTCTACAAATGTTAAAACTTTCAACTCGATAGCAAGTAGTGCCTGCGAATTGTTGTAACATACAGTAGAAGGATACCGAGGTAAGAAGACAAAAAAAACAAATGTCAAAATAACGTAATCTAATAACCAATAGTTGCTTGTTTAATATAGTTATTGTATAGTAAAGTTGTTGTGTTATACTTATACCTAAGACATTAAACGGTACTTGAGAAACGGCCCACTGGAATTAATTTAATTAGTGCCTACACGTCTTCTATAAAGCTCTACGATCCTCAGTAAGGCGATAAGGAGACGCTCACTCATTCGCATTAATCGGAGGCGAGGCTCGGGTTTCAATTATGCTTTCATCGACTCTCATGAGCGGGTATTATGTTCGCGGCACTTATGGCTAACCTAAGCTTAGCAGATTGGAACCGAGGTCAGAGATAGTTGCAATACCCATCTCAAGAATCCAGTTGACAAAATGAAATGTCGATCGCAAGTTTACGTTACCATACGGATGTTCTTGATTCGATGACTGGCCAGCCATATTCCATTATTATGAAGATAAACATGCCTTAGTCTTATGCCAAGCGATTGAAAATAAAACCTTTGAAAGATTTGTGCGAAACTCAACATAGTAGGTACGTATTAGTTACCTACTGGATATGTACAGTCGACAGCAGATCAATGGTAACACTTTTTACTTTTGACAGTTCTTATTATTTGCGTCGTAAGACTTGATATCGTACTGCAAGTGTTACCATTGATCTGCTGTCGACTGTAACTTCCGACCAAGCTAAGCACCGAAATTGATAAAATACGTAAAGCAAGGAACGCTATATGGAGTAAGCCATCTCCCGGCGATATTTTTTCCTTCATTATAAAATGCAACTGAATGTCCTTGTGAAAGATTGTGACAGGAAAGGGTGATATAAAAACAACCTTACAGCAGACAGAAGCAATTTAAAGTTAGCATTAGTTGGCACAGTAACTGAACCTATACGGATGTGAGTTCCACTACCGGACCAGCGAGAGACTAAGTGCAAATTGTTCAAATAGTAGAAGAGAGGCGAGTTGGCTGGATGCCAAGACTCGTGCGACGACCTCTGTCCGCCATCCTCTCTGCCTAATTGGCATCAACGTGGCACCAACTCATCGCAAGGATCTTACTAAGCCATCTTCGCGATGTAACATATTTTATTCGAGTCTCTTTTCACCTCTGCATATACAGGATATGTGTAGGGTGTTCAAACATCGCTAGGTAGGTAACTAAACAACTTTAGTTATAGGACTCCAAAATAAAAACTTCCTATATTTCAACCTATATACGTAGATATTATTTGGTAGGTACTTGTAGGTTGTTTCCATATCAACCCAATCCATTAATCTATTAATAACCATTGATCAATTAGTTGATTATTAGAAAACAGTATCAAGGGTTACACTGGTCCATGTGTGTACTCGTACATGTTTACGTTTAGTTAGACACTTGAAGTCTCGTTTGCCAGATGTTCCGCGGCGGCTGGTTTGCTCGTAGATATCAGACAAGAAGATAAAAAGTCTGTTAAAATACTATGATTTAGCTTAGCCAGCTAATGCACGTTGTATTTCGATAAAAAGTTGCAACGATATGACTCTTGAATTATGGAACCACTGAACAATTAGATGGCTCAGTGGCTGGGACAATGGACTCACGACACGGTGGTCCTAGTTTCGATTCCTTCGCTGATTCATGTACCAATGAGTTGAGTATTAAATTAAGTTGATGGAAAACAGCACGAGAAAAGCCATAACAATGTTATGTACCACATGAAGCAATGAATATATTAATTATTATTACGTCTGATAACAGAAATATCTAATTCAATGTGCTCACATTTCGACTGGGCTCGCGTTGTGAATCAAGGCCCGATGTAATATGTACCTACCTCTAATTAATACCTACGCTATAATTTTTTTAAAATATAAAAGCAATGTTAGTGAAGTGATAACAACAACAACAATTTTGTTCAAAACATGGACTATAACCAAAAGAAACAGTTCAGAAACATTGACTTAGACAACCCATAAACCTACATAAAACCAATGCACTCTAGCCCGTATCACCGTCATCGCGTAGAGTTCTATTTGCCGTATACTTTATGTTTTCTAGTGGAATCTCTCTGAGCCTTATCTAATCTTTCTCCCTAGCTATGTTAGCACATGGCTCTGAATTGGGACAGTTACCACGTGTGTGTACTGGCGATGCACCTCAAGATTTACGAGGTAAGGATAATTAAAAGCAACGGGTAAACATGCGTGCACGCACCTCGGTCCGTGTGGTGTGTGACACAACTGCATACAGCTTTAGGATAACTGTTTCCATTTACACTTTCCCCGTCAAGCCCGCAGCAACTTACCAAAGGATGGACGTGACAGTTGCGTTTAGGATTAATATTCGAACGACAGAGTTTAGCTACATTAATTACTTAATTTGGTATTCTCTAGCTACGAGTATATAAAATATAAACAATGATTCCATTAAGGTCATGGAGTTTCCCTTGTCAAATAATTGTTACAGCAACACACCTTGATACCTGATCAGTATTGCAAAATCCCAGTTTCCGCAAAAAAGGAGAAATTATCACATTAATTATATTATATCATATATTATAAAATAATATATATTATATCATAATACTTAGGTATAAAATTGGATTTAAATAATGCCCTCCACACACAGCCGCGACCTGGCCGCGATCTGCGATCAGTTGAAACGCATGCTCCGCTTCATTTTCTGGACATTTTAACGTCCGGTAGGTAGCGATCTGAGGCCTGCGATCTACGTTCATTAGGCAACGACGGCAGAAAATGTGGCGGGGCATGCGTTTCAACTGATCGCAGATCGCGGCTTTGTCGCGGCTATGTGTGTCAAGCTTAACGCGTTATACCTATTTCTTATTCTAAAATAAGACGAAGGACGAAAAGGTTTATACTTTAAAGAAAATATTTTGTCCTCATTGAAGTCACACATTAAATGCAAAGCATTACTCGTAAAGGTTTAATGGAAACGTGTACTTACAGTTCGTTTTTAGTTCCACGCGTACGTGTATAAAATTAGGCGGGACACTTGTCCTCTGTTTGTACAATACACGACACAGGGTGTAGTGCTATATCTAATATTGATACAGCAGTGTTTTCGTATTTTGAATATTTGAACTACATTTTAATTACGGACAGTCGAGTCGTTGTGTGGAACAGTTCTTTATTGGACAGCTCTACATGCATAAGCACGCAATTATCAGGAATGGCACCTACAATCAAAAGCTAACCAAGCGTAGATTTACTTACTTTGAATTTTGTTCCGTTCTACAAAAGGGCGTTCTATTTTCGGCCATTGTATGAAATTGCGCTGTAGGCAAGCCAAATTCGGATTTTGATTCTTAGTAATGCGGAATGGTAGAGCGAAACTTTAGCATTAATTGAGTAGGTAGGTTGGTTGGATTAGAGATGTAAGACGTGAATTATAGCCACAAAGAGCAATCGTGTTACAAAGTCGGGAATCAGGGCCGAATAAAGGACCGCTGACGACATAAATTTTTCGTGCACCATTTATTCGACCGACGAGCGAGGGTTCCGTCGAAATTGGGCCAATAGGGGTAGGATTCTGTGAGGAATTTCCACATTTCCCCCTTCCATCCTAGGCGCGGAAATCGTGTTTTTGTTTAGGAAATTTCAATATTAGTCTACGTGCGAGGAGTATCGCAGAATTTAAGAATTATCCTCAGATTTAACCACAAAAAATCATGTTTTGTTGACAGATCAATTGGTATTCGTGTGTTTAACATTTTATTTATTTCCTAGTTTATATTTAAATTTATCCACCAAGGGAGGGTGATGCCTTTTTGCGGTTAGGTACGTACAACAGCAGATCAATGGTAACACTTGTACCTAGTACGAATTAAACTCTTATGACGCAGATAATAAGAATGGTCCAAAGTGTTACTCTTAATCTGCTGTTAGCTGTACCTATATATGCTTTAACCTTACATACACTGACTCTTAAATAAATAAATACCCATAGTATTGGTTGCAGGGCAGACTAAGTGCATGTATGAAAGGAATGTTCAATTTTTACAGTGGGAAAATCAAAATAGAATTAGAAAAATATCTATAATAGTACTATTACCGATGAAGTAAGTAACAAGAGCTTGCCAAGGTAGGGACGAAATATCCAGGAGTACTAATCGCCTTCTTAGATGTAGGTAAACATTAAGTTATAGTTAGATTTTTATAAGTTGTCCAAATATTCCTACCTTTTTTTTATCGAAAAAAGTTTATATATTCTTTTATGTTTTCACCCAAGTCAGCCCGTTGCTATTATGATGAAATATTCATATGTTTTTATTGGGGTAATTTAAACTTGGTTTATTACTATAAAATCCAAATTTGTTTAGGTTTGTACCTCCTCTTAAGTACCTATATAACATTTTTGATTTCCGCATTAAATAATAATAATATATACTTATGCTTAACCAAACTAGTCATTTAATTGCTGAATAAGGAAAGGTTCCAAGAACGTAAGAGCCGCAACATCACATTGAATATCAATTGTATAACGTTTCTTGTCCTCTGTACTTCCTTTAAATTATTGTATAGTTGTTTCTACTTATAATGAGTAGCGTGTGTTTGTTGCTATGGTAGGATGTATTCATTATTCTAAGTTCTAAGGAACGGCCCTGGTTCGCTGGTGATCTTTAAGAACTCTATTCACGTTTCTGTTGAAGCATCGCATATCATAGTTTTGTTAACAAACTTCATTATCCTAATTTATTCTAGAACATAATTTTTTCCATATCCTACCAAGGTTTATACAGGGTGATTGGAAATTCGATACATTCCTTGAAAGGGGTGATACTAGAGGTGGTGGCAATAAATTAGGCCCTATTAACGAGGAGTCGAAAATGAATGGTTTCTGAGTTACGGTAGTTATAATTTTATTTAGGAATTTTCTGACTTGTTCACCAAAAAAATTTATGTTCAAAAACTGTAAAGACTCTGAGCATTGAAATAATACTTTTCTGAAAGCTGATAAAGTAGAGATTATCTTTAAAAAATGCATGCCTTAAATTCCCATTAACTCAAGAATAAAAGGTCATAAATCACGAGGTTTGAATTTTTTTTTATCAATGTTATGTTTAATGTAACTCAGAAACCACTCATTTTCGACCCCTTGTTAATAGGGCCTAATATGTTGCAAACCACCTCTAGTATCACCCCTTTCAAGGAATGTTTCGAATTTCCAATCAACCTGTATATAGTTCAAAGGAACAAGTAGAACTACATTACATATTTTTCCTTTCAAACAACTGAGCATTATAGGTAGGTAATAGGTAGGTATTTGGGGCGTTTGGACTTAATATTATTGTCACGCAGACTCTGTAAAGAAAATTCGAATGTAAACTTTATTATGAGGACATTGAAGTCGCTTTGTTGATAGTTGAAACTCGTAAGTATTTATCGAAGTTTGCTGGTTTGTTTAACAATGTCAATTACATACTGCTTAGTGGTATTGTAAACTCGAGAGTCGTGTACATTGTATAGTAATTAGTAATTACTTACGTATTCGAATATACACTTTAGTACTTACTTTGTAAATACCTACAAGTAAAATACAAATTGGACGTTGAATATCCAATCTCAAATTAAGCATTCCTTGTCAACAATCTAAGCTAACGCATGTGTATTCCACCAATCTGCACGGAGCCAGCGTGTCCGATCTCCCTCGGAATGAGGGAAGGTGTTTCCCCAATAGTAGGTGCATTAAAATATGCAGATGTCAACAATTCTCTTATAATAAGGGAATTTGATTAATTTGCCAGAATTTGTAATAAAAAATTGTACATTACTTACTGGCAAAGCCAAATAGTTTATCTGATACCTGCAGAGGAATATTGTTTTGTTAGTGCTTATCTATTTGGAGCAAAAATATACATAACAGAGACACAACAGACAAATACAGACATGGAAAATATTTGATAAGTTCAAAAGTTTAGCCTAGATGCCCTTTCTATTCTCACTAAGACAATAATGTTATATACTTACTACTATACATACTACTTATATTCTTAGAAATCTTATAAATATTCATAAAAATCTTAACCGGCGGAGCTTAGTGTTATTCTGAAATGGTGGAGCTATGCCAAGACGCGACGGCTTGACTTGATGTATGGTTTCTTCATTCCAATACCAAGCTGTAGGCGACTGGGCGCCAGGCGGTCTGCATCGCAAAGATTGTAATAATTAAAAATAAATTTCGAATGAATTACCTTACTTTTAATATATATTATTCGTCCTGGTGCTATTATCATGGCTGTATTAATTACTCTATGGCATGGCATTGTCTGCTCTGTTATGATTTCTTAGATACAGGCCCACAAAAAGTATAGAACTACATGATTTAGATTTCTTTATTTCATTTCTTTCTACACATAAAATTCTGTACAAATAATGTTGTCTTATTTTTGTATTTTTCTGCAATCTAGATTGACATAACTCATATAGGTAAGTATGTACAAAAAAAATACAAATATAAATAGATGTATGCAGCACAAAGAAGGATAATACATATAAAAAAATCAAGAGATTGAACTGAGTAGTATGAACAAGAGACAGTAATACTAGCAGTGCATTGTTGAACTAACTACAGGTAAGTACATACGGATAACTAAACAATGCACCATTGAAAACATACAAGAAGCCGACATCCGTTCGATTGGCACCGAAGATCATACGACAGGCGGCATACGGCACATGCATGACCCCACGGAAGTCACGTGTGCTAAACTTACTTACCTTTTTTGATAACTCTACCTCCGTTCCGACAACAGTAACAAGTAACAACATATCATTGTTATTTATCGATTAATTATTTCCGAACTTTTATCAAATCTTGCGCGATTCTTTTGTTCAATGTACAAAGAAAATTCGTTTCAAGAAACTAAGATATTCATTCATACTCGTAGTGTACTTACAATAAAAGTGCTGACTCATAAAATCAAAAAGATTTATGTAAGAAATTATAAATTCGTACCTACAGTTAGAATGTTCTTTTAATCATTTATTTATTTATTTATTTATTTACAATACGGTCTATTTATTTATTTTAGGTTTTCCAATAATACATAGATATATAGGTATGTATTTGGGTGGTAATGTTAGTAAAATAATGAGGTATGTATATTTTAGAATTAAAACTATAGTGAGCCATTACTATAAATTATTATATATAAACGGATATCACTCACTTATATCGCGGGCGTGGCGCGCTCACCTTAAAAAGACCGTCGAAATCGATCGAAACTGTCGGTCTAATTGCCGATTTCAACAATATAAGTGAGTGATATCCGTTTATATATAATAATTTGAGGTATGTATAATTTACGTACCTATTAGTGGAAAACCTAAAATAAATAAATAGATCGTATTGTAAGTAAATAAATGATTAAAAGAACATTCTAACTAGGTGCTGAAGCATATTATGTATTTTACTTACACGAGTACACAGCAGCAACTCCTGGCAGAGCTTTATTATTTACTGTTTTTCATTTTCGTAACACTTGTTACTGTTGTATGAACAGAAAAGCTATCTCGCCGCGTCTTCGTGTAAACAAGCAACCTCTAAGTTATCTCAGGGGACGATAAGGCGAATATATTAAGCTTAACGTCTGCTGCACGGCAGTTAGGACCAAGTGAGGGTAAACATAATAAAGATCAATGACCGGGTTTATGGTGAACGCCACTTGGAGGCACCTGAGACCACATTTGGCGAACACTCTTTTATCTTGCCTGTCACACGAATATGTACTTACTTATACAGTAGAATGAATAGGGGATTTTGTTACCCTTTATAATCTGACGGGGCGCCCTTGTTATACGGTAGGTACATTAGTATATATAAGTATATTATGTAGTCTGTAGACCGTCTGAAACCTAGTTAGGTATTGTGAGATTAGAGTTGCGATCTTCGGGCGAGTTCATTGACCTTTGGCCACATCGGACCTCTCACTTTTTAGTATAGCTGTCTCAGTCACACCACTGCGAGGCAATAGTATAAATACGGGGCCGAAACAGTGATTCGACCTATTTGGAGTTTCGACTTCGGCGAGTCAACATGGGAAGAAGATTTCCGTCAGACACGTCGGGGGAACAGGATTCGCCGCGTCCGAAGCGGGCTCGTCGCTCTCCGTCTCCGCCGCCGCTGCCGCCGTCGCAACCAGGTCCGAGCCGTGAGCCGGACCACGTGGCCAGCCACGTGACCGACCGCATGGCAGACCACGTGGGGGACCACGTGGCGGACCGCGTGGCGGACCGCGTGGCGGATTATGAAGACGGGAGCTACGCGACGACACCGCGACAAGGAAGAAGCGGCGCATCCGGACACCCATCCGTCGAGGGCTTCGCCAAGGAGCTGCTGAAGCTCATGGCGCAGTTGGCAGCCCCCCAGGGACAGGGCTTTGGGCTTTCGTCCACGGCGGCGCCGGCGGCACTGGACCCGCTAGCGGATTTAGTGCCGCCCGCGCCGCAGCAGGCCCTAGGTTTGGAGGCCCCCTCCACCACAGTCGCGGAAACCCTTAAGAGGGCGGACCCGGCTAGGGTGGAGGCGGCCGTCAAGCTGCAACACCTGGAGGAGGAGGATTGGGCGGGCGTTAGATACGTGGAGACACAGAAGAAGTACCTAGCGGCGCCTTCGTTCACCTGCCTGGATCTCAACGAGGAGCTGCTGCCGTACGAGCGGAAGCCATGGGAGCTGCGGGCCCTGGACCAGACGTTCGGGGCCCTCACGAACATGCTCCTCGCTCAGAGAGAGGCTGTGCAAGCGGCCCTCACGGAGATCCTCGCGGTGAAGGAGGCGCCGCCCGCTCTCCATGGGGTGGTGTCCGCCCATTTCTCCTCGGGAAGCCTCTTTGCGGAGGTTTCCAAAGATTTGTTGCAGGTCACATGCGGAAGACGCGCCAGCGTGCTCGAGCAGAGGCGGGACCGCGTGCTCGGTGGCGTGCGGGATCGCTACCACCGGGCCTCGCTGAGACGGATCCCGCCAAGCCGCTCGCACCTGTTTGGCAGGCAGACGTTCAGCGAGGCGATCGCCAGGCTGGGGGGAGGAGCGAGGGTCTTTCGCAGGCCCTTTCAGGCCGCTGAGGCCAGGGCGAACTCCCCCGCCCACGGCACGGAGCCCGCTTTCAGACTGGCAAGCGTCGCAGTGCCCGTCCCGCCTCGCCGCCCCGCCGCGCAGCTGCCGGCCAGAGGCAGAGCCCCGGCTGCTCGCCGAGGCCAGGGACCACGCGGACGCCCCCAGCGGCAGCGTGACGACGGCCGCCGCCGATGACTTCAGAGCGGGGCAGCTCCGCCTCCATGCAGCGGCGTGGCAGAGCAGGAGCGCCCCGACACACATCATGGAGTCCATATCGGGGTACCGTATTCCTTTTTTCTTGAGGCCGCCGCTGAGGCAAAGTGCTCTGGACCCGTCACGAGTGGACTGTACCGCGACCATGCTTCGCGAGGTCCACAGGATGGAGGTCCAGGGGGCCATAGAGCGGGCTCCGAACGACCCCGGCTTCGTGTCCCACCTTTTCCTGGTGGAGAAACAGGACGGCTCGTTCCGACCGGTCCTCAATCTGAAAGCGCTCAACCGCTACGTGGCTCAGGCAAAGTTCAGGTTGGTAAATATGTTCCGAACTCCAGACTTCCTCCAGCCGGGGGACTGGATGGCCAAGATCGACCTGAGTCAGGCCTACTTCCACGTGCCTGTCGCGCTCTCGCACAGACGGTTCCTCAGGTTCGCGACTCTGTCTCCGCAAGGGCAGTCGCTAGTGTGGCAGATGACCTGCCTGCCGTTCGGCCTAGCCAGCGCGCCAAGGGCCTTTTCCACCCTCACCAACTGGGTCGCACAGCAGCTGAGAGACGACGGCATGAGGGTACTCGTGTACTTGGACGACTTCCTCCTGGTGAATCAGTGCCGCCGCACCCTGCGCGAGCACATGCGCCGGGCCCGAGACCTGCTACGTGCCCTGGGCTGGTTAATAAACGAGGGAAAGTCGTCGCCGCACCCGACTCAGGTGATCGAGTTTCTGGGTATAAAGTGGGACACCGTGGCGAACGAGAAGGCCCTGCCAGACAAGAAGATCCAGTCTCTGCGCCACCGCATAGACAAAATGCTGAGGGCCTCCAGCTGGTCAATTCTGTCCCTCCAGAGGACGGTAGGTTGGCTAAACTTCGCCAGCTTTGTGGTCGATCTAGGCAGACTGAACCATCGAGAGATACGCGAGCTGATGCAGGTGGCGGTCCAAAGGGAGACAGCAGTGAGACCGACACAGCAGGCACGAGCGGACCTGATCTGGTGGAGCCAGCGTTACTATGCGGTGAGCAAGATCTGGTCAGCCCCGCCCTCTCACTTCCTCGTTACCGACGCATCAGGGCGTGGCTGGGGAGCCCACCTGGACGGGAGCCTTCTGCAAGGCCAGTGGTCGGAGGAGCACGAGGGGCTGCGGGCAAACGAGAAGGAGCTGCTAGCCATATACTTCGCGGTGGCGCGAAAGGCACACGAGATCGCCCGGAGCACCCTACTGGTGCAGAGCGACAACAGGACGGCCCTAGCCTACCTGCGCAACCAAGGAGGTACAAGGTCTCGCTTCCTCTTAAACCTGACGAAGGAGATTTACGAGTATCTGGCAGCCCACAACATTACGCTGCAGGTGAGCTACATCCCGGGGCCTCTGAACACGATCGCAGACAGTCTGTCCAGGTTCAAGCGCCCACCAGAGTGGCACTTACTGCCCGGCGCATGCGCAACGGTCTTCCGCAAGTGGGGCACCCCAGAGGTGGACCTCTTCGGTTCACAAAGTGCCCACGTAGTCCCCCGCTATGTGAGCAGGGACGTGCGAGATGCGGCAGCAGTATACTGCGACGCTTTCAGCCGGAGGTGGGTGTACAGGTTAGCATGGACCTTCCCGCCCCCGTGCCTCATGCATCAGGTCCTTTCGGCCCTCAACCAGGCCAAGGGCAAGTTCATAGTGGTCTGTCCGAGATGGAAGAACGTATTCTGGAGAGCAGACCTCAAGGCGAGGGCGCTGAGCCCCCCCTTTACAATCAGGCGACTGCAGACGAGCCTGATAGACACGAACACGAGTCTACCACCCCCGCAGGTGAGCACCTTGGCCTTGGAGGCCTGGTTGGTACGGGGTGGGACGACCTCCTTCGCGGCTGGTCACCCGCACACAGGGCCCTGATCCTCGCGGGATGGAGGAATTCCACACTCAAGTCGTACAAGCACGCGTGGGAGAAGTGGACGGACTGGTGCGGCAAGAACGAAGTAAGGCCGAGGGACGCCGGCCCTAGCGACATAGCCAGGTACTTAGCTTACCTTTACAAGACGGTGGGACTAGCGTACAAAACAATCTTGGTACAAAAATCGGTAGTAACGAATTTTTGTCGCCCCCGCGAGGCGGAAACGCTCGCCTCCCACCCGCTAGTACGCAGAGTACTGAGGGGTATAGCGAACGAGTCCTGTGCGGGCTCAAAGGCCCCCAAGGCTCCGATATGGAACCCGCAGACGGTGGTGAACTGGCTTTTGAACAACCCCATGAAAGAAACTCTTTTTGACGCTTCCAGGCGGTGCGCCACGCTGCTGCTGCTGGCATCAGGCAGAAGGGTGCACGACCTCACGCTGCTCAGCACGGCGCCGGGTTACAGGGCAGTCGAGGCGGACGTCGTCACCTTCCTGCCAATGTTCGGGTCGAAGACGGACTCGATGCGGCACAGGCAGTCTGGCTGGCGGCTCTCCAGAGGGCAGCACCCAAGCATCGACGCGGTCGAGGCCGTGAAGAGGTTGCTGCGGCTCTCCGAGGGAGCGAGAGATGGCATCACCAATCTATTTATAGCTACCCGCGGGGAGCATAGGCCGGCGAGCCGGTCTGTCATAGCTGGGTGGATCAGAACCCTGCTGAGGGAAGCAGGCGTGGAGGACGCGCCTGGCTCCATTCGCTCCGCCGTAGCCTCTCTCAACTGGTTGGAAAACCACCCAGTAGAGGAGATCCTCGCGCAAGGAAACTGGCTTTCGTGTAATACCTTGGCAAGGTATTACACGAAGCCAGTAACGCAGCCCCTCTTCAGGGCTCCGAACGTAAGCTCAAGCTTTCAGCCTTGCTAGCTAAGATGATTATTTTTTGTGTAATAAGCTTATATAACTGCCTATGTTTACACCTATAACTGATAAGAGTTATGCTTGTTAGCTATTAGCTTGTACTTTGTAATTGCTATGATATTTAAGTGCTATGTAATTAATGCTTATGTTTCTAATAAACATTTTCGCTTACAGAATGATTAAAGACATGTTACTGGTTTGCATTTCATTTTGTTGTACTAGGTACACTACTCTAAGTACTTAGACTGGTCACTCACTCTCACTAGCCTCAGTCACATCACCATGCGATAATAAACACATCTCACAATACCTAACTAGGTTTCAGACGGTCTACAGACTACATAATATACGCATTTTTCCTGAAATAAAAATGTCTTATTATGTATCTAAGACCGTCTGAAACCTAGGATTTTCGCTTCTGCATGGTAATTTAACACAAATAGGACGAATCACTGTTTCGGCCCCGTATTTATACTATTGCCTCGCAGTGGTGTGACTGAGACAGCTATACTAAAAAGTGAGAGGTCCGATTTGGCCAAAGGACAATGAACTCGCCCGAAGATCGCAACTCTAATCTCACAATACCTAACTAGGTTTCAGACGGTCTTAGATACATAATAAGACATTTTTATTTCAGGAAAAATGCGTATATTATGTACAATTTACGTCGAGACTCTCGAGTCATACACTCGTGTAACAATTTGTACCATTATTATTAACTAGCTGTACCCCGCAACTTCGTTTGCGTAGAGGAGGAGGATGGAGAGGATGGAGGAGATCAGGAGGCATATCTTCCTCTCTGTATCCTTGTTTCCACATCACATACCGCCATGGCTTATAGCCTATGAGCTGTCCGGATATTTCAGCTATCTCCTGGTGAAACTCCCATCAAAATCCCTTCAGTAGTTATGGCGTGATACTTGCACAAAGTCACAGACAAACAGACAAAAATTCAGTGTTTTGGTATCAGTATCGATCCACATTACAATTATTCTTTTAAAAAAATATCCAATACACACACAACTTTTTTACAGTCTGATTATATGTATAGATTTCTACCATTGACAATATGCTGCGATTTTTAAACTACGGTAAATAACGTAGTTTAAAAATCGTATTTAATTAAGTTAGGTTAATCTGCCTGCCCTCATCGTAATAATTGGTCCACAACTTAAAAATCAACAAAGGCTGCTTTAGAACTACAGAAATGGTACTTATTGCGAATAAAGAAATGTTATAATATTGACTTTGTAGAAAATACTCTTTAGAAATATTTATTGTAATGTACAGCACTAGTGTTGGTATCCCAAACACATAGCAAATTAAAATAGCCCCGCAATCTTCAGGAAATTAAATGTTCCTATATGGTGCAAAAACAAGTGAAAAATTATCCCATTTATAATTAACAATGTGGTTTTATTTCATCAAATTCTAAAAGTAACATTGTACCTACACACTTTAGGCCAGTCATTCTGGCGAGCGTTTGTATGGAGACCCCAACAATAACTCCTCTATCGATGAAACTTTTTTGTATACTTAATAGCATATTTATAAGAACATTTGTCAGAGAATCCAATAATATTTCGAGGCGGAAGTTACTTATTTTAATTGAAATTCAACATTATACCGTATCTTTTTCTGGAACAATGTTATGGTCATAATTCTTTTTCTATAAATTGTATTTTATTAGTGTGCTTCTGTACATTCATAAGTAAAACTACTTTTTAATTCGAAAGTGTAGGTATTTTAATAAAATGTCTTTTTTGGCCGTAGTTTCCATAGGATAATTGCTCCGCCGGGTTTCTGTTTTTAATATGCCTTAAAATTATTATTTCTAGTATAAGTACGAAAATCCAACAAAAAAATCCAAATGAAACAATTCATTATACATAATTTGTCTTTTAACTATCTCTGGAAAATTACTCTATCAGATATTTTTTACAATTGTAATGAGATACCCACAAATAACCTGATTTCAAAAGAAACCAACAAAATATCCAGGCGGAACACCATTATTTCGAAATACCTATCAAGCGCAGGCCAGCGCGGGGCCCGAGGCGGGCGAGGGGCGTCGAAAACCGGTCGAGCGGCGGGCGAGTTTCTTCAAGTAGGTTAATAGGTACAGCCAACAGAAGATCAACACTTTGGACTAAGTACCGTTCTTATTATCTGCGTCGTAAGAGTTGAAATCGTGCGAATGCGAGCGAGTATTACCATTGATCTGCTGTTGTCCGTACTATACGTATGTATGTATGTATGTATGTAGGAGGTTGATCTAAACATCGCAATTTAATTATTATTATCGTCATCGTTTCGAAACATACGAACGCAGTAAATGTAATATGCGTATTGCCTTGTATAAGTTGAGTATATAGTGTGTGTTTTCTTCGCGACACGGGGTCTAGGATAAACTAACCCAGAGATTCCTTTAGAGTGTCTTTAACTTAATTGGGCGCTTAGTGTTTTTTTATGTTACTTCCAGCTTTAAGAAACGCCCCTGTTGTGAATCTGTACTAGATTATTTGCAATTTTGTCGAAATCTAGTCGCGTTCATGTCCCACGCTGGTGCATGAGATAGTGTTTGATAATTTCGCCACGCCAAACAGCGGGCGTATTGGTCGAGTGGCTGGAGCGGTCGCCTCCCGTGCACGCGGTTCCGGGTTCGATTCTTAGCTAAATATATGTTTTTTGTTTTGTTTCGTGTTTTATTTTGTATTTTATTTTAATTGTGTTTCGAATTTGGTTAGTATTTTATCAAACATTTTGTTGTAATTATCTTTGAATTTTATTTGAGCATAAACTCTGAACTCGAATACCGAAGTAGGTGTATTAGGAGAGCTGGGAATCTGTCTGTACTAGATTACTTGCAATTTTGTCGAAATCTAGACGGAGCGGTCCGTTCATGTCTCACGCTGGTGCATGAGATATGCTTGGTAATTTCGCCGGGCTAAACAGCGAACGAATCGGTCTAGTGGCTGGAGCGGTCGCCTCCCGTGCACGCGGTTCCGGGTTCGATCCTTAGCTAAATATATTTTTTTTATTGTTTTTTTATTTATTTTTTGTTTTGTATTTTGTTTCGTGTTTTTTTTTGTATTTTTAACCGACTTCCAAAAAAAGGAGGAGGTTATCAATTCGTGGAATTGAAAAAATAATTGTGTTTGGAATTTGATTAGTATATTAGGCAGATCACCCTCACTTGTAGATTTTTGTGGTTGCAGTTGCGATTACATATTATTAGTAGGTGAATATCTCACGCTCATCGTACAAGTGTAGAATTTAAATTTGCTTAGCTGTAGTCGTCAGTATGACGTAAGTAATAAGACCTATGCCGCACGCAAATATACCCGTAGTCGATGTGCGAGCGAGTTGAAAAATAACAAGCTGTCTTTGTTACTCGAGGGGGTGAGGGGGGTCCGATCGCATGTAGCACGGCGCACCGTTCCGCTGAATCACTTATTGACTGGTAATCTATTTTGATTCTTATAATATCACAATACAGTAGGGTTTTATATAACAGATAATTATAATTTTAAGAAATAATTTGATACACGCACACCAAACGAGATCCCACGGCGAAAAAAAAGTGTTTTGCCATTGTCCGTACTAACCTTGACATATGTTGTCGTACTTATGCGTTGATGATACGGGCTAGATTACGTTTTGTGTTTGTTGGCGTAGGTACTATCGTCTCGGTCGAGCTTACTTAAACATTCCACGTAGTAGGTACCTAGTAAGTACACATAAAAACACATCAAGTTGTAACACTTTGGGCCGCTCCAATCTATATATCTATCTGCGTCGTTAGAGTTGAAATCGTACTGAAAGTGTTACTATTGATCTGCTTTTGTCCGTACTTACCTTGACTTGACATGTTGCGCTTATGCGCCGATGATACGGGCTAGATTACAATGGTTTTGTGTATGTTGGCGTAGGTACTGTTGTGTCGGTCGAGCTTACTTAAAACATTCCAAAATCAGATCAAGTGTAACACTTTGAACCGTTCTTATTATCTGCGTCGTAAGAGTTGAAATCGTACTGCAAGTGTTACCATTTGTTTTGCTATGTCCGTACTAACCTTGAAATGTTGTCGTACTTATGCGCCGATGATACGGGCTAGATTAGAATGGTTTTGTGCATGTTGGCGTAGGTCGGTCGAGCTTTCACCACTCGGTAACGAGTTAACCTAAAATAAACCTTATTCGTATAACTGTAGGTAGAGTACAGAATCCTATCTCCAAAATATTTGTTCAACTTTCAGTCGACGTTACCGATGCGATAGATATTTTCTACTTGTATAGGAATAAGGTTTATTATAAATTGACTTTGAGTTTGAAGAACAGTTCGACTAAGATCATAAGTATGTTCATAATGATAAGAAAAATCGAACTTAGCATTTTTCTCAACTCTAATTTTTCGTCGATTTCTAGAAAACGCTTGTCCGCATGGATCTTTACTGGACTTTAGTAAAGAGTTAATCTACAATTAACCTTATTTGTATATGAGTAGACAACAGAATCCCATCTCCAAATATCTCCTCCGCTCCGTCCAATTTCTCGTCCGCGTTCCCGCTGTTCTGTACGTGTAATAGGAATAAGGTTGTTAATCGGCCGCAGTAGCGATCCGCGCGCAGTGGCGCATTCACCGCCGCGTTGATTAGAAATATTTGAATACAACTCTATTTGATATTTTGTGCTTCGCCTGCATTTTTTATTGGAAAACTTGAAAAGCAGTTTTAATAAGATAGTCTGTTCATAATGACAAGAAAAATCGGGCTGAGCATTTTTGGAAACCCCCATTTTTCGTCAATTTCTGGATAACGCTTTTCGGTCTGGATTTTTTATTGGATATTCATAACTACTTTCGAAAGTAATATTTTAAATACATAATTAAATAGAAATTCGAGTGAGTAATTATCCCTTGGAAATTACGGCAAAAAAACACATTTTATTAAAATATATATATTTCCATATGGAAATATGGTTGGATATTCTGTCGACACATGCCTATAGGTAACTAGAACTTGTAAAAAAAGAATTTTGGATAGAGCAATTTTCCTGTAATTGATACCACGTAATTTAAGTTTGACCTTGAAAATACCTAACTTCCGTTTCTACAAATTATTGGATTCTATGTCAATTTCAATCTACATATGGTACTCTATCACTGTGCCAAATTTCATAGATAGATGAGTTACTGCTAGGGTCAACTCCTTTAATGACTGGCCTACTTGCTACTACAGTATTTTCGCATTCATGTAGGGTTCTCCCGATAAATTGGCTGGCGGCTCATAACCGGGGATGGAATAAGAGCAGACACAGATATTGCGGGCGGGCGGCTGCACAGGATCGATCTGTCTCGGCGACGACGGACGACGACCGGGCGAACGACGACCGAATACGATATGTAAGCTTAAACACATACTTGGATAAGGGTTATTTATTTAAAATACATGTCGTCAAAATATTAGTACAAATACATAGGTACTTACCTAATTATATTTAAATGCGGCAATTGTTAATATGAATCGCTTCTGCTCTGACCGCGAAGGAAAACATCGTGAGGAAACCTACAATTATACACGAACATCTTCACTGTCTAATACACGAACACCTTCACAGTCCAATACACGAACACCTTCACTGTCCAATACACGAACACCTTCACTGTCCAATACACGAACACCTTCACTATCTAATACACGAACATTTTCACACTCTAGTACACGACCACTCTTCACTGTATAATACACGACCGTCTTCCCTATTTAATACACGAACATTTATGCGAAGACCTTCCTTCACTATCCAAAACACGGACTTCTTCACTATCTGAGCGCCCTATATCAGGTGCGCCCTATATAAATTTGCTCATTGGGTTTGATCTCGCATTCTTTTTTATAAAATGTTATATCTGTGAAATGATGCTTTTAACTTTTTTAACTTCATAAAACGATCTTCGTGCTCTTGGCAGTTAATCCCAGATCATAGACCCGGCCAACTATCACGTCTGTCATCTGCAAGTCGCGAATTACTTGGGATTGGACTCATCAGAGTCCACTATCCCGTCATCACTTAACCAGCGGTTTATTTATTTGTTTGCTAGTAGATGTAATTACACACGAAGCCACCGACCGATCTCGTATAACTGGTCTTGTTAATATTAATCTGATTAACTGTATGCCAATATAGACAGTGTTAACGCAGATATTAAATACCGGTACTAATTTAATGTAGGTTTTGTTAGTTGCAAGTTTTACAAACCTACAAGTAGGTACGGACAACAGTAGATCAATGGTAACACTTGCAGTACGATTTCAACTCTTACGACGCAGATAATAAGAACGATCCAAAGTCGAATTAACCACATGATCGCAATAAAACATTTTGACTTTGTCCAAAGCTTTACACATATTTGTACATACGAGTACCACTAGGTAAGATAGATGGGTGTTCGCGGAAAATTCGAAGACGAGACGATAAGTTTTACCATAATTGTATGAGGGCCGCTTTTTCAATAAGGTTTTGTCTTAATAATTGAATAAGGGCCTGATTTCGGAGTAAGAAAAACAACTTTCTATTATTACAACCTAAAAGCTGACTTTACAAAAAGGGGCAAAAAGACTGCTTAACATAATTTTGCATAACGAAATGCTTAGCTCAAAGAACGTTTCGTGGATACAATTGTGTCATGGTGTTAATTTACTAAAATAGTAATATCCAAAAGTTTCGTCCAATCTCAAAGACTTAATCTCCTATGTATGTAGGTAGGTAACTATAAGATCAATCCTAAGATGGTTACATAACGTAATACGACATATTGCATTACATCACATGTGATTAACGGCTATAGGTATTATTATACATAGTAATAAAGAAGCAAAACACATGTAGAACATTACGTCGGCACATGATCGAATCAAATTCACGTTCATGCTTTGTTGACGACACGCCAGGATTCCAAGATTCCAACACTATTTGTAATCGTAATGAACGAACACGCACTGGAAACAAATCGATGCATTGATCTCTTGCGTTACTTGAAGAATGCACATTTGGGATTAGCTGTATGTAGGCTACCTTTCATCAGGGTTCCTACGTGGGCTGTGTAATATTTATCATGAGTACACGCAGTCTCCTCAATAAATTTCAGAATAATTGACCAGTCTCTATTGATAAAGATCCGGTCACTCGTAGTACATACCGATGTTAGATGCACGCATATGCACATGCATCTGAGATACTGAAATAGACCCAGAATGCGAAACATCGCAGAGGTTCATCATCCGCGTTGCTATTTGAAATATGCCGCGTGTGAAACACCTTTACTTAGGGCATCTGGCTATTGATAAAGGTAGCATGATACCTTATTTGAAAGAATTGAGGAGAGACCTTGCCATTTAGGGCGGACGCACAACGTCACGGCGCGGCGTCCGCCGGCGCACGTCAGCGCCTGTGTACCGCGCCTGTGGACGTCGCGTCTGCACGACGCTGTCCGCCTGTGACCGGCGGGGCGCCGTCCGACATCTGCCGGTGCCGGCAGATGCCGTGACACGCCGCCGCGACATGCGCCGTAGCGTTGTACGTCGGCCCTTACCCAGCTGTTATATCGATCACCTGATGAATAAGGTATTTTACAAGTATCGAAAATTGAATGTTTTATTACAAAATATTCATATTACAAAATAGACATCAAATCATGATCAAGTGAAATCAGAATTGATATTTGTTGAAAAATGAACCTACAGGCATTTAGAAAAGTTGTGTTAGAAAGATACAGAAACAGTACCTACCAGATGTATTGTGGCTGTGACGTTATACTGATGTAGCGCCACACAAACTTCATACTAAAGACCGTTTTGCGAAAAAGAGATGGAGCGTCCCAAGTTCCCTACCCCCTTCATCACTTGACTTTCGGTATTGATTGCGATATCTAAAAACTGATTTCACAGTTCTCTTCAGCATATGAGTGTTGATTGATGCAATAAAAAAATTGAGCAAAATACCAAAAATTCAAAAAATAATCAGTTCGAAAATTATTTGCAAGTATTTATCGTGCTTACCTAAGTAAAAAGTTGCCAGTGTTATAAATAAGTCGTTTGTCGGCTTGTTTCTGTTGCCGTGTCGGCTGGCATTTCACGATCTAGGAAACATTCCGATACCGACTGGACACGATTCGGAACGTCGTGGTAAAAACCAACTCCCAATTAACTTTACTTACCACACTCTGGAGTTTCAGCGGTCAGTATTCATTCTGTCAATGTCAACAGAAATTGTATTGTTTAGTTTAAACAATCGCTTCAATCAAATTTAACTATAAGGATGCTTGCACATAATATTTTATAATTGGGCCATCAATGACGTAATACAAAAATGTCAACGCAAATGCAAATGTTAATACCAAGCTCACACTCAAATAAAAAGTATCGAAAAAACGGGAGAATTTTATTGTTGTTTAGGTAGGACTAGGTACTTGAATAACACATAAAGAGCGTATAGAAATATATCTTTACCTACATTAGAGTATGTAGCTTTTGAATTATAATTACAACGATTATCTAGGTACGATGGAATACAGAGAAAGGTGTACAGGAGAGTTTTGTAAGGTTGAGATTATCTGAAAAAGTACCTACTTGACCTTTGCAAAAATTATTTCACTGTTTGATAGATAAAAGTAAAAACTATGTAACTGTAAAATAATTATTAAATTCGGTCCTGTAGTTTTTGAGAAAATCTCAACCTTATTGAGCCCCCTGTATACTTATCTCTGTATTCGACTGTACCTATATCTTTTGTTTGCTTTTAGCGTAACTTAGATTTCATGTTTTTAATTTTCAGTAAATGGTGCGAAGACGTTTTCTAAGAAGAAGATGTTTTCTATTTAATGTTGTTCTTGGCTGATAATTGCATGCTATATTGGTTGCACAATTTATCAGAGGTCACAGCGTCACATGAGAGCTTCCAGACGTCCTTCAGATTATCAATATTGATCAGGTTTCAACGTTGCATTACGATAACAGCTTGTATTGTACAAAACAAAGCGTGACTGTACAATGTGGAACGTAAATCGTTAACAAAATTAACCATGTGTGCGACGGACGAAAGTGCAAGTGCACCCCACGCTGACAGCCGTCAGACGGGTCGCGTACGAAATATTAATAGTCTTGCTAAAATAGCTCCCGGTAACACTACACATGATTTGGTTGCGTTGTGGTTTGCCGGGGTGATTGATTTATGTAAATAAAGCGAAAAAAATCGACGTGCTCTAATTGAGAGAGCCTAAAGTATATTTTGTACGGGAACAGCTCCGCTATGTTGTCACTTTCACTCTCATGCGTTCGACTTCTATTAAAAATTTCAACAATGGAAAAAACAAACAGGTAGCTAAAACTTGTCAGGCAAGAGCGAAATCTGTGATGTAAATATGGCTTACTCCCTAGGGCGTTTCTTACTTCATGGGTACTCATGCTGAATTGTAGTTTTTATTAAATAAATTTTAGAAAAATACGGGTTAAGTACATTGTTTTAATGTGTGAATTAAAAATTCACGTAGATAAATAAAAGTTAAAGCTCTGACGTTCCCTACAAACTTTTTGGTTAAATTAGCAATCTTTTCACATTACAACGAACCTACGCTATTTACGTCACAGTCTCACAGCATAGTCATCCACTGCAACGCTTGATTTTTATTAAATTTATACAAAAACAAAGTATTTCTTGCTGTGCCGTCTCCGCATTCAAAATCATAGGGAGTTCACAGAAAGAATACATAAAATTTGCATTCGGCGTTTGCCTACATTTCTACTTTGCATTTTTATATGCTCAAGGGACGAAACGTGTTTTGAAAGTTAACAAGACGAGAAATGAAAATTCAGCTACATATTGAATTTATTTTTAGTGTTGTTTCGTTTTTTTTCAGCTTTGATTTCAATTTTGTCATATTTCCCATTTAATATATTTTGAATAAGGCGGATTAATATGGTAAGTATACCTTATTGCAATTATAGTCGATGTGAATTTGTGTTGTTTGTATGTATAAGATAATGGTAACAACTAAACAAAACACGCTAAATACAAAGATCCATTACGTCGACGTCAGTAGCAGTTACATAGGTACCTACATGTTCATAGTTTGCAGACAATACTACAAGTAAATAATATATAGGCACACGGTATACTTCGTAAACTCAATACACTAACTCCATATTAAAAGTTGTGGCTTACAACAATGTCTGTGTTCTTTGTTAAATTTCCTCTATGCTGGCAATTTCCTTGTCCATGCAATCTATGTTTATTGTTTAATTTCCGATTGTGTAGATTTTATGAGTTGGAATTTAAATCATATGTAATAGGAATAAATACAGAGTTTAATTTGTCTGTTTACTCACGGAAACCAAAATTTTATGGGATGTTTTAAATTCATTCTATTTTGGAAAGTGTTACGGGCGCATAAATAAAAATAATGTATAATTTCTAATTCCGTGTTTCCGTTGAAAATGCATATTATAAACGATCTGTTAATGTTATCCTATTAATTATACCTTCCTGTGTGGGGTATAGCTGCTAGCGGAGGGACATACCAAAATAAACCACATCTGTTTATGGTCAGAAACACCGAACCGACGTGCGTTGCATTCCTCTAGGAGCGCTGTCATGTAATGTAGGCAAGGTAACATAACCAATATAACCATTATTTGATAATATTATAGAAAATGTATTGTTTTTAATAGAGCTTATAAATTCCATGTATGCGGAGGAGCAGTACAGTCTCTGATCTTGAATCTCATTCGTAAATAAAATTAATTTATTCATTGACGTTGTCGATTTATACGTGAAACCTTTGTCCTTATTAGGGATATAGGTACTTGCTGTACTTATAGTAATAAAAAACAAAGGTAAGCATTAGGCGACTACGCCGAAATCCATTGTCGTGAAGACAAAGTGAGGAAGTTGCGGCGGTGATATGCACCATTGGCTCAACGCAATCGATTCAGTCTCCTCGTCCTACTTTTTAATCAGCAATTTATGATACAGGCTACAATAAAACACATGCATTAACATTTTGGAATGTTCCAAATCGGTAACTAAAATTATAACTATGAATTGGATTATTAAATATCAAAATTGTATCTAATTTAATTATAATTTAATCTATTTAAGTACTAGAGGCAGGTCATCAATCAATTTCGTCTCTATGAGAACGGAACGGAACTAAACATTAGTAAAATACCTGTAATCCCAAGAATAGCTAACGTAAGAGCTATACCAAATTGTTGGCTTCGAAAGGAAAAGGCTTCGAGGCAGCCCAGACGATAACACCATGGTCACGATGACATTTAGCCTCTCCGGTGAGAGGCGAGGTTCCGTAAGCGCTACCCTTTCGACCGATGCACTATGCGTTTAGTGCTGATTGTATTGAAGTACCCTTGTTGCATAAGCACGTTTGTGCAATGAAGGAACTGCATATCTCCAATTATCTAAGATTGCAGTTGCAGGTCATTCTATACATATCAACGTTTTTTGACAAATATAAATTATTGCAGTTAGAGTATTCTTGAGTCCTTCCTTCATAAAGTATCGACAGAGAAACTAGTTAAATCTAAATTATGTATAATATTTTTCACAATCGCTATAAGTAGATGTAGAGATTGCCGGCAGACGGGAAATCATGTTAAATTAAATACAATTGGTCTCAACTCATGGAATACCGAAATATGTAGGTATCCTATTCCCAAATCTCATCACACATAAGTGATAAGTACCGCTAATCAAGAATTACTGTTTAATAAATTAAAAACAAAACATCTAGTTTCGTCGTCGTACACATGCTTACGTAAACCCGTTTATTTCTTCAAATATATGCATGGAAGGATATAATACGAGTACAATAAAATGAAAATAGTTCTAATTTAAGTCATAATTTTGATATTGTGTTGGTGTTAAGGTGTACACATGCCGTCGTGGTCAGGCATGCATGTCGGCAATTACGAGACTTTGTGATGACATCGAAACGATACGCACTGTTACTTTGTATTGCGTTGCAAGATGGAATAAATTTCCACCTGATACACTGTCTACCACCGCGTGTATATCCTAATCTAATACAATTGTAGTAAAGTTAACTTTCGCTCAAATGTTTACCAATGGCCAGGGGTCGATTGTACTTGTACACTTGCGGATAAAAATAGGCGAAGACATTTTGTACGTATATTTTATACTTATCACGTTTGTATTTTTAAAAGATCTAAGATACTCCTACTTATCTTACACTTAGATGTATCTAGGTATGGATGAATAATTGTTAGACCTACCTACCTATTCTCAATACTCAGTATATTTATTGCATTCCATAAGTTATACTCAATATAAATTAAATGTTAAGTATGTGACGGAATGAAGTAGGTACCTACTTGAAGGAATGTTAAAACAGAGGGATTTTTTTTATTTTTATTTATTTATTTAATCTTTGCTACATTTTATGTATCGGGTGAACTTAATTCCTTGCGGCATTTTCGTCCAGTTTACCTTAGGGCATGCAAAGATTGTTCGGGCTGGTAACACTGAGATACGAAATAGAAGAAAACAAAACAATGAACAGTAAATAAAATCTTATACCCTTACATACAATACACATATGAACCTCAAATATCACATTATACATGAATATACCTATAGTTACATATAATTTAATAAACCTATATAAATAACTTAATTATAAAACTTTGGCATCAATCACACGTCTTAGAGAGGTCAACCGAGGCTATTAGGTAGATATTAAATTATAAACATTTTTGTAACTAGTAGCGTTAGGTTAGGTAGCCTGGATGGATATTATTATATAGGATCTTTTAGCCAGATTTGATCTCATAAATCATAATGCATGGATTGTCAACTGGATGGAACAGTACTAATACTAGAACATGACCTGTATTTGTAAAAAAAAACTGTGTTAATAGTGTGTAGTGATCATAGTAAATAATAAGTGTTAGCAAATTGGAGCAGCGAGAAAGAGGCATGACAATTGAGATATCTTTAACAACACAATTAGTGACACACATGCTTCTAATTGACAACGGCCAATTAAACACAGCCGACAGAATATTGAAAAACGTCAAAGCAACAAATCACAACGCAACTACAGCATATCGATATCAGTCAGCCAAAAGTATGTCATAAATGAATTGACAAATTGTAGCAAGTACTTACCTACCTTACCTTCAATCTTATGTAGGTGGTTATTTAGGTAGAAGGTTTGTAAGTAACAAACAAAAGAATTGTAATTGCACTTAGGTACTTATTCTTAAGTAATGTCAGAGGTCACTTTAAAACAACCCCTATATTTAAACTCTTTGCATCGGAACTAAATCAGAAGTTACAAAAAAGAGGAAACAATATTTTCTTAACTTTCATGACTTTTAATGCGATAACAACTGATTATTATTGGGACTATTTATTGGGACAAACTATAGTAGGATATGACTGTATCCAAATAAGTTTGTATAAAATAAATACTGTGCCCCAATTCAGTTATTTTAACATTGTCCCAAGTAAGTAAAAGTATTTGTAATAAATTTATGTTTAATTTCGTTAAATCCATATCAGATATTTACATAGACACGACATCATTAAAATTGGGTCAAACCGTCTTACATGTAAAATTGGGACCAAACAAACAAAAACTAATGAAAATGGAGGCTTAGATTATCTGCACTCAATGCGGAAGTGAGGTCACTCCAATAAACATAATCATCCGTCCGTGGATACGCGAATTCGATTGGGGCGATCCAATCCACTTTGGCACACTGATAAGGAAATGGTTAGAATTGGGAGGAGCTACCTAATTACATAGTGGGACTAGGTCGTAGGCTAGTTTATTTATACTTACTTGGTGGGAATGAATTAAGCCAATTTTGTAGGTAGGTACGGTCTAACACAGAGAAAAGTGTACAGAGGTTTTTAAGGTTAAGATTATCTCAAGAACTACTTGACCTATTGCAATAATTATTTATTTATTTATTTATTTATTTATTTATTTATTTATTTATTTATTTATTTATTTATTTATTTATTTATTTATTTATTTATTTATTTATTTATTTATTTATTTATTTATTTATTTATTTATTTATTTATTTATTTATTTATTTATTTATTTATTTATTTATTTATTTATTTATTTATTTATTTATTTATTTATTTATTTATTTATTTATTTATTTATTTATTTATTTATTTATTTATTTATTTATTTATTTATTTATTTATTTATTTATTTATTTATTTATTTATTTATTTATTTATTTATTTATTTATTTATTTATTTATTTATTTATTTATTTATTTATTTATTTATTTATTTATTTATTTATTTATTTATTTATTTATTTATTTATTTATTTATTTATTTATTTATTTATTTATTTATTTATTTATTTATTTATTTATTTATTTATTTATTTATTTATTTATTTATTTATTTATTTATTTATTTATTTATTTATTTATTTATTTATTTATTTATTTATTTATTTATTTATTTATTTATTTATTTATTTATTTATTTATTTATTTATTTATTTATTTATTTATTTATTTATTTATTTATTTATTTATTTATTTATTTATTTATTTATTTATTTATTTATTTATTTATTTATTTATTTATTTATTTATTTATTTATTTATTTATTTATTTATTTATTTATTTATTTATTTATTTATTTATTTATTTATTTATTTATTTATTTATTTATTTATTTATTTATTTATTTATTTATTTATTTATTTATTTATTTATTTATTTATTTATTTATTTATTTATTTATTTATTTATTTATTTATTTATTTATTTATTTATTTATTTATTTATTTATTTATTTATTTATTTATTTATTTATTTATTTATTTATTTATTTATTTATTTATTTATTTATTTATTTATTTATTTATTTATTTATTTATTTATTTATTTATTTATTTATTTATTTATTTATTTATTTATTTATTTATTTATTTATTTATTTATTTATTTATTTATTTATTTATTTATTTATTTATTTATTTATTTATTTATTTATTTATTTATTTATTTATTTATTTATTTATTTATTTATTTATTTATTTATTTATTTATTTATTTATTTATTTATTTATTTATTTATTTATTTATTTATTTATTTATTTATTTATTTATTTATTTATTTATTTATTTATTTATTTATTTATTTATTTATTTATTTATTTATTTATTTATTTATTTATTTATTTATTTATTTATTTATTTATTTATTTATTTATTTATTTATTTATTTATTTATTTATTTATTTATTTATTTATTTATTTATTTATTTATTTATTTATTTATTTATTTATTTATTTATTTATTTATTTATTTATTTATTTATTTATTTATTTATTTATTTATTTATTTATTTATTTATTTATTTATTTATTTATTTATTTATTTATTTATTTATTTATTTATTTATTTATTTATTTATTTATTTATTTATTTATTTATTTATTTATTTATTTATTTATTTATTTATTTATTTATTTATTTATTTATTTATTTATTTATTTATTTATTTATTTATTTATTTATTTATTTATTTATTTATTTATTTATTTATTTATTTATTTATTTATTTATTTATTTATTTATTTATTTATTTATTTATTTATTTATTTATTTATTTATTTATTTATTTATTTATTTATTTATTTATTTATTTATTTATTTATTTATTTATTTATTTATTTATTTATTTATTTATTTATTTATTTATTTATTTATTTATTTATTTATTTATTTATTTATTTATTTATTTATTTATTTATTTATTTATTTATTTATTTATTTATTTATTTATTTATTTATTTATTTATTTATTTATTTATTTATTTATTTATTTATTTATTTATTTATTTATTTATTTATTTATTTATTTATTTATTTATTTATTTATTTATTTATTTATTTATTTATTTATTTATTTATTTATTTATTTATTTATTTATTTATTTATTTATTTATTTATTTATTTATTTATTTATTTATTTATTTATTTATTTATTTATTTATTTATTTATTTATTTATTTATTTATTTATTTATTTATTTATTTATTTATTTATTTATTTATTTATTTATTTATTTATTTATTTATTTATTTATTTATTTATTTATTTATTTATTTATTTATTTATTTATTTATTTATTTATTTATTTATTTATTTATTTATTTATTTATTTATTTATTTATTTATTTATTTATTTATTTATTTATTTATTTATTTATTTATTTATTTATTTATTTATTTATTTATTTATTTATTTATTTATTTATTTATTTATTTATTTATTTATTTATTTATTTATTTATTTATTTATTTATTTATTTATTTATTTATTTATTTATTTATTTATTTATTTATTTATTTATTTATTTATTTATTTATTTATTTATTTATTTATTTATTTATTTATTTATTTATTTATTTATTTATTTATTTATTTATTTATTTATTTATTTATTTATTTATTTATTTATTTATTTATTTATTTATTTATTTATTTATTTATTTATTTATTTATTTATTTATTTATTTATTTATTTATTTATTTATTTATTTATTTATTTATTTATTTATTTATTTATTTATTTATTTATTTATTTATTTATTTATTTATTTATTTATTTATTTATTTATTTATTTATTTATTTATTTATTTATTTATTTATTTATTTATTTATTTATTTATTTATTTATTTATTTATTTATTTATTTATTTATTTATTTATTTATTTATTTATTTATTTATTTATTTATTTATTTATTTATTACAACTACAATATCTTTACAGGTATCCCCAATACGATAATGTGTGCACAGTCATTTGAAGAAAAAAAAGAATTATATCGCTGTTACATAGATAAAAGTTAAAACGTTCCAGTAGTTTTTGAGAAAATCTCAACCTTATTGAGGCCCCCTGTATACTTATCTCTTCGACTGTACATATTGGATGGCAATCATGCAGGTGGATCATCTGATGGTCAGTGGTCACATCGCCTTGGACACGAAACTCCAGAAGAGTACAAGTCCCGTTATTGCTGCATCCCTGAGGATTAAGATGTAACGCCTTGTGTTAATTGTAGGTACCCCAGGGATGCAAATTCATTCAAAAGAGCTGGCTCGAATGTTCGTGGGGTTGATCGGTACTCCATATCCTCGAATATTTGTGGAGTTATTCGTTCAGTCGAAAGTAGGCACAAATATTTTTTCGAGATTTCAAAGTTGGCCCCATAGTGAAAGTTTTTTATGTACATTAATTGGTAGATTAACCCCCCAGAGAAAATGCGGCAATTTACTTGAAGAGCGAAGGTTGTGTGTTTGTTAATAGTGTCTTAGTACCTACGTACCTATTTCGCAATAAGAAAATGATTTATATCTGCAGCGGGATTACGGGGGCGAAGTGTCCCTTTTAATATAACGGCTAATGTCCCTCTAATGCGAGACAATTTCCGCCGGCGAGCCCTGACGACTTCCTTCTGATAACATGCATTAGCGTAAGCTAAGATATTTCTTATAACACACTCTTATTCCTGTTCCTGGCTATTTTAAGAAAATGTAGGAGTCTGTAGTTAATTTATATTTTAAATAGGTAATTCTTCTTATAGAAAAGTTGTGCGCCTTTATTATTCGTCCATAGCCTGACAAAGACACTGCTTTTGGAAAATAGGTACGCTATATTCATAATTATAGTTTTAGTGATCCTAGATAACAAAAGTTCGTTTATTTTGCACCTAAATAGGTAGGTAATTTAAATGTGTGGGAATTTTAGGGTCAATTATCAGGTACGTAATCAAGTCAACGTAAATGACGTTCAGTAGTTCAGCAGGTATTGCATGAAGGTATTGATTTACTGAAGGTTTTGCATTACTGATGAATCTTTAACCCTTCGAAATTACCACATAAACCCTAATATGGCTAGGTGAAGTTAGCGAATCGTAAAGCGACTATGGGTTCTACAGTAATGGGTTCCGTAGCCCAGCACTCGACCCGGTTGCTATTATGCTGCGACAATGCAGCGACAAATCGACCCTTTGTTGTCACTTGGCTTGCGACATACCATACCACACGCGATACGGGGGTTATTCGTAACACCGCTCGACATTTTGACAGCTTGATAACCAACTATATTCACTGTTTTGGTTAAAAGGCATGATCACAGTTTCTGCAATGTGTGTTTAAAGGTTCAAAGGCAATTTCAAGTTATCTTTAAGACGAAATTATTATACTTATTCCTATTTTTCTTTCCAAGAACTTCAAATACTTTACTATTTAATTAAACTCGAACTTATTTAAGTTTGGTACCAAATTATAAATATTATGTCTCTCCATTATAACATGTAGATATAAATTATATACCTATATAGTGAGTGGAGGTAGTTTAATAAAGGGACGTAACTAATAACATCAAGCAACCCCAACTCAGTGCGATACCCACTATAATAAGTGCCAATAAATGGAAAATGGGGTGGTAAGTAACATGTCGAAGTTAATAACATACTTAAGATAAGTACCTATCTACAGTATTTCTTAACTACCTACATATCCAGAGGTAAATGAGGCTGATGTTCTGTTGAACCCCGGTAGACATAAACCCGCTATCGGCAGCGAACACTGATGGTAAATATAATATTATAAATAGTAAATACTTACTTACGATGTAAATTGCAATGAGTTTAAGTAATATAGGTGTGTGATGAGCCTGAATACCTACTTACACTGTGCAACCTAAATATCTACTACAAATGTAGTAGATAAATATATCGTTAAAGACTTCTATAAATTTTTTGCAGTACGATTGAAGAATAAGTACCTTCTAGCTCGAAGATTTCGTTCATTGTTTGCAGACCATATTGTCTTACGACACAACGCTTCCTCCTATAATAACGCGTTTACGCTAACATTTTGATGACAAGTTTGCCACCAAAATTGTTCACTAACATAATTTAGGTGTGTGAAGCTGCGAACGACGTTTTCAAGGATTTTCATTGTTATCGAACAAGGCAAACATAATTCAAATAATTATATAAAATTAAGTAGACTAGTAAGTTAGTAGATGTAGGTAAATAGTTTATTAAGTGTAAGTATTTGTTATTTTTATTTGTTTTTGTATGGGTTTACAAACTTTATAAACATTGGGCCGCTTGTAAAAAAATATTAGAACGTTATACTTTAGGAAGATACACGACTTCTTAGTTCTTATCAAAACTAATGTATCATGCTTGCAGTTTACAGGAACAGCGCAAGATTCTTATAAAATTCTTAGTTCGAAAGTAACGTAAATCATAGCTTATATCTGAGCCGGAAGTTTTTCCAAAGAGCCCCGTACTGGGCCTCCACTGCTTTGCTAAACTTTGTAGGAAATAAGTACCTCTACCTTTTTGTTTACCTATTTAGGATACGCTCTTCCGAATATTTATATCGCTATGGAGTGAGTATTTGTATAATCAATAATCACACATACCTAGGAACTTAATTTTTTTTATTCCTTTTGGAGACAAAAGAACATTCCAAAATGTAATTGATAGCAGTATAATTTTATATATTTTTTAGCCGACCTAATTAGTTCAGTTGAATATCTGGATAATTGACTTTGCCGTAAAATATATATGTTTTCTGTAAAATTCTATCTGCACTGAAAAGGATTTAAATCCTAATTTCGAACATAATTTGAATTAGATTAATAAAATTACACTTTATAATATAGGGGAGAGATGGGTAATTGCGAACGCGGGGTAAATCCGACCACAGTCCTTTAGGTATGATAGAGAGGTCCAGCTGAGCTCGCACTCATTCAAATCACAACTCGGCTCACAAACAGTGCCGGACAAACGTCAAATGGAAGAACTCGCGCGCGCCGTTCAAGTTAGGTATACTTTTATGTTTTCATTGTTTATCATGTAATTTTTTCATGACTTCATATGAGTGTGTCTTACATTACGTAAATACTACATTATTGACTAAATTAAGGTAAGTTTATTATAAACCAAAGAACGATTTGACATGTTCATATTTTCGGATTTTATTTTATAACCTAAAAAGTAAATTTAAATTGTGTTTTTTTAGTGTGTGGGGCAATAACGAACGTTTTAATTGGGTTAATTCCGAACGTTCGCATTTACCCCAACAATTTGTTGTATTTAGTATTTCCCTTTTAAATAACTAAGTATATATGTATTCCTCTATTGTAAAGTCAGGTGGGGTAAGAGGAACACATTTCATTTTAATTTCATTGTAAAGAGCTGTAAATATACCAAGGTATTGCTTATTGATGTTTAGATTATTTTAATACACTCTATGTAAATGTAGCTTTAAGTGATCTTTATTTGTATCTTATAGGTAAAGCGAGTAACATTTTATTAACAAAATCATTTGCTTTGGGGCGACTGTCCCTCTTACCCCGAAGTTGGGGTAAGAGAAACAGTCATCATAATGTACATAAATAATGCGACTAGAACATTCTTACAAAGGCGACTATGGCAGCATAAGCTAATACAATCTAATTTGGACCTGGTGCAACGTTTTTATGGTTTGGGTTACAAACATCGTCTACGGAAATTATGAAATGTGGTTTTAGGTTATCTGTATTTAAACAATTACAATATAAATAATATATACAAGAAAATTTTAATATTTTATTATAGCTGTTTGGGTTCTAGTAACAAACTATAAATTAAATATAACTTAAATTATATATGAAAAATACAAAACTTTTTAACATACATTCTTAACTTATTGAATTTATCAATGTTTCTTCGACATCTTTGGATAAAATTGGTGGCCCGGCAATGTATTTGACTTTAAGCCTTTTTGTTCGTAAATTTACCTATATTAGTTTACCAACATAAACTAATTTTAAATTGCATGTTAGAAAATGGTTTGTCATCCCTGACACGGGGTAAGAGGAACATATGATCCTCTTTACCCGGCATGGGTAGACCCTCTTCCCCCACTCGACGTTTTATACGGCTCTATACGAAAAGTACAGAGCCCTATAATTGAAGATTCGATTATGTGCTACAATTGTAGCTTGTGGGCACACGATAAGTGTAGCGACGGCGCTAGCACATCCAGAGGCTTTGTGTGTGACTTTTGCAAGAAGAAATGTTAACCAATACCTAGTTCGTATTTGCCCCATGGGGTGTTCGGATTTACCCCGCGTCTGTCGGGAAATTGCGAACAGCAAGGGTTTGCAATTTTAATTATAATTTAAGTTTGGGTTCACATATCGCCAAAGTTGATTTAATATTTTGTAGTAGTCTAACTAATGTAGTATTTAAGAAATAAATGATAATTATAACTTTTATATTTTGACAATTATTTACCATCGCGCTTAGGTATTCGCAATTACCCCACTCTCCCCTACATGTGCCGTTAAGTACAATTATAAACCTAGTTCTTTATAATTTGCATCACTGTACCGGTGCCTTAACTGCCACTTTCGTCCATTAGAATTTAAATTTCAGTAAACTTTGAAGTACCCAAACAATACCGATAACAAATTGTTTATTAAATGAAATATAAAAAGTTATGTAGGAGGTTAAGGTACCTACTTGAACTTCTAATAACGGCAGCGATTACGTATGGTTTTTCTGCGCGCGAGTCTCTCCGTGATTAATATCCCAGAGGCACGCAGGCTCAGACACAGGATCATCAGTGGTTGGTTACGCGTCATTAAGAAGACTGTGGCTAGGACAGAATGGGTACTGCGTGCACGCACGTATTACAGCGGCGGCGACCACTTAAGTTACAGGCAGACATTAAGGCTGCGTTTCCACCAGAGTGCAGTGCTGAGTTGCGTAGTGAGGGATGTGTTTCATGAATCCACCAATATGATTGTTTGATTTTTATAGTTTAACCTTAGCTCCGGTGGAAAAGGGTTCAATGAAGCTAAGTTTTTTAAGTACCTACCTATTCTTTGAAGCAAGGGACCCGTGTCTGGATCGCTCTGCTATACTATTCATAGTTTAGTTTTGGCCTCATTCGCTAATGGAAAAACAGCCTTATTTCTTTATATAAATAAGATTCTGATTATATTATACAAAGTTTTGATTAATTTAACCTATTCATGTTATTTAAGAACCTTCATCGATAAATGATATAATTTGCAATTTTAATTCTACGTTGCGGCGAATACCAATTTCCTGTTTATTATCACATCGAGTCTATCAGATATTTTGAGTGATGGGTAGTTAGTGAGATGGCAAAAAGAAACGTTAGTCATTCTCTAAAACCGAAAAACATTTATTGAAGCCCATCTCCTGATTTCAGTTGAACTGCAATTAGAACTATCTCTATCTCAACATTTCGTACTTGTACCATTTTTATTGTATATGAGTCCAAATCGTAATTCAAGTGTTTTTCATATTATGGTATTCGAGTGTTCGATTCGTGAATTAATTAATACCATCTTAAAGTTTATTTTTTCTGACTAAGGGAGGATAAGGTGATTTTTTCCCTATCTCGTTCTTTTCAAGATTTAGTTTTGAACTAGCAACAAAATTTCTTCAGCGATCTGTGTCTTAGAGCTGTATCATCATAATCAATTATTGCGTGAATAAAGGTAAACAAAATGAAGTTGTTCACTGTTTTATGCTCTTGATTAGGCGGTTCTTGGAAAGACGATATTGAGTAATGGACTGCCCATAACTTGGGTGGTTTCCTCCTCCAATGTTAGTTAGGCATATTATGAAAAATCATACCTATATTTTGAGATCGTCAATTTTGTTTTCAATCTAGTCTCTGTTTTCTCAAAATACAGAAAACAATACAATGACAATAGTCACGCGATTATGTCGCTTCCGTAACCATGGAATTGACAATTGATAACGACGATGTGCTACGTCCCATTGTTTCTGTGAATAGTGAAAGTTTCACATGCCAATTAGAGTTCATCGATGGAGATTAAATAAAATGACTTTGGGAGAATAAGTAGGAAATAATACCTTTAAAGGAGAGCGAAAGCTGTTACATAAAATATGATACGTTTCCTTATCGCAGCGCACATCAAAACCTGTTCGATATTTTTTTTTTTTTTAATTTTATTATTAAACTTTTTACTCGATTTATTGTATAAAGGCGAACTTAATGCTTTGCGGTATTTTCTACCAGTTAACCTTTGGTGATGCGGAGAATGTTGAGGCTGAGGAAATTAAGTTTCCGCTAAACAAAAAAGGAAAGGTAGGTAATGTAAGTTGGTAAAATAGGTAATTAAAAGGAAGCACAGCTAGGAATTATGAAAAAATAATGTACGGAGAATTTTCAAAGCTCAGTAGGTACATATGACTTTTAAATTACCTTCCAACCACTTCCTATTTTTGTTTTACGAAAAATAAAATATTTTGTTCTAAATAATTTAGAGTCACTTTTTGGTCACCAATATTGAACATGTTTCAAGTTGCGATGCAATGCTTGTACCTACTCCAGGTAAAAGCTTTGTATCGTCTCCCTTAATGAAATTAGGTACAGTAAGATCTCTGTCTCTCAACTGAATGAACCTTACTAACTACACAGCTAATAAATTTATAGTTTTATATGACAGAAAATATTTTTACTCTTTAGGTTATCTGTAGTGTTTATTCTAACATCTGCATGGTTACTCTCACCTCTTATAGTGAGGTGAGAGTAACCCTGCTGTAGTGATTACATAGACGCCATCTATGTATCTGAGGCATGTCTAATGCTAATATAGAGTAAGAAAGGATTCCTAAACCTTTTCCATTCTCGCCAGACATGTTGAACGACTTGTTCAAACTTTTCTTTAGTGTGTTTTAAGACTCTACGCCTAGATGGCGTTGTCCTAAATTATGGGGTGATTTCGGTAGGTGTCGCTAGTTAGTTTTTTGCAGGGCAAGCCTAGGTAGGCCAGCCCCCTTACCTTGAGCTCTTATAGCAGTATTACTTCGATAATACTTTGCTACTTCGTACAATGACGACCTTAATAAGCTTACTTTAAGGTCGTCATTGTACGAAGTAGCAAAGTGTTATCGAAGTAATACTGCTATAAGAGCTCAAGGTAAGGGGGCAGGCCTATTGGTTGAACTACCAGGGATATAAGTTCATTTTTAAAATTATTGTTGGCTTTTATAAGTAACAATACAACTTTTTACACAACATTCTAGCTGGAGATGCGTTATTTTTCTTAACTCTACTCTTGACTCTACTCAACTGTTTTGTTTGAAAAATGGAGGAATAATTTTCTCTCTTCATTTTTCTTCAAAAATATTACATTAGCTATCACTAAATTACTTTTATAAATTATAATAAATAAATTACTACTGCTATTTTGCTTATAAAATTAGATTTGATAAAATTGGATAAAATTAAATAAGACAAATAATAAAGTTTCTGAGTTTATTTCCAACATTAATCAGTACAATAGTAAATCAATGATATGTTTATTAAAATATAATAAGCGACTAAATAAGCACGAAATTCATTCAATTATATATGACATCTAAATTAAATAAACGTAGGTACTTATCTAAGGTACTCGTCTATAAAAATGGAAAGAGGATACATGCATTACATCGATTATTTCAACTCATTAAAACACGAGTGAGTAAACTACTTAATATGTAATAGTGAGTGATAATATTGAGTTACTAAATAATAGTAGAGTCTAGATGAATTTGAGTACCTACCTAAGGAGCCTCCTGCTAAGAAGCTTACCGTCATTGTTCTAGCTATGACTCTATCCTTTTCTATAGTTTCATGAAACAAGGTGAAACTGTGAATTATACATTTTTACTTCTGTGCGCGTATGTAATATTAAAAAAAAACTATCACAGCTAAAGAATACATCTAAATACAATCTTAATATTTTTCTTCAGAATCGTAAAGTTTTACTTCACGAAATGTTCACGTTTCGATTTATTCAACAATATTGCACGTATAGAGAAAAAAATTCAATTCATAACTTTTTATAGTAAGCATTATTATTATTACTTATAGTAGTTAGATACGTACTTAAGTAATAAAATAGGTGGTAAATACATATTAGAATGTTTTGACATTCCAATCCAAATGAAAACAATAACAAGATCCAAAACTATTATTTTAGTACGATTTCCTAAAATCGTTAATGACCATCGTTATTAATTACGGAAAACGCGGTTAGTTTACTATATTTATGTCCTCACTATAAACGGAAAATAATAATGACAGGGAAAATTCACTACAAATTGGAAAGACAATGGCTCTATATGAGTCTTTAAAATTTACAGTTTATGTTATGAAACAGCTGCAGTCTTTGTAGAGAGTCATTAATTAAATCGACAGCAACCGAGATTTTCAAGATTAGGTACTAATTTAATTTTAGAAGCACAAATCCTTTGAACCACGATCAATATATTTGCTAACGACAATAGTTATTCACCGAGCATGGATAATGCGTAATTCAAATTCTGAATAGTTATGCAGGTGGTGGGCGATAACAATCTCAAAAACGTATTTAGATTTATGAAATACGTTGGGACAATTCTTTCTTCAGTGCTTTTGGCAGTAACAACTGACGGTTTAAGTTTTATTTATTATACAGTTTTAAGTCGATAATTTTTTAAACACTAACAGAATTGAATTAGGTATTAAGTAAACAAAAAATACTTATTGTCGGAAAACCGCTCATTAAAAATCTCGGTCATGGTTTTACCGCATTTGTCTACTATACCTACATATCTAAGTACATATTCATTCATTACATTTTATGTACAGTAAATATGCTCTTTTTGAAAATTTATATAAATAAGAAACAGATCATAATAAAAATACAGGAATACGGCCATTAGACCGACAGTTTCGACCGATTTCGACGGTCTTTTTCAAGGTGAGCGCGCCACGCCCGCGTCGCCGGTGACATTTCTAATTGCAGACTTCAACAATATAAGTGAGTGATATCATAATAATTTGTAGTAATGGCTCACTATAGTTTTAATTCTAGAATACAGGAATACTATATATATCTTATCTTTGGGATTATTCTCTATTAGGTAGGTATCCAATATTATTTGACTTTAAAAAAAATATTATACTCAGGTACAGATTTTTTTTGAGCTAATAGAAAACCAACGAGAAGCATTATGAGACTTCTCAATAATAACTCCGAAATTTATGAATAACCCCTATTCATAGCAATCTCCATTATAATAGAGATACTAATACCGGTGGCGACATCTTTTGACACGTCGTTAACAGTTTATAATTCTGATGAACCTTAATCACAAGTTATTTTAATTAGAATACGTAAGTACCTACTTACTATTGTCTACGAAATTATTAATTCATAATCTGCTAAAATGGCACATGTAGTTCAAAAGTTGAAACCATATAGGTAAGTACTGTCGACAGCATATCAATCAAATGGTACAGTTCCTTTACTTTCGCGATGGTGATATGGCTTAAATTGCAACAATTTTCAATTTCAATTCTTATGGTGCAGACAATAAGAACGGCCCAAAATGACTTGATGTGCTTTCTACTGTACTTTGTAGCAAATAATAGTTGTACCCAAGCTTAATTATAGGTAATACAGATAACTTTAGAGCGAAGTTAGATTGGGATCACTTAGTTTTAGTATTCCGAGATCGGACTTTGTCGTAAATTCAAATCTACATTCTCACCGATGCGTACCCATTTCGGAGTGTTACTGTTATAGGATAGTTCGTACCACAAAAAGAAATAAATACGGACACATAAAGACAGCGGAGTTATTTAGGGTTAAAAATTTCAAAAAACACTTGACTGATTTTTGTTAATTTTTTCAATTATATAGGTAGTGTGTGCTTTAGACTATAGGTAGTTTAAAGCACACACCACCTATGTAATTGAAAAAAATTATACAATTATACTACTAGTTAAATAATTTTTAAAATCGGTCAAGTAGTTCATGAGGAAATCTGAACCTTATTATTGAGGCCTACTTACTTGTCTCTATTTTAGACTGCCAAGTGCCAATTGATACCATAGGCGTTAGAGGTACAGCCAATGGATAGTCATCTGAGAAGAACTCTACTAACCTCATATGGTAACGTCATAAAAGTGTCGTCAATACAATACGCAATGAAATAATAACCCATGCTTATCAATGCCTGTACCTTAACCCCCGTCTACGATTTATTTTTATTTTACATTGCATTGTCATGAATTGTCTCACAATGGTACAGTCAACAATTTTAATTTTGGTCCCTCTTTGATACTTAACAACCTTGTTATAGTAAAACAAAACTAGTCATGGTAAATAGTTTGATTATTGTCTACGTTTTATTCAATTCAATTCAAATATACTTCATTTGCGCACAAATGAAAATACATCAGTTACATATAAAACCAAAGTTAGCTAGTGTACAGACAGGCGGCCTTATCGCTTTAAGCGATCTCTTCCAGGCAACCTTCGGGTTTTTATTGTGACAGTTGTTCTTGTTTGAAAGTGGACTTCAATTAAAATTGTTGCCCATAACTTACATGATGAGATATGAATTTACAGTGAAACCCACCTTCAGCTGTTATGTAACGTACCTAATTTATGTGCTTACATAAAATAACAAATAGAGTTTCATTTCCTGTCTTGAACGAATTTCACGCATTGTTTATTGTATAATCTAAAGTATATTTTATTTCGATTTGTACATTTTTATAGTTAATAAAATTAATTAGCGTGCTACAATTTTTATAACTGCACTATATTTTTTTACAACATTTGAACGATAAACAATTTAATAATTAATAAGTATAGATAATTATTTTTATTACTTAATTATGCTTATTTTACTCGTCGTCATTGAGAAGATCTGTGCAAGATTTAGCTTTGGTTGATCTGTAAAAGAAACAAAAACCTTTGAGTATAAATCTAATAACAAATTCCTAAGTATTATGACATACAAAATAAGTACTTCAATGCTACAATGGATGCGCTCTCAAGTACTATTGGTCACGTATGAATAACTTTAAGCGTAAAGTCCTGGCTACCCATAGTACATGGTATCCTAGGGTCCTTTTCGACATTCAAAATTTAATTAATTATAATGCTATTTAAATTTCGACTAAAATAAGAATATGTGTATACTGTAATTTTCGAATAAATAAACGTTTTTTTCCTTCTCTTTCTTATTAATTTCATATAAGATCTGTTTTTGACTGCACATTATATTATTACATAGTGAACTCACTGAGGATTCTTGACTCTTCGGCAGACCCTGAGTTCGATTGCGCCGCTCCGCACTGCCTTGAAGAGAGCTAGAGCTTCGATATGCGCAAGTTCATGGCACGCGTGCCCGTTCACTGCCAACACCTCGTCACCTGAAAATAATATACAGGGCTTCCCGTAAATAACATGACAAACTTAACAGGAAGATTGGGTGATGGGTGACTTACAAGAGAAAAAAAACGATCAGTATTTGACCATTTTAGAGATATTCATATTTTTAACTTTTCTCGAAAAATCTCCCCTTTTAATCTGTCTGTGGGTATGTGTGTTAAGCAAAAACAAATATAAAAAAAACATATGTTAAATCACAACAATGGCCAAAACATATCAGGTAGGTAAATTTAGTCTAACAAAGCAGAATATTCGAAATCATCAAAACATTGAGCTCTTACGTCGGAGTGTAGGTACGTGGTCAAATATGTTGGAATGTTAAAGAAATGATAAGCTGGACAGATTAAACCCCAAATCTTATCGCATTTTTAGTATTGGTCAACATATTTGTAGTGTAGTGCTTTGGTTCTCATTTGAACGTATTAAAAGTTACTTAGGTATGGTAAGTTTCTGTTTCCCGCGGTTTCATCCAATTCGACACTTAATTTTAATTTATTACCTGGAGAAGAATATCGGTCCGTTGTAATAATCTCGGTATGTTTTGAACAGTTTGCAAAATATTGAGATTTCCCGTAATGGGCACAGTTTGAGACGAGGTGGGTTGCGAATAGCGAGGCGAGGCGACATTTTTACCGTAAAATTGAGATAAAAATGACATTGACCAACATTAACACAACTATCCTACTTCCTTCTAATAAACGCGAAAGTTTGTATGGATGGATGGAGGGATGGACGTTTGTTTGTTCTTTCACGCAAAAACTACTGAATGGATTTTAATGAAACTTTACAGCAATATAGCTCATACATCAGAATAACACATAGGCTATAATTTATAATCCTGCGCAGACGAAGTCGCGGGCAGCAGTTAGTTAATTAATATTAATTGCTACAATTAATCTAAAAGAATGTCCAGTGCAACTAATTAGGACGATAGGTAATAATATGTTGTCTATGACTCTATATAATTTACATACGTACCTACAATAACGTGATGTGGGTAGTGAATATGATTTTTTTAACACAATATAATTATTGTTAGGTATAGTATTAGTTCATCAAAGAAGTAAACAATATGTCGAATATTGTAAACATTCATATCAGGTAGGTATCTACTTACAATGGTTCCACAAAATACCTAATGGGGTCTATATGTACTCGTATATCATTTCTACGAACGGCCACTGTACAAATCACAATGCGACTTCCTATTCTTATCAGGTTGCATGCTTTACTTATACCATGTAGTAGTATAATACGATACTAAAAGTGAAGTAAACGTAATAAATACTCGTGTACATACCGGCTTTAAGTCTCCCGTCGTCGACAGCTTGCCCTTGTGGCAGAATGCTCTTGATGAAGATGCCGAGTGGACCGCGAGGAGAATCTCGTCCTCCCACAATGGTAAAACCAAGGGGTTTCTTTCCATGACCCTTCTCAAAGGTAATGGTGTGGTAAGTGTGCGTAGGTGCTCGCGGCTTCCGTGGAAGCGTGCAGAAGTTCGCAGCATTTGGTGTTTGTGTCTCACTCTCACTATTGTTTTTATCTTTAGTCCGTTCCGAGGCACAATCTGGCACGTCCACGTCAAGAATATCACCGGCGCAACTGAGAGCAAGACCGTCTTTATTCGCGCCGCCGTAACTGACAACCTGACGGCGCAACAGCTTGTTGTTCATACTGCTGTAGCTCGCGTTCTGACCCTTGAGGAAGTGTGAGTGCGAGCTCGCCCCACTGTCGCCCGGTTGGTCCGCCGCTGATAGCGCGTTGCGATTACACGCGGACTCGTCCTGCGAACGCCGTCGGTCATTTCTGACGTCATATTTATCAACACGCTTTTCCTTTCCTAATATGATCGCGTTTTCATAGTCAACTGAGCTCTCTCGCATTAGCAAAGCGCTCTTTTGAGGTGGTTCTTTTTGTTTAGCTTCCGTAGGTGTTTTTTCGCGCTGTCTGCAAATGACGATGTCAATTTCCGTTGTTCCCGATCTAAGGGCTTCTTTAGCTTCCGACATTGTAAGATCCCGAAGTCGTCGACCATTTACATTCAGCAGCTCATCGCCTATGCGTAGAGTGCCTTCCCTGAAAACCATATTTTAAATTGTTAATTAATAAATTAGTAAATTAAATGTTCGTGTCTAACACAGACGTGTACAGGAGAATTGTTAGGGGTTGAGTATTTCTCAAAAAGTACTTCATTGTTTTGTGAAAATTGTTAATTTTTCATAGTATGTAGGTGCTCTGTCTACTAGTAAAATAATTTTTACAATCGGTCAAGTAGTTTTTGAGAAATTTTGAAACATTTTGAGACCCCCTGTATACTTTTCTCTGTTTTCGACTGTATGTACAACATAGTACTAAATTAATGCTTACTTTTCAGCTAATCCACCTGGAACAACATGAGCTACTAGATAACCCACATGCCCTTCATCAGAAAGCTTAGTCTTGGCTATAAATATTCCCAACTCATCGGCAGGATTTCTTCTCATTATTCTTACGACTTTGAATTCATTTTGAACTTTATCAGACTTTGTAGACTTTCTGCATGGTGGTATTGGTGGAATCCCTGAATCTCCCTGAGTGACATCTCTCTGTCGCATTTTCTGTTTTTCAGTAAGTTGAAGGTATTGAGGTTCTTCGTATTCATTATTATTCTTTGGCATTCGCCTAAGTATTTCTTTGCGGTCTAGAGATAAAGCTCTTTGGGTATGTCGAGGTCTAGGCTTAGGACAGTCACTCCTATCTCTACTCATTCTGCCAGATGTTCTTGCTTTTGTATAGCTCTGATCACCTGAGACACTTCTACCATGATAAAGAACTAAAGGATGTGCATGTGAAGCAGAACTTTCACAACGAGAGGACACTCTGTCGCTATCAAATATTGAAGACGCAGCCGACTCGTTGACTAGAATACCTGAATCTGCATCCTCACAGTCTTGTAGTAAAACATTTTCATCGTCACACGACGCGTGATACACGTCGTCATGAAACACAGCATTAGGACCTTTCTGGAATTCATCTAGTCCTGGTAAAGCACCATATGAAAAGCTGCGTAATTTCGCTTTGATACCACCTCTTTTCTTACGACCTTTGTTTACTGTACTAGTTGATTTTAAGATATTATCATTACTACTACTATTGACTTCTTCGTCGTTTTCACCATTTGGCTTGTACAATTTTGAAAGAAATTTATTTGATGATTTTAAATATCTGTCCGACATGGCTCTAAGTTTTGCTGACAGACAGGAACTAGGTCCAATCGTGTCTTTTGCGTCTTTGCTCTTATATTTATCAGTCTTTTTGTGAGATTTGACGGCAACTGGTGCATCATCGTACGGCTCATAGTCATCATTAAATATTTGATCACTAGATTTAGAAAGCTTTGCTCCTGCTTTAGCTATTGCGTGATATCGGTCACATTCTGAGCCTGAGCTGTAACACCTGGTGCCTCTTTTAGCGAACGTTTTCCCTTCTCTCCAGTTACATTCGACAGTAGGACTAGTCATACTTTTGGTAAAAAATACGTCATCATCATAATTCGACATTTTTACCCAAGGATTATGGTTTTCGAACTCTATGTTAGTTTCGGGGTAGTTGGTAGGGTAGCGACAGTTAGTAAGATCTTCGACGTGTCCGAAACCACTACAATCACTCCCTGATGTTGATGCAGCATCGTCTCCATGTCGTAAAGGACCGTTGGATTTAAAGCATGATAATTTAGTGTTTTTCACTTTATCGAGTAACGGGTTTCGCTTCTCTCGGTATACTGTGTACTCTTTTTCCAATGAGCCTCCGCGGTTTTTGCTACAAGCGCTAAAGCTTTCCTGCGGTGTGGTAGCGCCGTTTTGCAGTGATATCCGGCGGCTGACCGGAGTCTCCTCACCGCGATGGCATTGCGGGGATTTTTCTACAATTATTATCTGTTCGTTCAGATTATAGAAACTTGTCTCAACGGAGCTGCTGCTGCTTTTTCGATTTGGGTAATGCACTGGGGACATGTCTGGAAATAAAAGAGAAAATGTTGTATTTATAAGATTTACAATACGTTTAAAGCAAAGAGGAAACAAGTGGTAGGCGGGCAGTGCCTGTTAATCTACTCTCTAGTACTTGCCAGTACTTCATTTAGTAGTTCTAGTTCTAGCTAGTGTAGAAAGTGGTATTTCTACCTTTCCCTTGGAAGGCGTAATTAATTCTGTTTTCCTACTATTAAAAATCACTCACTGAGTGGCGAAATCCTATATAAGGTCAATTAAATAAATATCAATACGTCACCGCATGATACGACATGGCGTATTAGTATTTCCGGATATAATTTGCATTACCTACCTATACCATAAATTGGCTCCGATACTGGGAAGGATATCGGTATCATGATCATTGATCATGCATTACACATTGTAAATTGTGTCTGCTAATTTAGTTGCGCATAATTAGCTCATGTAATGAATTACTTATTACAAACAACCTTTATAATCATGCAATAATTTTCAATATGAATTGGCATGAAATTAATAATGGATTGAAAGTTTTTAAAACTGTGCACTAGCTGCAAATTATATAAAAGTGTAACTGTAGCCCAATTGTGAATAAGGACATATTATAGCGCTATATTATGCTAACCCTCTATTTATAACTGGATTTTGGAACGAGGCTACACGTTATGGCAGCAAAAGTCTACCTATTTTCACCATTTCTACCTAACTGTGCATAAAATGCAACTCTTACGCAGCTATTCTATTTCGCAACTACCTTACCGACTACTAATTAAAGATGACAAACATGCGACGCTCGTGGTTAACAAAATGGCACTAAACGGCAATGCGTGAATGCAAATAAATGTATAGTGTGGTAATGCACTTTTAAAGAGGCACTTAGCAGTTATTTGTAAATGAGATTTTCCGAGTACTATGCAATTAAGTACCTACGTATAATACTTTTGGCTGAGGCCCTATTTTTTAATGGTTCGACTCTCATGATAAAAATAAGAGTTTAATATTTTTTGATCCATTCCTTTACTTAGGTACACGTACTTAGTAATAATAATACAATACATAGTCAATAAATATTTCCAAGTAACTAAAAAACTTGTCACCGTTTACAAAAACTTATTAGCATTGAATGGATACTGTCCTGTATAAGGTCCCAAGAGTACATCTGGTGCAATATTTATGTCACCTATATGTAACAGTTTCAATACTAAGATTTGTACTTATACCTATCCTCGCCTTGCACGGTAGAGTATAAATGATAATATAATAATAATAAAATAGATGGAAATTTTTCATCGTCGTGAAGGAATTCAGTTTTTCTTGTTAATGCCTGCGATTTTCCAATAAGTAGCGCTCTTTCAAATTCATTAGATTTATTAATCATAGAAGATTTTCTTCATATGACGTATTTCTAAGCATGATACTATTGAAATCAGATTACGATCAGATTACGAATCATGATACTATTAATTCTTAGCCTGACGTGATCAGTACAACTTACTGTAAAATAAAAATAAAATATTTGCCCCTCTCTATCGCATTCAACATTACTCTGGATCTGAAATAAGACTAGGTACTTATCAATTACAAGTTAAGTTAAATAATCAATATGCAAGTAGATTACTGCCATAACATAATCAATAATCTCCAAAAGTTATCGAAAATCTAGTTAAGTTTATTATTACGTTTGGGAAACTAATGAAAAGGCAAGTTTTCGCGAAACCTCTATTGAGCAATACCTACAATCGAAAGTGTTTTCACGCCGTCGTCGTCGTATAATGGATGGATGAACATAGAAATCTGAATTGTTCTAAAGGAAATAACGCAATCGTTCAATGAACATGGGCACAAAGTTTCCGTAGGAGGCAATGGAGTGGAGATATTGTGACAATTTAGGTACTTAATACCTACTTGCTTCACGCCAACTCAAAATGTGTTTATTGTTACCTAGTGTAATGTAAATGAGAAGTGGGCGATGTATCCAGTCTACTTTAAAGTCAATTCAAACGTCATCATTAAAATGAATTTTCGTTACAACGACGCGACGTTTCTGATTATTATGTTACTTCCCGTGGCTTTGTGTATCGGTGTTGGCGTAGAATATTGTCGGTGGAAATTCTACGGAAAGTTACAATAGTAAAGTCACTATACCCATATGGGTTGTGGGGTACTTAAGGCGTCGTCTTGGACACTACATTACTTATTTATTTAAGTTTCATACATACACTCCTAGATTACTACTGTAAGATAATAACATACTTGTGATTGTGAATAATTACAGGAAAAATGTCATTTTTACGCCGTAAGGCAAACATGAAGAACTTTATTTTTATATACTTAACATCTGTATCATTTTCTACTCATGTATTGCAAATAAATTATCTTTATCTTTGATTAGTAAATTTTAAAGTGAGACGACCTACTATTAATGTGACCCATGTAAGGGTTTCATAGTGCCAGCCATGAGAGGTGACAGGCGTATCATACTCAGTGTATCTAAAGTACCCCATCTCGTTGTCAACAGTTCGTTTTCATCACTTATAAAATCTAGAATTAGCATGAAACTAGTCTGGAAAATGTGCAGTATGCCAGTAGAAATAATTGTATATATTACTGTAATAATGAGTGTTAACCGCCAAGAAATATTATTGAAAATGTCTCATAAAATCGTTACGTTTCATGCAGAAACGACACAAAGTATTTTATATACTATTAGAATGATATTGAAACGAGAATATGTAAACTGACCAATTCTGGAGCTCCTCGTGGGCCGCTGTTCAGCGTCAGGCGATACGGCGATCAGCCGCGGCGGCTCACCTTTCTTGAACCACCGCATTTTATTTCTAATTACTCCATCATAAACTCAGGATGTTCTGCAACAAAACAACATGATATAGGTGAAATTTGCAATTGGTAGTTTACCGTTGATGTTTAGTGATATGGATCTCCATTCTTAAGTACAGCTAACAGCAGAGCAAGTGGATTGGACCGTTCTCATTATCTGCGTAATAAGAGTTGAATTCGTACTACAAGTGTTACCATTGATCTGCTGTTGTCCGTACATAAGTTGACTACCTATTAATAGAATGGTGTCTACATACGACGACGCTTTAAGTAGTGTCACTTTAAATGGAAGGTCGTCGTTACGAATCGGGTAATGTAATGTGGCAATGGCATACCTTTAATTGTGCACCTCTACATTCAGCCAATAATTAATACGTCTGTTAAATACTCGTTACTGGGATACATTTTTTGTGTGAGACTAACGGGTGACTACGGGTGTATTTAACCTCAATCTCACCTGATGGGAAGATGAGATCGACTGTGAATCTAGTGGTCTAAGTAACATGAAAAATAAAATAATGTCCACAAATTAATCATTATAAAAATATACAAAAACGACTGCTTTGTGGCGTAAAATCAGTCCCGTGATCAAATAGAATCTAAGAATACGTTTACGCTAAAGGAGATCACAAAAGTACCAACATACATAAATATACTCGAAAAATTGCCCCCTTTTTCCGGCTGTCGGATAAAAACAACATTAAATATAGTAACGTTGTTAAGTGGAGGACCTTAAGATCATAAAAACTATGTATTAAGACAGTCCTACTTGCTTGCAAATAGCAGTGATTTAAACTAGTTTGGCGACCATTTCCAGTATGAATACTACCTAACTAGCTAGATCTAATTGCCAAATCAAGTTACGAAACCCACTAAGCAATAACTATTTAACTCAGACTGGATTCGCAATTAATTTAGCATGTGTAATTTATTTATACGACGTGTTATAATCATAACACTACTGATTACATCTCATAACTAATACTATCACACTGATCCATCAACATACACGTCACAACACATAACCGATTAGTCAAACCGACGAGACATCCATTATCGATGAATGATATCGTAAGAATCGAGATCCGAATTGTTTAGCGTAACGTAATCATGTAGCCTTGCTGGAATAGTGACAACGGTTAATTGTGTAACCAATACAATTTCTTATGTATTGTAAACATTCAATTTACTACATGTCATTTGACAAGATTTCGATCTATCGAAGATAAAATTAGTTACGTGGAAGTAATGTTTGACACACATCTACTTTTAGTACGATTTTGCTCAGTTTCACGCTCTATACTTATAAATATTTTCGCATAAAACATTATGTTTTAGTAGGTACTCATGCTTATATTATATTATTATAACAGTTTGAAAATGAATGAAAATACTAATCTCACATAAACAAATAATAGAGAAATGTAGAGTGCGCAGGACAGTGTAGCCCGCTCAATGCTTTGTATGAGATAAGTATTGGCATTTACTTTCACATTCATATTATATTTCTAACCTCTAAGTCTTTGTTCTAGTACTAATGTACAGAAACAAAGTTATGTTAGCAACACGCTTCGGGCCGACAATTTTCGAAAACACTTTTAGGTCACAATGTTGGTCCAGGACGATAATCTGAGGATATAATTTACCGTTACATAAAAATACATAACTTGTATAGTATATATTATTGAATTTAAGATTACAGAGTGGCGCCCGTCGGAGATTCCACTGACCTTTGATCGGACCCTTTGATTGTGAAAATGCATGTTTGCATACCTACTGCAGTGACGTTGACGCCTGGCCGCGATAACCCGATGATGCTGGTTATCAAAGAGCCAAGGTTCAAAGATATTATTAAATAATTTGTATTTATATGAAGACGGCTCCTTTTTGGGAAATGATTTTAGATTGCGTAGACACGTAACTTGAATAAAGAAACTCTGCATATAGCATGTACAGTCGACGACAGAGATAAGTATACAGGGGGCCTCAATAAGGTTGCGATTTTCTCAAAAACTACTGGACCGATTTTAGTAATTGTTTTACTGTTACGTAGTTTTCACTTTTATCTATCAAACAGTGAAAGAATTTTTGCAATAGGTCAAGTAGTTTTTGAGATAATCTCAACCTTAAAAACTCTCCTGTACACCTTTCTCTGTGTTCCACCGTACCTGATTGAAGAACTGAACCGAAAAGTTTGATTAAGGCTTGGAATGGTCTGCCCTGAAACGAGAAAACTTACAGGTACCTATTGTAGTATTATCGGAAAATAAAACAAGCAGAAAATTCTGCAACGCTTTTAGGTAGTCTAATTTAAAATGAGAAGATTATTTTTTATAGGCACATAAATCCATCCATCCATCCATGTTGATCCGAATAGGTTTATGAAAGACAAAAAAATACTAGTAGGTACAGCTAACATCAAATCAAGTGTAACACTTTGGATCATTCTTATTATCTGCGTCATAGTTGAATTCGTTCTGCAAGTGTTACCATTGATCTGCTGTTGTCCGTACCTACCTACATATCAAGTGAAAATGAGTAAGGCAGCTACGGATACATCAATTACCTACCTGTTTTAAATTACATGTTCCTATTGTAAGACGCGAGTAAGTTTTCGTTTCTATTTATAATTTACATCCATAGAACGGCTGGAGAACAATAGGACGTATTTTGAAGACGAGCATCACTTTTATTGGCTCGAACTACACCAGAAAGAAAATCACACTCTGTGGAACTTTCTCATCTAACTTTGTAATAAAGTTACGTAATATTCTTACTTCGACGTGAACTCAATTTACGCTGTGCGATTTTGAATGATTTGTTGCAGTCATTGACACAAATCGATTAGGTATACCTATATTCGTTGTGCGTACATTTTTTGAGACGGACAATGCGTTATAATTATAAACATTATTGTAGTAACATTTTCTTTAGTCCCTAACGTACACAGTCGACAAAACAGTGTAACAGACAGGCACTCTATGCGACGGGAATACGGGGTAGATTGCAACGTTTTTCTATGAGTTGATGTGCTGTCAACTTTCCAACTATTGAACTGATCAGAAAACATTTACGAGTTTAAATAGTTTTCATTGAGAATTTGATGAACCCGCTCGTGCTTGTACTCTGTGGGGAATTGGAACAGGTCGATGATACTACCGCCTAAATCAATACATAAAAGATGATTCACTCTATACGAATACCCAATGGTGATGCAAATCAAATCAAAAGTACCTAGGTTGATTCCGTGATGACCAACCTTGAAGCGGACGTGATTCAGAAAACTACTCAAGCCAACAAACATAAAATTATTGTGGATTTACCTATTCATAGACATAAACAAATTCAGGTGACAAAAAAATCAATAAACATAAGTTTTTGTGCATTTTCAGCCATTGTAAAGGCAATAAAGTTAATATTTGCTTGTGTATTTTTATGGTTCAAGACCTTACGTTTCACTTAATCGAGACGTGCGTAACAAATGTATCAAAGCTTTTTCTTTTCACGTAATGTTACTATCTGGCCTCTACCGATATTGTTGTTCATGGCTAAATTATTTTCCCGTGGTAAATATACACATACGTATGTATACTTACGTACTATTGTGTTAGGTAATCTCAATTCCAAATACCCCCCGGTTCATGGGTTCTATAGATATAAGTATGATGTTTTCTCTAACGATGTTAAAGGCTGAAAAATTTAATGAAGTTTATACCCCGTGGTCTAACTAATTAAATACTATGTTTTCATATTCTGTGCATTACTGGCTTTTTACTTAGGTAAGTAGTTATCTACGGTTTATTTACCTGTAAAATGAGCATCATTGTTTATTTTATACTTAATAAAAATCGCCATAGAAAAAAGACACTTCATGTCATAAACACTAAGCAAATCAAGATAACAAGGGCAAGAAAAGATGTATAAGACAATAAACGGCTTTCTTTCTTTTGTTTCTACAAGTTTGACTTGATTACGATCTTATTTTAATTGCATCTTTCATTTTGCGAAACAATCCAAAGCAGTCTGTAAAAGCGTTATCATAAACTCTAGTATAATCCGATGACAATATATTATCGTTAGAATGGAATCGATTAAGTACCTAGGTATGCAATATTTATTTTCGACTTTTAATAATAAAATTTCAAGTAAATATAAACTTAAAACTAACATAAGTAGCTAACATAACATTATTGCTAATTTAATCTTATTAAGTACAAATAATTGTAATTTCACGAAATGAGCTTTTGTATGTATTTATATAGGCGAAATAAAGAACAGCACACCTATCGACGCCGCACTATCCACAATATCATATTAAAATTGTTTGTGGGGTGGGGACAAATACGCGTTCACCTTTAGGTGAAAATTCTTGTAGGTAGGTACCTACATCTCAGCTGCTTTTATGAAGGCAAGTAGTTAGTATACTTATTAGTATTACCCATAATATGACTATAAATGTTGACGCATCATTGCCTGAAACCACACACAAAATTACTTTTCTGTGAGCAAAGTGTTAAAACCATAAGTGTTCATGGAAACATTACTTGTTAACGTTTATAGCTGGTCGCTTGATCGCCACACATTGTATATGTAAAAGTTTATGAGTATTAACTGTCATCGTAGAGATGTCTACGCGTGGGCATCTACGTCGGCGGTCGAGTAAATAGGTTGGTACAAAAACGAGTACGCAATCATGCGTGATGTCATTCTTATTACCTTAAGTCTACCTATTCAAATTGTATGTAGCTATAAAATAAGTAAGTACCCGAAGAGCACAAAGTTGATGATTTATTTGTATAGGTCGAGCCAAGTGACTCATACGGGTACGTTTACCCTACTCTACGTGAGATTGTTTACGTTCCGAAACAAAATGAGTTACAAACTTTACACTAATTTCTAAAATCGATGCTCTTTCATCCCTAGAGATAGGTACCTACTTATTAAAAGTATAGGTTATTTTACGTTAGGCAAACAAGAGGAGATAATTAAAAACCGTTATGACGTCTGTTTAGTCTGACTTCTAAGCGAAGTTATCTTCTGTTTGATCTACCGCCCGGCCCCATTACCCGTTAGATTTATTTATTAGGCCTGTGATGCACTGATTATATTTCAATAATAATTAAGGGGCTCATAGTCCACTTGTATCTACGGTCAGAAAATGAAAAGCAAAAGAAACTCGATGGGTAGCACATTTTTATCTGAGCCCCTATAGGTGTCTCAGAAAACAATCGATACTGTCAATATCATCAATATGGTCCCAGTAATGTAAATAAATAAGTAATTGTAAAATTAGTGAACAAAAATATTAAGTATAAGAACTATTTAGTACCAAAGGGACCCACTTAAAGAAGAAGACCGATATAAGAATAATATCATGGCTCAGGAATTTACGGCAAGAGTTCCAAGATCTGTACTCCGTGCTGCGTTGTCGAGATAGATCGCTAATAATGATCGCAAAACTTCTTAAGAAGACAGGACATTCAAAGACGAAGAAGAAGAATTACGAATAAGTACTTACTAGTTATTATTATTATTACCTTCTAGTTATTTATTTATACTCCTACGACATATAAAAATGTTCGACCTTAAAGTCCGAAATGAACATTTTATTAAAAAAAATTAACAAATCAATATACTTACATATTTTATAGGTACCTAACAATACAAACATACTTAGGTATAAATAAATAAAATACTCCTACTACTACTTTAGATGTAAACTAAATGAAGAACACTGAAAGAAATTTTACAAAGCAACAATATAAATAGGTTCCTTTGTTTGTATATTACCTACTCTTTCTGAGATGATTGGTAATTCTATTTGAATAGGATAGTTTATTTGATCGTCCTTTCTACTGGATGTCGAGGTTCAAGATGAAAATAGGTGCTATTTCCTATTTCGCTATTTTCCAAGTTGGCCTACTATTGTCAATCCTAATTTCAGATTGCTATTTCTATCATTGGAGTTTATTGATTTGTATTCGGCTTCAGAAACGTGGGTGGTGCCCAGTTATACTAGTTGCTATAAGGGAATTCGTGCTGAAATCCACTCATGTCGTACATTTAATGCAAAACTATTAAACTGATCTTACACAATTTTACTAATCCCATTAAAGTTTGAAATATGTACATGTCTCCGGCTTCGAATTTTTGTGGAAAACATATTTTAACAACGTGATTGTTTTTGCTCCAACTAAGAACCAAGACCGCTTAAGGTACATTTTTGAGTCGTCTCCATTTGGATACAGGCTTCAGTTTATTTTCTACACTAGAATTGGCATCTTAGTCGAGAGCTTGTGGTGTTAACATATGTATAATAATTGTACAAAAATGTACGAAAGATGAAAAATAAGGAATCATATTCGGGATTCATTCTCATTTTTCCTATTATTAATACCAAGCATCAGCAATATTGGTATACTTATACCTGTGTTATTTATACATAATATTATTTTGAAACCGTATACCACAAGAAACCTTGTACATAAATACAGTCGGCAGCACATTAGGTATAACTACACAACCATTGGCATCATAACCCATTATAAAATAAAAGTCGCGTAGAGTGCCTGCGAGTTACATTTGATATGTTGTTGACTGAATTTGTATGTTTGTCCATATTATATCTCGTCTAGGTAGGTATGTAATAAATGTAAAAATTGTATTTGTCCATGGTTGTATACGACAAATTACTGAAATATGTCTTGATATATTTCTGTGTTACGACTGTAATCCTAATTTGGCATTGTACCAAGAGCAGTAAGCCGCCCTTTGACTGTAACTTATCTATGGCGAAATATGGTTCGTACGAACCAAGTAAATGAGCTTTGGTTGTTTATGTATTCAAATGGTGTATTTTATGAGGTCGTATTTCACGAAGTTATTAGCGAAGTGCTGCATATGCTATTCTTTTATTTTACGAGTTCTTTCGTTTCAAACAGTTATTTTTGTTATTTTACACTGGTACCTACATTAGTCGCCTTAACCTACTACATTAGTCGCCTAGTCTGAGTGTATTGGTCAAAATCAGTATCCATTTGAATATATATTTTTATGTACCTTAAATAGATATAACCTAAGTACTTATATGATTTTGTGACAAGGCATTATTTTTCGTGATTCCGAAAACATGTGTGATTTTATTCATTGCATTCCATGAGCCAACTAGCGCCGCCAGTCTTAAAAAAATAATATCTTTCAATATAATCAATTTTATTAAAAAACCTATGTACACTATCTTTATGGAAGGCCCTTAATCGAAATCACAGTAACAGCAGCCAATGTTGGAAAGTATAATAATCCATCATTCGTATCTACCTTATTTAATTCTTTACTAGTAGGTAAGTATCTTCAAAATGAATATACCTATTATATTCATTTTGAAGATACTACTGGTTTCTGTAGCCTTCTACTGGCCTTCTTGTAGAAATCGGAATGGGCCAGGAACTATCCGGTTTTGGTGGAATAATATTATTTAATTAAGTGTTTTTAGGGATTCCGTGAATACTTAAATTATGAATAAAACAATAAGTATTACTCTTCTACCAATTAAATATTACCTTGTATAGAAAAAAAAATTGGAAAATACCAAAAAGGGATAACCTTTTTGGTATTTTCCAATTTTTTTCACATGACGCGTAGGTAGGTACTGTCTAGCTTTCATCTATTAAAATTCGTATATCTTAAATTAGTATTCAGTGCAGTATCACTATTAATCCGTAGTTTCAAGTGAAAACTCCTCAAACGGAGCGTTGGCTCACGTCTCACTGTTCAATATGGAGGTTGCGAATGCGATCGCCGAAGGATGTTAGTATTCGAATACAAATTTGCTTTCGCGGGAACAATACGGATGCACGTAAAGTAGAGGTATTTTGCTATTGTACTTATTTGATTGTTGTCTTGGCGATGGACAATATTATACTCGTAACACTTACCTACATGGATAAATCTTAAGTCAGAATCGAATATAATGTATAGGTAAGAAACTAATTAACTAGTTACTTATGTACACCTAACAGCAGATCAAGTGTAACACTTTGGACCGTTCTTATTATCTGCGTCATAAGAGTTGAATTCGTACTGCAAGTGTTATCTTCCGTTGTCCGTACCTATGTATATTGCGGTACCTTGTTCTGTAGTCTAAACGACTTGATGGATTTGATGTATTAGATATTATTAGATTCGTCTTGTCCATGGGACGACATATTAAATACATATATTAAATATTTACTTTTGAAAAGAAATGGTTTTTTGATTGGTTTTGAAATTATTTATTATCCGTGTGCCATGTAAATACATATCCAATACTCTTTATTATACACATCAATCTTCTTTTCTCTACATAGGCAACAATTTGTATTTGAGTGACCACGTCTTCATAAAATATTGTTACTTAGGTACGTCTATCCAATTCCAAATGGGAGGGCGACATAGCTCCAGATAACGGTACTGATAAGCTGGATATCAATTCAGTTGGTAACCTACTTTCTTTCCAAGGACGTAGTTACATGAATTAGGTAGATATTTTTATTACTTACCTATTACTTAATGTCTATTGTGATTTGTTTGTTCTGTTGAGTTCTATATTTATTGGCCTATATTACATTATAAACATAAAACTAAAAAAAATATATACTTAAATACACGTCAAAACTTACATTACCTACTTGCATCTAATTTAATTTGTAATTAAATGTATAAGAGAATTGTTATTAAAGAATATGGAATTCAAAAATAATAATAATGATACACAATAATTAATAAGACACATGGGAACTTCTAATGACTCTGTCAGCTAACTGTTTCCTGTCACGAAATCTTGCCATAAATGTTATAATTAGTAAAGGCCAATGGAGAGGGCCCCACCCGTCAAGTAAATTGTTATCGCAAAGTAGCTTAAAGCCTGATCCAGTACCTAATGGTTAGGTCGTAGGATCGCATCCTTCTCGTGATAAAAAATATCAATATGTAAGTAGGTAAGTATTTGAAAAAAAAGTAATAGAAGATCTGTATAAGTACCTACATTCCAGTTGTGTAACTTCCTAATTGGAAACCTATCAATTATTAATTTTATTATTTCGTTTATTTTTTACCAAGTCTAGATTTAATTGGAAACCTATCAATTATTAATTTTATTATTTCGTTTATTTTTTACCAAGTCTAGATTTAAAAAGAAATATAAAGTGGTCGCGCTAACAACTGTGGTACTACCTCTCCGTCCGCCACAAACCCACTATTTAAAAGAACAGCAATTTTGTGAACTAAATTGCATTGTTGGACAAAACTACAATTTACCTAGATAAAACAAAATCAAGAGCATCAGACCAAATTGTTAGATTAATTGCCTTTGAATCACAAAAAAAGATAATTATTGTTATGCTCGGATTAGACATGAGTCAGGTAGAGACTGTAGAGAGGTCAAGGTGCGTCATGCGTCTTACGGATGGCTAAAAGCTAAGATTAGCGATGAGGTTAGCTCACGTGTATTACATGGGTACTCTATGTAACAGCAATACGGCTTGAATTGCAATGGTTATAGGTTGACATACTGTTGACTGTACGTAGAGGTACGTAGTTATGTACGATCGGTACACGACTCTACGCTACACCGGTCACCACCCTCTGCTGAACACTGTATGACGTCTAATTGTATGAAACGCTGATTTGTTAGTCGTCGATTAAAAGTTAGAAACGTAATGTGTCTGTAACTGTTCAAGTTTCAATATCATACAATGCACGTAGGGAAATATACCTATGTCATGTAACATTTATTATTGTTCTGCCCTTAACCCCAGTTAGTTTATTACCTCCTTTATACTTATAAATATATACCCAGTTTAATAAATATAATGTAAGACCCTAAGAGAAATTTGATGTAAACTTCCAACTTTAAAGGTTCTTTCACACTTTATAAAGCGAGGAGAGCGGATATTTTTCAATAGGATCTGCCGACAGTCGAGCTATTTCGCGGTTGCAAAGTCCGCCCTCTAAAGCTGAACCGGCTTAAAGCTTTCACGCGGCCGGAACAGAGCCTTTTTGCCTTTTCTTTCATGGGGAAGAAATTCTATTGCGTACCAAGACTTTGTTCAATGCGGTTCGTAATGAGTTGAGGTTGGCGAATAAACCTGTTGTGGCGTATTCTGTTGGAGAGTATCCCGCAAGATATAAAGTCACAATAGCTTAATAGATACCTAGTGTCGTGGTTCGATCTCCACCTTTAGACTAATGTGGTGGGTCACTCCTTGAATGACAAGATGGTTGAAGTAGTTGCAAAATATTTGAAATATGAATAAAATTGCCAACCTTTAAAAATATACTGCACATTGGAACTGGATCGATAATCAATAGTGATTGTAAACTAAATAGTAATATTGCCAGCATATCAAGTGTAAACTTGATATGCTGGCAATACCTAAAGTATGGTTCTCTGGTACCTAATTCTATACGAAGCTTTAATAATTATTTCTATTTACAGAGCCTTTGAAGTATACTAAAAAGAAGAGTTCCTCATTTTATGCCTCCTTAAATTGACTCCCAGAACTTAATTCTGTTTTATTGCTTGTTCCTTTTTTATGACGTTCTAAGTAACTTGCTCTCCTTTTACGCAGTTTGATGTCCGGTCACGTAATAAGGAGGACAGATGGCGAAGAAACCTTCATCTTTATGTGTCCGATATATTCAGGCTTTTCGTCGAGTAGGTGTTACTCTGTTATTCAATCATGGGATATTATCGGTTCTATCTGTGTCATTATTATGTAAATTGCTAGCGCCGCCGTAAAGTAACATAAGCCCGGAAAAAGAGGCTACTTTATGTTACGTTACTTCAACCATAATCATACTACCATTGACATGTTATCGAGTGTACGAGTAGGTATATTAGGAGTTTTTTTAGGTACTTTTATCCAACTGAAGAATAGAGGGTAATGTTTTTGGAGTATATTCGTTATGATCACTCAGCTAAGTAATAGCTTAGTTCATTTGCGATGTTTCCTTTATTGAGCTATCGATAAATAATCTTCCATTAGAGGTCTACTGTCATATTTCTGATAAACCTATTTCAGTGAACTTAAGCTTGACACACACAGCCGCGACCTGCGATCAGTTGAAACGCATGCCTCGCCTCATTTTCTGCCGTCGTTGCCTACTGGACATAGATCGCAGGCCTCAGATCGCTACTTACTGGACATTAAAATGCCCAGAAATTGAGGCGGGGCATACGTTTCAACTGATCGCAGGACGCAAGCCGCGGCTAGGTCGCGGCTGTGTGTGGATGGCATTATATAAGCATATGTGATTACTGTAATGATGTGTAATGTAAGCTTTATACGAATATAGACAGTTGTCGTATTCTGTTCATTGTCTACAGTCATGAATATTCATGTAAATGTGGCTTTTTGTTTGTAAATAATACTTTTGACTCCGAGGAAATATCGTTTGAAACAAAAACATGAAATATTCACAAGGCTCTTTGTCTTTCAAGTCGTGAAACTTCACGGCAAACATGGAGATTTACAACATAAAAGAACTTCCTAATGAAAATTTGTTTGCGGCACACCACCACCAGCTGTGGAGTTTCTTGTTTTGAAGGCGCCTGTTGAATAGTAAAGGCTGGTGAAAACGTTACACTAGTGAGGAGGCCATTTAAAGAAAAGTCCATTCTAGAATGACGGCTTCGTTTGGACAATATGGAAACTTGTGTCCTTTTGCCTGAGAAGAATATTATGGTACGGCAATCTGTGGAATGAGAAATGATTGGTCCCGAAATATGTCAATATATGACATCAATTATCAACCGGATTACCTAGAAGATTTACTAGCAAATTAAAAAAAAAAGATTGGGCAGTGCATTGTTGATTGCATAATAAGAAGAGTCGGTAACTAAGGTACACGAAGACAGAGAAAAGTATACAGAGGGCCTCCATAAGAGATTTTCACAAAAAATACTGGATCGAATTTAATAATTCTATTACAGTTACATAAATTTGACTTTTATCTATCTAACAGTGAAGAAATTCTTGCAATAGGTCAAATAGTTTTTGAAATAATCTCAATCTTAAAAACTTTCCTATACATTTTTCTATGTGTTAGACCGTACCTTTATTCCAAATGGGATCATTATCTATATTGACCTTTATAATGAATCTTATTGGGTATTTATGACATGCATATTCCTAATACTAGTAAAAATAATATTGAATACATTATTGCATACTTGCATAGTGTACCTATCTAAAACGAGGTCATTCTCTCTAATATAATCCCCGACTCTACTATTCAGTGCCACCGGAAAATATAACTTTAACACTCAATTCACGTATCTTTGAGATTTTGAATTGTGTTTTATTTTCTTATTTGCTTCAGCACTTACTTCTATTGCCTATACAAATAGTTTAGTAGCCTTGTAGACTTCACTTTGTTATGTTTACTTTACTAGCACCTAAGTTACAACTATTATATTGCCTTTGTAAGCAAATATAGGTAAAATACTGAAAAGGAAACACTCGTTGAAAAGTATTACTTATTAGAAAGTATTAGGTACCTACTATCACCTATCTGCAACAGAGAACTATAGGTACCTACTTACATGTCACATAGGTGATGGTATCGCGACCTCGTAAAGTGTGAAATAAATCTGTTACAACACATTCTAATCGGATACCTATTCAGAACTCGGGACTAATGAGCAATGGATGAACACGAGCAAAGTTCACTGCTTCCCATAATCTCCCGTGCTAGATACATTTAGGTAGGTAGGTATACTTACTTAGGTAATTAAATGCCGAATTCATCAATTCCTCTCTTTCGTACAAATCCTGTAAAATTTATCCATACAATTTTACCCATCGTACATAATAAAATATATTTCGAGCTTATTTTAGGTTAGGTTCCAAATTTAAGTCATAATGTAGGTATATTTTGTATGACAGAAGAAATATTATTAATTGTCTAGGTCTCATAAAACTATAATACCAGTTACAACAGCGATTAGTTTGCAATTATCGTAATTATCAAAGTACTGTAATTAACTAATTACGGTTAGAGTTCAAAGTAGATTTGCCAAACATGATTTGGAAATGAAATTATAGTTGTCTGGGTAAGTAAGTATAATATTATGAAATTACATTTAGCATAATATTATGTCCTAGTCTGTACTTTGAGCTTTTTATAACGAGCATTTCGCGCCAACAAAGCTTAAATCGTACCCAATGGACGTACAGTCGACTGTATATTTACTTATTAAATAAGAAAATGAATTAAAAATAATTTATAGACTGTCTCTAATCAATTTACCCAATAATTAATTATAATACCATAATTAAAAACCAATTAAGTTCCAAAGCATGCAAAATCTGCGATAACTTTGTAAATAATTGGGTTAGTAGATAAATAAGTTTGATTAAGTTAAATCACTAAACAAAACTTTACACATAATAGATTGGGGTCATTTTAATGCGAAGTTAATTAATCGGAGCAGTGACACTGGAACACAAATCATCGAGGAAATACATGTAGGCAGTTTTATAATTTTCTTTATATAGGTAGGTACATAAACTACTAACACGACCGACATAAACTTGTTTCTAAAGTAAATATTTCAACATCTGTTAGAACACTTGATTACACAAAACCAAACAGAATTTCTATTAAGGTGGTAGCAGTGTTCATTCACAAAGTAAATCATTTCCATACACACTCGGAAATATGATTTCAGGTCAAATTTGAGACCACAAATAGTACAAATTGAGCCGAGTTCGAGTTTCGATATTAGGTACCTACCTATGTATGAATGAACCATCCTACCTAGTAGGTACAAGATATCATTCAATAATCAACACAAGGATACTCAACATAGCGGCGAAAATTTATCGTTGTAAATTGTACTTAACTGCACATGTCACATGAGTGGTAGGTAGTGGAAACATTTTCAGTACCTAAGTTGCGTTACAAAATAGAGATTGTTATACTCGATTGCTTTCTACTGTACAAGATTCAAGAAGATGGGAATGGTTGAGGAGAAAATGTCTAATGTGAAAATGTTGCAACGATTTACTATTAAAACATTGATGTTTGCTTAGATTAATCACTGAATTTTCATGATTACTGAAAATTAAGACAATTAATTTAAATTTCATTTCAAGCATACAAATGTCTAAGTTATTTAGCTTCTTAATGAAGTAAGTACTTACTTATACACAGAAACTATTATAATTTACAAGTAAGTAAAGAATTCTTTTTATATTAATTTTAGCAAAATTTTAAGGAAATGTATGTCGGTCTCGTCACCCACTACGCTCTGCGTCAACCTTAACGTCAATTTTTTATAACACCAATATCTCGTCAATGTATTTTTTATTATCGGTTTTATGTAATCTTCTTCTGGTCATTATGTCAGATTTTGGTCATCATTAACATTTAATTAGGCTTAAGAATCTAAACCGTGTCGGCAAGGTCAGATTTTAGCGATAACATCGCAGACGCAGATGTATAACCTATTATAATAAATGTGTCGGTAAGAATGAGATTTTGAGTATTTTAGGTCAATTCGTACTGTTGTTTGCAGTTCAATATATCATTATAATAAACATAAACATAAAGAATATTTATCTTATCTTATCTTATAAAATAATTTCATCAATTATTTTGTATTACATAATTACATACATACCTACATACGATTAAAACATACAGTGAAATAAGCTTAAAAATGTCATCTTTATCTAAGAATAGTTACAGGAGTCGTTTTATTTCGTAATATAGTCATTTGGCCCATTTATCAAAGTGTTAGTTTTTTAAAATCTGAATTCGTTCAAAATAAAAGTCTTCGTTTAAATAAATATAGAAACTAATTTAAGGTTCTGTTTCAAAAGTAAATGCATTATTTAACTAGTAATCTACACTTACCTACACTAATCTCACTTCTTATTACTTACTTGTCCATGCAGGTAAGGTTTAGATTAGATATTATATTATGTTGCACAATGTGAATAAATACGTCGATGAACGTGATTAAATCACCCTTAAGCAACAAAATAAGTATCTACAATTATATCGATTTTAATCGGTAAAAGCTAATTTCCCGTAACTGTCTCTCACTGCGATGATTAATCTAAGACGATTGGATACGCAGTTCTATATAATGTCGTGATATGTCGTGTAAGGAGATACTAACGTGATCAGTGAAAGCAATGTCTTGGACGTAATGCCGGCTTACATTTATATCGATACTGATGCTGTCAGATTGTAAAACATTTCACTGCTTTCCTTTATCTAGATATCTTAGATTACATTTATGTCTATGTCTGCGGTAAATTGCTATAGTTAGTGGTGTACAACTAATAGTAAGTAATATCTAATAACTTACTGTGTTTACGACTCATTTTGTGGATAAAAATTATTTTCCAAAAATGTAACCACTTTGACCATCGTAAAATTACAGCGACACACGGAACGGAGCTCGCGAGTGTTAGTTTTGTCACTTAAACTTTACCACCTACCTATCTATACATTCTGTAAATTATGTTTATTAGGCACCATACTGGCTGCTTTTACACAGCTTGTTTAGGTGACATAGAACCATTTTTGATTGATTTATATTTCAATCTATCTCAAGCAAAAACGTGATTTGTTCATTTTATCGCTAATATCCAGAAATATCCAGAAATTATTAATCTTGCAAGTTTATCAGAAACCAATTAATGATATTATGCTGTATACCTGTACATTTGTATTCGTATAGTTTACTTGTCTATTGTTTATGTGGTACGATATCTAATAATAACACACAAACATTAAAATATCAGTTCAATTTTGGAAGTAGGTATATCTTACACAAAACTCATCCTATAATATGTAAATGATCTTATAAAATGGTCACGCACGATGGATGCAAGGCTGATATTATTAGCGAATACGTATAAGTCGGACATCGAAGATACAAGGTAACACAGTTTGGTCACACACATTGTGTTATTTGTAAACAAAGTGCGTATTGGAATGCAAACTTAGATGAAGTATCTAAACTCACACAATGTGATTTACCTATCTAATTAGATGAAAACTGTGATTGTAAACTTTAAATAAATACAGAAATAAAATAACAGATAACAAGTCTCCAATGGCATACATAATACTTCTCTAAAAAAAAATAACTAGGTACTTGCATCTTGTTGTAATTTCGGATCTAATGACTTTAACATTTATGTATTTACGTGCGATGTGACGTGACGTTACTAAGAAATGAAAATTAATGGTATTGCAGTTTATATTTTAATGAATACATTATAGGCTCGTAAGGCAATTGCGACATCCGTGACAGATGATCCAACTTATATGAAATTAATTAATAATTAACCATGTTATGTTTGATAGCAAATAGCGACTTCTGCCCGTCCTTCTTAATATTGAAAATCGATGATCACATAATCCAAAAGTATCGACGGATTAATATTAGGTTACCGATATTACCAAAAAATTGCTCATAACCCTCTTTATATTGGTATCAACACAACTTCTGTATGTCTGAATAGCTGGCTATAAATTCGATAAGAAGGCCTTTAAATGCAAGGGCCGTGCATTCCATACATTTCTCTTGCTGTTACAGATAGGACAAAGGTATGTGAAGTAAGATGCGTAATGTAAAGCAATTTCGTCAACACTATTAATTTTGATTAGTTGCTAGTGCCGGCCGCTTCACCGTCTGATTTATTATGATTGTTATTATGAATCACGCTGTGGAATGCTGATGCACCGTACGCGCGCTACGATTTTGAGGTAGAATCGACGATATTCTATTTTTAGAGCCAAGGAAGATAGTCTAATACCAATCAAATACTCTATTACATATATCAAACTGAAGAGGTAAGTATCTGTAAGTTAGTATTTGAAAAACAAACCGTATTTATAAGATGTAATAAATTGAGTTTCCACGTTTATGCTAAATAGACGATCTAAACGGTAGATGAATTAAAATAAATTGAAAAACGCTAAACTCGTCACGAAATAATTTATTTTATTGATTACTATCAAGCTTTTTGTTGATTATTTGATTTAGGTTACAGTAAAGATTTACTCGTATTAAGAATATTTATGTGAGGATAGCTGTAGAAGAAGCGAGGTATAATTTATCTCAAGAAGGATATGTGGATGATAAATTGATATGATAACAAAAAAGCCTTCGTTCCTACATTCCTCTAATATTGTACATATAATTAAATCTGATCTCGATGATGATCTTACAATTGCGAGAAAAACTAACAATCTCTATAGGATAAAAGCAATAATGATGTTACCATTTATCCTACAATAGCTTATTAAAATAATGTAATAAATTAGAAAAAAAATATCAACTTACCTTCAAACTTCGACAAGTTTTCTGAAACAATCTGGACTACAGTATGCACCTATTTGAAACATAAACCTATTAGGTACTTCTACGCACAACTCAACACTAACACAGTACCAACACTGAAACAAATATGTATCCACTAAACGTCATTTAAAAACTATATTTCGAATAATCTTGCAGAAACCTCACGAGATGGTTACGAGCGTTCGTTCACTTCGATGGGAACTCGGCACTGAACTAAAGTTATTTTGTCGACACCGGCGGCACCGGTCAGACAACACTATTCCGAGCATATTTTAGCGATAACATCGATCGAAATGTCTACATTGCTGCTTTATTACCAGCCACTGGAATATCAACAGATACATTTGCTTCAACGTAATAGCCGAAAAGAAGATGCACAAGCGAAGAGGCTGTATTTTTAAAGCCTCAGTGAAGCCGCCTCGATACGTTGTCAGGCGGGATTTCTCGCGCGTGAACAAATTCGATTCAAGAATGAGATTATAATGTATCCCGATGAAATTGTGGAAGCGTAAACGTTTCCTGTAGTTACATCCCGTGGGAACGAGTTTTAAATTTTATTTTCAGATTTAAGTATATGTAGATCTAAAATATCGAAGTCCTGATAAAACTAGCGTAATATACTACATTATAACTAGATTTAATAATTTCACAAAACTTTTATTATTGTTTTAGAGTACCTACTCAAAAACTTTTATAAAATTGTTATTAATTTTTATTATTGTTTTAGAGTACCTACTCAAAAACTTTTATAAAATTGTTATTAATTTTTTTTTACAACTTCTGGTCTCTGGACATGCAATTGCCACAAACCAGCGTAATATATTATAATTGTAATAAATTGGTATTGTACAGATTTGCAAAGTCTTTTATTTAGCTGCTCGGATTATGTACTTAACCAAACTTGACCATGACTTAATCATTACATTTGACAAGTAAACTGGTCATCATTTGTTTATAAACAATCGTATACCAACAAAGTAGCTTAGCTCACGATACAGCGATACACGTCATGTGTGTAATGCAATACATCACCATAATGCTAATTCATCAGAATACGGCCATGTTTAACACCTTGCATTGTCAGTAAGTACGTGTCCAGTGTCCAGTTTCGTGGGAATGAAACTTGGAAGCAAGTAAAGTGTTGCAAATTGTTTAAACCACACTCAAAATGGACGATTGTTTTAACAATTTGAAGCTTGCATTTTAAAACTAACATTTCAAAATGTAAAATATGGATGTTGCTACTTAATTGGTGTCGTCCGGTTTGGTTACTAATTCGTAAGTATTCAGAAAAGGTATTATTTAATTATTTTCCTATTCACGTCTAGCTACAAGACGCATTATTTTCATGGACTATTTTGGTTTTGTAATGTTGCCTAATATTGAATGTAAAAATCAGAGCATTTGGAAACACGTCAAATGACATTGCCAGATTTCAATGGAACTTTGCCCCACCTATACAAAACTGCGTGTACATTGAAGCTGTACCTATCATTTTGTTAGGGACTGATTTGCAGATTTCATATTGCATAATCATAAACAGTAAGATTTGCGAGAGTAGTAGAAAATGATAACAAAAATAACGAATAATACGCCTCGATTTCTTAATGTTTAACGCTCAGCACTATCTGTTACATTGTCTGATGGTGGGCCTACAATAAAAAAATATGTCACGTTACAATGAATGATTAGCGGTAAAACTAAGAGGAAAAGGTACAAAAACTTTTAAAATTGATTTTCCGACGCGCAACTTGTACAAAACTTTATTTTAAACCAATATCTTTAATAGATATATTTTTACATTCATTCGTTATCTTGTATCTACATGTTGCGGTTGATGGTGGGGCAGAATCTGGCATTGTCAGTTTCCTGACGCCAGAATCGACGTAAGAATTTTCTGTTTCAGTTACTCTATGACTGTGAATCAATCAGCCTGTATCTTATATCGCCCTAATATTCCATATTTCCGATACAATTGGCGTAAATGTTTCCCGGGGAGAAATATGGAGCGAATAAAGAAGGAAAATAACCAGAGGCTTATTGAGTTCACTCTTCCATTAAGTGGGGTCACTTCCTGGAGAGTCAGGGGAACGGCTAGCAATCCGATTACCTATAATATCGATCGCGCCTAGTCTTCCGGTTAGCGTTTGTTGCAGCGATGAAAGAGGCTTTGTAAACAACACCTATCTTATAGATACCTATTTTATCTATTTCCTATATCAATTACCTAATATCCTATTCTTGTCCCTTTAGAAACGGACACTTAGGTATTTATTAAAATTAAAACTTTACTGCATCGTAATTATTTTTCCAAATAAATATCACTACGAATTCACTTGACTGTTCGATCTCATCAAAAGTGTCGGTAACTTTTCTATATTAAGTAGGTATTATCCCGCTGGTATTTTTCTTGTGAAAAATTCGAGTGTAAGCTTAATCGTAGAATAAGTGGTGATGTCACAGAAAGCAGTAAGCGTCATGTTTGATGATATAATTGCATACATTGCACAGCGATATTTCTCTTACTCCACTCTAAAAGCAATACTTGCAAAATTATGATTGGGCAATGAGTTATTATTAGATACCTATTAATTTATTCACGAATAGGATACCTGTCGTCTATAATTTTATTCTGTAGATATGAATGTCAACGGAATACATTATTAGGAAGAAGGTGTGGCCAAAACAACAGCTATAATGTAATTTTGTGTAAAATTTTATTTCACACACGTGTGGCAAAACTCAAGACAGGAAATATGAGGTTAGGTTTATGTCTAAAGATGGGATCCTGTGTATAGATAAGTTGATTTCAAACCATATTAGTAATATCCTGTATTTTACACCAGTAACGTATAAGGAAATTGATTCCAAGGAACGCAACAAGTAATGAGCGTTAAGGAAAAAACTGCCAAGGTGATATTTGCATAGTAAAAACCTATAGAGTAAAAAAAATGTGAAGTGTAATATAGCATGACGAATGAAGGTATATTTTACAAAGAATGCGAATTTAATCAAAGTTTTAGCACAGGCAGATTCTACGAGTACGTATACTGCTATATCACTATAGGCATATTATCACAAGCTGTAAGAGTGAATAATATTTTTTTATGTTAATGACGTAGGTAGTCGTCTTTTTGATATAACAACAATCTAGTCTGAATATAAGCGAATGGGGCAAAAGCCAGGGTCATGACATCTCTGTTGAGAATTCAAAAACATATTCGTTGTTTTAATTTCTAAAACATGTTACTACAAAATACTCGTCCCAAATTAGCTAAGAACATCTGCCGTTAGTTCGGTTTTGACACCTGTTACGCGCTCTAATGCATGCATCGAGGATTGTCTAAAATGTGTTCAACCCATATTTAGACTCAACATAATATATTGTGCCTACATAATAGAACTATTTCCATTCCAATAACTTGAAGACATAGTGTAATATCTTGATTGATTTATGGTCATCTATTTTAGGAAGTTATTGTTTCACGTGTTCGAAATATTTTGTTATTAAATCTGTATGCATGTTTACATGTTAGCAAAACCTCACAAAGATGTAAATATTGATAAAACTTGTTATCATACCTAATTGGAAAATGTAACAATTCTTTCTTTATGTATTTTTGAAACTTTAATAACTTACAATTTGGTACGATCAGTGATCAGTCAACAAGTGAGATGTTTCGAATTTCAATATACAGAATATTGTTATTGTTGGGGCGTCAATACTCTTTTGACATTAATGACTGGCTGACGAAGACCATCGACTAACGACTGACAGGGACAATGACAGTGACTAAACAACAGGACGAAAATAGAGACAATTTTACAAGACGACCGAACATACGTGGTCCTTCTATTTAAGCAACTTTAAACCAACCTATGGACGTGAACAGACCAAAAACGCGTAGCCAGACCGCGGCCGACACGCCGCAGTCCGTGCTAAGCAAATTCGACCCGCCGCCGCCGCCCCGACATGAGATCGCCGACTCGACTCTCCCTGGCGGTTCCGGAGTATCGACGGGACAGACATCTAGGGTTCCATCACCCGCACCATCGCGCACCTCAAGTGCATCGACGGTTCGGCGCCAGCAGCTGCTCGACTTGCAGCTGGAGGCCGCCAAACGAATAGCGCAGGCCGAGCGAGACGCAGCCTACAGACAGGCACAGGTTGACCGAGACGCAGCTGACAGGCAAGCAAAGGTAGACCGAGACGCCGCTGCAAGGCAAGCACAAGTTGACCGCGAGGCTGCCGATCGACAGGCGCGAATTGAATTAGACCTAATAAGACAGGAGCTCGACATACAGGCCGCCGCTATAGAGGAAGAAGACCGTCGCAGTCGGTCCTCGCGAGCGTCATCAGTCGCCGACTTGCGACTAAACTACGGTTTCGACGCCACCGACACGCGCAAAGGAATACAAGGTGTGACAACATACTTTGCTCCGCGACAGACGCCCGCCGTGAGTAACAATGACGCCGCCGCCGGTTACACGACCGCTGCCGCCCGACCGTGCTGCAGCGCGCCCGCCCCGGCTGTGCCCACGCGCACAAGCGACATGAACAAGTTTCTAGCGCGCCAGACTTCGACTAGAGACCTTCCTCAGTTTTCTGGTAATCCAGAGGAGTGGCCGCTCTTTTATAGTCAATACAAATCGACGACTAATCTCTGTTCGTACAGCAATGCCGAAAACATCGCGCGCCTGACCAAATGTTTGAAAGGCCGCGCCCTTGACGCCGTATCTGCGTTGCTGATGAACGCGACGGACTTAGACTTGATCATAGACACTCTTAGACTGAGATTTGGCCAACCAGAGTACCTGATTGACATCATGTTGGCCAAAATACGTGACACAAGACGCGTACATCAAGATGACATCAACAACTTGATTGACTTCGCTACACTAGTTCAGAATGTCGTCGCGACGATGAAGGCGACAGGTGAAGTAGGTCACCTCACAGACCCCACTCTGCTACGTGAGATTGTAAGTAGATTGCCAGCTACTTTGAAATATCAGTGGAGCTTTCATCGTGTTAACCTGCAGACCGTGACTCTAGACGACCTGTCACAGTGGCTCATGATGATTGCGAGGGCTGCAACGCACATATCTCCACTACCGTCGAACAATAAAACAAGTCAACAGCCAACTCAACAGCCCGGCCAACAACGACGACACGTTTTAGCGACCGTTGGCGCAGCAGCTGCGTTACCCAGACAGTGCATGAAATGCAAGGGTGACCATGACATAGAAAAATGCCCGGACTTCAAGAGCATGTCTGTAAATGACCGATGGCAATTTGTGTCACAGCTCAAGCTATGTTTCTCTTGTCTGTTGACGAAACACCAGCTGAAGGCCTGTAAGAAGCTTAAGAAGTGTACAGAGCCCGGCTGCGACAGGACTCACCATCCGCTGCTGCATGCCGCTCCTCTCAGTGACCTGCAGAAGAAAGACAATGAACCCGATTACTCCTATTCCGTGCGGCCTTACAACGTCGCAAATGTTAACTGCTGTACAGGATCGAGCGCGACCGTACTGTTCAAAGTCGCTCCAGTTACCATCTTTGGACCTAAAGGAGAAGTCGAGACCCTGGCTCTACTGGATGAAGGTGCCGCTGTAACGCTGATCGATGCCTCACTCGCCGAGCGCGTCGGTGTCACGGGCCCGAGCGTTCCGTTACATCTGCGAGGCGCCACCGGAGGACTTACGACTACAGAGACTGATTCGAAAATAGTGTCTTTCAGTGTTCGTGGTCATACTAGTGATGAAATATTTAAGTTAGATAGCGTTCGATCTGTATCTAATTTATGTTTACCGGTACATACTATGAATTTGGACGACCTTGTACAAAAGTTTCCGTATCTGACAGACTACGCTGACAACTTTGACGTACGTAACTTTGACAAACGACCATTACTATTGATTGGCTCTGACAACATTGACTTAATAGTGACAAGACAAGTCTATTTTGGACCAAAAAATAGTCCGATTGTTTCTCTGACCTCCTTGGGTTACATAATCCACGGGAAACTTTCGACTGCGACTCCGACCGACGTAAGTATCAATCATTTATGTTGTGACGACTTAACTAATCTTCTCAAACAGTCTTTTTCTACTGAAGCCTTTGGTACGAAGCCTTACTCCGACACTCCTCGTTCTCGGGAGGATTTGAGGGCGCTCGAGATCATGGAGCAGACTACGAAGCTGGTCGACGGCAGGTGGGAGACGGGCCTGCTGTGGAAGCAACCTGACATGGAGCTTCCCGACAGCTACCCACAGGCCAAAAGTAGGCTGACCGGAATCCAGACGAAGGTACGTAAGCTACCTGATTTCGGCGTACAGTACGCGAGTAAGATTAGGGCGAACGTGGAGAAAGGGTACATGTCTAAACTTACTCCGACTGAAGTAAGCGAGAAGACCAAGAAGACGTGGTACCTACCACATTTTGCGGTTTTCAACCCTAACAAGCCCAACAAGTTGCGCCTGGTGTTCGACTCCTCTGCGAAGTCGGAGGGCAAATCATTAAACGACTTTTTATTGACAGGTCCCGACTTTCTGACTTCGCTTCCAGGCGTACTCCTGGGCTTCCGGTGCCGCAAGGTGGCGATCATCGGCGACATTCAGGAGATGTTCCACAGAGTCCTTATGCGGCCCGACGACAGACACGCGCAGCGATTCTTGTGGGACGACGACGTGTACGTTATGAACGTGATGACCTTTGGCGCCGTGTGCTCGCCTTCGTGTGCGCAGTACGTAAAGAATCTGAATGCTGGTAGATTCGAAGCTACACACCCGCAAGCAGTTAAGGCGATTGTAGATCACCATTATGTTGACGATTTCATCTACTCTGTGGACACGGAAGACGAAGCTAAGCAGGTGGTTGATGACGTCATTATGATCCACGCTGCTGGCGGATTTAACATGACCAATTTTATGTCCAGCTCTAAGAAGATTCTGAGACACTTACCTGTGGAGAAGCTCGCAGCCAGTGGTGTTAAGTTTCTTTCGGAAGTCGAAGACGAACAGGTGGAACGTGTGCTCGGTGTCAACTGGGATCCGGAGAGTGACAGCTTCACGTTTTTGCTGAAGCTTTTTAAAGTCGACGACGACATTAAGTCAGGTAAGAAGAGGCCGACAAAGCGCGAGGTCCTGAGGGTTGTCATGTCAGTCTTTGACCCTCTAGGCTTTCTACTCTTCTTGACTGTCAATGCCCGCATCCTTCTCCAGGATGTTTGGAAGAGCCAAATTGGCTGGGACGACGAGATTGAGAGTACGCAATTTGATCGATGGCGGATATGGCTTGACGAGCTGTTGAAAGCTCGCACTATCAAAGTGCCGCGCTGGCTATTGACAGATGTATGCGTAGGACAAGGCCCCTTTGAAATTCACGTGTTTTGCGATGCTAGCACTAAGGCTTTTGCAAGCGTTGCGTACCTGCGAGCCATGACGACAAACGGTGAGTGGCATGTAGCTCTACTCATGGCACGCGCAAGGGTCGCACCTCTTAAGACTCTGAGTGTTCCCAGACTCGAACTGCAGGCCGCGTTGATGGGTGCGCGTATGGGACAGACACTCAAGCGCTACGTAGACTATCCCGCCAAGCGACTTTGCCTATGGACAGACTCCAAGACGGTTCTATCTTGGCTCAGGTCGGACTCAGGACGCTTTAAACCTTTTGTCGCACACAGAGTCAGTGAGGTATCGGAACTGACTGACATCTCTGACTGGAGGTGGGTTCCGACACACCTTAACCCAGCGGACGACGCCACGCGTGACTCGTGCCTCGAGAGCAGCGAAAGATGGCTGACAGGACCCAGTTTTCTACGCGGCCCTGAGTACCTATGGCCTGTCGAATCAGAGCTACTTCCTTTAGACACAGACGACAAGGAAGTTAAACGTGTGTGTCTAATTTCTACGACTATTTCTCAGACTTTACCTGATGACAGCCGGTTCTCACAGTACTGGAGACTGATTCGCAGTACCGCCTGGGTTCTACGCTTCATCTATAACTTGAAGAACAAAGACAGAAGACGACAAGGAGAACTCACAAGTGACGAGATAAGTGTTTCAGAGCTTCTCTGGTTTAGGAAGAGCCAGCTTAGGAATTATGCTGAGGAGGTTAGTGCACTCAAGAGGGACAAGTGTGTACAAAACGACAGCTCTCTTCGGCAGCTCACGCCCTTTCTAGACGAAAATGGACTGCTTCGCGTTGGTGGGCGCATAGACAATGCGACCGTTGGTGACAAGCACCAAATCATACTGCACCCTAAGGACAAGTTTACACGCCTTTTGATGCACCAGTACCACAAGGACGTCGCACATACTGGAAGAGAGCTCGTGTGGAACAATTTGCGCAAGCGGTTCTGGATCGTCAACGGACGAAATGCTGTAAAGTCAGTGTGGCACGACTGCCAGGTCTGCAAGAATCGACGCGCAAAGCCTTCGCCACCACTGATGGGTCAGTTACCTCCCATGAGGCTGACACCAAACAACCGTGCCTTCACATACACCGGCCTAGACTATTTCGGGCCAATTACCGTCAAGGTAGGTCGCAGGCATGAAAAGCGGTACGGCGCACTTTTCACTTGCCTGACAGTTAGGGCTATCCATGTGGAAGGCGCTCATGACCTGACGACTAGCAGTGCGCTGATGGCGGTGCGACGCTTTATCGCACGACGAGGGTGCCCAATGGAGATCTGGACCGACAACGGAACTTCATTCAGAGGCGCCGACAGAGAACTGAGGGAGTCGATCGCGGCCATCGACAGAGACGAGCTGCTAATGTTTGGAAGTACTCGGAACCTGCAGTGGAACTTCATAGCCCCGAACGCACCACACATGGGAGGCTGCTGGGAGCGTCTAGTTCGCTCAGTGAAGACTGCTCTGAAGTTTACACTCAAAGACCGGGCCCCGAGTGACCAAACGCTTCAAACTCTACTGGCTGAGACTGAGTTTATGATTAATAACCGACCACTGACTTACGTGCCGATTGATCATACAGATCATCTGCCCTTGACTCCCAACGACTTTTTGTTTGCGAAAACTGACTTCGTTGACCACCCATTTGGCTCCTATGACAACGGTGACTTACTAAGACGGACTTGGCGTGAGTCACAGAGACTTGCTGACTTGACTTGGGCCAGGTGGGTCAAGGAGTACCTGCCGTCCTTGACCAGGAGGGACAAGTGGTACCGTAACGTGACGCCGCTAGCTGTTGGCGACGTCGTCGTCATAGCCGACAGCCAGTTGCCGCGGAACCTCTGGCCGAAGGGTACCGTGACCCGGGTGTACCCTGGCAAGGATGGCCAGGTACGCGTAGTGGACGTGCAGACTGGACTGACAGGACTGTACAGACGACCGGTGACCAAACTCTGTAGACTGGACGTCCGGCCCTCAGCTTGAGTATTGGCTTCCAATACTGGAGGTGGGGATGTTGGGGCGTCAATACTCTTTTGACATTAATGACTGGCTGACGAAGACCATCGACTAACGACTGACAGGGACAATGACAGTGACTAAACAACAGGACGAAAATAGAGACAATTTTACAAGACGACCGAACAGTTATTCAATCTTAGATTTTTATTGAAATTTACTGCTAGAGTAGCTACTTTCAGGTTGGATAATATTAAAATAATGTAAAGAAGACAGACACGGGTGGATGGATCCCCGAGCAAAAAGCTAGCGAAGAATAAAAATGTTGCGTGAACTAGGGTCATAAAAGCGGTGTTTAGCGTATCATCAAAAACGTTTTGGCATCGTAAAATATTGCATGGTTTTCGTACCAGTCTGCATGCCAGACCTTGAGGTGGTGTATAAGTTTATTATGGCACGTATTTCGCTACAATGCTGTTCCTATATAAAATATTTTAGCTAGAGCTAGAGCTGTTTCCGTTGTAAGAAAAATAGTAAATATGTGAATTCCAGGTCTCTAGTAAAGTGTGTGAATGAAAAAGGTAGGTAATCTGTAAAGCTGTTTGAGCATGGTTCAGTAAAAAAACGTCATTTTTTGCTCGTACCACATTTAAAACATAACTTTGCAGCTTTCTTCTTGTGCATACAAATGTGTTTTAAGTGGTTATAGCTTTACAAGTCCCCTTACACAAAACAGTGTCTATCACATCAAGCTGGACACACCTAGAAAACAAGTAGCACAGGATGCCTGTGACGAAAGCACGTCATGCCAATAGCTAGCAATAGTTCCTTGACCCATCAAGGCTACCATGCACTAAGGTCTCTAGCTGCTGTGCCATTATGTTGTGTGGGGAGCATTATTATATTCAAATTGTAACGTTTCATATTTGGTGTAAAGAATGTCATTGTTGTGCAGTAATTAACTCAGACAATCATACAGACAATGAATTAAACTACATGTTCCCATAATAACACATTTTGAAACATTTTTAAGTCAGTGATCCTCGGTGGCGTAATTTTTATATTATTCTTTGCCAAGACAAGGGGATTTTAATTATGTTTAAAATGAAAATGCGTAATATTAATTTGACTCCGAGTCTCCGACTCATGTCATGCAAAATGACCGTAATCACTTGATAATATACAGAAAAACATCTTCGAAATTCTCACAATATCATCAGCGTGAAGTAAGCTACTAATCTTTCGAAATGTAGGTATTACTAATAATAATCATCTGGACCTTGAAATGGACTACCACCTACCTCTAAATTAAGTATCATCCCACAATCGCCTGACCGTTTCAAAAATTTGTCCTTTGAAACGATTTGCCGGATTATCCCCGCCTTCTATTGGTTCACTATAATGGATCGAAAGCCGGTTATTGTAGACAATATTGAGCTGTAAAGTGGTCAGGCGGCGTGTTCCTGATTGTACCTATCTAGGCTAAGGGCACTTTCTGACTCGGTAGCGCCACCAGCGAGTAATAAGGTAGAAAGAGGTGTTGCGATGGTGGCGCGACTGGGTGTCCAATGAAATGTTGTGTATTATTTAAGTACGTGTTGGTTGGACCTAGTACTAGTAGTAATTAGTGTAAGAAGTGGTAAATGAGTGTTGGGGTGGTTTCACAATGACACTTGTGGGGTTGCGCGCGTTAGTGCAGTGAGTCCCGACCACCGACATAATGACCCTTACGTTGCGCAGGGCTCTAACGACGGCTATTTATTGTGGAGAGCCCTGCAATTACGTAAAACACGACCTTCTTTGCTCTTAGCCTCACATAAAGGTTAGGTGTATATCAAAACAAAGAATGAAATTAGATTTAGGGTCGATTTTTCAATCGACAAAGTGTTGTGTTAGCATTTATTCGATAGATTGGCACGCTTTTATGTTTTTCTATAGGTAAGGCTTTCTATATTTTATGTTTTTCTATAGCCGTTATCTGATGGGGAATGAAATTTATTAACTGACCATTCAAGCTCCGAACATAGCTTATTTGAGTGAATTTAAATATCTGCTACATTCTACAACATTGCAAGTAAGTAGGTACCTACTTACCTATTTCTAATTGCGGTTACGAAATCTTCCATTTTTACCCGGCTGCCGAAAGGAAGAGAGTATTGTTTTTCGAGTGAATGTATGTCGTTCCTTTGGTCTCCTGAGATCTAAACGGCTAGATGGACTTTCATGTAGGTATGAGGTATCGTCAAATTCTCGTATATCGTTTGACCAGGGAACTAACATTTTATTCAAATTCAAATATATTTATTTATGTAATATACCAAATTAAATTAATCTTTAAATTCTTTATAACAAAGACTTCTTGCAAAGCGGATAACTTATTCTTCGTCAAGGACTAAATGCTTTGGAATTTTGATCTGGTATCATACAGGCGTTATCTAGTTTTTTATAGCTTCTGCCAGTAAAAGCTTTAATAATGTGTTTCTGGTTCCCATAGCCGCAGCACCTGCTCTCCCGGCCTATTATTATTAACCACAAACTGCATAGCGGAGAACTGCAGACTACAATTAGGTAGTATAACGCTGAGAATTGACTGTATTCATTCATTTACATTACTTATTACATAAGTACACTACATACCTACTTACGGTCAGGAATAAATACGATTCTTAGGCTTTCTTGCACCAAGGTAGAGTTAGCGCTAACCCGGGGTTAAATAAGAAAAACATCCGGGTTACCTTTTGGTGTGAGGTCTTGCCCACACCTCGCGGCCTGCGGCCAGTTGAAACGCTTGCCCTGCCCCTTATTCTGCTGTCGTTAACGTCCAGTAGGTAGCGGATTGCGGTCTAGACCTCAGATCGCTACCTAATGGACGTTAACAACTGGAGAAAATGGGGCGGGGCATGTGTTTCAAGTGTTGCAGATCGCGCCTACGTGTCAGGTTTTACTTGTAGAAGGCTGTGGACAGGGTGTCCAGCAAACAATTCTGGGGTTAAATATTCGGAAAGGTGCACTCTTTTTAACAGCGCTCATCAAAGTTAAAAAGAAATCACAAGTTAAAAGCAATTATGATAGTGGAACTAATTTGTTAATTATCAAGCAGGCTGTCAGTCAAATTTCGTCACGATGCGATGGTCGATGTTATGGCGGGAATGACAAGCATACTTAAAATAGCCCCAGATTGCTGTAAAAGTCCACTCCAAAAATAAAGTTCGTACCTATATGTAAGTAAAAGTCGAGCGTTGCTAATGTTTTATTTTACCTTCTAAGAATCATCGCAGGATAACGTGGCAGTAAATTGTTACTACGTATTAAACTTCAATTTATTACAACGCAACTGACGAATATTTAAGGTTTTTGCCGCCTCATGATCAAAAATTTACCGAGCAATCTTTCTTGTTATTACTTTGATGACTTGCTTAAAAGTGTTCTTTGGAAAACCTAACACAGCAATGTTTTTTGTAGAGGCAATTGATATTTAAATTATTTTCCGTTTTTGTATTAGCTGCGTGGGCACATTTACACAGACATAAAGGGTTATTAGCTAAATTTTAACAAGTGACAATTAAAAGACGTTCTCATCATTTAAGTTAGGTTAAAGATCTCATAGTAACTTTTCGAGAATAATAATGTGTGATAAGCACGTGATAGCTATCTTGAAACTATAAACGCTCGGAACTAATGGCTGTGTGAGTGAACCTCAGGTGCGGGGAAGACAACCTCGGAAGGCAACAAAGTTCACTGCTCCTTCATTCTCTCATGGCGGGAGTGACGAGGTGAAACCTACTTTATCACTTAACATTTCAACTGTTTTTACTATAACTAGCATTACTATCGTTGTATCATACCTAAATACACAGCATAGACTGAGAGAAATAAGGGCACAGAAGTTTGAAAAGCTATAAAAACCGCTCGTACCTATTAATTATGTGTCCAGGAATATATACAATTGCTTAAGATGAAACTAAATTGCTCAGACAACGAAGATCTCTGGAGACCCAGTGCCATCACGCCAGAGACGAAGACAAACGAGGTGCTAGAAAAAAAGAGGGCACATTTCGCCACGCTTACGTATTCAGTTTTTCGAAGTGGTATCGCCTGCCGGCGTTTCGCAACTAGCATAAATTTGACATGAGAGAATTCCGGTCTCACCGAATGTCACGCCCGGTATACTAACTACCAACCAGTATTGCACGACTCACCTGTGAAACCAGTATGACTGCAATTTACGTGATTCCGAGGACTACATCCTTGTAGACCTTCATTTTAGCGCGTCAATGAAACCGTAGCAATTTAAGTATGAATTTCATTTATTGATTGTACAAAATTGAGGTGGAGTCCAAGGCATGTTTTAAATGATAATTTTATTTTTCATTTAGCAATATAATTATTTGTATTGTAACGTAATCTTATGTGTGTAATCCTGGTAGGCTTAAAATGCCTAAAAGCCAACGTTAAGAGCAGCCACAGACTATACCACCTGTCATGAATGAAGGATGAGCATGGCGCAAAGTTGGTCCTTTTAGAATCGTAATGTATCCTAATAGACTTCCTGGTTACAGGTATCCTACAAGTGATTAAATGGCATGACTTGTGAATCTATTAATTAAATATACTGCTATCTATTCCATCGTATAACCTCTTGAAGTATTGACGTGCTATGGCAACGACACGACTGTATAGGATGAACGGGAATCAACTATCTAAACTGATTAAAAATGTCACGTTTTTGCAACTAAACGATCCAATAGCACGAACCGCGGGCTAAATTAACCCGAGATCACAGAAATGGCGGTTTTGTGACATCTTAGTGTCGCCGCACACGGGCCACACGCGACAGCCACAAACGCCGCCACGAGAAGCTAGAAGCTTGTAGCGTGTGGCCGCCACTGGCGACAACCGTGTGCGGCGAGTCCATATAAAATGTATGAAAATTACAGGAAATATGCCAGTGGCGGCGTTTTGTGGCCGGTGGCCGGTGGCCCGTGTGCGGGAGCACTTACTCGTATTTGTGCAAATGGCCCAAACATCTGATATGAGAAATTTATTTTTGGAGACGATTGGTTTGAATCATTCCCGTTGTAAGCACCATTATAATGAACGAACTCTTTCTATATAGGTACAACTTGCGATGTATTTGGTCGTAAACCATATACAATGTTTGGTAGTATTTCACAAATCACCCTAGTTCTATGAATAATTGGCTGCTATTCAACGAACAGTCATTATTTCGGGACCGCTAACAACGCAACGGTTCCCGAGGCAACGTACCACAACCCGGTCAGCAAATGGTCTGGTCCTGGTGAAATTAGCGCATTATTTATATAACACCCCGCCCGCCCTGCAACCGTCAGGTGGACGTAGTATTGATGTTCCCATTGCTTGCTGGCTAAATACTTCCGGCTAAACGTAGGTAAATTGTATACTTGTGTTTCTAATGGGTAAAATTAGTTAGTCTTATGAATCGCCAATAGTTTCAAAGAAAAGTCAACTTAGGAATTGGTTCTTTTCTATACGTACTTAATTGTAAATACATTATCATCCAGGCGAGCATCACCAACAATAAGTAGATTTGTCTTCTGTAAGGATCATAACAATCTACAGGATAGGTAGGTACACATTTAAATATTTGTCCATTATTATTTATTATTTGAAACCATTCAATCAATGTCACTATTTGAAACCATTCAAACAATGCCATATAAGGTGTTGTATGCTACGACAATGTTGGACAATTTTCTTATCAATCAATTCGCTCAACGACATGAAAATATCGATTTAGGGAAAATGTTCCATTGTTTCGAGTTATCGGTAATACGCTTTTTGAGTAAGTATACCTAGAAAAGAAACTCGCAGCACAGTACCTCTAGCTAATATAAATCAGCCGTCTTTGTTTTATTGTCGATCTTGAGAAGGTATTCTGTCTGCAATTGTACGGCTCGAGAGGGCGAGGAAATGATCGTTGTTTGAATACCTTTGTTTAATACCTTACTCCCCCTTTTCTATGCAGATGTTTTATTTAACGGTCGTCAACGAATTTATGAGATAGCGTGACTAAACTTTAACCGCTGTGCATTGTTGTAACCATGGTAACTTTAATTAAATAACTTTTTAGGCTTGTTTCTGTACCTACCCAATATCCAACTAAAGTTTTTTCTAATTCATTAATTTTGATAAAAACAAAATTAATGTACTTATACCGGATAAAATATTAACTCGTAAACTTTATGTAAGTAGCTGTAATTTTTCGGTCCATTTCAGATCAAATAAGCTCCAATTAATATCTCAGATGGTAAACGTGTAATTACCCGACTGGAGAGAGGCAACGTTTTAATGTTGTAATATTTATGTATTACACAGTCATGTGTGTCGGTTCCTTTGTGGCCTCTTGTAGACTACCTAATGGGTTTGATAGAATTTGATGGATGATGATTGATAAGGTGTCGTTAGATTCGTCTTGATCACGTGATCCCGGGAACAACAGTGCGGGGGGTTGATTTTGTAACAGGTAATTAGAGTTACTATTACTACCAATTAAATAAATCTGAACACATAAAGTACGAGTACTTACCTACTCATATAAATACAAAAACCTAACTCGGTACAAAATATCGCTCATATACAAAGCGTTATTGTTATCAAGTACCCGCACACATCCTACTACGTGCGAACCTACAGTTAGGTACTTACCTACCCTACAAGGCGAAAGTAGCGGATGTCGTCAGGACATTTACCCTACCTTATCACTCCTGCGAGTTTGCTCTTGAGATAGTAAGTGCGTGTAATTTGTCATATTTATTATTTCCTGTAAGCCTGGGGTAACGGTCTAGAAATGGACTTGGATATGACCACACGTTATCAAAAAGAACATATTGCTTTTAGTGAAAATGTTGGTCGGATTAAATAACACTGATAAGCGATACTTGGATTGTAATGTCATACATTGAGTGCTAAGTGAGAATAGATTATAAACCGCATAATTTTGACTTAAAACTGTAATTGTTAGACTATAATTTACCTAATTAATGACATGGTTATGATGACTGACAATTGATATACTTAACGTTAAATAATAATGGACAATAGATACGAACATTATACATGAATAAAAATAGGGCTATAAGTAAAAGAAATATTGACTACTAGGTAGGTATTTAATACTGTAAATTGCTTAAGTTTTAAAATACGTCCAGAAAACCAGCAATTTAAAACCCCCATTTTCCTTAAAAATCCTGTCAAATGAGAGGTAAATGAACAAGGTATTAACAGCGGAATCCCGTTTATTGAATATCCGGAGAAGCGTTAGAGCCAGATTGGATATCTTAAAGTAAGTTCGTAGCTTGAAGCTTGAGCGAAGACAGAATTTTAATTAATACAAGATAGTACGGGGGCGCTCTGCAAAAAACTTACGTCATCAGACACCAAGATGGGACCCATATGGGGTGGTAGGCTGATGGATAAGCTTCTCAATTATATAGGGTTGCCTGAGCTAAACCTGGAGCGTTTTGTGTAGGAGGCAAAATGAGTGTTGATTTTTGGGCAAAATTTACGTCATCGGGTACCAACATGTGACCTTGCACATTAGTTGAAGCTCATCAAGGACTACTTAAAAAAACTAGGTTGCCTCATCCTATCTTGGAGCTTTTTGGATCCGGCCAGATTTAGTGGTTGCAAAAAAAAAGAAATTTACGTCATCGGGTACCAAGATGAGAGTCATACCATGGGATAGTCCTAGTGACCTAACTCATAAAAAAAATGGGTTGCCTGGCCTCAGCCTGGAGCATTTCTTTTCCGGCCATGTTTAATGTTGCATGGACGGCCCACTATTAAGTCCCAAAACCGATCCAAATTTAGCGCGAGGATCCATGGTTTTTCTATATGTTGTTAGGACCCCTAAGAGTAGTTTATGCCCAAATTTGCAACACTGTATACCCTGTGCTACTTCCATGGTGCTCGAAAAACTGCGTAATTCTGGCACCATTTGCAGATTTTTCAAAATAATTGCCATAACGAAGCGTTTTCGGGTATCTTCATAATATAAGCTTATAAAGTTAACTAAATCTGCTACAATTTGGACCTAACACCAGCTCTCTACGTCTGTTGGCTTCATAGATACAGGCTGTCAAAGATTAACATTTTCATCCGTAAAGTGATTTATTTCGCAGATTTTTCGAAATAAGTACCTTAAGGAACCATTTTGGGGTATCTTCGTTGTATACGCTCATAAAGTAAACTAAATCTGCTACAATTTAAGCCTAACATCGACTATCTAGGTCTATTGGTTACAGAGCTAGAGCTAGTCGAAGATTAGTAGTTTTATCCATAACGTAATTTTTCCGGTAGGGTCACATTCTAAGACGCACTGCAAAAAAGTTACGTCATATAGGGCCATAAAAATCACACCATGGGATAGTCCTAGTGTCTTTACTCGTAAAAAAATTGGGTTGCCTGGCCTCAGCTTGGAGCATTTCTTTTCCGGCCATGTTTAATGTTGCACGGACGGCTTACTGCTAAAGTCTAAAATCTATCAAAATTTCGCTCGTAGATACATGGTTTTTATATATATTGTTAGGACACCTAAGAGTATTTTATGCCTAAGTTTGCAACCCTGTAGACCCTGTGCAACTTCCATGGTGCTCGAAAAACTGCGATGTTCTGGCACTTTTGGCAGATTTTTCGAAATATGTACCCAAGGAAGAGATTTTGGGGTACCTTTATTATATGCGATTATAAAGTAAACTAAATGTGCATAATTTGAGCCTAAGACCAGCTCTCTAGGGCCATTGGTTGCTGAGATAGAGCCATTCAAAGATTAGCATTTTTGTCCGTAGCTATTTTCAATACTGGCGGACGTGGCGTTATACGAAATATCATGGTATAAGAAATCAGCAGATCGTGGTAGAAGAGATCAGCCTAAAACATTTTTTGCAACGGGACCGAATTGAGGTGGGTCTTACTACAGACTGTAAGAAAGCGCGGACGAAGTCGCCGGCCGGCCCCCCATGCGGGCGCTCGCTAGGGGCGCCCGCTACTTCGTCAGGCTCGCTTATTCATGTTACAGTAATAAACGATAGTCTCCTTTTCGACTATTAATGTTAACATGATATTAATCTAATTATCATTGGGCATAATAATATAATTTCATCAAACCTTTCAGCGCGTAAGTATGTTTCATTATATATTCTTGCTAAATAAATTGTAATGAAAAACCTATTAGAATATTAGTTTTTATTTAGCAAAAATTATACTTATAATAAAAACATTGACAACTGACAGAAACTTGTTTGCTTTTAAATGAAGATATAGTAAAGATATCTATGTCATATACCTTATTCCAAACGGATAACGATTAGTTTGTTAGACGCGATTCCCTCCCACGTCAATGTAGTATACTATAGTAAACTTATATTAGTGTTGCTAGTATTTAAAATTTTCGCACATTTTCGTGCAAAAGCTCGACACTTCACATTAGGCATGGTGACTTTTTAAAGTATCAAATAATTAAATGACTGTATAAAAAATGAAATGATTTTAAAAATTGACCTGGTTTAAATATAAACATTTCCCTAGCGAGCGCCCGCATGGGGGGCCGGCCGGCGACTTCGTCCGCGCTTTCTTACAGTCTGTAGTAAGACCCACCTCAATTCGGTCCCGTTGCAAAAAATGTTTTAGGCTGATCTCTTCTACCACGATCTGCTGATTTCTTATACCATGATATTTCGTATAACGCCACGTCCGCCAGTATTGAAAATAGCTACGGACAAAAATGCTAATCTTTGAATGGCTCTATCTCTGCAACCAATGGCCCTAGAGAGCTGGTCTTAGGCTCAAATTATGCACATTTAGTTTACTTTATAATCGCATATAATAAAGGTACCCCAAAATCTCTTCCTTGGGTACATATTTCGAAAAATCTGCCAAAAGTGCCAGAACATCGCAGTTTTTCGAGCACCATGGAAGTTGCACAGGGTCTACAGGGTTGCAAACTTAGGCATAAAATACTCTTAAGTGTCCTAACAATATATATAAAAACCATGTATCTACGAGCGAAATTTTGATAGATTTTAGACTTTAGCAGTAAGCCGTCCGTGCAACATTAAACATGGCCGGAAAAGAAATGCTCCAAGCTGAGGCCAGGCAACCCAATTTTTTTACGAGTAAGGACACTAGGACTATCCCATGGTGTGATTTTTATGGCCCTATATGACGTAACTTTTTTGCAGTGCGTCTTAGAATGTGACCCTACCGGAAAAATTACGTTATGGATAAAACTACTAATCTTCGACTAGCTCTAGCTCTGTAACCAATAGACCTAGATAGTCGATGTTAGGCTTAAATTGTAGCAGATTTAGTTTACTTTATGAGCGTATACAACGAAGATACCCCAAAATGGTTCCTTAAGGTACTTATTTCGAAAAATCTGCAAAATAAATCACTTTACGGATGAAAATGTTAATCTTTGACAGCCTGTATCTATGAAGCCAACAGACGTAGAGAGCTGGTGTTAGGTCCAAATTGTAGCAGATTTAGTTAACTTTATAAGCTTATATTATGAAGATACCCGAAAACGCTTCGTTATGGCAATTATTTTGAAAAATCTGCAAATGGTGCCAGAATTACGCAGTTTTTCGAGCACCATGGAAGTAGCACAGGGTATACAGTGTTGCAAATTTGGGCATAAACTACTCTTAGGGGTCCTAACAACATATAGAAAAACCATGGATCCTCGCGCTAAATTTGGATCGGTTTTGGGACTTAATAGTGGGCCGTCCATGCAACATTAAACATGGCCGGAAAAGAAATGCTCCAGGCTGAGGCCAGGCAACCCATTTTTTTTATGAGTTAGGTCACTAGGACTATCCCATGGTATGACTCTCATCTTGGTACCCGATGACGTAAATTTCTTTTTTTTTGCAACCACTAAATCTGGCCGGATCCAAAAAGCTCCAAGATAGGATGAGGCAACCTAGTTTTTTTAAGTAGTCCTTGATGAGCTTCAACTAATGTGCAAGGTCACATGTTGGTACCCGATGACGTAAATTTTGCCCAAAAATCAACACTCATTTTGCCTCCTACACAAAACGCTCCAGGTTTAGCTCAGGCAACCCTATATAATTGAGAAGCTTATCCATCAGCCTACCACCCCATATGGGTCCCATCTTGGTGTCTGATGACGTAAGTTTTTTGCAGAGCGCCCCCGTACTAAGAGAGCCGATCACCCAGACGCTGGTAATTAATTCATACCGGTCCCGTAGGACTGGAACCACGGGGATAATGTTAAAATTACTGGAAATGAAGTCCATGCGTGTTAAGTCATTAAAAATACTTTTACTAGAAAGTGCCGTTCAGTTTGCTATATCAAAAGATGACAAATAGACAAAAGTTGGATCATGAAATGGGGGAAAGTCAGGTTAGTCAAGCAGTCTATGCAAAAATAACACGACCTAAGTTGCAATGAGTGTGTGCAGGTGGGTGTGCTACTAACTGTACTATTAAATATATTTGATTGTAATCTTAGCAGACCTCGGCGTAGGTGGAGAGACGATATCGTTAGACACAGGGATGGGTGGCTGGAAGAGGCTCAGGACAGGGATGGATGGAAGAGGAGGGGACCTTTGCCCAGCAGTGGGACAATTTATAGGTTAACAAAAAAATTCTTCGTAGAAGTATGATGATTAATTTAAATCAGAATGATTTAGAATGAAATTCTTTACATTCTATTTTAAGTTGTATGTATAGGTACAGTCGGCAGCAGATCAATGGTCACACTTGCAGTACGATTTCAAGTCTTACGACGCAAATATATTAAGAACTGTCAAAACTAAAGTAGGTACTAAAAGTGTTACCATTGATCTGCTGTCGACTGTACCTAGGTAGGTACCTAACAAGTTATTGTTTCTAATTAGGTAGGTACTTACATTAGTCTTCAACACACAAATCTTTGCATTGTATTATTGCTTCCCTACATCGATATTTAAGTATCGGCATTATTGTATTTATTAAACTGATTAATTTTACTGAAGCTGTGGATTCTCTGGGAAGTGGTAGTTAACTTCTAGAATCTAATAAATTTTATGTTCATGTTACTAACCATCATGGGATATGGGCAGCGTAAGGCAGTAGTTATACTGTGGAATTTAAGTACCAACACCGGGGTCGAGATACCTTAGAGCAAAAAATAATAACAAACTATCATCTGGCCGAGAACTGGTTCTGAGACGATGGATCAGCCACTCCGATAGATATAACACACGAAAGGTTTTTATTGCTCGCTCGCCGGATGAAATGAATGATGTTTTCTGATTCAAAGATAAACAAGAAAGATGTATTGGAATAATATAATCACAAACACAAATATACCGTGCATAATTCGTTTCAATTAGCGCCACGACACCCGAATCAAAAACTGCCGTAACTCATAAAAACTTGTAAATCAACTGCAGCATTCATGGCAGTGAAGATAGCAAAAATAAACTTTACTTACCTCTACAAACAGCAATTAGCGTACCGGCATAAACTGAGCAAACAAAAACAATTCGTCGCGCTATCGTCCACAAAACTGTGAAAGCGAAATCCAGGTAAAATCTTCTAGGTGTGCTCCACGAGACTTTCTGTTATGAATATTTGGTTTCAGTACAATTTTTCACTCCACTTGTCGTCACAAATGTGTGACGAGGAGAATAACTTCGTGTCGCGGTGTGGTCGCGGGAACGGAACGTAGCATTCAGACGATCGTTCGTTTTCGACTGATGGTTGTCGGAGCGGGTTGTTGTATGCTGCCGCCCTGTAGTGGAACGATATAACTCCGAAAAAATATATTTTGTGTTTTTTTTTACAAAATTACAATATCTTATTATTTTCTTCATTATTGTGTCCACTTCTTTCATCTTCATCGTCCAATTTACTGGCTATTATTCCATTTTCTAAAATTAAATTATACTCAGTTTTCCATCGTCAATCTCGAGCAACCTGGTAATCGATAATACCCATCGCATCCAATTTTCTACTCCTTTCCAAATATTTTGTAGTAGGTAAGTATTCTTGAGCTGCTAGTGTCATACGTGTAGCTGTATGTACAATTGTACATACAATAATAATACCGACAATTCAACAGGTTATGTTTTTCATAAGTAATTTATTTATTCATGATTTTTAATTTCATGTTTTTGATTATTATTAGTAACTTTATATTAGTGTGTTTTCTATTTTGTAGGAATTTTTGAGTTACTAACCTCTTATCTCCGGATGTTATTAGGTGAGTTCGTCGGATCGACGGAGCTTTGTAAAGCTGGAATATACACGAAGCTTCTTTGCCTAAAATAAATAAAAGCATTAATAATGTTTTATTTTTTTCTTACTTTTAATGTCTCCTGCAGCCGAAGATTATTTGCACGTCTTTGCGTGTGGCGGGTGACACTTTCCCTTGCACTGCACATGTGCATCTCAAATGACGCAAATATTCTATACAATGACGTTGGAATAATGCGCACATGCGTTTGCGCACCATTTAATTTATTTCTAAACCTATTGTATTTTTTTCTTCATATTTTAGATTAGGTAGGTATTCAAGTAGTAATATTGCATAAGTTATCGCATTTTGTTGAATATGTATTTAACTGGCTTTACCAATTATTAATGTAGATAGTTTGTACGTAGGTACTTACTCGCACAGTCGAAAACAGAGTACCTAGTACCTATACAGGGGCTTTATTAAGGTTGGATTTCTTTCAACTGCTCGACCGTAGGAAATTTTTACACTAATACCTATATAGCTTAAAGTAATAATCAATCGTAAAGGAAATAATAATAAAAATAGGACCAATAGTTTTTGGACAAAACGTTAACGTTAGTTGTGTCGTTAGTAAAGTATACATTTCTTTGTTTTAGACCGTAAATAAAACCCACACACAATAATGTTTTAAATTCCGTATTATCATAGAAGAAATAGTACAAGGTACCTATTATGAATGAAAAGGTTAAAGGGCCTAGCTAGTTTACAGTGCCCAAAAATATGCCTTGAAAAAATCATAAAAAAGTTTGTAAACGTAGCGAAAAAAGCAATTACGTACTCCTTGTGAAATCCAATATGGCTGGCGTTTTGTTATCCGGAATTTTTTGCTTTTATAAATGAAATGAGGTTGAAAGCAACGGTCAAATGTCTGGTTTTGATATTTAAAATCAATCAACTGTCTAGAGTTATGTTTACTTACACATCTAATATGCATGTAAGGTAAATACTTATCGAAAAAAAATTAGTTGGCTTTTAAAATCAAAAAAATTGTGACTTATTTAATATTGTCGGCAACATTAAGGCCCTGAAAGCATTGAAAAGAAAATCTTTACTGGATTTTCCACCTTTCAGAGCTCAAATGCATGATGAAACATTACTCTTACACTAATGCCTGATTTGTATTCACTCAGATATACACAGATTCTACCAACTATTTAGCAGCTTTCAGTAAATAATGTCGCAAGAATGTGTAAAGGTCGTATTTGGGCGGAGTCCTCATTTTCCAATCAGACGATATTCAAGTTTCAGGTTATTATCAAAAGTTCGCAATAGTGACAAAGTGTGAATAATTTGTTTCATATTAGGAGTTGAGATAGAGGGAATGACAATTTTTTCATCAGAATTGCCACTTAACGAGATACGATTAATTCTACTATCTACATTGATGTGTGACCATTCGGTTGACAAATTAAATGGAAATAAAAATAACAAAAATCTATTCAGGGTTCTCTTTGATTTTTGAATAATCATCAATAATCAGACTCGATTAAAAAAAAAGACGAAAAAATTAGTAAATCATCAAAAACGATGTAAAAATGACGCGGTAGTTAATTCCATGATTTAAGGAAATATAGATTAAAAAGTAAAATACCTAAGTCTATGAGAAATAGAGTGTTTGATGCCGAATACCAACCATGTGGCATCTGATTATTTACAACCAGTGTATGCGTCTTGCAACGGACAATAGGCAATAGTCTCCATGAATGGTGGCGGAACAAAAACGCGGATGCAACTTGGAACGATCTGCCGGGAATCATTAATGATTAGCCATTATATCGAGTTTATCATCATTAGCTTTAGTTTCTTCTGAATTGTAAGATCCTCATTATTACGCTTCTGTTCCATCAAGTTCCCATGATGAATAAAGAGTTGTTGCTTCTATTAGACGTGGATTTACGATAGAATTAGTGTTTTTCTTTCCGTGTCAGTATACGCTAAACTTCTTTTCTTTTGGTTCATTGCACTTAAAGTCGGAGGTCGGAGATGGTTGGTTGTTGAAGACAAAACAAAAAAATCAATGTACCAGATAATGCTACAAATGAATAATAATATTATTAATATACTTAGGTACTTAATAGTTAATACTTTAAGTAATAAAAACATTTACTGAAATTAGAGGTCATTTAAAAATAAACCATTATTTATAACCTCTCTCATATAAACAAAATTATATTATTTTGCTTCGTAATTTTGCCTCCTACAATATATAATTATTACTAGAGCGTGGAGTAGCCCTAATTACCATTTTGTAAAGGGCGGTAGGAGTGAGAGTGGGTGACAGAAATACTAGTATTATGAGATTAATGTCATGATTTAGTTTTGACGGTCCTTTTATGCTCATGACGTAACTAGTACCTACAGTCGAAAACACAACAAACCCATGATGGCAATGCAGGCTGTGTTACCGCTACGTTGAATGCCCATGTGAATCACTTGCTGTAATGTCGACTGTACTGTACCTACCTATTCTGGCATCAGTGTCAAAAACAATGATCTAGAAATAACATTTAACTTCAGTGCCGCTGTAGTCTATATCGTCGTAATTAAATATTTGAATTGCTTATTGAATGGTCAGTTAAGCCCCTCTTGTATAATAATTATAATGGACGATTGAGCCATGTTAACACGACATGTGGCACATATTAATTGCATTGCACTTCGAATGAGATATCACAATCTAGTCGAATAGATGTCTTGATGCATGAATGCGTCGATGTAAATGTATCGAATTAACTCAACCACTCACCCGAGAATCACGAGAGAACTTCATTCACTTGGTTTGTATGAAAGAGCTATCCAAACGTTATTGGCCGAGTTTCTGAAGCGTGTGAAAATTTCATTTCACATTTTCATTAAAAAGTATATAGTCATTCATGAGCAAATTGTAGATAGAATCTAATTTGTAGGCGTGAGGGTAAAGAGAAATCGATAATGGAAGGAGATGGTGTCGGAATACCCCCCAAAAAGCTTATCTACGGTAAAATAAGACTCGGGTGAAAAGGAAGACGGATTTACATAGCCAGACCACAATATAGTACCTACCCCAGACATTCGTACATAGTTCGGGAAAGCACGTTAATTGATATAGATATGATAACTTTTTGGCTACAATTAAACAATCCAAAATACATATCATATATATCATAAAAACGACATTTCCACCCTCAAATATTATTTATTTTACAAGAAATGCTAATGGTGTTTTAGTAGGTACATAAATGTAGATTTTTTTCTTCTTCTGTTGCTCGACAGCCTTTTGTTTTTGATTGTGTAATAGCGTTTCAAACATTCATTGGTTCCTTTATTTTTTCGCACTCTTGTCACGAATTTCAGTCACTGTGTTTGATTTACCTTCTTTCTTGTGCAAGGAACTTTCATTTAGAGGGCTCCGTGGTTTACGGCGTCACGTAAAACGGTCATTAATTTTGTATTGTACTCCAGATTGGATCGTGACCAAAATAGGACAAACGTAAACCTAGTGGCACGTGTGAGTTTAGCTACATAAAGAGTGGAAAGCATAAATGTGTACTTTATGGCATAAGTAGATATTATCAATCAATGATATAATCATACAGGGGTATGTAGCTCAAAAACATATTCTGATATGTGGATGAGCAGGATTACTTTATTCTAAAATGAACCACTCTGTGTATTAAATGTATTGTTGTAGCCAGAGATGGTGTACCTTTATACATTCGCACTTCGCGAAGTATTCGGACAAATTATAATCACAACGTGGCGAGCTAACAAGACAGAAGCTAGGTATGCGATGTAGTTGTCGCAATTTTTCGGACATCCCTAAGACTTGCTTACTTGAAAATGTACGAAAAATTTAATCCTAATGGAAGTTCAAAGCTTCCGCGTATACGAGAACGCGAGACGAGAGTACAATACGCTCCAATAAAATCTTCCTTTGGTTGAGGAATGATTTATTTATGAGTATGACCTTTATGGAGCGGGTTGCTTAGCCGTCTGCTATCAGAATACATAAGCTCGGCCATGAGTCAAACCGACCTAAATAAAAACCGATAGATATGAGGAGAAAGTGATGGATCGTTGCATTGCAGCAGCCGTTACGTAATCGTGTATGGCCTAAGTCTCAATAACTGTGATGTAAGATTCGAAACAAAGAGCACTACATAATGCGCTAATTGAATCAGAATTTACGATTTCGGTTACACAGTTAAACACTATACAACAAAGACAAGTTGATCGATTAACGTCTGTTTCTTAAAAGTATATGCAATATTACCTACATTTTAGTAATAGCTTTTTTAGTGCCATGAACGAGGATATGGTCCTTATAGAATACAATACAACAAGTGAGTCCTGTATCCTGCCAGGAGCCAAATATCCAACCTCGCATTGCATGCACCACAGAGCTGTCAAAAAGTAGCTACTGCTTTCTTCGCGGGGTTTTATTATTATTAAATATGTTGCCCACAACAATTTAAGTCCTGATTTAGTATTGGTTGCATGTCCCCGAATTTTGATACTTTTCTCACCATTACTACCTAATTAGCCGCTTTATGATTTTGCCTTATAAAACACGTAGCCATTATTTACTAAACAAAAATGTTAACTTTGTACACGGGCTCTTATTGTTAGTTCTAATTTGGATTACACAAAATGTTCACTATTTCAAATTACCGCTCTACCGTTTCAATTGCTAGTTCTCGACGCATTGGTCCCGTGTTCCAGCTATGTCAATGGAACTAGGTATTCACGACATCAAAGGTTTGCAGTCACTACAGCCAGCAAACAAATACCAAAGGCACCAGGCAGACAGAAGCCCACTTGTGTCAATATTGTCCCCCTGTTCAAGTGTTGCCTCGATATGGCTTCAGGAACGTAACTCAAAACTCTTGCTTCCTTTACTGTAATACCGTATGGTTCCGTCATTGAACCACATGCTTTGTCAACAATTGTAGACAAAAAGGTGAGTACTTATTATCCTATAAGTACCTAGTCTACACTTGTAAGATTTCTTTCTGCAACGTAACTCTACCAAACTCATTTTAAGGATGCCTCTTATATCATTTTGGATCCGTATTTTAAAGAATTATCTTCTCACTTTTATATAAGTCCAGATGGTCGGTAAAGAATACTGTTATTATATTCCACACAACAAGGCGATTATTAAGATACGACCTCATCGCCGACGTTCGCGGCCTCGTGGCATGTAATTTTCGGGGGCGTGCCTCGGACTTTTCCCCGGGCGAATGCAATCCGATCAATTTTCAGAGGTCAGTCTGATATCATCTCTTGCTCATTTATCAGGGCCATCTTTATTCGGTTGTCTGTGACCCGTATAACAGGAATTTGGGAGTCCGTTACTAATATTATGGTACTTTAGTCTTTAGTGCTGACCAAAATTAGTATACTACATTGTAATCTCCGGTTTGGTAATCCTTTACCAGTTATCAGACCAGACAAATAAAGTAGACAAACAAATTAAACCAAGACTAAGTTTTGAGACCAAGGAGATCTTAAAGTTAGGTAGACCATATTAACACTGATAGTAGTATCAATATATGATTATATTTGTTACTCAATCACGCAACCGACAACAGACTTTTCACATGCACAATGTAGAGTTACTATTGGAAAATATTGGGGGTTCATGCACCGGGATCGACAGTATAAGTATTGCTAATATTCTTCTAATCCTCAACATTGATCCTAACTTAAGATTCGTAAGCAAAAAATATTCCTGATTTTGGTCTTGCCAATTGGACCACCTCTACTATTGGCCGTATGTGGTAAATGACGGTCATGGACGACATGGTGGTCTTGTTGAGTCGTGCGTGCCGACAGCGGTGGCCGTTGCCGGTCACCACTTACTGACCATTACGTGCCCGGCCGCGTTACGTAACCGCTTTGTAACCTGAGCTTAGGGTTCTCTTGAAAATGGCGGGAAACGACAGTTGCGAAATTATTTGACAATTTTCCTTTTAACGTCTAGGGACTATTTTGTGTTTAATATCACGTTAAATTAATCAGAAAATGTTCGCGAATGACAGTACGGTGGAGTTAGTGGATTATTTGCGCAAGATCTGAAGTTTCCAGCTTTTATCAAGAGTTCCCGCTACAAGCTCGGGAGTGAACGTGACTGTCGAGCTGCTTCGTCCAGAGTGATGACGCTACGGCGTCTCCCCTGGATGAAGACATGAAGGCGCGGCTACCCAGGGTGAAGACGCTACGGCGACTCCCCTGGAGGAAGATAGAAGACTATTGAATACATTGAATTTTCTGTAACATGACATTGGCAAGTGACGAACTGTCGAGTCCATTAATAAAATAAATAAATAACCTGAGCTTAAGGCTATTACGGATGACTACGTAAATACGGAATATGAACCAATTACGTGGAAAATACCTACCATATTGAGAATTTGTAGGACAATTATTGGCGTTGCGGGACTCATTGCGTAGGGAATCACTGCAAAGAGTGTACATGTGAAAACTTGTAATTGGCTTATAGATATTATTTATTTATTTATTTATTTTGTCATTGTAGCTGTATGTTTTCCGAATAAAATCAATGAATGCTACGGTAACAACTCTGACACAATTATCTCGGTCTCTGCTGTTACGTTCATTGTCCTGTCGCTTGTATATATAAATCTCTTAACATGCTAATCAGACGAACTTGTAACAATAGTGGTTACGATTACAACTAAACGACTTAAGTGCTATCAACGTGGTAGAGACCCGAGCGCGCGATTAGAACGGTAGCATGCCATCATAGGGTGTGGCGGTGTCGAGCCATGTGAGGGTAGTTTAGGGTAGCGCCAACTCATGCTGAAGTTCGGCAGTAGAGGGTCGGCGACTGAACTCACGCCCAAGAGCATTGGATCATAACGACACACCAAGACGCGTTACCTATATTATACATATATAATATTTTACGCTTCGGCGGAATTTGGGCGCGGCGCCGTGCCGCGGCGTGTTACGGCATCCAGCGGCACCAACCACCGGTTGTCGGACGGCGCAAGTTGCCGGCGGACGGCATCGATCCGGCGAGCGGCCCCGTCCACAGACGCGGTACACGGCGCCCGCCGTGCGCCGGCGGACGCTGCGCCGTGACGTTGTACGTCAGCCCCAGCGTTGGTTCGCAAGCAAGTTGGTCATTTAAAAAGTTGTAAGTATAGGTATATGATCAAGAAACTCGGCCGCGTAAGTTCAGACTGGATGTGGCGCTACAGTTAACGTCACGCATCGGTAAATGTTACCACCACACGCGAAAACCGTTACACGTGGGGTTGTAATCCAACCAAATTCATTTATTACCCACCGAATATCAGATTTAAAGACATTTTATCAGACACTTTCGACGGAACCATAGGATATAGGACTTCTGAATCACGACGTGTTCTGTCGATTTTGACATTTATCTACAAGAAACTTACACAACGATTAGTAGCCACGTTGGAATTCAATGGACTTATAAAATTCTTTATTGATCGATGTCCAAGGTTCAAGGAGTGGAGTTTACGTCACAATGTCGAGTCAGTCCATGGTGACGTCACATTACGGTGAAAACTATATACGAGGAATAATCATTAGAATACCGGCATAAAGCTTTTCAACTGGTCTGTTTCGATTAAATTACACATTTGTGCTGATTCTGACGTATAGCAAGCAATTTATACAACGCTCGTCCCTATAGGCGATGTAGCATAATATGAGTGACAGTTGCCTTTAGGTTTAGGATTAGATTAGACCTTTGGCGGCTACGAGATAATCACGCCTGTTACCTACGTTAGTTGGCAGTTTCTGCCTGTGTAGCCAACTCTTTGTACCCTTTATTTAACCTACCTATGGGTACCTACTAAGGTACTTTATATGTGTTGAACACGTACTCGGATCACTGCGAATTGTGTTTTCACCTGGAAGTTACAGATAAACAAAACAATGCGTAAATAGGTGTGAAAAGTTTCGTACCTTTTCCCCTTTGGGTTCTACGCCCTCTATGAAACAGTCAAAAGCACATCAAGTGAATCACTGGTTCATGTTGTACCGTTTTTATCGTCTACGCCACAGGAGTTGAAATCATACTTAAATTGTTATCATTGCAGTGTTGTCGAATGTACCTATTCAACATGCTTCATTAGATCGTTAATTTGAAATGACGTTTTGAATACACAGCTATAGGTACCTTATGTTGTATTTTCTCCTGGTACCTACTGCTGGATCAATCTTATCCTATTGAGAGTAAAGTACTAAAATATAATAAAAACTACCTACATCTTGCTTGTTATTACAAATAAAACTGCTACCTACTGATGAATATATGAAGCTCTAGCATTCCCAAAATACTGTCATCAAAATTCCACTTAGAGGTCGACCGCTTCAGCAAAATTATTAAAGGACGCTTCCGTTCTTCCCACGCTTTTTATTCGGATGATAAAGGTCAAAATTCAAAGCAACTGGCAACAATTTACCCTAATGTCTTTGACACTTTCTGTGCTAATAGTGAAGGTCATTTTCTTCACAGAATAGATAATGTACAGTCCACAGCAGATCAATGGTAACACTTACAGTACGATTTCAAGTCTTACGATGCAGATAATAAGAACGGTCCAAAATGTTACACTTGATGTGCTGTTGACTGTACAAGCAGATCTAAATTTAGTCGGATCTGTTCAAAGGAATCATCCTCTGTAGATAGGTCAGTCCTCTACTATCAGTCCCACCCATGCGATCTACGGGACTCTAAAATGAAATATAGGAAATCTAATTTAGGTTTCTGCTCTACGCCTTCCGCATTGTTTTCATTACCTACCTATCTAGTTTATCTTAAATAGTACGTGTGACATGAAAATTTTGTGCGACTTATATATTGATTTTTGTTAAACGCACTCAATGATATTCAGCGGGCAGAGTGAGTGGATAGCAGATAAGGCACGTTTGTGCCCCACCGAAAGACAGCAAACGTAGGCAAACTTTTGGATATGAAAGGACAATTGAAAATGATCCTACTCTAGAAATGCTTCGTGACAGTGTTAATTAAAAGTTGGCGATAACAAGCGATTACGAAGATTATTTCTGTGAGGAAATTTATATTAGGAAAGAAGGTAGAAGATAAATTGGAGCGATTCTGGTTTAGGCTTTGTGAGGTGACAAAAATAGTATAAATGTAGATTATAAAAGCTGAATCTGATGATGACCCCACCTACCTAGTTGATATATATTTCACAACAATTATATGTTTTTTTATAACTAGGAAAGAATAACGGTAGGTATTGTTCTACTTTTAAAAGCTTCCTTTTTTGTGGCCAGCAGTGATCAGGAATCATTGATCGCAAGTGGTAGCCATTTTTCACGAACTAAAATATGGTAGTGTAGATGTCATTGTTGGCAATGTTTTACCGTACTGAATCGATCACGGCTAGCCCAGGATAAGGATGCTGAATTACGTAATTCAACATGCTTATTATGTACAATGTTAATATAATCCAAATCTTTCTTTGGTCACTTTCTAGAAACATGTGGAAAAAGCAAAATGCAGCATGTAAACCTCTGGCTCTAGCCGGAACAGTGTAACCTAACCCGATGCGCAGTCGGTTAATGAGGACGTGACTGCATCCGACCCCTCTCCTTATTGTCTTTGCTATAGAGTGAAAGACGAGTGTCAAGTTTCTTACTTGTCGTGGCGACGACGCGTGCTTTCGAAGGTAATGGGATACCCCATTATCGGCAAAATATTATAAAACTAGAATTATTACAGAATGTTAATTTAAGTCAGTACTACCTACTCGTACTTGCTTACCCCACTTATCTTCTAGGTAGATTGGCACTTACCGTAAAATTAAAATATGATTTTCTAAATGAAAACAAATAATGGATATTGATTTTGACACGAAATCGTATCTCGTAATGTGCATCATACCAAATAAACCTACTTACTTACTTTACTCCTTGAGTAGCTCCCTGACGCGTTTCTACTTTGAACGACCAAGTTTTTAATTAATTTTTCGGCTTTTATCTCTTGTAAGAAGCTTTTGACTTCACGATTTAATATAATATTAATCTTATTCAGTACATCGAAACTTACTTCACCTAATTCCTTTGGTGGAGGTTCTGTAGTGTAGATAGTGTGGCATACCTAGATATAGTTTATTGTGTAGTTGATAAAGCTTCCATCATAGGTACCTTCCAAACTGCAAAACAACAAAAGAAGTGCTCTTTTAAAGTTTCCGGCAAGCAGCAGCTGTATCCTTGTTTTTGTTAATGGAAACAATTACGGTGGTATTAAATACGCAACAGAACCTGTCATCGCGTGGCCGTGCATGACGTTAATCCCTCTTACAACCGGAATTCCGTATAACTATAAGGTACCTATTATATCAGATTTTCTGTCGAAGCTCTAAGGTGGAAACAGTAGGTGTTAGTAGATAGGTATATGGTAATTTCTTTTTGGTAAAACCTACCTATGTTCAATATTTTGGTGATGGGAAAAGCTTAGGTAGGTAGGTAAAGTTATCGTTATGTTGTGCTGTACTAATGCCGGAAGATGATAAGATAAAATTCTCATCATCACATAAATGTTTTTCAAAGTCCACTAATGTTGGTCATTCAGAGCACTCTGATAGTTCCATCTGCGAGTAGTAGTGTTACCTCTTAAAAGAGGTACCTACTGCTCCCTATATTTCCAAATGTGTTAACAAACGTTTCGGAACACCGACCGGTGGAGGACATAATAATTATTTTAAATTAATTCAAAAATATTCGACAAACTAACGCCATCTTATGAGAACCGTAATTACTGTAATATTAACACATAATCAAGATGAGCGCCATCTATATTTAACGACTGAAACTTTCTATGTTGCTGCCTTGGATGTTTGGCTTGAAGGTACTCATCAAAGCATATTCTGCTACGTGTTGAATTCTCGTTCTTCTTCATGTTTTGAATAGATGGCGTCTTTAGCAATTTCTTTAATGACAATGCCTGATTCTGCCCCACATCAACCGCAAGTTGTACAAGATAACGAATAAATGTAAAAATATCTCCGTTTTTATAAAAATTATTGGTTTAAAATAAAGTTTTGTGCAAGTTGCGATTCGAAAAAACAGCATAATTAAGATTTCAGAAAATAGTAAGAAATCGAAGCGATTTATTAATTTTTTGTTATTCTTCTATAGGAGTTGCGAGAGTAGTAGAAAATGATACTGATTATGATTATGCAATATGAAACCTGTAATAAGTCCCCAACAATATGATAGGTACAGCTTAAATGGTCACGAGTTTTGTAGGTGTGGTAAAGCTCCATTGAAATGTGGCAATGTCTTTTACGCGGTATAGAGATGAATGGAAGACATTTATAAAACAAAAATAAATTGAAGTTATATTTGATTCGGAATTTGACTTGAAGAGATAAAGAAAATAAGGGTCTGTCCCACCACCCACTAGACTCCCATCCAATAGTACCTACTAAGTAGTAGGTACTTATACCTCAGGTAAAAAATGTAGCTATTCTTGGGTGGTATAGAGTTATCTACTTATGGATATTTCTATTTGTCCGGGGTACAGATGAGAAAAAATATCAGCAATTTTTCGCGTCATTGGCATTCGCTAGCCGAGTCTAGCTAGACGGTCCGTCCGACTACCATCCATTTATCACGTCGGGAAACGCGAAAAAAATCACGGGTTTGCTGATCCGTTACTTTTCCATTTACAGACTATTCTCGTTATCTCATCCGTGTAATACCTACCATGTTCCATTGTTCTTATATCATACCATCTTAGACAATTTTCCATTTAAAGAAGAATCAATAACTACCTACTTAGGTATCTATGAAGTACGAAGATGTCTCCAGGGAGAACGAAAACAAAAGAAAACATTGCAGGAAGCTTTGCGGTGATAATCCAATACTGAGCGAGGCTTGTTAGCTATTGCACAAATACAGCAAATAAATTGCGACGAACATTTCTTGGAGATAAATCTTGCGGAAAGGTGGCTATCTACCTACTTTCAAATATAAACCAGACCTGGAGAAAAATGGTGAAACCCTTCGAGATGAGATGAAATAATATTTTATAGCGTGGCTAAGCCTTGCAAGAAATATAGATGCCACCTATTATCCTCAGACAGAAATAGGTACCCTAGCCCCGGCTGACTTGACCCTGGAATATAATAGAAATTCAAGTCTAGCCAGTACAATGGAAATAATTTGGAGTTCAGCGTACCCACAAACGTAACGTTGCTCGAATAAATAAAATCAGAAGTCAGGTCGCGTAGAAATGAAATCCAATTTATAATCTGCGTGAACCCTATCATGATGCGGGGTCGTATGTGGGAATACCACAGCGAGACTAATACAGCATAAATATGTATTAAGAATTACCTACAGCACCGCTTATATAGCACGATACGTAATTCTTAATACATTACCCGATGGAATGCCATAATTTTTTTCTTCTATAATTTGATAAATACTGCTATTTCATATGATGCAGCTACCGACTTGTACTTGTACTTTACAAGCTCGATGAATGGAGGGTAGTTAGAACACCGAACCTTTTGCAGACATAGGTACCTTTTCCGAGAATGTAGTTTAAGGAACATATTCTTCCAGATACAAAAAATCCTGAAGACACATTGACACTCAGCATTCACAAAAAGGGCTGTCAGCTTGCTAGTGTCACTTCGCATTTGCCGTAATGTCCTGAATCTTAAGGAGAAAAGAAAGGATCGTTTCGGATAAGCACCTCAGCGAATCCCTTCGTGCGTGCACTTTCATATGGCCCCAGAAATTTCGCATTTCACGAGCAAGCACGTAGGAAGGGCGTGCGGGATCGGGTCCTACACTGCAAAATAATTGAAAAATCATGGAACTTTGACCGGTTTAATTCACATTTGAAAAGATATTGTCATTAGACGAAAGTAAAATCATGTACTTTCATAAATTTTACTACACAACCCACGGAAAATAGTTTAAATGTCTTTTTGTACTGGAGATAACAAAGAAGACTCACATGGTTTCTAGCAAAAGACTTTCTGGCACAATAAGCATTTCATGGTCTTCTTTTTGTCATAGATTCGGCAGGTGGAGTGTTCTACGAGTCTGACCTTAACAATTATTTACGACTTTATAGCAGAGTAACAGGACAGCAAATGTGTATAAAGGATAGGTTCAAAGGGATGCTATATAGGAGTAAGTAACGGGAAAGTGCATTCGAATATCGAAAACAGAAATAAGTCTTGAGGCAAGAACTTTGTAAAACATCTTTTATATCTTATTTTGGTTCGTGAATCCTGTACTCCTCACAATGACGTCACTAGAAAAGCGTGAAGGAAATATTTCATTTGCCGCGCCAGCAAAGCTTTCTATGATCCTCTTTATGAGCTCGCGTGTTATTGTATGAGCAACGAATGTCTTGTGGAAGTGACACTCGCTTACTTTACTGTATTAATACTAATGCCATGTTATACGGGTCTGGCAGAGGCTTTGGGCCCAGGAGCTTCAGTTTGTTCAAATGTTGTTTGTTTTCATGTTGAGTGAACAATCAAATAACAATGGTTTTACAACACCGAGATCCCAGGTTCGATCCCCGGTCAGCCATGTCTCGATGACTTTTTTCTCGTTACTTTTCGAAGGAAAACCTTAGGTGCATTTACCGAATGCTATGAAACGGTGAAAGAATACATCGTGATATTATCCGGCATGATGAAAATCTTAAAATAATACAAACTTCTAAGGTATGGTGTAATCCACGAATCCCGTATTGTCGTAGATGTATTGTAGATGGGGACATAGAAATAGGCTGTAGTTGTTGAAATATCAAATAGCGGTATTACCTATATGAAAATAACATGTGTGTATGAGCCAGCGGCTCGTTTTGAAAATTACGGCCTTTCTGGGCTCGATACGAGTAAGAAATAAGTTGAGGGTAGGTGTGTTCAAGGCCGATAAAATTCGCGGAAAATAACCCTAAACTGCCAATAAAGGAGAAAGGAAGGAACACTTACAGTTGTTTGTAGATTATAAGTCCCAATTCAGTATGAACGTCGATCAGGAGACGGCAGGATCACCCGAAAGTCCGCCCATCGGCAGACTTACACCGTAACACTAAACTTCACTTTGTGGGCCCACGTAGTTCCTATTTTTCGACGATTCAATACACTATTCGTACACTTTGAATCACAACAAAATTAGTGTCCTTGTATTTATTCCACAAATGATATTTCAACCAGGAGAAAAAACCAGCAAAAGAAACTGTCCCGGGTAGAAGCCAGACAAGCATTGACAGCTGTCATTAGTGTCGTTGAAAATTGACGTTTCAAAAATAGTTTTCATTCCATATACTAGATGTCGCCACGATGCACTTTTTATATTTTCCTTTGAGTGAAAGGCAAAGTAGATGGGCGGGGGACTGGGAAGAGGAAAAGGATCAATTTAGGGCATTTCACGAATACTACCATTGGCCTGAACATTGCCCCCAGCCTTGAAAGTTTCCCTTTCAAAAAAAAATAGAAAATCAACATGCAAACTATACTATAAAACAAAGCGCAAAAGATAAAGCGATACATATAAATTAACTTAGACCTATTAGGAACTAAAAGCGTTGTTAACGCTAACAAAGACTAAATTATTAATTTGAGACATTATTGGGTAGGAAGCGGGCATAATCGCACTACAGGGCGCTTATACATGCCCCCTTTGGTTTTTACTAGAACGACTCGAATAACTCCATCCTTGCCCGGGTAAGTTTCGGTTATTATTCCCAACGGCCAATGCAATGGAGGAGAATTGTCATTCATTAATAGTACAACTGTGCCTATCGTAACTGGACGAATATTGGTATTCCATTTTTCTCGGGTTTGAAGCGTATGCAGATATTCCGAACTCCAGCGACGCCAATAAGATTGAACAAGTTTATCCAGAAGGGAGTAACGTGATAATAAATGCTGACGTTCTTCCTTCACTTCTGCGGCGGGCAAAGCGCGTAAAGGAATCGTATTTAAGAAGTGAGCCGGCGTTAATGGGGTTGGTTCAGAAGGGTCTGAGCTCAATAACCCCAAAGGTCTTGAATTCAGAATTGCCTCTACTTGGCAAAGCACCGTTAACAACTCGTCGTACGCAAGTAGTTGAGCCCCGACAACTCGAAATAAGTGTGTTTTAAAGGATTTCACGGCGGCTTCCCAACTGCCACCAAAATGACTCGCGTATGGTGGAATACGGTTCCACGAAATCCTATTCTCTAGCAACTCGTTTTTTAGCTCATCTGTATACGCGGTTGATAATAAAAAATCGGTAAGTTCATTAAGGAAACTTCGCGCACACATGAAATTACTGCCATTATCCGAATACAGGCTCTGAATTGGACCTCTACGAGACAAGAATCTTTTAGAAGCATTGAGGAATGAATCGGTCGTTAAGTCCAATGCAACCTCAATGTGGACTGCTCTGGTAGTGAGACAGACAAATACACACAAATATGCCTTTTGTCCTTTCACTCCTCGTTTGCGTACAAACGTTATATTGAGGGGACCGCAATAATCAATTCCGGTGTGAGCGAATGGTTTAGAAACATTCAGTCTACACTCCGGAAGATTGGCCATAACAGGAGTTGGACACGTTTTAGGGCGAACCTTGAAGCAATAATTGCAACCATGAACTCGAGAACGCACCATTCGACGAGCCGACAGAATCCAATATCGCTGACGCAAAAGAGATAAAAGGTGTTGCGGTCCTGCGTGACAACTTCGACGATGCATATAATCGACAATTAGCTCCACTGCATGTTCCTTGTGAGGCAGAAGAATGGGGTGTTTGTGATCGAAAGTAAGATCGCTATTCTGTAATCTCCCTCCAACACGTAACACATTATTGACCAAAAAAGGCCGTAGTTTTCTAATCGCGGCCGAGGGACACACCTCCTGCGATAGGCACGCCTGGATACAATCTTGAAAATGCATAGACTGGATACCCCTGATAACATATAATTCAGCTTGCTCTAAATCATCGACTGTTATCTCGCCGCTTGATTTCAAACGTCTTGCAAACCGTAGAACGTATACAGCGACACGTAATAGCTTTGACCATGATGAATAACGCTTTGATAAGTTGTACATCAAAGGTTCTTCCGGCGACATGGTTGTTAAAATAACTGTCTTCGATTCAGGCAAGTCGAGACTTGAATTTTCGCGGAATGGTTTAACGGGCCAATGATCACTGTCCAAACGTGTCCACAATGGACCCTGTAACCATAACGGGTGACTGATTAATTGTGGGGGAGTTAACCCGCGCGACAAACAGTCGCTGGGGTTGTCTTTACCGGGAACGTGAAAGAAATTCTCCGATGATAAGTTCTGCTGAATTTTTGCGACTCTATTAGCGACGAAAACCTTCCATTTATGTGGACTGGAGTGAATCCAGTGAAGCGTAACTGTCGAATCTGAAAAGGCATAAATTTTATGTATTACGCAGCGGATTGATAAATTATCAACCACCGTGCGAACTAGCTTCGACATCAAATATGCTGCACACAGTTCCAAGCGAGCCAGTGATACGAATTTGAGCGATGCGACCTTAGATTTAGCGCATAGAAAGCGCACTGTTACGCCTTGTTTTGACACGACGTGTAAATAGAGTACAGCACCGTACGCCTTCTCACTGGCATCGGAAAATGCGATTAGTGTTATCTTTCCGGACTCATTAGTAATTCCGATATGGCGCGGAATTTTCATGTTTGTCAGCAGTGACAAATCACGCTGAAAATTACTCCAAATTTCAACAATCGCTTGCGGAGGTTCGTCATCCCAATCAATGTTCAATATCCAAAGTTGTTTAATAATAAGTTTAGCGTAAAGTATTACTGGGGCAGCAAATCCCAAAATATCCCACAGACGGGCAACCACTGACAAAATATTTCGTTTGGAACAACGATCTGTATTGGGAGTGGTTTCAAACGAAAATACGTCTTCCTGAGGTTCCCATTTTATACCCAAAACCTTTTGATATTTACCGTCATCGAAGCCCACGGAATGTGGATGCAAGAAATCATCCGGTAACGCCTCAACCACTTGAGAGGAATTGCTCGACCATTTTAATAGCTCGAAACCTCCCGACGAAAACATCCCAATAAGCTGGGAAGTGGCCTCAATGGCAGACGTATTACACGGCAAGCTAGTGGCTACGTCGTCCATGTAGAAGTCACCGCGAGTTATAATATCCGCTGCCTGTGGGAAATTAATTCGTTCGTCTTCAGCCAGCTGTTTTAGCGTACGTAGGGCCAAGTAGGGACTTACAGACAGACCGAAGCAAACTCGACTAAATTCGTACAACCGTAACGAGTCTGTGGAATCAAATCTATAAAGCATTCGCTGATATTTGCGAAACTCTGGCTTTACCAAAATTTGTAGATACATCTGTTTAACATCAGCGCAGATCGCGACCGGAAATAGTCTGAAATTTAATAGAACCAAAAATAAATCAGACTGTAGATTTGGACCGGCATGTAGGATTGAGTTCAGAGACATGCCATTATCCGTCGGTGCGCTAGCATCCAAAACTAAACGCAACTTTGTCGAGACCTTATCGTTCCGCACAACTCCGTGGTGAGGTATGATATAGCCTTCATCCTTAACTTCTCCAGCAAGCGGCGTTAGGTAATCCTTATCCAAGTAGTCTTTCACTACGTCATCATATGCAGTACGGAAAGGGGGCATTGAACAAAATTTTCTCTCCAAAGACAGAAACCTTTTCTTAGCGACCCGGAGCGCACTGCCCAATTCATTCGGGTCCGACTTAAACGGCAAAGCTACTGAATATCTACCCGAAGGTTCTCGAGTAGTAGTAAGCTTATAGGAATTTTCGCAATCTTGTTCTTCAACACTATACAACGATGACTCACTAGGCGGCACCTCTTCCAGTTCAAAGAACCGTTGCACTAAGCTGTTTAAGGGGACACCTGTATAGGTACATAAAGCCATTGAATTTGACGAGCGCGAAGGGGAATCAATTGGCGCATTTCCCATCAATAAAAATCCCAGAGTACTCTGTACGGCATCAGGAAATCCTGGCGGACCCCGTAGACGACCAGAAAGTAACAAACGTGTGAACAATTGCGAGCCGATGACCAAATCAATGTCCCCCGGCAAGTGGTATGAGTCATCCGCCAGCGGTACACTTGACAGGTAACACATTCCCGAAACGTCGACCGGAGCCGTAGGTAAATGTCCTGTTATGTAATCCACGACTAATGGTTGGATTTCGTACGACATATTCGTATCGAAGCGAGAATGAAATATAAGGTTTGTTTTTCCTTTCGTTTTATTCATAGACCCACCAAACCCATTCACCATAACTGGAACAGGACACTTCTCACAAGGCAATGATAAACGCTTGCAACAGGATTCCGTAATAAAATGGTTTTGCGACCCATTGTCGATAAGACCACGAATGTACAGTGGCTTTCCTTGCGCATTATGCACAAGAACTCGGGCAGTAGCCAGTAACACGGTAGTGGGTGCCGGGCTCACGGTGCTAGCTTGCAACGAACTAAAAGACACATTAGCCTCATGATATCTCCCGTCTACCGATGGCGGATCACCGTCAGCAACATACAACCCGTCGTCGCCGCGATCGACATCCAGACAATCCTCATAACGACATTCGTTTCGATCGTTCTTCTCGCTGTCCTCGGATGTAAAATGACTGACAGTATCAATTACTGGCATCGCCGTTGAACCTTCGCTAGAAAAATGCAAGAGTGAATTATGCGTATTAGCGCCACAAGCGCAGCATGATATCGGAAAGACACAACTCGAAGCTCTATGTGTTAAGCTTAGACACCTAACACATCCGCCGGCCTTCTTTACGGCACTATAACGTTCTCGAGGTGAAATCTTATTAAATTCCATGCACTCGTAAAGAGTTCCATGGTCACCCTTAGTGCAGAATGAACAGTATCCTCCAACACAGCCATCGGAGGCCACAAACGATTGTGTCTTCTTTGGTGTAATATTTTTCGGCGTAGGCAACTTGACCGCGCGGATAACCGGTGCTGACACAATGTTGACTGTTCCCGTACGCTCTAATATTCTTGCTTGTTCCTTAATAAACTTAATGAAATTGCTGTACGTTGGCAACTTGTCTGATCGTGCTAAATTTTCAAATATGCGGACGGTGTCCCCATCCATTTTCTTCAATGCCAAATATAAAAGTATAAACTCAGTTTTATTGGGTATCTTCAGCTTATCGAAAGCTGCAGCCGATGCAGCAAAGGTATCTATGAAATCGTTTAATCCCTTTGCTGAAGGCACGGTAAGCGCTTTAAAGCCGAATATTTCATCCAGGTAAGATGTACCCAATAGGCGTACATCTTCATACTTATCAACTAACGTTGAGTAAATAAGCGTGTAATTTTCACCGCTAGGTACTATTCCAGCTATAGACGCCAGCGCCTTTCCAGTCAGCTGGCCACAAAGGTAGAATACCTTGTCTGAAGCAGTGAGAGAACTGTTGTTATGTACAGTCTTGTTGTAATACTCGAAAAATACAGACCATCTCTTAGGATCTCCATCGTACTTCATCAACTCTATAGCTGGAAGTTTAATTTCACTTTTTACTGGAACCTTATCCGGTGTATTTTCCGTTGTTAATTGCTTAGTTATACGGTTAACATAAGCATACAACTCTTCGAACGCTTCCCATGTTTGAAATGAAGGTATGGAATCAGGATCATCACTCATACGTGAAAGATTAAGGTCCTCCACTACCTTAATAAATTCCGAACGCAGAGTAAAAATGTTTGATGACAGTGACAAAAATTTCTCGCGATCGTCGCGGTCATCGATATTTCTCGATGCATCGTAAATAGCCTGCAGTCTCGTGAAATAAGAACTTTCACGAGCCTCCAACATCCTTGTTTGAGGACTGACCAGAACGATTTTATCCGTTATCTTTGATTTGGACATTGTGATTAAATAATAAAGAACAAATAATCGTATATAACTTTTATGAAGTCCGAATGAAATTATCTAATTGAAATATTTGAACTTCCCGCCATGTACGGTCGATTTAAGTGGAGTACGGTACGCAAAACGACCCGTGATACACGATCGGCACGGCACTATTTATTATGTTAAATATTATACGCAAATATATGAACGACCCGTACTATACGATCGACACGGTCGTGGAATACGGTCTGCCACAATATACCGGAAATGACGTAAAAGTAAAATATATGGTTTCGCGGTATTCCGAATATCTGCGCCGCTTTTTAAGCTATAATTAAATAAATCAAATAGCAATATACTACAGCACAATCGACTACAATATGATTGACTATGATTGATTAAACCTATGCAATACAGGAAATATCTTTACCTACAAACACGATGGTTTTATTTAGGTAAAAATGATTTGATGATTTTAAAGGAAATGAATATAATCCGTGACTCGAAGGACCATTAAAGATGTATGAGCCAGCGGCTCGTTTTGAAAATTACGGCCTTTCTGGGCTCGATACGAGTAAGAAATAAGTTGAGGGTAGGTGTGTTCAAGGCCGATAAAATTCGCGGAAAATAACCCTAAACTGCCAATAAAGGAGAAAGGAAGGAACACTTACAGTTGTTTGTAGATTATAAGTCCCAATTCAGTATGAACGTCGATCAGGAGACGGCAGGATCACCCGAAAGTCCGCCCATCGGCAGACTTACACCGTAACACTAAACTTCACTTTGTGGGCCCACGTAGTTCCTATTTTTCGACGATTCAATACACTATTCGTACACTTTGAATCACAACAAAATTAGTGTCCTTGTATTTATTCCACAAATGATATTTCAACCAGGAGAAAAAACCAGCAAAAGAAACTGTCCCGGGTAGAAGCCAGACAAGCATTGACAGCTGTCATTAGTGTCGTTGAAAATTGACGTTTCAAAAATAGTTTTCATTCCATATACTAGATGTCGCCACGATGCACTTTTTATATTTTCCTTTGAGTGAAAGGCAAAGTAGATGGGCGGGGGACTGGGAAGAGGAAAAGGATCAATTTAGGGCATTTCACGAATACTACCATTGGCCTGAACAATGTGTCATCAACGACAAGTCAAAATCAACAAACGTGGCGATCGTCTTTTAGGTATCATTTTATTTATTTATAAAGTATACCAAAAGGTATTAAAAGGTTGATGAAAAGCTACAATAAAAGTTTCGTTGTTCGAAACCAAGAAGTTAGATCTATTTCTAACAAATACCCAACGTTATCCTTAAGTTTCATATAAAATTGTCGTATATTTGGAACCTATTTACCTTACCACATCCCTCACCACCCGCATAGAATACAATACCCAAAGTGAGAAAGATTTGTTTCATATCTATATTCTGTTTGTTCAAACCTAGGCAGAATCGTTCGTACCTATAATGCGTCTATCTATATATAAAGTTATCTCTTTAGAGACATGTAATTTTCCACTCGAGAGACTTCTAAACCAATAGAATAGGATAAACCTACTTACTCGGGATAAACCTTCTAAACTAAAAGCAACAGCTTCAGATCTGCCTCACTAGGCTTTAGTAAATATATTTAAGCCTTGAGACTTATCTTAAACGAATTTGAATTTACTAGATTGTGTCTGGAATTTGGAAGGGGGTTATGAACCTTCATTACTAGAGTTTTCAGAAACTTATTTTTCTATATCATTGGTAGCAGTACCGACCATACTGAAACTTACTATATTCAGTAAATAATTAATAATCGCTATTTTAACTCTCCGCTCGGCCATGTCACCACATCTTGCAATATACTCCTTGTAATAAATATTATTAATCATAACACGCTAATTACGTAAGGTAGATAACGCGTGGTGAGGATCTGAGAGGATAATGCAATGAAGAGGATATAATGTCAGACATCTAGAGTACGACAGCCTCAGAGAATTATTTCTCTGAGACGACAGCATACGTGTTCCTGTCCTGGGATAGCTACCGTTGATGCAACAGAGTGCAGAAGGATCTACGAGACCACCTATTTGAATAGAGTCAGGGAAAGACAGATAACAAGGTGCTCTTGGGTCTCGGCAACTACCTAACATCCGCTTTAGGTCACTGAGCCACTGAGCAATAAATTTAAATTTTTTGTATATAGACAAGTACCTAACTTGTATGCCGGTTACTTCACAATCTCATTCCTCGCCACCTACTGTACCTACTATTCGTTATTTACGCGGTACCTCATTCACCCACTCAATTTTAATACCAATACGTAAAAACATCTTTTATTATACAATGGTAGTGGTCTTAGGAGGCGTATTTACCAGTATTAGTTGAAGAAGCTATTCAGTCAGACCGATATTATAGTTCTCGCGGGCATCGTAATTGTCTAGTTGCCCAGTAAATTCCGCTTTAATAACAGTACAGCGGTACGGGGCTCTGGGTTGGGTACAAACAACATCGTGGAAAATAAACCAAGCTCGATTCATTGGAAATTATTTCGGTTATTCTAGGAAATGTTACTATATTATCTCGGACGGAAAGCCATGAATATACTGAAATCGGGATAAAGAGGCTTTAATAAAAAGTTCCATATTTAATCCTAAAAATGAATAAATGGACATTATTCCATGAATTAAGATTGATCAGTAAGTAAGTATATATAAAAAACATTCGAAAAAAATGGAAAGCTGTGATAGAAAAGATTAATTGCAAAACAAACAGACGAACTTTGCGTGTTATTAGAACGAGATGAAACTGAAAGGTCGCACAGCTGTTAACGTGTGAAATTAATTACGCAATAAAGAAGGTTCGAGATCGGGCCATAAAATATAGCCATGAAACGGGAGAGCCTACGGTCGTCGCGGTTGTAATTTGCGACTCTGCTGATATAATAACCAACTGACGTTGTGGGTAAACTACAGACAAGGCTCATCAGGAACTCGTACTTCTTTTATTGTCTATTGACGGACAGAACCATCTTCACGCAATATCCCAATGCATATTCAAAGAGTCCACCCGGAACTCCACACCTATAAAGTATCTTTCGCTTCATAGACTGTCCTTAGCCGTCTTTTACATTATCGCATATGGGGAGTGAGCTTCGCATATCCAAGACTCAAGTTGTGATCACATTTATTATTCGATCCATTAAATTCCTCTTTTTCGGCTTTTTCGTGAAAAACCAGTAGATAGATGACAATTTTTGAACTCAAGGCATTTATACCTTGCTGCAGGTTATAAAGCCACTATACCTACCGCAGTGAAACTCAACCCAATAAAACCAGTAAACTAGGTATACGGTTAACAGTATCAAAATTAATATTTTTGGGCGAAAAATATAATTGTTTTGTGTATTTCCGTTGTAGGAAAATTATTCAGCCGCCATGGGTAATATGGCCGTCGTTTTGTCTCGTACGCTATGAAATGACCACGATTTGTTGTTGACCCTTTCTAAATGTTGTCATTTTTTCTTGTTAAAAGATAATGTCATGGTTCCATGACTCTTTCGCCTTAATTTGCTTTGTGGTATTGTGAATTAAAAATAATCTTTTCGCTAAAAAAAAGTTTCATTTTTATGGACTGACATTTGCTGTACCCCGAGGTTACAGTCTGCTACTTTTTATTGTAGGTATAACAATATGTCCTGCTGTATTCAGGCGTGAAAGGTTCTAACCCGTGTAATTACGGCACAGTACAGACACCATGAGTCATTACATTACACCGTCTCGATCCTCATGGCGGGCGGTAAAAGCATCTGCAACTACTTACGTCTAGAATATGGGGAACACCCAGAAACGGTGGTCTGTTTGCCGTTTTACTGTCCCTTATTTATTAAAAATACTAACAAATTAGATATACGAATAGGTAAAGTAATTCAATTACGTCTGTATTTATCAATAATAGTTGTTTAGAAATTAGTTGCTTGTTGTTTAGACAATAGTTAGAGATCGAGCTTAACTTTTATCCCTTAGGTACATAAATGAAATAACTTCCGAAACTTCAGTAATATTGTACGACTCGCCGAGAGTGGATGAAATTAAACTTCCACTCAACAATTTTTCCAAAATGTTTTACGAAGTATTCCAATAAGCCGATACGAAAAAAAAGTTGGGCTGAATATTTTTTTGCTGTCGTGAGGTGCTTTTAGGCTGGAAATTAAACTTTACGTACCTACATTAATATTTTTATTATTAATTTGTAGCATCGGCATAAAACCCTCTTCTAAATTTTCTTTCAATATGTTGTTTATAATTATTTGCACTCTTCCTGTTTTCATTCCTACTGGTAAGATACGAAATTACTTTTCTAATTTTTACTTATTTTGTTTACAATGAAGGCACTATAAAACATAATAGTGCTTCGAGAGGAGCATCCTTTAAAAAAAACTAGTCCCATGGATTACTAATTTCGCTGCATAAAGATGCAAATTATCACTTTCATCAGATACTTGCCTATTAAGCTTAATCTAATCTTCTTTTTATCGTACCTACCACCTTCTTGCGAAGGTTGGCCATCATTAGGCAATATGCACTCTTAAAATTTTTTCCTGAACCACTAGCTGGAGTTACGAAGTAGTTACGAAGAGTAATGTCCTAAACCTTTTCTTTCAATCAATAATTTAGGGTTTCGTATGTCCGTGCGATATAGTGTATTTATTGGCATATTTTAATCATTCGGTATCCTTGCCGACATTATCTGGTTCCGGACTAGCTTTATCCACAAGATCAGCTTTCTTCAATTCATTCACGTTTCGAACGCTTCCACTTTAATAAGAGTCTACTTAAATTAGTTAAATTATACAAGACCTAAAGTCCCAATGCAATACACTAAATCTTACTAAAACTCGTTAGTAACTACATTTTTTCTCTCCACTTCCCACAGCAAACGCTGCTTAGTTAAAACACTAAAACTTTTTAGTATGCTCCCAAGAAAATCTCAAGTTGTTAGTTAAATTCAAATTGGGAAACTTTTAAAATTTATGTGCACAGTTTTAAGGCAGCTATTATGTCCCCGCGACTTGGTGTACACGCGTTACCTACAGCCACGGGGAAGTTTTTTCCTCGCCACAGGCAGGACACTAAATGTGAATAAGATAAGCGTAATATGTTATGCAGAAACGTTGTGGATAAAGTCCACCTTTTTTCTGTTAAATAATACCCTATGTTTTTCATATTCATTATAAAATAGACACTGATCATGTTCAAATGATAAAAAAAACTTCAGCATCTATACATATCAGTGAGATACAATAAAATAATTTAAAAAAATCATATTTTTCTGAATTTACGCTTAGCATGGTGCAAACCTTGGCTTCGCATTTGGGCGTCGTCTTCTACTCGGGGACTGACTTTAACATAAAATAATTGCTAAAAAATCCAGGAAAGTCACAATGTTTGCCCACGTCGCGTAGGTAGCTAAAATCTCACATCGCATTCGTTCTAATTGACACTGCGCAATATCAAATAGTATGCAGGCAACGCGCCATTGTTTGTAGAATCGGACCCGAACGAGTTGATTGCAAGTTACATAGCAATAAAGGCTTCAAAAAGCGAGTAGTACCGAACTCCGTGGTATACCAAACGACTATTAGGCCGTGCGACTAGTAATACGATATGAGTACCAACCACAACAGAAATATGCAACTCGGTTAAAACGTGATCTCTTCCGAGCAACCCGTGTAAAAGTAGGTAGATTAAGATACCCATTTTCAATAAATTTATTCCCGAGGACATATTTCTTCTTGGCCGTTTTTTACCTGAAGACATTTTAAGAGACCTCTCTTTTATACTAACATCATAATTACGCCAAAGTTGATGTTAAAGCGTTTCTTAATGTCTCTAATTAGCCAATCTTGATCTCATCTGCCAGAAGCGTTCTCTGAACGCAAACGAAGCCATCATCCCCGATTAGTTTACTATGTGGTTTCGTAGATGGAACGGTAAATTACTAATTCCTAACCTAACAGTGAACAGCTATATCAAGAATAGAACCTCTTATAAATTGCCTAACAGTCCCACAGAAGTTACCTTATTGACATTTCATCCACATTGGGGAAAAATGCCTAATCGTTTGGATATTTTTGCGTTCTACCTATCATGAAGTGAGAAATGAAACAAGAGTAATATTGAGACGTAGTGCGACAATTTCTAACATTCGTTGAACGTATGTTGTGACTACTAGTACATTCAAATCGAAGTTTGCAGCCAAGATGTCAAACACCGGTCCGAATTATCTTGCAATAAAGTAAACTTAGGTTTAACTTGTATTTATTTTGCCCCTTACTAACTTACTTTCCTCTGTAGCTGCCATTGTTTGGAAGGAAATGGTCGAGTTTTTCCTCCATGGCGTTTTCGGTCCCCATCTCCCAAACCCGAAAACTAAATTACATAACTTCGGTAAAACTCGTCGGCACGTGCATGCAATGCTCGAATCTTTCTTTAGAAACTAAGTAGGTGTCAGGTAGCTGTAGTATAGACACTAGTCACCGGACAGACATCATTTTTCATTTCAGTAATGCTTTCTATTTTTATTTTAGATATGAGGTCGAGAATCTATACATATCTAAAGTCAACATGACATACTGTTATATTATTTGTATTGAGCCAGAGGCTTTTATGACCGCCTTTTTATATTCTTAGCCTAATTACTAAAATTTTAATTTATTAAATTTTTAATTAATTTAATTAAAAATTATTTTCTGAAGTGTACAATTGTACACTTCAGAAAATAAATTTTTGAGTTTGTACACGAAGAAGTTTACCTACCTATTTATTCCTAAAAAATCTTTAAGGACAACCTAATAAACTTAAGTGTTCGCTATGGAATTTTTTATACAGGTGTAACGGAAAGGGTATATGAAGCCGGGAGGGTTTTCAGAATCGATAACTGAACAACATTTGTTCTACGACTTTTCGAATAAAAAATAAAAATAAATTAATGTCTCATACAAATCGATCAGCTGACGACATGTATGAAAAGTCAAAAAATAAATTCGTGAAAATCGAAAATTCGTAGAACAAAAGTTGATCAGTTACCGATACTGAACACCCTCCCTTCGGCTTCATATACCCTTTCCGTTACACCCTGTATAAGTAACCTTTTTTCTATTCACTCTGAGGAAAATTAGTATCTACATAATCAATTAAAAATTGTAACTTAATAATAAATTGCCTACGTTATTGGGTAGTCTAATTAAAAATGAATAAAATATGTACAGATACCTACTCCTCGATTTATAATGAGATGTTTTATGAGGAACCTCATTCTTCAGTTAATTAGACCCTAATCTGCTCCGGGGCTATGAAAAAACTTTTTTATAGCCGTCGAGGACAGACCTATGTACAGATAATTCTGTAGGTAGAGTATAATATCATTATATTTGACAGTTAATTGACTTTTTATTTAGTAAAAATACTTTTGTCAAGGCAACAAGGCATGCGTGAACCACTCTATCAAAATATATGTGGTTAACGTCATTGAATTCATATTTATATTCAGGTGTTGAAAAACAAATAACTCTGCAAACAATTCCATTATCACCTCTGGCCACTCTTCACACCTCTGAGATCCCTTTTACATCGTATTTTCACTTATGGGGTGACAAAACAAAAGAGGGTGAAATGCCTATTAAACAAACGTTTTAAATATAAAACGCTGAATAAAAAATTCTGTTTTGCGGTAAAAAGGCTGTAGTATTAGGTGTGGGAGATATTTTAAAATGAAGAGTGCTCGCAACAGCGGGAGATAATGCGTCGGTTAATGGAGTGTCGCCAGTCGCCAGTGCAGCTATGTTCAACGCTAAGCGACTTTCACCATTACCGGATTTGTAAACGTGAAAATAACGAGAAAATATTGAAAACAAATATACGAAATGGGCTTCGGCTTTTGTTCGAGATCGATTCTTACAAACTAAATGGAAGGAGGCGGTGGCTGTGGCTTATTCGGGGTGCAAGCTCTAGCTACACTACATTGACGCATCCTGACAGTTTGTTTATTCTAGCCTCATTGAAAGCCAATTCTAGCCTTTTGAATAAATATCTGTACATCGATGATTGAGAAATGAATGATCAATAATTGGATCATCCAGGTGGTGAGATATCGCGATATTTCAAATTCGGAGGAATATGTATAATAGAGCTCAGTGAAATGAATTTTACAATAGATGGAATTTTATAATAGATGGAAGTTTATAAAAATAGCAGCTCGTATTCGTAATCTTCTATACATTATAATAAGACTGTAAAAAAGGTGTCTGTACATTGGATATTTTTTGAAAAGAATACTTAATTGTAATGTGTTTTAGGATCGATACTGATGCCAATTTTTAGAATTTTTAGAATTTTTGGCCGAACACCAATTTGTAGAATTTTTGTCTGCTTGTTTGTCGGTTCTGAGACTATGATCAAATATCACGCCATAACTGCTGAAGGGATTTTGACGGGAGTTTCACTAGGAGATAGCTGAAATATCCGGACAGCTCATAGGCTATAAGCCATGGCGGTATGTGATCTGAGAATAGAACTTTTTCTACGCAAACGAAGTTGCGGGGTACAGCTAGTGTTATATATAATGAGACTATTACGTAGGTAATATTTTGGTACGGATACAGCGAAATAATATAATAATATATGATTTGTACCGAATTGGGTATAAAGGATAGGCCGTTATTTATTTATTTAGCCAGTTGAAGGTCTCCAACAAATGGAATACATTACAAACTAAATCGGGCTGAGTGGCGTGCTTTGGGAGAGGCAGGTATATGCAGTAATAGACTGATATACTGGCTGATGATGATAACAAACTATATGACAATAATAAATAATAAGTTCACTGTCGATAACTGAAGGAAAAATCGATCAGTCGATCGGTATAAAATTTATTTATTACCACTACAATACCTATCTTGGAAATGGATGAAAATTAAAAAAAAATATCAAAAATAAAAGTTGTAGAACTGGAATTTATCCTATCACCTACAAATATTTTTCATTACGGGGTGTATAATATAATCGTAATCCAAAAACCATTATAGGTAACCTAGCTATTAAGCTGTAGATTTCATTTCAGAACTACCTAGATATAAAAATGTAAAAAAGAGGATCAAGAAAAAGGGGATTTACGCAGTCGTGTATCAGCGTAGATTTACGTCGACAACCTAAACAATCCATTAAAGCTTTTTAGTGTTTTTTCAGGGTTGCGTAACGAAATAAGAAAATGGGTAAACTCAAAACAAGTATTTGTTCTTGGTTTTACGTTTGTTTGGTTTTCGGAAATATTACTATACTATATACAGGGTGTAACGTAAAGGGTATAATAAGCCGAAGGGAGGGTGTTCAGTATCGGTAACTGAACAACTTTTGTTCTACGACTTTTTGATTTTCGCTAATTATTTTTGTGACTTTTCATACATTTCGTACCGGTCAGCTGATCGATTTGTATGAGACATTAATTTATTTTTATTTTTTATTCGATGAGTTGTAGAACAAAAGTTGTTCAGTTACCGATACTGAACACCCTCCCTTCGGCTTCATATACCCTTTACGTTACACCCTGTATAACTTACTTATTTTTGGTGAATGTGTCATCTTTTATACCGTCATTATTTCTCTGAGTATGTAAATGGTTCCTCATACGAAATAGTCTTGATAGGTTGTGTACGTTTTATGTATGAAAAGAATAAATAAAACAGTTTATTTTTGTCTCTAGAACCTGTCGGTTATCGACGATATAAACTCGATACAAGAACAAGAATTGCCCCCTAGCTAAGTGACATTGACTTTCGTTAACGCTAGTAGAAAAGAAAGATAAATGTATGCTGTTTCGTTAGCAAAGTCAAGCATATATACATTTTTCTTTCTATTCTGTAATATATAAGCGTTAACGAAAGTGGACGCCACATGGCTTGGGGGGCTGAACTATCACTACATACATATTTTACATGCTTTAGGATACAGAACATTGTTGATAAAGAGCAAATTCACATCGCCAGACTTTTTTAATGTTGCGTATGGTAAAATTGTCTTTTTAAGGGCCATAAGAAGACGTTAGCGCACGAGTTCGTGGGGTTCCGTCGCACACGAGAGCCGCCATAATTTACGATTGCTCGAAACCACCCTCAGGTTTGTTCCACTTTGGACTTCTGTGGCCACATTCACTTATTTTTATTTTGTTTCCATATACTAAGATAATGTCACGACAGATGCACAATGACGACGCGACGCAAATATAAGCGATTTTGCATAAAATAACAAAATTTGTTCCATTGACGACGTGTAAAGATAAAAGTATGTTTCAATTATGTTATGAATAATAATAAAACAGGTACACCTCTTAGAAATTTTGTTGAATAATAGTTCACATTTTATCCAAAAATATATTATTATTTATGTAAGTAGCTTTCTATTTCTGAATTTGGAGTGTCACACATTGTTAAAAAATATGTTTCAATAAATAAGATCGTCTTCTGTTTAAGGAGACAATCTAAACAGCTGCAATAGGAGGCCACTTATTTTTATCCCACCTAAAATAAGACCGAAATCGGATGAAATGTTCCTCCCATTCTATTTTATCTCTTACGATAGCAAATAATGTGATAAGAAAAAAACTGGAGCCCTGATGAACATTTATTTCATGAAAATTCAATTTCCTTTTCAATGTTAGTCCTCATATTTATATTGCGTAGCTAAACTTAGCTTTTAAAATGTACTATGTAGGTGCTACGATTCGCCCTGTAGTCTCGGGCGAAGAATAGAGCTAAGGTATCCCCTGCCTGGCGTAAAAGGCGACTAAAAGGGGACGTCATGGTCGCGGACGGTCAAAGTGGGGGCTCTGACCGTCCATGGCAGAAACGACCACGGGGAAGGTGGCAGTACGCAATGGCCGCGCGCTGCCGCGTCGGGAGGTTCTGGGAGGTGAAGCACACATCTCCCGGGACGGGCCTCGGGCAAGTGCTAGGGGGGCACCGGTGCGTTCCGTAGGAGAACCCGGAGCCCTCCGAACAGCACGAGGTAGGCCATCGAGGGGGTTTTAGTGGGTACAAATCCCACATAACCCGTCACGTTAACGGGGGGGAAATCTTTTAAAAGATACCCGACCTCCTGGGGTAAAAGATTTCCCCCCCGTTAACAAAAAAAAAAAAAAGGTGCTACGATTCGCAGCATCTATAGGAACGGACGGATACTACGGGTTACGACGGTTTAGTTATCATCGATCGTCGATGGTCATAAAAATATCCCGGCCTCAAAATAGAGGTCCTCATTTATACATCAGCAGTATTTAGTTTTTACCCGACTGCGCAAGTAGGAGGGTTATGTTTTTTGAGGAGTATATATGTATGTATGTGAGTATGTATGTAAGTAGTAAGTATTTATAATTCTTTGGCACGCCATGCAGCCATACGCCTTGATGGATTTTACGATTTAGCATACAACAGAACGGCGCCGGCGGACGACGCCGTGTACGACGGTTACCGTGTAGTTGTGTACCGCGCCAGTGGACGGCGCCGTCCGCCCGGCACGAATGTTGTCCGCCTGTGACCGGCGCCGGCCTACATCGTGCACCGGTAGACGGTGCCGGCAGATGCCGTGACATGCCGCGCATTGCGACGGCACGGCGCCGTTGTACGCTGGCCCTTACATAATATGAGGTGTCGTTAGATTCGTCTTGATTGTAGGAGTGACATAAAAACTGTACGTCAAAATCTGACGTCATCAGCGCCTCCGCCTACTGACTGATTGTGCGTGGAGAGGTGAGTAAATACGCGCGATAACGGACCTTTTGTTTACGGCGGAATTGTTCAATAGCGTGCATACGAGTCAGTAGAAACGGAAGAATTATGTAGTTCTAACAGTAAATACTTATATTTTCATCATTTTGTGTTGTTTACAATCGTTCTATTGGGATTAATAATAACTAACTACTATACCTACTGTAATGTTTTATACTAATTATCAGAAGATTTTTCAATTGATTTAATTCATATTGTGGTAAATATAGCACACTTACACATGCGGTAAAAATAAATTACTTAGGTAAAATAAGCCATCATAAGAAGTACATACCTAGGTATTTATTTATACCTACGCAAGACATACCAATAGAAATCCAAAGCCAAGATTCACACAAAAAGTGGTAAATAGATATAAATAAAATTATTTCATGGACTTAATTATGTTTGTAAGTACAAGAACATACAAAACATAAAACAAGCAAGCTTCGTTCCATAAACAACTTTATTCTGTCACTCTATAAAACAATCTCAAGTAGGTACTTAGGGAGTAACAATACTTTGTCTCCAACGATCAAACTTCAAAAGAAAAGTTCCCATTAAACGCTTTGTATGTTAACCGAGGGCACATTACGCAGTTCGATGTGTGCGGGTCTGGAGGGTATGGTGATCATATTCCGAGGACGCTAGTTTCAAAGCGCCGCCTGCTGGGACAGATAACGTTGTAAATGTCAATCTCAGTAGGTCTGCTCCATTTTGAGGGGATCAAAGTTGCGGGCGGGGATTATAAGGGTCTAAGATAAGCTTATTTTCTACAGCCTAAATTTGTATCTGCCTAATTCCTTTGTTGACGAGGCGACTTTTTGTGGACGTACTATCACTGTGCCCGGGCAACTCATTCCGTAAATTAGCCTTAACAAATGGAATTGAATTTTTCTTCCAGAGCAAATACAGAGGAGCTAGCTTGCCCGATTGCTAGTTGTAGGAAAACGACTCTTGGTGGCGGAAAAGTAATCATATTTATGAAAATGTGGATTAATTGCTTCATAATAAAATTACTTTTGACGAGGGTCACAAAAAGACACAAAGGCGTTATTCTCTCTAACCAAAACCTTTTAACAAGAGCGTTAATGTTAAGCTCGGGTGCTATTATTTTTGACGTGTTGGTAATGTTTTCAAAACTCTGTGCATGCATAAATGAAAATTAAAATTCATAAGATATGCCCGAGAGCTCTTGCAAAAATGGCCCTTTTACACGAAGGGGAGGAACTTTGTAGATAGTATTTTGTTTAGGATGCCAATTTTGGTAGACTCACTACTTGCAAGTTTATGCCGGGACCACCAACGATACCCCTGGTGCTATGGTTGGTGGGTAACGATACCACCAGATTTACAGAGTTGAACAAAGTTGAATATATTATAAATAAATATATCTGTCTCAGTATTTTTTTATTTTATTTAATTAAAGTTTACAATTACAGGCTACACCTTTAAATATATCGTAAACCATATTTGGAAAAAATAACTCTTTACGTTGTAAGTACTTATATGTGTAAAATTCTAACACATCACATGAAACAAAAAAACAAAACTTTTTTTTGTTTTTTTGTTTAAATAACTTTTTTTTATGCCTCAGATAAGAACCGCAAGGCTGCTACTGTAAATTTCGTCAATGAACAAGTGAAAAAATTAAATTAGTAGATTTAGATAAGTATGTAAGTATCTACAGTGAGTTCCAAAAGAAGCTTCATTCAAGAATGTTTGCGGTGCGACAAATTTAGTTGAACAAATAAAATCACGACGAAAAACATTTACAGACAACGAAAAGGAAGCCCTGCAGAAGTTTAAATAGAAAAGTTTTAGTTTCAAACAAGCAGAGTGCACTGTTAAATTGTTAAAGTAGTGTATTGTATTTTTGCTCCTTTTCAAACATCGTTCACAGAAATGGATCTTGCAAGATTGAATTAATGTGTATTGGTAATTTGATTTCATCACACACACACACACACACTAACCACGACCATCACTACTCACATACACCTAATTAGTACCTAATGCTTAATTTCTTATTTTACTATTTCTGTTTCTAAATGGGGAGGGCCTGGTGATCTGTAACACAGGCTTACGCCTAGCACAAACACCAGACTCTCGCATCTTAGAACCATACATTGTTATTGCTAGTTGTATATTGTACCTACCATTCTTTGACGTGAGATAAATAAAGATTTTTATTATTATTATTATTACATAAAATTAATCGTTCATGGAAATCGAGAATTCTCTTATGGAAATCCCTTGTTACTCCAGAACTGAACATAGATCGTTAGGAGTTTTCAATCTGCTATTTAAATGTTCTCCCTTCTTTTATTACGGGGAACAAAAATTTACTCTTCGCACCGCCCCGTCGTCCCTTCGCTTCTTAATTGTCTCATAAAACAAAGGGAATGAACCGTTTTGCGTCCCCTATACTCCCATTCCGCTACTGAGTTTCACAACCAGCCGTGAATATGGAATGCGTGGAACATGTTTCCTGTTTATTTTGGTCATCGGTCAATACTATTTGGGAATACTGCAGATACGATATATTTCTCGGCGGGATTGGACGTCTCCTATTATACATATTCATGCTATTATTAGTAGGTACCAGTTATCATTCAATGAATGAATACGAAATAAGTGTAATTAACTTTACTTTTTAGGGTTCCGTACGTCAAGACGAAAAAAGGAACCCTTATAGGAACACTTTGTTGTCCGTCTGTCTGTCCATCTGTCCGTGTGTCTGTCAAGACCTATATCTCATAAAAACGCGTTGACGGATCAATTTGAAATTAATACCAAATACCACTACAACCTCATGCAGCCGTGAAAAAATCATACTAATACGTCCACGCAATCAGAAGATAAGGCCGTTTATTTCGCATTTTCCCGCATATTTGTATGAAAATGCAAGGGAACCAAAACCTAAAGGGTACTTCCCGTTGACGTGTTAGAATCATAAAATATGACAAGAAGCTAGATCTTATATTACAAGTAAAGGAAAAAAATTGGAAAACTGTAAATTTGTAGTTACATCTATAAAAAAATCGTATTACAAACTTATATTTACATTTGCCAAAATAGTCGGGGAGCATGTCGATGTATGGGCATATTATTTTGGGAACGGCAAAGATAAGTTGGTAAATCGAGTTTATCTTTTCGTTATAGCAAAAATTATGGAGATAAGCTGTTGCACGGAACCCTCGGTGCGCGAGTCCGACAGCCGACTCGCACTTGGGCGTTTTTTTAAATGTAATTTAATTTTGTAAAAAAGTTTTAATAAATATCCAACTATTTTATAATATTTATTTGTAAGTATAGGGAGTTTTACTTTGTCACGAAACGGGAGTATTCTTGGGTCCGTTCGAGAGATTCTGATGTCGCGGCTCTTTTAGGAGATTCTCTTTCATTGCGTCAGCTTAATCCCTGACATAAATTATTTCGGTCCGGATTTGAACGGGTTCCCTTTGAATCCGACAAAATATGGTATTTGTAGATTGGTAGCGCTACAGGTATCTGTTGACGATGATTAATAAATGAGAGACCCAGACGTGAGACAGTTAGCAAATATAAATGAGATGCGAAATGTTTGAGATTGTCGTTCATTAATCAGAATTGTACTCTATAATTATATAGATAGGTAAGGTCATGGTATGATATATATAAGTAAGGTCTCATAAAATTGGACAACATTACTCTTCGATATTTCGTTTCCGACCACTACTTTATTCTCGTTCTAATGGACGGTCAAGTCTGTCCGGCAGGCTGATTCTCTATTTCGAAATAGCCCGTGTCAAACGTGCGGAACTCCCGTTGTTGTCCATGCAAGGATCACTCTTATGTCAATGTTGCAATACTATTATATGTGTATATATTCTAGATTCGCAATTATTGCATTCTTTTCTATATGTCAAATATTATTATACTACTTCTGTAGTTTATGTTGGTAGCTAACATAAAACGAATGAAGGTTAATCTACATTATCCTTGTATTATTTTTTAAGTTGTTAAATTCCTAAAACGAATACTGAGGTATTGTGAGGAAAATGAAGAGTTAATTAGGAACTTCACGTGCCTACTGAATAATTCTTGTGACAAAGAGAGTACCTACCCACCTAATGAAAATGTTATGTCGCAGCCTATTTGCGAAACCAGCATTTACATTATATTTTCAGGCTAATTATAATGTAAGTAAGGCACATTAACAACGGCTTTTTAGGAGCCGGGTAGATAAAAGATGACTAATTTAATTTTCGCGAGAATTTATTACAGCTAATTGTATATAGGTATTTTCTTTTGAGTAGGTACCTATTTACCTAAATATTGTTATAAAAATATATTCATATTGTAATGAAACAAGTTCCTAAGATAAAGAGAAATTAACAGCGAACGGTTGAATTAAATATGAAGCCGAATATTTGTGGCTTGATGGAAAATTCGTTTCTGTCTAACGAGCGAGGGTCGCCGCCGCAGTCAACATGAAATTTAATTTGTCGATGAAATTTTAACGTTGATTTTTCCCGTTAAAAGTAGGAAGTTTGGGAGTTATTGCATCCTTATTGAATAAGTCTGAGGCGAGAGGGAATTTATGGATAAGTAATACGTACATGAATATGGAAATGCGTTTGAAGTAGATTATTTACTCTTACGTATTTACTCGCAGTGTGTATTGTACACCAATGTGCTCTTAATTGTCGGATATTCATTCGAAAATAAAGATAATTTTATTGAGCTTTTTATTGTCGAATATACCTACATACGAAAATAAAGAGGAGTTCAAAATATACTCATGCCTTTCAAGGCTGAATGAAATACACAGGAGGATAGGCTTTTAGAATTTTAGAGCGAAACCTCGACTTTAGATTGAGTTTCAGGCTTTACCTTCTGGTTTCTAATATCGCGCTTACATTTTCAAAGTCAAGCGTACCTACGCAATAGATAAACATCTTATTGTATTTCAATACTTTCATTTCTAATCACTATTATTTGTTCAGTGGTATAAATGTTTTAATACAGATATAGAGATCACGATAATCAGCATTTAGGGTTCGTACTCGCCTAAGGTTAGCATTTCTCACATAGATCATAAAAACACTTGATTGCTTTGAATATTTATTGTATGAATATTGCAGGTATTTTTTCAAATAGGTAATAACTATATCACATCGAATGGTAGAAAGATACAGTTGAAATGTTTAAATGGTAGAAAGGTCAGTGGGTTACGATAAACATCATTTACGATGTTGGAATTGCCTCAGATCTGCTACCTCCGCTGAACGCTGTGAGGTCAATATCGTACCCAAGATATTCGCCTCGAGCGCGTTTATGGCAATGAGACTCAGGGTCGCTTCTAGATTAAGACAAACATGCTATATATTTATTTAGTTTATCAACAGATTCGACAGTTCGTCATTTGCCATTGTCATGTTACAGATTCATTATCATCAGCCCGTATAAGTCCACTGCTGGACGTGCCAGTGCCAGTGTCTCTTAAAGCACGCCACTCAAACCGATGTAACAGATTATTCATAAGATATCATAGTCTTCTCTCTTCCTCCAGAGGAGTCGCAATAGCGTCGTCACCCTGGATCTCAGCGTCTTCTTTTCGAGAGGGAACCGAAGATTTTTTGGTTTCGAGTTGTGCCTATTTTAAACCTATTTATTTAACTTTGTTTGAAAAATTGGGGTTATTTTAAGGAAGAGTAATATTATATTTATTTCCCTTGTGTTTTTTTTATATTATCGAATTATCTGTCTTGTAGGCACAAACATACATGAATACTTGAAGAATTTAATAATAGTTCTCTAGTGAAGACTACGAATTTGTACGTAATTTCTAATGTACTATCTATTCAATGGAATATGACATGTCCTCCCTCAAGTCCTGATGTATTACTTTTATATATTAAATTTAGTACAACAGAGAACATAGAGAACCTGACTTACCTACAACCGGCCCTGGTTTGACCCGATATTGCATCCAAGGAATATTAGTACCTACTAGACTTGATCCGGCAACTGCCATCTTTTACCATCTTTTTCCAATATCCGCTAATATTGGACGCAAGAGCCTTGGGAATGTTGCAAACACTTTCCATAATGTTTTCAATGCGCATACTAAAATAAGCAGTAAGAAATGATACACAGTTCCAAGTTCTAATTCTATTAGAGTAAGCATTTCCACTTGTTTTGAAGAGATGTGTTTTTAAATAAATGAAGGATAAAATTTATTTCATAAAATTCTAATAATAGATATTTTAAAATACCTAGGTACCTATAATAAAACTACAGCTTCTCTTGGCCTGATGAGAGATGGAGGGAAGAATATGGTTGTTATTGTATGACTATATGAACTGACATACGAGAGCACTAAAATGAAGTCTGTATAGTTATTCGTGGTTTTGATATTTCGTTGTTACGTTTTTTTGGTGCTGTAAAAAGGGGTCATATTATTCGATATTTCGAATTTCTGTATCACGTAGCGCACTCGTCAAGGAAGTTATCCGCTTGGATAAAGTTAAAAAAAATACTTACAAACTAAAAATGTATAATACGAAATTGTGTTCTTGTAAACACTTTTAGGTGAAGACTGCGAATACTCCCGGACGTTCGTTGTTTTATTTTTCATCCTTGTTGACGGAAACAAATGTCTGACTAATTAGGTATTAGGCAAGAACAACGAATAATACCGACTTCGGTAAGGATTCCGTCTTATTTAAGTGTAGATATTATTTTGGGAGTGATAATTGTGATTCGAGAATATAATTAAATACCTAGGTATTTTGTTGACAATTAAATATTTCACGTGTGGTGAATCACGTAATAATATTGATTGTTTGTTTGAACACGTGTGTATTTATTAGTAAGAATAGTATGTTTTAGCTTATTGGTGTTTGAGACATTATATTTCATCCCAAAATGAGAATGATTTTCGTAAATCAAAGTAGGTTTTACCCGACTGGCGAAAGGGAGACGGTAATACTTTTTGAGTTAGTATTGTAATAGGTATATCGGTTCCTTTGTGACCTCTTGTAGCCTAAATAGGTATTGTTAAATTCATCTTGATCACGGGACTGACAAAATGATAAATATGCCAAAAATAGTCGGGTTTTTTCTTTTTGTTTAAATACTACTAAAATTATAATTATGTTATACATATCCCAAAAAGTCAGTTTTTGTAACTATTTCAAAGTCTACTTACCCAGATTTCTCACCTGCTTCTTGGATGGACTTTTAACATCGAATCGATTTTTAACATCTTTAAAATTGTATCCATATTCTTAACTAACGATAGTAGAGATACCATGCGAGACAATGACGTGACATAAATAAAGTTACACTTACATTAAGTTACATTAAGTCCTACTTACATTTTACTCTTTGATAAAGTTGCCAAATAGTCACATCAGGTTTTAAATGTATTATTTCTTATAATTTTATACATTATTATATCTTGCTTGACACACTTTGAATTATCACTTGCTTGACACACACTTGAATTATCATTAGGTATTAATTAATCAGAAATGAATGATACCAAACGTAGGTTTCTACGCGTAGGTTCCAAAGTTCACTGATGTTTTTGTTGTTGACATTCTTCCTTATTTATTTATTTTATTAATGGACTCGACAGTTCGTCATTTGCCAATGTCATGTTACAAAAATATCAATGTATAAATAGTCTTCTATCTTCCTCCAGGGGAGTCGCCGTAGCGTCATCACCCTGGGTAGCAGCGTCTTCATGTCTTCATCCACAGGAGACGCCGTAGCGTCAATCACTGCGGACGAAGCAGCTCGACAGTCACGTTCACTCCCGAGCTCGTAGTGGGAATCTTGACCATGGCGCCAAACTTTGACAAAATATTAATACTATTTTTTTAAATCCATAATTTTGGCATGGAAAGTAGGTTTTATACTTGTATTTAAAAAAATCTGTGTGATTTGATTACCTATCTTTTTACCTCATTATTCAGAGAAGACATTATATAAAAATAAAATTTGAGTACAGATGACAACATTGTTTTAGTGTGTTTTCCCCACAGATTAAAGATATAAGTTTTCTATTCAAGTTTTCCTGGTGTTTTGATCGTTGTGCAGTGGATTTGTTTAAATTATACTATCTTGTATTGTAATCAGAAAATGTTGGCAGTAAAGAATGTTTGGTCAAATGTAAGAAATTAGTCCAATTTCGGGGCCTTTGATATATTTCCCCTGTGACTGCCATAAGAAATGATCGAATAATATATTTCACAAATATAAAATTTAATTTCAGATGAATTGTTTGGTGCGAGGACTCTCGACAACGAGGCAACTATACAGTGAAGAGTTATTTGTTCATAGAGATACCTCAGATAACAATGCAAGCGTTCCTTTTGAATTTACGGAAGCTAACATGGTGGTATGTTTCTATAGAATATAGTTATACTAAGTCTCCATGAAATTCATCGTGATGTAGGTACAAAATTCGTATAATAAAGTTGGGGCACACACCTTAACCTTACACCGAGAGAGCTAGTGGCATGATCCACCAAGCAAACCAAGATCCGAATCCGTGATAATACGTTCCGAAGTAGTCTTAGAACTAATTTGATTTAATAAGTTACTAATTTTTTATCATTTTAATTTATTCGCCGAGCATAGCATAATGCATAAAATTAAATCTGAGTTACTCGTGTTTAGAGAATATCAGCGTTAGTCCAAAACTACCCACAAGGAGCGCAACGGTCCGTGGTTGGTGCTGCGCTGGACATCGTTCAAAGACAGATCGGCTGGATCCCGATATCCGCTATGCATAAAGTGGCTCAGATGCTGCACATACCAAGAATGAGGGTATACGAGTGGGCTACATTTTACACCATGTGTAAGAGGTAAATAAAAGAAATGTTCACGTCTACGTCTTTCTGTCTGCATAATTATTATCCCTTTATCTATTTAACAGTAGTCATATTCATGCTTTTGGATGGGAATGGTAAGGGACTCAGTGTAATTAATTGAAAGGGAACACGAACTTAGTGAAGATCGCTCTTAAAACTGACAAAATTCATTGAAATTTGACTGTTTTGTAAAAGCACGCTCACATTAAGCTCGCTTCCTAGGGCGGCAACGGCGAATCCAACTCTTCTGGAGTAAATAGGCGACGCTTTTTACTATTAGGAGATTCGCCTATTTATCATTCCCTAAATATAAAAAAAAATATAAGGATTATTGTCTTTTATGGTGTTGACTCTTATACAAACAGCTAAAAGTATCGCTCTGGTGTTTTAGACATTTCAGAGGAAAGTATCACGTGAAAGTTTGCATCACGACACCGTGTATGATACGTGGGTCGGACACCATCCTGCGTGCAGTGGAACAGGCCACATGCTGCGTCACTGGTAGCCTCTCCATCGACGGCATGTTCGGCGTGGACACTGTGCAGTGCGCCGGCGCATGTGTCAACGCACCCTTACTTATTATCGATGATGATTATTATGTAAGTTCAATTAAGAATAAATACAGCGAACGAAAGGAATATTGAAGAATATAAGGAAATATTGAAGGAATGAGACAGAGGAATTGTGTCCCTTTGGATAGGTTTGTAGGTCTTTAATGTTTAGTACCGGAAGTTCAAGGAGAGGGCCAGGGATAAAGAGGAATAGCGATTGTTGCAATCCCAGGTTACAACCCCCTTAATGTTGAAGAAGAAAATCCTATTGTAGAACTTCTACATGATTTCCTCAAAGTAGCAAATTTATATCAAAGGAAGTCAAGAAATGGTTTATTTGATTTTATTAATCGAATTTATGTTTCTTCTGCATAAATATAGTTTGCCTAATGTTTGCTGTTTTCTCTTCAGGAGGACGTTACAGTGTGTGATGTCCAAAATATTATTCAAACCCTTAAATGCGGAGGAATTCCACCACCAGGTCCCCAGTGAGTACAATCCCTTAACAAAATTCTTAATATCGATAATAGTAGTAGGCATTGGGTTCCATCACTATCTTTCATCAGATTACTAGCCAATACTAAAATATTCAAAGTTAGCAAAGCGGTACAGAGTGGAGTTTGACTTCTGACCTTCTTCCGATATAATGAGCTACCTGTTATATGTATTGGGCTCTCTCTCTTCTCGTGTGGCTTAGTTACCAAACCTATTGTCAGACTCATTCAGGCCGCCCTCTGACGTGGCGTGACCTAACGACTGCTGCCATATAACAATTACCGGGACCACTGCCTAACGTGTTTTCAGATCAAATTTTCACTAGCGGTACTGACCTCGCTCAATGTTATTATTATTTGATATATCAGGGTGTTGGTACAAGCCCAAGGGTCACTGCGACCTGAAAGGTCTATTGTGGCCGCACACCGAGTTCTTATATCTCGCTCCCAAGGCCAACGTCCTTCAGGAATGGTATGATGCTCTTGGGCGAGAGTTTTAATATCCTCTGGCGGCATTATGTGTCCACCTAAGGCTCGGCTTCTGCTGTGAATGAGTGCTCCACACTCACAGAGGACGTGCATGGGGGTTTCCTCGGCTTCACAGCAGAATCTACAGGCAGTGGACACCACTGCCTGTAGATTCTGCTGTGAATGTCCAATGTTGCTTAACTTGTACGATCATTTTCAATGTGTACTCGCAACTGGACTACGAGCCCCTCTAATGCTCTCGCTAAGTTATTTTGTACTTAGTCGCTAGGACTGCCTGGGCTTACCAGTTATTTTTAAATTGGTTCCAGAAGTGGACGATTTAGTTGCGAGCCTGCATGTGGATTGACAAGTCTTCTGGAGGCGCCGCCATACCCAGGCTTTGGCATCCAATCTTCATTGCTTACTGGGAAATGATAACATCATTAACTATAAAGGTGCTCTTTTAAATATTTTATTTAAGTCTGTATTTTATTTGTAGACTACCTTCGTCTGTATATTCGCTTTTAGTTAGAATTAAAGAACCGGTAGACGGAAAGTGATGCCTATCATTTTTAGTAAAATTACCATTCTGTTATCAAAAATTGTGACTTCTGTAATACATATTTTTAATCCAATAAAAACCTAGCAGTCAGAATTAAACCCTCGGGCCAGATATTCAAATATTTCTTTCTTCTCGTGAATTTGCTTAATTAAAAATCTACGTGGCTTGGTTTTCTTATTCGTTGTGACATCTTTTAATAAAGCTAAGATTTTCTCGTCTCATTAGTCGAAACAAACTTTGTATCTATCTACAAGAGAAAAATTAAGGATTTATTTTAGTCCGTTAAGTTAAAACATAATAATAAGTGTTATTGGAAAACATTACCTACTACTTATTTGCATTAATTATTTACACGCTCGGTTAACATTATTTCAATCTACATGGAATATTCAACCAAATTAAAATACTACGATATTTTGAATTGAATTAAACATAATTTATACCTACTCGTATGAACATTTTAATATCCTGTCAGAAAAACGAAAGTATGTTAATCCAATTTTCCACTTAAAGAGCACGATACGTGAATACAACGAGTGAATATTCCATTATTAAATTAGTTTTATATTGTAAAATACTTTATTAGAAAGTTGGCTTTTCGTAGAAAAATATCACGTGACTGGTTAGGTTACTAAAGTGTAATAGTTTCAAGACACTCTTAGTAATTGAAAATCTGATAAAAATAAAGGCCTTCATAAAACTCGAGAGCCTAGTTTTCCTTCCTTAAAACCCTCTTATCTAAAATCGCCCCACTTGATGCATTAAACGCTTAATCGGTACATTGATTGTGATTTCAAGATTTAATTACACGGTGTTTGACAAGTACAGAGGCGCAGATCAAGTGGGGTCAAGAGCAGTAAATCTTTGGGCCACCCGCGCCCCCGATCGCTTCCCCTAGATCCCCTGGGATTGCCCATCCAGTAATTAAGTAGTAGCAATCACAACCGATATTATCCGCGCCGCAAACTTTAATTACACGTGGAAACTATCTGTTAGGAAGAACAATGAGAACTGTTTGCGTAGTGTGAATGTAGATGCTTTAGTACGAAAATTGTGTTTAAACTAAGCTTTTGAGGATCGGTTACGTTAAGTATTCCTTTGTTTACTTACACTGTGATTAATGTTTTCAAAGTTAATCAAATTAACTGTATTACAATATTGAATAAGACAGTCGTGTAAAAATTATAAATTGGATTTTTTAATATTGATTACTTGAAAGGAGTCGAGAAGAGCCTTATATTAGGTGCATGGTTATCATTATTGCTTCTAAAAATATAGGTAATATTAATACTTTATATTAATAACAAGATATGCTATTAGCCATAGAAGAACTTGTAGCTAATGAAATCAGTACTTGTGAAGGTAAAAGGCCACCAAAGTTTACCCTAAAAGACCCTAAAAGAACATTGGCTTGATTTCAAACCTTTTTAAAATGCTTCCGTTGCCACAAAAATGGTGTGTGGTGTCGTTGGACAAAGATCCAGAGGGTCTTGTTAATACAGTGGCATTGAGTCAGGGTTTTCAACAACCGTATTTTATTTACTCGGTTTAAAATTCTGCACAGAATTCCGTGTAACGGACGGGGCTCATTATTCCCCAAATTGAATTTCCTTTCCATGTTAACTGATTTTCGACATGAAACCCCTTTAAACTTTTGAATTTTATGTTATTATTACCTACTCGAACATCGCTTAAAATTAACATTCTATATATAATAATATGTTTTTCGTCATTTGAGTAAAATGGTTGTTAATTGTAATAAGTTTCTACTGCAATAAATATTAATTCCACTAGATATTGTGTACAAAATGATCACAAGTATATACAGTTGTTTAAGTAGGTACATTTTGTTTTCCAATATATAAAAAACAAACATAATTTTGATTACAGTTACAGAATAATGATATTTAGTGTATTTAAGAAATTAGAAACTTATTTTGTCACGTATAAGAATACTTTTTATATGTTTACATTTTGGTTTGGCATCAATAATACATACTGCTCGACCTCACAGCTCTCTGATCATAACGTTATTAAAATTTAACCAGTGCTCGCTGTGATGGCGAATAAAACGTCCAAATATTTGGAAAGAGAAGCAACGAGATAATGCCGTAGTTAATGGTGCGACCGGACGTCGTGGCCGTGTTGTTATTGCTTTAGGAAGCTGCCTGGCACACCGTTAAGTACAACTTACATATAAAATATACGAGTAATCTAACTTTTTGAATTGATTAAATTCATGTCGTTTATTGTACCAATATTACTCAACTTTTGTTAGTAATAATGATAATTAATACCATGTTGATGGCTAAGTTACGAGGTAACTGAACAAATGATAAGTTCCTAACCTACAAGCGACAAATGGTCTATATCCGATTCTGAGAAATTTAAATATTCCAACATCAACTGGGTGGTGTCAAAGAGATTTTTCAATCGTTTCTTTTTCATGACACCATTGTAAGATATTGTAAAAAATATACCTATTCATCTAAAATAATAACGATGATAACTGAGTAGAATAAACTCAAAAGTCATTAGAAGTTCTGAGTTCTATAATGTTTCCAACGTACCCAGAGATAAGAATATGAAACATAATACCTGATCATATTCCCATAATTTGAGAAGCACTCGTATGGAGATGACGGTTTGTTCTTTGTTGTAATTTTTCTCCAATTACGGCACATTGTAACAGAAGGCGGACCCAGCGACCCCGAGGCCAGTCGCCAGACCAAAGTCGTAACCGTAAAACGTACAAATGGAAAACAAAAACGCAATAATATTTCCCTCGAATTCAGATTCCAACAGCCATGATGGAAAAGCGACGCTTTTCAGCGAATATTAAATTTAGATGTTGGTGTTAATTTTATCAATGGCTTGGTGGAATGGATTTAAATAGAAGACGGAACGGAAATATTCATTTCCGCCTTGCTGCGATAATTATTGTTTATTTATTTTTCCTAAAAAAATTGTTTTATTTAGGTAGCATTATTTTAAAGATAAACATAGATGAAATGATGGTCTCTAGAAAACTTTATGTAATTTGAAGGAGTAAGAATCATCAACAGCCTAAAATAAACACATTTTCGCCTATGTAGAGGGAGCTCTCACTATCATGTGTGGATCCATTGTGAATAGGTGGATCACCCAAGTCTTTGTTTGAATTGAATAACTTAGTGAATTTATATTCCTCTTAATGGTTTGCTTTCCTCGATTTTTTGGGAGCATTAGATAAATAAACCCATGAAGGTTTTTATTCGACTGACCTGCGGATCCAACTCGGGCCTCCGATTCGGGAGTTCAGTAATGCGATATACTTGCACGGAGGTATTTCATGCTCCTATTTGTTGCAAAATAACTCAAGGCAAATTGAAATTCCATATAGTAGTACAACTAGCGAATAGTTGGTTATAGCAACGAGGGTCCTCGTTAACGGTAAAACGGTTAGTTTAGGTCAGAGCCGGCAGCGTTCAGGAACCCACTAGACAATCACTGTCTATTCATACCTTTGGTAACGTTGGTACGAGTACCTACCTAACAGGTATTTGAAATTTATAGCATCTACTGGTAACAAGCTTCACACGGACCAGTGAAAATGATACAAAGCCATATCCCGAGTTACTTGTTATGTAGTTTCCTGATTCTGGAATCTAATTGTAAACAAACAGGTGTCAAAGCTCTTTGTCAAACTAAATAAGGTGAACCCTAAAAAAGAAAAAAAAATATTTTAATAATTCAAAGAACTGATAAAACCTACCTTATTTTGAGTCAGTCGTAATCAGTAAAATTTCGTAAATATTATTTGAACAACTTTTACATTGTGAAAAAGACCTGCCGCTTGCGATCCGTAAATAGCAAGCAATTTTTACCGTCGTAGGTATTGCAACGATCACCACGTCACAGAACAAGGCGACTGAAAGACATGCGGAATGTGACGTGCAACAGGCTTTTATAACTGCCGGATATGTGTAAGGGTAGTACTCATTATAGTATGGTCTAGATCTGCTTTAACTTTTAACTTTTAACAGTATATATATTTGCTCTGTTACCTTTAATTGCCTCGTAATTTTAATAATATATACCTAGGAGTAAACATAACTTAATAAAATATACGAAACCATCAAGGTTAGATATTAATTCATAATGTAATGAATCAAAAATACATTTAAGCTATATTTATGAACTGTGAAGGTAGAAAATGATTTTCCACTTTCCGATCCGACATAGGTAGGTGGCTTAAAAGGAATTACATGGGCATCGTTTACATAAATTGTTTAAAGATGTAAATATTATGCGGACACTCCCCCTCGTAGTGAGTCGGGTGCCAAAAATGGTTTATGTTGCAGATATAGTTTTAGGGAATATTCTGATTCAGATTTTCTTTTCGTGTCTCCTCATCTTTTTTATAATGCACGAGTTTTGAAGATGTAGATACTATACTTCCGTATGCCTATACAGATTTCGTATACGCGTTGATTTGTAAGAAGATTTTATTGTTTTCTATGTCCAAGAGGTTATGTTTGGTGAATTAGACCAGTCATATATTGAAAATAGAATTGGCATAAAATTGTATTAGAATATGTTATTCAAATTATGTAGACCTAAGCACGCTGCATAACAATATTTTAAATCACTGTTTATCGATTTCTTCATCTGTCTGTAGACATTATCGACGGTAGAGGAAGGAAATTCTGAGAACCATAAAGGGGCCGTTTCATTATTTACATAAACGCCATAAAACGGAACAAAAGAAAATTTATACCGTGAAGTTTTGGGCAATATCCGTTCTCTGTGACACGTTTTTTCGAGGGCCGTTGTTCATCGTTAATCTTGGAAACAAAAACACCAAGTTCGGTGGCGCGTCTGCGCGGCCCATAATTTAAGCCGAACAAGTGCTTGCGACATGCGGCTATGGTACGAGTTGGCCTACGTACAATGTTCGGCCGATAAAAGCTACCTAAAGATTTTATTGCAATTCAATACGAAGATGCTTAATGATCGCGGTCCTTAATTTTTCAATACCGGCAAAATAATACGCTTAAGAACTACATACCTACAGATAGCAAATAACTATTTTTTTTTGTAAACCTATAAATTGTCCCACTGCTGGGCAAAGGTCTCCCCCCTCCTCTTCCATCCATCCCTATCCTGAGCCTCTTTCAGCCACCCCTGTATCTAACGATATCGTCTCTCCACCTACGCCGAGGTCTGCACCGACGCCGGCAACCGTCCGATGGCACCCATTCTGTGACATAATTATTCTTAGATAATAAAAATACTGTTTGTTATTGGGTTGTGGTTCACTAACCTGCATATTCTAGTATACAAGCAGGTATACAGTTGTATACCTGCTTGTATACTAGAATATGTGTAATTTAATTATCCACGCCTCTTAAATATCGTCAATAATGAATATTATTAAATAAGGGTTATATATTTAAATTAACGAAGCAAGATCAGTGTTTTGCCAATCTTGGAAATTATTACGCCAAGGAGAAAGCTTGTTAAAATATTGAAAACTCGTTCATTTTGTTTCGTTATGTTAAATAGAAAATGTCGCTGTCAATCAAAGCTCGCTTTGAGGGAAATAATAAAATTGGAGAAGGGCTTCAGAAAGCGCCGATATTTAATCGAATTGCAAATTTTATTGGATCTAAAACGGAAATTGTTTTTAGGAAAAAAAAAGATTTATGCGCTTATCTTAACCGTGGTGATGTTATGGTACCGCTCCGGTACCTATTTCATTGACTGAACTGACTTTGCTAACAGTTAGGTCTAATTATTAAAACATTTAATATGCAATCAAAAAAAAATATTCAATTCAATTCAAATACACTTTATTGTACATAAAAGACACAAACAATTACAATACAGAAATACAAAACAATATGTACAATTTTGGCGGCCTTATCGCTAAAAGCGATTTCTTCCAGGCAACCACCTGTTGATGGAATTTAAAATAGTAAAGTGAAAGAGGTACAGGTAGAAGAATAATTACAAGATACAAGAATAATTTACTTGTCTTATAAATAAGAAACAAATTTTGTATTTAATTTCAACTTAAAACAAATGGTAATTTGTCTCTATTTATTAAGAATGTGGTAAATAAAATAATATTAAGAAGAATATTGATGAATTTTCACTTAGTCTTACTGAAGACACTCAAAGTTTTCGTGGTAAGTTATTTACAAGTTCCTGCAAACTGTAAAGACGTTCACACAACCACTCGTATAACAGTATGTAGGTACATAGTTAAGTTATACATGTATCTACTTACAACTTTAATTTGACAGAAGATAAAAAGTTTTCAACGATAAAACCTTCCACCTATTTTAAAAACTTACTCGAGAGGTATCGATTGCCAAGCAGAACGGAAAGAACTAACTAATTTACCTACTTTCGTCCATTAAAGTGTAAATGCGGCTTTCGCCAGGAAATTGATGGGCCCTCGTACGTCCTATCAATCAAGATTTGTAACCAGAACTGCTTTTAAACTTGAATAAGCTAGGTAAATTGAATAAAAACAGACATTGTTCAATTTGTACCAGGGCTGATATAACACCTAGGGTCGATTGGGATTTATTTATTTATCAAGGACGGATACATGACATATATTAGTATTTAGGAGAAAAAATAAGCATGATCTAATGTTTGTAATTATTTCGTCTACAGATTTTTTATGCACATTCTGCAAAGAAAAACACAGGCTACTTGCTCTACAATCTACATTGCGACCAAGGCGCTAGTGTTTATAAATGGGGATTGTCTTGATCTTACTTACTTACCTACTTACTCCGCTGGCTCAGCGACCCGAGGTGGGTCTTGGCCTCTGAAACGAGAATACGCCAGTCATTGCGGTTCTGCATCGTATCGCGCCACGTGTGTGCCTGCAGTCGGCCCAGATCCCTTGATCCAGATGTCTTGATCTAAGATTTTAAAATTCTTTTACAAGGACATTTTTATTGCTATAGATTAAAATAAAATACGATGTCGTACAATTGAAATTACAAAAAAATGCGCCCGCATAACAAGATATACTTGTATACCCTTATTGGCAATGTTTACCACTTGTAAATACATTTTGGTTACAAAGGAAATGACATTTAGATACTGTATGTGTATAATTCAAAAAAGTCAAAAACACATTTGTTATAGTACTTTGAAAGTATCGTTCTTATTGTCTGCGCCTTAAGATAGAATTCGTAGTGCCAGTTTTACTATCGAGTGTAAATTATAGCCAGAGTTACGAAACTAATGTGACTATTCAGCAAAAAATTCAGTCAATTTCCTAAAGTGACGTTAGCATTGGAGACGCAACGGGCTCAGTTCGTGATTGATCGTGGTAAATGGTTTGTGATGGTACCTCCCAGCTCCCTCTTGGTTCGCTCCCGGTTCCCTCTCGCCACGACAGCCGGAGGCGGCGTGCCGTGAAACTTTACGAGCAACAACACTCGTTCGTTTAAATGGAACGAAGAGATGGGACTAAAACGCAGATAATCCGAGGAACAAGCTTTTTTATTTATTTAACGTTATAGCTAATTTATTGAGCAAAGTTTTACGGAGTTACTTGTCGTTCGTAGCTCCGTGGTCATTCTTAAAAGTCCATAGAATTTATAGCTCATTTAAAAGGGTACGCTTGTAAGTAGTCTATAAATAAAAACTTTGATTTTTGTATACCTAAGGAAAATATAAGATGGCATAGAACATAGGCAAAGCTGTTAAATAAAAAGTGTGTTACAATGTTGACTGTCCATAAAATTGGTAGTAATACCTTGGAACAGTATCGTCCGTATATCCGTAGTTCTTGAGAAAATCTCAACCTTATTGAGGCCCCCTGTATATACTTATCTTTGTCTTCTGTATACTATCTATAAAACGTAGAGACTACCTACTTAATTATTTAACTAGTTACTTACTTTAATTTAACTCATAGTGTAGGTACCTATATATTGTAAAATTTAACTTGAAACAGGCACTCAACCTCAATAATTTTGCACCGACCCACTATAAAACACCTACTTTCTGCTCGTTGAAGCCGTAAAAATGGTTTCGGTGTAGAATAAGCCCAATATATGGGTCTATAAAAAGCACGGAAACATAAAATTTTCAGTAATATATTAGCAATTTCCGATATGGTGGCTTTAGTACTTAATGTTTCGATCCGCACGATTTTACAAACGGTATGAATATGGGTGAGTAGTTAAAGGAATATTGAGTATAATAAGCCCACGTTACAACAGGCATAGGAAGGCACCCACGATACTTATTGTAACGCCAAAGCATTTCTACATTTTAATAAAGTATCTTTCAGATATTTTCATTTGCCATAAAACTTTGTGGACACTCAGAAATGCTACCAAATGTACGGATGAAATTTCTGAAATATACATTCCAATAAAAAGAAAAGTGTTCTGAGAGACGTCGAAAATGTGTCCGCATTTGGACAAATTTGGGTCGAATATAACCTCGAATGGAGAGACGGAACGATCCCTTACAACCGTAATATAAAATCCAGTGAAAACCTCTTTTACAATATTGAATGGAGATAGACCAAATAGGCGGACACTTTCATAATAAGGATCCGCAGTAACAGAATGCATATTGCCATGGTAAATCGAATTGAAATAGAACAACTTGTAACAATAAACAATATTAAGAATCTACGCCACTTTATTTTGTAAACTGTGATTTGTCGTAACGACATTTCCCAAATTGGTATAGGTAAATGTTGGATCAAACCGTCATTGTGGACATTTACCATACCATGTTATAGTATTGATTGCCTTAACAAATCGGAATTTTATCTTCTTCTTCTTGTGTGGTTTAGTAACCAAACCTATTGACAAAGTTGTTCAGACTACTCGCAGGGCTCTGATATGACCTAACGACTGCTGCCGAACGACAACGACCGGGACCAACTGACGTCCTTTATGAATCAATTAAATAAATAGAAGGAATTTAAAATGGCTGTAGATAGGCATGTAAATTGTGTGTTCATGCTAAGTGGTGATATTTTAGACGTCGACATTTGCTTAAAGACAAATAATAATTAGGTTATAATATGCCTCCCTTATCAAGATTGCCGTAAGCTCTTAGAAAATTAGGGCTATGTAAAGTAACTTAATTATGCATTTACGTAGCAGAAATGTTTGCCTTCAAACTTAAATCGACGGCCAATTTCGTCGGGTAATTTAAATCTGTCGTCTTACATTGTTACAGTAACGAGTCGTCGAGCATAGGCGACTTTTTGTTCGCAAGATTAACGACAAAGTATGGGTCGCAAAAAAGCGTCGCAAAGTGCGGAAATTGCCAAAACTTCGTGTTGAGGCCTGAAATTTTCTTGTTCTAAATGTCGTCGTAAATGAAAGATGGCTCTTTTAAAATCGGAAAAGAAATTAGGAACAGACGTTTTTAGGATTACGAGTTTTGTAACTACTTAGAGGTGTTTTTTCACTTTTTCTCGAATGAATACGAATGGGTTCAGCGAATGGGTAGCAAGTTTTACAATAAAGATTAGATCTGAATGAGCAAGTTACAATCGGCAAATATAACTACCAGGATACCGCAAACAATATACCTAACTGATGAAAAAATATTTATCGCATTTTGCGTTCTAAGAAGTCTGAAGTGGTAACGGTGGTGTTGCATGAATATTGTTTGTTTAACATAACCTAAAACTACGAAATAAAAATGCAATTTTAATGGAACCTCCGATGGATGAGAAGTTTATATTTATTGCCTTTGTAAGTACGATTTCTTTCCTATTTGGTGTGTAATTTCATAAAATATCATAAAAAAATCATTGGAATAGAAACTGCACTCCATACAAATATGGGCATTCTCCTTTAGTTCCAACTAAACTGGACGTTATATTTTTTAAACTCAATTATAAACTACCTACTCTGCTGTTAACTGCCATCTAATGTGGTATTTTGACATGGATATGTAATTTAATACCAAAAGGCAGAAGTATATTGATGTGAAAATACCTCAGCATATTTTTTAATTTGTAGGATCATGTCATGACATTTCGGTAGGCACCGCGTATCCCGTTCAATTCATCCGGGCACGCGCCGCATACGTGCGGCGCCTGACAACCGGCTGTAGGCATTACCCTATATAAATATGTATATTCCTTGCGCAAGCAGTAACGACGGCATTATAACATGGGCCAACTGCTCCAATAACTACTCGATGTGATAAATGCCCGCGCTTCCGATGGTAGAATTCTTTTTCAATCTCAAAAATGTGGCTTAGAATAATGTAACTAGACGTTACCGGTTTATATGTCGTACTGCGACTGACATTTATCTCAAAGTGCGCACGTTTCTGGAAAATGTCGATACGGTACGATATTACTCGGCTATAATTTAAATGATTGTGGTTAGGTTGCTGGTTTATAATATCAAACCTGTACATTTAATTTGAGAACTGTGTAGGCTTGCTACTTTGCCGTGGTATAGGTATCTACAACATGTCGTTTTGGACCAGCAGAAACCGGGGACGGATTTTACCACGACACAACAGTAACGGTAAATAGTAAATACTCATCATCCTCCAAAGTAAAAATGTTGTCTGAAAATTGTGGTCAGATTTACCGTATTTACGTATTTTCAAAGAACAAACCTACCCAAAAAAGCAAATTAATCTTCACTGGCCCGTGATACATTAAAGGTTTAATCGTTAATTAACAACATAAACACTTAGCGGAAAAAATCCCGACTAAGCTCGTAATGTCGGCCGCTAAATCAGGCTCACATATGAAAAGTTACGTAAAGGTTATTTAGAAGAATTTCGACGCCGCTCTGCGGGCAATGCGGCGTTTCCCGGCTAATGACGACTCCGGCCCACAATATATCTTTCGTAGTTAGGCGCAGAAATCACGGCGACTCGTGCGCTTGATTGAGTTTTCTTTTCCATTGTGCTTCCATTAACAAAATAGCTTTCTCCCCTATGGTCTCCCAGCGGACGCTATGTGTTCGCGGAAAATTATATCAGCTATTTCTCTTTCTTTTTCATAGCGGATCAGGCAAGTGATTTTCCCCTTTTTGCAGCTTCCGATGTTTCTTTTTAGAACTGTATCACTAAACTTCACAGGAGTAAAGGTTTCGTAAATCTAATTGTCTGGCAAGCTTTTGAAATGCTTTTTATTTTAAATGTATTTTAATTTTAGTTATTTCATCTAAAGCAGAGAGACCTGCTCGCCAGCACGAAAGTAAACGAAGGCGGCCCCTGAGTGCTCTTGTGGAGCAACGTCTAATTAACGACGTATCTAATTATACCATCGAGAAGCAAGCCCCAGCGTAGAGAATTTTCCAAATTACTTATTAGGAAACGCAATTACAATTAGGGGGAAATGTTGCGCGACATACCGAATTATAAAATACTTATAACATATTATTAATTATCTGGACTCTAAGTAAAAAAGTAAACACAGACTTCCGTCGTTTATAATGTTTTAAATAGCACAGGTTAATTTTAATCAAACGGTTCCTTGTTAATTCAAAATTAGTAGGTAGGTATAACTTTAACCTATCAAATTATTTTATTTTATTAAGGCATAAGAAAATTACTTACTCGTTTTCGTCGATAATTCTCTGGCTTTATGGGGTGTGTGTTTTGAATGGTTCAGCTGATCAATTTGTATGATACATTTAATCTATTTTTATTTTTTATTCGGTAATACATCTTAGAACAAAAGTCGCTCAGTTTTCGATACTGAACACCCTTCCTTCGACACCCGTTCCGTTACAAAGTTATAAGTACGTAATTTAATTACCTAGCTAACATTTGTTGGGCGCTTTACGTACTACAATGTCTTATACCTACGCGTGATGTATAATCTTAATATATCCATCCATGACCACCCATTTAATGAATTTTCTATGTCAATAAACGCCCAACTTGCAAGCCACATGTTGACAATCGCACAATACAGTGTTATATGCGAGTTGTCTACCCACCACATTTTGTCGTCTCTCTGATTTGCATCATAAAGCACAATGTCTCCAACCGAGCTCTGGCTGCTAGTATATTAATCACGCAGGTTTGTAGGGAGACTTTTCAATGGACTTTCAATTTTGTCGCGCAACAATGAAACTGTTAATAGCGTTTTCATAATGATCGCTCAATGCGATTTCTAGGGCATTTTCTTTGTTCAGGTCCTTATCTAGGAAACTTAAAGTGGTTCTACGCCATCATAAGTAGGTTAGCTACATACATTTATTCTTTTCTAGAGTAATATTAGCCCTCGTTTTATAAGTTCGCAAAGTATTAGGTGGGTTAAGTTAGGTAGATGCCTTGGAAAAACACGATAGATAGTTCACTAAAGAACAATCCTACTTACTACTCACTATAAATACTTCTAAATGCCACCATGATCCAACTAGAATTTCCAAAAGGTCGTTAAAACAAATTGTGCCATCCATTTACCACCTATACAATCTTACACTGGTTACAAATACAAGTCTAATTATTTCATGTTTATTGCTACTAAGAGATGGTCCAAAGGAAAATAGCTGCAACATAAAAACTGAATGCAAAATGAGACTTTACTAATATTTAGATAAGGAAATGAAAAAGCACACCTTCTGTAAAGCCGGAAAATTAAACAAAAATACTCGGGCGCGGAAGTCGTGGGAAGGCTTAATTTTGGTTCCCAAACAGCGACCATTTCGCCACACGAGCACCTCTTCCGCTGTTTCCTTTTCTAATTGTAACATAAACCAAACAGAATGAGCAATTAGAGGTCGCTCAGTTAGAGCACTGGCATCACTCAGAGAGCTTTCTGCCATTTTTGTCTCTTGCATTTCCCTTAATGTTGAGTTTTACATTAGAAACTAATTAGTTGAATGGGATTTTGGTTCTTTCTATTGTTACTCAAGTGGTATACAACTTTACTATAATGGCATGTTGTCTCAATTACTTACGATTTTAGAATTTGATTTCAACCATTATAATTTTTATAGTAGGTGCTACCATTACTGATCACTTGCTATTTTACTCAGTAATTTTCTTTTTAGAAAGTCGTTTTTACTATCATTGATCGGTTTCATCAAAAACTAAAAAGCTCTTTTGTCTCTTTATAGGTATACCTACATTCTTAAGAATATAAGTATTTCTAAGGCTTGTCAACACATCGTAAGTCACGTAGATTAATAATTAATAGCAAACAGTCATCGGCGGTATTTCAACAAATAGTAGTTTCCTAACAAAGATTATAGGTAGAAAGAGCGGTACGCCAGTAGAAAAAGATAAAACAAGAAAGTGGGGCGATTACGGTTCTCAAAACGATCAAATCATACCATGTCATAGCGGCCGTGAAAGGGACAGTGCTATTGCATTGGTGTAGCGGCGTCTCTGTTTGGCGCGCCATGACATGGTATAATTTCATCGTTTTGAGAACGGTAATAGGGGTTGGTTTTCTACACAGGTCACAATCAGGGTTCCTACAGATATGTAGGTATTTTGATTAAATTATTATAATAGTTTTATATCGCAACTGGCATTATTGTGTATCCTAGTAAGGAGGCGTATTATTTACCCTAAAGTTGGATATGTTTGAGACGGAGCGTCACTAAATGTATTCCGTCCGTTTTTACCTTTTTCCGCGGATGCTTATGGGAAAATTTAGTGATTGATGAGAGTTTATAATGGGATTTGTTCTGATTCCTATTTAATTTCCTGTTCGGATATTTAGCCGTCATTTTATTATAAATTCAACAAAATCCGGGGAATTTAAATGCTTAAAGTGTCGACGGTTTATTTTATTAGTTTGTTTGTAATTTTATACTTTGACTTGCAATAAAGAACAATCAGGTAAAATGTTCTTATAATTCAATAGAAAGGAAATCCACCACTCGTTTTAAGAATATATTCTCAATCGCAGCAGATTGAAGTCCATCGTCTCTGCCTACCCCTACGGGAATCGGGCGTGAGTTTATTCTAAAACATTGATTAAAAAATTACAATTCGTCAGTATCACATCTTCTTTATAATCTATTCATATCTCTACTTATAGGTAATTAGACAGGCCATCAATAGAGGTTTTGTAAAATAAATAGTTTAGTTTTAATTAGTTTTGTTTAGTTTTTTAGTTTACTTAACTTGCAATGTGGATGCATAAAGTTAAGAGGTTAGTGAAATTGTAAAATAAAAACATCATTTTTTTATTTTTTTATTTGATCTTACTATAACTTAGAAAACTCTACCAATTTCCCGATTTTTCCCATATCCCGTATAAGTAAACGAAAATATATTATGAACTCATTCATTTTATTTTAGGTAAGGGCGAATTTGATACAAAGAAAGGATTGATTTTAATTAACAGATATTGAAATTGGGTCTATTGTGTTTTTAGCGCGCTTGATTAGGTTTCCGTGGAACAATGTGTAAAAGGACAGATAACAAATTGAATTGCGAGTTTATTAAAATTTATTCGAGCCAACAACGGCCGGTCCCGTAAGGGCACATAAATCTTTTGTTTCATTTGGAGCACAATCGTTTTAAAATGTCGTTAAATGTGAACGGGAAAAAATTCAGCGGATGCAGATATTGCATAACTGTAGATATACCTAGCATTTATTATATAGTTACTCTCTTCTTATGTGTTCAGGATTTGAAACAAAACTAGTAAGTATTAGTTGCTTTGCTGCGCTAATACGCAAGCAAAACACCGCGTTGAAAATCTCCTTTTGAAGCTCAACGAGTCTCTAATTATTATTAATTATAATCTCCCGTATGTTCCAATATTTTTTTGTGAAATCACTGAAAAAATATGAATAGGTAACTAATTACTGATTAAAAATCTATCTTAAAATAAAACGATTTTTATAGAAGCTGCAGACTTTATAGGTAGTATTTTAATTAAAATATACTTACTTTGAATGAACTACGAAGCCACAGCGAAAATACCTCGTAGATATTCAAGAATACCACAAAGCATGTGATTTGTGATTAATCGGTGATATCGAAACGGAACAGTTTATTTTGTGAACCACTTACTTAACTATTCTCAGCAACAGGCATCGAGAATTTAGTTGTATTGCTGAAGCAAACCGCAAAGTCTCTTGAGATTCGGCGACTCGCTTAGAATAGCTTTGTGTCGTGCTCCTTTGTCTATAACCATTCCTATCTCGACTTGCTTATACGTTCTGAATTTAACCCGCAGCTGCCTTTTGCTGCTGGTAACGTAGAGTCGTACCTACTTAGTTGATTGTTTACGTAAACACCGCCAAGTGTGCTATTGTCGTACAATGTTCTAAAGCAAGTTAATAGTAATATTTATTCGAGTATGTGCTAGTTATAGTTAGCCTTTTTCTTAAGAGGGAATGAAGTAAAAGTTGATGAACCTCATATTTTAACATGGAGGATACAACCTTATTTTAAACAGTCGTGCGATCGATAAAATACGATACGAAATTATGGTAATCGGATGTGGTATATATTTTTTAGTTCGTGTATATTTATTACAAATATTTATTAAAAAAACTTTAAAAAAATTTATAGACTAAAAATGTATCCTATGTAGTCCCGTCAATACGAATCCAATGACATTACAATACAATAAAATCCATCAACCCGTTTCGGCAGGACTGATGACTTTTGCGGAGGCCAAGATACACTTAGGGGCACTGAACCAGCGGAGTAAGTAAGTAAGCCGTTTATAATACAGGAGGCCACAAAGAAACCGATGATTCTAACAAGTACTTTAAAAATATTACCTTCCTTCCATATAATCCTTTTCATAATGTCATGATTTTATAACTTTTAATTTTTTACCAAATTTTAGTAATAACCGATGAACATAAACATAAAAACATCGATTAGCTTACGGCTATCTCCGAATTTGATAACAATTATGAATAGCATTTACAGGATCCCACAATTTAATTATTATATTATAGGTAGGCACCTATTTGGACTGCAAAAGTTTGAAGAAAAAGCAAACAATTCGTTAGGGAAGATTTGCTTGAATAATTTTGCAAATCTCGCTCGATTTGCAAAATTATTCAATTCACATAAAGTTGACGGCCGTCAGCCTAAATTATTCATTTTTTTTGTAGAAACTTAAATTTTAAAATCCATGACCATTCTATAATATGAATAAAATATAACCTTCCTAACATAAAGAAACCCTACAAGTACTTAGGCCAACTTATTGAGAACTCGGCAGAATTTACATGGTTTCGTATTTACACGAGATGTATGTTACGTACCTACATCTCGTGTAAATACGAAACCATGAAACGTACCTAACTACGTACGGTGGAACACATAAAGGTGTACAGGAGAGTTTTTCTCAATAACTACTTGACCTTTTGCAAAAAAACTTCACTGCTTGATAGATAAAATTTAAAACTATGTAACTGTAAAATAATTATTAAATTCGGTCCAGTAGTTTTGCGAAAATCTCAACCTTATTGAGGCCCCCTGTCTGTATACTTATCTCTGTCTTCGACTGTACCTATAGTAAATGAATGTGATCTGACTGAACTAGGTACTGTCGACAACACATTAACTTGCATAAAGAATTGAAGCAGTATTACGGCATATTGATATTGCTGTCAGACATAAAAAAGTATACGGGTGCCTCAACAAGGTTGAGATTTTCTCAAGAACTACTTGAGCCATTGTAAAAAATATTTTACAATAGATAATTTAGAGTGCACACTATGTAAATATAAAGTTTTTAAAAAATTGGTCAAGTACCGACTCTTTGTGTAGATCTCAACCTTAATAACCTCTCCTGTTTTCTCTGTGTTACTTCGTACTTGTAATTTAAAAAATAAAATGAAATGAAAACAATATTGTACCTAATACCAGCGTAATAAGTAGCGTATCCCAATATTTGTAAATATAAACTTTCATTTACAGTTTTGAAACCACAATATTACATATTTATCTCTGAAGTCTGAATAGACGTGTTCAGACCGACTTACCTACCAATATCCTCTTCGGTATTCTTGTGAAATTCATGAACAACGTTTTTCATTATGGAATATAACCGCTTCCACTTGACTCCTGTTAATTAGAGTCGGTGGCTATTTGCGCAGTGGGCGGCGTATTTCATGGGTGTAGTGTGGTGTTCGCAAAATGAGATTAATACCGCAATATGATTCACAGTGCTCTGCCAAATTTGTACAGTTGCGTAATTATTTTGCGCTACCAAAGAGCCCCTGGGTTTGTCCTAATTGCTGGTAAAATACATTGTTTTAATAATTTTAAATTATTATCGTTGTCACAAAATATAATGTAGGTACTAAATTATTATAATATAAGTATCATAAAACTTTTTATTGCTAGGTAAATCTAGATTTTGATAGATATGTTTTTACCCGACTGCCGACAGCAGGCAGTCAGGTAAAACCCACGGGCGTTACGTACCCACTCTTTTCGAGTATATGTGAAAGTATGTTAAATGATTTTGATATACCTATAGGTACTCATGAGGTATTTCGTTAGATTCTTCTTGAACATGTTTACATCTAAACCCTCGTTTATACTCGTGTATCACACCATCAAGTGGCATTCACTTTCGTTATCGATAGATGAATAAGAAGAAAAATGTGTACCTATGATTGACATTAGCTAACGAAAAAGTAAATGTCAATCATATTTATTTCTATTGTACAGTCGACAGTAGACCAATGGTAACACTTGTAGTACGATTTCAAGTCTTACGACGCAAATAATATAAGTGTTACCATTGATCTGCTGTCGACTGAACTAGCGTTAACTAAAGTGCGTAAGAATGAGCGGGATGTCTCGCTTAGCGACGATTCAATTTACTGTGGCACACTCTTGATTACCTACAAGTCCTACAACTATGTAGGTATGTACCTATACTTCTAAAAAATATACCTAAATCAATATAAATGCAAATTCATAAACATTGAACAAGAAACAAACAAGTGAAACATTATACTGACATAATACGTATAGATAATATAATTAACAACATTCAGTTAAGCCCATATCATCAGAGGCTTACAAAAACCAACCTTTAATTGAACACATAAATAAAAGTAAATTAAAGCCATCATCCGTGGCCCTGAATATTAATAATCCTGTTGCCTTAGAGAATTAGACCCTTATAATCCAACCCTTCAGTTTCATCCTTGGTTCAACCCTTGTGTGATTGACGTCTCAGTGGCGGCTGCGGCTATTTCAGAGGGCTCACAGGCCGCATCTTTACAGAGTGATACCCAGATTTAGTACCTATACCATCTGTAAAATATTAATTTACATGCTTAATGGCCATATCATAGCGCCCTCTGCCTTTATAAAATCAGAATGTATTTTAATATAATAAATTTTATTCATAATCTTCGTACCAAATACTATACATGCACATCGGAAGAAAAAAACGAGAAACGCAAGTTCGCGTTCGCGTTCAAGAAGTTCGCAATTTTAAATTCGAACTACTACTTAAAATTATGACATCTCTGTGTAAGTATATTAGAAAAAAATATCGATATCAAGAGGGTAGGTAAAAATAATTATCAGTATAAAAAGAGTACATTATGAACAACCTCTCATATAAATTTCATCTCAATCGATTCATGTTTTCTTTATTTTTTTACCAAAAAATATAATTGTTGCAAATAAAAATTCAGTAGTGTATTCATCGTAACATAGATTTTGTAGCGAGCTACTGACTGACGAGGAAATAAAAATATTAACAAGAAAACATATTTTAAATAGGTAAGATAAAAGTAAGACATGATTCGTAAATTCAAACTATAATAAAAGTCCATACAGAAGTAAAATTTAAAACAAGTGGTCCACGATCCACGACCGCAGACGACGTTTGAAGTTTGTTGAACAAAAGTTGAGTACTTTCGCTGTCTAACTAACAGCAGCTGCTATTAGTGTAGTTTAATTTACGTTAGTGTAGTTTTAACTATATGGAAGTATGCCTTATTCTGGTCAGTTGCAATCGGTTACATATGGTAAAAAATAGATGCATATGATAAAAAGAATAAGAGCAAAGTGAATACCACTTTTTACACGACTACCAGAAGAAAGGGAGTAATGTTTCTTGGCTGTATGTGTGCACGGTCCTTTGTATGTAACCTATATATAGCCTGAACGGATTTTGTTGTATGTGGTATCGTTAGATTCGTGTTGTTCGCGGGACGGACACATCATATATTATTTTATGTGAAAATAGCTGTCGAATGTTGTGTTTTTATAATATTTCACCGATCACGATGGCCTAGAATAAGCTGATTGTGTAGCACACAAAAGGAAATTCTGCTATGTATACGAGTAAAATGCAGGTAAGGACGTAACGTGTACCAAAACAACGAAGCGAGTGAACTAATTGCGTGCTTGAAACGTGGTACCGCGGGTTCTCGTCAACAATATTCATAAAAGGTGCGAAATAGACGGGCGCGTCCTCGTGGTACCCTGGCCGCCTTATTACATTGCACAAGTACCTTTACAAAGCCTTTGGCGTGCCTTATCTGTGGTGCCGCAAGAGGCTCATAAGCCCAGGTTGTTACCTCGGAACACATTGTAACACATTATGCGCCAACGCGATGTCGACCTAACACATCCTCACGTAATAAGAATATGTAGTCTTATGAATATTTTGCTGTTCCTTGACAATATGCGATTAGAGATTACGGGCAGGCTTGCGGCTTCCGTGAGGCATATATAAGAGACAGCTAAAGCCAAATATGTACATGCAAGCCAATGTGTACATAGATACCAAGCAAACGCAGCATACCTACATGGGTATTGCAACTACTTTTTTTACGTTAATATAAATACCTACATACAAGCGTGGGACTGTTTCCCGTGGGTGGAGATATGATCTGGTCCACCAGAATCTCAGACGATGGATTTCTGGTCTGTTCCAACTAATATTTCTAAAGAACGTATGGAAAGAAAAGGTTCCAAACTATTCCACGCGTGTAGTGTAGTAACATAGAAAATACTGGACGATTTCTACTTTAAATGCATTTGCTGTGAGGGTCACTTTACTTCTGACTTTTCTACAATCATCAATCTCTTCATTATTATACCGAACTTGGTTTTTATGGTCTATTTTTACCGATCTATCTACTAGATTTTGTTCTAAATATTACTTTCTATATTCATTCGATCTAAAATGCACAAATCGCCTAACATATATTCGATGTGCTTATAATAATTCAGATATTAGATGAATTTCATTTTGATAGTTTTTGTAGAGATGGACAATACCGTCACTTTACAATTTATTTAGTGCCCGTAACCCTACCCATTCAGGAAGTCAGCACCTTTAACATTCCGTATTTTTTTTGTAAACTAAATTATTTCAAGTCTATTCGAGATGCGCGATTCATTATGCTCGCAGAGTTGCAAGAGTGGAGCGCGGTAGAGTAAGAGGCAAGTTTTAATAATGTAGGGCGGTTGGCAAGGCTGCTGCCGTTTCCTTCCATTCATCTCTCCCCTTTCCGGTTGGCGCAATTAAAACGGCGGCTTGTTCCGGCACTTAAAAAACTTTTAAAGTATAGGCACAGACAATTTAAACAGTAAACGTATATTGTTGCGAATAATTTAAAGGATATTTTGTCAACATAATTTTCTCCTTTGTATACTTGCGTAAGGAAAGGACCAGTAGCTAGTTAATTTAATTTTGGTTGGTGTATTTTATGTAAAATCAGATGTAATATTAATTCAGTCCGTGACTGTTCGTGTAATTTGTGATTTAGTGGAAAAAATATGACCAAGTTTTATTAATTCCTACTATACTTCAGAACGAAACGTAATTCATAAATAGTAAATACTTAAGGTACTTACTCCGCTGGCTCAGTGACCCAATGACTGCACCAAAGAGCGCTACTGCGGCCTGTCTTAAGCTGAGTTGAAGGACTGAAGCTCCCGCAGGTTCTTCGGTACCTTCTGTACCTAGGATGCCCGAACGGACATTGGGCTTTCCAACATCAAATAAAATACCTAGCAATAATACTAAATACCTAGCACATATTATTCAATTTTAAAATGTATACCGAAAGGCACAATTTATAGTGAAGTATTTATATCTATCTATCTACCCAGTTATTCTTATCATCATTTATAACCTTATCATCTCCATGGCAATGAAGATGACAGACATGTAGCAAAATCGAACCTCGTAAGAGATCAACCTATAGGCGCTGAAATTAGTATTTGATTCTTGGAAGTGTTCGCCTAGCAAATGAAATAGCATAGGGTCTTCCCTATACTAAACACAAATCTCTTCCGCCCCCACGGCAGATCCACCGGTAATTAACACCAACGTACTCAGACCAACACATAGCGCATGTGTTAGATTCGAAGTGCGTAGAGCAGAAACTAGAGTTTACGCAAAGATTTATATCAGAATATTACAAGGTTAGCAAGCTCCCTTGGTTGTAAAATACTGTATAATTGGTTATTAGAACAGGTTAATTGTGATTTTGGGGGTATTTAGCAATAAATAAGTCGTTAACATATACAAGGGATAGTTTTATTAAACCAAACAATAGCAATTCTATATTTCCACATTGTATTCAGAGAACAAAACACACACCTTTACAATTATGACAGTTAAATTCAAATAACAAGCAATACTCATCTTTTAGTCCGTGACTTAGGCGAACACTATGATCACCACACAAGAGCAACAGAATCAGACCTCAGTCCGGCAGACTCTCCTCGTCGACTGTCAGGAAGCAAGTGACAGGCTATCTTGTGATATTCATCTCGACCCCTTTCGGGGGCGGGGATACTGCTCGGGGCGGTGCCCCTTTCAGCGGTTTCAAACGCTGCCCGCTACGACGGGCAGGTCTCTGGTTGTGGTTTTACCGGTGGTATTCCGGTTCTTCTTGCCGGCCGCGAGCGTCAAGCCCGCCGGGTGAGACCCTGTTCAGGGAGGCCCAGCGAGCGATCTCCAGCAGCCGACGATGAGTTGTCCTTGACGTTGCGCGTGGCGCGGTCGTCTTCTTCTTCCTTCACCACGAGGTCTCGTGGTAGGCGTTTGCGGTCTGGTGGTCGCGCGTGGAGCGGAGCGAGCTCACTGATGTGAGGTAGGCTCGACGCGTCTACACGCGCGAACATGCGGGTTGCCAGTCTTCCGATGAAGTCGTCGAGGCTTTCCATCTGGAGGTCTCTCGCGATGGTTTTGTTGCGAACGTAGCGTGGGGCGTCTACGATGGTGCGCAAGGCCATCGACTGCTGGGAGCGCAGTCGTTGGCGTCGGGTTTCCGGAACCAATGCGTACCACGCCGGAGCGGCGTAGGTAAGACGGGTCCGGATGTAGGTTTTGTAGATCCCCAGCTTCGCTCGCAAGGGTAGCTTCGACTTCAGCACCGGGCGGAGTAAGATCCTCGCGGTTTGGGTGTGGTTGACGACCGTTTTCACGTGCGTAGCCATGGTCAGGTTTCTGTCTATGGTCACTCCGAGGTACTTGGCCTGGGGCGACCACTCGATGTCCTGGCCGTTGAGAGACAGTCTCTTGGGTAGGGGTCCGGTGGTTCCGATCACCACTGCTTGCGTTTTCGCCACGTTCACTGACAGTCTCCAATCCGGCAAGTGACAGGCTTCTCAGAAGGAGTCAATTTAAATAAATCTAAAGTGTCATGGCGGCCAAGCCGCCATGTTTTATTCATCAACTATTTATCAAATTCAAGTTTTTACAAGATTATAATATCATATTTATCTACAAGAATTTAACTAAGTAATTATTCAAATATTTTCATACATTTAAAACAGCTAAACTAAAACATAATGGATGCCTCGTGTCATCCGTCAAAGATCCCGAAATTACAGTTAGTTAGCATTTTAATTACTTATATATTATTATGAAAAATATAGTTCTCAATTACCTTTATGTAAAACAGTATATAAAGAAAATAGTGGCAGCATATCCCACCGCGTGTTTATACTACCGGAAATAGAATCAGATTTCTATGCAATACTTAATTATATGAACTTGAACAATATTAATGTTAATACTTCTTCATAAAAGCTTACAATAATTCTAACACATGCATATTCGTGAGATTTGACATACATTTGACATTGCGTTACGGAAAATGTCCATATATAGCAGCGGCGGTGGCGGCAGTGATGTCGCATTTGGTGTCATTTTCATTTATTGTCGTACTCAATGTAAACAATTTTACAATTTATGTGTACTTGGATTTATACTTTAGGCCGCGTTTCCACATGCAAGAATACTTCTGCGAGTAATGGTCGACAGTCTGTCCGACAGCAACTTACAAGTGCAAACTCCGTAGCAGTGCTGGTGTTATTATTATTTTAAAAGATGTGCTGCTGAGAGTTATTTGCCACTTTTTATTCTCAGCGTTGGCACCTTTTCCTTGCAAAGTGGTGTAATTTCAAAAATATGTTGACGTGCAAAAATGTACACAACGTGCTTACTTGCAATAATGAAATTTGACTTTGACGTTGTAAACGATATTGCAACGATATGCATGAGTATGCAAGACTTTATATCCTGCCGAGGGCGCTGCTTGCATTATAACTCTGTATTGCCATCAGGACGCCAGAGGTATGTACCAGTCTGATGGAGATCTCAAGGACTGTCTTATTTGTGTCCGAGGACCACGGGTCCATAATATAATATAGTTGCTACAGCAAGTACCTTGGTGGCAAAGATCTTACGAGTAAGTTGTACCCATAAAGTATCGCGTGCCGCTACTCATTCAGCCACACGATGACATTTTGATACGGTGACGACGACGTCGCGCCATCGACTCGCCTTTCGATCAGCGCCAAAACGTCTGAATCATTTGCGTGCGGTTGACGCTATTCACCGCTGCGCTGAAGTTCCGCTACGCGTGATTAATGGTCTCGCGTTCCCTCGACATTGTGTTTTTGTGATGCAAATAACTCGAGCCGTCGGAACAAGGAAAATTGAGTGGGAGGACCGAGCACTACCGCAGTTTCAATTGCTTTGCCGCTGAATACTGATGAACCGTTTCGGTTAGAGGTATTATCAGTATCACTGTTGCAAAGAAAACTTTTGGCACACAGACGAAAAGTTTTGGCACTCAAACATATTCAGAGGGGAAAAGTCAATGCATAAATAATTGAACCTATTTATTGTAGGTACTCATTTTGAGGAATGTAGTAAAATAAAAAGATATGAAACCAGATCAAGAAATAAAAGTTAATAATAAAATGATTTTCTTTGTTATTATCCAGTCCTCGACCGAAATTTATATCAAAATGTGCCCGTTTTGGGAAATGTCGATCCGATGCACTTATTATTATTAACAAACAAAATGTTTAAAATTATGCACAATCGTTATGAAATTTTCGGCGAAGAATAATAAGAATTACGCTACAGATAATTCTTATCATTCTTCATCATAACCCACATTATTTTCAGATTACATAAGTACGAGTAAATGTCAGTTCGAGCTCACATTACTACCTAATATTTAGGTACAATTTCATAATATTTAGACCAACACCATACCATACCTTCCTTTCTGGGCGTTAAGATGTCTTCATGAAATATTCAACATAATGCAGATGAAAGTTTAGGTTTTGCTAAGGAAAATTACCGTCTTTTGACGAATAATTTATATACTTAATGCATAATTTTGGTAAAGCGGGAGTAAAATGCGAGAAGTGATTCGCGGTAAATGTAAGCGTATTTCCGTTCATTGCATGACGCTTCCGCTTAACGAGCATTTTAGAAATTGGAACGATATTTATGCTTGACGAGTGCGGTCTCTATATTGCTCTCATTTGATCACATATCCCACAGAACATTATTATGCTAGAGGTTAAAAATATCATTATGTATAGGCGTGACTGCTCTTGCTTCATATGATCAAATTTCAAATCAAATTTGATCTATAATCCACATTGAATTTTTAACTTCTATATATTATTCTGTGACGTACCCACCCACAGCTCTGTCTTTATAATCTTAAATATTAATGAGACGGCGCTGTGATATCGCTTGGTATACAAAACAGAAACAACAAAAACCGCTGGGTTTTTGTTGTCTCCGTACACAATTTAGACGATAAAGTAAGCAGAGTAAATTTTAGCCAAGAAGCGGTGAGCCATTTTGTTCATCTTTAATACTCCAAGTCTCCAAGCTCGTTGTTTACATTACCTGTAATTATTCCTACTCCGTTGGCTTCGTGGCTCTAGAATTAATCTGAAAGGTGTTGCTACCCACGAGATACCAAATAACGCAACAATTCTCACATCGGCAAGCGTATAAAGCTTCCAATAGTATCTCCAGAGGGACTCTCCCTGAAACTCTTTCTAAACATTTCTTTTGAATCTTGCTAATCTAAGTAAATATTACTGAAAATTTTATTCGAATTTTCGCGAGATCTTTGAGAAAGAATAATCAACTATGCAAAATTCCCTTCCGTCCTCAGCTTTGAATTGTGAAAACAATTCGCAAAAAAGGCGTGCGTAGTAAAAAACCCTTCGTAAGTAATTAAGAAGTTTGAGAACACCGACTCATTGGCATACTTTGGGCTTGTAATACGCAGTTAATCTCGGCACAAAAACTTGGAGCTCTCTGATGTTATAATTCACAAGGGCCCGACGGCAGCGACAATGGTGAATTTCTTATGAGAACGACGTGTATTTGTCACAAAAATCTATACGAAGGTACTGTTAAAGAATGGTTCACACTTGAAAAGATATCCAAGTACGTAAAGTTAAAATGGAAAGGCAAATTGTATTTATCGTGTACCTACGAATGGGCGCAGTTGAAGCTGCGTATACAAATTGGTATATGTATCTAGCTTAACCTATAGGAATTAGCTGGTTGATGGCCTAAAGAGAAGCGTAGATGACAATTATTATGGCAAACGGAGTTTTTTTTATACAAATTCTCTTCTCAAAGTTTGTTGCACCCTGCCGGTTAATATACTAAAACCTTCAACCGGTCAGTCTCTTACTTAGCATAATGGTAACTGCATCAATTTGATTCTATCAGTGTTTGAATTGCATGCACTGAGACAGACGGACTGATGGGAAAGCGGAGACTGTTCGTTTAGGAAAAATGATAAGAGCTCGCACCAAATAAAATCTTAATTAATATGGAGACACAGATATCCGAGATATCTTACTTTGCCTTACTCTACTTTACTTTAGTTAGATTACTTTTTAAGGTGATCAAAATATCCCAATGTCAAATTTTCCACATAGTATATATATAGTATCACCTACAATAGCATTATGTGTGTTACAAGAGTCAGCAAAAGGAGTCGGACTAACCTAACCAGAATTTAGAGCTAACTTTAGACATGCGTTTACGTACCTTCGTGATTCCAGAGTAGATAAGATAAAACTGACATCGTATTTTATTGCCCACAGCCCGCAGTCGGCTTACATTACCATTTGCTATTTCTTTCTGCAAACGCGTGTTTCGCCTGAATAATAAAGAATCCCAGTAGCTCTTAGACCCCCAAATTGTGATTAAGATTACTTATTTCACAATTTTCATTTTTGAAATTAATTTACAGCATAACTAACTTCTATGTACAAAATCCTACCAAGTCAAAATACAATTATCCTCAGTTGAAGTTCCATATAACATAATTATATTGATATAACCATTTTCTTGACATTCACATTCTCAAACACATGCTGCTTTTACATCTTAATATTATAATAATAATAATATATCTTTATTTCAGGCATTTACAATACTAAAACTACAGTCATACACCCATATTCAAATACAATACAATACTAAAGTCGAGTTAAAATATACTAAAATGCTGTCATGTAAAATATACTAAAGTGAGGCCAGCCAATGCTTCAAAAATTAATTTGAATAATCCTCATGTATGTACACACGATTCTGTTAGGTGTAAGTAGTAGTTCTGTAGGATATTGACATGTAAGATGAATGAGATACTCACACCTACTGTGGTGTAATTCATTTAACATATTCTAACTTTTGCATGAAAGAATTTGGAGAGGAATTGATGAATTCTCTTATCCTGCAATATTGTCTTCTATAAGACCCGTGCCGTCGTCGGTCGCGGCGTCGCAGAGAGAGAACATTTCATTACGATTATTGCGAAGTTAATGATGTCGTAGTAACTTCATTTATACGCGCCGGGGCGAGGTATGCAGTGAATTTAAATAAATTCGGGCACACATGCGGGTAAGTTATCCCGGGTAAGACCGAAGTCGGAGCGAGCGAGCGATGTCGTACAAAGAAACGGCGGTAATTCACCGGCTTAGCGCGATCCAGTCTTATCTCTTTCAGTTCTGCGAGCGTCGACGCTCTTAAATCTTGCCAACTCTCGAATACTAGACGCTCACTTAAGAACACTTACAAGAGTTACAAGCCTTTAATTCGAGACAAATTATTGTATAATTTAGGAGTATTAAATCAAGATTATGTGTCGGATGTAAGCTATTGTGTTCTCTTGTCACGGCTTTGTTTGCTTCGTTTGAGTTGTATGCTTAATCTTTACATTCGGTACGTTTATATCTACCGACTAGTAAATATGAAACTGCTTAATCCACTGTGAATTATTTTATATTAATTCAGCGTAGGTAAGTACTATACCAACATTGAAAAGTTCATAGAAAGTAGGTACTTACTATCAAAGGAACTTTTTGCGGTTCATTGTTTTAAGACAAACAAAGTCATCAAAGTTTTTTCGTATACGGAAATAGAAAATCTGCAATAATTTATTGACTAGATCGTCTTTCTTCTTGAGTCTTCATTTGAAAATTTGTACTCATTTTGTAAACTCATTAACAAACGATGCAATGGTATTGTAAGTATAGGATGATGAAATGAATAGATTAAAGTATTATAGTTGTCAAAAGCCCGTAAGAACACAATATTGTTCAAAAGGGTCAGTCCTAAGAATGACACAAACAGTTGCGGTTTAACATTTAATTTGAGCGACAATTATTCCGGTGTACGGCTGAGGCAGGTTTTGCAGCGCGCACTCGTAACCTGAGTTATAAAAAGGGTCTCGACCCAACTAATACCCTTGTCATGTCGAGATGAAATTAGTTCAACTCTTGCAGCTGCGGCGCACAACCCGCTGCTGTTTGTCCAAAATATAATACGACCATTTATGAACTCGAATGTAATAGGTACCTACCTACATTACAAATGATAAACAAAAATAAAGCTCGCTCTCAGTACCATTAGCGGTACTTATTGCTATTTTTCTACGATATGGTCAATTATGTTTGGTCATATCATGAAACAACTTTGTAAGTACAAGGTACCAACGCACACAAGATCTAATAAAGATTCCGATTTTTGTCTTTGGTTAATTTGAATCCATTTGAATAATCTTATTATCCACATGTAAGTAGGTATTTAACCATCGAGCCATAAGTGCATTAATATTAACTAAGAACACAGGACATCTAGCTTTATTATATGGTGACAGCTTAAACTTCGTCATATTATAGTAAACATCACCATCGCAATTTCACTTCAGTGCAAGTGTTAAGAAAGCAGAGTTATAAAAACATCGTTAAAGGATTCTTAAACATTTTGTTGGCTGTTAGAAAAAAATAATGTCGTAGTGACTTGTAAATTATTGCCGAAACAGATGTTACCAAACAAACATGTTTCGTAACAAAGATTAATGAGGTTTCCCATAAAATGTAACGATAAATGGGTAGCTCTAATAAAAATGTGGTTACTGGTTGAATAGCATGCATATATCCTAGGTATAAGCAACGTTGGGCGAGGTCAGGACCTGGATGGGTGACCACTTTCATCTGAGCCCCTCCATGCCGGAAAGCACGTCTCGTAGTTCCCGGTTTCTGTCTCTAGGAAGCAGTCGTTAGACCACATCAGAGGCCTACGGACGCCTGAATAACTTTGACTTGGGTTTGGTCAATAAACCACACGAGAAAAGAATGCTAAATTACATTACTGTAGATCAATTCAATGGAATTTTACGTTTGTAAGAACGAACTAATGGTAAGCATGCCCCAAAACTGTCTATGATTCTCGTCCTTAGCTTGAAAAATATTATCACAATTATTTTATACCCTTTTTAATACCCATTTATAAGTAAACCTACCTACAACAAAGCCATTAGAACAATTAATAACGGCTTATCGAGTGCACAAAAGTGTACCCTTATAACATTTTTTCTATGGGAAATTACTTATTCGATTAATTTCTATAATATTTCATGTGATATCTTGGTTTGAAATCGCCACCTCCAATATTATCGTCCCTCGGAAAATAATAATACTATGTAGATTTAGATATAGTATACATAGGTAAATACTTACGCTTCTTTATATTATCGTAATTATCTTGACTACCTATACCTACCTATTGGCCTAGTTGTTACGTTGTTGGGTACGTTCATAAAAATAATGCACTATAGCAATTGAAATTGAAAAAAATGATTTACATGATATTTTAAAGAACTTTTTATGGTAAGTAGGCACTAAGCAACGAATATTTTAGGTAAACGTTTCTTGCTCAACTTAAAACTTCGCCTTATTTTTAAACATTCCTAAAAGTATTGCCCTCATGGAACCATTAGGAATATGCTCATATTAATAATAAGTAAATAGGTATAATATGACAGTGAAAATATAAACTAACTTATTAAACTACAATATTAAACTAAAAATAAAAGTACTTACTAAAATAAAACTATATGTACATATATACTATATGACAGTGAAAATATTATACATTCATAGTGTTAGTTACCAAACATAAGTAATAAGTGCAGCACAATAAGATTCTAAATACTGTTCCTATAATTACTAGATCCAAAATGAATGCAAGAAATAAAAAAATACATCTAGTGATATCCTTTGTATCTTGTCAACATTTTTATTGCTAAGAAAATAAAACAATTTTATTTCATGTTATTTTAATGGACTGTAAATGCCTGCCCATTTAAGATCCTCCTTATTCAAAAAAATGTTCCTTATCACCCCTCTTGAAATCACTTGAAAGTATGATTGATGAGTGGTACAGAAGAAGGCACCAAGGGAAATACTTAGAATATTTTCTTCAGATATATGCCGAAGATAAACAGTAAGTATGCATACCTACTTGTTTAGATTTGAGAATTAGGTAGGTATCTACTTCTATATTCACACCTAGTAGGTACGAGTATTTAATGGTAATTGAGCTAATGGCGTAAGTCATATGAAGGCCGAAATTATGGCTATTGGGTTTATTGTATTAGTCACATAAGTAGTATTTTTAGGGTTTCGTACCTCAAGAGGAAAAAAGGAACCATTACAGGATCACTTGTTGTCTGTTCGTCCGTCCGTCCGTCCGTCCGTCCGTCCGTCCGTCTGTCTGTCTGTCTGTCTGTCTGTCTGTCTGTCTGTCTGTCTGTCTGTCCGTCTGTCCGTCTGTCCGTCTGTCTGTCATAATACCAAATATCAGGTCTGCCTCATGGAGCAGTGAAAATATTAAATTTCTACGTCAACGCAATCAAAAGATATGGCCGTTTATGTCGAATTTTGGCCTATAAACTTATAGGGTACTTTCCGTTGGCCTAGAATCACAAAATTTGGCAAGAAGCTAGGTCTAGCACAAGTAAAGGAAAAAAATCTCCCTAAAAATATTTTTTGGTTATTATAAACTTATATTTGCAGATGATCAACTAATCAGGATGTATGGACAATTTGGCCGTTTTTTTTAAGATTGGCTGCGCTACTTGACTCATGTCAGGCCCTTAAGTCAGGGATGAGGTGGGATTTCTCTACCACGATGACGACGATGGCTATAAAGATCCGTGACCAAATGGTGTGCAAAAACCAGTTAGAATATTTTTCATAAAAAAAGCTTAGCTTGTGGCTTGTGAATATAACGAACACCAGAGACTTTCTTAGATTCGAGACATTCCCCACAGCTATTTGTACAGTGACACGGAGATATGGTTTTACCCCTTACATTTGCCAGTAGGGCTGTAGGATCTATAACTATTTTCATCCGCATCAACTTTCAGTTCTCTTAGTCAGATTGCGAGTTTTGCTATTTTTTTAAAACGACTAAGTATGGTTTAAAAACTCAAGAAAAGTTGCGGTTGTCGTAATCTTCTTCCCATATCTTACTAAGATCTCATCTCATCCTTACCTCGTACTCTCGTATAGTTGTACTGTAATAAGCAAAAGTTGAAGTACCTATTTAATTAATGTGAAGGTGGGTATAATAATTCGTGTCAGTTATGTCATGACACGATTTTGATGCTTCAAATGTACGTTAAAGAATATTATAGGTACAGCCGACAGCACATCAAGTGTAACACTTTTGACTTGGACCGTTCTTTTTCGTAAGACTTGAAATCGTACTGCAAGTGTCAACATTGATCTGCTGTCGACTGTACCTATAATAATAGCTATACCTCCCGGACTTTAAAGATCGGAAAAGTAGAGAACAAAAATCTTAACGCAAAATGTTTGCTTTCTATTTGCATTTTGTTAAAACCTCATCCGCATCTTATCCTCGACTCTTCCATCCACTACGTCACGTACTCAACAACCCTATTTTCAGGCTCTAGATTTATGTTGAACGTCTTTTTATCATCGAATTCATAAAAGACGGTCACGTGTAAATAATAGTTTCCAACTTTCATGCCCTCTGGATATGGATTTAAGTCACAAAGTTAAATGCTTTCTTGGACGGCAAGGCAGTCTACATTGCATTTTTATTCTTTTAATATTGTGCAATATAACAAAGCCGTATTTTCTAAACGACATCGACATATGAGAAGTATGTAGTAGGTCCTTAATTTGCCATCTATCTAACTATTGCTTCATGCCATCAATCTCTATACTTACTTAACTGAATTTAACAGCATAGTCTAGAAAGTTTAGTAGCATAGGCTAGAACGTATGCAACGCAATCTATTTATTTAATTAATGGACTCGACAGTTCGTCATTTGCCGATGTCATGTTACAGAAAATTCAATATATAATAGTCTTCTATCTTCCTCCAGGGGAGTCGCAGTAGCGTCTTCACCCTGGGTAGCCGCATCTTCATGTCTTCATCCAGAGGAGACGCCGTAGCGTCATCACTCTGGACGAAGCACCTCGACAGTCACGTTCAATCCCGAGCTTGTAGCGGGAACTCTTGATAAAAGCTTGAAACCCCAGATCTTGCTAAAATTATCCAACAAAATCACCATACTGTCACTCGCGAACATTTTCTGATTAATTTAACGTCATATTAATCTCAAAATAACCACTGTAGACAATAAAACAAAAATTATCAAATAATTTTGCAACCGTCGTTTCCCGCCATTATCAAGAGACAAACGCAATCGATATAAATTGGTAGACATATTTATTATTATTACTAATGGACTCGACAGTTCGTCATTTGCCAATGTCATGTTACAGAATATTCAAAGTATCATAGTCTTCCTTTCTCCAGAGGAGTCGCCGTGGCGTCGTCACCCTGGATATCCGCGTCTTCTTGTCTTCATCCAGAGGAGTCACTCTGGACGCTTCAGCTCGATAGTCACATTCACTCTCGAGCTCGTAGTGGGAGTGGGACCCTTGATAACAATAACGTGCCAAAGAGAATGTAATAAACTACGTCATGATTGTGTCAGTCTTCAGATATATTTTCTTTGGTCTTCAGTCAATGATAAACCAAAATCACCAAAATAGTTCTCATGAAATCGGAAATCCCGACGGAAATTCGTTACATGGAAGTGGTTATATTAATCATTGGTTTATTAATGGAATTATACAGGAAAGCCTGTTCTGTGTGTGATTTATGTGCGATTCCAGTCCAGACGAAACACGACTACCATATGGACCGAAGACTTTCTGAAGGCAGTTAGGTAAGCACACAACTATGACCATTGCCGCATTTATAGAAAGAAGACGCGCACCAATATATCTAGCTTTTAAAGTATTGGAATAGCAACTTAATCTCGCGGTTAAAGGTTCCCTTTCGACCGATTTATCCCAGTTTACCTATTAATAACGCAAGCTGCACCGAATGAACCTAGTTTTTAGTTATAGACGCTGTTGGAATGGTATCATAGGTGGTATGTACCTACTTGATATATTTTATGGTAGACGCCTGCGCTATAATATACAATCTATACGAGCGTGATCATGACGTGAACAGAAATAATAAATTTCTTGCGTAAATATCCATTTGGATTACATATAAAGTGGCACGGTAACGGGTACTATGCCACCCAGATATGGTATTAAGAAGAAATATGTAGTACGTGACTACGTGTGCTGAAATCCAAACATAAGTAAAAGCTACGGTGATGGGCGCATATGTACAGTCGGTTGGATATCAAGACGGCACTTTACACAACGGTAATACGGCATACATTGCAACGATTTTGTGTAGGTTGATGTGCTATCCACTGTATTTATGTAAAAGTAATGCGTTGATATCTTTTACTTGTGTGGCACTTTGTATCTTCTGCGTTTAATATTAATGGAAAGAAAATTCAGACTCTGGCTGTTGCCTAAAGAAGATGGGTCAAAACGTACCCACGTTGTAGCAACTTGAGACCTATATCATTCGAAAGGTCTTTAAAAATACATAATTTTTTTGTATGGCAGCAACCTTGTAGCTTATGGGAGAACGCCGTTATAATGTCGAGAATGTTTCGAAAATTCACCCTTCGAACCATTGACGCGCGCATTTTCTCACGGCCCGTGTCATCGCCCGAGTTTCGTTCGGGTAAATAAAAGTGGCGTACGGCACTGTCCGACCTTTCTAGGTATCTCTGTACAAAAAAAGTCCACTCAATACGGTGTAACGAACCCCCGGTACGGTGACCCCGGACGGGTAGAAGAAGGGTGGACAGACCACCGGCCAGATAGTCCGACGACATCAAAAGGGTTGCTGGCTCGGTGTGGACCAGACAACCTAGGGATCGGGCCACATGGAGAAGTCATGGAGAGGCATATGCCCAGGAGTGGGCTGCTGTATGCTGAGGAAGAAGAAGACGTCTACTTAGAACAAACTCTGCAGCTGGAAAGGAGCATCTTCGAGAAGAGAGTGGCAGGAGAATTCAGCTAGGCTGTGCAGCATTTAGGAAGCTACATCGAATCTTCTCGTTTTCATACTAGAAAGCCCTGAAAACAAAGGTCTTCAACCAGTGCGTCTTGCCAAATGGTGAGCTATGAAGCCGAAACGTGGACACTGACAGTGGGTCTGACACACAAGTTCAAGGTCGCTCAGCGAATCAGCAAACTGAAGTGGCAGTGGGCTGTACACATCTGTCGTAGAACCGATAACCGATAGGGTAGACGAGTTCCGCGAATACAGTCCACGATCGGATAAATGTAGCGTAGCACGCCCTCCATCAAATGGATGGATAACATTCTCGAGGTGGCTGACAAGACCAAGATGTTCGATGATCTAGTCATCCCGGAACAAGTGGTAGTCCATAACACGGTCCTTGAAGTTGTTCAGCAATATGACTGTCTACTTAGGACCAACTTCGAGAAAGAGAGTGACAGGAGAATTCAGCTGGGCTGGGCAGCATTTGGGAAGCTACGTCATATCTTCGCGTCTTCAATATCACAATGCCTGAAAACAAAGGCAACCAGTGGGTCCTGCCTGTGATGACCTACGGAGCCGAAACGTAGACATTAACGGTGAAACTGGCCCACAAGTTCAAAGTCGCTCAGCAAGCTATGACAGAGCTATCCTTGCAATTCTCTGGTAGATAGAATATACGAGTATATCTGCCAGAGAACAAAAGTGGTTGACATTGCTCATAGAATCAACAAAATGAAGTGGCAGTGGATTGGTCACGTCTGTCGTAGAAGCGATAACCGATGGAGTAGAAGACTTATCGAATAGAGGCCACGAACGGGTAAACATAGTATGGGACGCCCCTTCACCAGGATATAATGATGACCTTCGCAAGGTGGCTGGCAGCGAGTAGTGACTGGATGCAGAAGGCCGAGAATCGGGTTGAGTGGGCGTACTTTGGGAGAGGTCTACATCCGCAGCAGTGGATTGATACGGGCTGATGATGACGACGATACCATTGGCAGCTGTCTTTAGGCACCATCATTATTATTTTTTTTAATATAAAAGGTATTGCTGTTACAGATTGCATAAACTACTATACCAACTAATGTTATAAATACGAAAGTGTGTTTGTTTTTTGTCCTCCTTTCACGGCAATGTGTAACGTATTGAGTGGACTTTTTTTGTACAGAGATACCTAGAAAGGTCGGACAGTGCCGTACGCCACTTTTATTTACCCGAACGAAACTCGGGCGATGACACGGGCCGTGAGAAAATGCGCGCGTCAATGGTTCGAAGGGTGAATTTTCGAAACATTCTGGACATTATAACGGCGTTCTCCCATAAGCTACAAGGTTGCTGCCATACAAAAAAATTATGTATTTTTAAAGACCTTTCGAATGATATAGGTCTCAAGTTGCTACAACGTGGGTACGGGGTCCATACAAAATTACCCATTGTTCTTTATTACTTACATAAATACAAACTTGTGTAACAATCCAGGAAATTTCAGTGTGATAAATATCATGAACAATATAGTAAATAAAATATTGGATTTAGACATACTCTATTAGAAGTTTATAACATAACTAACTAACTTTCCGTGTCGATTTCAGTATTTCTTGAGTTGATATTTACCCTGTTCGTGATTCTGCTTCATCGTGAAACACCAAGCTCTTTCAGCAACAATAAATTACTTTTATGCATTTTAGATGGATGTATCTGGTTGTGTATTATAAGATCTTATATAATATATCACCATATCAAACTGAAAATGGCATAAATATCTGTCTTTGTCACATCCATTCATTGCTGCCTTTCACCATAGCTTAAGCCTTTGCAACATATTGTAATTCCCATCACTATAGTTTATCAAATGTCCCATAAGCCGTTTGAGCGAGCCGCCTTGGTTTCCGTGGAACGTCTATAAATCATGACAATAGGAGCGCACGAGTGTGAAGCCACAGCCAATCTATCTATCACAGGAGTTACTCCATAGTCCACATCCTCCCAAAGGACAGAGGGGAATTTATTGATATAGGCCTTGTGCAAATCAACTTGGAAGAGCATGCAATTAATATTACGGAAAATTATACATCCACTGTTATGTTCAAGAATAATAAAATTTTGCTTACACATTTGTAATGTTTTCTAGAAAAATATCTAAGGAACTTGGTGATAAAGTGATCGATTACTGGGCTTTAAATACGGAGGTCTACATTCGATGTCAATGCCCTCATAACGGCGAAGAAAAATATCGCGATACCATGTCTGAGAACAATAAAAAATGTAAATCATATGTAATCCACTAATCTTCACTGGGGCTGCGTAATGGATCATGGTTTTTTCCCTCGATGTTAGGGAAATTCAGTACCTCAACCATGACTTGGGTGGGACCTCCTTCTAAACAATTTCTAACCTAAGATTGCGATCACCATCATCTTGAATTTGTGGAATAGGAATGCATTAAACTAGTCCTAGCTAATATCACTGGCATAGCAATAGACATAGCGTACGTATCATGGATACCGTGTTTAAGATGCCAATTACGTATCCTATTCAACATGATGCGAATCCTAATGAACTTCAATTCCCAGTTCAATTTCTGTGTCATCTCAAGTGTTATTGTCTCATGTATTATTTATAGGTATTATAATTAATGTTTAGGGTGATTGGTAGCTGTAGGTGGAATGGAATTGAAATTAGTCTGTATTTTTCTCACCCGAAAATATTGATGTACCTACTTATATTATCAGAATTATGGACCCCCAAAAGTTTCACAGTGGAATTTAATTCCAACGTTGACAGCCCTGTACGACCGGCAAAAATGTCCACAGTAGAATTTTTAATAAATTATTTTTTGATCAAAACCCATTAATTTCACTAAAACCTTTGTCTATATCATTGGAATTTCATTTCATATCTCGATAAGGAGGTGCACATATTTTACAACTGCTAAATTGGACACCTACGTTCGAAAACGCAATCTACATTGCGTTACTGGAGCGTGGAAACTAGTCTGTGTTTAGTCATAGCTTGAAATACGCCTCGTCACCGCTCAGAGATACGAAACCACGTGGTCAAACATTATTATTATATTAACTTACCTTGAAAAAAAAAATGTTCCAGACGTTTTTCATTTCAAATTCGCATTTTACACATACCTACATATTTATTTTTGGTTCCGGTTAATATGCCGGGTGTAACATTATTTTATGATAATAGCCGCTTGAAGATAAAATGCAAGCGAATTGAGAAGAGAAAATAGATTACGTAGGTTTATATTTTCTTTTGATCGGGTTATCGAATATAAAAATGATCCGTATAACAGGAAATTTCCATGAGATAAATCGTATTTTTATATAACCGTGATGCTTATCTTATTACTTTCTTATAGGAATATACGAGTACTATATTTGCAGTAAATTTTAGAGACAACAACAAAAACTCGTATACAAAGTAAAGTTGTAAAATTTCTTCTTCATCTTTAAATAACTGTCATTATATGGTTGCCCCAACCAATGGTTGAGGCGTGAGTTCGTTGCAGATTCGGTTCTTAGCTCTGGACTATTTTCGATACGAGCTACCTTTTAATTATACTCGTCGCAAGTAAATTCGAAGAGCACAAAGATTAATCATGATGATGAAATTATTAATTTGTATTATGCACATCAAGTCTTACGTTAATTACTTACGTTTCATGGAAATTGGCCGTTTTTGTTGAACTTCGCAAAGTCAAACTCAAATTGCGTCGAGAGCCAAGTGCGTGTGCGTTAATAATATTAATTTGGAAGTTAATTCAAGTTAAATTAGACTTCTCGGTTTGCTTTAATAATTTCTCTGTATAAACAAATTAAAAGCTGTCATCTTACTCAGGTTTGTACTCCGATGGAGCAATTCAGTTTATTAATAATAATATTGTTTTAAGGTGAAGGTAGAAAAGTTGCTGCATATAAATTTATAGGAACATAGTAACAATACTCCTTAGCAAGACTTCTATGCCATAAATATTATATTCTGTCCGAATACTAGTTAAGGCATGCATTTAAAAATAGTATTGAGTATAGGTCTTATCTCAAAAATTTAGAAGACGAGTAAATGTTTTGTCATCAATTTGAGCGTAATATTAGTATCCTGCTTTAAGGCCACGTCTCAATAAATAAATTAGCATTCCTATATTTATTTAAACCCACTCAATTCTTTCACGAGTCCCTACTCGAGGCAGGAAATTTATTGCTGCTCCTTAAATTACATGCTTCCAAGAAATCGATATATCATTCCCCGAAAAATACCCACGTAAAACGTTTTTCAGTATTTTAATAGCCCTTTGAATTATGTCAATAATGGCTTCCGAGTGTAACAATGGGGTTCCGTCCACCGACCGCGCATTGTCAGCGGCTCTCAATAGCTGTCCTCCCACTGGAAAATGGCTCCTCGAATGATTGCTTTTATAAACTTAACGAGTGACAACCCCTCTTTCAATATATGAAAATAATAATTGAAATCTTATTTTTGGAATGTTTGGGTTCATTTTTCGCATTTCACGTTAATTTAGCAGCAATAAGTAGCCTACTCGGTGTTGTCTCTAATAGAGACAATAGAGACTCTCTATCAATTGGAGCGTTTAGTATTGGTACCTACAAAGTTTAGTAGAGTTTAGAAGTGGTGGTAATATTTATATAATTTTAGTACAGTCGACAGCAGATCAATGGCAACACTTTTTACTTTTGACAGTTCTTATTATTTGCGTCGTAAGACTTGAAATCGTACTACAAGTGTTACCATTGATCTGCTGTCGACTGTACCTACCACTATAAAACAAAAGTGCTTGTTTTTATACAAATGTCTTTACAACATAGTTGGTTTGACAGCTAGATTGTCACGTTTAGATTTCGCCACACGAAAATATCCGGTTCCCACGGGAAATTTGAAACCGCAGATAACAGCATGATAGGTCCTTAAACTAGGTACTGTTGACACCACACCAAGTCTAACACATGGGTAAGTATGCTAAGTGGAGGTAGGCCCAAATTGGAAATACTTTTGTTTAGGCTGACAAACTGCAACTGAACAAATAAGCAATCTTTAAAATCATTAACTATTAACGACAACAAAAGTTATTCACCTTATCGTCGTAGAATTAAAAACATGATGTTGCAGTTTATAAACGTACAAATGTTTTTAAAAGCATCACACACAGCATACAATAATGCGAGTGCAGCCGCCCCAGATAAAAGTTTTAATTGCTTGGGGCACAAAGGATGCGACTCCAGCGTTTCGCGAGCTCACCTTCTTCGGGATAACAGTAACGTCGGTGAGCTAATCGATATAGAAACTTCGCCATTGAAAAAGTTTCGTGTCTATAAACTCTTTAGAGATGAATTCCATTTGTAAAAACATTAAAAGAAGACTTATTCTGAAGGTCTAGGCCATTCGTAAAATACCGTGAAAAGGGCTTGTGGTAGTTATTTTTGCTCTATTTCACCAACAATCGTTAAAAATAGAGAGGGCCAATCAATTAATTATTATCACGGCTGCCCTATAATAAGTTCTAAGTCTAAAAATTCTAAAAATAAGTCGAATTCAGCTTGCTATAACATAGGTATAATATCTGCCGTTCTTGATATTTACCTATCTCGAATTTAATTTCAATTTTTATAATATATTAAATAAAAACCTAAGTACAATATTATTAACTTGGTTATACCTATTCGTTTACGGCGGGCACATTTTGGTTAACTGAATAGAAATTGAATATAAATCCATGTTTTCGGCAGCATATTTAAAATTGAGCCTAAAATTAATAACCCTTTCAAAGTAAATTATTTTCATCGCTGTCAGTGTCTGGTACATGGGCATAATAATATTCATGCAAGTAATATATTTTACCTGTCACGTGTATTTTAATATAATACACTCGTTTGATGTACGAAATAAAGAGAACACAATACATAAATCACGGCAAAGTAAGAGTTTTGCGAGCATCTAAATCTTTCCCAGTAAAAGATTTTCCGAGTTAACACGAAGCAAACAATATCGCCGCCCCACCTTCTAAACTTTTAGGGAGTTTATATCAGTTCTATGTTCAAATAAAAAGAATGAACGATTTATCCTTACCTGTTAAATTGAAAAAGTTGCCGGGACTATTGTAAGGGCAGATTTACGTGCAACGGGTGCTGAGTAATATCAAAAAAGTTTACCGCGAAGTAGAGCTTGGACCTCACTTGTCAGCGCGCATCAGCAAAGCGCTCGTACTAAACGTGTGTTCTAAATGTACGAGTAGTATTGTCAGCACAATTTAAGCTTCGTTTACATCTACAGACATCGATCGTGTCCGGCACGTGCCGTAGCAGACAAAATCATATTATTATATACAATCTGTTTGTCCGCGTCTGCGTGGCCCGGTGCGGTACACATTGTATAGAAGAAGAAAATTTTGTTTTCCACGGCACGGTCAATGTCTGTATATAGATATATGTATTATAGGTATAAATGAAGCTTTAGCATGGCGGTGATGGGCATGAGCACCGCGCACATACTAATTGTGTGTGTTTAGCGTAATCATCGTCGATGGGGAGTCATACGGTATATTCCATACGATAATTCATATACCTAAATAAAACACAAGTTTCGTTAAGGCGGGATGATGATGTGTAATAACAGTGACGTCCAAGCCTACTATTCGCGGTTATCATTTTTGATATGAAGGTATGGACAACAGTAGATCAATTGTAACACTTGCAGTACGATTTCAAATCTTACGATGCAGATAATAAGAACGGTCCAAAGTAGTACACTTGATCTGCTGTTAGCTGTACAAGTCTTTAGCCGACTGCAGATAGCAGCAATCTGTGTACTGTTTCTAAGCATTTCTATGAAATACCTTTAGCGACACGTCATCTGCCGCTACGAGCCAGGCGGCAGACTACACGTAGTTCGACCGCAGATCTCGGCGACATGTCGTCTGCTGCTGCTGTCTGCAGTCGGCAACAGAGTTGTACCTTTACTCGGCACCCTGTAGATCTGTCCTTACCACAGCCTCTGCTACTATTCCAATTCATCCCGTCAAAATGCTTCTGCAAGCTGAAGCGTGCTGACATTCCATACATTAAGTGTGGATGCATGCTCACTAATGTAGTCCAACCTTAAAAGTGCGCAGTATGGCGACAGAGGTGCCGGATCAGGCGGAAATTTTAATAATTTGAAACGAATCGAGAAACTCCTATCGATTCTGATTCAGTTCGCGGCGATGAGCTATAAAATAGAGAGGTAATCGTTTTGCACGATAGAGTCAACCATCAGCATTTAGGTAATACTCCTGAAATTGTCATTGTTACTAACATAGAGGTGTATTTATTGTTTTGTGAATGTCACAGCATCGGACTTACTGAATGTTCTCAAGCACCGTGAATGAAAACATCGTGAGGAACGCTGCTTATCATGAATACAATATTCTTGTACAATGCGCAAACTACCAATCCGCACTAGCTCCGTATGGTGGTTTTTGGTCCGAGCTACCTGGATGTATTACTATTTGGGATCAGGGTATTGATCAAAGGTCCTTCGATGTAAGGGGAGGTCTGTTTTCCAATAGAAGGGGACTTAAAAATAGGCTATTGATGAAGACCTAAAATAGTTAAACTTCAAAGATATTGACATAATCTGTAATTGAATCCACAAACAATATACTGTAAATAAATGAACGCAGACTTGTAAACTGAAATCCCGCTGAATTGGATTAATTGCTGCGAAACAGCGTTTTTATAGGTAACGTTAATCACTTAATGATGTCATTAATTTGGCATTGTGTTCGTGGTAATTGACGTAACATGATCGCCCAATTGAATTTTAAATACTCAACACTGTTGAACATTTAAACAATTTTGTAAGCCAATCTGGTGTATTATTAAAGCAAGATTTCAATGCAGTTTTGTGGATATAACGTCCCACAAAGATTTTGTATCAAAATTTCAACTCTGTTTGCCGACTAGTTTATATTGGATATATTGATCATTGGATCAGTGATCAATGTTGAGTCCAGTATATGTAGATTTGCTATTTGGAAAAAAATAATTCTTAGATCAAGACAATCCCTGTTTCGTATACATATAAGGATAACTATATTGTTTTGATCTAAGAAGTATATTTTCCGTGTAGAATAATTTAACCTTAAGTAATACAACAAACAGGCATCAAGCAATCGGTACGAATATTTTTTTTTCGGTGATTTGATCTCCTCATTAGCGAGTGAAGCAATATAGAAAGCATTTTCAATACAACAACGTCAATAGTGATCCACAATGTTTACTCAGCCTAGGAACGTCGGTAGCTACGTCTACGTGTAGCGCTACGAGCTACGGAGGTTCGTAGCTGCTCTACGCGACGTGTCCAAACCATTGGGCTGGAAACGTTTACTCGATTAGACGGAAGGCATACGCTTTAGTGGTGACGAAATTCTCTGGCCAAACCGGAGAAATGTCTGATTTGTGGATATGCATTGTGAACACACACTAATTATATACCAAATTAATGTTCGGATATGTGATGTTATAATTGTGATGCGGAATTTACATTTAATCAATACAATAACAATCTCAGGGAAAGACCATGAACACAATATTAAGAATTATAAAATAATTATTCTTGAAGACATACATTATTAGTCATTTATTTTTAGGCATTATTGGCAATTCTGGATTACGCTTTTGCGCCTGTTATGTCTTCCGTAGCTTTGGTAAAACATGGCAGTGTTTTTAGGTTTCTTTAGTTTTATCTTAAATCTTCACAATACAGTTTTTATTTATTTTGGTATCAAAACCGAACAGCTGGCAAAAATGCTAAAACACCACCATCAGTATATTTTAAATCTAACCCTAAAGCTACAATTCTGTAGAGTTATTTCAGCTCTTATCTCACTTTCAGGGCAAATAAAGACGTGTCGCATTGAACACTTATCAACGTCGCTTTACGGTCGCGCGGGTTAAAACGAAATGTAACAGTTGGGAGGTGGCCATTCGTCACGTGCCCAACTTAAGTGGAAGAATTTGCGGTAACGCTTGAACAATGGACACTGCTAAACTGACTTTTAGTTTTTATTATCCTGACCCTAAAATTGCTACTGCTAAGATTTCAATCTGCTTGTACGGCAGATGTCTTCAGAATCGTAACGACCTCCTTCATTCGTCTTCCATATTAATTACAAACTTGACTTGGCATAAATTTCTAAATCTCCGTTATTTCTATGACAAAATGAATTTTTATTTGAAAACATTTTTATTTATGCCAATCTGAGATTAAGATTCAAAGACAGAGCAACAACAGCTGTCAAATTACATATAATATTGACAGTTTTAAGAGCGAGCTTACACTGAGCCCGCGCTCAAAAGCGTTTCTAAGTCTATACCTACACAATGACCCCTGATTTGCTTCTGTGTCTATTCTGCTATCTTTGGTACTATCGTTATCAACTACTATTATTATCAGTATCACTGATCATAATACTGCTTCCGACTGTGATTACACTTACTGAGTTAAGTAGATAGTAGCGGAAAATATGGAACCTAGAACTAAAAGTCATACTTCGTTTAAATCTTAGAGCATTATTCATTTCTACTTGACTTCTCTAATCTTACTGGGTCCTCAAAACCCCTTCTCTATTGTAAAGATGTTGCTATATTTTTATTTTCACCGTTTGTCAGTAAAATTTTGTTTCCTTATCCATAAATCACAAAGTAGTGTTATTCTATGTTAATATTACCAGGTCACATTAAATGTGACTTGACCATCTACTTCGAAATTAACGCTATGCCTAATTAATAGTCATTACAATAACTTTACATAGGTAAATGTATGCTTGAACCTTTATGTTTACGGTTGTGGATAATGGCGGCGTAAGTACCTAACAATTATAAGTCCTTGTAGATTGAAACATTTACAAACCAGGAAGAATCTCGACTAAACATCAACCGGCAAGGTAGGTAACATAAAAAGCTGTTACCGCAATTGAAGCCAGATGCCGAGGCATTTAATAAAAAATAAACGAGAGTGGCGGCGGGCGGCCGGCAATCTATCACGCTCTCAGTCATAAGCTGACTTTAATGCTGGGTCACTTCAGGCCTTTTTGTTGACGTTAATATTACTTAACGTTTACAAAAAAATTACAGCGTCATCGGGCGCTCTTTAAATGAAACGTCAACGTCGGGATAAACGTCTGAATATTTATAGCGAGCCGTGACGTCGTTCGGCTTGCCTTAACGATGAATTAATTAATACATTTTGGTACTTTCAATCGCGTCGTTGAGTTAATTAACTGCTTCCCTCTGAACAATTGCTACTTTGAATTTCATTAAAGTGTGTCGATAGGTACGACCTGTAATTGAAAAAGTATATTTAATAAAAATGTTAAAGACTGCTTTAATTGATTCATAAATACAATTTACTTGAAAAAAAATCTAAAACACAATTCCTTTGACAGCTGTAGCATGTAGCCACAGTGCTCTCAACTGCGGTCAACGTACAGCGAAGAGAAGGGCGCTAGAATGCATGCCACCCCGGGCAATTTCATCCTTTGTTTTAAATGACGAGGAGTCGTCCCCCAGATCCAGTCGAGATCGCTAAGTGGGCAAGATGTCACTGTTGCGTTGCTCCCCTGCACACTCGAAACGTCGAGCATTCTCCTCGACTCATGATGCGAGCAGAGCGCAGATTTCAACAGCCTTTTGAACTACAAAAGCAACTGCATAAAGTTAAACATAATTATATGTTATGCTAGAGTTCGGATTTTTGAAATGTGAGTTAAGAATAATATGGATACATATCCCTTTGAAATATGTAATTAAAAACAAGAGATTGCAAATAAAATGTAAGCATAAATACCTATTATGTTATTTACGAGTATCTTGGCGACATTGTCAATTATGACTACAGAATATTCAGTCTGACGACATTTATCACTTGCATGCATAATCTTTGATAATACTAATAGAATCAACTTTGTGCAAAAGCTCAATTCTCATACATGACAAACGGCACAATCGCAGTCGTTTGAGATGTAAGTTTCCTAATTTTCCATATACCGGAATATAAATTGTTTCGTCCTATGTACGACTACAATTGACAGCACATCAAGTGTAAAACATGAAACCATATGTGATCGTAATATGACATAGATTATATTAGATTTATGTAGGTTGATATGCTGTCGACTGTACTGTAATCTCTTTACGACGAAAGAACACTATTTATACTAGTCAACAAAATTTTGGTGGCATCAACATTTAAAGCATCAAATAATCAAGTCATCAATTAACTCCTTAGTCATATCCATATTATTATTAACCTAAATATCAAAGTCCGTGCTCAGATTTTCAAGCTTTGTAAAGGGTTTTAAGGATTGTTTGATCAAATTTGTAGTTAAAATGACGACTGAATTTAATTTAATTACCGTCTTTGCTTTAACTCAGTTTGTGCTAAATCTGTTTCACTTTAGAATACGATTTTCGTGTATAACTCAAGTATGTAGAGTGTAAGTAACGACCCGTACGTACTAGCTAAAGCTACAAACGCAAATGAGGATCGTTCTCCAGAGGCTTCTCGCAAATGAGTTTCTCAAATGAATCGTTACCAAGTGTCGGCAAACGAGGAATCGTTCGACGGAATCGTTGGAGCGCTTTCCAATTTCGCGTACTGACTTTTTCTCACGCGTCGGGAGTGATCCTTGACCTGAATGTATTACTGTACGCACGTGAGCTATTGGGATGCCTACAAATCATAACTGAAAGGGTCTGGATTTCTTATGTTCTTGGTGAAAATTATAGGTACCATTACATATTTCGAATGATATATTACAAACACAAATTGAGCTCAATTACATGACTATTGACGAACAAAGAGGATGACTGATTGAGTACCTACTGAATTAATGAAATCTATTTAAATGACTAACCTAACCTAACGCACTAATTATTACAACAAATACAAGTGGTGTAAAGGCCATCGGTGCCCATGTCGTGGTCATATCGTTAAATTGAACATTTCATGAAATAGTCGACCATTTCATGAAATGGCGGCATTTCACGAAATCGTCAAATGTCTATTGGTCATTTCATGAAATAGCTTGGCCAGATCAATGAATAGAAAACGTTTTACGATATGTCCAACAAACGCACGGCTATTTCATGATATGACCAAACACAATTGACCATATCGTAGAAAAATGGCAAAAACTACCGCTAGAGGCGCTGAGAGCGCGCTTTGTCATTGTTTATGTTTGTGTGCGTAAGTAAATAATGCGGATTCATGTTGAAAAGAGAATAAAAATGTGCAAATTATATAAGAAAGTGTGTTGGAAACTTGAATAAGTGTTACTATACGAAACGGTGTGAATTTTATGACAGTCACGCAAAAACCAACCTCAATTTACAAACAAAATCTTGGGAATACATTTCACAGGTTAGTACCTATTTAAATGACAATATTTAGTTTATATCCTTTTAAAATCTCATCTAAGTATCTAAAATGTACTTATTTACTTTTAATAATTGAATCCTAGAAATTTATAAATAATTTTCATTTTTAGGTTATACAACAAATAAAGGAAAGTAGGGTGACCAGGCAACGAAAGTCGACGGACTATAATTTACTGGATTACAAAATATTACATCATGAAAAAACCGGAATTACAAGTTTTTAATATACAAGAAGAAATGCATTGATGATCCTACTATTCGTATAATTACGATGGAGAAATATTTTGAAATACTAACGGAATTTCATAAAGGTATACCGTATGTGAAACGAAACGTTTTAACGTTCTATAATATTATAATACAATTTTGTACTTATTTTATTAGGTAATAAATATAATAATAATAAACATTTAATAAAAACATATTTATTGTCCTTTTAATGTGTTCAATATGAATATTTCGTATATTTAATTCCAGTGGACAATTGGTTTGAAATGCTTGTAAGAATTTTGTAACATATATATTTTTTTAATTTGGTACTGACTAGAACAATAAATAAGTTCGTAATAAGTATATTTTGAATTATTATTCCTTACATCCTTAATGGGCACCCTACATTAATGATCTGACCAAACGTCGTTGGACAAATCGACGAACGTTGACGTTTAAACGATATGCCCAGCACAACTTGACGATTTCATGAAATGCCACCATTTCATGAAATGACTGACGATTTCATGAAATGCTCAATTTAACGATCTGACCACGACACCCATATAGCGTGTTAATGTGGCTCATGTTCCAGGAATTATCGTTTTGACTGATGTAGAGTTAATTTGACTGATGTAGAGTCAATTTGACGGATGTAGAGTCAATTTGACAGATGTAGAGTCAATTTGACAGATGTAGAGTCAATTTGACAGATGTAGAGGCAATTTGACGGATGTAGAGTCAATTTGACGGATGTAGAGTCAATTTGACGGATGTAGAGTCAATTTGACGGATGTAGAGTCAAAGTGTAAGTTAGTGTCAATTTAAGTGATGTGAACTATTTTTGTTCCACTACTTTTCAAATAAAAAAAACCTAATGTTTCATGAATAAAACAAAGTTTTTTTTTAAATCGAGAAGTAAACCGAAAGTTGTTCAGTACCGATACCAAAATCTTTTCGTTAGAATTTGTATTAACAAAATAGATTAATAAACTTTTTGTATTGAAAAATCAAAACTTGAGTTGCACTGTCCTTGAAGCATGTAGTATTATGCTCACCCCAACTAACTGCTTAACCATCTCAATGACTACATTATGCTAAACATGAACTTAAAAGTAAAAAGTATCGGAATACGGAATGCAACAAACAGAGGAAATATACTGTGAAAGCTCTAAAGATAGTGAAAAATGTATTTTCTTTCACAAAGCACATAACGTAGAGAACATGAAATATGGTACGGATTCCGTTCGGCTCAGCGTGTGCGTTGGGGAGTCTAGCTATCGGTTTTCGCGACTCGAAAAGCATCGAACTTATTCTGTGCATTTGTTTTCTGTTCAAAGTCGGCGACATTTTACATGTTGAGGGGACACAAAAGAGGCATTTCATTTGGAATTATATTCGTGATACTGACAAACCCAAAAATCAAATAATAAATAGGCAGTACGAGTACACTGTGATAATATCTCATTTTATTATAGCTTTTGATACCCAAGGTATTACAGATTCCGTCAGATTTTGTCGAGAGATAAACTTGTAGGATATTATAATTAATAACTTTTAATTATTATCTAATATCGATCACATTCCAACGTAGGTTGCGATAAAACTAACATGTAGCGGTATCTCAGCAACAGCCTCAAGTTACAATGAGGGGCATTAATCAGTACCTAGATATGAATGAGCGTCACATGTGCTATCAACACTAAATGAACGTTAGACGATTACGGTAACGAGATACACGCCTCAGCCGGGCGCGTCGGAGAAATTACATTCACCGTTGACAAGCCTCGAATTAATTAAAGTCAAACAACGCAACCATTCTGCAAAATTATCTCCTTCGCAAACGGAATTAATAATTTCATTTAGCGTATGTTCACATGCAAGATTCAAATTAGCATTTCAACCGCCAATGTTGGATTTATTATAATGAATTATTTATTTTATTACCTTTATTATAATGAAAATAGGTCTGTAATAATTTTCGAAAATAACTTTCTTTTCGAACAATATGCATTTTTTGTCTTTCCAATTTAACTACATAGGTTGTATGTACAGTTGAACATAAAGAACAGTGTACAGGATAATCATTTTTCGAGAAAATCTCAAAAAAGGTACCTACAAGACCGAATTTTAAAATTTTATTACAGTGTAGTCCGCACTCTAAGCTATCTAATAGTAAATTATTTTATTTCAATCGGTCAAGTAGTTCTTTAGAAAATCTCAACCCGTATACTTCTCTGTGTTTTCGACTGTACACCGAATTCCCGTTGAAAGCTTTTCACTGTTTCATTGAAACAAACGCTATGTACTCTTTGTAAAAGTAATCGATCCGCTTGAGTTTTAGGATCTCAGTTTTATTTGGACTCTATAAAACATGGATATAAAAATGATCCCTAGGTCCAAACTTCTTGCCGTCCAACGAACGCACTTTGAAGGAAAGTAGAAAAGCAATAAAACCGTGAAAGGAAAGATTTCTTTTCTGGTTGCAACTTGCTTTGTAGTTTAATGGCAAAGTTTTGGTTTCCGACAAGCCGACCTAAGTGCACTTTGTCACTTAAATAGGAAAATATTGTTCTCGGTGAAGAAACTGGCTTGAAAATGAGACTGAAAATAAAGAATTTTCAACAAAAGATGTATGTATACTAGTGTTTCAAATTGGCCATATTTTTATCATTTTGTGATCTTATTCAATTAGGTAGGTACTGTTAATGTAACTGTAATAGTAATAAAAACATAGCAGGTAATTATGTGATAATAATTATGAGTTTGCGATATGTGTGACCCTTATTCAAAAAAACATTATAATGAATACGAGATATCAAGGTGGTCTGAGTCTGCAAAGAATAGTCGAAAAATGAGGAATGAGGCCTTTGCCAAGCAGTGAGACATCGCATGCTAATAAAATAATCTGATTATAATACTGAAGTAACGTATTGCCACGTGAGTGTTTTAGCCGACTACCCTTCTGGTAATGTTTTTACACCATGTACTCGCATCGTTCTAATTCATCGTTGCTTATCTACTCGTGTTCTGCCTCCGCTGAGTTATATTTATTACCTGTAAAATATGCGGCAATGAATTTTGCCGATATGTCACACGTACCCAGTGGACAGCTCGCGAAAAACGAACATTATCACGTGCGATATGGATAATCGAATGTTAAATGGAAAAACAATAACCTTGAAAGCATCTCTTTTATCACTAAGATAATAACGACGATTACAATTAGGTATAACTTTTTAATGTGACGTCAGAGATGAAAATTGAAAATATTATATTAACCTGTGTTAGTATAATCACTCTTACGCTCCACTTATAATGCCAAATCAAAGTATAAATTATAAAAACTCCGCAATTAAAGTTATGGTAATCTAGGATCCGAGAATATTTACCAGTATAAAGCTAATTTACTTTACGATACAATACAATATTTTAAATAGGGTGTATGCCTAAATATAATATAGGTAGAGTATTAAAAAAACAGTATGAAAGAGGTATTTATGAATGCCTGGTAACTAAAATTTATAATCAAACGCCACAATTACGCAACTATTTGTTTACTTCTATTATTCGTATTGGCAATTTACAAGACTAACGAACAGAAATGAAGCTAAACAGAAGTGAAAGGGTCGAATCCCGATATTGTATTTAGTTTAACGATGAGACCGCAACTGCAACAATTTACCTCACTAATAGGGGAGAAGCGAAGTTTCACATTATTAAAGTTTTACCTACGTTCCGTAGTAGGTACTTACACAATGTACACTTGGTAAATACACTTACTTATGTATTTAGCGTGCTTGCGAGTGTAAGCCACTTCGTCTTCTTGTGTTTTAGTAATGTACTACTATAGTCTACAAGAAATATGATACTTTTACCTAAATAAGGATTATTGTGATGAAGGATGATAGGTATTGGCAGACGAAACATATTATAACCAAAGTATAAAGTAAAAAGTTACTGATTTTAGGGAACGAACGAATAACTGCGTCATTGGCAAAATCTCGGTATCCATTTTCATAAAATGTCATGATATAAATGAACAGTAATAGCCCTGTACCCTACCATAGGTTACTGTAGTAAAGCTTGCTCGGGAGTACATAGGTACGTAAAATACGTTCAGTAGACTACTAGACTAGACCACAAATAGTTTGTGTAAATAAGTGGCGAGTTACAATAGACATGAATACGTAAGGTACATTCGTGTCTAGAAAGCCCATTGAAGAGGATCCGTAAAACATTTTGAACAATCCGGATGGAAACGTTTGATCAACTCGAACCCATTTTGTTTCGGGAATTGCCAGCAAGGAATGAAAGAGGCATTTTAAAAAAGGTCCGAGCCATTGTGCCCGTTGCGTCGCGATGCTTAACCCGCCAGTCTCGGCGCACAAAGCCACTACAGAAGGTAAATGGGCTTTCTGCTCCTGAAGCTATGCTCACATTATGCTTTAGAGCAGTGAGACTTGTACGCCCTGAGCATTGTTGCTGCACCTTATTACTGTATGCATAATAAAATAACGTACTAGGGTCGGTCGTACAGTCGAAATTACATTTCGACTTTACACCAAACTTGTTTTCTGCACAATATAAATTGAAAATTGCGTCAAATGTCGGCATTAATTTACCCACAGAATAATTAATTTAGGTTAATAATGCCACGTGGGCATGGCGTTGGACTGCTCATAGTTGTATTGCATAAGATTCAACTATGAGCGGCTCCATAGCCCGGACCACCTCATAGAAATCCACTAATAATTTGTTATGTGAATGTGTCATTAATTATTTAATAACATAGTGTGGAACAATGTCGAACACAATATTTTAGTTTAAATAAAACTTGAAATGTATCTTTTGTCAATCTCGTGATCATGAAGATATTAACGATAGATATGTCATAGAGGCGACAAAGAAATCGACATGTAATTATATATCCGAAAAACATTCTCACCCTCCTCCTTGCAACAGCAGAACAAAAATTGCATCTAAAGGTAAATAAAATATTGTTATTTATATTATGACTTGCTGTCGACTGTACCAACATAATAAACCATTCATAAACTGACACCGTCGTCGAGCATTGCTTATACGGTATGGAACGAGGTAGGTACGTTCTTCTCTTGTTTATATAAACGTATAATTGAGGCGCTTATTTGTTTCACAAATGAGACGGGGTTTGCCATATTTACGACAAGTCCTCTGGTTTGGGTATTTTCTCGTTAGTAAACAAGGTTGACTTCGTGGAATTGAAAAACACGTAAATAGATCTAACGCTAGAATGCCACAGCTTCTTAAATATTAAGTAGGTAAGTAAGTATAATAACAAATCTCCTGAAATCTGTAATAGTATGAAGATCAAAGGTAATGGAAATTACGCAGTATTACTCCTAAAAGCTAAATCAAATTATATTAAGATACTTACCTAATAAAAATATAAAATTCGGGCTTGCCTTTGACTCTACATGTGATTATCTGAGTAATCACGTAATAATTTAAACATTTTCTCTTATCCGAATAAACAGCTAAAATGGAGAGTTTATTTTCTTACCTAAGAGTAAATAAATGGGTTATTTTATTTATCTTATGATTGTACTGTAAATATATAATAGGTAATAGCTATTGTTTAGTCGTAGGTACCAACCCATTTAAATTTTAAAAGCATGGATTTACGAGTGAAACTCTAAATGATTATCTTGTTTAAATTTTAAATCTCATTATTTTATTAAACGCTTATTTTTCTAAGCATTGATTAATACAATTAGTTTAATTGTTGTTTCAGTATCAGTCAGCGACAAAGAAGCTGGACCAACGAGCGCTGTAAGTTCATGTATTATACTTACTTATCTATTTACGAGTAATTTACAGTATCTGCAGCAAGTTGCTTGAATTTATGCAGATAGGTATTAAAAGACGTGTTTTATTATTATTTAAATAGTAGGATATAAGGGTTGATGGAAATAATTGTTATGAGAAAAATTGAAAACCGTAAAGAGTGCAATTAAAGAAACCTACAGCTGCAGTGGGCGTTGAGGTTTAACAAGAATTAGATGTCGTGACCTTACAAGTAAAATACTTTAGTTAGCAAGTAAAAGCCCTATGTTTGACATGACCTAAATAAATTTGGACAACATCTTACAAGCGATGCCGTGGGGTGACCGTTGGCCGTCCGTCCGTAAATAAGAAACGCGATACGTCTTCCAAGCGCGCCGCGTGCCTCTGATATTGACGGATTATCTTCACGAAACAAATTCATCAACTGTTATGTGTTTAGTTAAAACCGTTTTTATTATGTTGTTTTCCGCTACGATTTATCTGTACACCACAACGACTACCACTTTTAACACTGCTCTCTCTTTCGCGGGTTTGCTGGTAGAAATCTCTTTTGAGATAAGCTCGCCCTTTGTACCAATTTGTTTCTTCTGGATGTTATTTATGTATTTGTCTGTGTTGTGCAATAAAGTGTTAAAACAAAACAAACAAACTTTATCTGGCGTTCACGTGATGTTTGGGAAGTTTGAAAAAGTCTTTTGGGCCACCTAATGATAAGTGATAACCATGAAAGAATAAACTTCGTCAAGGTCTTTGGAGATAAACTATAAAGTACATTTTGTATGGGGACAGGTTCCGCCTTAATTGCCACATTCACTCTCATACGGACAACAGCAGATCAATGGTAACACCTGCAGTACGATTTCAACTCTTACGACGCAGATAATAAGAACGGTACATAGTCCAAAGTGAAACACTTTGATCGACTGTCAGCTGTACGTCTGAAAGAGACATCTGTCTTTTTTATGTTGGACTTCTATTGAAAATTCTAACAATGGAAAAACAAATGAGTGTCACAGACGCTAAGATTTGTCATGCAAGCAAGATCAAGTCTGCGATGTAAATATGGCTTATTTCTAGAGCGTTCCTTACTTCATGGTGATAACCGTCGCCTATCTATATCTTACACTCCTGAAGATAGTTGCAGATGCCGTTGCCGCCCTGGGGACTAAGTTGTAATAGCTCGTATGCTCGTAACACTGGCTTCCATACCGGAATACAGTAATGCTAATGCATTGCTATTCCATTGCAGAAATAGGTAAGGGACTGGTATGTATTTATTTAGGCGGAAGTGAGCATGTATTTCTACCAGCACTTAAATAGTTCCTCTTAACGTGTCGTCGTGGTACAGTTAAAAGCACGTCAAATTTAACACTTTCGACTTTGTGCCGTTCTTATTGTCTGCGTCATAGAACTTGAAATCGTACTGCAATGAATGTGCTGTCGAGTCTAGTTTTATCCAAAAATTATAAAGATAATCCTTTATACTATATGAACTCAAGGTTATCCCTTACGGGCTAGCCAGAGATTCTATTAGAATTAGTTAAGATTCCGCCTTACCACAGGTTGTAGCTCTTTGGCAGTCATTTATTTGCCTAAAATGAATTTCAATGTGACGAAAATATTTACCATCAGCATAAAGACTAGATGGGAAAGGGTCAACATTGACTAGATGGTTAAAGACTACCTCTCATGTGAATGGGTGTCGCCAGTGTTCAAAGCCTGTGAAGTGTTATTGCCTCTTGTTCACATTATCGTATAGGTACATAAGCACGCCACACTCTACGCAAAGAAAATCTGTTGCTAAATCTGTAAATTTAATCAAATATTAGAATAGTATTCTGCTACCTCGCTAATATAAAATTATCTTTTTGTAAAATAGTTAGGGTTTTAGACATTAATTTGCGACATAATTTTCCTAATATGTTATCTATCTATTATTTCTATCATATAATCTATCCATTCTTCATACAATGTGCAAATTTGGTTGTACAATTATTTACTTAAAATTCACTGTCCAATTTAATGTGGATTACATTTTGCAAACGCAATAGCCGTCACTTTAAAGCTTAAATTGGCGGAAATAGAAGTGAGGCGTACTATTTTAGTGAAATGGCTAATGAATGCTCCCATTGAATACTATAATTCCACGCCAAATGACAACCTGTTCGGCCGTAACGGTGCTCGACTAATCTGTTACAAATTGTGCCATTCAATAGTTCTTAAAATTAAACTGGCGTATTTAGTATCTTTAACTGAATCTTACCTATGAATTTTACTTAGGTAGAAGATTACGAATTTTATAAATCACGTAAGAAATTAGATAGGTACCGATACCGAAGCCCGTATCTTAGAAGTAAGTATCTTATTTTGTAAACAAATATGATCGTATAATTACCTGTTGTGATGTAACACTGAAGGAACTGATGGATTGACTTGTTCATCATTGTGAAAATAACTATGCAATAATTACAACAAAAAAAAGCTTAAAATGTTAGTAGTTTTTATTTACAAAATAAGACACTTGATTTAGGCCTAGGTACACCTATTTTATTTATAAGTAAGAAACTAACCAAATAAGGTATCGTAGAACTAATTATTGTCTAACTTATTTTCGTTTTACGAGTACAGATAGATACTTAGGTAGCTACTAGTATTATCAGTTTCATATAAAAGAAAGTATTTTTATTCCATGTCGGTAAGGCTCCTAATGCAAACAGGCTGGATTGAAAGCTCAGCTCTAAACAAATGACAATCGAGAGCGTAGGCGACTCGGCACCGTCATCCAATCCGATCAGAGACAATTTTCCCAGACAAGGATTTTCTATCCCTTGAGCAAATATGCACTTATGAGTCCGCGAACTAACATGAAAGTCCTCGCAGAAAATTGAATTGTATTTGAACATACAAAATGAAGGTCTCGTTGTTTATTTTCTTTATTATGTTGACAGTTTATTGCCGTTCCTCGCCCGTATAAACTATTTTTGGGTCCACAATAAATATCAACACGGTAACTTATTAATAACACTAAATTATTGATGAATTACTTACTTATTGTAAGAACATTGCGATACGTGATTATAGATAGGTATATTTTTAAAGGACCGAATATATGTAACATTGCTGCATTAAACTTATAATAATATAGTATACACTTAGGTACAGTCGACAGCAGATCAATGGTAACACTTGCAGTACGATTTCAAGTCTTACGACGCAAATAATAAGAACTGTCAAAAGTAAAAAGTATTACCATTGATCTGTCGACTGTACTGTATCTTATAATGGCATTAAGGTGATTTATCAAATTTTTTAGGGGTAATTGGAAAAACAAAACTTCTCTAGGTCATGAAATGAGCCCGAATGCGATCCGTTTCCCAATACGCAATTTCACGAAAGTAGCATATCGCAACAGCAAAATAATAATATTATACTTACATCGACAAAAGAAACTTCGATCAATACGAGCACATGTGTTGTAGCGTCGGCAGACAATTTTTTTACTACACCCAGATTCGCTAACGACATGAAAAAGTTTTGATGGATTTTTCATAGGCCCAGTAAAAAATACAACAGCGTGTGGTCATTCAATATCGCAAGTTTCGAGAACTCTCGCATCTAATTTAGAAAGTTAAGATTATTTTGAGGTTTCTTCTTGCCGATGATTTATAGGTTCATACCAGGATCGTATCTGCTTGCACCAATACATATTATAGAGAAGATGACGAGGACATCGAACGACATTGGTTCGGTGATAATTTACGATGCAAAGGTTTGAAAGTCAAGAAATTTCCGCTAATTTGTAATTTTCTTCTGTCTATTTTGGTTAACCTCGAAGTGCTACAATTTTCATTTGGTGAATACCAGTTTAGCATTTTTTATTTTCAGAAAATGAGAATGCAGCTGCCTTCGCGGAATGAGAATGGTACATTTTTTAATACACATGCACTTGTATATTAACCTACACGTTATGTGATTTTTATATTCTTATAAGATAACCTACCTTACTATGCGGGAGATAATAGAGAACTACCATAATATCTGGGGCAAAATTTTTTTTTAGACAAAAATCTGGACATAGATTTGTTTGACATTGACAAAGTCTGATTCATTCCTCATAATTTTTTTATTATTATATTATAATGGAATAAAGCACTCGCATCTATCATACTATTGAAGATATCCATTATTTATTTCAAATTGATATTGTACGAATTTGTCCGATATGCGCAGTTTTTACAGTATTAAATAATTATGTCCGCGTAGTCTTGCGTGTGTTATTATTTTTCATTGTGGCCCGTTATTGCGGACGCGAGACGTAACACAGCAAAATAATAAAAAAATCAATTTATTTCCCTTGCGAGCGAACATGTCCCGGGCTAATCCAGTTTGTTCGACCGCGCAAGGGTTGAATCGTCAATGAGGAACGCAGTCCAAATGTAAAAGTGTGCCACCCGGGGAAAAGTATCGAATATTGGCTCTTCGCAATGAAAACCGGCTCTTGAATGAGATCAGTACTTATCTATTTGTAATTCTACTCTCTCGTAGAAAGTCCCTTTCCAAGTTGTAAACACTGCACACGTTCTCTACTATCTATCGGTCGATTGATCAACCACACAACACTCTGATGTCGTTTGGTCGAAGTGATAGTTCTTGCAGAATTTTATTTCGCAATCGTAGGGAAAACAACCGCAGAAGAAGAATGTAAGTTTTTTTAAATGTTAATCTTGATATATCTTCATATTGAAGAATTAATTCTATGATTAGGCATCGAAATTCATTAAAAAAGAACTTTCGGTCCCAAAATTGCGACGCCTTTGACAGAAAGCACCGGTCTTACATAACTTTTTATATGGACGACTTTGGGTTTAAACTCATCGCAAACGAGTCGGATGCTCCGACTGCGGGCTTTGGAGCAGAAAAACTTATGAATAAAAAATGAATTCCTTGGTTTTAAAATTAGCATTACAAAGAGAGGGTAATTCCCGTACCTTTAACGCTTGCAAAAGAAACGTATAAACGCGGTCTTTGTCGTTTATTGTTAGTGAAAAATCAGCGTTTTACCTGAAATGATCATTTGGTGATTCCTTTTTTTAAATCCTCCTTATTTTCACTACTTCTGTTGTTGTTTTTATAGTGAGCTTGTATTCACAAGGATCAGTTCACACTTGCGATGCTACAAGATGCGGATCTAAAAATAGCAATCAAATATAATGTAGCATTGCCGAATCGTATATACATTTACCTTGATAGGTGTTTAGTTTCGCAGACGCTATGCGATGCATGAGAAGCTGCAGGTTTCCATAAATTATCCCATTCCAAACTGCATCGACCAATTAGGTAAATGCTTACTGTGCACGAACCAAATGATGCCCTTGTTATGGTGTTTACACCATTGTCATACTTCAATGTATGCCAACAGCCAAAACAATTACACTCCTATGGGAAACCAAAAAAATACTATCACTTTACTACTTTAGTAGTAGTTACGTCAACTGACGCGTTACATTTCGAAATATATGTGCTAGGCTCCGTGGATTTCGTTGGTAGGTAAATATTACATGGGTTATTTGGCTTCTCCTCTCCAAGTAGATTGCCCTGTTTTTTCTTTCTCCATAGAGGTATCCTAAAATACTATACATTATATGAAGTGATTTGTCTCGCTACATTTAACCCTCGAGTTTCGCGAGAGTAAATTTGAGCGCATGATTGATCCCGCTAAATGGCACGTACCGGATTTTCCCGCTAAATTTTGAATTCGCGCTTTATTGTGAAGCCAAAAAAAATTGCTTCGCTATCTGTTTGACGGAAAAGGCGTACGACATTGTGACATTATCAGAATTGTCAATTTTCCTTCTTTATACCTGCTTAAAAAAGGGCGATTTTTTATCGGTAATTTTTAATAATGGCCTTTAGCAAACATCGAAAGAATCTTCTCGATTCGCAACCAGTTGTCAACAAAGAATTAGTACCCTAGATTTTACCCTATATTTTTTACGTCAGAAATATCTCCAAAATCTTCATAGAAACGATGCGTTGGGTTTCGAGTAGGTAAACATTTTATAATCAAATAATATAGTGCAACGCAATAAGTACTTAAATGTGTAAGAGGCACCTGTTTTAAAAATAAAGCAGGGTTTTGACATGATGAAAGTGCCTGCTGTTAATTTTCATTTTCCATTTATTTATCTGGGACGTTCTGGCATGTTAACGAACGAATTATTATGAAAATTAAAAATTAGACCCTAGGTTTGAGCTGATAGGGGTCACGCCACGCTACACCTTTCGTCGTCGCCTAACTACGCCCCATTGCATGTCGCCAAACAGTTAAGTTGTATAATTTTTGCGTTACATTGGTCCTTAAAGCGAAAATCATTTGCTCTGGCCATATTATTAACATGTATTAAACCAGCAGTACGATTTTGGATTTATTGTTAAATTGGTGGTTTCGCGAACAAAATTAATAGTAGTTAAGTATAAGTGCAGAAAATATGAAAACCCTTCAGGTTCTAAATGTTGAATTCTCAAAATGTTAAACTTGAATTCCAACATGTTGAATTTCGAAAATGCCAGAATATTGTTTAAGTACTTATATGAAATTGGTATGGATAATGTACATCATTTATTATATTCCGTACTTACTTATAAAATCTTATTTGCGTACCTACTTATTCGTTCCATGTACCTAATACAATACAATTATAATACCTAAGTAGATGTGTAGTGTGTGTGTGTGTGTGTTGTTGATTAATCGTACCTATACAAAAAAGTGGATAAACAAAGTAGGATATAAGTACCTACTACATGAGTATGAGCATGTGAAGAAAATATCCTCGCCGCATAATCATGAAAATGTTATCGTCTCACACAAAATTGAGCCCTTTCAAGGGAAATAACTTGGCACTACAAAAAATATTGTAATGTAAAAAGCTTTCTCAGTCCCAAGACAATAAGGTCAATATTCAAATGACGATAACTTAAAATACTGTGTGTAGATAAACTTCATCAGATTTTCCTCAAGCACTCCATGAATTTTATAAAGTACCTTTGCGGGCGTTTTCCTACCTTGTAGGTAGGTACTGTAATTATGTCCCAAGCCGTGATGTATTGACGCGCGGGTCTCATATCAACGCGTGACGTGTACATAAATTTATATAAAAGTACCTACGCGTTCAAAAGTGCCGCTCGGGCCGTCATACAAAAAGCAGTGACATCGGAATTTCTCATTTCAGCTCGCAGGCAAGATCCCCATACATCACGATGAGGAAATATCGCTTTTAACATCGCCCTCTCTGCCATAAATAGTCGCACATACGTATAAAGCTACAGTAGCTACATCAGACGTAAAACAAATTAAAAAGAAGACACGACACAAGTGCTTCTGGCGGATTTCAATTACTGTAGTTCTCGATTAAAATAACTGAAGTTAATTAACTTGAATCGACATTAAGTAATTTCAAGCAAACGCTCGGTGGAGGGTCGCAGAACCTTTCCTTTAATTAAGACGAGAAAACACCAAGCTTCTTGGCTTAAGCTGCAATAATGTGAGACAGAGACGCCGCACTGGGACGATCCGCACTAATTAATCATCGCGCACTTTCAACACCGCTTATGGAATTAGTTTACTGAATGGTATTGAATTACTCATAGTTTCAATTCAATCATAGATAGATTCATTATTGCACTCAAGTTTCATTTCAACATTATGTACGAATATTAGTATAATGAATGATGTGTTCACCACTGTAACTTCTTAATATAGGTATTATGGTTACGTGCCTCAAAAGGAAAAAAAGAAACCCTTATTTATAAGATCACTTTGTTGTCCGTCTGTCAAGACCTATATATCAGAAACGCGTAGACACATCAAGTTGAAATTAATACCAAATACTCAGGTCTGTAACCTCATGCAGCCGTGAAAAAATCAAACTTCTACGTCAACGCAATCAAAAGATCTGGCCGTTTATGTCGCATTTTCTCGTATATTTATATGAAAATGCAAGAAAACCAAAATCTATAGAGTACTTGCCGTTGACCTAGAATCATGAAATTTGGCAAGAAGCTAGGTCTTATAGCACAAGTAAAGGAAAATATCCGAAAACTGTAAATTGGAAATTACATCTCCCCAAAAATATTTTTTTTTCTTATTACAAACTTATATTTGCAGATGATGACCTAATTAGGCGTATCGATGTACGGACATAAAATTTTGATAATGTCAAAGATGAGTTAGTTTCTAAATCTAGTTTATCTTTTCGTTAGAGCAAAGTTACGGTTAAGTTGCGTTGCACGGAAGCCTCGGTGCGCGAGTCCGACTCGCACTTAGCCGGTTTTTAATAAAAGATACAAAATACAAATGGGTATTGAAAACAACTTTCTACATTGTACATTCAATAGAGGTAAGTAATACAATTTGTAAAAAGGGCGGCCTTATCGATCAAAGCGATTTCTTCCTCCCCCGACAAAAGGACGAGGAAAGCAGTAGGTAATGCGGCAGTGTAGTGGCAATAATCGTTATTAGGTGTGAGAGAAGAGTGAGAAACAAACTAAAAGTGCGAATACGACGCGCTGCCTAAGGGTTCAATCATAATATTATAGTTGTACAAATTACCCTGTATAGAAGTACCTACCTAAGTCTGGTAAAGTGGCCGATGACATCATACAGAATATTTATGCAATACAGATCGATATTGATAATTAAATGTTATTGTAAATTTTGAACAAAACATCTAGATTTCGCAAAATGATTGAAAACTATTATTATGATAAAGAGACAACCAGACGTTGAGCTTGATATAGAAATGTGTTAGATAATTATCTTGTCAAGTTCGCTAAGAGCTACGGTAGCCACAAGACAAACACAGCACCACTTTACTAATGTAATCTGCGAGCATCACTAAATTACGTAACAGCATGTCTTTCCATTAGCCGAGTCTTAATTAGGAGCCATCAGGAAGGTCTCTAAAGCCAAGTTTGATCGCACAAGGGGCACCCGCCTTAATCCTGTCATCAAAATTCAGATCACGCGTCTGCAGAATTTCTATGAGCACACCAAATGTCAATAGAAGTCCGCTGCTGTCATCAAATTTATAATAGGAGGGTCTCAAATAAATCCAATGGTATCGGGGAATATGAACTGACCTTTTGAATAATGTTACTCGTATTTACGAATCCTTTTATAAAAGAAAGCGTCTTATTCCTTTTTATTTTAAACGCAACTCAACTTAAATAAATCCAGAACTACGTGATGTGTACGCTAGTTCTCATGTTCTACGTTGTCTAGTCTTATTATTTAGCTAGCAAACTGGATCCAACCCGCTTAAACCGGATCAGACTGAACCGGGAGCAGCATTAAACCGATCCCTCTAGTACTGGGCTCTATAAAATTCAACTGGCTTTGCTAAATCTGCAAAAAATAACGTTTATAAATACGCGAAATTGTTTCGTGGAAATACTTTTTATTTTCTGTTTTAAATTGAAATAAATATGCAGCTTTAAATATTGATTGTATATGTATGTACGGACAACAGCAGATCAATGGTAACACTTGCAATACGATTTTAAATCTTACGACGCAGATAGTAAGAACGGCCCAAAGTCCAAAGTGTTACATTTGATCTGCTGTTAGCTGCACATACCTAGGATAATGATAATACTATATATAAGAAGAAGATATTATTAACGTTTAGCTATCTACGTAAGTTCTTAGCAAATTAAGGGGATTCGGGACGATCTCGAAGTGGCAGTTTCGGTACAAATTAACTACGAGCGAAGTCCCTCAATTGAGCTTCCAGTCACGAACAAACTGAATTTAGATGAGTGTATCAGTGTGTATGGTCAGATGAACTTGAGTGCGTATAGTTGGGTCGAAGTATCCAGCTTCGGTCATTTTAGCAAGAATCGAAGTTTATGTTAATTACATTAATTCTAATAACAATCAATCAATCTTTAGATCAATTACCAAAAACACCTTAGAGTTGGCACATCGAGTTTAATACATGGGCACTTTATACACTGGTAATATGGCTTAGATTGCAATGGTTTTATATAATATTGATATAAATTACAAACTGACTATACAATACATTATACAGTGCATGTGAGTCTGTAGTCATTTATCGGATCTTGGGACTCAGATATTTATTAGAAACTGATCCGATTGGTCACTAGAAAGTTTACGTACCACCAATAAGTTTTCTAGATGAAATTGGATCCAGTGTATTGGTTTTGAGAAAATTCGGCACGAATTGCTGCGATCGTTACTATGTCATTTTTTTTGCCGATTTCTCTTATACCTACTTCCAAGTTGTTTTTATCAGGAAATTTACTTTCTAGATAAGTACAAAGTTTTGTGAGTCTGCAAGGCGCACTGTCTATAAATTTCGATCAAAAGCCACAATTATTTAAGCGAGAACTTTATTTTGAGATCTCTAATTCTATGAAATCAAGAAGTACGCAAATAGTCTCCGAATCTGCCTAAGAATTCAATGCTCTGGCTAAAATCGCCGGGTGTAATATTAGTAAGTATTATAATTTGTGGAAGTACAGCATGCACGCGTTCTGTTGTATAATTACTTAATTAGGTACCACATATCGAACATTATCGGCACGAAACATTCACAATAATTACCGACTAACAGTAAATGATAGGTAATTAATTAAACAAAACTGATCAAGTAACCAATATTATAGAAAATCTGCGTAACTTTTATAATATCGAGAGGGAAACTACCCTGGGTTGGTGCGAGAAGCATATTTTATCAGTTTTGGCGTATAAAAGCTATCAACTACACCTGAGTCTTATTTTACGCCCCGCTTGCCAATATCCCTATTCCCTACACACGATACCTGCTGGTCCACTGTATGTCTGTAGATAAATCATAAAAGTCGAATACAGACCGTGGGAGTTACCTTTAATAATTCTAATTTGTTTTGTTTGTTCGTTTATAATTGCGCAAACGCTTCACCGATATTGTTAAATTGTATTCCTACAATATGTTTTTGTATTTTATGTAATAAATAATAAGTACGTCTTTCTAATAGGAGGTTTAAATTGAAAAGCTCTAACTCAATAGAAGCTACACTCTAGCTTATTGCTCTGGCTAAAAATACATGAAGCGTACTTTGGATATTATTGTACAGTTCTTATAGACTGTTGTTATAAGAGTTCAACTCGTGCTTCAAATATTACTAATACCTATAAAACGTATTGACGAGTGTAGGTATCCTGTTATCATTTTTAGTAAATGTATGTACTTAACCAGTACCTGCCCCTTGTTGTAAAAGGCGCGTATTGGCTTTATCATTCCAAGAATTTTAAATCAGAACACGATTTATTTTTTAAATTCGAATTTATTACAGGCATGCAGAAAAATGAAGTTATATTTGATACCGGTCTAGTTGTCTTGATATTTTCTCACATAATATATACAACAGCGCTTAGGTAGGCACGGACGTATGTAAAGACATTTGTATTCGATCAATTTGCACACATCTCGTATGCACCGGCGCGCTAGCGATCGTTTGCGCTGTATGTGCCCGGCATAACTCATGGAGCCCTACGCCTACGAAACGCTACGGTAAAAGCTGCTTTTCGTCATGACTGCTGCAAGCGCTACGATAAAAGCTGATTTTCGTCATGATTTGCGCACAGCAAGTGTAGCGCAAAAGCATGACGATATTCCGCGACAGAGGCTCGGCGCTAATCTCGCGCCCTATTCAATACACCGACGTGCCGACGCGTAGGGCATTTTACTATTCGGGTTGAACTGGGCATACCGTTCCCGTATTCGGGAACTAGCACTCGTTTATAGTGCAATGCGGTGTAAATTGAGCGTAAAGATTGTGCTTTTAACGTTTGTTGAATAATAGAAATGAGGTTTTCGAAAGAAAGGAAATGTCATGATTTGACTAATTTCTTGTCGCCCGAATTATTATTAAAATAACTCTTCAACAGACCTTTCTTCGAAACTAAACAACATTAAAAAAAAAATCGACGAATTGATAACCTCCTCCTTTTTTTGGAAGTCGGTTAATAAAAAAACACATGCAATAAAAAAACAATCAAAAAAGTGCGTACTAGGCGTAGTCAGAGAAGCCTATCCTCCTCTACGGTACTAGGTATCGTTCTACAGCTGTTAAACTCAGTAACAGGTTAATATTATACTTGTAGTTAAAACGTAGCTGCGTTCTTTGACTTGCCCATAAAATATCTACTTTTTAAATACAAAATGTATACCTACGAGATAAGAAATGAATAGCAATTATTTATTTACTCACGGTTCTATTGGTTTTACTGGAATATCCCGATTTAAATCCGATTTAAACGGTTATAACGAGTTTATCATTGAACATTTTCCAATAAATCGCGGTGGGCAGCGTTTCTTGCTTCATTTTATTTAAAATTTTCAATAGTGATTGCAAGCACCTGGAATCCACCATTACTCTTTTAAAATTGCAAACTTTATAGCGTCAATATTTCAACGAAACTGCGGAACTGTTCACGAAAATCATTTTATTCAAAGAAATATGGAGTGACTTTTTCTTTGATTCAAATATGTCATGTCCGGCAGCAAGCGGAAACTAAAGTTTTATTAATATTTTGAAATGTTTTCTGAATTATCACAGTATTACTTAGTTAAAATGTTATATGAGTATTAGGTAGGTATTAGTATTCATTTTCATAGTAATTAAGTGAGGGGTGACCATTTGCGGGAGGAAAAAATTATTTTCTTTTAATTTTTAATTTGCCTTTCCTGATAGATTTTCTATATCTTTCCCCCATGTAAGAAGTACCTAGCACCTATAATAAACAAATATCTTTATAAATCGATAAGGTTTATATAGGATTTTAACCATGACATCATTTAGGTATGTATGTGCTCTCGGGTGCGCTTGACATAGTCCAATTTGAGTAACAAGACTTCCAAAATTGGTTCGAACTAATTTAGGCCTTTGAAACGCTCTAATACTTTTTGGCGAACGTTAAATTAGATCGGTGGCGAGCGTGACTTGGTTTGGTCAGCATCTAAGTAGCTCTACTCTTGAAATTTTTACAAAGTATACCCGTACTAAAGTACAAATAAATTACCTATTGATGAATATTTGATATCTTCACAAAGAAATAAACTTCTGTGTCAAAAACTAAATGAGATCCCCTTAATTCTTTACCCTAATTAGAAAAATAGTAGGTACTTTATTTGCCAAAAAAAATTTGAAATAAAACTACTAACCAAAATGTATAGTTTTATTTTGAACTTTCAATTCGTCGGTTTATCGTATTCCCTGTAGTACATTTTCTAAAGAAATAAAAGCGATTTTGCTGTAGACTTTTCACTTTTACTTGCAATTTATAGTGCAATTTTCAGATAATATACCTAACAACATTGTCGTGCTTTTTTTTCTGTTCACAATTTTTATATATATTTCTTTCATATAGAATTATGATTCTATAAAGGTCAGCTTTTAATAATAAACTAGATATTCATATTGATGAATACCTTCTAACTTTCTTTTGGTTTAAGTACTTAGTCGATTCACGAAATATTCAAAGCCACTGTTGAGTTCGTGTCGTATACCGTGCATTTACATTAAACTTTTAAACCTCTGTCTAGACCAGAATAATATACGTACATCGGGTACCTAAATGGTGGGGAAAATAACAAAACCTCTCACAGGTACATAATAGTGGTATAGTGTGGTACAGTTGAAAACAGAGAAAAATATACCTATACAGAGGGCCTAAATGAGGTTGAGGTTTTTCAAGAACTAAACTTACTTTAATTGCACAAATATTTGAATATTTTAATTAGAGCTTACAGTCATATTATACCTACTATAAAACTATTAGTAGTAGGTAGTGGCAGGGTAAACAGAAAATAATTTGTAGAATCACACCTTGTTTCAAATTGAAACGTAGACCGAAGTATTTTATCGCGGCGCGCCTAAATGAGATCCGCAATGTACGCCGCCCGCATCGATAACGAGAACGAGCTTAGCTTTTTCTGATTATATAAAAGAAAAAGAAGCAGCGTGCTTTTGCATATAGATAGACACAGGTTTTCTCTATATATTTATGCAACTCAACGTGTACATGTTAGCCCTGCTATAATAATAATGCCATGTTATAATAATAATTTCAGAACTGCCAAAGCTCTTGACAGACGACTGGATTTCAACTGCACTCCGACTGCAAATTTGCAGTTTGAATGCAGTTAGTGCGACTGGAATAAAACTGCAAACCAACCATGCAGCCCGATTGCAGTCGGTGTGTAGTTGGCGTGCAGTTTCAGCGACTGCTAACTTGCAGTCAGTGTACAGTCATTGTAACTGCATCAAGCAAACTGCACACTTTGCAGTTTTATTGCAGTCGTACTAAATGCATTCTAACTGCAAATTTGCAATCGGAGTACATTTGAAATGCAGTCCGTCTGTAGTAAGTATGCAGTCAGTCTGGATGCTGGCCTTGACCAACTTAGGCTAGTTGCTCAAGGCCAGCATCCAGCTAATTTCGGTGGTTGAGGTACCAAGAAACCACTATCTGAATGTGGAACCGTGATCAAATAGTTACGTAAAAACTACCACCTCTTAAATGCTACAGTTAATATGGAGGCAATAAATGTAAGCGTAGTCTAATTATTTATATTTGCGCTCTGCACCGTTCAACGTCAAATTTGTTTTATTATTTTCTCTCGCAATATCTCTTTCTAGAAATAAGAAAATAACTAAAATTATGAAGCAAATTTTATTAGAAATTGTTGATGACAAGCGATGCGCTGTAGGTAAGTAACTAGAGCCGACAGGGCGCCGGCTAGTTGGGCGATTAATTAACAAGGACTAGCCCCCAGAGGGCGCTTGAGGCATTATTCACTCTATTTTGTACTTACCCTTCTGCAAAATAATTATTAAGAGTAAACCTAATTAATTCTGTGTTGTCTTCCTTCGTTCGTATCATACCTCTTTATATTTCTTTTCATTTTATTTTAGACCCACAACAACGCGAGCTATTTTTATGCGGACTTGATTAATTTTAAAATATAAGAATATACAGCTCTATTCGGCGCAAAATTACTGGCATAATTTAGGTTTGAACTTATTAATTTTATTTTAATGATTTATGGACCTAGAAATACTTGTGAGGTATTCTTATGAGCTGACAGACGTATGTATAAGATCTGGTAGTTCTGTACACTTTGATTAGGGTTGAAAGGGTTCTATTTGTATGCTATGTGAATGCTAAATACGTTAGTAATACATCGAGTTAGTGATTGATGTAGCATAATGATTTTGAAAATAAGTTGTAAGACTTTTTAAACTAGTATCTTTATGCGTACTCCGCAAACTAAACTCGGAACTGAATATTCCCATTGGTTTGACCATTGGTAATATCAACAGACAAGTGGAATTTTTTCCTGTTGGTCAGATTATAAAATCTTATACATAGCGTTGAAAAGCGCCATACCAGTTAGGTAAATAATGATTTTAATCGGGTCAAAAACAATGCAGATATGCTCTTAGTATCTATTAGATATACCTTTGGGAAAAAGTAATCTCATCATAATTTTTACTCTCGTGTAACTAAATGTTTCCATTAAAATCCCTATCCTATTAGTCTATATACCTATGTGTGCTTGTTTCTTGTACATAATCAATAACTAGATATGTATTTCCTTAACACTATTCACGTAAGCTTTTGATGATAATAGTGAGCTGCTAGCGCACGCAATTTGAGACTGTATAGCGGAATTTCTCACAAAGCAGATAAATACCACAGATACTTCCTTTGTTACAGAAGATCTACAGATTTCTTTGTACATGAAGACTGTGAGAGGCAGCTTCACTTTCATAGGATTAACGACGAAATTGCCTACAAACGGTTCAGGAGATACCAAAGTAGATAAGTTATCTTATCATTGAGGATGGTATATCTGTACTTATAGCCTACTCCAAAAAAGTTAGTATTCTCTGCATAAAAAAAGTTTTTATGGACTTCTTATATGGCATAGTTTTTAATGAACGAAAACCTAAAATACCTAATAAATATAGCGAAGGAACCGTAATACCACTTAATGACACTACCAAGATGTTGCCATGGGTATTTGAAATTTTAATAACGTAATAGTGTATGGAGAAAAAAGTTACACTTTAAATAAAATAATCAATAAGTTAAATGATAAATTTCATCATGACCGGGATTCGAACCAGATTTATCATTTATATTTTCGTTTCGCATATACAAGAAAATATCGAAACATAATCAATAACTTCATTTCAAATCCGCTTTGGCCGCCTACATAACCGCTTTCGTAACCAGTTGCGAATAAGGAAATCCCCGTACGAAACAGATTTCGAAGGAAGATATTTTTTTTCTTTATACGTAATTAGTAATTATGGTTTCGATAAAGGAAAACCAAAAGTCAAGGTTTATCTAAGGCATGTCCTACACTGATCTCTGGATTTGTTAATGGCATTTGAACTTACAAAATTAATTCCTCAATTTTCAAGTAGTCAAAGATTAGATACCACTGTAATGTTCCCTTCAAGCTAACACTCGAGCTGTGTTGAGTGATTGATTAATTGACTGCACCGGGCCTACGTTGATCAACATTGCACACTGTTGTGCCTACTGTTTGTTTGTGTGAACCAACCGACGCGACGCTTTGCTACGATCCTTGATTACTAGCGCGGTGCTAGAGTAATCATGGGGTCGATTCTCCCCGTATGGTGCGTAATTATGCAGAGAAGCTTCGTACCGGTCGAGTCGGTATTACTGACGAGTATCTGCTGAGCCTGTTTTGGTTTATTCAGGATGGATGGATTCACTCATGCATTCGAAGCTAGCGACTAGCGTACAATGGTAATATCTTATAGCTATGACTTTTTCCCCCATTTAATAATTCAAATTGTATAAAAATATATATGAAGGCTAACAGCAGATCAAGTGTAACACTGTGGACTTTGCACCGTTCTTATTATCGGCGTCGTAAGAGTTGAAATCATACTGCAAGTGTTACCATTGATATGCTGTTGTCCGTACCTATTGAATGAATCAGAATAATTTATTGTTGCAAGTAACCTACATTTGGTTTAGTATAAAAAGCGGAAATAATAAAATTTATGTTCTAGGTTACTTATAACAATTGGAGAAATCTTAACCCCATACATTTGTTCTCGTCTAACTATTCTTGGAGTACAGCATTACTTGTCGCATTTTATGGTATGATAATTAGATGATTTATTCTTAATTAAACGACTACCAAAAAGAAAGAGGTTTTCAGTACAAGTAAATTTGTACAATAACTTTTAACTATTAATATCTATACTTAATTGTAAATACTTCACCCGCTCTGCCAGTCTTAAAATGCGATGTAGAAGATTTGAATCGGTAAAATAAATAAACACCTGCAAAATGATTCAGCTCTTGATTCCTCAAACTCTACTTTCCAGCTTTGTGTAAATAAACCGATAGGCAAACACTAAATTTATCGAGCCGAGCGCCCGTAACGGCGTATAATATTTGCGAAGTAAATTCAATTACAGTCTCAGATTGTTTAATTTTAAACGTAAATATTTGTTAAATTTAAATGATATTTATTTATGACTCGTTTAAGCTTAATGGAGATATACTCGTAGTTGCATTTGTCATAGGTTATTATGACAAATGCAACTACGATTTCCATTAAGCTTAAACGAGTTGAGTAATTATCATAATTACATAGATAGACAATCACAATTTGCGAAATAGCATATCTACTACATTATAAGTATACTGTAGGTAGACTATAAAATATCTACAAGTATATTGTAAAAATATCTTTGCATTTTCAAATAATTTCAATTTGTGCAACCATCATAATGTGAATTAATGCGCGAATTTATGAGGCACGTAGCGGCCGCGTAGGCCCTCGGATATCTACCTTCACTTCAAATTTATAGCCGGTTGTTTTGGTGGATATCCACCGGATATAAACAACGTAGCTTCACAATTAAGGGGTAGCTTCCGAAGGAGCACATTATACACTCAAACAAAAAGTGGCGTGGAATGTTTTTTTTTTAAATTCACGAATCAAAACATTACAGTTTTCTTTTAGAATTAAAACTATAGTGAGCCATCACTATAAGAAATATATATAAACGGATATCACTCACTTATTATATTTTATATTTAAAGTCGGCAATTAGACCTACAGTTTTGACCGATTTAGACGGTATTTCTCAAGAACGCCCGCGTCGCCTGAGAAAGACCGTCGAAATCGGTCGAATCTGACGGTCTAATTGCCGATTTGAACAGTATAAGTGAGTGACATCCGTATATATATAATAATTACAGTTTTCCTTGTATATTTTTACAACTCTAATATAACCTTAAGAGTTGGATGGGGCGTTGTTTATTAGAACTTTAGTTTATATGCAAGTAATAAATTCATCTTTATGTAAACAAGTGACAGTAGCTATGTGACATGAAAATCTTTCGCTGCAATTATTTCCTTGATATAGAGAGATTCGAAATCGTATATTGAACAATATGTACGAGAATTGCCCCTTAACTTTATCTTCAATGCCCATCCACTTCGCCTATTTGTGGTTCAAAGAATAATACAATATAACCTGCTCACAGTGGGGAATTTCGAGGAGTTCTCCAATTGCATTTACTATGTAAACTATACAACCAACAGAGCATCGTTATCAACACAATAAATTTAAGTAAACAAGCATTCAATATTGTATGGGAAAGTCCTACATGTCAGACTTATCACATAATCAAGATTAAATTATCGGATATTTGTATTTAGTTTTGTCGACATTCTTTTTTTGGCATACACGTTAAGCCTGATACATACACGCGCGGCCTGCGGACAGTTGCATCGCATGCCCCGCCCCCTTTTCTGCTAGTTTTCAGTAGTGCTCTGCAGCCTAGGCCGCAGATCGCTACATACTGAACGTTAACGACGGGAGAAAAGGGGACGGGACATGCGGTGCAACTGGCCGCAGACCGCGCGTGTATGTGTCAGGCTTTGACTAAAATAGACTAACGAAGACATTGACAACATGATTAACTATTTAGAATTAAGTAAGTATTAAAAAAGTTGTAAAAATTATTAAGTATTTTAGAAATAAAATATCTTAAATTTGTAACGAATTTTCAACTGCTCAATACACGTATAAACTAGAGGACACAAAAGTTAGGGCACAACAAAATCTAAGGATCGACTAAAAGTAACCTTAAAATAAAGTCTTATTTACGGTATTACTATATTTTTATTATGCCCAGCCCTTATCCCGACCCGGATACTCTGAGGCGTTAATTGCGCGGCCTCGACGGAAGACCCGGGGCAATTTGGCAGACCCACATTTACTAAAATATTGCATCAGGGGCCACATAAAGACATTATTGACTCCTGTACTTATACTAATACTAGCATTCGTCTGCGACTTTACTCATTTGTTGCCGGTAATGTGAAGCTATTTCGTGTCAAAGGAGAAAGACCTAATAAGGCCCACCTTTAATAGAGCTGTCCTGTTATTAAGACAATTTCAAATATATAGTAGATTTAGTAAAGTTTAATTACCTGCAAATATTTGAATGTAATATTAAGTTACCTACATAACTATACCTATGTTTACACACCTGCATGCAGGTTGAATACTATGACAAATATCATAAGACCATTTAATATTAAGTACCTATTCTTGCAAATAAAATATTTAATTTTTTTTTAGTTTGAAAAATACCCTGCTTAATCAATATTCGAAAGGAGCCAGAAAGTAATTAGGCGATGTCGGTCTTATTAGAATTAGAAAAAGAACATTGTTTATTTGTAAATAAAGTTCCTCTCATCAATCGCTACAATTTTGTTATCGGTGAAAAAGGAAAATTGGTCTACAATGAAGAACTGCTACCTAAATACAGATCTTGGAAAAACTTAATAAAATCCAAGATTTTTAGGAATTATTTTAAAGTTAGCATGAATCAATAGAATTCGATTTTTAAGACCTAATTAAAACTTCATGTCTATCTATCTGCTACTATCTACTTCTACATAAATGGACCTCCTATGTCTTTAGATCATTGAAAGGAATAACGCGTAAAATGGTAAGAAATTTTGAAGTATAATTCGATTTTATTAAACTGGCACTTATCTCGATTTTTAGCTATCGTGTTGAAGTGGGGTCCGGGGTACTAAAAGCTTCGCGATGTTGTGAAAATCGCTCCCGGCCCGCGGACCTTTCCCAACGAAACCTCAGGGAGAACTCGCCGGGATAAAGCAACATTTTTCTTTCGTCAATACTCCGTTCAAGTATTATTAAGTGGGGTACGATTAAGTGGGGCACGGATGTATTACTTAGATTAGCATATTCAAATATTAGAACCTGCGGTTGATCAGAAGAAAGCAGGATTGCCTTATATTTTTATATATTAATGAAAGGAAGTTCAAAGTTCTTTATTGGTATTGCAGGTAAATAAACGACGGAAAGACAACCTACAAATCTACCTGGGTACCTATAAGGTTGAGACATTTTAATTGGAGATTTATGAAAATTATGTTGGGAATGAATTAGTTACATGAATACCTTTAGTAGTGGTGGTACTGACGTTTTAATCGATCGAATGTTTCAGTACGTATAGGTACAGCCGACCGCACATCAAGTTTGTTCACGGAAAAGATAGTAGGCAATATGGCTTAAAATGTGATGGTTATATGTAGATTGATATACGGTCGACTACCTATTTTTGAGGACGGTAATAAATATAGCAATTCCAAAAGACGCACAAGGAAAAGATTTTTCTTTTCCGATTTCTAGTGGATCTACTTAGAGGGCTCAATTTGTTATTGCCATTCGATTTGCAAAGGTACTAATGTAGGCCTCGGGCCGAATCGAGACATTATCCGCATCACGAGGGAGCCACTTCTTTTCCGGCCCACGTCTAAATTAAAGGCCATTTATTTTGTCGCCACTTCCCGCAGTATGGACGGAACGTTCGGCCGATAAAGTGTTTATTACCACAACATCTGTTTCTGCTATCAGGTACTACTTTCAGGGAAAAATTAATTAAGCCGGTTATTTTTTACGGTCGTTTCGTTTAGCTCGCAATTTCTTTTAAACGAAAATTAAGTTACCTATTAATAAAAATGTAGGTCGAGATCCTACAATAACAATGTTCCTAGCTTTCGTGAACTCACCAAGTATACGTACCTACGATTTTTGGCATCCATGTTGATAAATATGCTAACTAATTACAGAAATAAATAAAATAATATATTTCCGGATGACTAGTAGGTATTAAGAAAATACGAATATAAAGAAATTAAAATTAAAAATATCCCTGTCCTTAAGAAAATAATTTACCTAATAAAGACTAATTTCGTCATGACCTGCATTCGTGATAGATAGCTCTTTATTCGAAAATTACGGGTTCGAATGGCGTTCGTCGACGAAAATTGTTGTCATCCATCTATATTTAATTATGTGGATATATGAGTGATCTTGCAAACACGGGGACGAAAATAACAGAACGAGAAAGGCAACCCATTCATCACCAGTTATCATACTCCGCACACCCACACACTGAGGTGCAATCGACAGATGTAAAATGATATTTTTTTGCCAAAAGTCACATGGCAATGTACGAGTGCTTGTCGTAAAAAAGCCGCTCAAACAAATTGCTCTCCAAGTCTTCGAACAACTCAAACAAAAAGTAGGGTACAAGTGCGCTTGGTGGTTTTTCTCGTATTTATAAAGCATCAATATTCAAAGCCAGTGGAAAAATCTGCCGTTGCGTCGGAGGCAAGGAGCTTAGCTGTTCAGTTTCAGGCGTGTGTTTATGCAGCAGGCGTCACGCCTCGCTGGTTTCCTCGACGACAAAATGCACTCACGTCCCGTCCCGCGTGCACTCAAGTATGCGACTGCACAAGTATTATTGATCAGAGGATCAATCGATGCTGTCTCCGGCCTTGTCGCCATATTTTATGTTTGAATCGAGAAAGACAACATTATTTTTAGATGTATTTTGTTATTAACATAAATGTTTGTATAATTATATATCATAGTCTGTCGCTTCTCATTGAGGGCTAGCTTTCATTAAGCAATTAATTGAGGGTCAACCCTGATTCCCAAAGACACATGAATGGTTATTTTGCACAGATTTCAAGCAAGCTATCTTTAGCTATCCGTAAGCTTTAAACCCCGTGGCCAGTCATCGAACTCCAGGCCTATGCGTATCCTAAATTCAATGTTCTTCCATCGCGCCTCGCCGAACTCTCAATAATAAGTAGCCTCCGTAATTATTTGTCGCGGGGCGTCAAAGCTTGCGTAGTTCAAAGGTATTTTCCACTCGGAGCCGAATCGTTGAGCCCGCTACGTGAGCACTTATCCCAAATTAGTAGGGGCTGCTCTCGGCGGCGGCAGGATCCACCATTGACGTTACACGCGATGGAGCGTGAGATCCGCTTGCGCTAAGTTAAACCGATCCTGTCTAAACGAGCACGCTCAGACATTCGTCGTGGTCCCGTTCCGGAACACATTTCAAGATAGACACGCCCTCTGGCATCTAAATTATCTAATTTGGGGTTGATTCTCACATAAATAGGTACTTAGATCGCTTGAAAATACTCAATACGACATACAAATGAGGAATCGTCGTAAAAGTTGTAAAGACGTCAAACAGCAGCAGTGTACTCGTAATCATAGTTACAATTTAGCTTTAAGTATATTACAATAGTCCTTTCCCATGCATACGTAAGTTCAAAAATTAACGAAGCCCTTAGTAATCTTATATATAATATAAATTGTGCGTTTGGGATATCTTAATATGTATAGGTTTATTTTAATAAACTTTATTCCAATAGTGCAAATAAACGTTTGTTATTATTAGTTCCTTGTTTACATAAGATAAAGGTTTACTGTCGTTTAAATCGCAAACGCGTTTCTGTCAATGAGTCGTTTGTTGTCTCGAACAAAAGTCTTTTACCCTGCAGACTACTAAACCCGCCATTGTGCGCTCCCCGCGTTTAAAATAAAACAGAGATCCGACAGCCAACGCTCTATAATAGCTCATTCTCTGCTCTAATGCTGCAATTAGAACGGAAAATATCTACTAGTGAAAGGATTTGTCTCTCGTTAATGAAGGCTACAAAACAGCACCCGTTTTTTCTCGAGGAAAACATTCGAGTAATTGATATTTACTGGGCGCTCCGTGAAGCCCATTTTAGTGAAATTAAAAGAAACACGAACTTTTTGTTTTACGTTCTCATTCTTTGTCTTCAGACATTGTTCGGCTTTTATTTTAAGTTGTTGTTTTAGCATTCATGCAATTGTTTACTGTCGCAAGAATAGACTTCCCTGATTCTTAGCTATTACTCATTTTTTAAATATCATCTAAAAATGTAATCTACTTAAAGTGCTTTATAACAACTGTCTATAATTTGTGATCGAATTTGGCCCATAATACCTGTAGGTATTATGGGCCAAATTATGGGTCATGAATCCTATTGATTCATGTAACCTATTAATTTTTATTCAGTTTAGGTACAGAATACCAGCGACCCTAGTGGCATTGACTTACGTTAACTCTAGTAGAATAGAAAGAAAAATATATGGGACTATCAATTAATTTCTCCTTAGCTAAAGTCAAACCTGTACATTTATATTTATATTCTACTAGCGTTAAAGAAAATCAAGCCACTTGGCTATTGGGGCTGATAGTACTACGTGGTTAGCTAGAAATACAAATCTATTTTGAAACACAAACTGCGGTGCATTTTATAAAAAGCGAACGTTTCTTTTAATTAGAATTCGCAGCAATTTATTTACTTATTCAATAATGGAAACGGGGAAAGGATGTGAAAAAGACAACCGCATTATTAACCTATTTTAGAAAGTGGAGAAAAGGGACAGCTCGGATGATTAATTAACAGCGAGCTGGCCGCAAGCGGAGTACAGCAAGGCTGACAGACCCGCAATGCGGAGAGGTCCCACTGAAAGATGGGGCCTATCACATCCTTCCTAACAGGGCTGCTCTGCGTTCATGTCTATAGAAAATCTTCCATGATTCACCAGAACAGTTGGGAAGAAAATATTTTATAACAACTTATTGCAGTCGCAATAATATTAACTGACTGTTATTTTAGGAGACCTAAGGAAGCAATTCAATTTTTTTATTGCAGTTTTAAAATATTGAAACTTAAAACTTGAAACATACATTTTGAAGCCGCTATAGAGCAGGACACCACTCACCACCCTGTCATTAATAAATACTTTTGATGACAGATCCTTGCAGTATCTAGAGATTCTAAAGGTTGTTATTTGCGATTTTAGAAGTATATACTGGACTAACGTTATCTACACTAATGGCTATTCAGCATTCGTGCCTACTATTTTGTAAAAGAATATTTTCCAAGAATTAATTTTGTCGCGCGTGACGCCCAAGTTTTCAGCTACGCCCCTGTTCCATCGCGACGGAAAACTTAATTACTTTTCTCAGCAGAATCATAAAGCTGAATAATTCATACACTAGCTGCTAGGACAGTCTTGAATGTGTGACATAGAAGCGCACTTCCGGCGCTCGGGCAAAATTGAATTGCCCCTTACATTACGTTACGTACGCTGCAGCGCGGCTAACTTCGGAGATTGTAGTTGTATGTAATGCACGGCGTTTTGTGAAAATAAGGCTAATAATATTATTCGCGATGGCAGACTCCTGCACAAAGTAGCAACAAAAATATATCTCAAAGAACACGTTGGCTACGTGAGCTTTTTAATTATATTTTAAGTGGAGTTACTCCAGGCTTTAGAATATTTTTATATCAAGCTCATTTTAATTAGAAGGCACTAATGTCGGTTTACATACAAGTAAGTTTATACCGAAGCCCAAATCAAGTGTCTTATTTTGTAAACAAATATGATCGTCTAATTACCTACCTGTTTTGATGTAACACTGAAGGAATTGATTGATTAAACCTGTTCATCATTGTGAAAATAAAGTAATCCGATCATTGATCTCCTATAAACAACTGGATACACAAAGGTCTTACTACAACAATTTAAAAAATGTATGCGCGACATACTCGCGTATTACTCGTACATAAAAGTGTTAGTTGAGTCGACTTATTAAATTGCTCCTGTGTTACACTATACTTGATGCGCTGTTGACTATAGCTTGCATTTTTTAGTTTCATTATCTAATATGATAATATATATATTTTAATAGTAGCATTTCTTATTAAACGTAGGTATATAAGGTAACTTTCGATATACCTATTAATCTGAAAAAAATATTACTTTGGAAACGTTGATACACAACATATGTAGAGTCACAGAATAAATAATTGTTATATCAGGTGTTTAACAGCTCAGTCTGTATTATATTTAATTACGTACCTACATGCGGTAAACGTTCACGTTTTCCTGTAAGAATATAGCAAGGTTACCCGCTCCTGACAGATCCCCGCGGGATTCGAGAGACACGTTTCGTTCACTCAGCACTTGAGCTTCTGCAACTCTCAAAGACAATTTCGCTGTTCTTTGCCCTGGCTTTAAAGAGCTTCCTATAGCTGACGTGTAGATTTCGATTCAAACACTCTAACTACCCTATGCAATTTTACTTGCAATAAACTAAACGATTCTAATTCTTATGATTCAAACGGTCCAAAGTTCAAAATGTTATACTTGATGTGCTTTCGACTGTACAATTGAGATTTTGTTTACAATTTGCCGCCATATTGGGTAAACTTAGCTGCCGGGGTCTGTACTTTCGTCCAACCAAATACGTTTTATTATAATAGCAGGACAACATTACTGATTTATTTCCAACTGCTATGTTTCAAACTCTTTCAAGATTACAAAGTTAGACGCTCGCTCCGTTTTTACAGGAAAAGTGGATTAAGATTTCCTCTATGAGTAGGTAATATTTCACATTATGGTAGGTTCGCATGATTTATAGACTAACTTTTGAAAGTTTCGCATGTCATCCACTGGGCTCCTTTGCGAAATTTTCTAAAGGAACTTTAAACTTCCTACATTAGATGGATGATGGTGACTGTACGAATGAATTTACTATGTAAGATTAATAATTCTTAAGTACTATTGCCATAAATAGGTATATTCTCTATTTAATGATAGCAAAATTAATGGACCTTAGCTTTAGAAAAAATAATTTCATGTCGTTAGCATTTCCTTTAGGTATTTTGTTGTAAAGTGGGCCTGTCAAAAACTTTCTTTGAATTCGTTTTCATTAGTTTGGGGCTTTTGATATCAATATCCGTCGATACTTGGAGTTTTTGGCATCAAGGCTGACTTCATTATTAATTATAGTGAATGGTGATTATTATATTATACTTACCTATAGTTGGATAAATATAGAGGCGGGTGTAAGACCTAGGGAAGGGACACCACAGCCGCAGGCTAATTAGATATAAGTTTAGCGCGATTTAGGTCTAATCCTTTGTAATGCCAGTCGTGGTGAAGTAATGTCTAATAAATTAGAAGTTTGTTTCGAAATCCCTTCATTTACTTTGTCCAAGAGTAGACATAAACATATTTTCAGCATTCACTCAAACCTAGATTTCATCGATTTATGAATTAGTGGCAAGGTATATTTGAAATTGCACTTGATTTAAAGTGAACACAATGAAATTAGAATACATACATAATGCCTGTAAACATAATGTATGTAGGATTGTGTGGGTTATAGGAAAGTACCTAGTTAATATTATAAAATTAAAACTACTGCTCACTGCTTCAAATTATATTAGGTTTAAATGCCGGTTTCAACCAAATTAGTGAGTGTTAGCCGTGTGTATATGAAATAATACAGGGTGTAACGTAAAGGGTATATGAAGCCGAAGGGAGGATGTTCTGTATCGGTAACTGAACAACTTTTGTTCAACGACTTTTCGAATAAAAAATAAAAATAAATTAAAGTCTCATACAAATCGACCAGCTGACCGGTACGAAATATATGAAAAGTCAAAAAATAAATTCGCGAAAATCGAGAAGTCGTAGAACAAAAGTTGTTCAGTTACCGATACTAAACACCCTCCCTTCGGCTTCATATACCCTTTACGGTACACCCTGTATATTATTTATATTTTGAATTTTAAATACCAAATCCACATCACTACATAAAACCTTTGCTAAGTCGTACTTCCACTACATAAAATGCTCGTACATTGATGTCTGTCGACTGTACCATTTTTTTTTTAAAAGGCCGACGTCATTTGAAACTTCCGTGCAAACCTAATAATGGCTGAACGAATATAGCTATGTTAAACATTATTTTCTCGTAGTTACAGTGTCACCCTCTCACCGTTTCACGAACCCTTTATACAAGGAATCTATAGCTAGAAGTGTTTGCCGGCTAGTAGTGATTAATGGTAACGGACTCACGGATTGTTCGAGCGAGATGAGTTCTGAAGAAGCATTCACAGCCCGTGAAATTAACTTTCGTCGCCTTTCTAAAGGCTGTCAGTTTGTTTTCAGGAGTGAGGGCATTTGGCTTTTGTGACCCAATATTTCAACCGTTATTGGAAACGTTTGATACTCCTCATTCTTCGAGACGGGTTTCGGACGTTCGTTCATTCTACTACCTTTATAATGTAATTTATAGATATCGCACAAGTACTACTACAGTAGACTAGGCTGTATGTATACCTACCGCATTCGAGCAATGAGCACGAGCCTTATCAGCGCTTAGGTAAGTTTGTACGCTAGAGTGCTTCGGTATATTTATTGCATTTGTGCAGTCACCAGTGACAGCTTGGGATCTCTCGCTTTTAATTTTAATTAAATCATGCCCTTTAGAATTTCTAACTGGATAAATACTGAGCTAAATAGTGAGTTACATGTTTTGATATTTGTCATAACATAAGACACATATCTATAGATAATGATCATAAAATACACAATTAATTTGCTTGATCAACGTATTTTATTAGCGCTCAAGGTCCAAGTCTGCGCCAACGACTTTTTTGTTATATTTTTCGACAAAAATCTGACTTTAACGGGACTTGAGCGCTAGCTAATAAAAATCGTTGAATTACCCTACTGATACGAAATTGTTATTTCCAAAATCAAGTTATATCTTAATATAACTAATACGTATGGGAATTTAACAGAAGCCGATATATATTTATTGGGTTTTAGTTCTTCATTTTGGTACCTAGGAATTTCCTCATAACGCATTTTTATATATATTTAATGTGCGTGTTTTGATTATTTATGTGAATACGAATTTACATAAATAATCAAAACACAGCCGTCCACTAATTATGATTTTCTGTTTTCCCGAGACTAATGTCCCTAATGTACTCAATTAATTAAGCAAAAAGCCAGGCATCTTAATTATACCAATTCAAGCAGCCATGTCATCGGTTTACTAACATCATATTAAATTCATGTTATTATTACGGACATTAAATCCTCTGACACGTCGACAAATTGTCGCCGCGAAATTTCACATTCAGTAAATTTATATCACACATAATTATACCCACTACAATTCTAGAGAGGAACGCAATAATTATGTTATATATAACAAAAGTATGGTAAAAGGCTACGTAGCTCCTGTTATTGTATTATACATACAGGGGGTCCTTGAATTCATTCGACAAATTGAAACTGGTACTCATGATAAATATTCATTTGGTAAGTTTTGTAAGTAAATCAAAACTGCAAAAAAAATTGAACTAAGTACTACGTCACAAGTCAAACGATGACCTTAGAAATGACCATTAGGTCAAATTCCAGTGAAATTAGAAATACCTTAAAATATAAAAAATACAAAGCATAGTAACAATGCACATCAAATTTTTTTTATAGTTCATTTTTTTTAATATTTTTTTTTTTATATTTCCCCAAATTGTTTAATTTACTTAAACGCTGTGCAGAAATAATGTATGTCACAAGCCTATCCATCCATTTAATTTTGTCGAATGAATTCAAGGCCATCCTGTACAGGACTGGAAAATAATATTTTTTATATGAAAACTAAGATAAGATAAATATTATTTATTGCAAAATTATTACACAAAGAAAGAGGCAGTACCTCAGATCTATTTATCGGTCTTATCGCTTAAAGCGATCTCTTCCAGACAACCTTCTTTTGTTAATACATACAACAACAATAATAAAAATACTAAGTTCTTTACTAATTGAGTATCCACTAGGGAACTAGGTTTAAAACCCTTGCCCTGTACTTTTACAGGGCAAGGGTTTTAAACCTAGTTCCCTAGTGGATACTTTCTGTCTTTAAGATGTCTGTAAGATGTCTTTACATTGCCACATTTCAATGGAGCTTTGCCCCACCTACAAAACTACGTCACCATTTAAGCTATCATTTTGTTGGGGACTTCTTCTTCTTCTTGACGCGGGCTATTTTCCGCACTTGGCCGCATGAGTGGCAGCCATTGTGCGTGAAAAGGTGCAAAACTGCACTAGTTGAGCCAGCCCAGCTCCCTCCAGAACGCCAGCAGCCTGCGGATGCCACATGCGGCCTGGGGGAGGGACCCTGGGTTGTTCAGGATCTGGGCTCGTTGTTCTGCCAGCCCTCCGCACTGCAACAGTACGTGGGCAGGTGTTTCCTCAGCCTCTAAGCATCCCCTGCAAATTGGACTGTCTGTTATACCCATATTGAACAGGTGTTGGGGACTTATTACAGGTTTCATATTGCATAATCATAATCAGTATCATTTTCTACTACTCTCGCAACTCCTATAGAATAATAACAAAAACAACAAATAAATCGCTTCGATTTCTTAACATTTTCTGAATTCTTAATTAAACTGGTTTTTTTCGAATCGCAACTTATACAAAACTTTATTTTGAACCAATAATTTTAATCAAAAACGGAGATATTTTTACATTTATTTGTTATCTTGTACAACTTGCGGTTGATGGTGGGGCAGAATCTGGCATTGTCATTTACTAATTAATCAGGACGATATGATACTGTTTGAATCCTTACACCTGCATGATAGGTATAGGTAGGTATTCTATGTAAATTATCAATGTAGCTACGTACACTAACACGTAGTACCTCCATATAAACGGGGGATGGGTGGATGACCACTAATGGATCGGCAACATGCGTCATGCTCTATGTCAATAAATGCTCTGGCTTTTAATGCTGCCTTTGTTGAAGTAGGCCAATTACTATCAGGGATGGCAATTACTGGTCGTACATCGATGCAACGGCTTTCACGCTGATGTGTCTCTGTTATGTTGGTAACAATACAGCCGATGATTGATTAAGTGAGGTTTTGTTTATGACTGAGGAATCGAAAATGTATGATTATCTGACTCTCATAACAGTAAATAATAATTTACTAATCTGAGTTTTGACTCGTCAGATGAAAGAGTAGCATCGAATCATACCGAGTTTCGTCATGGAAAAATAAATGAAATTCCTTTTCATTTGTTCAGCCATAAGGTTGTAGTTTTTAGAGAGCTGAAAATTGACCTATAAAACGAGCTTCAATCTACGTGTGAGCATACCGCAACATTACAGTGTTATTGCTGGCAATATCCATAAAAATAATAGTTTTAACTACCCCATTTAGGATAATTATGTTTATACACGAGTTAATGACAGTTTTAAGTGTATTAAATTTCTAAAAATGCAAAGTGTTCGCTAAAGGATTTTAAATACAAAAATGACAAGTTAGCACGTAATAACTTAGTGGAAAAACAGTTGCCTGTCAAAATACATTTTTTTATATATGTTGGTTAACGAATATGCCACTGAGATTGAAATAAGTACGAATGTCGGTGATAATTTGTCGGAAATTTTTAGGTTGGTTTATTTCTCTCACGTTCTGGTAAATTTTGGATGTTAATATACTTACTTGTTCATATTATATTTTCTAGGTTCATATTATAATAGTTATTTTTATTTTTTATTGTTCACAAGTACTTACAGTTGTGTGGTGTGGATAATTAAACGGATAATTAAATGGATAATTAAATGGATAATTAAATGGATAATTAAATGGATAATTAAATGGATAATTAAATGGATAATTAAATGGATAATTAAATGGATAATTAAATGGATAATTAAATGGATAATTAAATGGATAATTAAATGGATAATTAAATGGATAATTAAATGGATAATTAAATGGATAATTAAATGGATAATTAAATGGATAATTAAATGAATAATTAAATGGATAATTAAATATATAAGTTAATTGCAAGATCAATTTTTTAACATATTGCCAGAATTACCGTGTTTAGAGCTTTCAATAATTCAGCGATATTGCAGCCAGCGTGGTCACGAGAATACTGAAGTTGCAGAGTCTGAAACTTCAGACAGAAGGTCGACACAAATGAGTCTACCCTCTTGCGTATTCGATGACTGCGTTGAGAAAAGTTGTTGATACATTCTGACTTCAGTGACCACGATGCCTGCAAATATTGCAAGTTCAATCAAAGTTAAACAATTCCCATTTAATTTTGATAATGGTGCAAGATGGCCCCTATCAAAAACTACATTCAAAAGCCAAAACCATTACTTTTTATTCGCGATTCAGACAGCCACTGCGATTTCGAGATCAATATGTAAATGCAGTCGTGAGTGCACACGGCCCGACGGAGGCGTGAGTGCATTTTGTCGTAGAGGAAAAGGCAGCCAGCCGTAAGGCAACGCGGCGCGGCGACCTACTGTTTCAGACTTTGCGAGCTGTTATGTAAAACCGTGTTTTAGGTATTTTTATTAAGTACCTAGACACAAAAAAACGAATAATAATCGTCTCCTCCCTACTTCTTAAAGAAACTTACGTAATTCTATTATTATAGAAACAAAACGTCACAGCCAATGGCCCATCAATACTGTCATAAAGCAAAAACGCAAACCCTCAATAACCTAGAATCCGACATCAATTAGACGCATATGGAAAGTGCAATACCTACTATACCCAAATTAAATAAAGTTTTATTACAATATTATGTCATTGTACTTGATATTATTTATATGCCGATTGCCAGATGGACAAAGTAAGGCGTTGAAATGAAATACATGTTTAATTTTATGGAAATAAGACGATTTCCATAAGATCAATAAGATTCAGCAAAATCTATTGAAATGTCGTCATAATTTTTCCTCTCCGCCCAATTTCTGAGAAATCTCCCGTGGGCTTTTATATTAATTTATGCCTTCCTAGTTCTCATTTTAGAGAGTACGTACGTACTTACATCTCAAAAAATATGTGTTACTTTAGAGTCAGAAATATTTCAGATTACTCCACGTCATAATAAAAAGCCTACTAATTTTGTCGATAGTGTAAGGGGTTCTGAATTCGGTCTATCTCTCTATCTATAGGTATATATACCTCAGGTATTATAATTATATTTTGAGTCTCCACCCATGAGCGCTGTCATATATTATATGCAACGGTTTAAAATCATATTCTTTAATATTTACAATAATTTTACTAAAATGGTAAAATTTACTAACCACTTACGATCTTATAATATGGTCTACCTGCCTGTTTGCCTAATTTTTGGGTTAATAAATCGTCTATCAGTTATATTACTAGCTTAAATACTGTCGTTTCATTAGCCGTTAACACTTTTCATTATCCAGGTCATCAATTTCTCAACTCAACTGAGTAACTAATCTAGAAAGCGTCGTCGCTCGCCGTAGTGTTTGCATTTTCTTTAACAAACTATTTGCTATAGAAACACGGTCGTTGTGATTGAATAGTTGCATGTTTTGCGGTATTAAAAGGCCCGTTGCCGTGGCTAGGGGTCGTAAGTCCGACTTAATTTTCACCAAGTAATGACTTAGGGGAACAATAGCGGTTCGACAGTCATGTAATGTCGATCGTTTTGCGTTACTACAACAAGATTTCATTATGCTTAAATCTTACAGTTTAGTGTGCAATTCTCGTAATAGAATTCATATGTGGGTACATACGTACCTACCGACAAACATACGTAAACCGTGGCCCAAATCAAATGCCTTACTTTGTAAACAAAAACTACCCTACCCTACTAACATTTTAAGCTGTACTGTGACTATTGCATAGTTTTTTCACATTATTAGATCGGACCACTTTATTTTTACAATGATGAACAGGTTCAATCAATCAGTTCCTTCAGTGTTACATCACAACAGGTAATTAGACGATCATATTTGTTTAAAATACTTGACACTTGATTTGGGCTGCAGTATACATTCGTTTCTTCTCGCAATGCTTTTAGAATTGAAACTGTTTATCAGTTTATCAGTTTCAATTCTAAAAGTTACTATTACGTAAGTATTTAATTTTTATAATAATTTAAATAATACAGCGAACGTAGCTTCCTCGTTTATTGTTTAGTGTTCAAACAAGCGTAGAAAGTTTCGCAGAAGGTTCAAAGTTGATCACGAAATGTGATAAGCTTTAATAAAACTTAGGCTGACGATAGATAAGAATGTTTAAAAGTTAATTTAACGTTTAACCGCAACTCTCAGCGCCAGCAGTTCGCAAATTGTTGTTAAGTATACGGTGTCAAAATTTGTTGGTATGCGGTAGGAACACAAGCTGTGTTCACACAAGTTAAATACGACTTAGTCCAACTTCCAGCGACATACCGAACTAGACTAAGATGCCAGTTTTGGCTTCGAAACTGCTTGACTTTGTTTAGACATATAGCTGTATTTACTAGGTGCTACTTATAGTGTTATCGCACACCTTTGTCTTTGATGGAATTTAATAGAAAAGTTTTTTATTATTAATGGACTCCACAGTTCGTCATTTGCCAATGTCATGTTACAGAAAATTCAATGTATGTCTTCTATCTTCCTCCAGGGGAGTCGCCGTAGCGTCATCACCCTGGGTAGCCGCGTCTTCTTGTCTTCATCCACAGGAGACGCCGTAGCGTCAATCACTGTGGACGAAGCAGCTCGACAGTCACGTTCACTCCCGAGCTCGTAGTGGGAATCTTGACCATGGCGCCAAACTTCAGATCCTGCTTGAATTCTTCAATAACTTCACCATACTGTCATTCGCGAACATTTTCTGAATAATTTAACGTGATATTAAACACAAAACACCCGCTGTAAACAATTAAAATGAAAATTATTAAATAATTTCGCAACCGTCGTTTCCCGCCATTTTCAAAACCCCCTAATAGAAAAGTGTTAATTTGAGTTGAATTGTTTAAAAACTATATTGTTAAGGCGCTATATGGTTGTCAAAATCAAGAGTCAGACAGACGATGCCCCGCAGCGGCGGAGTGAAGAGCACGGCGCAGTGCCTCTATATTCGTATTTTTATGGATGAATTTTAGCAGGAAAATAAAAATACGCCAACAAAAAATCATTTTTTTTTTAAACTAGCCCTCGTATTTATAGTACCCTATATTTTTATATATATTTTGTATTAATAACTATTTCGGTTTAGATATAATTTTCATTTTTAAAGACATGGAAACATAACCCATGTTTGCGATATTTTTATATCGAGCGAAGTTTGTCCAATTATGTATCGGTATTCATCAGTCTCTAAATAGACACCCCAAGATTGCTATAAAAAATTTCAGACGTTTAATTTTAGTAGACAGTGCCGTAGCCTTCGTAGAAAAACTGAAAATACGCGCATACGAAGCCTTAAAATGGTAACTTAATTTAATCTGATTCGATGTAAGTACAAAAACTTTTAAATCTCGTTGCGGCCTAATTTTTTATACTGAACTCTTCGGACACAAAGGAATTAAGGTCTCAAAAAATGTTCAAATAAAATAATTTAATAATTATGATTTGTTTTAGAACCATAACTGAATAGCGTAAATATTTTAAAAGATAGACATTTTTAATCATAGGTACCTCTGTACTACATCTATTCAATATTATGAACCATGACTATACTCATATTATACGTAGGTACCTACAGTAGGTTTATGCAAAGTCAAATGAAACATTTCCAAACCCTCTCGGTCGTTGTTCAAATAAGCACGACATGGGACAAACTTACCATTTACTTTGTCGACTAACATCAAAAATGCACATCCTTTGAGCGTAAATATTGGATATTTTGATTTCGGCTACGCTCTCAAAGCCTCTCGATGTTTCTGTGAAACGAAAATAAATTCTGGTATGCAGAACACTATATTTTTGAGACCGAAACAAAATATATGCAGGTCTCATGTAGGTACCTCAACAGTACCTGACTAAGACATAACTTTATCTAACATCTGTGTGACCTCACTTCGCTCAAGCCTCGCTTCGCCATCACTGCTGATTTGGTTAAGTTCGACTTTGTCTGGAAAAACTTACCGGTACACACGATTTTTTGTTGTGATGTTATACAATGTAGAGTATGTACGGCGGCGAGTAGGTATATCTGTGTTCTGAATGTAGAGTTATTATGGAAATCATTAGATGGTACCATGTCAATATCGGAATTAAAGTCTGTCTATGTTATCTATAAATATTATCTTACTCCGGGATCCCAGCTACAATGTTTGTTGATGACAGGCATTTCGTGTCGATCTATGAGCTCCTTGGAGCATGATTGAATAATATAACCAAACATAATTTTTTATATACCTAAGTCAGTTTGAATAAAATCACTAGTGATTTTTAACATCCCATATCCCACGCAAGATAAAATAAGAGTCTGTTTCATCTGATATTAACCGGTTACCTGAACCTATTTCCAACAGCCTTAATTTCGTTAGTCGTTGAAATTCGCAAATTTAGAAACCGTATGATTTAAATATTCTGGCACGCTGAGAACTCTAAAGGTGCGCACAGATAATGATCTATTAAATAAGAGTATTTTTACTAGGTACGCAAAATATAAAGTCGATATCGATTAGTCTGAGACAGTTCCCAGACATTTATCTCAATTATTCACTTAAAATTTAAAAACTGTTTGGATATCAAACTAAATATTTCGAGAGGTCAAACTAGGCTAAGCTTGTCGTATATTACACCACAAAAACACAAGCAAATGTTTGTAAATTGGTATCTTAGGAACTTGTATCCAATGGATTTGATTTCTAAGGTTTGATAGCGAGTTTGTACTAACACATAGTTCAGAGTCACTTTCGAGCACGAGCACAGTGTGATCTACTAACGTTAAAATTCATAGCGTTGTAACAGCTGTAAGACCGTGCTCATACTACGCTGGCGCTCAAAATTGTTTCTGAATCTCGGCCTTATTAGGGAATTTTCAAACTTATATGCTACACGGCTTACCAAAGTAAGATTTTCCAATTCAGACATATTATTCACAATATTGATCAGTGCTATTGTTAACAAAGGCTTTAGTTCGAGAGTTTTAAAATATAACCATTCATTTCTCGAAATTGAGCAACATAATTGTTATTATAAATTGTTTGTAATTAAAATCACTTAATCCTAAAGGTCAAGTAAATCCTCACCTCTTAGGCATCTCTAAAATCAGAACTCAGCGGGTTTAGCATACTTACCAGGCTGTTCCAGCTCAACTCGGATCTGGGAGCACCTTAAGCGCTCGGCTTCGTATTAACTCAAGCGAAGTAATCTGTACTGTGGAGCCTTAGGATAGAAAATCCTATTTACATTTAGAATCAGAACCATTTGGGGGCTCCGCTGAAATTTTGTATCTTTGAACAAAGGTAGGGTAGTATTATGATTAACGTTTGCTGTGATACTGTTTATTTTTTCGGGTTTTCCCCGACTGCAGAAATGGTTGGCAAGATACTCAACTCGTATTTTTATGTCATAAAATGGAAATGAAACTGAAACTTGACAATTAGAAGATGGTTTTTAATTAATTATTCATGAAAATTTTAACATTTTACCATTAATTTTGATTACTTACCAGTTATCAGAGAGGAACTAACGTGAGTTGCTTTAACAACTACGCTACGTCCCCGTTAACAATTTCGTTGAATGAGATAGCAAACGATTCGTCTTGTTTCACAAATTATACCCAGAGAAAAGAATTTTATTAATTCTCATGACAAAATAAAGTACTTACGTAATTATCTTTGCATTTTATTGATAACGGCTTAGTCATTGTACATGCTTTGTGACCCTACTTAGCGATGGATGGTTCTACCGATAAGCAGTCCCAGTTTTGGTCCCCACACGTTCTTTACATTTTTATAATCGATCGACTTCATTGTGACCATTCAAATCGTGCTCAATTGTTGTCGAAGCAGCAGGCACAGGCACCTATTTTCAGCACGGTTGTCGTAGTCGACTCAACAGACAGTGATTCAGCTTTAAATTGTAATTATTACGAGCAATTGCCAGTGGTTCCATCTGCGCCAAAAAGGGAGGACACACTTTAGTTTATTTTCTCCCTCAAAGCTAAAGGTTCAAGACATTAAATTAGTCATCATCAGCCCGTATCAGTCCACTGCTGGATGTATGCCTCTCTCAAAGCATGAAACCCAACCCAAGACATTGAATTAAATAACCAAAAAAAAAACCGAGTCATATATTAACTATATATATTTTTCAAACACCCACGATTGGTCTCAATTTCATTATAATTATAATCTTCTGAGTAATTTCTAAATTCCCTGATTCTTAACTTAATACAAGTTGTAGCGAAACAGAGGTTCATTAAATTAAGCCACTAATCGCAAATGTTACGATACATCAGGTTGGTTTATCATAGGCTGAAAAGAAAAGTATACATACCTCTTGCACTAGCCAAGGGATAAACTGTCCAATAAGAGCTATTGAAGAGCTTATTGTGAAAAATGATTTACTGGTAGGTGTATACTGTGGCGTTAGGACCGGCTAGCAGTAAATCGTGACGGCGTTTTGGCCTCTCGCAATCGGCCGAGTCACCGGGGTGGAATTAAACGATTTATCGTAGTCACGGACTCCGATTTCCACGGATCCCTGTCACGGGTCGCAATATTGTTGTTACATGGGTTGCTCTAAATGTATGTATAATATCGGGTTTTGTACCCTTCGGTGTAAGTAACATATTAGTTTACATAGGGCTTTATCTAAAGATACGATCGATTTAACGTTTATAGGTTTTCAAAGTTCGGAAACAATTTGTAAACTGCCAATCAGGCCTCGCTAGAATATAAGCCGTTTACATGCCGATAATAAATGTGTTGTGCCTTCTCAATGTAATCTTAAAGTCTCAAGTACCAAGTTCGAGTAAGTATATCATTGCTGATAGGATCATAATCAATTGAGAATCGGTATTTTATACCTCCTACCTACAAAAGATTCTGTTACCAATTTAGAGCAACAAGCTTTGGCAGTCATATTTCAAGTTGCCTCATTTCACGTGGCCCTCTACAGGGACAATATATCAACCTCAATTTATTTCTTCTCTAGAGCTTTCATAACCTCTTTTTATCAGTCTCCTCCTCGTAATGTTATGTATAAATATTTTCTGCCCTTAAGAATGTACCAACAATCTGCATTATCGTCTAATAAAATGCTTATGTATGTAATGTAATGTGTGTAATATGTAATACTTGACTTGATGTGGCATCATGCAAGCTTAACTGAACTGAGAGCCTAATTAAAATAGTAGCTACTATTTTAATTAGGTTCTCTCTTTCATAAAGGAATAAGACTATCCATAGAGTCTGGTGACATAGTTCTGTGTGCAATAAAGTACGAGTATAATTACATGTATCCTAGAAGTAATAATACATAAGAAAACTGTGAGTTAATTAGTTTGTTCATTGTGCACCACAACGACTATAAATTTCCCACAGGAGCCTTTTTTTCAAATTACATCATCCTGTGGTAAAATATTAGTATCAGGTGCCTACATAATATTTCATATTGGTATAGTACCTGAATTGATTTAATGAAAGTGGTATTAGCATACGTCAGGTCATATAATGCAGCTTTGATCTCCTGTTTGCGTCGTATTCTTCACAGCTATATTCTCATGTACTATGTTTCATAGATCCGGAATCCCAGTGCAGTTTTCTTTCAGCATCGTGTGACCTCTCTAGATCAACATTTGTGACGGTGGTGTCAGAAAAAAGGCCCATGACACCACCGATAGTATCAGGGCTAGATTGAATAATCATCCTAACACTTTAGAAGTGCAATAGAGTTGTGTTCACTGATCCGCCACGGTAAATTTACTAACCCATTAGAAAGAAGTGCTAAATGTATTAAAAAGAAGTCACAAAAATGTAACTAAGTTGGAAATCGCAATATTAACTTCCGTCATCATGGACATTTGACTGAGGTCTTTTTTCATGGATGTCAAAGAACATGACCCCGTCCACCTATACTTAGAGGTCAGAAATATTTACTGGACTTATATGTTCGGAAAAACAATCAAATCAACTTTAGTTCTGTGAGTATTTGGATTCTCTCAGTAAGTCGTCAGACACGAATTTTACGCGACATGAGAATCGGAACCGACCGACTCAGTATTGCGAACACGTCCCTCGCTGTGGGAGACGAGATACAAATCCCACAGGACTCGGAATCTGTTCTCAGCACACACCTCTATGTTCACCTCACCCTTATTTATACGCGATTGAAAGGAAAATACGTGCATGATCGTGTGCAATAGCAAAGTGGCACATACTCTGAGCTGAGCTTTTGTTAGGTTTTGCGCAACGAAATGTTCGGGAGTTTTATTTTCGCAGACAAAGTATTTAAAGTTGGATATAGATTAACCACATTTATCTTTTATGGGTTGAGGCATGTGAAAGATTCCAGAGACATTTAATATACTCTAAACCCAAACTGAACTAGTCAATCTATCAATATTTATACACAAAATATTATGAATTTAAGATGTGATTATCCCGCTGTAATATTAATTCCACTGTGACTTATTTAATTTGTCTGTACCTACGTGTGCAGTTGAAACATTTTGTATTAAGTTCACAGTAGGTACAGCTAACAGTAGATCAAGTGTAACACCTTTTACTTTGGACCGTTCTTATTATTTGCGTTGTAAGATTTAAAATCGTACTGCAAGTGTTACCATTGATCTGCTGTTGTCCGTCCGTACGACAATTCAACATTGATAAAGCATTTCATTTGTAATCAAATCACTAACCTCACCTCTAGACTAATTAATCATAACAAACACTGCTTTATTGATTTCTGGCACAAACAGCGCTTTAAATAGATATAGATATGAAAAATAATGCTATCTTTTTTCACCCAACCCTATCTGGTTTTCCCCGCCTTTCCTTAAATGAAATGTTTTGATTGAGATTATGACAGTATACCAGGCAATATTTTAATACTATGATATACTTTCTGTAAACAATATTATACATCTTTCGTCTGAATAAAGACTATAGTTAACTCTAACAACCTATAGTCAATTCTCAAATTCACGCCACAGATACTATCTAATGAAGTTGTTACACGGTCCAAGCGAATTTCCATAGACAAGAGCAATAAAAAGCGAATTACCCTTCACCATGCCATGCAATAGAATTTCACCGCTACACCTCGACGAGCATTCTACTGCATTTGTACAACGACTTGAACATTTAATAAAGTGATAAAACGTTCGCGTTGAGCACGCGATATTTTTACGATTTCACTCCTGTTTTATTACCTACTGTTCTATTGGCTTTCGAGCACTAAGATATCTGTATGATTGACAAAATAGCTTTTAACTTTCTGTACCAATGTCTAAAGTAAATTAAACATTTATGTAATTTATTGTCTCTAACAGCATGTTATATCTCTGATTTCGTTTGTTGGTCCCACATACCTCTTTTAAAGTCGAACTCGCTCAAGACATCAATTCCTTGATGTATCTAACGAGTATGCAATAACAATATTATAATAATATTTTATTGTTATATTTACAGTGATAAAATCTGAGATGTTCTCTTGAGCTTTTACATTTATTCTCTTCACAGTTTCAATATCCAAAAATGGTTACTTGATATTTGTATGTGCTTCGAACGCTATTCGGTAAACTGTCACTTGTTGTTTACACCAAATATTGCCTATAACAAATTGTGTACCTACCGGCGCACTTGTCATTTTGTTTAGAAACTACAAAATTCGTTCCACTTTCTGGTTAATATATCTATTGCTTATTTTTCCCCTTCATAATGCCCCCAGGGATTCCGGTGGCCCTCGTGATTTATGACTTATGCAAAGAATGAGAGGATATTTTCTACACCATAATTCAGGCTAGTTGAGATTAGAGGCGGGTCTTGTGAGGAGGATGATATATCAATCTAACCGTTCGCCTTTTTTGACCTCGTATCTGACCTTTATCTATGTAGATACGAGATAAGAAAATGCTTCTAAAATAGATAAATCATATTTTCTGATCACAAATTCTTATTTTTTTTGCACAAACTGCTTAGTATGCATTCATTTATTATTCATACCTTATTATACCTAGTTACCTATACTGATGGAATTAGTGTAAAGTTCAGATTTCCTGAATACATTGGCTCAACTAGCACTATACTTAGCCAACTAGCGCCGCCAATCTTGAAAAAATAATATCTTCCAATTTAATCAATTTTATTAAAAAAAAAACTATTTACAAAATGTTTATTAGGATGAATACTATTTTTCAATACCTATAGGTACAATACATGGCATAATTGCGACAAGCTAAGTTGTAATTCACAAATGTGCCAAAAACGGCCGTTTTTCGCAACTACAACTTACCGAAATTGAATCACGTTATAAATAAGCATTTTAAAAATAGTATTTATCGTAATAAATATTTTGCAAATAGCTTTTTTTAATAAAATTGATTATATAATTTTTTATGATTGGCGGCGCAAGTTGGCTCATGGAAGGCTCTTAAATCAAAGTTAAATATTATCTACTTTAGATAGAAATAAAATGATTCTAGTTCGACATAACCAATTAACCATACAAGTTAAACATTGTGAGTTTTATGAACTAGTTTTCCATTCAACACTGTATAGGTACCTAACCTATACATTAGAAATAAATATCTTCCGAGGATCGTATATTTTCTTGTAGTAGAAAATAATGAGCCAGAATCAGTCAAGTCAATCTCCTAGAGTCGTATGTAATAACAATTCTCCCATTTCAAGAACAAAGATTGAGTTGGTTCTCGATGCAAGTCCAACACGCAATGGCGTTTATTTTTCAGATTAAACTAAGTAAAATAACCAACTGACCAACAATTTATTAATGAAGATTTCTGGGCCATATAAGAGTCATCAACAAAAACGTGTTCAGCCAGTAACTTACCAATTAGGATACATCCGGTATAGGTTAGAATTGTCATTTACGTGATCATGAAATGGTCCAGTGCAATGAGTCGGTCTTTTAAAGCGTTTACGGCACGGCGGCGCGGCGCCCGCTGCATTATAGTAGCCCTTGGATTTGTATTGAGCCCTACACATGACGCCGCAACTTTGGTACATTTTGACGAAAAACGCACCTTACTGTTGTGTAAACGCTCTTACTGTTTTTGTAAAATGTATAAAAATGCAACCTCTCACTTAAAAATTGCTACATTTACCGAAACAGTGCCTTGCCGTGCTTTGAAGTGCTTTTAAAATATAGCTATCAAACCGATATAAATAATTCTAACATACCATCTACCTTATTAACCTACCTGCAATGATTTCCGTTCGAGTAGTCGCCGTCGCAGATACAGATGTGATGAACTCGTATGTTGTGTAAATAATAGACATTTAGTCGGCATTCAGCAAACCTTAATATTATAACTGATGTAGAGTAAACTAGGCCCACAATTGTCGGTATCATTAAATTAAAAGCGTTCGTGTTTGAAGATCGTTAGTAATATTCGCGGCACCTAGAATACCATTCGTAAAAGGGCACGGTCGGCCAAACAGTTAACTAATTTATTATCCATAAATATCTGATCAAGAAGTTTGATAAGACACGTTCTCAGAGGGGTTTACGAGCTCCGAGTGTGCTTAATCAGGTTGTGAAATGAAAACGGGTTAAAATTTACGAAAGCTCCTAGTATTTATGCTAGCTTGTTTAGTTGAAACAATAAGTACATTAAATAGAGCTTAATGGGTTACCTAGAGATTACCTATGTGAAATTATGAATGACTTTTTAACTTAAGGTAAAGTGAAAAAAATAAACACATTCACGGATTGCAGTCTCATTTAATTTATCATTTTGTATTTAAACTAAGATAGTTAATAAAACACTCATTGCGTAACAAATTGGACTGGAAGATATGTCAAGAACCAGTGTTACAATATTGTACCTAAAGGTAGGTAGATTTATTGCTGTGAACCCTTATTCCCGCTGATTCCGACAAAATTTTCGATTAGGGTGTAGACCCTAATCGAAATCACTCGCAAAACGTAGGTTTTGCGAGTGATTTCGTAAATCTTTGTTAAGAGATGTAACCGTTGACGAAGGAATACTCCCCGCTGGTAGGGTCCGAATGAAGGGGAGTAGGGCTGCCCTAAATATATCATCTAAAAGTGAACTGGATATGTTTCGTTACACGACGAAGCATGACTAACACGAAAAAGTAAGTCTATACGCCATGTTGTTACATATTTTAATATTGTCATTTCTTTCATTTTATTTAAATTATTAATAGATATTAGTACTTTACAAATAGATCACTAATTAAATGTAAAAACAACTTAGCTTTTATTTATCTAGAAGAGTGCTTCGCATAGCGCACCAATATAAGTTTTAAAAACGTATTCGGTTCGACCTAGTCTAAGTTAGAAACGTTTTCAAAACACACTTTGTGTAAGCGTACACTTTGTGAAATAAAATACTAATTTGTTATTACTAATAGAATATTAAACTTACGAACACCGGGAGAGTTGCTCGTAAGTTCTTCGAGAATGTATCTCGTCGCCAACCCTCTTGGAATTTATATTATTTTATTAACATAAGATTTGTATACCAACAGACTCATACAGCGGACTTTTAATTACATAACAAATAGTAAAGCGGCTTGTAAAAAAATCTAATCTAGTTAACTATATACATATCTTACAAAAACGCCACAAGTATCTACATAAAAATATTGTTTACTACATTTAGCATTAACTCACAAAAATAGCAGTGGCATATAGTATCGACGAATTTACAAACGAGGGCAGTGTTATTTAAATACCTTTTAATAGTTCAATGATAGGTATAATATAAGATAAATCAATATCAAATATGTATAGAATTTACTGAAGACGTAATTTTAAAATATAACCCTCAATGTATATTTTATGACCGGTCGGTGTAGGTGCGGCCTGTACTTTGAAACCTTGGCCTGCGCTTTACCGTGCGCTTAGATTGTAGTATACATTTGTATTAAACATATTCTATTAGATTCATCAATTCCTATCTTTCATACAAATATCATTCATGACAAATTTATCATACCTACACTCCTACGCATACAGTTCATCTACCCAATTAAGGTATAAAATGTATGTAACCTGTTTAATCTAAGGTCATATAAATCGTTTTTATTCGGTAGTATAATTGATACATTGGAGTTTAGTATTTTATATTTACGTTGCGCTGTAAAGTTTGTAGGAAAGATGGGAAAATTGATGAGTCTCCTTTACAATCGACAGTTCATCAACACCTTCACAAAATAATGGCAATCTATACTTGCTTTACCACTGTTGTATAAAGTGCCTGCGTGTGACACTTGTGGTGATATTAACTGTACTATGTATTAAAAGTAAATTAAAATAAATAATTCAAAATGCAAATATACAGTAACCTAATGAGTAAATTGCTGAAAACTACTTTACGACTATGGCACTGTTTAAAATTAATATTATTAAATATAGTAGTTAGCCTTCTTCTGGAATGGTAAAACAATCAAAATATACAAATACGAATAGTATAATTATATTCTTGTGTGAATGAATAAGAATAGCTGTTTAGATTACGAAATACTTTGGTGGTAACTCTACCAGGAAATTCCTCGTTTACTGACAATATGAATATTACCGAAAATCAATTTAAAATGGAATGTAGTCATTAAAGCCCGTAAATATAATATATTTACCTATATTTTTTGAGTAACGATAAACATTTACAAAGACACAAATTTCATACTTAAGTACATATTTATCATATTTATACTTTCAGCACTTACTATATCAATCAATATGGACTACCTAATCTACAGTCTAGATATAATATTTCAGCTATTAATAACAACAAAATATCTCAAGAGTCTTTTTTATTATTCAGTACTTTCGCACACTCTATTTTCATTTTGATTATAATACCTCTGATGTGTAATCCGAGCACCGATTTTTTACAAAGATAAATTGATTAATCTCTATTTAATTAGATCTAAATGCTAAAACACAATATATCTTATTATGGCAACATATATTTTTGGTTATAAATATGATTACTCCTTTCAATTCTTATTCAGAGCCAGTCATACATATTCCAGAGATTTACACAAATGCTGCACAAAAATTGAGGTAAAACAGATAAAATACCAAGGAAACTTCGGAAGGGATATGTATCGGTAGGTACTTTATATTAAAAGACAGGTACTTCAAACACTAGTGAACATAAAATCTACGAAATAATACTTTTTATATCTCACATTCTCACAATCCCTTTAATCGTTCTTATAAGGACTTGGCAATTGACACTTTGTAACCCTCTACGGCGGCGTAGCGTAGTGTCTACGCATAGACGTAGCAGGTTGCGATTGCGATCAGTCGTATCGTAGGTATTAGTCGCAATGTCGTATCGTTGTCGAAGGTCGAATGGGTGTGGCCAGTTGAATGTGCCGTCCACTTGCCTTCACACTGGCTACGCAGCCTCGTAGACCCGTGTAGAAAGCTGCCGGCAGTCCCAGAGGTAAAGACGGAGATCCTCCTGTATAAATAGTAAGGGTTAATTGACCTATATGTCAAAACTAAAGTAAAGGTAAAGAAATGCCCCAATGCCCTGGAAAAAACCTTTTTGAAAAAGGTCGTACCGTAAAGCTGTATGAAGTTAGGCTCGATCGTCCACGAAGACAAGTTTTTATTACAGTAACGAACGTGTTATTATGTAGGAATAAAAGTTCTACAGATAATAATATTATTCTGAGAGTTAGGCCCCTGTTTACGGGTGCCTCACATAATACATTTTATGAACAACACGTGCTTATTGCTCGTGTGATGTCTACGCTTGAATGCTTCAACAACGATCAATAACTTTAATGTAATGACTTGTTAACCTACTCGTATATGAAATTGGTTTCAATAATATAATTTGATTACCTTATAAAAAGATAATTAAGAAAAATGAAATAAAGTACCTTGTTAATTTTCTCGGTTACTCGCGATTTAAAAACATACATGAACCCACATATCTTCACAAACTGCTACTAGAACATAAAAAAACTGTAGAGTTACATACCTATCCATAACTTTGGATTCGACTTCGAAGGTACCAACGGCGATTGGGAGTACCCTCTCACAGGCGATGTGTCATCCACCTGAAGCATCGCAAGCCTCTTCCTCCTTCTCACTGTTGCTGTGTGCCATAGTCCGTCATCTACTCTAAACTTGGATTCTACGCATTGGAACCAGTCTTCATGAGTAACAGAGTTGACCTCCTTGGCATCAGTATCGGTGTATATGAGCTGCAATCTCCCTTCGCTGAGACCGAGGCCGACAAAGTCTCGAGGCCGTATACCAATTTTCCGCCTCCACATGAGAAGTCCGGAGTCGTTGTATGTTCGAAATTTAATTTCGTACCTAATACCGCGGACGCCGTGATTCCTAAAATTTCAACTGTGATTTTAATCCAATCATAATCATGGCATAAATTCAGCGACTAAATAACGCGTAAATATTTCCATAATGCACCGACCACACTAACTATATTTTACTGGCATAAATTCTAATTTGCACAATCTAATTTACACGATTAAGCTCGTACGTGTGGACGGTTTAAGATTATTATAGAGACCTATAAATAGATTTCCAAATAAACAAACGTTGGCCTTCGATGTAAGGGAAGGTCTGTGCACGAGCAGTGGGGACATAAAAATAAACTGATGATGAAACGTTGGCCCAAATAGTTTACACAAGTAACTCGTGAAGTATAGAATTTCAATATGTTTGTTAAGAGGCTCTACCTAAATTGATATAAATCTACATAAATTTTACATTTGATTGGAAACCAACCAATCTTTGGATATTCACTTATTTTCATCAACATGAATTAAAGAGGGTACGAACAATTTGAAAATTAGTAATAATAAGTGTTTACCTAATCTATATTTACTTCAGTGGTAATTAAAACTATTCTTAACTGGTTGCATCCTTCGAATGTTATCTTACATCATAATGTCCTTCACCAACTTCCCGGTTAGTATGTAAGCTAGAAATATAGGAATTGGTTAGTAATATTAAACAAGAAGATTATAAAAGGGTTGCATTTAATTTATCTAAGTAGATAAATTTAGTCACATATATCCTGACATCTTTATCATCTATACACGACATTTCAAACCCTCATTCCCCTCTACATGCCTAAACTTGATGATACTGATTGTAAATTACTTAGTTAAATTGTTTCTCAAACAGTGTTCATAAAGTGTAACATAAGATAATTGTTTAAAAGCTACACAGCCCCCTTACCTTGAAGTCTTATAGCAGTATTACTTCCATAATACTTTGTTACTTCGTACAATGACGACCTTAAAGTAAGCTCATTAAGGTCGTCATTGTACGAAGTAACAAAGTATTATGGAAGTAATACTGCTATAAGACTTCAAGGTAAGGGGGCAGGTAGTGGTGGAGGTCTGATGACCTGAGACTCGAGTGTTATTTACTAAGTTAAAGAGCCAGCCTCCCCGCAAACTTCTTGATTAATAATGATGGAATACCTATATTGTACCTAATTTCTCGTTTTGTATATGGCGAAGAATTAATAAATGATTATACCTACACATAGTAGTATAAAATATATATTTATATATATACCTGCGACTTCCTCTACTCCTATAAGAGTAGTAATTGTTTCCATCGAATTTAATGGGCGCTCCGTCATTTAGCATCTCTACGTTCAACGGTACTTCGCAATTTCTGCCTTGGTATCCATCACGGCATATACATTTGTATTCATTCAGAAGTGGTATGCACGATCCATTGTTTTTGCAAGGTGTTAGGCCTAAAAATTTACTAGCTAAATAAGTATGTAAGTCGACAAAATATATTTTATTATACACAAGTCATTAAGTTTAGTTTAGGTAGGTAATAGCTTGTTTACTTTATTTTAGGTTTTAACTTATGAGTATAAATAATTGTTTTTACCAATAAATAAACTGATACATTACATACTAATAAATACTTAACAGTCATTAAGTGACATCTGTTTTTAATTATTTTAAAATACACAGTTAAAACAAAAGGAAATTACATTTGGAGATTTAACAATACAAGTCTATTCTAGAACAGTAAGTAATACTGACCTTCACCACAAGGCGGGCCTATGAATTTAGTTACTCCACTAGTGGCGCACGGCAGCCGGTCTTCCTCCTGCATTATTAGACATTTAGCGGTATCCGCACTATACAAAGACAGTGGGTTACCATTCACAAAGACCTGTTGCACTGCGCCTATGAAACTGCTGGTCACGCCTGACATTTTGTGTGGGCGGATATAGGCACTGAAAAAAAAGGAAACCTTGATATCTATGATTTACTTTTGATCTTTATTAATGACAATAACCGTTCATTTTATAAAGGCAGAAAGTTGAAAATCGTAACTACTTTATCGGGATTGTTAAGATCAATCTGGTTCGGAATTGTGTTGCTATAACAATTTAATTCCAATTAAACCTAGACAGATTAATGCGGGGCTAAGTCGCTAGATACTCGATGCGGATCATAACCGTGCCGCGACGGCAACAATCGCTTTGATGTGGAGTACATTTAACACCACAGATTATTGGAATATGTATTTTACTGAGATGACTTATTTTCTTCTACAAAATAGGTACCTGTCAACTTACTATTAGGCAATATCTACGTGGGATTACATACATTCATGATTATTTTAGAGTACATGCATGAGTGTACACATTTACGTTAAACTTACGGTAAAGATCCAATGAAGAGAGGCAGTGTAAGTTCCAAATGGGTAAGCGGTGGAGCTGAGTGGCCTTTTTGTGCTGGGTACTGATCGAGCTGCAAGCTGCCATGGCGTCCTATCCGGGTGACCCGAGCTCGGTGCCAACGTCCCTTCGTTATCGCCACGGGGGACCTGGGACATCGATAAATATTAAAATCAATCACTTACGGCAGGGAGTCCGTTAGGATAGTATCGTTTTGATATGATGTAATTGACCTTTTTTAACTTGGGGCAAGGATCACACGGAAGACCAAATCCGACTGGAAATCTACCTTTTTTGAAAATAAAGAACGTCCGTAATCAATAGGCTGTGACTGGATATACTTGGTGGAATATACTTGGTTTATGTCATAAAAGTTGAAATCTTTTAAGTTGTCGAGGGCTCTAAAAACGAACCAAAGTAATAGAATTTTTCCTTCTTTCGGAAGTTCGACGTAATTCAACCGATGTTTCTAAGAAGCCTTGTAAACAATGAGGCACAAATTATAATCGATTGCCATAGTAATCACAGTAATTACTAGTAGTTTAACCTTTAGCAGCGTTTTATAGTTAGATTTAATAGTGGTCGGTCGGTCAATACTAGTCGTATTCAATTTGTCGACATTGTTAATTCATTTAACGCTAACCATAAAAAAAGAATTGTAAATTGAAAGTTTTGGAATCTTCACTTACGTGATGTTAGCGATCCCGCTCCCCAAATTGTACCTAAACTGTAGGTACCCATTAACCAAGTTAATCGCTATGAAATCCCCCTTGGCTTTATTAGACTGGCCGGTGTAAAGGAGCATCCCAGAGAAACGGTTCGTTAAAAACCAAATTTCAATGCGGAACGCTTTACCCAGTCCTTCGAGGGGCAATAATTCTACGTAGCTCGTTCCATTGAATTGAGGGGTCCATGTTTCCTGTACTACATTTACATCTGTAAATAAATAACAGTTACACTAAAAGGTAATAGCAGTAACAATTGTACACATTTGTAATGGATATTTTATTGTAAAACACATACAATATTGTGATAATTTACGCACCATTGTTACATGTATTTCCATTGGAACCAATTTCGCCTCCAAATAAACAACGACATACGTGTCCACCGTCGGATCCGATGTCACACAATAGCCCCTCATCATATCCGCAGGGATTCGATTCACATGGATCTAATCTTTCGTCACAATTGGCTCCTTGAAATCCGATAGGACAGCTACAAGTATATTCGGTCGCCGATCCGTCTATTCCTTTACAGGTAGCTCCGTTCTTACAAGGCATACTCATACAAGGATTAGATTGGCACTCATAGACATTTTCTATAGCCACAACTAATGAGTCCGGACGGCCCAATTTCTTCGTCACTTGATGACGTATTATTCTCAAGTATTTCACGCACCCAATAAAGCCGCTCCGAGTGCCAATATTATCGAAAACCCTGGACAAAGACATTCATTACGTATTTGATGGGTTATTAATACAGAATTATGTCTAACCAATAATGGCAATAGAACATAAAATATCAATATAATGACGTTATAAAAGTTACCTAGAAAAATTGGTAGGCACACTTCCTATGTAAGTATCTTCCGCTAGATCCAGGGCTTTCAAGTGCCCACTAGATTGTCCAGCCACGTCTTCCGTGTCATCCACCGATAAGATCCCATCACGATGATACCGTTTTGCAGACACCTTATGATATTCATTCAAAGTTATTTTTTCTAATGAGGTCAGGACTATAGCACCGTTTCCTAGATTGTACCTGTTTAGGAATAACGATAAAATATAGCTATGAACACTGCTATCTCAGAAATAGAAATTGTAACGAAAGTGGAAAATACTGCTCACCTAAACTCCAAATACCCGTTGACCAAAGCGAGTGAAACAAAATCACCCGTGCCGTCAGCTTTCTGCTGATTGTACAATATGACGCCATTCTCCGAGAAAGCTTTAAATTCGATATCGATGTTCAATTTATGGTAAGCTTTCAATGGTTTCAGGCGAATATACGACGTGCCATCAAAGGATGGGGTTTCGATATAAGGGCCCATGGCTTCTTTTGCAAGAGACTCGCAGTTTGATCCGGTGTAAAGGCCTGAACACACGCAAGTGTACGTGGAGCCGGGTAAATCGATGCAGGTGCCCAAGTTATAACATGGTTCGGATAGGCACGCACTATACTCTTCGGTGGTATCCTGTGTGATATGTTCTGTAAATAAATATCGAAATAAGCGCGGGATCGTGACGTAACATAATTGATATGACCCATATTGGGATATTCAATGGATTTAAATATTTATGAAAATTCATAGTAGACATCTGCTGTTTAATATAATAATTATTAATAAGTAGACACCAAATTGCTTCCAACGTTTATAAAATTTATGGAATTAATTATTTTAAGTTACGTAGTCGTAAGAGGTAGCGAATTACTCACAAAAACATTTATTATACGGTGACCTTTGGACTCGTACAAACCCTTTTAACACTTATTACATTTATATTACGCTAAAATATCATTTGTTACTTTCTTGTTGTCGGAAATATTGTCATGATTGAATTTAAAAGAACATGCAACGAGGCTCCTGAATTTGTTACTAGTTAGCAATAATGCAGCCAATTAACTAGCATTATACAACTTACCGGCGCAAGCCTTCCTGTGCACGGTAGGCGTGTAGCCGGGCCGACAGACGCACCCGCCGCGTGCGCAGTGCGCGCCCGGCAGCGCCGCGCAGTCCGCGTCGTCCACGCACAGGTCGCCCAACAACGCACCCACTGCACCCACCGTCGCTGTTGTGGCTGTTTGTGAACCTAACGTTAATTAAAAGGAAGCCTATTCAATAATATTTTAATATTATCTTGCATTGCAGGTACGCCATTCAAATATCTTAGCGCCCAGAAAGCGCAAACTCGTTCAATTTTCTCATATAACATTTTCCTGCACCGTTTTGTAATCATGACTTTGCGAGGAAACCGGATAAGATTTTTCTCTCTTACAGGAGAGAAAAAGATTGCATCCAATTTGCTTGCAATATGCATGTTGTTCACGCGAGTAGAGATACTGATCTGTACCTACCTAAGCGAAAAATACGCATATTGCGCAAATTGCGCATGAGACGGTATTGGGAGAGAACACTGTATTGGCATCTGGTATGTCACTTTTAACTGGAGAAATATATTGGTCGCGTACATATCACGATAAATAAATGGTAATAACGTATCGGCCACGGAATACTAAAGTATTGCTACAGTGACAAATAGTACAAGGGAGACGGTATAAACCTAAGCCCAACTGAAAAAGAAAGTGTCAGTTCCTGACGTGAAAAATCACGAGCTATCTGATAAGACTAAACAAAAAGGGTTCTAGCACAGGCGTTGCATAACCGGCAGCTAAGGAAGTAAATCACAGCCCGAAACGCTTTTCCGGAACGATTTCCGGTTACGTGACCCAAATTGTAAGTTTCTCCTACTAATAAGTAAGATAACGTATTTAACAAAGTTCGCGGTGTGACCGTGTCACGGTGTGACGAGGAAGCCAGAAACATCGGCGAGTTACTCTATAAATTAACTTTTACTGTGTCTAGATAATGTTTTGTGACAAACAGGTGTTAAACTTAGCGTTAGAACATGCTAGCAATGCGATACGAAGCGGCGAGGAAATTAAACATCAGAAAACCTTGTATCTGATACTGTGTACAATACAATGCGGTTAAAAGATACTATACACCCGCATTTTCGATTCCATTTAATTTACCTTTGAATTTCTGCCCGGATAGAATTCCATCGAAATCACTGGGTGTTTCTTTTCTAGTCCAGTCGTATTTGTTGTAATATTTATCAGGGTTCAGTAGATGTCTGGTAGATTTTGAGGCTGCGCCGTCGTCTTGTTGGGTGAACTGAATGGGGGAGGAAGGACGCAGCGGTCCTGCGGTGCCAGCCAGTTCGCCCAACTTGCAGGGTCCGAATGCTTGTACCACGATATCTTCTTGCGTGCGACACGCTTGCAGTTTTAGGTGGCACTCCGACTCGTACGTTTTACTATCGCTACCGCATACCTGTTGGAATTTTATTTCTTAGCTTTGACTAATAAAACACAGTAGCGACGCGCTGAACGCGAAGAAGTCACGACATCATTTGTTCGTTCATAGGTGGCTTAAGAATTTAGCAGTGAACCCTAAAACATTACGAGTACCTACGTATATCAACAGCACAATAATGGTAACATTTCAAGTACGATTTTAATTTTTGTAGCGTAGACAATAACAATGTCACCGGTTTGAGCAGAGAGTGTAAAGAAAAGATAGCGTAGCTTTGATGAGTGAGGTCAATTTCTAATGACATTTACTTTCCGTGGGCTTATTAGTTAGTCAATAGCGGAGAATGTGATATCAAATATTAAGACATAATCACGTTCACCGGCATTAAATGGTTTTCAGTTAACGACCACCATTACATATCGCTCCAATACAGCGTGAATTCGAAATTTTATAAAAAATCATTGACATCGATAATATCTCATATAGCGTAGCTGGCTACGCTGTCTTGTTATGTAAACAAAAACAACTATCATGTTATTTTAAGCTTTGCTGCTTGCTTTGCTGTGATTATTGCATATTTATTTTCACATTACTAGATGCGATCATTTTATTTTCACAATGATGAACAGATTCAGCTTTAGGCGATAGGAGGGCCAATTGTTGTGATACTAACTGTATTAGCCTATTTCTTTTGTATAATTCTTTTTTTGCAGTAAATAATATTTACTTCAGTGTTACACCACAACAGGAAATTTAATTAAACGATCACAAATTGTTTACAAAATAAGACACCAGGTATAACATGTGACACTTCTGTTTATTTCTCACGACCATGGGAAAATATCGGTTGCCACAATAAATACGTCTCGGGTTCAACTGGTTCGAAATAAATAAAGCAACGCACTCACCAGCATGTTCGTGTCGGTATCGGAGCAAGGTGCGGCCGCGCATTCGCACAGCGCGCCCCCAGTGCGCTCGGTGCACACCGCGCCGAAGTAACACGACAGATCCAAGCAGGACTCTACCACCCCTCCGCTTTCGGCTACAAAGAAAGCCGTTATTATAAATAGTTGACAAGCGCCGAAAATTAACTTGTTTTCGTTAATTTTACAAAATATACATAAATAAACCGTGGAAAATGTAATAATTTGAAAGCAGTCAAAAAATAACAATATTACAGACATCTGAATATTAGATATTAAGAAATTACATCACACGAACTAATTTAAGATTAGTAAATGGTACCTACTGTTTATAGCCATACATTTTTTCGTAATAAATGTCAAAGTTCGCGTTATAGCGAATATTTTATACCGTTATAATAATATCCCTCTAATAATATTTATAAATCAAAAGCAATTTCATACTCCCACGGCATAATTTTGCATACATAGATAAGATTCTGGGATAAAGCATATTGTTACGCGGAACGATACGCTATTACAACTATAGAATAAATAAAATAACACTAATTGATTTGCAATTATTACTTATTATAAAAAGATTTTTTACGTACAAATTTCCAACATATTTACGACGGATAACCTCACATTGAATTACCCATTCGTCATTCTCACTTTTATATCGTCCTTTCGCTTTGCGTTGGTATTCAATCATTTTGTGACATTAATGTGCGGATAACAAATCCAAATGTCATATAGGTATACCTACTATCGACAACAACTCAAATAAAACCCGCGCGGCACAAACTGTAATGGTTCTGCTGCCTTATTCTAGGCCAGTTGGTGAGTAGTAAAATACCGGAAAAAGTTCCTTGCTTCCTAAATAAACATTGCAAATGTTAGTCATTTTTGCTCTTTATCATGAACTAAAATGACCACCATTTGCGATCTGTAAAGTGCAAGTAATGTTTTTAGGTTTATGTGTGTATGTCAGTTCCTATTTGGCCTCCTGTAGTTTGAATGGCTTAATGTAATTTGGTGCATAAGGTACCTACTATAGTACCTATAAAGTGATATTTCAAACCACGAGACCAGTAGCTACGAGTGTGTTAAAAAATTGACATTGACTTCTAACGCAAATGATTATTTCAGAATAGATACATCCTGTGTAAGTATTAAGTAAACGGGGACTAAAGATCTTTCACGTCCCCGCCGTCCCCGTTTCCCCTCGACATTACACAAATGGCTTCATACATTACCCACACCTATATTTATTTTGAAGAGTATCCTATGAAATATGTAAGGATTCCCTTGACGTGGGTCACGTAATCAGGTCAAGTATGAAACAATAAAAATGAGTGGACTTACGATCGGCACATCCATTAGGTCCTAAGCGCCTTCTATGGTCAGCACATACTGTACACTTTTGTCCCTGGACCCCAGTACGACACACACAGCGTCCAGTCATCTGTTCACAGTCTTCTCTGACAGACCCAAACGCTGAGCATCCACATGCTGTAATAAACATTATAGGTACTTTTTCAGTGATCCAAAGAGTTGAATTATGTAAAAGTACAAGGTTAAACAACCCAATAAAAGTCAATATACATTCGATTCATGGATGTACTCGTAGACCAAACACTTACGTATACAACCAGTATGACCGATTCCGATCCGGGGTAGACCCCAGTAGCCGGGTTCACAGCGGTCGCACTTCAGGCCACCCACTCCGGGTCTACATACACACTGCCCGGTTTCGTCGCATCGATCCGACACTGATCCCAACCGATTGCAACCGCAAGTCGAACTCGTAATTGGGCATCCTTCCTCGTTAGGCCCGATAGCTGTGGTCGACCCGTCCGAACAACAACCGTACATACTCTCTGAACAATGTACCACCTTCTTTTCTTCCATATTCCGTGAGTCGTCTGTAAAAATGGATCATACTATAGCTAACATGTAGTGTCAACGAATAATGTACGGGGTTTTATACGGGGACAAAGGATTCACAGTAAGCTAGCGTGATTGCACCCAATTTACTTGTGGTGCCGTGTACCGTTAGTGTCTTCGCCGTTACAAATCATGAGTGTCATGTAGCTATATCTACGCGGCTACGAGCGGGTACATAATAGTGGCAGTTTTAGAATGTTGTGTTATATTGCAAGCTTACTCACTTTTAGGGCAACATCTGGCTGCAGTCAGCGTAATATGACAGTAAGTGCCGACAGGGCAATCTTGACGATGTGGTCCATTACCACAGTCTATTTCGAGACCGGTTGTAGGATCGATCATTGCCTTATTGTGACCACAAGGCCTAACTTCCATACCTGTGATTACAACAGTTATTTTTCTAGCAAATATACAAATACAGTTTCAATTTATAAATTTTATAATTCAACAACAAAGATGCATGCTGCTCTACGTTTCACTACAGATGAGTAGGTAAGCACAACAAACCTTTGCAAAGATCCAAAGGCCGCAACCTAAGCTCTAGTTGCTTTTGGCAGCCCTCCTTTCGCATAGCGCACAAACTAGGATAAATTCTGAAGTCTGAGGCACAAACTGGGAAGTACTCATCGTCGAGCGGGCATTCGAATAGGCAGGAGCAGCGGGGGTATCCGTCCGCGCCCAACTCGCAGCTGCCGTCGAAATCGCAGCGAATATCGCGGCAGACGGCGGAGCTTGCTGTGCCGTCTTGGTCCGTCGCACCCAAGGAATCCGTCGACCCTTCCTCCGCCTCGGTCGTGGTCATCGCGGTCGTAGCTAACCAACCCCCATCCAAATATTTGCGTGTTAGTCGAGCGATAAAGCGGAAAGTTAGTTAATTGATCGAGGATGGGTCGCTTTATTGGAATTACTGCTAACAACTGGGTTGATGACGGTCCGATGGTAAATATTTTGACTGCGCCCATCCTCAACTTTTATGAACATTCGGTTAGATCGAATACAATTTTGTTAGTATTTTTATTCATTATGATGTAAGTTAGTAAGAAAGTAATCGTTAACAAGAGTTACCAGCCAAAAAATTATACGTACTCATAGCAATCGGAGGAACCACAGCAAGTCTATCCTTGCAATCTCCGTAGAAGATCACGTGTAGTGTCGCTGGAGGAGGCAGTCTGCAAGATGCTTTTTGCAGTTCGCATTCGTTGGTGTAAGTCTGCATGGTGCTCCCACAGACTGGCTCGCGCGCAGCACCGGTGCAGTCGACGGGGCAGACACATTCTCCGGCTGAACAATGAGCCCCAAAAGAGCACCGCACGCCTTCGCAGAGAGCTGTTAAAAAACCTCTAATCAAAATAGTCTGACAGTATTTTATTGTTTTAAAAATAACTGAATAGCGTTCAAAGATGTAAAATACCAATATGATATTTATTCTGTCTTCAGTGGCAAGGCTTATATTTGTAATCACCCTGGTAAAGTTTGCCGACAAGAGAAACGAATGGCTGAACAGATAATTTCAGTTTGCCGGACATTGCGAGCATTCTGTCTGCCTCACTCGTTCATTCACAAAATATGATTACCCCTCTCCTTTCCTCCCTCTCCTCATTGCGAGGAACGAGGGAAGACATCCGTGCAAATTTAATAACGATTGTTTACCACTTTCTCCGCAAAAAGAATGATTGCGAATGCGGCCCTCGATTAGTGCTCTCGAAAAATAAGGGCGATGTTTCCATGGAAAATAAGGGTGTAGGTAAAGCTTGATTATATTAGGCAGTTAAAAAGATATTCGCTTAATTGAGCATAACCTGGCTAAATTGACGCCAGGTCTGACGTATAGTCTAGTTTGTTTCTGAGGTGTCTAAAATGTTAGATTTTTACATTAGATACTGGCCAATGTGATAGGTATGTATAGTTTCTCTAAAGCCGTTTTATTATTTTTATTCCTTCAAACTCGTTTACTGTGATACGAAAAATTCATATTCACTAAACTTGATATATCCGCATTGTAGTTAAGTCAGTAAAGTAGCGATACATCGGCCTACTAACAGTCTTTGGTTATTGATTGTGAAAAGTTTTGTATTCGAGCTATTGTAGCGGTGCCGGGCTTTTAATTAATCATAAATGCTCACGTAGCTAGTTACAATAAAAAGTTTGTGCTCACGCAATAGTCCCCACAATGCGTGCTCGTGGTAACTTTTACTAAATTAATAGTTAATAACCGCAACTCTGTCCATGTATGATACACAATGAAAACAGGAAATAACAATTTTATACGACTTTTCAATTATTGTTTTCAATTAAAATTTAACATTCCTGCTACGCACGAATGGTGAATGCTTGAATTATAACTTGGTACATAGATATTTACCTGACCTTTCGTGACAAAGCCATAAAGTAATTCTCACGCTGAAATATTTCTAATTTAATATTAATCGTAATAATAAGTCGTCGTTCGGAATTTATGAAAATTTCATACAAAACATAAAAAGTTCAAGAACAAGGATAGGTAATATAAGGTACAGAAATGTATACGTAACTATGATCTAAATAATAATTATCCAACGGGTAAAAAGCTATAATTATCTCAACTGTTGTAGATAATAAGCATGATACTACCAAATACAACACTACATACACGGTCTGTCATTAAAAATTCAGTAAGTGGAATAACTTCGTAGCTCTAACTGCAGAGGTAATGTTACTCGTAGGTACCAATTTGTTGTGAAGGGAAATAAGTACGTATATGTGCTCATGCCCGATAAAATCACACAGCATTCACATTTAAATGGTAGGTATAATAATGATATTATTAATTATACCAGGGTAGGTACTTAGATACTTACATATAATAATAATATAAGTTTCAAAGAGTTTCAAAGAGTTTCAACGAAAAAAATACCACGTCCTTCTGTTATAAAGGATAGCCTTCGTTAACGAAGACGATAAACTCTTGTTGGATTTGCATAGATTCATTCGTGTTCTATCAAACAACCATTTATATTAAATTTTGAAATTGAAATGATCAAAAAGTGCACTTGGTATCCAGTTGAAAGGAATTATGCGCACTGAAATGAGGGGTAAAACGAGGTTTCGCTACCTACTAAGATTAACCACAAAGCACCCGTACGATGCACGTCACAAAGGCGATTTGCCTACTTAATCTGACTTCGGTATACGAGCTAGGGAGCACTTTAATCCTCTATCGATCTCTAATCCTTACCCAGACATAAGTACACATATAACTGAAATCCGGGCAAGGGTATAATTTGGCTAAAATGGAAGCCTGTGTGACCCCCTTGGTTTATTTTTAGCACCTTAGGCCAAAATCATATTCTGACTGTAGTGGAATGTAGAAAGACGGCATATTAATATTATACATTGCATATGAAGGTCTTAGAGCTTATGAAAAAGTTTTGAAATATAAGTTTCAGAACCAGTTAAATTTTCACTTGTGATTTTCTTGTTTTTCTCTTTTTCTACTAAAACTAGGTAATGTAAAGAAAACAGCTATGTAAGTGCAGTCCGAAGCACATCAAATTCTAACACACTCTACGCAAACCCCAAGGCATAGGTTGAAACCGAATGAAGAAAGAAACCAACATCACCACAGCTCTAGAATTCACAGCATAAAACAAATCAATGCTCCACTGAATTTGTCAGGACGCGTAGAACACCCTAGGGACCCATTTAGAGAAGCGACTATTATCCAAAAATGCTGAACAATGTACCTACCTAAATAATGATATTGTAGTTATATAGGAACCATTGTTTGTCTTTTCTTTATTATGAACTTTTACACGTCTAAATGCACTAAGATAGTTATTAATGAAACGACAATGGCGTAATTTGACAGTTCTTTGCTGAACCACCTATTTTTGTAACCATGCCTAAAATCACCTTGTAAAAACAGCGTTGGTTTATAAAAGCCTAAAATTATGACGCCAAAAATTAATTTTAAAATTAAACGGCGGGATATTGATTGTTAAAGAGAAGTGAAAAAAAAATTTGGGCGAAGAAAAAACACATGGGCCTAGTGAATAGCTGAAGATCTTGACCTCAAAATTCCTCGATCAATTCAATTGTACAATTTTATACATAGTTATATGTTGGTAGGAATGCTAGCCATGCTGTAAACTTGTGTGTTATGTGATTATGTCATATTCGCTCACCACAATCTCCTCGGTACGCAAGCCGCAGGTCACTCTGCTCACGACAGGCCGTCGAGTGTAGCTCGCATTCGGATGGGTAGGTTTGGCCATCATTCCCGCAAACCACATCAGCTTCCTGAGTGGCAAATATAGTATGTATTAAACACTACGTCTTTACCAATTTGCTTTACTAAAACCTAATTAAAGTGCACAAGTAAGGGCGAAATGTAACAGTTTTATTACATGACAGTCTTTACCTGTACCAAGGTGTTGAGCACTAATGACAGAAATATAAGACTGAATTTGAAAGTGTACAGGAGAGTTTTTAAGGTTGATACTTTCTCAAAAAATACATTGACTGATTTTTAAAAATTCTATATTACATAGTGTGTACTCTAAACTATTTACGAATAAAATAATTTTTATAATCTGTCGAATTGGTTCTCTCAAACATAAAGAAAATCTCAAACTCTATTGAAGCCTCCTGTATACTTATCTGTTGTGTGTACCCCAGACGAAAGACTATTATTGAGTTTAAATTTTCTTGATGTTTTCTTTCTGTATGATACTGATAACCTCTGCAAGCAAGTATGTTAAACTCTGTCTAAAGATAATAGGATATCTTAATCCAAATAAAAATAGTTTGTTGACCCAAATAACTATAACAAATTTTTCATTTTATTTTCAACCGCTCCAACAGCTTGTACTAAGACAGATTCCTGAAGAGGCACGAACTATACAAAATTATCAACAGCGTAGAACCTCCGATGATTGCTATTGGGTGGCATGAAGTAAATAAAGGATTTTCTTGAAAAGTTTATTTGCTCTCTACGAGTAAGTATTGAAATTATAAGGGTACAGTTAGATAATTAACGGTAATACACTTAAGTGTTTTTCAATAATAATTGAAATTATTATTCATTGAAACTAGATATTCTCAAATCCAAGCGATGCTGCGAGACTAAAGATAAAGGAGAATCAGAAGTACTCGCTAGAATTAAGTGCAGATGAGTGAAAAACTCAATTAACGACCGAAAGGATAATCAAAGCGATATTATTTCTAAGCCAGTTATTATCCGGCTTCCAGAACAATCCCGGTTTATCATCGTCCCTTTTCCATCAAATTTTATTAATTTATATTTTGAGTTTATTTAGAAGTTTAGTATACTACCTACCTTTAAATGGCATTGAATAATGATTGATTGGTACTCGTTACCCATAATATAAAATATAGTTTATCTACATCACAAATGAGTTTGGCTTTCTAGATAATTATTTTGATTGTATGTATGACGCACTTAGATTTTACAATTAATCATAGCAATCAATCAATTCTAATATTGATTCGATCAACACTATTAGAAGTGAAATAGTCGAGTCTCTTTGTATTATTCGTGTGTACTTATCGTAGGCAGGTACCTAAGTTCTATATTTCACAATAACAGCTAAGGAAACAATTGGATATCTGGTCTTGAACATAGTTTCACTATTGTAATAGCACCATCAATAAATAATCAATAGAAAGTTCAAATAAACACGAAAACGTTTTGGGACTAATTTGATAAAGTAGGTACATATTTTGACAGAAATCGATTTATACTTAATATGGGTAAATTACTAGCTCATTAAGTAGGTACCAACAACCGAAAACAAACCGCATTTACTGATATGCTACTTTTAGAGGCAATTACTTTAATGGGCAAAAGTGTTTGGTCAATCATTTGAGTAAGGAAGAGACCGCCTACACTATTAGGCTACACAGCTAACTAATTTAGACGGATTGGAGCCTGTAGCGATTAGCAGTATACAATACAGTGAGTTGATTAAAAGTTGAGTTTGTCCAGTGTACAGATGCCGTCTTCACGTTTAGCCCACCAACCAAACAGTTTAGTTATAAGACCCACTGACCAACTTAGAGTGGGTCCGAAGGGTAAAATCGCATATATTTCCCCCACAAACCAACTATTTGGTCGGTGATTTGGTCTATAGGTCAGAAACGATTTCGACAGTTTAAGATCGATATCACGCTAATCTCGCGCTCACGGAGTCTCTGCCTAAGACAAGATGCCGACAGCGGGGTGCATACGCAGAAACTAACTTCAAACATACCCAAGATGCAGGAGTGTTGCATTGAATCTGAAAAGTGACACTTAAATATTATTAATAGAATAAGTTAAGTTACCTGCGCTTCGGTGCAATTGTGGTTGCAAAGGCAGACAGGGCGACCGGTTTCAGGGTCGACAGTGCAATCGCCCCCGCCTTGGCACGCGATATCGGCGCACGATTCTGTACAAAACATAAGTTGTAAATAAAACGTAAAGAAATTAGGAATATAGTTTGGAATAATATATAGTGGGGGTGTGAGACTATGCATCAACTCATCGGAGGTGGATGTTATGTGCATTTTCCCCGAACCCTTAGCTCAACAAGCCCAGCTCACTGAAGTAGCGTAGCAGGGTTGCCGGCTGACACCTCCACTTTCTGATATCGGAAGGCTTGTACTTTCTGTTGCGTGTCTTTTCACCCATCCCCGTTCGAGTTTTTTAGATAAGCAGTATGTGCTCCACTGTCTCATCATTGTTTAAGCAACCTCTACACAGAACTGCTCTACTTTGTTTTTGGTTTGACAATACATTATTTGTTTCCTGGTTAGATACCCAGAAAACAAGTAGGTAGGCATCACTCATAGGATTATCTTCTATAACTTAAGGCGTGGCATACATTATAATTCTATCTATTTAAATAATATAATACGAATAGGTATGAGTAGATAAACATTCGGGAAAATAGCCGCTCAATCTGACCGATTTGGGTCGGCAAAAGCCAAATCTATGGCGCCCTGAATATGTGTATAACACCTAGAAAGTTATGTAAAACTGAGGTGCATACTTAACGGTGATTCAAGTTTGCTACATTTGAGCATCGTTATTCGGTATATTAACGTAGACCTAATAGGGGCCTTGTTAAATACAAAACGATCATTGTGTACAAGTATCAAATTAATTCCGCTGTGAGTTTCCCATCAATCGGCGTCCAGTGCAATTTGCCATGGGCTCTTTAATCTTTATAATTGACAATTCAGCGTGCATTGTAAACGATAGGTTCCGTTCGTTGACTGAGTAAGGGCATATCAAATTACTGGTTCACAGTTTATTTGTTATTTTACAGATTTTAATTATAAAATTATAGATGTATGTTACTTAAGTCAATTACGGATATACTCGTACAAATACCGAATGTATATGTATTACACACATTACATTTTTCTTCTGTTCAGAAAATTAAATATTTCCCCATTTGCCTTCTTGATAAAAGCATCTGCCGCAAAAGAATCTCGTGGGTCTTTTTATATTGATAATTTCACAAGAGGAAAAGATTTTCATCACGGGAAATTGATAGCATTTTTTCCTCGAAAAGGAATTTTATAATTTGTTTCGTCTTTACCTTGTTAATGTGCCGTTGCTGGGATGAGTCTCCGCTTTGAATGACTAATAACAGTATTCTTTTTACTTTTGAATGCTTAATGAAAAGTATCTAAAATCGTGCCTTTGAATAGCATACCTACGCTTTTAATCCAGGAAATACAAATTTTTAAAGGACCCGTGTACGGATCGACCGCGTAGTACAATCGTGGTCGCATTGATACATTTTGACACATGAACTCGATGCTATATATTTTTTAAACCTATAAATCGTCCCACTGCTGGGCAAAGGTCTCCCTCCCTCCCCATACATTAGTTAGTACAATATTTTTGTAAGTTTTAAAAGACAACAAGGAAGTTCAAAACTGTAACGATCCCTATAATTTTTTTTGGATATTTAACCTAAATCCCTAACACTAAAGAGATATAATAAGAATTTATATATAGGTATAATAATAATATCTATTTTTTTCGTAACATCAATACCATTTATAATGGCAGCGCTGTGACCAGACTTACCCACCAATATCTCAACCAGCCGATGAAACCTGAAGAGATATAAACAAAAATGTAGAATAAAACTCACGACAAGTCCCATTATAAAGCACTTTCAGCTCTCCTTCCTTGATGCTCTCTTGACACGCATGCATTCGCATCTTGCACTCGCTGCCATACGTGTTGTGGTCGGAGGCGCAGACCGGCGCCAGGCTAGCATCGCAAACGGGACACGCGCACTGCGCTGAGCCACCGCGAGAAATGCATGCGCCGCCCCAGGGGCAAGTTGCGCGGGCGCACGGGTTCTCTTCACCTATGAGATAAAAAAATAAAGGGTAAGTTAAGGATAAACAGCCAAAAGTAGGGTATTGAGTATCGGTTATTGAGGAAATTGTGTTCGACTACTTTTGTGACTTTCTATACTTCAGCTAAAGTATGAAAGAACGTACGAAGTGTGAAAGTGACCAAACACGGTTTAAGGGAAGTGAGGAAACTAAGTTCATGTGTATAGCAGCATATAAGTATTACGCTGTAACATAAATCTGCCGCAAGCCGCAAACTGAAATAACCGGCGTCATATTCCGCACAGCACAAAAGGTATTTATCAAAAGTGATTACTTTAAAGATAAACTCACCGCAAGTTCCGATGTAAGCCACCCGTATGTCCCGGTTGTCGAGGCACGATGCGCGGTCCAGCGCGCAAGGGCTGTCGTGGGTCCGTCCGTCCGTGCCGCAGACCGGGCGCACGACCGCGTCGCACTCCGGCCCGCAGCCGCAGATGGCCACGCCACGTGCGTCCAGTAGGCACCGCTCACGGACGCCGCATTTGACCGACTCGCAAGGATGATGAGCTGGTTGAAAGTTAAAGATTACCCTGGGATTGTTCATTCATTCCACATGACAACGGGGACTTATTCGTCAACTGGCGAGTGCGGAACTCGCGAGTGCGCGCGGGCTGGCACCTTCTGATTTTACCTATTTTTTTGTCGTCAACTCGCGCGCACGTAAATAAGGGCGTATTTATGTACAGTCAGCTCCAAAAAATTTGCCATTTGTTTGCAATACAATATTTTTACAACTAAAAAGTTCGCTACATAAACCAATACCTATAACTTCATGGATCAATTCGTTAATGGTGAGGGTAATGTGTTCATCAATAGAGCGGGTTTCCTCTAATTTTAAAGTTATGTTAGATCCCTTTAGTGAGAGTTTGATAAAAATCATCTTCCTCTTGTAAGCGTTCCTCTTATGCGTCATCGGCCGCGTCCCCCTCGCCTCCGTGTTCCCCCTCGCCTCATTTTGCACGTCTAAATCGAAATCTAAGTAAATAATCCATACTTAACCGAATTAGCCAACTCGGGCAATGCGGGTAATAGTTATTTATTTAAGTTTTTGAATTCAATCCATTTTTATATGACTGTACTTTACACGTGCGCGCGAGTTGACGACAAAAAAAATAGGTAAAATCAGAAGGTGCCAACCCGCGCGCACTCGCGAGTTCCACACTCGCCAGTTGACGAATAAGTCACACCGGGTTGGTGTTTGGAATTAATGAATGGACGGTTTTTGTAATCGCTTTCTATTTGATACTTGGATGCTATACATTACTGCAATAGTTTTGCAAGTCTTAACAAAACTAAACGCAGCAACGTATGTCGTCCAAGTGTCAAAATGAAAACGATAACGGAAACGATTGAAGTCGGGGCTGGCAATAGCGATTCCCCATGACTTCCCCGGTGGTGTCACTTTGGGTGCTGTCATGGAGAATAAACCGATTGTTGCATAGCTGATAATTTTTGATACAGTTCATTTAAAGTTTTGGACGATGATGAGTGATAATGATAACATGAATGAGAATTGAATGGTTTTTGAATCAGTTTTTCAATCAACAATAAACTTATTTATATTATTTACTATATCATTTGAGCTACGCCTAAAGTAGTTACTCTGTGATATTTTAGCTACCTAACTGCTCCTTGGATGTTTAAAAACACAGCTAATAAATGTACAAGAAAAACCGTAACCCTTTCTACACGAACTGCCTTGGTTCTTTATTTAGGAACCTTTAAATTTACTTTCGCCTCAGGTTTCATAACAGAGGCTATTTATACTGTTCAGCTGTTTGCTAAGCGAGAGAGGAAACTGACTGCTGAGGAACCTGACTTGTTAGCAACCGTTTGCGGTCGAATTTGTAATATCTTTACTGTAATAATACCGTATACCGATAGTACTCGCTCCTCTTCTAGAAAGCGCCAGTAAATAGAATCAAGTGACTTTACTCCAGACAATTAAACTAAAAGGAACTTCAAGGGAAATAAATCACAAAAGGCAACCCTTGAAATGTTAAAACTTCATAATAAAATTATTTCGATCCTGTCACAGTTTCTTTTGGGTCGACAAGCCGCTCCGATGCTCGTGTCCAATTACTTTCTTCAGAACAAAATGCCCCTTCAAAATGGCTTTCAATAAAGCCGGCTCTTTGCATTTTCAAATAAGATTTAATTTTAGATTAGAAGACAAGACATTATTAAGATACCTGTTTTCTCGTAAAGCGCGACATTCTAGCCCGAAATTCGATTAATATGAATCGCCTTTGTACGAAAGTTTTGCAGTTTTAGAGCAATTTGTGTACTGAATAAGTGAACTTTGTACCGGTCATTCCGGAAATCAATTGAAAATACTCTTGAATATGTTGACACATAGGTAGGTAGGTACTTTTGCTACAATCAGAGCTTTTAAAATGATTCATACTAAATTAATATTCATATTGTTAACACATGACCCTCCGTATTGCCCAGTCGGGTAAAAGTAATTGAATTTATTTTTAGTTTGCATTTTGTTAGTGGGTAGTTAGGTTTGTATGAACGGGCTGACGATGTCCGCCTTTGACATGGAAAGAAGTAACACATAAGGAAAACTAGGGTTTATTCATTCTAGAATATTAGGTCTGAACATGTTAAATTAAGTTTTAATTTATTAGTTATTATTAACAAGAAATCACAATGTTTTCTTTTAATAGTACTTGATACTTGGTATGATTTGAATGGTATGAACTCCCACAGAATGACAACCAATGGGAAACGTTCTACGGACTTACGGTTTCCGCCCTTGAAGTGGAGGGAAGGCTCGCATAGGGAAATTAGGGTTGATTTATACTAGAGTATTAGCTCAAGGGAACATTTAATGAGGGTTTAATTTATTAGTTATTATTATGAACGAATAACGATCTTTCCTTTTAATAGTGCTTGGTATGGTTTGTGTAGTATGAATTTCGTTATAGCGACAGCCAATAGGAAGCGTTCTAACTTCAGAGCATCGCGTGACATTTTCGAGGGAAGGGGTTAGGCAACGCTAGCTTAAATAGACTTTTTCGACACGCGGTCAAGGACTTTTACGGGGCTTCAAGAGGAGACGCTGCTGGAATTAATTATTCACGGGCCTTCAAGAGGGACACATCAAGACGAGGAGACGCTGCTGGACTGGCTGCCGGACCATCAAGAGGAGACGCTGCCGGACCATCAAGAGGAGACGCTGCCGGGCTGGGAAGAGGCGCCAATGGAGCACTACGCATGGCCAAGGAAGCAACCATAGCTTAGCCTAGCTTAGTTGGCGGGAATTTATTACGCAGTGAGTGATAGTAGGCTCTTTTAGTTTTAAACTTCTTTATATTGAAGTTTATTTTATTGGATATCTTATTTATCTATTATATTTCCCACGTAGGGACACTTAGGACAAATTCTTCCTATTTCCATCACCTATACCTGTTTCCTAACCAAATTCCTCCTAAATCAACCAGCCCGGTACAGGACAAGACACCTTTATCCTGTGTTAGTATTATAACAATCTCGTCTGAGTCTGGATGAGAGTGCCGGGTAACCTTTCCTCACATTCCATGATCCAACTGCTTGGAATCCTAGCGATTTCAAGTGAAGAAAGGTATTTATTTGTACATATACGTATTTATTATATCTAATCATTATCGAGAGTTCGTGAGTATACGTTAATTGTTGCTAATCACATATTTTATTACAGCTACTCTCGCGACAGTAGTTTTATATGATTGTTCTGTGCGGCCACGTGTTGAGATCTGCACTGAACATAGTATAATTTTTATTCTCGAGCGACGGTAGTTTTATATGATTGTTCTGTGCGCCACGTGTTAATATCTGCAGTGAACCGAGTATAATTTTATTATAGTGGTCTCACGACGGTAGTTTTATATGATTGTTCTGTGGGCCACGTGTTAATATCTGCAGTGAACCTAGTATAATTATAGTGAGGTATTTATTTGTACCTATATTTAGGAGTATACGTCAATTGTTGCTAATCACATATTTTATTACAGCTACTCTCTCGACGGTACTTTTATATGATTGTTCTGTTGGGCCACGTGTTAAATTTTGCATTGAATCTAGTAGAATTATAGTGTTATTAGTGATTGAAGCCAAAGGTACATCCGATGGATATTTTAATACGTCAATGTGGTGTGTAGCACATGCCATAGATTTAGATTCTACGGCATGTAGGGTTCATGTCGATGTTTTCCTTCATCGTTTTCTTGGTTTAGTTAATTGTTTTAATCTTACTTTATAATCTTTATAGTGTGTAAATAAGTAAGTAGTTGATAGTGAAATTCTTAAATAAATTCTATAAACAACCAAGATATAACTATTGCGGGTAATGGAAGGAGTGAGACGTTTTAAGAGTCAGTAACTATAGTCAATTAAGGCTCATCCATTCCTTAATTAGCTCCTACCTAGGTGCAGTCCTACGAGAGGCGAGGGCAGAGAGAGATATTGTTTGCATGTGTGCCCCTGTCAATACTATTGAAATTACGAACAAGTGTGGTTGTTTTATTTTCCCCTGACCTACCTATAAACTGTATTTACCTGAGATATTTCTGTGTTGTGTGTTTGTGTGTGTTTAATTAATGTCTCTTTTCCCATATTAGCATTTGATCCGCGTGGATTTCTTTGTGATTTATCTTACATCTGTGTATTACTGTGTCTTCAATGGTGGTGGTGAGCAAAGCGAACCTAGCCTCAACATAGATGGAACTGAGGTCTAGCATCATGATTGAATTGAATTAGCATTCAATTTAATTTACCTTTAACGTCCTTGTGTAAATATATGTTAGCACTGGTTTGTCTATAGATCTACAATACATCAACTCTCTGGTGCTTTCGTGAGCAAGCTATTTACTTTATGATCAGTCTGTGATTGGAAGGGCCCCACAAGCTGTTTCAATATCCAGTGGTCTTATTGGAGGCTGGTTTGTGAAAGTATTGGGGCAAGCAGTAACACTATACCCGCAGCTATCAAATTTTCCCCACTCTGTACGCCGAATTAGCTGTGTGGAGTATCGTTGTGGCCGATGATGTAAAGCACGGCTTATTCAACCTTCAACTATGACCAAACACGACGAATCAAGGCTAATTCAGTAGTATTAAATGCTAGGCTTTACTTTTATTCTATTCCGATCTACGATCCTCCAAGGTATCTTTCTCCTATCTCTCTAAATCCTAACCAACTCCTTTCTGATTTCTATACATTAATTGTAACTTGTTTTATTTGTGAACAATCTCTTCAGTCTGTCTTATTCTTACAGTTACTACAATTCATTCTATTCTTATATTATTCCTACAGGAAATATAAAAGGTATTGATCCTGCCTTTTATTTTGTGGAAAGGTATCGAACCTACCTTTCCAGTTGTACAAGGTATCGAACCTACCTTTGTACGCACAATGTGCCAATACTTGACCAAAGGGTCTGAATTACTTCCTAATCGGATTAAACCAATTCTATCAGTAACTGGGCACTCCAGAACCACTAGAATGAATCTAGTAATATTAATAACTTCAATGAGAGGGACTGAAAGATTATTAGTCTTGCGAAATAGCAGCTTTAATATCAGATTCCTCTCCATCATCCACTCTGAGGAGACACGCACCTTGGCTGGTGTCTATCGCCTCGATGGCGGTGGTGTGGAGCCAGGGGCCGTGAGATCATATTTTTTAAGAGGATAACCTCTTACGGGATATGTCCTCACATCTAACAGTAATTTTTTACAGAGATTCAGATGTCAGAGTAATTTTCTTCACTTCTATCCAGAATTTCAGACTTATTCTCCACCAGTACCTACCTATATTTGTATTTCTCATGTAATTCTTCTTCTTTTGTGTGAAACTCATCTTTAAGTCGATATTAACCTATTTTTCTGGTTGCAGGCAACCTCCGTTTACGGTTTTAATATTAGTTGTAAGATCCTCTCTCAATTAGCCATTCTAATTGTTTATTTTCATTTTCAATATAAATTGTATAAGATCTTTGAAAGTTTCATAGGGTTGACTCGTAGTCATGGTAGTTCTGTAAATATATTGCCGAGGTTTAGTATTGTGTTCAGGCCCTGGGATGGGCAATGAATAATGTGAAAAGGTAATTAATTGTATCCAAGTCTGTTCATCCGTGATACCTTATTTTCCATTTTAACCAATATCATTTTGTACTATAGATAGGGACGTATTTGAAACTTGTTTGAATTAGATTTAAGATAACTTAGCCTAAGTTTTATTAATCGTGCTAGTAATAAGAAGATGCTGTATGATAGGTTCTGTCAATAAATGTTTTTATGTTTTAAACCTGACTAATGTTTCTTTTCTCAATCCTGTAAATGCGATCTCAAAACCCTTGAAGATTCTGAGTGTTACTACAGTAGGAAATAACAACGTAGGGTAGACGATCACGATTTGGCCTTTAATTAATTGTAGTAGATAATTTAGAATCTTTTAATTCTTTAGTATTAGATTTATTTGTAAGGAAGTTTAGTAAGAGCTTTGGTAAGTATCTTAAAGCTAGTATTTGTAGGTAGCTTTCACGTAAGAGCTTTTTGCTTCTGGTAGGTTTACACCCCTTCAGGGTCTTTCGTAGTCTTTTTGGGGGTAGTGCGTAGAGGGGGGGTTGCTTAAGGGCGGGGTGGGATCGTCACAACTTGAAGCCAGTTGAAGTTATCTTTGCTGTTTAATCTTTAAACCGTTGTTCTATTGTGGCGAGCATATTTTCCCTCTCGAATTAGCATAGCAATTTTTACTACGTGACACGGTTGTATATTCTTGCTGTAAACTCGATGAGCTGATGAAGAATGCGTTGATATTTTTTGTTCATGACCTGAATTCAATGAGAGTTTCTGCTCGACTTTATACCTGATTTTTGAACACTTTGTACTGATGATTCATGGTCTTGCGTTTTATAATCTTAATTTGATGTTTTACCAGAATTACTAATAAATAACGAATTATGTGTAAACCTTTTATTTTCACTGCTTTCTGTAACTCTTTAGATTATACCTAATATTGTAATTAATCTTTTGCTTGTAATCTATAAAACATAATAATATGTTTATTGCAAATATCATAGTATACACATTCTCAGCGTAGTTGCAATAAGCTTCAGTAAGCATCGAGGGAATCAACAAATATATGTAAAATTCTTACCTGAAGCACACTCCCCTCTATAAGCAATGGTAAGCTGCTGTCGAGTCCGACACGACTCCCGACGCAGGGCGCATTCGCTTGGGTAATCCTTGTAGTCTGACCCGCACACTGCAGACCCTGGCCGGACTATGAGGTCGCATGGTGGACCACACCGGCAGACCGGCGCACGCGCTTCGTTTAACTGACATATTCCTCCGTCAGAACATTCGTGTTCCGAACATGGGTCTACAACAAAACATGTAATTTAAGACCACAATGAAACTCATCAGCTATTGGTAAATGTTAGTGTAAATTAAGTGTTAGTGTCTCGTTCGATGTCTGTGAATCTATAATACGTTTAACGGTTATTTTTGAGCCGAAAACAATAAAGTCAGTAATAAATATAACCGTGGAACGAATATGTATATTATTTTAGACTAAAGTTCCACTCCGCTGTAATAAAAATAGCCTTAAACTTAAAACCAATCTAAAAATGTATTACAAAATGTCCTGAGTGGCAGACTCATTATCGCTTAGTCCAAACTCTCGGAAATAGAAAACTGTACAATGTTAGCAGAATTACTTTTGCAGCTCTACCCAGAATTATAAAGATGCTAATTTTATTTTGTAGACAATACAAGATTTTTGTTTTCCGCATTTCCAAGGAAAGGGATTTTTACGATAAATAAATAAAGTGCGAATAAATATTCGAAGATTTATAAACAACATCTGTACATATGACGATTTAAATATACAATCCAGAAAAAAACTATACATCAAACAAAAGAATAGCGTATTATCGAATTTGTTATTACTACTTAAATGTTTCAATATACAAGTGTTTCAAATACATGCTACAATTTGGGACAACATATGCAACGTATAAAGGCGAGAACGGGTGTGGCAAATTGTACCTCACAAAGGATGTCAAAAAGTGCTGACTCCGCTCCTTACTTCCTAAATGGTTTGAGCTCTCAAATGGCTAAGTAAGACCGAATTTGTAGAATCCTGTTACAAGGGGAGCAACGACCACAATAAACAATTTAATAAAAGTAGAAAGGCGAACTACTAAAGTAAACAGAATCTCACAAAGGATGTCGGAATGTGCGGGCTTTGCTCTCTACAAATTTAGTTCAGATCGAATGTTTCAAGAGAGGACAAGTTCTCTGAAAAGGGTTAGCAAAATATACGTAATATATGAAGTAGACGAGATTAAATTACTTTTATGGAAAAGAAAGCACCAGGGACCCAATTTCTACATTGTATGGGGCAAAATGTATTGTCCGTTTACAGTTTCAGAAGTTTTAAGTGCTGAAGGTAGGTAATTTATTACGTTCCATTATTGAGGTTACAAGGACATAAGATTTATAGACATGGTGTTCCATTTTGTGATCTCAGTCACTCGATAATTTTATGATAGTAAGAAATAATTTACTTATCATGTAGAATAGAAGCAATGAAAAGCTTACGAAGGATTATCTGCGTGATTTCATTATTATCTATACAATTGCAATCATTATCATCAAATTGATCGTTACAGGCAACGTTAGGTGCGTTCCGAAGTAATATCTCGAGTGATATTTTTATCTGGGCCTCTTAGTGTGTCGGAATCTACATTCAGAAATCAGTCCCAGTTCCTGTTGTCCGAGTAGTCGTTAGACCCATGAGCGACTTGAACAGTGTGGGCAAAAGTGTTTTAGGCTGGTATTCATAAACGTTAAAGTTACGACACCGTTTAGCCACCCTATCCCTTTCTATCTTAACCTTTTTTAACGAAGTGTGAAGGGGATAGCAACACGATTTAAAGGAAGTGAGGTTTAACTAGGTTTATGAATAGCATTAGACAATACCTGTGTAGGCAATAAATAAATTCCTACATATTTGAGGAGTACATCAAAGAAATATTAAACAACATCATACATGAATATGATATTATGTATCTATTAGTATCTACAAAAGATATCGATGTCACAATACTAATAGCGCTTTTCAATAAAGGGAGAGTGACATAAGGTGTGTCACCTTGCCATGTACGTTTCCCTTCCAGGCCGATTTCATTCCGACAGGAGCCTCGTCATCGTCACGCGCAAAATGAAATGTTGACCCCTTTTTATGTACTCCTCTCCTATTATCAAGGAGTGACCTCTTCTTAACGGGTTCCTTTTGTGCCTTTACAGATCGTAGTCAACAATACACCGGAGGTATTTAATTAATTTGGGTGCTTATCCCATTAAAAAGAGGAGTGGATTTTATTACGTGTAAGCATTATTTTGGTAATATATAACTGTACACTTCTGACGTTTTCAATCCATATACCTTAGAGTTAACGTATTATAATATTTTTATAAATCTCCTTATAAAAAAAAATCTTATTAAAATTTTGCAAGATTAAATTAATAAGTATAAGAGTTGTACTATCGAAAACAGAGAAAAATATACATAGAATCTCATTACCTACAGTTGAGATTTTATCAAGAACTACTTGACCGATTGTAAATATTTTTATGTAAGTAATTATTATGATGGTGTAACTGAAAAAAAAATCTATTCGAGTGTTTTTCGAGAAAATTATACTAAACTGACCGCATTTTCCATGATATTTGACAGTGATATTGAGCTGGTTGTCACAGGTGTGTTTGTCGAGGTGGCATACAGAAAGGTACTCCTTCCCGTCTGTGCCGCATACTGCCTTTCGTCGTTGGCAACTCCGTGGACATCGGCATTCTGGTTGGCCAAATGCGATGAAGCAACGGGCTCCCGTTGGACAGGACATCCCGGTGCACGGGTCTCCGGTATCTGCTTAGAATAATACTCAATCAAAATAAAGGTAACTAAACATAATTATAATTGGACGTTACAAAATTAATATCAGTCTAAGCGGTTACATGCGCCTCTCATAATGTCTCGTATGAATGAATGATCCAATACAGTTGCTACGCGCAAGCGCTACGCAAGCTCGTAGCAGCGTAGCACTATGTTCTTTTTGTCATGTTAACGAGTTCCCTGAAGTCCTACCTACGAAACAAAGATTATTCTATTTATCCATGATATAAACGCATAAAATAAAATCGTCAGAACTGTGCACGACTAAATAACGGCCTATATTCCAACATATTAATGTGCTCGACTGTACCTACATACAATCAATCAAGTATTTTGTTATATCCTTTATTCTGTAAGACATTTTCTTTTCCTTATTTCTGTTGTGCAAAAAGAGAACACTAGCGTCTCGTTTACGATGAATTTAGTGATTTTGCGGAGACGAACGACATGAGTGGGGTGGAGGCAAACTTTCTGTTTACTATACGTACTGTAGTATTACATAAATAAACCCATATGTGTCTATTGTTCCTGAAGAGCTCATAAACAAACCGGCATTACTCCGTCGAGGGTAGTCTAGTACACATATTTGTACATGTAGGTAATGTACCGGTCATACCGGAATTACAATAGAAAATACTTCATTTAATTTTCTTTTTAGTTCACAACATTAAAGCTTTCATATTTCCACCTTGTCTACTGAAAAGCTACTGAATTTTCTTCGGTTTTGCATTCTTACATGTACCTAGGTAGGATTTCCCGCCGTTCAGTTTTATAATGGAATGTTCCATATAGGTAAAATTTATTATTTTAGATTATTAGGTAGGAGTTATTTAAATGTTATTCATTTAATTCTGAGATTTTATTAGGGAATAAATCACCCTGTAGTATAAAGCCTACCACATGTAATTTCAATAGGAAGTCAATACAACGAGTTTCGACTTTAGTGTAGTAGGAATAAAGCCTAGTTGCCGATAAGTTAATTAAGCCTAATTAGGAGCGGGTTTTACATAGAGATCACGCCACGACGACACAGGTGTTCATGCGACAGGCAGGCGCCAGTGGTCGATCGTATGATTTTCATTCAATTTTCATAGGATTTTTATGGACTTTGATTTACTATACCCAAGGCCTATAGTAGCGTAGCATTTAATGTTAGTTACGTCTAATTAGGAACTAATTCAGAAAGTCACGCCACTTCGCACAGGTGGCTGGTGCGACAGACCGACGCCGAAAAGGAGGGGACGAGAGGTGAAGAGAGGAGGGGAAGCAGCGCCTGCTTAAATAGACTTGACCGAGCGTGGCGGGGGCTTCTTCTTTGGATCGCGGAACCGCTGCCGGACGTACGTGCGATCTTAGCTTAGTTTGGCGCGCAATTCGTTGTGCAGTAGTAGTCTCTCTTAATTTTAAACTTCTTTCTATTGAAGTTTAATTTGTGTATTTTATTTATTTATTATATTCCCCCGTAGGGCCCGTTAGGTCAAACTCTTCCTATTTCCACTACCTTATACCCTTTTTCCTGACCACAATTCCTCCTAAACCAACCAGCCCGATACAGGACAAGACACCTTTATCCTGTGTTAGTATTATAACAATCTTGCTTGAGTCTGAGTGAGAGTGTCGGGTAAACCTAATTCCTATACATTCCCATGTTCCAACTGCTTGGAATCCCAGCGATTTCAAGTGAAGAAAGGTATTTACTGTATGTATACTTATTTATTATATTATTTATTCTTTATTATTCATTCATATATTCCCCTACGGCTGAGCGGACGTGAGTAAGGTTTAAATATTTTGTTACTAATCATATTTTATTACAGCTATTCTCCGTGTTGGGTAAGTGCTACTATTGTCTAGCTCTGTGTGTACATTTTAATGTTTCGTTATTTTTATCACTGTTGTGTGGGTAATTGAGATTCGTACTTAGGTTTGTATATTAAGTACTTGTCAATAGTTTATCTCATTATTGCAATGATAATCATTATGAACACCCGGTTATTTGCAAAATTAGGAAGTACGGATGCGTATGCGCACATGTGCGCTCGCCTAGTATAGACGCTCACACAGTAGGTAAGGTCTAGTGACATGTTAGGGGTGTGGCATTACTATGAGATTATGTATGTATGCGTAAGTGTAATTTAGATTCGAAGCTATTGATCCGAGCCCATATAGTTAGTGTTTAATTATTGACTTTATAGTATTTTCTTTATCTCTAAACTACTGAACTGGATCTGAGGTTGGGCGTATTGCCACTACCGTCTTTGTCTATACTAAATTATGATGTGGGTTGGCTTGTCTTTGCTAAGCAACAAGGCTATAAAACCGATAGGTTTAGACTTTGTTTTATTGTTGGTTTATGTATGTAAGTATTCATCTACATTAGGGAAATAGTTAACGAAATTAGCGATGAAGTCTTAATATCGACCCTATCCAGTTAGCGTTTAGGTAAACAAAGGTTCAACTATTCTGGTCAGATTCGAACTCTGATATTTATATAAATTGTTGAATAAGTAAAGTTTAGATTTGAGCTAGTAAGTGAAATAAGTAAGTATAGGCTAGATTTCTGTGAGTAAGTAAGTAAGTAAAGTCTAGATGTCTGTGAGTAAGTAAGTAAGTAAAGTCTAGATGTCTGTGAGTAAGTAAGTAAGGTCTAGAACCTAGATTATGGGTCTCAAGCAGATATACCTATTTTGTTGCCCTTTAGCAAATTGGGTTGGATGATGTTGGTGTTGAGAAGTCAGTGTTCATTCTAGATCTTAAGTTAATCTAATTTTCTTCAGCATTTGGTCATCAATTTTAATTGTGTGTTATTTTGTTTCATTTAATATTTGCGTTGTTAATAATTAAGCAATAACCGATGGGGGTAGACGAGTTCTCGAATGGAGGCCACGAACGGGTAAACGTAGTGTGGGACGCCCCCCGACCAGATGGAGGGATGACCTTCGCAAAATGGCTGGCAGGGACTGGATGCAGAGGGCCGAGAGTAGGGTTGATTGGCGCGCTTTGGGAGAGGCCTACGTCCAGCAGTGGACTGATACGGGCTGATGATGATGATGATGACCTGCTATAAAAATCTAAGTCAACAAATAGCTTTGGTTTTCGAGTCGTCTATTACATTGTTTCATTATTTTTAATATCAGTAATTATCTGTTTCTTTTTAACGTTAAATATTCCTCTAAGTGAAAAGTTGTTGTCGGTGTTGGTTAAAATCTATACAGTTGGTGTTGTAAAATTACCTAAGTAAATATTATTTCTCTACATATTGGCGCTCCCTCTCATACACGCTTTCGAAACATTATTGGTGGAAGTTAGTTTGGACATAGAGTTATTTAACCAGCGGGTCCACAGCCTGCCCGTTTGTAACTCCATGGTATCGTTGCTAACCGATGCTAATAATGTGAACAGGAGATAGTCTAGGGAATGCGGTATTCTGGGACTATCTCTATACTCTACACGCAGCTCGCAAATTTTCCCTACACTATACACCGATAGGGATACGCACACAGCAGTGAGAAAAGTGCCAATATGAGCCTTATTAGACCAACTATACTGGGACTTACGAGCCCTGGTATTAATGGTCTATGGTGGCATCGCGGAGTTTAATGGGTTACAATACCAGACGTAGTATGGGTTGAGACTGACATTCGGTGATAGCGGATTGCGAGGTAATACACAGCTTATTCAACCTTCAACCTTCATTCACCAACTCATTTAGGCCAGGGTTATTTTGGTAATGAGGATGTGGATTCAAACCACTAGTACGGCAAGCTGCTGGGCTTTAGTTTAAATCTATTCCCTTCAATAATCCTCCTAACAATCATTCTCCCATCTTTCTGAACTTCCTACCAACTCCTTTCTGAAAGCATACAAATGCTTATTAAATGTAACTTATGGTTTATTTATGCACAATCACTTCGGTCTGTCTTATTCTTACCGTTACTAAAATTCATTCTATTCTTATATTCCCTACAGGAAATATAAAAGGTATTGAACCTACCTTTTATTTTGTGGAAGGGTATTGAACCTACCCTTTCAGTTGTGGAAAGGTATTGAACCTACCTTTCCAGTTGCAATGAAAAGGTATTGAACCTACCTTTTCAGTTGTACAAGGTATTGAACCTACCTTTGTACGCACAATGTGCAAATACTTCTATCAGTAACTGGGCACTCCAGAAACCACTAGAATGAATCTAGTAATATTAAGAAATTCAATGAGAGGGACTGAAAGATTATTAGTTTTGCGAAATAGCAACTTTTAACATCAGATTCCTCTCCATCATCCTTTCCTGAGGAGACTCGCATTCTGGTTGGAGTCTATCCCCTCGTGGCGTGGTGTGGAGCCAGGGGGGTGAAAACATTTTTTTTTAGAGGTTAATCTCTTACAGGAAATGTTCTCACGTCTAACAGTAATTTCTTACAGAGATTCTGATGTCCGAGTAATATTCTTACTTCCATCCAGGGTTCCAAACCAATAAATTGTGTTCTCTTCCATTATTTACCATTAATATAGTTTTCCTGTAATTCCCTTTCTTTTGTGTAAATCTTATCTTGAAGTCGATATTAACCTATTTTTCTGTTGCAGGAATACTCCGTTACGGTATTTATATTAGTTGTAAGAACCTCTCTCGATTCTAATTATTTATTTTCATTTTCAATATAAATGTATAAGTTCTTTTGATTTAAAGATTTCATAGGGTTAACTCATAGTCACGGTAGTTCTGTAGGTATATTGTTGCGTTTTAGTATTGTATTCAGGCCTTGGGTATGGTCAATAAGTATGTCAGAAGGTAGGTAGCTAATTAACTTCAATTTCCAATTCGTTTATCTGTAAATAATCTGATTTAATTCTCATTTTAATTAATAACTTTTTATACTTCTATATAGGGACGTTATTTCGAACTAAAGTAACTTCTTAATAGTTGTCAGTACGCTCATTTAGATTTAAGATAACTTAGCGTAAGTTTTATTAATCGTGCTAGTAATAAGACTAATAGTTTTTGTATGTTAGGTTATCGCAATAAATATTTTCTTTTCGTTATAAACCTGTTATGCTTTAATTTATATTCATCTACCTGATCTCCGCTGAACCCTTGAAGATTCTGTGTGTTACTACATTAGGAAATAACAACGTAGGGTTAGACGATCACATTTTGGCCTTATTAATTCTAGTAATTTAATATTCTATTATCCTTAATTTTGCTTTAATTATGATTTAATATTAGTTCCAATTTACTTTATTTCAATTAGCTTAATATTTTACATAGTAGTATAAAGTCAATTGAGTAGGTACACATAGCTTTAATTGTAAGGAAGTTAGTAAGAGCTTTGGTAAGTATCTTTTTAGCTTAATAATTTTGTAGGTTTATCTAGCTTTCACGTAGGGGTTCCAGAGCTGGTGCTTTTCGTAAGTATTTAGGTAGGTCTCTTTTAACTTTTTGTAGGTTTTCACCCCTTCAGGGTTGCGTAGGCTTTTCGTGTAGCTCTTTTTGGGGTGTGTAGACGCGCGTAGCTTTTTAGGGCGGGTTGGGATCGTCACAATATGGTTGCCTGATTCCCAGGATCTGTATATATCTATGTATAACGTATATTATATTGTGTATTTATGTATATTATTATGTATTTATGTATATCTTAAAGTGGACTTCGGTCCACAATATGTTTCCGTGTAAACAAATGAGGGGTTCAAGAGATCAGTTGTGGATGGATTGAATTGATGCATTACAGGTTTTTCTAGGTAAAATTACAGGTTTACTAGGTTAAATTACAGGTTTACTAGGTTAAGTTACGTTACAGGTTTTACTAGATTAAATTCACGCGGTAATAATAGTCTTAATAAACTAGGTACGTAAAATTACATTTTGTTAGGATTTTAGGAAACTTAAGGAATCGGGGGTGCGTTAGGGTTATGAGGCTAAAGGGCTAAGGTTAGTCGTAAGTCCTAAATAGTACTAGGTAATGTTAGGTGAATAATATAGGGTCTAGGCAGCGAAGTTGGTTACATAGGGAGCACAAGTAGCGATGAATGTGGAGAAGGTGTTATGTCATCATCGCAGTAGACGGAATTCCGTCAGCGCTTTCAGCACTATGGCAGACATGACTTTATGTATTGGTACTTATTCGCTTGCATTGCGTAGGTTTATTCAGGTAAATCTGTCATTTTGTCATGGTAATCACAGGAACTGGGGGGTGTTAGTACTGTACTAAATGGGGGGTGTTAGGACTGTACTAAATGGGGGGTGTCGGGGCTGTAGGATATGGAGTTTCTCTATTTACTATTCTAGGAGTTTGTAGTTATTAAACGAATGCAAATAGGAGTAGGTAGGGTAACAGTTTACTAATTTAGTTGTCTCTAGTAACGTGTTGTAGCCTAAAGGTTAGATTTGCTAGGATAGTATGTAGGACATAAACTGGCTTGTGTATGTCGTTAGTAACTTTCGTAGCCTATGGATTTGGGTTTCTCGTATAATGTATAGGTAATTAACCGACTGCATATAGGAAGGGTCATGTTTCGAATGTATGTATGTCAGTTCTCTCCTGATTTCTTGTAGCAAAAGGTTTGACTTACTAGGAATGTGTAGGTAGTTAACCGGTTGCAGATAGGGAGGGTAATGTTTTCGAATGTGTGTGTCGGTTCCCTCGTAACTTCTTGTAGACCAAATGTCTTGCTTTGATCGGATAAATGCGTATGGTCATTAACCGACTGCAGATAGAAGGTATAATGTTTTCGAACGTAGGTATGTATTTGACTCGCAACTTCTTGTAGACTAAAGGTCTTGACTTGCTCGGATAATGTGTAGGCCATTATCCGACTGCAGAAAGGAGTAGGGTAATGTTTTCGAATTTCTGTATGTCTGTCCTCTTGTAACTTGTATAACTATGTTAATTTGTCAATTATTAACAGACTACCGACCGATAGTAGAAGGGTTCTCAGAATATGTCTCTTTGCGATTCTTGTAGGTTAAATTGCTAGTGTATTTTGATGTGTGATGTATTATTACATTAGGTTTGATCAAGAGATTTCTGTAGGATACATGGGTACCGAGCTACCTAGCCGTGGGGGTGAGACCCCCTCCCTTAATAACTGTCACTTAGTAGGTAGTTTAGATGCGGTTAAAAGTGATACTCACTAGTTACTCATATAGGTTAGGTACTTATGTATGTCGGTCCGTTTGTCACTTCTAGTAAGGTCTTGGAAAAATAGAAATCAGGATGGCAGCAGATGGATATCCATCGCCGCTGCCTACCACCATGTGAGGCTAGCATGAATATTGTATGTGTGTAAATAGAGTATGTTGGATTCTAAGTTGCTTGAGAGTTTCTCAAAATGAGGGGCTACACAGGCCGGGGGTGAGGCCGGCCGTGTATTTCAAAGGGCGTTAGCCGTAAACTTAGGTTCATTGATATTAAAATCACGCGTAGTCCTTTTTACATTTTGATAAAAACCGATAGGTAGGTAGGATAGGAACCTTGGTTAGATTTGAATCGTGCAATTATTTTAAGTCGCATTTATAGCTAATATATTACGTATTTACTTTAGGAATACTAGGTAGGTTCGTCTGTTTCGTGTCTGTTTCATGTTTTCTCTGTGTATGCGGAAACTGAAGTCAAAATGTGTTGATGCTTGTTAGCCATAAATCTGGGTTAACCTCATTTCTGTTACCTTGTTCTGACACTTTCACATTTCCATAAAAGTCGTTTTATGGTTAGGAATAGCATTGTTTTCGGAATAGCTTACTAGGTAGGTAGGTGCGTTCATCATATCCGTCTGCGGAGATGGCGGCAGGTTGTGTTGTTAGTCATAAACTTGTTCATCACTTTCTTACATCGAGAAACTGTTAAGTTAGGTACGGAGGGATCATGTTATAAACCGCGAGTTAACGTTAAGCCGCGGTTATGTCTAGCATTGTTTTAGGAATAGCACTAGGTAGGTAGACTATAAATTCCATTAGGATATTATTTTAACCCGTGAGTTAACGTTAAGCCGCGGTTATGTCTAGCGTTGTTTAGGATTAGCACTAGACAGGTAGACTATAAAATCCATTAGGATCGTATTTTAACCCGTGGGTTAATGTTAATTTTGTCTAGCATTGTTTTAGGAATACCACTAGGTGGGTAGACTATAAAATCCATTAGGATCTTATTTTAACCCGTGGGTTAACGTTAAGTCGCGTTTATGTCTAGCGTTGTTTTAGGAATTTAGCACTAGGCAGGCAGACTATAAATTCCATTAGGATCGTATTTTAAACCGTGGGTTAATGTTAATTTTGTCTAGCATTGTTTTAGGAATAACACTAGGTAGGTAGACTATAAATTCCATTAGAATATTATTTTAACCCGTGAGTTAACGTTAAGCCGCGGTTATGTCTAGCGTTGTTTAGGAATAGCACTAGGCAGGTAGACTATAAATTCCATTAGAATATTATTTTAACCCGTGAGTTAACGTTAAGCCGCGGTTATGTCTAGCGTTGTTTTAGGAATAGCACTAGGCAGGCAGACTATAAAATCCATTAGGATAGTATTTTAACCCGTGGGTTAATGTTAAATTTTGTCTAGCATTGTTTTAGGGATAGCACTAGGCAGGTAGACTATAAAATCCATTAGGACTATGTTTTGAACCATGGGTTGACTTTAAGTCACGTTTATGTCTAGCACCGTTTTAGGGGTACTAGGTAGATACGTCCATCGTCGCTGTCTAGGTACCGCTACGGGAAACAAGTTTAAGTTTATGTATGTGGGTAGGTAGATATTTGATCGCGTGCGCCACGGTTATCACTGTATCGTTTTATCCATTACCTTCCATTTTCAGATGTACGTTTAAATTGTTTTGACTCTGATTGTTGGTAGGTTTGGTTACAAGTCTGTATTTGAATGGGTGACCGTTAGGATTTAATTCGTTAGGAAAAAAAAAATGATTGGTTGTTTTGTCACTAGGTATTTGGCTGAGAAATGACAAGGATCGTTCCAGTGAAGGTAGGGTTTGAATAAGTAGTTATTTATTTTGGGTTGTGTTATTAGCGCTTGTTGACACTAATCGTTCCGGTTAAGCAATTGTCGGCGAGGTCTGGACGTGGATGGGTTACCGCTAGGTTTTTTTTGTTTTGTTATTAATTTGTCTGATTGTTCCTTTTTGTTTTGTTGTTGTTGTTCCAGTTGAAATATAACGCATAATGCTTTGGTTTAGCTTCAAGTTAAAGTTCGTCTGTACTCTGTGCTACGTTAAGATAAGTTATTTTTGCTTGCAGTGCTAGTAGGGTAGGTACGGACTGACCTGGATGTCGAACCTGGGCCTCCGTGACCTTAGTTGTTATCATATTTTTTTAAGGTACTTATCCTATTGCTAAATTATTCGAATTTATGTAGTGTTGGGCGGCCCATCCAGATAGACGGAAGGTCTGCGAAGGGCCACTGTCACTTTGAAGTCTTGTTGTGTAGCGTGTCTAGGGGAGGTCTATGTCCAGCAGTGGAGTACTTGTGATGATGTCGATGAAATTAACCTAGCTAAACGTTATGCGCTCGCGCAGTAGGTAGGATTTTCGACAGACCTCATATTTTTCTTTGTTATAGATAGATGTGTAATTGCACTTGTATTAGGTAGGTAGTTGTGCGTGTATCACCACAGGTGGAGCTAGCGTCGCCGTTATCGTTGGTTGTGTGGATATAAACACAGGTGGAGCTAGCGTTGTCGTGTCATTTTTTATTAACAGCGCCATCTATCGGCCTTGGTACAAAGTTTTAGGTTTGTTACGAAGTAGCAGACTTTGCAGACGTTGTGGGTTGTTCCATTATCGATGTTTAATTGAATTATAGCAGTTGTGTAGTGGAGTAAGGTGTTACTTCGATTGTCGTTAGTGTAGTTCAATTTATTTAAACTTGTATTTGGATGTGTGGTTCTTATAACCTTTACCTATCTCCTGAAGTCGAAAACAATGTTGTCGTTTTGATCGGTGTTACCAGATTGGCGAAGTAGTTACAAATTCAGGTGATTTTTATAGTTAGTATATTTGTAAGGTTCTTCGAAATTGTTCAGGTTCAGTTATCATATTTGTATTGCGTCATTAGAAACTAATCTTCTTTAAGGTGAAACGAGCGCCGCTAGGGGACACTCCGTTGGTCGGTGGTTCAACATGCTCGTTCGATTTCTTAGCTTCGATAATCAAGTTTAGGATAGTATTTATTATCGTGTAGATTTTTTTAATCGACGTCGCGTCTGTTGTCATTCTGTACGTTTAGGAAATGATAGACGAGAAGTAGGTATATTGTGTGCATAGGGCCGGATGCGAACTAAGCAGTGAATTTTAATTAGTAGTGGAAAGATAATATCTTTCATCGTATTATGTGTAGGTATTGTGATAGGCTGGGAGGTAGCTTATTGTTACGTTAAGTGTTGAATTCTACTTAGAATTCTATTAAGAAGTATTTTCCTTGAATGGTTGGATAATCAAGCCTCAGATATTATAGATAATATCTTCGGTTAATTCTCCAGGGGGTGGTGTACCGGTCATACCGGAATTACAATAGAAAATACTTCATTTAATTTTCTTTTTAGTTCACAACATTAAAGCTTTCATATTTCCACCTTGTCTACTGAAAAGCTACTGAATTTTCTTCGGTTTTGCATTCTTACATGTACCTAGGTAGGATTTCCCGCCGTTCAGTTTTATAATGGAATGTTCCATATAGGTAAAATTTATTATTTTAGATTATTAGGTAGGAGTTATTTAAATGTTATTCATTTAATTCTGAGATTTTATTAGGGAATAAATCACCCTGTAGTATAAAGCCTACCACATGTAATTTCAATAGGAAGTCAATACAACGAGTTTCGACTTTAGTGTAGTAGGAATAAAGCCTAGTTGCCGATAAGTTAATTAAGCCTAATTAGGAGCGGGTTTTACATAGAGATCACGCCACGACGACACAGGTGTTCATGCGACAGGCAGGCGCCAGTGGTCGATCGTATGATTTTCATTCAATTTTCATAGGATTTTTATGGACTTTGATTTACTATACCCAAGGCCTATAGTAGCGTAGCATTTAATGTTAGTTACGTCTAATTAGGAACTAATTCAGAAAGTCACGCCACTTCGCACAGGTGGCTGGTGCGACAGACCGACGCCGAAAAGGAGGGGACGAGAGGTGAAGAGAGGAGGGGAAGCAGCGCCTGCTTAAATAGACTTGACCGAGCGTGGCGGGGGCTTCTTCTTTGGATCGCGGAACCGCTGCCGGACGTACGTGCGATCTTAGCTTAGTTTGGCGCGCAATTCGTTGTGCAGTAGTAGTCTCTCTTAATTTTAAACTTCTTTCTATTGAAGTTTAATTTGTGTATTTTATTTATTTATTATATTCCCCCGTAGGGCCCGTTAGGTCAAACTCTTCCTATTTCCACTACCTTATACCCTTTTTCCTGACCACAATTCCTCCTAAACCAACCAGCCCGATACAGGACAAGACACCTTTATCCTGTGTTAGTATTATAACAATCTTGCTTGAGTCTGAGTGAGAGTGTCGGGTAAACCTAATTCCTATACATTCCCATGTTCCAACTGCTTGGAATCCCAGCGATTTCAAGTGAAGAAAGGTATTTACTGTATGTATACTTATTTATTATATTATTTATTCTTTATTATTCATTCATATATTCCCCTACGGCTGAGCGGACGTGAGTAAGGTTTAAATATTTTGTTACTAATCATATTTTATTACAGCTATTCTCCGTGTTGGGTAAGTGCTACTATTGTCTAGCTCTGTGTGTACATTTTAATGTTTCGTTATTTTTATCACTGTTGTGTGGGTAATTGAGATTCGTACTTAGGTTTGTATATTAAGTACTTGTCAATAGTTTATCTCATTATTGCAATGATAATCATTATGAACACCCGGTTATTTGCAAAATTAGGAAGTACGGATGCGTATGCGCACATGTGCGCTCGCCTAGTATAGACGCTCACACAGTAGGTAAGGTCTAGTGACATGTTAGGGGTGTGGCATTACTATGAGATTATGTATGTATGCGTAAGTGTAATTTAGATTCGAAGCTATTGATCCGAGCCCATATAGTTAGTGTTTAATTATTGACTTTATAGTATTTTCTTTATCTCTAAACTACTGAACTGGATCTGAGGTTGGGCGTATTGCCACTACCGTCTTTGTCTATACTAAATTATGATGTGGGTTGGCTTGTCTTTGCTAAGCAACAAGGCTATAAAACCGATAGGTTTAGACTTTGTTTTATTGTTGGTTTATGTATGTAAGTATTCATCTACATTAGGGAAATAGTTAACGAAATTAGCGATGAAGTCTTAATATCGACCCTATCCAGTTAGCGTTTAGGTAAACAAAGGTTCAACTATTCTGGTCAGATTCGAACTCTGATATTTATATAAATTGTTGAATAAGTAAAGTTTAGATTTGAGCTAGTAAGTGAAATAAGTAAGTATAGGCTAGATTTCTGTGAGTAAGTAAGTAAGTAAAGTCTAGATGTCTGTGAGTAAGTAAGTAAGTAAAGTCTAGATGTCTGTGAGTAAGTAAGTAAGGTCTAGAACCTAGATTATGGGTCTCAAGCAGATATACCTATTTTGTTGCCCTTTAGCAAATTGGGTTGGATGATGTTGGTGTTGAGAAGTCAGTGTTCATTCTAGATCTTAAGTTAATCTAATTTTCTTCAGCATTTGGTCATCAATTTTAATTGTGTGTTATTTTGTTTCATTTAATATTTGCGTTGTTAATAATTAAGCAATAACCGATGGGGGTAGACGAGTTCTCGAATGGAGGCCACGAACGGGTAAACGTAGTGTGGGACGCCCCCCGACCAGATGGAGGGATGACCTTCGCAAAATGGCTGGCAGGGACTGGATGCAGAGGGCCGAGAGTAGGGTTGATTGGCGCGCTTTGGGAGAGGCCTACGTCCAGCAGTGGACTGATACGGGCTGATGATGATGATGATGACCTGCTATAAAAATCTAAGTCAACAAATAGCTTTGGTTTTCGAGTCGTCTATTACATTGTTTCATTATTTTTAATATCAGTAATTATCTGTTTCTTTTTAACGTTAAATATTCCTCTAAGTGAAAAGTTGTTGTCGGTGTTGGTTAAAATCTATACAGTTGGTGTTGTAAAATTACCTAAGTAAATATTATTTCTCTACATATTGGCGCTCCCTCTCATACACGCTTTCGAAACATTATTGGTGGAAGTTAGTTTGGACATAGAGTTATTTAACCAGCGGGTCCACAGCCTGCCCGTTTGTAACTCCATGGTATCGTTGCTAACCGATGCTAATAATGTGAACAGGAGATAGTCTAGGGAATGCGGTATTCTGGGACTATCTCTATACTCTACACGCAGCTCGCAAATTTTCCCTACACTATACACCGATAGGGATACGCACACAGCAGTGAGAAAAGTGCCAATATGAGCCTTATTAGACCAACTATACTGGGACTTACGAGCCCTGGTATTAATGGTCTATGGTGGCATCGCGGAGTTTAATGGGTTACAATACCAGACGTAGTATGGGTTGAGACTGACATTCGGTGATAGCGGATTGCGAGGTAATACACAGCTTATTCAACCTTCAACCTTCATTCACCAACTCATTTAGGCCAGGGTTATTTTGGTAATGAGGATGTGGATTCAAACCACTAGTACGGCAAGCTGCTGGGCTTTAGTTTAAATCTATTCCCTTCAATAATCCTCCTAACAATCATTCTCCCATCTTTCTGAACTTCCTACCAACTCCTTTCTGAAAGCATACAAATGCTTATTAAATGTAACTTATGGTTTATTTATGCACAATCACTTCGGTCTGTCTTATTCTTACCGTTACTAAAATTCATTCTATTCTTATATTCCCTACAGGAAATATAAAAGGTATTGAACCTACCTTTTATTTTGTGGAAGGGTATTGAACCTACCCTTTCAGTTGTGGAAAGGTATTGAACCTACCTTTCCAGTTGCAATGAAAAGGTATTGAACCTACCTTTTCAGTTGTACAAGGTATTGAACCTACCTTTGTACGCACAATGTGCAAATACTTCTATCAGTAACTGGGCACTCCAGAAACCACTAGAATGAATCTAGTAATATTAAGAAATTCAATGAGAGGGACTGAAAGATTATTAGTTTTGCGAAATAGCAACTTTTAACATCAGATTCCTCTCCATCATCCTTTCCTGAGGAGACTCGCATTCTGGTTGGAGTCTATCCCCTCGTGGCGTGGTGTGGAGCCAGGGGGGTGAAAACATTTTTTTTTAGAGGTTAATCTCTTACAGGAAATGTTCTCACGTCTAACAGTAATTTCTTACAGAGATTCTGATGTCCGAGTAATATTCTTACTTCCATCCAGGGTTCCAAACCAATAAATTGTGTTCTCTTCCATTATTTACCATTAATATAGTTTTCCTGTAATTCCCTTTCTTTTGTGTAAATCTTATCTTGAAGTCGATATTAACCTATTTTTCTGTTGCAGGAATACTCCGTTACGGTATTTATATTAGTTGTAAGAACCTCTCTCGATTCTAATTATTTATTTTCATTTTCAATATAAATGTATAAGTTCTTTTGATTTAAAGATTTCATAGGGTTAACTCATAGTCACGGTAGTTCTGTAGGTATATTGTTGCGTTTTAGTATTGTATTCAGGCCTTGGGTATGGTCAATAAGTATGTCAGAAGGTAGGTAGCTAATTAACTTCAATTTCCAATTCGTTTATCTGTAAATAATCTGATTTAATTCTCATTTTAATTAATAACTTTTTATACTTCTATATAGGGACGTTATTTCGAACTAAAGTAACTTCTTAATAGTTGTCAGTACGCTCATTTAGATTTAAGATAACTTAGCGTAAGTTTTATTAATCGTGCTAGTAATAAGACTAATAGTTTTTGTATGTTAGGTTATCGCAATAAATATTTTCTTTTCGTTATAAACCTGTTATGCTTTAATTTATATTCATCTACCTGATCTCCGCTGAACCCTTGAAGATTCTGTGTGTTACTACATTAGGAAATAACAACGTAGGGTTAGACGATCACATTTTGGCCTTATTAATTCTAGTAATTTAATATTCTATTATCCTTAATTTTGCTTTAATTATGATTTAATATTAGTTCCAATTTACTTTATTTCAATTAGCTTAATATTTTACATAGTAGTATAAAGTCAATTGAGTAGGTACACATAGCTTTAATTGTAAGGAAGTTAGTAAGAGCTTTGGTAAGTATCTTTTTAGCTTAATAATTTTGTAGGTTTATCTAGCTTTCACGTAGGGGTTCCAGAGCTGGTGCTTTTCGTAAGTATTTAGGTAGGTCTCTTTTAACTTTTTGTAGGTTTTCACCCCTTCAGGGTTGCGTAGGCTTTTCGTGTAGCTCTTTTTGGGGTGTGTAGACGCGCGTAGCTTTTTAGGGCGGGTTGGGATCGTCACAGTAACCATTGTATTTTCACTTTAGGACGTCGTCGTCATCAAATAAACCCGTATGTTATCACATGGGTATTTGATCTAGAAAATAAACTTGTATGTTATCACATGGGTATTTGATCTACTTTACGTTAAAAGTATAGTAAGTTAACCGCCAGTTTAAACAGTATAAGAATAATACTGTTTAAACTGGCGGTTAACTGGATTAATATTTCTACCTAATCAATTATGCTTGAAAAGCAGAGCCCACCGCCAGCGTCTCATAATATACTATGAACAAAAACGACTATTATTTTAAGTGATTAATAATATTATTTTCACATTATTCGGTTTGGTTCTCAGTATTTTCACAATGACTGATTTAAACAAACTCATTCAATCAGTCCTTCATATTTACACCACAACAGGTAATTAGACGAGACATCAGTTTTGTTTTCAAAACATTATGTGACTGTCTTGTGGGCTTAAGTATCTAATATCTACGTACTTATTTTGCATAGTGAATAGTTGTTCCGCATTAATTCTTTATTACCGCATACAAAGAGAACTTTATGAAACAACCATCTAGCTGAGAGCCGTGCACGTACACGACAAATATTTTATGAGATGACTGGAGTAAAAGAGATGAATAGCATTTTTCATAAAGTAAAAGTCCTTTAATGTCGCTCCGCACCACAACAGGTTGACACATTGTTACCGGTACAAATTGCGGCGGTATTATACAAACATCGTATTTTTTATTGACGATCCGCACGCAGTATAACTTTAGCTTCCATTAGCCTAATAACATAACGATGTCATTACCTTACCAAAATTTTAGGGATATGACCGAAACTTACCACATTCACCTTCATGCTTGACGCGTAGGTTCAGTCGCCTTTCACAGGCTTCCTTACGTAAGTGGCAATGGTTACGGTAAGTTCTGCTTGCCGTGGAACAGACCGGCGCAGGGGCGGTCGGGCAGCTCACGGGGCACGCACAATGCGCCCTGCCATCGCCCAAGGACACACACTCGGCACCCCACCGACAAAATGTCTTCTCACACGCCTCTGCAAAAAGCACCCATGTAGTAATTTCACAGAATTCACAACAAAGGAAATATGAATAACGCTAATACAGAACTATTGAGATGTAAAATTGTTGAAGCAAACGTGACTCTTTGGCAAAATCTGCGAAGAATGACACAATTTCCAATTTTCTACCTGGGGAGTTGGAGCCGTGACTAAATTATTAAGGGTGACTAAAATAAGACGGGAACATCCGCCTTACCACAGCATTGTGTCAGGACAGGCTTCGGGGATTACCGATCTCTATCGCCTAGTTAAAATTCTGAGCAGATATTGTCGGGCGCGAAGTCACATAGCGGTTTGGCAGAAGTTAATTTACAATTTACTTCTCGATTTCAAAGTTAGAAGTGCCGTCATTGTAGACATAATAAGGCTTTTTATACTGACTGAGGAAGGATCCAAATATGTACCTGGGGGAAGTTACTTCCTTATTCCATAATTAGAATGTATTTTTCCTTTCCGTGTGAAGGGAACTTTAAAAATCATTGTATCAAATTGACTCATTGTTAGGACTTTGCGCGTCTAGACATCAAAGCATGTACTTACTAAGGCAAATATTAGCCCCGTGGTTTATGACCATCCGATCTAATTATATCTACCACGGGAATGTCGATTCACTGCGTCAAATCGGTCCCACTTTGCCTATAGTTCATATCAACTGCTTTGGACAATTGCTAACCTAACCTATACATTTAGTATTAGTAGCAACATCCTACATACATAAACATAAGGCAGATATTTACTATAACAAATAAATACTTTCACTTTTATAAAGGTATACTAAACAGAAGAAGTGTTCCAAAAGTGCTAACGGAATACGAAAAGCCAAGTCTTTAATTTTTCGCTTACCTCCATCCCATTCAATCTGATCACATATGCGGTAGAGTAAGGGAGGGTTCGACTCGTAAAAAAGGTTTCAGCTGCCGCGAGTTATATGATATAATCTGAGTCGTTTCGAGTAAACTTTCCTTTACGTAAAATTAAATTGGAAGCGAAAAATGAGCTTCGAAACATTCTGTAGCTGTAGAGTCGAATCATTTTGTGTTTATTTGTCGTGATAAATTATTGTGGAAGATTTAAGTAAATAGGTAAATAACCATTAAGTTCTTTTTTAACTATAACAATTATTTATTACTCTACACCTAAATTACCTAGATTATTATTTAAATAAGAGAGAGAGAATGTAGCGTTAAAACTTTTCTAAATATTTGAATATAAAATAATAAAATATTGACCCAGCGAGGTAACGCTACCAGTGTCTTGGGTACTCTTCCTGTAACTAAATTTTTTATAAATAGTTTAGATTAGGTTTTTTAAATATTGAATGGTTCTTTTTTATTTTATATTGTACCTTTTTGAAATAAACATAATGTGAAATAATAAAATATGTTTAGAAACACAGTGGCTATGGGCCTATTAGTCATAGATTCTACCCTAAAATTTAGTATTATTTGCATATAAGTAGTACATACTTATTCATAATCATACAGTGATACAGTATTATGCCATAAGAATCAACGAAGGCGACAAATTGTTTTCATTATTATATTTCTCCAGAAAGCAGGTCAAGCATCAGGATTCAACCGCGAACTCATTTCCTTGACTTTTGTGTAAAGGCCGTAGACGAATCCGCTTAAAGAAAAGAAAGCAACCGGAAATAACAATTTCGTAAGAAACAAACAAAATGTTAGAACGCGAATCGCTGTAGGAGAAGCCGAGATAAATGGAGACAGGAGGGGAGATAAAATGATGGCGGATGCTCCGTGAATGGAAGAAAATTAGGAAATTCACCGCAGCGGCGCTTCTTGACGTGCGAGCTTTTTAAATAAATCCATATTTAAACACGAGTTATATTTCACCCAAGCATTGCCAAAAATAATACGATGAGCCTAAAAGGTGGTTTCTAACAAATTATGTAACATTATTAAACTCATTAAATCTTTGCTAATATCAAACATCGATCATAATAATAAATGTGCGTTATGTTCATTGATTTGTTTCTTTCCTTGTGGTGGCACTTTACTTGGCTATTCGTATTCGCTATTGGATGTTTGTTGTATTTGTCAAATACTTGACGCACATACAAATAAGACGAATGTTTTGTCAAGAATATCAACCACACATTGCAATTATGACAAATACGCAAATACGAATAGCCAAGTGAAGTGCCACCATTAGATGATACAAACAAAAAGACTTCGTATATTCAAAAGCTCTTAAAGATATTGTTAACATAGGCAATATTTTGTCGATACAATAATTACTCCGTGTTTTATATTTCAAGACGGTATACACTTCTTACGCAACCTCGCAAATTGTTACAGACAAAAAGTAATGAAATATCGTAACGTGAGCAGACTGCGAACACAGAGTTATTAAGAACCGCAATTCATCTGCGAGTCATTAGAGGGATACGTTCAAAGGAATAAGCCAGAAATAATAACGCAACTGTATATATAATACTTCGAGTTCGCCCACATAATGCCAGAAGCGTCCTTCCAAAGTCGCCGTACAAAGCAATTTTGTTGGCTCGAGACACCGGCATAACTGGTATGTCACCCGCACAGAAATCCCTACATACATTACTTATCTATACATTGTACGTGTGAGCTCAGATAAGCTCCGGCAGTAGTTTTAGGATGGCACCTTTGGTTTATATTGCCTTATCTCTCTAACACAACATTACGTTAGAACATAAAGGGATTAAGTTTCATGCTATACCTCTAGTTTCAGCCTTGTTCCAGTTAAACCTTGTTGTATATAAACAGTATGGGGTACATTTTGAAGACCGGTTGTCTAATACGGAGGTATTAATAAGAAAACGTACCTTCCGGAGCGGGCGGTCGGGGCTGGTAATGTAAATCTGGAACAGAAAGACAATGTGTTATTCCATGATTTTATTTATCATTGTACAGTTAAAAAAACTGAATCGAATAAAATATTCATTGGTACTAAATTGTCGATAATACACAATATAAATAATAAGGTTCTACATTCGGCGTAAGTACCGTCTGAGCGGTGAACGGTCACGCTACGTGTGGAATAAATAGGCGACATTTTTAAGGAAAACGTACAGGTGCTACTCTCCATCTTTTTTCATTTGAATCGTATTATATTTTAATTTACTTCGGCAATACACGGTACAGTCGGTACATTAGAGTTTGGTCTATATCAGACAAACTTTCAAGGGATTTTGTATTTACGACATGCACATAATCCAAGATGGACTGTCAGCACTTTACGAAATGTGGATATTTATGAGACCGTAACTAAAAATTTGGAAACAACCAAAAAACTGGCCAACCTAACCTTCTAATACGAGTAGGTATAACCTATAGTGAATGCGGTTACTACCTACCTTAGATTTAATCTATTTACCTACATTAGATTTAATCTATTTGAAACGGAAACCACAATAATGTAATTGCATTGTGGGACAAGGCAGACTCCAATAGTTATTTGTAATACTTATGCAGGATACTTCCCTATACATTCTTTTTTCCCCGTGTAGTTTATTGACCAAACCTATTTGTCAAAGTTATTCAGGCCGCCCGTAGGCCTATTACGTGGCCTAACTGCTGTCAAGCGACAACAACCGGGACCATCTGCTTAACGTGCTTTCCGAGGCACGAAGGGGCTTATATGAAAGTGTCACTAGTGGTCACCCATCCAGGTCCTGACCTCGCCCAACGTTGCTTAACTTGTACGATCGTTTTCAACGTGTACTCGCAACTGGCCTACGAGCCCCTTACATTATAAGGCTGTTACTACTCGTAGGCTGTGCGTCTCAAAGCCCAGTTTAATCATATTTCACTTTAACACGTTAAAAAAACGTTAAGTTAAAAAGGGATCATGGCTTAAACCGCAGAATAACTTTAAAAAAAAATTATAGCTAACATAGTCATATTGGAATTGCCAGCCAAGTAGAGTTCAATCACAAATCCCAAAACTTATTAGCAATATTATCAATAATAGGCTGAATTAGCTGACGTTATATTTAAAAATAACAGTTACCTATCTCAAACACAATCGAAAATGATCCACACGTCTTCGTTTATTTTTAAATCAAATAGGTAAGTACCTAATACCTAGAAAATTTAATTTATCCCTGAAAGCCACTAGGATATTTTCTCTAACGTACGCCCCATTGACTACTTATACTTCAAAAGAAATACACTGTCTATTTTCCTTTCAGATAGGTACGGGGGTATTCTGCTCGGACTATTACCAATATTTTACAAAATAACATTCAACCAATAGGTGCTTTCGTATTCCAGGGAATATAACAATATTAGATCACGTACCATTTTGCTTACCCCTGGACGGTGCCGTTTTCTATACGTAAAATATTTGTACTGTAAGCCAAATGCAGTTGCATCTTCATGCAAAACACGTTTAAGGAACGTGGGACATTGTAAGCATATTGTATATGCAGGCACAGAAACTCCGAAAGATTGCGAGTCCGAGGGAGTCCTTGCGCTATCTTTAGACTTGTATACCAATGTATGTGAATTTTTTTTGTAATGACTACCATAATGCATTAGGTAGCCTACATAATTAAGAAATAGGCACCTTTCTTAATTTTATACTCTTACATTTTTTTTATGTTTATTCATTACATTTGTTACACGTCAAATTAATTACTACTATATTCATGTAGATAATGTAGCACTATCTAGTATATTGGGAAACATTATAGGCTATTGGGAAGCATAATAGATAATAATAATATTACCTATTAATTAGACTATGATTGATGGTTTGGGTTACGGAGTACTGAATATAGGTAATTGAAAGGTATCACTTAAGGCTTCGTATGCGCGTATTTTCAGTTTTTCTACGAAGGCTACGGCACTATCTACTAAGATTAAACGTCTGAAAAAAATATATAGCAATCTTGGGGTGTCTATTTAGAAACTGATGAATACCGATACACGATTGGAGAAACTTCGCTCGATAGAAAAAAATCGCAAACATACCCCTTCCATGTCTTTTAAAATGAAAATTATATCTAAACCGTAATAGTTATTCATACAAAATATATATCAAAATGAGATTATAGGTGAAGTTTGTTTTAAAAGAATCTGAATTTTGTTGCCGTATTTTTATTTCCCTACCAAAATTCATAAAAAAGAGACTAATTGAGGCACTGCGCCGTGCTCTTCACTCCGCCGCTGCGGGGCATCTTCTGTCTCACTCTTGCTTTTCACAACCATATAGCGCCTTAATACTAGTATAGTTTTTAGTGGATCTAAATGGCTAACTGTGTTCTTAATACAGTGCAGTTATTTTCAATCATACGCGATGATAAAAGCCAATGGGCGTTTTTGGAGCCTTTTGAAATTTTCGCAGCCAGAAACCAAATATGGTTCATTAGGTACATATTGGCAAAGTAAATAAAACATATTATGGCAGCTCATCTGTAACCTCAGTCCGGGCCGAGATATTCGACTTTAACTTTTTACTTCCGTTGAACTCAAATATCTCGGCCCCGGTGGAGGGTACAGACGTCGAATCAACATTTTTACATTCACTATGAAGTCGTCTACAAGAAAATGTTGTTCCGGGATTTTTACCTTCAGTCAGAGCAGAGATATTTAACTTTAAGTAAATGACAAATGTGAGAGAGGGGGAGGATATGCTCATTTTATGGTGCACCGGCCATCTACTATAACTTTTGTTATAATTCATCCCGACTGAGCCACTAGAACTCCGGTTCTTTTTATATGGCCTTTGCATCATCTAAAATGAGCACATCCTCCCCCCCTCTCACGTTTGTCATTTACTTAAAGTTAAATATCTCTGCCCTGACTGAAGGTAAAAATCCCGGAAGGGAAGAATCCTCTCACATCCGGTGTATCCTCTACACCACTCACCACACCCCCTCTCAAGTTTTATGACTTTACTTAAACTTAAATATTTATACTCTGACTGAAAGTAAGAATACCGGATTTCACGATGAACATTTTTATGTTGCGTCTATGTTTCCCCACTCAGTGGCAGTAGCAGTGGACTGATACGGGCTGATGATGATGATGATGTTTCCCCACTCATCCGGGGCCGAGATATTTGAGTTTAAGTAAAGGAAAAATTAAAGTCTATTTATATCGCCCCACTGCTCGGGCACAGACCTTCCCTTACATCGAGGGAGCTCGGGCCATAATCCACCACGCGGGCCCAGTGCGGGTTGGCGGATTTCACATGCCTTAGAGTTTTATTTTCTTCTACGACATGCAGGTTTCATCACGATGTTTTCCTTCACCGTTTTGAGAGCACTCGGTAAATGTACGTAAGTTTTTCCGTCGAAAAAACCGAGGATAACTCATTAGTACATGGCTGCCCTAGCTGGGAATCAAACCTGGGACCTCCATATTGCAAGTCCATTGACCCAACCACTGAGCCACCGAGCTCTTTAAAGACCCTACTGTCGTCAAAAGGCCACGACTCGGCTGTTATAAATAAATACTTTCTCTTTCATGTTACTTTAGTTTGTCATTTTATTTAAACTCTAATATCGCGGAGACTGAAAATATTTTAAATAAAGGTTCCTTTTTTCCCTATTGAGGTAAGAAACCCCCACCCCCAAAACAGTAAAACTTTTTCCGGCTCCCCTAAAACATCCAATAAAGGATCCAGACTATCTCAGTCGTTTATCAGCATCGCCTAGCTAGGATACATAATTAATTATGCTACTATCACGAACCCCTAACATTTAAAGAAAAGTATACAGAAGCGTTAAACACGTTGGATATAAACACACGCTGACTCATAACTATATCCAGAGTCCGACATACACAAAAATAAACTCTTAACTCCCAAGCACACCCCTAAATATAATAAAATATACCTAGACACTGAAACACGTTTGAATACGCCACCTTAATACAAAAACAACCAGATAAACATAATTACAGTCTCGCACACAAATTACACCCTGATATATACATACATTACGATACAAAAACCCTGTTTAACGCAGAAAGAAGCAAACACACAAAACACAACTAGAAACAAAAACGCACCCATCTACACACAAACATACCTTTACGAACAACACAAAACACAGGCAACTGCATTTGTAACACACAAAATACAGTCATCTTTATGCATAAGCACACAGCCGAACAAAAATACTCTTCAGCGTACAAAATACAATATGCAAATAAACACAAATACGCCCCACAAAACACCTAGAATCAACAACGCACTCCTCAAATACAAACATACCTTTACGCAAAAAAATTACATAGACAAACGAAAACTGTGATTTTTTCGTGTCCTAACATAAAAAAATGCTCCGAAATACTCACAACACACTCTATGGTACTTACATTCAGATTCAAAATACACTACCATACTCAGACGCGCAAAACTAATTAGTACGATATCTAGGGGAATTTTTGTGTGTAAGAGAGCTTTTATGTACCAGTATTTTTGTGTTATTTAGGGTGTGTTTTGCTCATCCGAGTGTAATTTGTGATTTACGGTATCTTTTTAAATATTACATCGCGACTGGGATTCGAACCAGAGACCTTGCCATTCTTTTTCAACTAATGTTGAGCTAATGCTCAGTTGAAAACCGTGACTCGAACCAGATCGACGATATTAGGAATAGTATCTTTTTGTATTTGGATCTCGTTTGGCGTGAGTTTGGGAGTGTTTTAATATGTAGGAGTGTTTATGTGTGCAAAAATACTCGAACACATACAAACACACATAAGTGTAACATACGCCGCAACAATCGATGTACGGTCGATAGCACATCAAGCGTATCACACTGGCACCATACGCAGGAGTTATACGATATATTTTGCAATGGTTTCTTTTAACAAGCCACTGGGCTTGTTACGGCGTATGTTATACATCTGTGTATTTTTTTCAAAAGGTCTTAACTTTTGTGTACAGTCGACGGCACATCAACCTACAAAAAACCAAACTTTGCAAACTACGTATAACCCCTGCGTAGCGTGCCAATGTGATACGCTTTATGTGCTGTCGACCGTACATCGATCACCTAGCCAGAGGATGCTGAGGAACCATTTAGTGTATTTCATTTCGTCAAGTTTACACGTGGAGAATCCAACTACACCGGACACAAGTCACACCAAGGAGGATAATTATTATGGGAAATGAAATAAATATGGTTTTTTTACGGGGGGAGGAGGAAAAAATAAATTAACATCAAAGGGGAAGTGTATTATAGATGGCAGATGCGACGCCTTATGAAATAAAATACATTTCAATTTATTTGTAGGTGAGGGGGAGGATATTGTTCAATGTACATGTTGAACCGGATTTCCGCTTTGGTTGACCGCAAAAAAAAGTCTAGGGGAGTGTATTGAACATGGCGGATGCGACATCTTAAGGAATAATAGGAAACACAATTTCTTTTTGGTATGGACGGGGGGGGGGGGGGGGGGGGGTATATTGCACATGGTACACCGGATTTCCGATTTTGAAGACCGGAAACCAATAAATTGTCGCAAAGGGGGAGTATATTGTAGATGGCAGTTGCGACATTATCCTCTCTTTTGGCAAAAGTTAAACTCTATTATCTCGGCCCGGACTGCGGTTAGAACCCCGGGAACAACTTTTTTTCTCTTTTTGTATGGTCTCCTACACAGTAGATATGAAACTGATTCTGGCCGCGCGAAAAAAAAAAGGCACCACCCTCCATACGAATGTGCCCATTGGCTTTTAGAGAGACATTAAGTAGCAACGCAACATATAGATAGGTGCCTATAGTATAGTAGGTAACTTACGACGATTATGCCTTGATAGGTAGCAGGGAACTTTGTGAAAGAATTTAAACACGCAACCCTTTCAGAGGTCAACAACATTTTTCAAGGTTCACAAATATTTTGATACGTATTGATTGGGGCCGTTCTAAATTGAATATAAACATTGTTTAGGGTAATAAGTTCCTATATACGTGTAAAATATTCATCGAAATGAATAAAGTTTGGACGTATTAATGGCAAATAAAATACCGTCATCGGTCTCGGTTTTAGCTGGTAGCTTTAGTCCAGTCTTCGTTTTTGTGGTCGCCCATTCATTATCGCCTTGGGCTTCCAATTGCTCTATATATTTCCCGGTATTCTACCTTCTAAGATTAACTGGGTTATTCATAGACCCTCAGCAGGTGTCTATATAAATAATAAAGAAACCGTTCTACGTAATGAATTATAAAACTATGTTACTTTTTAAATGACCTGCCCCCTTACCATGAACTCTTATAGCAGGATTAGTTAGTGGCAAGGGGGCTGAAAGTCATTTATAAATTGATTAAAATTCACATACATATACTTATAGTTACATTTACTTATAATTCATTAGAAAAACAGATGGGTTGGTAGGTAAAGAAATAAATAATTTTGTACTACGTATATTTATTTAGGGCTAGACAGGGTCTACGTATTTACTTAGGACTCTAAAGTTCTAGGTTACATTATACATATATATACATTATATTCTAGGCAGTTTGTTACCCAAAATTTACGTGTGGATAAGCAACCACCCCCAGTTTACGTTGTTCTAAAATAAGAAAATATAAACAGGTACCTAGGGCACCGAGTTTATTTACAAGTTTAGGTACCTGAATATGTATATTCAATCGTTTCTTTTCCGATCTATGTGTACTAATTAGTTTATCTCTTACTAAGTTATCTCTTCTAAGAGTTCTAACAGGATGAACCCTTAAGAGCCTTCCATGAGCCAACTAGCGCCGCCAATCTTAAAAAAATAATATCTTCCAATATAATAAATTTTATTAAAAAGCTATTTACAAAATGTTTATTACGATAAATACTATTTTTTAAATGCTTATTTATAACGTGATTCAATTTCGGTAAGTTGTAGTTCGCATATTTGCGAAAACGGCCGCTTTTGGCACATTTGTGAAATACAACTTAGCTTGTCGCAATTATGCCATGTATAGTATATTGAAAAATAGTATTCACCCTAATAAACATTTTGTAAATAGCTTTTTTAATAAAATTGATTAAATTGGAAGATATTATTTTTTCAAGATTGGCGGCGCTAGTTGGCTCATGGAAGGCCCTTAATGTAGATACTGGTGTTCGGAAATAATTATCAACAATTAGAAATACAGGTGACCTTGAATTCATTCGACAAAATTAAATGGATGGTTAGGCCAGTGACATACATTAATTCTGCACAGCGTTTAAGTAAATGAAACAATTTGGGGAAAAAAAATATTTACAATAAATACAACTATCATAAAAAAAAATTGATGTGCAACGTTACTGTGCTTTGGAGTGTTTTACATTTTAAGATATTTTTAATTTTTTACAACGATTTCTTTCAATGGAATTAGACTTAATGGTCATTTCTAAGGTCGTTGTGTGACTTATGACGTAATTAGTTCAAATTTTTTGCAGTTTTGATTTCCTAAAAAACCTTACCAATTTCATATTTATCATGAGGACAACCACCAGTTTCAATTTATCGAATGGATTCCAGGACACCCTGTATAGTTAGTAAAAAAGTTAAACAAAAGGGCGCACCTGGTGTTAGTAAAACAATAAGACGAGTAACCTGCTAAAGTTACATACCTATATATATATATATATATATATGTGTATACTTCAAACGAGGAGAGATATAAAATACAAATAGATAATACAACAAAAATTAAACTAAAATAAAAAAAATACCTAAATTTACAATTAAAGCCCGAACACGCCGTCTAACTCCGCACTGCGCGGCAGGGACCCCAGCACGCTGGCGGCGTTGCCCCGCTGAATAGCGAGGCTCAGCCTTTGCCTGAAGTAGGCGCCAGCTCTGGGGTCACCCGAGGCGAGGATCAGGCGGGTGGAAATATCTTTACAAAAAATTTACGCGTCGGACGACCACGGGCCGAAAGTCTCCACAGCCAGTGCAACGAACTCGTGATGAGCACTGAGCTGTGAATACTTTCGGCTTTTTAGGAGCTGCGCCTGCTCAGCCGCGCTGAAATAAGTATATGTATACTTATTTCAAACTAGGGTTGACACTGAAATGCAGTAATTTAATTCCAAAACTGTTTTATTAATTCACAAAAATGAAGTTAGTCTATCCTCCTTATTTAAAGTCGGTTAAAACTGAAGTAATTCTATGAGGCAGTCATTTTGAAATCGATGCTGGGAAAGCGCCAAGTCGAAATAAACAGTCACAGACAAGGTTTTCTCGGGATAAGCCGAAGTTCATAAGCACCTAACTACCTACTTTGTGAAGTTTTATTGTAGTTGAAAACTGGTAACTTGTCACTTAGGCGTGAATAATTTGTATTGTCTGAGTATTCTAACTAAATACTTATTTACTTGCTTAGCGTAGTATTTATCTTCAATATAAGCAGCTGACAATAATATAGTACCGTATATAGTAATATAATACCTATAGGATATCCCGAACAAGCTAAAATTAAATATTTATAATGCTAAACGAATATGCAACATTTTACCTTAAAAAATTTGCGATTCAAAGTAAAATGACATTAATTTGTACCTATAAAACAAATGTTTAGGATCAATTCATATTGTCAACATTGCACGCAGCCGCCACCGCGCCACATCTTTCGTTTGAAACGTTTCAAACGAAAATGTTCCATAAATAGATCTAAGTTGAAGTTACTAAGTGTCTACATTTATTAACTACCGAATGTTAGACATGGTTGTCGGAATTTATACTACTATTGTCCGATAGATGGAGTTGCGCAACATACCCTTTATGTATGTATATTACGATGAAGAATTTCGGTAGGTCGGGCGTGGGCCTGTGGTGGCTCAGTTAGTAAGAGCGTGTCACGGAATGACAAGGTCGCACGTCCAAGTCCTGCCCACGGCTAGAAATAGTTCATCATTTAAAAAAATATTTGCTGAGCAAGGCATAATAACAAATTCTGTCTATATTTAAATTTAATCAATTTTCTAAATGGCGTATTGCGATCACGTAACAATCATTTAAAGTTGTTATAATTAATTACGGCTCAAGGTTTACGAAAACTTTCCCCCGAGACATAATTCAATACCCTTTGTGCACATTTTTTGTGACCGGGTGCTACTTATTAAGGTAAAAACCTGCGTGTCACGAAACCGTTAGTCATATTCATTATCGTTGTTTAAATTATAGCTTCATACTCAATTATTGTGTGGTGCAGGGCAAAGCGTGGCGCTCGGTGCGTGATTCATAAAATTTTACGTAAACGGCTGGTGACATCCTGATAATCTGGTAAGCGATACCGAATCGATTTATTGCGCTAATTTACATTTTGCAGCGTAAATATCGTTTATAATTAAACTAGAATGATCAGTTTGCAATTTGGTTTCAATTAATTAAATTTTGTTTGCGAATTAGGTAATTTGGAATGTAGCAAGAAAAATCTGCGTTTATAAATATTAATGGCTAATAAAATGCGATAGAAGATTATTTGATCTTACACGAAATAAAAGGACTTCTTAGATCAAATCTCTAAAGATTTGCTTATAATATGTCATACTATAGGTATAATACAGCTTAGGGATTATCTTGATATAAATATAATATTTATTTCAGAATTTACTCCCGATTTAAGTAACTTTAGTAAATCAACGATAAATTATTAAATAAACAATATAATTCTTCAACAAAGTAAATATCACTTACCTATTTCATGGGTATACATAACATAAGGAATGTACCGATTGATCTAAGAATATTCTTTTAACCATATAGTCAGTGTATTTCAATTGAATATGCTATCGACTGAACCGAGGACGCAGTTAGATAAGTGTCATTTGCACAGATTTTTCCAATTCTCCAGTTAAGAGTCAGTGTCTCCCCATCTAACATTGTATGCAGCGATCGGATTCGTTTAACACGTGACTGGGCACCGGCCGTAGTTTAATAGCCTCGTATATGTAAAGGACAGGCGGCGTACGTCCAACCAATTTGCAATAAAACAATATGGCACTACCCGCGGCTTGCGGCACTGCCAGCCTCCTCGGCAACGATAGTACGTGCAATACCGTACGAGTGCTTCTAAAGTAAGTCTGCTATCATTCCCCATTTGGGTTTCTTAGGGTTCCGTAGCACAAAAGAATAAAAACGTAACCCTAATAGATTTAAATAAATGAGACACCATCAGGGTTACTATATAGTGGACGCCAAATCAAATCCTACACGCAACTGTCCGGGCTACCTACCTACTTAACGACGGTTAAAATTAGCGTGCCACAACTCTGGAATATCAACAATCAACTCAGTACCTAAAGCGTTTATTTCCCGATCGGATGCGACATCTTTCAGATGCCAGCCAGTTGCTGGTTATATTTATATATTACCTGTAGGTACGTACAGGGACCGGCGCCATCAAGTTTATTTAAGAAAACCCTTTGATTTATAAGTTCCTTAAATAAATAAAAATATGTGTCCAACAGGGGAAAGGAATCTAACAAAAGTAATTTAAATTCTAAACAATGTTCCATAATACAGACGGGTTATAATTTAAATGTATCTATTGTTATAAGTAGGTACCTACATAATATTTTTACTAATAATATACTCCAATTTGTAGATAACGTTCAAATAGATTCTAGTTTGTAACTTCGCATGCTTTCCGAATGTGGATAAAACCGCGCGTGCTGCAACAGCAAACGTTCGAGCAAGTCGTTTAATAGATAACAATCAGCGACTATGTAATCTAGAGCGTAAATCTATAGATCTAACAAACTATTAGATACGGGAGCCACCTAGATAGGTAGCTCGTGGGCTAGTGCGTGATTGCGCTTGACACTCGTAATATCCGGCCGCGCGCTACTGCCCACCGATGATATCAATTTCAATTTGTTGCGGCGCCATAACGGCCGCCTCTGCTGGATTCGTTGTGAATCGATTCCACTCTAGTTTCCTGTTGCGATCGTACCGGACTTAATCTCGCAACGATTGAAATGCTAGAATCATGAGGTGTTTATGGCCAGTTTGTGGTCGGGGGATTTCTATAGAGGGTATTTGGATTCGATTTATTAATATTTATTTCATAATATCGAGAACACTTTAAATCTTTACGAATATTAATCGGAACCGAAGATATCTCTCGCTCGCATACTCAATGTTAGGTTAAGTTAGATATCTTCAATAGGTATGTACCTACATACCTACATGTCTTCATATTGTATAATTATTATTCGTTCCGGAGTATGTTAGATACGTTCACCATATAGCACAAACACATAGCTTATAGGTAAAGTCGACAAAGTCAACAGCACATCAAGTGACCAACACGATCTCTCGACTCAGCGACGGTAATATGGTCTAGATTGCAATGGTTTTGTGTAAATTGAAGAGGTATCAATGGAACAGTCATTGTAGTTACTAAATACACATGGTACATTTTGTGAAAGCCCACTGAAATCGCAATATCCAAGAACATAATACCACAGCGGAATCTCGTAGTAATATTTCATCTAACAAAATAGCACATATCTAATCTCTTTCCCAGCATTCCGCAAGCATTTGCGTTCAAACGGCGTGAAAATTAATCGATCGATTAGCCATTCGGTCTCCGCTTTAAAAGGTAAAGTTGAACGTGACTGAACCAGTCCCCTGCCGCCGCCGCCGCCACGTTGGAAATTAATTCCCCGCTAGAAAAAATGAAAAACGAATGAATCGTTCCGTTCCGACTTTTCGACAATCTATTGCATGGAGTTCCGAATAAAGCGCTAACACTTCCACGCTAGTGCAAATAAGTGAAGCAGAGATGCCTGCTAATACCCGATCGAAGCTAATATTGTCTGGTATATTTTGGACACTAGGGACTGGAACTCGGTTATTAGTTTAGCTTGCTAACTTTCGTTTGAGATTGCGTTGTAGCAACGACCTAATTGGAATTTGTACCGATTCACAAAGTTCCCCCGAACTCTACAATAATAGAGCGAAACTAGAAACAGTAGCTGTATTGTCTCTATTAACAAATTATAATTTATAGCATGAGCCGACAATGTTAAGTGTCTTCATTACTTATTTTTAATATACGGTGCCATAGGACATTTATCTTTTAAGATTCTAAATAATCCATTTTATGAAAGCTCATCCGTCATGCATGTCATGCATAATATAAATGATGTTCATTTAATTATTATTTTGTGCTATTTTCAGAGGCCGATCAATCGAACTAAATAATTGGCATATCAACTAATAATGTAATTAGTGTATGTAGCTACTACCATTACCACTACATAGTGTATTAATTTAATAGAATACCGAACTTTAATTAAAATCAATCAGTTAATTTGTATGTCCAAAATAAACGCTCGCAGAAGTGGAAAAATGTTTGTTATCGCAAAATACTGTACTTAACCCTTCTCTAGGGTACTCTTCTCAATACGGGGTCAGTTGGATCGACGATCAAAATGTTACGAAAATATTAATTTAAACCAAAGGCATTTGACTCGTGGAGTCAAATGCGTTCTGGAGTTGGTTCTCACAGTCTAGATTTAACAGTATTAAATCCTACTTCGCTTACCATTTCTAAATACACACATACATACATACATACATACATATACCCGAAAAACATTACCTTCCTTCTGGGGCAGTCGGGTAAAAATCATTGCATCTCTTTTAATTACTTAACTTTTAATTACTTTAACTTACTTAATAATAAATCGACCATAAGTGGAAGCCATTTTAACTCGTGAAAAAGAGCATACTAACCACTTGCGATCGGTAAATATAGAGGTGCATGTAATTTTTTTTGGTATTTTACTAATGACTGACTCATAATAATTTTGACGCCTTTATTATTATTATTTGACGTTATTTTGACGCCTTTATTCCGCTCAAATTTCGGATCACTATTGGTCGATGGTGCTATATTGATAGAAACTTGAGCTAAATAACCTTCACTAAATGGGCACCGTGCCCTGGCCATTCTAAGTCATGCTCAGTAGGAGTGTCTAGATTATAAGGATTAGGTAGTCTCTTGTGGCATATAATAATATTAAGATATTCCGTATCTCGGGCGTATAATTGGGTAATTATGACGGAGTCATCTGTTCCAGGCTTAGTAGTGAAAACCGCACTGAAATCAATTTAGCTGTGATGAATAGACAGACGCCTACACCTATTTAATATGGTAGAGTTAGGTATGGTATTACAAGTGGGTCGGTACAGTTAGCCTATTTACTCGTAGCTACTGGAAGGTAAAGTTTAAGCAGAAGATTAAGTTTCAAAATACATACGATATTGAATTATAAATATAAGATAAATATTCTATATTGCAAAAGTATTACACAAAGAAGTAGGCATAAACAATTGATATCACAATAGGCGGTCTTATCGTTGAATGCAATGTCTTCCAGGCAACCTTTGGGTAGATAAATCGGCACATTAATAGGTAGCTTGAGGTGCAATTATTATTATTATTTGATTGCACATGTTCCCATGTTCTTTCTACGTAATTGTTTACCTAATGATTCCTTATAAAGTGATAAAAATGACAAGAAGTACCGCTTAACTTTCAAGGTGTTCTCAAACAAGTCACCTACCCTATATAAGAATACTTAGCAAAGTTCACATTGCGTTAATTGAAAGTTAATCGACAGTCGAAGTTTTGAGCTCGACATTCGGAGGAACCTACGAGTATTACGACGATATTATCTTACAAAGCAAACGTAATGCGAATGGGTTTGTTATGAACCCTTACGACTAGCTTGATTCATAGAAACCACATCGCAATATGGTTGACTTTATCGTTAGAACATTACACTTCTTTACTTGATATTACATAATTTAATATTACACTCCATAAACTATTAAAAATATAAACATTTAGAAATCGGTTTGCATGAAATACATTTGAACCTATAGGATTGCTTTCTTAAACTTTTCTCTATTCAGCAAAAAGTTAATCTGCTAACTAAACTAAAACTCTATGAATATTAAACTGGTCCTTAAACCCAGTAGTTTAAAATCAGAGTGTGAGGCGCCCAAGAGTGCCGCTGAAATTAATGTTCTGCCAAAGAGAAAAACGAGCGGAACGAAATCCGGTACTACGCTACAAAAGCACACGATTTGTACGATAAAATAAACTCTATTTCTAAGAAAATTGAGTAATTACAGTTTCATAGGCCAAGTAAACATACCTTCTAAGGTAAGAAACTTATTGATCAAGAATTATATTTATTTGATACAGAAAATGTAGACTTGAGAAAAAAAATATTACTCGATACTGGCCTGCCTGATGGATCATGCGTAACCCACGCTTTTCAATGTAAAGGGATACTTATTTCACCAGCGTAAGGACGGAAATCTGTTGATTACGATAAAAAAAACTAATATACGTTTCTGCCAATTTTTAGACGATTTTTTGTAATACAACGTCAGTCAATACTATTTTGTAATATCGTTATCAATAGTCAATAAGAAAAGTCCCTTTAATTAGGTCATTACATTAAAGAGAATTAACATAATCTTCTAGTTAGGACTCCCTCTATTCATGGCATTAATTCTAGTATATTATAACCACCCTTTATTTCATTTTAACGGGCTTGAAAATGTTGATTGATTCTTAAAGAAAAACATGTTATATACCATGAAAACGTAGGTTTAATAATACTCGACAGTATACAAATACCTAAATGAAGTGTTACAAAAAAAGTATACCTGAAAGTAATAAAATGTAGGCAACTTTGAGTTACCTACCAATATTTAGCCAACGATACATAAATTAAAACAAAAAGGTTTAATTTGAAAGTGATTGACCTTTACTGAATAATTTATTCGCCGCTTCAGCAACTGAACTGTTTACTTTAATTGTGTGAAAAGCGAAACAAATTGATCCGTAAATATTAACAAAACAACAGAACAGATCGGTCGGTAGTTTTTGTCGAACACTGTTATCGAATTAGGTGAATGAAAAATAAAATAAAAATGGTAGACAAATATGACACCAATAAAATTGCCAGTTTTACACAACAAATACAAAATAACACCAAAATTGGTAAATTATATAATACACAGATATCACATCCTTGTTATAAAGTTAAACCATCCTTTCACGACCTAAAGATCATCAAAGTCTTAATAAATAACCGAAGAATGACAGTGATAATAAATTTCTGGGTTTTACCAAATTATTAGTACAAATAACCTATACGTATGTTAAAACTGTGTTGTTTAAAACTTGGAGATCATACTAGCGGGCGACATCGCTTGTACTACAATGAACATCACATCAAGTGTAAAACTAGTAAGTAGTCTACGTCGGTGACTTGACTAAATATCAAGTAAGTATAGTTGACATTTAGTCAAGTAAGTTTAAGGACTTCTGGCGTTAAACCCCTGCTAACCCCTTAAATGTCACTACCAACAAAAATCTGTCAAATACTTACAATTATTTGTCAGTAGGAACCCTGTTGACACTCCCAGCAAGATTAGAAAAAACAGTAGCAGAAGCACTATCAAGGCCGGCCTGCAGTAATGTATCCAGCAATAGTCCTCAGAGTTCGCAGCTGGCGCGGTCGAAGACCACACACAACACTTGCCACAGTTAGGATCTGATGAGCTCGGCGCCCTCACCACTGCACTGTTACCCTGTTGGTTCACTATCACACCCTGCGTCGGAGCATCGCTCCCTTGTCCGCATACAACACTTTTTTCAGACAACCGTGCAAAACCTGAACTGTCGTCGTCTTGCGGATTCCCGTACACTCCATACGAGGCCACCATATCGACTCCTGATAGAGACCTCGTGGTTTCGTTTCCCGTAATATCTTGCACGACATTATTGTCAGTACTAGGCCAGCATTCGCATGAACAGCGATCCTCTTTCCGCCTCTGTCTCGCCTGTGACCCTTCAGACCTTCTAACGAGTGTATCAGTTTTCTTCTCCTCCTCTTTCTTAATTTTGGCATCTTGAGGGATAGCGTCGATATTGACGTCATAATTCGGTTGCAAGTTCTTATGGTTCTCTATGTACCAGTGTCTTTCCTCTGCTCTGAGTGTGGTATCGTTATTGCCCTCGTATACATCTGCGTAGTTGGAGAGAGGGTGCGACGAGGGGCTATATAGAGGGCCTGTAGTGAGTTGCCCGTAGCCGCGCTCGTACTGCGGCGGGTGGTTATTGCTCGCATAATAAGTAGTTGAAGCAGGCACGGTGTAATTGTAGCCCGGCCTGTTCATCTTCAATGCTTGATCGCCTCATTTGAGCTTATGTTGCACTAAAGGAATAATGTGGTTCAATAAATTATAAGCAATGATTTGAAAATATTTTCTATGATGCTATTTGCGAGATATACGTACACACAACAGCAGATCAATACGATTTCAATTCTTGCAGTACCATTTCAATTCTTACGACGCAGATAATAAGAACGGTCCAAATTCCAAAATGTCACACTTGATCTGCTTTGATGTGTACTTCGGTATATGATTTTTTAAACAGGTTTAGAAAGTTTACACAATACAATTTTATCTCTTAAAGTAGGTACTCCAGCTAAGTTGTAGGCTTGTATTAAGAGCTGTGCATCACTATAGTCCAGAGGTATGGATAGAACCTGTGACACTTGCGCCTCAGTCCCAACCACAACCTTTGAGCGAATAGTGGTTATATTTAGCTGTTCGTAATATTTTGCTCAAATTGAGAATGACGTTCATAATTTTCAGGAAGCTGACATGCAAGGGCGAAGGGGAAGTGTAAAGTTGGTGTTGGTAGACAAACTTCGTTGATTTTGTTACTAGTTACATGCGGAGGCAGAAAGTTATAGAGTAGAATACACATCTGTTTATCTCAATTACCCGTCTTGTTCAGCGGTGGTATTTATCTTTTGTGTTACAAGAGGCGCGCTGTTCCTTCGCCGTGCCCGAGAAGGTAGACAAAGAAAGCTACGTGAGCAAATAAACTCGCTAACTTAAATTAACCGTTCTTATTTTCCTGATTTTGACACACGTAACTTATATTGTAAGCGAAAGGATAAAACGAAATACGAGCAAAAAGAACTGATATTTGCAAACAATTTCAAACATAAAAAAAAATTGAATAGGCGTGGATACGAAGGAAATAACTCCTTGCAAAATGAAAATATAGGTATCTATTAAATTATGTACATGAAAGATGTTTAGAAAAATATCTACCTACTTACATTGAATATAACAAATACAAAGCAGCAGGTAAACAAAATAACAAATACTTAAACGTTTGTTTGCTTCATGGAATTATTTTTGGATACAAACAAAATTGGCCAATAAAATAAAAGATCGTCCTCCACCCTCTATCTAAACTAACACAGTTGCCTGGAAATCCCTGCGATAACTGGGATAATCCGTCCCAATTAATTAAATTAAAAACAAACAAAAGTCATTACATAAAAGTTTGGGGCAAGCAAGTCACGGATCGTGACGATTCGGACCATCCTAATTTTCCGTCCTTTCTACGCGTAAGCTTAATTACTGTGGTAACGATAGAGCAATATAATTTTCTCTAGCGACCTTTTGATATTTTAAATTAATTATACCTATTTCTGGTTCTACAATTTACTACTTTGAAACGGTGGACTTTGCCGTTTTATCAAACAATTATTACTAATTTTTAACTCCAACTTACATTCAACGATTGTATTATACCAGGTAACCGTCAGAATATCAGTAATTATTTCTTCAACTGCAATTGGTTTTATTATGAAAGTGAAACAATTTAGTTAATAATTAATATTTATTACGATTTAAGAAACTGCTGCTACCATTACCAGCGTCTCTAAGCCAAGTAGGGTGAACCACCCTTAAGACTAAACTCGCGAAACCATAAAAAGGCAGTTTAAAACGTTTCAGGCGTTTCTCTATTCAATCGAAGTGCCGTTTTCTCCTGTTATCTACAGGTTTCACAGTTCCTTTATTTCGGAACGATAAAGGAAAAACGTCGGCGGCCGCAAATTCATTAAATATGTACTTGTTTGTTTTCTCTGATTTTGTAGAGTTGATTGAGGTTAGATAGAACACACCAATCGACATTGATTCTTGTTGGTTATTTCTTAGATAGGTTTTACAATTTATAAGATTCCAATTAGGTTTCAATTGGATACTGTTCTGCTCAAGTACTAGAAAATAAAGCCTTATAGAATTAATTTTATTATGATACTCGTTCTTGATTGACGAGCTATTTTGACTAAACAATAATTAATTAACGTTGAATTAAGATAAAATAAATTATAAAACGAACAATGAATTACAAATTAAATAAAAATACATGGTTACCTGATAATTAAGTAAGTAAGAGCTGGTAGGTACCAGTTCATTTGTGCCAAGGTGGAAGACCGTGCATGACATATGTGTTACAGTCCTTTTCCCGACTGTCGGAAGAAGGAGGGTAATGTCTTACGAGTGTACATGCCTTATGGATTTTGGTGTGATTCGTCTTGATCAGGAAACTTGCATAGAATACATTTTATGCCAAAAAAGCAGCTTTTTCATATAATAATTAGAGTTCATCACTATCTTATACCTATTAGGCACTTTACTTTCTCTATAAATACTTAATATAGTTCCAGTAACTTCTAAAAAGGTTCTAGTTCCAGCAGTTATTAGGGTCACATAATACGAGTACCTACTATTACTAGAGTGGAGTCGGTAATAGTCGGTATGCCAACTGTGTGCGTGACCGTATGTAAATAGCTAAAACGTTTAAGGTAACATCCCACCTACAGCTTTGAAGCACTTACGTAATAGTGAAGTGTATTTAGTGCTGCAGTTAGTAGTTCTTAACTTAATGCATACCTACTCCGTGGTGTCATTGTACAGACTTTATTTATTGCCTTTAGTTGGGTTATTTAGTATCTTATTTTAGACCCGACAGATTCAGTGTAATGTATTCACATAGAATATGGGTGATTACAGATAGATCACTGTAAGTACAATCCCATATTGGCATGCGAAAAAATGACATATTGTAATGAAATTAATGTTATAATAGAATTGAAAGTAGATATCAAATTCATGAAGGAAAACATTTCGCAGAAACCGCTCTTGCATGCGTTAGGGCTAGCGTACAACAGAACGGCGCCGGCGGACGACGCCGTGTACCGCGCCAGTGGACGGCGCCGGCGGACGACGCTGTGTACCGCGCCAGTGGACGGCGCCGTCCGCCGGCACGAATGTTGTCCGCCTGTGACCGGCGCCGGCCGACATCGTGCGCCGGTAGACGGGGCCGGCAGACGCCGTGACACGCCTCGCCATGTGACGGCACGGACGCCGCGCCGCGCCGCGCCGTGACGTTGTACGCCTGCCCTTAGGGCGGACGCACAATGCTACGGGGCGGCGTTCGCCGGCGCACGTCAGCGCCCGTGTACCGCGCCTGTGGATGGCGCCGTCCGCCGGCACGACACTGTCCGCCTGAGACCGGCGCCGTCCGACATTGTGCACCGGTAGACGGGGCCGGCAGACGCCGTGACACGCCGCGCCTTGTGACGGCACGGCGCCGCGCCGTGGCGTTGTACGTCGGCCCTTATTTAGAGTCTCTGCCACTCATTTGTTTTACCATTGTTTGAATTTTCAATAGAAGTCGAATATATAAAAACATAATAGTGCTCATTCTAGAATGTGCACGCTAATATTAGCCGCCTCTAGGCGAGGCGCCCCTCTCTCTCTTACGCGACCCTCTCTTGCGTTTAGGATTCGACATAGTGGCCGATACAGAATTATCTCCATTGTCTGTGTTTTGACCTCTCCCCGTACATAAAATACTTTAGGCTCACTCCATATAGCCCGCGAAATTTTTTCCTTGTGTTCAATAAAACAAACTGTCCAAATGTTTGTGACGCCAATAAACTATTTTTGCCTGTGACATATGAAAGGGGAAGTATTTGACAACTTCCATCGAGTTATTGCTGTCGGCACCTAGAGTGTTATTTTTATTACATTTTTGATAGCTATCAAAGAGCTCTCCAAGGACTAAAACCGATCTCGAGTTAAAATGTTTTGGCAAGAAAGCTGTAAGATTTAACTTTAATATTTAATGGTAAAGTATTGCTACGCAACTAAAAATATGCTGTAAATATCTCTCTTTATCACACAACTCATTCGTATTGTGACTGATTTTATGGTAATTGTTATACATATACATTACTTTCGTCGTAACTTCAAACAGAAAATTGTTTTAAGGTGCCTAAAATAAGAATTTAAACGCGATTGGAAATTTATTTTCAAAATTCCGTGCTTTACAACTTAATAATTACACAACATTTTTCTATTTTTTACAGTTCTACCAATATCGTCCAGTTTTCTATATGCACTACGCGAACTTGTAAGGCGGTTACAGGTCACAGTACCCCTTTAAAATCTTTTACACAAAATTGTATTCAACCCTGTTCACAATTTGATATACATTGCAGTGTTGCTGAGAATTAAAATGTCAGCGTGCTTGACAACTAAATAAATGTATAATGAACTGCTCTACACTGCGCCACTAGCGCTGTCGTCCGGGGCGTCCGCCTGAAAACTCCCCTAGGGGAATAATTTGGTCTGAAATTTGCGCCCTGAAATAGAATAAAACAAACTGGGTACCTAACTACCTATAGGGACAAAAATCAGTACCCTTTTTTGAAAAAAAAAGATTATTAATATTTTTAAACGATCAAAAAGAGGAGATTCGCTTATTTAGGTGTAACTTTTGTATTTGTGAACTAATTTTGATTATTCATTTTTATGTTACTAATTTTCAACCAACAGACTAAGCTTTTAGATACGTTCCTCTGTCCCGTAAATCGAATACGGAAGTTTGATACTAAAATTGTCATTTGACTCGGATTATGTCACAGAGCCATCAATCAAGATCGAAATTGAGAAGCTTGCACGGCTAGGGTCATTGAGCCTAGCTCTTAAAATCTTAGGATTATACCCTGAACTGTCACTGGTTATAAAATCTTAGTCCTAAGTCATTCCCACACAGGCGCGATCTGCACGCGGCTTGCGGCCAGCGGCCAGTTGGAAATTGAAACGTATGCCCCACCCCATTTTCTCTCGTCGTTCAGTAGGTAGCGATCTGAGGCCTAGGCTGCAATCCGCTACCTACTGGACGTTAACGACGGGAGAAAATGGGGCGGGGCATGGGTTTCAACTGGCCGTAGGCCGCAAGCCGCGTGCAGATCGCGACAGTGTGTGTCAGGCTTTAAGTCGTAAAGCCAACACGACAGCAAGTAGCACTTATACCTACGACGCTAATATAGCCTAATTGCACTGACATTGTTTATGTTGCTTCATAGCTGTAGAAACAAACAAAACTCTTCAACGATATCTACGAAACAATAATTTAGTCTGGTCTGAAGTTGGCAAATGAAAAATAATGACATACGAAACCATTCTGTTACACAGAGCCGAGTAACTCGGTGGTCTACAAACTAGTGGATCTAATTGAATTTCCAACTTTGTTATGAAACAAAAGTTTTCATGAGAGGACGTGGTCCGTACTATTTCTAGTAGTGCACCTTCATTATCTCAGATTCATAAATGTTATGAAAACGTATTGATTTGGTCGAATTACACAATTGGTGTGATTTTATCGTGGCCGCCAAATCTATGTATAAACCTAAAAACTCATGTGCTACATCGCTTAAGAGTGAGGGAAACGCCTCGCTTCATCGTCATCATCCGTATCAGTCCACTGCTGGATGTAGGCTTCTCCCAAGGCGCGCCACTTAATACGATTCTCGGTTTTTTGCGGTGACCTTCCTTAGGTCCCTTATCAACAACTTTAGCATGTAACACTCAGGAATCGGTGCAACTGTTTCCGCTAATTTAGTTCTACACAAACAAAGATAGAATAAGAGAAGAGAGGTAAGTTTAACTGATTGTGAGTGCTATCTAGTTTCCTATGGAATGACTGTAGTTTTCCCGTATAAACAAAACTTATAGGCAGAACGACGAGATTTCATTCAAATCCAGTGAACTATTAAAGCTTCAACCAGAAACAAACTATTATTAACTATGATGATAGTTCTAGCTAGTTCAAATAATCTATGTAGGTACATACATGGAAACTTTCTCTACCTATATTATTATTATTATTATTATTTGACAAACATGAATTAAAATAAGTTGTATTTATATTTGTAGTTTATTGATCTTTGCAGCTTCAACAGTTTACTGGACCTTGAAGAAATCTTGGAAAGACGTTTTGCAATAGCCTAATACACACACAGGAAATATCATTCCCTATCTGATAAACTTACTTATAATTTTGCCTGTAGTTTAGAAACAAAAGAATCGTTACATATGAGATACCTACTCGTATTGCTGCTCTTGAATGGTATAAGTTTCAAGTTTGGAATTTTAACAAGCTAAGGAGCTAAGTGCTATTTTACGGGAGTTCGTCTGAAACATCTAGCGTATTCGACATTCCAAACACCGCAAATGTAAATGAGATGCCAGTGCTACTTTGCAAATAGCCAGCTTGTCGTTTTTATTTTCCACTGTGAATTTTTTATAGGAAAATTGTATTCGTGAACATAAATCCAGATTATAAGGTAATGTTATTTTATTCTGGACCAGTCGTAATCGTCAAAATACGGGGGAAATGCTTGCACTCTCCATTTATCGATCTCAAAAGGGAGTTATTTTAGTTCTTCTTTATTGTTTTATGGCGCCTCTTTGAAAAACTCTGCCAGTGTCCAGTCGGTCATGGGAGCAGTTCATGAAATATAATAAAAAGACGAAGTGCCACTTGTGACTGATAAATAGAGACGAGTCACCTTTTTCTCATGGTATTTTACTGATCAGATATGGCGGTGGGTCGGCTGTTTATGTCAGTCTGATTTGACATTTATCCACCTCATTTCGATAGGTAAGTACTTCCTGGTCGACATTCACCAGGAACACTTTTAACGTAACATTTATACTTATTTGAAAAATGTATAACTCTGACAAATAGGTTTGGTCACTAAACCACACAAAAAAAGAAAAGAAAAAAAGTTTCATAGTAGTGGAATAGCTTATAAGTTACCAAAAATGTGAGTAAAATTCTTTGGTTATAAAAATTATAATAGATATAGGTAACTTGCTCACGCGCATCACATACGAAAGACATCAACGCGCACTCCTTATTTTTTAAATGGTTTATTTAAAGTAGGTACATTAATACAATCGTATTTCATAATATATAGAATTGTACTCAATTTCTGAATTATATATTCAACTACATAATATACAGTGTACAAGTTAATAAATTCAAAGCCACGGTTGCGTGGTCACTGGTCAGATTTGCGTTAATGGCGTCACAAACAGAAACACAAATTACCACGGTCGCTTCTGGTTAGTCATGATTCCATAATGGCATTTACAAGAGTAAATAGATGTAGTTTACACCTATATACCTACTTATAATTACGTTACAATACCATACGTAGTAATAAGATACAAGCTGTCAAAAACAGTATTTTTCATACTTTGTATTTGAACTCACCGCGGCATTAAATCCTTGTGAACAAGCCAGAGATTCTATTACGGCCTCCTACGATTCTGAGATCCAGAACATACCTCATGTGGCAAAATTTGTGGCTGCGTTTTGAAGGTCTTAGCTAGATAATTATTAATAAGGCCTGCCCTAATTCACAAGTATACCATAATGATCCACAATGTATGTTTTCGCACGATGTTTTATAATTAAGTAAAAACCAAAAAGCGAGTGCTTTGTAATAAAATGTGTCGTATATCAGTCCCGTGATTGAAACGAATTTACCGATACAACTCATACATCATGTAACCCATCAAGCCGTATAGGCTACGGGATGCGACAAAGGAACAGACATACATAATTTATATATATTCAACTGAAAAAGTTATCCTCTTGCTCACAACAAAATGAGACTTATTGACAAAACTGACCTGGGGATCAAATCTGGACCATGGTATCATAAATCCAGTATTCTAACAAATACAGCACCGAGCTCTCAAGGCACGTAGCTATTTACTATTATTTATTCTTATCAGATCTCTTTAAGAAATAAACGCCCTACATGTTAAGGCATTTTCCTCCACAAACCAATCCAATAATGAATTTCTTCTATTAGCTTTTCCGACAGGAAAAAAGGATAAATTGTTTACTTACTGGTATAATAAAAATATTTCTACGGAAATAAATCATCCTGTCTATCGTATATTTATGGCTATGATTTTTATTTATTTGCTTAGTTAGGATAGGTTTAAGTAAAAGTAAGATTTAAGTATTTTGATAATATTATCAGAATGTGTCAGCTTCCAAGGTTGCCTTCTTCAGTAATACAGTGTTTTTTCATAATTTCCCAACTCATCTCCAAACTTCATAGGTACACTTGCACCAAAAGATAACCCGAGGGTTAGCGACTTAACTTCCGTCAAGCGCTAACCTTCCTTGGCGCAAGTGAAGTATTAACATGACATTTTTGAATTGTTACTATTTGTATGAGTTTTTGCTGATTCTAAACAACTCCCATTTGACCTAATTTTCGAAAGTGTTTGATAGGGTGCTAAAACAAACAAAAAATAGCTAAACTTCTTAAATAGAACGGTTGCCGGTTCCGACTTGTTCCGTGGCCTATTACTAATACAATTGTCTAAAATCTGTATGGAATCGTTGGTGTCATTTTTACCCCGGAAATGGTGTTTTAAACATAATATTGAACAGTGCGAAACTAAAAAATATCAATTAAACTTATGTTGTGTAATTATACCTACTTGAAGGAAAACTATGTAAGAAAGTAGTTTTTTCACCCTTTTCATTTCGCCCATTATTTTATATCTACGGATTATCTAATTATAAAATCAATTCTCTTAAATAGCATCATAGAACATTTTCATGCAGTCATTTCCCCACTGGTATGTAACTGACATAGTTCATTATAATCATCAAAAGTAGGTGACAGACCACGCAGGGCGACGATCCAATGCACCCATAGAAACGAAACTAACGACTTTCAGCACATACTTCTGTATGAAAATACACATAACACTGAACACACGTATAGGCCTCTCATAGTGTCCTCGACAGGGCAAAGGTTCCCATTATGGGTGATAAGATAGTTCGTGGAGTCTGGATTTCGCGATCGCGATGGCCGGCGAGGAGTGAGGGTTCCGAGCGAGACGTAGCCTCGCCGAAGCGGCGCCGCGGACTGGCACCCCGTACACTGAACCCCACCCGCGCAACCCCCCGCCTGCCCCTGTCACCGCCACTCTCCGAATCCAGACGAATTTTCATTAATGTTGTTATCGATGTAAAACTTTTACCAAGTCAAACTTGGCAACTAAGTACAGCTTTAATTAACTGTCCGTAAAATAGCACTAAACAAATAAGAAACGATCTGAAAACTTTTAAGAGAAAATGATTGTACACAATTTCAGGAACAATTATGAGGGTATCGATTAAAGTCTTAAATGTACTTTAATTAACACTTCATTCTTATGATATTTGTTATATATAAATGAGATTTATGAGTAAATTAAAATCCTAAGCACATGAATACTTACCTCCTTCTAAGGATATTATGTTTACACAAACATTAGATGTTAAATAATGTTTTCCTGAGACGAGATCCTTTTATTCTAACTCAACAAGGAAAATGAAAAGTTAATTTACTTAGGACCGAATTCTGTTTACGAAACAGAGACAGTTGCATATGCATGTTAGTTTACATGAACCTTTACGGCTGGCTAAACTACGTATCGAGTAGTGTAATGTTGGCATCGTATTAAAACAGCGCATACAACGTGAAATTTTAGTGGCTGCTTTCCCGCGGCATCGGCGGAATGATTTGCCATCAGTAGTAGGTACTGTTGAATTATAGAGATACACTAAAAAATAAAAAGTTTAGTTTTCAATTATTTTTTTCATCTCGAAAACATGAGAGACTCACTAGGCATAGGCACCTACCAAACTGCACGCGCCTCGCAGTACGCCTCGTCCGCCGGCCGCTCCGCGCTGTGACATCGAGGTGTTACTAGTGATTTGCGATCGCTATCGAGTTCAGTTTTTCTAAATTTTTACTGTAATTTCTTTATTTAACATAAATTAATAAATCGATAGTAGTACCGAGACAAAACAACAACTAAAATTTCACGTTGTACATAGGATGGAATAAATTGTCTCTCTTTTCCATTAGGGTTGATGAACTTGCTTCCATCACATGCATAAATGAAAATGCTTTCAGTCATTCAAACTAACCACCCAATTCGGAACCATTCAGATTGAATAATCGATTCGATAAATCTCTCGTCAACCTATTCAAATGCATATTTGGTGCGAATGGGATAGCATAAACTTATCGAATATTCAGGTCAATCGACTTCAATGCAATCCTCAACGTTTTCGACGTCGCGTCGTCGCTGTAATGCCGCTTTGGCGGTATTGTTTAAAATCAATCGGTAAAGGCTAGATTTACGCGGAATTAATTCTTCAATTTAAAAGCAATAATAACCCATTGACTTCGCTAGTTTATCGTTCTTAGCTTAGTTGGTGAGTTTATAAGTAACATGGCGAAGTTATCTCCATTAATGTATATAATGTTATTTCACGTAATGTTCTAGGTTGGGAATAATTTCAGCCTAAAAATGTCGGTATCGTTTCGGAAAAGAAAAAGAGGTCGCGTTGGTCTTCGAGCGATTGAATACGAGTACAAATTGTAAGAATTATTGATATCGCGCGGGTGGCTCATGCAAAAAGTTTATAAAAGGAAGTGGAGCGAACAAACTGGCGGCGAACAAACTTTTGTGCCGGGGAGCGACGCGAACGCGAACGTTACTTATCTGCCGCCGCCGCCGCGCTGACAGCTGCAGATGAAAAATTGAAATTGTGCGAGATAAAACTACCTAACTGCGGCTGCAATGCCCACCAAACAATGTAGCCGCGAATGTTATATTTAAAGTTTGCTGTTTCCTGCATAATATTTTTTTTTTCAACTCTGAATATTTAAATGCCTTGCCGGACGGTGAAATATATTACAATGAATATATTAGTGTAGTAACTCGGCATTTAAATGAGTTTGGATTATCTTTTAAACTCAATCTTAATAAAATCAACTCTTCAGTAACTGTACATAGTTTTCTAAGACACGAGATGTTACAAAAATGATATTCCAATTCAAATACTTATAAAAGGCGATCTCTATGGAATAACAGTCAATATGTAAATATGAGTGTTTCCGTTTCCTATATCAATTCGGCACGGTCGATGGAGGTTGAATAGCGCGAGCGTCACTGAAACATGCAATAATAACGAACCGTCCGAGCACGTCAAGCAGCGACCCTTCTCTATTTATGGAGAAAAGGAACTCCAGCAGCCATGTGAAAAGTCTCGCGTAAATCAAAGTCATAAATTCCCCTATCGTGAATGAACATTTCTCTTACGCGCGGACGTCTGTAGCCTGAATGGATAACGTCGACCCTCCCTCGCACGATCACCTCTACCGAGTCATTTGCTTTTGTTCCTACGGCAATTAATAACGCGCAGAAGGGCGTTTTCGAACCGCAGGCGCCATTGGCATATCAGTAATGATCTAGCGCGGCACCGAGACCAACCTCGGCTACGCTCCGTCCCGCTCAACTATCGATCATATTCACTTAATGAACCTGCACATGTGAAATGGCTTAGAGCGAAACTCCGTCCCTAGCGAGACACGTAACCTAACAGCCTCACGCTAATACATTCAAATGACAAGGGAAATTGTAAATTGTCGCGTGAACATTCCGTATGAGACCTAGAATACTAATTATTTTATGGCGTGCTCCGTTACACTTTAACTCGTTGCTGTTTGGAAGTTTTACAAGCAAAGAACTTCTATTAATGCTAACTATTACCTAGTTAATGGTACGAGAATGTGTCAGGAAAATCGCAAAGTATTAAAAATATACGCGGCAGAATTCTTCATAACGAAATCTGCAAAACGCTTTACAGTGTCGCACATTTATACGCCAACTTCCAAAGCTCCCAAAATAATATAGTACAGCATTAAGACAACGCGTAAAAGTTCCAGAAAGTGGCGAATAAACTCTCATAACACGACGTTACACAAATTTTTCAACTCGGGATTTCTTTCCATTTTCCCCGTCACATTAGGTCGGCACTGCCGCCCAAACATTGGATAACTTCTGTATTGTTGTTTACTGCAAACTTGGAACTTAGCAGGGCAATTCACCTCGTAAATTTCCGTGTAATAACAGCTCACAGTTTCCCTAGACACTTGTAAGAGCACCGCAATAAGCTACGGCTGCTAAGTAACCGGGTCAGAGTGCCATCGATACGACACGGCGCCAGTGCTTGCTCGCATGTTGTATTAATGTTTCTATATAAACTTGTAGCTTGTAAATTGAAGGCAAATTGACGGCGTCGTGATTTCCATAGCTTGTTGACGCCTTTCGGCTACAAACATTATCCAAATTCGATGCGAGTTCATCATGATGATAAATTATTATACTAAAAATACATACAATACTTATAGAAGCAGTACTCTGTGCTATAGGTAAAGATCGATATTCAATGTTTACTCATGCATGCATTGATCATTTAAAGTGACATCTAATTATATGATACCTACTTGCTTCTCTTAAATGAGAATAACACCTATATTTATACAAAGCTTCTTACACAAAGCATATGTATAAAGGCGAACTAAATCTGTAACGATACCTGTCCGCTGTTTTTTAGGTCCCATAGAAACCACATACTCTCCTATGGTAAAAAATATATTCTGATACTCTTTCTCTAAGTGTAGAAAATTTGCAAATCCATAGGTAAGTGAGCGCGATTAAATAACATTCAAACTTTCGTATTATTTTGGCTAGATTATTTTGTTTACCTATCTATGCATTATGCTATATTACCTATATTCGTGTTAAAACCATCTAATTACACAAAAGTATAATTTATCGAAGAGTACATACAAGTCTAGTAGTCTCACTAAGAATGACAAGGGCAATGTTTATCTTAAATCAATTTATTAAGTCTGCCTGTAACGAGGGGTCCGACAGCAATCTCGTTTAAGCCCTTCTGTCAATGTTTAGATAACAGCTGCGATATCAGAAGCCTTGCCGAAATTCCAATAGCTTATTTAAGCGAATGATTATGCATTATGCTGATTCTTTCTTGCGAGATAAGCAAATAAAAAGTATAATAGGTATGCAATGTTAATTAACTATAGCATAACAATTACATTTAGGTACCATATCAGTAGTTAGTCTGTGGTATAGCATGCATGGTCATAGTTTGCGGTCTCATAAGCGTTGCTCATTTCAGTAAGAATGACCACATATTCGTATAGAATATAAATGGTGGTTAGATAAACTCTATTAGGTATATTCCTTTTGTGTAGAGGTAATTCAAGTGTCTATAATATTTGTATAGTTTAACCTACTCCTTATCTTTGAGTTTTGATGGGAGTACTGATTAAAGAACACGCAAAGCTGTGGGATTTTCGTCAATAAAAATAAGTCATGAAATATTGTGATTATCTAAATGTTCTATTTATTGCAAAGGCACTGGAGACTGTGAAAAATGTAAATTAATTTTACTATAATGCTCTAACTCTATATTAAATACGAACCCAAAAATCTTTTCCCTAACAGCCACCCGTAGCGCACACCAACTCGACTTAGATACGGTTTATAGTCTTGATAACAGTCGATATATGTCGGACCTCGACCGTCGGTGACTCTGTAACGATTTGTCCCGAAATAGTCACGTAAAAAGGGGGAAAAGAAAAAGTTGGAAAGGAAACCTAATCTCACCTAAATATCCTGACCTCGTTATAAATTTGCACTGAACTTTTGAGCTCACTGCTAGCTAGAGCTCTGTAGAACGTACTTTTATTGCCATAGTGTAGTTTTAAATGGCATGTTTGAGAAAAGTGCCGCGTCAAACCGTTTTATTAAAAAGTTTACAACAGTTTATGGATCATGACGTTAGTTTATGGCCCATAAAATATCGATAGTTCGACGATATTTGAAATGTTACGATCTTAAATTATACCTACAAAATTCAGACTTGTTTCTTAATTTAATGTACCTATTACTTACCAAAACATTAATAGATTGAGGCTAAACTTAATCTGTGGTTCAGCGACTTTTAGGAGGTTATAGATGTATGGTAATACCTTCAACGGTGTTTTATTTCACATTATATATCCTGCATGGTAGTATTCGATGGATAGGTATAATTACGGTGAACACTTGGACTATATCAATGAACTTTATATGTGACTACCCTAGAGATATATGTACATATTGAAATAAAATAAGGAAGCATCAAAATCGATTGTCGAACACCAAAGATATGAGAAGTAACACATAAAAACATACTCGTATAGTAAACTCGATAACCTCCTCCTGTCGGAAGTCGCTTGAAAAATGAAAGTAATTACAACAAGGTATCTTTACAGATAAGATACACGATAATCTCAATTAAGTTCATTGCTGCAAGTAGGTTTCATTTATTTATTTAAACATCCAACTTTATGTTCGCTCTTTGTGTCCCATTTGCATATCAAATAACGAAACTATTTTCAAATTACACACATTTATTACATAGCATTCAAGAGCTCTCGTTAATTACCGAAACACGTGAAGAATGCTATTAAAATAGGCGACTTATTATAGCAGTCGCTGCTATAGGGCGGGCGGGAGCCAACATGCGTCACCCTTCCACACTTGTGTAGGGGCGTGGGACCTGAAAGGAGTGACAAAGGAAAATGCCTTTCTCGATAAATTGCGAAAGTACCTACTTACTAGTGTAAATTAAAAGCCTGCGAATAAATTTAATTCATATAATTTACTGCATGTACATGAACGTTTTTTTAAATTAATATGTAAATTAAATTCAAACCTACATTATTTCGTAATAAACCAAACACCTAAACTGCATCTGCTAAACTAAAATAGATGTCGTCATAGTTTACTTGTCTATTATTTGTATTGAATGACATGTCTAAGTGTGCTATATGTACCAAAGAATAAAATAAATAAATTGAAAAAATAGAAGTTTAATTAATAATTGTATATAATACCTACTTGTCTTAAATCTGTTTATACAAAATGACAGTAAAATTAAGTTTTGCTCAAAATTCCTTAGCCCACAATTCTCGTCAATGCACAAGAAATATTTACTATAGTAAAAAACATGACAGAAACAAGAAAATAACAGGCTTGAGGAACACCTGCTGAGTCAGGGTCACTTTGTATGAGTGCTTATTTAGTTACTTTGCTACATACTGTACTTTACTTCACCTTACTAGGAACGGCTTGTGGTGGAGCGTTCTAAACTCGGATTAGCTTAGTTCGAGCTTGCTTTAACAGGTTCCACTCACAGTATAGTATCAAACACAGTAACGAGACGCGGCGGTCTCTATAGTAAATAATTGACGAAGTTAGTGCAATTGGGAAGGGCGGTGTTTAGTTTCACGTCACGTCCGCTCAGGAAGCTGACCGTAATACTGGCTCGTGAAGTCTCCCTATAAATCATAACGCCATTTCAATTTACCGAGTCTAACACGGCAGTAATAGGCCAGCCGCGGCCCGGCGTGCGCTGAAAGACCTGAATTTGTATTCAAGAAACGATACGATCATTAGTTAGTGCAATTTTCTTCGCATCCACTACACGAATACTATCGTCGAGAGCGGTATGGCTGGAATGAATAATACTTTGTAATTGCTTTTCGGTTCTGACTTTAAAATTAAGTTGGATTGGACTTCGATAATTTGTATGGATATCCGCGATGTGGTCTCATTACGTAGTCGAACTATGGAAATTGCTATTAACATTCGCTGACTTTATGGAAATACATAAAAGTTCCATGCTGTGAATGTATGAAACTAGCAAATTCCTTCACAGAATGACAGTGGTCGGTATTTTTCGAAAACTTATATTTTTTTATTTACCTTCAATCTTGGACGAATGAATACATATTCGACGAATGAATGAATACTAATTCAGGTGATTTTAGACATGTACTGATTGATTCTACAGCTACTATTTGTTTTGGTTTATGTTTATGACATTACATACCTATTACTTACATCTGTATCTAGTTGTATCGGAATTATGCGAATTTATCGGTTTATCGGTAGCTCCATGATCGATATGCATTATATTAACAAAAATATTTATATAATCATATACCTACAAGGCCACGTGGCCGTCCCCGCAAACGATGGCGAGACGAACTTGACGTTTTTATGAGAGAGTGGTCTGAGCCTGCGCAGAATAGAGATGAGTGGAAGGGTTGAGGGGAGGTCTTTGCCCAGCAGTGGGACATTGCAGGCCAAATATAATAATAATATAATAATACCTACTTAGCATTTTTACAGTCGTTCACAAAACGGTATAGCTACTCGTGTACCAATTACAATTCAAAATACTTACTTGGTGAGTCGAGACTAACATAACGTCAGCATATCTTTCTCGAAGGACATGTCTGACATCGATTTCATTAATATTATGCGCGGATTAGCTAAATAACTATGATAGCGTCCACAACTGGTTGCTAGTGTCAATTACGGCGCTTCCACACTTCGATCGGCGGTCTTGGAGCGGGTGCTTCAGGAAGCCACGTACGTGTAATATTATTGATTACAGGGTGCGGCGGTCCAACCCCATTTGAATTTCCAATGAGCTCGTTAGAATCAGCCCGTACACGGCCCTCGGACAGGCGATAAAAACTTCATTCCTTTTTAGCTGATTGTGCACGAACGCGAATTCGGGGGAATTACTGGAATCGCTCTCTTTATGTAAACGATTTGTCGAGTAATCTCTCGGGTCACTGATAGATTCATTTGGTTTCGTTTTTTTAAAGCTTCGATCTTGATTTTCAGATATTTAGCATTGAGTGTTTATTTGGTTGATGATGAGGGGTCTGAATTCGAAATATCAATCGTTTTCAGTGTCCGATTTATTTTAAGGGACGGGAGAGGTGTAACCTAACATTTAGGTGAACCGTGGTGAGTAGCATGTGTTGACAGTATTATAAGATTGAGGTTATGTAATTATTAAGTACATCATCGTTGGAATAATTTTGAGCATTATTATTTTGACTGTTGTAGGACTTGTAGATATTTAACCATACTCTACCAGTTCTACAACATAAATATACTAATTTTGAGTACAAATCTACTCCAAGGATTATACAGTTAAAATGAAAAGATTAGATCCAATGGAAGGTAAAAGAGTATTGATAATAGAATCGGCGCGTAATAGCATTTGCAACAGAATTACGTTGCATAGAGCCAATACGTAGCAGTTGGAGTTTTGCAGCGGCTCTTAATTAGAGCACGGCGGCACTCGGTAGCGCCTAGCCACCTAGAGGCAAACTTCGATTGCGCTGTCAAAAATCCGAAGAATTATTCCGGTAGTAAAATAACTTGTGCGATTTTAGGCTCTATCGTGAGAGTTCAGGCGTATTAGCGAATTTATACTGTTACGGATGCAATATGCCGCCGGATCGCGCCTCTAGTTGGACGCAGAGCGCTTTTATTAAAATCGGTTTTTATTTATCGACAATTCGAGGTAGCCGGGGATTTTTCTTGCAATACGTTTCGTTTGGGAAATTGATCCCATTTTTCAACGAGACCCACCCTCGATGTTTCTATAACTCATGCTACTATTTTACAATACTACGCGTTTGTTCTCATGTCATAAGTTTTATGGTATTGGTATACACGTCATGTCAGACGTATTTTTGAGACGTGATAAAACCTGTAACAGGGTGTAGTCAAGATAAAAAAAAACACATTGACAACCCACTGTGGGCCAGATTTCAAATGTACACAAAGCGTTTTGCATGGATCTCATGAGCTATTAATTGAATTAATTGCCTGTGCGAAAGGAATAAACAAATAAACCTACGTAGCTAAAAGGCACGCATATACGATTCATTCGTCCTCTAATTATAACCTGCCTGTATTTATGAGTCTCCACAGTCGCACTCAGCAGCACGCACCAGCTCTACTTTAGAACCATAACTAAACCATTCATATTTGACCTCCATATTATTCAAGTTCCCTTTCTTGGCTCCTATATTGTGGTTGTATCGTGGAAGCCGGAACGGTTCATTTTACCTTGGTGCTATATTATATAGCCCCTGCAACCCTACTGTAATTAGTGCCAGGATTGTGCCACGACACGGAAAGCTACGAAAATCTCACATAAGAGCCAATAATTACTCCATTCTATCGGTGAGTTACAAGCTAATTTAATGTTATTGGCTTTCTATCAAAAAATAAATTTATTTCCATAAATTGCGGACTTGTAAAATTGAATGGATTGGGTGTGAAAATTGTTCTCAGTAAAAATCAAATTAGTAATAATAATAATTCTTGTATAATTACCGTTTTATCGCCACATTAGGTAATTTACGTCGATATTTTGAGTGATTGATGACCATAATATTCAAAAGTACGAAAGTTACAAGTAATTAGACCGACCCACGCACATTTTTATAGCCAAGATTTATATTAGCCCTATATTTCATTTTAATTGTAGCAATCGATACCTTTATAAATTATATAGGTACTTTTGCCTTTGAGGCACGATCATCGTTTTGTACTTTTTAGTTACCCACGCGCGAAATAATTAAACCGAGCGGCACTTAATGCACAAGTTAGCATTTAATAAAACAGCTCAATTACCGTCCGGTCTCTGAATGATGCCACTTAATTGGTTGATGCCTGTAAATTACGAAAATTGTTGACTATTTGCTACGAGCACTCACCGACTCCACAGTATCTGCACTATGCCAGTATTAATACCTATCTATTATCTCACTTAGGTGTCGCAGAGTGGTTAATTGAATAATTTAGTGGTGAATTTATCAGATAGGACTAATGGCGGATCGAGGAGCCTCGTGGAACTCCGCGAGGGATCTGTTCTCATTCGCCGCGGCCGCGGTGTTGGCACAGTCTATTTTAATAACAGTTGTATCACTCCTAAAAATGCACTAATTTCATCGAAGCCAATTCTAGTACCTGTAGGTATGTCCCGTTAGCAGCCAGCGTTACATTACAGCAAAGAATATATTATATCGACATGACTGTACGGACAATAGCGGATCAATGGTATGTTACCATTGCAGTACGAATTCAACTCTTATGACGCATATAATAAGAACGGTCCAAAGTCCAAAGTGTTACACTTGATCTGCTGTTAGCTGTACATAGCAGTGGGCATATATTGTATCTGCAAAACATAATGTATATAAGAGTCAGAGGACATTGGCCACGTTTAATTACATAAAATATGTAGCCAAAAAAAGTTATGTTTATAGAGTAGACGGATATCAAACGTCGTCGTTGCAAAATGCAACATAATGTGACCACTGATATAGATAAGCTGTGGTATCGGCAACTCTGGTAAGTACTCGTAGCGTGTGCACTTTACGGCCTCGATGGAACAGAACAGGCTCACGACACTTAGATAGAGTCACCCTGCCGCCCCGGCCTTGCCTCCTAACACATGTGGCATAGCTTAAGTAAAACAGTGCCCCTATATCGAAATTGCAAAATTATATCACAAAATTATGATGAAAGATTTGTACTAAACTCGTTAAGTCCTAAAGACAGCAAACGTAAAATAGTACGCGCTGAATTTTCATCAACAAAAACGTTTTAAAATTCAGCACAATTAATAAATATAATCCACTCAAAATGACTATTTCAAGTCTTCACTTTATGCCGTAATTAGATACGGAAACCTAAAGTAAAACACAACACAACCAGCCTTCAAACAAAGTCGAACCAAGCACACCGCGAAGTTTTATTTACAAAGGAGTGTCGCGCGACTCTCGTTAGCGTAAATACTCGTATACTGAGGCAAATCTAATACTGGAAGATTGGAGGTATACTGTTACGGGGATGTGGTTATACATGTTATCAGTATCTCACAACATGAAGATTTAAGGGTCTGTCTGCAGACTTCAAACCAACTGACAGATTCTGAAATGTGCAGGTATGTTGCAATCGGTACGCCACCTGTTCATACAGGCGGCAGCTCAACCTCGTGGTCTTTCGAATCCGAATTTGTACAAAATGATTCATTCTTAATTGCATGGGCAAGTCGTGATCACTTGCAATTCTTTTTCGTATTTTACCGATCCCGTCTTGCCCAACCAAATAAGGTAGCTGGTTGCTTCAGATATTTTCAACAAGCCCATCTAAATATTCACAGTGGGTGTGATTCTACCGTGGCCGCTAAACCTCATCCTAACCTAAACGCATCAGACTGAACTCAGACGCCTCGCTCGTGCGACATTTGGAATCGCGACTACTATTTGACTTTACAAGGAAGTTCACAGCGAAATTAATACTCTGAATTAATGAACTGGCCATGAATTAGGACTGCACAGTAATCTCAATTCCACAGCTGGCTTACAGTTGACGTGCAGTCTGTGTAAATATTTCTTATACTGTGGCCACGCAAACCGCCTACGACCACACGCCCTCCAAAGCAAGGAATTCTCGTTCCCCATTTTTATTACCACAACCACTGGTCTACTGGTACTTCAGCTATATGAGTATCTATAGCTTATTGTCGACGCGGCATTCCTCTATGCGGCGTGTATTGTGTCGGGCGATTTATTGTTGAGTCATGGATAACATTCGCTACTAAGAGGCCACGAGTCATTTGGAATCAGAATTTGACTCGTATATTATAGGTAGATTCATATCCTTTATTGCAAGATAAGTACATCATATAAAATGGTTGCACGTCAATTTATTTATTTATAATCTACGCTACTTAGTAAGGTGTATCGATGCGTAGAAAAACTAGCAAAACACTTTCAACAGATATCGTAGATACTTGAAAGGTCTTAATATTGTACGATTATTAATAAATCAATCTCAACATTAATTATACAAAAGTCATTTCATCAAAGTTGATTTTCCACATTGGTAGGTACTCGTATCTAGAACCAGATACTAATTAGTACTTTCAACCCTCAGTATGTTTTCCTTTAATTAAATGATGAATATTGCGAGGTTTCCCGCACTTCTCGGTAAATACCTTCTGATGGTGAAGTAATTTATGAAATACCTAGTTGTAAAGAAAGAATATTCTACGAGGTTATAAGTATTTATTACAAGACCTCGGGAGTGCTGGGAGAGCTCATGGATCGAGGCTCAGGTTCAATCTCCAAGTCAGTCACGTACAGTCAATAAGATATCCAGTGTAACATACTGATAATTAAGGTAATACAGCACAGATTGCGATGAATTTGTACCTATAGGTTGATGTAGTGCCGACTGATCCATTTTTCGATAAACTCATATTATACATTTGCAGATTTTGTATCAAAAATTATAAAGAATAACATCATAAAGGGATTATTACAATGTATCAAATAGGATATGCTCGATTAAAAAATTCCAAATAAAAGATAGACCTAGCAGCATCAGTCTCTGCAACCTAAGACGAGGGATGAGCTTAATACAAAGTGCATCCTACTAGTAACTAGAATCAAAAAATATCCTAATAGGATCTCTGACTTACTCAGTATAAATGCACTGTGTCCATATATACAACTTACGAGTATGTTTTAGCCCTATGTTAGCTTTTATATAGTCCCCTCTAAGTCGACGGTGTGCCGGGAGGGTAATTCATTTAATTCTTAATGCCTTAGTGATCTAAGTGAGGTACTGGCAGTGGCTTATATGGGTTAATGAGGTCGCTACTAATTCATAGTCACGGAAGAGCTCCCCTGGTTATGAGAACTCCGGCCTTAGTTCGGTAGATGAGGGAAGTTTTATGACAATTTTGTCATTTACCGACGTTGTTAATATGCCAAGGCAATATGACAGCAAATTGAACAAAAATCGATAACTTGACCAAATTACCATCAAGAATCAGACGAATAACATTACAATATTTCTTATAGTACCTACTCGGAACTACAAATCCTACTTGTTACTTCTATGCTCTTTTCACTTTATCGTACTTACTACTGTAATAATATTATTGTTATCGTTGTCGTTTCCAAATGTTTCGTAACCATCTATTAAATCTAAGTACTCGTATATCGACAAGTGTGTATGAACAAAAATAGCACCAGGATCGCAGAATATGGAAATCTGTCATCTCTGACTCTACGGGAAACATGTCTTTATTTATAATGTATTACATTTATTTTATGTAAAAATCTGAAAAGGGATAAGCAATTATTTTTTTTTCCCAAAATATATTTTTATACCTTCGTTATGTTATTAATATTAGGTAAGTAGGTATGTGTTTTAACACGATGATGGATCGCTTGTTTCTAATATACGTTATTGTAAATATAACGTTTAAATAATACCTACCTACTATGCACGGATTTAGGAGGATTAAAAAAACGTAGCTCCCGAAAATACGTAGATATTTGTACGAAGTTGGTGTTTTCATAATAATGACACAATAAGTACCCGAAAAAAATGTTCAAACTTTGTTGAGAGGACTCTCTTTTGCCGTCAATTAGAGTTTTCGAATATGACGCCAATAATAAAGAATTACCTACTATTATTAAAGCAAGGCATGAAAATGGAATACGATGAGGGGAACTGCACTCAAGCTATTTATATGTGTTACGTTAAATGTCTGACTTCCGTTTATGTTGGTTGGCTAGATTTGAAATTTACCTATCCGCCCCTAAATGTAGGTACAGTCGAAGACAGATAAGTACCTATACAGGGGTCTCATGATTAGGATTGAGATTTTATCTTTCTAGTTTTCTAGTGGACCGATTTTAATAATTATTTTACAGTTACATAGTTTTAACTTTTATTTATATAACAATGTATTTTTTTTTGCAATTTGTCAAGTAGTTTTTGAGAAAATCGCAACCTTAAAACTCTGCTGTACACTTTTCACTATGTTAGACCGTACACTGCGATCAATACATAGGTTTCACCCCACGTTGCAAAATAATGCACGATCGAGTTGAACAATTGCCAACTTAACCTACGTATATATAATGCCGGGTCTTCATAAAATAAATTGATAAAATGTTTTATCGGAATATTTTGGTTCCGGCCTGATACAAATGATAGACATTTACCGTAACTTATAAGTGTTTTGAGAGATACCAATCGTCTGGATAAGGGCAATTAATGTACAAAATTGACTGACTAAGAGGATTTTCCAATTAAAATAAATAGCAGTCTCAAAACAAAATACCTTGTAAAGTCGCTTATAAGATAAGTTATATTAGATTATGCAAACAAATTATTTATTCAACTCAAATGTAATTTATTTCCTTCCACATTCAGTACATTTTACATAGCATTAGACACAGTTTGGTGGAAGACTGGTGCTCAACCTAGGAATTATCCTGTGTTTTGAGTCACCAGGCCTCCCCCTTACAGACATAATGAAAATATAAGGTGCAAAATCAAACATTAAAAGAAAATGGTTATCAACAAAAACCAAAAGAAAGGTGTGTGTGTTTGTGTGTAGTATGTGTATGAGGGTGAGTGGGTATGCGCGTGTGTGATGCGAGGCTGTGGGATTGAGTGTGGTGTGTGTGTCATTTCACGTTTGACAAGTACAGCTAACAGCAGATCAAGTGTAACATTTTGGACTTTGGACCGTTCTTATTATATGCGTCATATGAGTTGAATTCGTACTGCAAGTGTTGCCATTGATCTGCTGTTGTCTGTACCTATGTTTGTCGCAGAACTAGACAATATATGTATTGTAAAGAACATATCATATTGTAAAATGGTAATAGTGCACCACAACAACAGTGCCCAGGATTGTAAAATGGCTTTAATCTCAAGTATAGTTTAATCGCACAGTAATTTTACATTCTCATTAGCATAATAAGACTTTAAGGGCGCGTTCACATATAGATGTTCACGAATGTGTATAGGATTTGTGGATAGTAAGTTTAGAAGCTATAGTAATCGTTAGAAGACTCGACTCATTGTTTAGAAAAAATATACATTTCGTAACATTTAGTAGAGACTCGCGTATATACTTATAGTTGGTACCGAATTCTCTACTGTCATTTCTAGCCCTTGCTATACTTATAAAATTTACAACTAAGAAAATGATAAAGATGATAAGAAAAAACATTAAAAGAAAAGTCATCAGCTAGAGAGCAATAAGTAAATGAACGAGAGATATCTGATGTTCAGACGTTGTACTATCAGAGACGACAGACTCGCTAGTACAACTTAGGGTTGGCATTTCATTGTCGTCAATGTGACTTACTTATAACATAAAGGTTGCGACAGAATTCAATTGAATTTGGTATATCTACAATAAACCATTTCAATCGTAATGTATAGTTTGAAGTGTTGGCGAAAGTAGTCATTATTAAAGTCAAGTAAGAGTCAGGTTAAATCCTATAGTTTATAGGCGTATGTCCTCCGTGAATGTACTCATATCTTAGGAGACCCAGGCTCCACTAATAAATAAACTATTTACTATACCGGCGCACAAGTATCTCACCCACAAACTAACATAATTTTGTCCTAAATATTTTCAGACTAAATGCATCATCATCTGAAGAGTACTAAGCGAAATAGTATATGAAAAGAATGTGATATTTCTTAGATATTCTGTTATCGTTTTGCAGGTTAGGCAATGTAGCTTAGGGCTGTCTAAGGTCTCAAATTTCACGATTTAGGATCTATTAAATATTAACTTGATTTATTTTGTACGTGCTTAAGCATGGACGTTATGTAGAGATCATTATATTTAGTACTTAATATATTATTTTTATGTGTGTGACTTCATGCACTGTCGATAGTAAATATTCAATAGTATCAAAAGGAGAAAGACCATTTATAAGGCCCACTCTTAATAGAATATCTTTCCTATTTTGTGTCTAATTTGAGCTATCTATCTGGAAAAAAATCTCATTTTTTGGAAACTGCCATTTGGTATTTCTCCTTTCATGGTAAAGTAAAATGTCTTTGAGATACTTACCTATGATAACATATGAATTGATATGGTTTGAACAAGTAATCAAATATTTTTATTTGAATCTATCTTTAAATGTAGGTATCTCAAAGACATTTTGCTTCACCGTCAAAGGACAAAGACCAAATGGCAGTTTCTAAAAAATCAGATTTTTTCCAGATAGATCGCTCAAATTAGACACAAAACAGGATGTATATTTAATTACTAAAAGTCAGCTATTTTACAATGATACAGCTATTTTTAAAGCATTCAGTTATTCATATTTATTGGAGATTAACTTAGTAACGGATGCTTCAAATATGGTAGCCCTAGGTTACAGCAACAGAGATAGCATCGCGCACCCGACCTAATTCGATTCGCCAAGTCCGCCGATCCCGCCTACCGCGCGTAGCGCCAACTCGCCTCCAAAGGGGGAATGTTACAGCCCTCTTATCTACACTTAAACATGCAAAGTCCGCTGGCATCACCACAATCAATTCGCAGTTCATTGTACTAGCACCTTGTTTACTGATATTTGTGCATGTACAGACTAAAGCACGTTAAGTGTAACACTTTGAACTTGTAGGAATTGAAATAGTACTACAAGTGTTATCGATAATTTGATAAAAGTCATACGAATACATTTTGTGGTCATTCAACTAAGAAACGAATAAAGATTATGCACTTATTTAGCTATAGAAAGTTATAAAAGGCATTGTATAAAGTCATTCATAAGTCACAAGTTTAATATTAAACTTATTATATATTTTAAAAGTCAAACATATTACATTCTATCTCCTTTAGAATTGAATTTGCTTTTTAAAGTGTTAAGTAATATTAGTACAGCAAATTTTTTGTAAAATTGAGGTAAATATGTGAATTTAAAGAGCAGGCGAGAAAAACAATCCAAGAAGTTCATTTATTAGAGTCAGAGTACGTTAATTGTAGACGCAGTAGAGTGAAGTCGGCAGCGACCAGCGACGACGAGTCGACCCGACGCGGCTCCGCCACACTTCCGCGCCCGTAACGTCCGCGTAATTAATTCAATGATCGTCCGCATAATGACTTGCATGCGGCGCGGTGTGGCCACCCCTTCGCGAGTGTGCCACAAACTAAAGCTAATTTCCACCGCGGTAATGAAGGAAATTCTCAGCAGAAACCTTTTTGCCACCACAAACATACGGTGCGAAAGACAAGGATTTTTGGCACTGTCACCGCCGAGCGTTTAAACGTTTCCACCATTAATCTTTCGCTTCCGCAAAGATTGCATTTTAAACTTTCTGTTTGGGCAGCATTTGTTTGTAATGTTTCATTTCAGCTCCCGCTCTGGCACTAACAATTCAAACTGAAGCAGCAGCGTCCTATAAAAACAGAATTTCGTTGGCTCATTTGAAATCGGTCAAGTTGGCAGCCCCACGCCAAACTGTACAAACCGTTATTTCTCATTATGCAGAAGGGATTTTCATAACAACGTTGGGGGACTTGTAGTGGAACCGACACTGCTTTGGGCTACTTAGAGAGCCATTTGCAGAGAGATGGCTCGACCTACGAGGTAGGTGGATTGCGGAACTTTAGAGATAACTTCTCCAAACTTCGAACGTTTTGACGCTGCAATACTTGGATAAGGTAAACTGAGTGCCTTAATTAAGTTGGGGGCGTTCAAACACAGCTTAGAGTCATATTAATCGTGGATTAGATAAAGATAAAGCTTCAAAATCACCTTCCGCGGAACTTATGTATGTAGACGCTCGGTTGTCTGTTGACGGCATTTCGATTAAACTATCTACACTTTCACGGGCTCGTAGACCATTTGCGATTACAGTCAGACAGTGATTGCAAGTTAAGCATGCCTAGCGATCAAAATCAGGATGGGTGACTGCTAGTTGCCACTAGTAGTCTATTCATCTGAGTCCCACCATATTTCGGACGCATAGTAAGTTTCCGTCCCGGTTGCTATCGTTTGTAGTGGTGGTCATTGGTATATTTGGTCAACTCTGGCCATAGGTTTAACATCTAACCACACGTCAAGAAGATGACTATAATAATATCACAAGGGTTAGTTACGTTATAATACGTCGTGCGAAATTAAAGAACGTAGTAGGTTTTTGAATTAAAACTATAGTGAGCCCTTACTGAAGCCACTGTGTGAATCTGTCGGTGTAAACATTGGATTCAACAAAAACGTGAGTTTAATCTGTATACTACTATTATAAAGGACTATTAGGTAAGATATTTCAAACAGATTTAACCTATTTTGTAGAGGGGGTTCCATAGAATTCCTGGTTACATAGAATCTTTAAATATACACGATATCTGTGTAAAATAACCTCAACTATTTATTTTTCCCGCAATAAACATATTTCATTTCCATTTTCCGCCAGCTTATGGTGATATTTTGACATAAAATTACACGGTTGACCGAGTTAAGGGCACTAGACCGTCCAAATGGTTCAAGTTTATTTTATAAGCCTTTTTACGAGTCATAGTACTTACGGGCCAACTTTGGGTGCGAAAACGTTAATAACCGTCGTTAATTTTGTATATTAAATATAAAACTACCCAATTTCATTTCAATACAGTTTATTGCATCACAAAATACTAGCAATAATTATATTTCTGTGTAGCACGAAGAATTTGGCGGTCTTGTCGCTAAAATATATTTCTATCAGACAACCAACATTTGTATGGTCCATGTGTATGGTACTTTTTTGGCCTCTCATACTATAATTTTGCATGATCTGGGCTCTAACTTGCTTCTGAGAACTTAAATCCTGCGCTGGAATCCAATAAAATCACTTTATCATTACGATTCATTGTAATATTGACAACTTGAATTATTTTAAGTATACGTAATTGTTAGTATTGAATCGCTCATATAATGTCTGGATTCTTTTCTATTATTCCTAGTCTAAAAATTAACAATTACCAGGTTCATTCTTTTCTCATACCAGGAATTACCTTTACAATAATAACATAACTCGTTCTTACTGTCCCACGAACTTCGATCAGTCCATAATGCAGTATGAACAAAAAGCTAAGTTCGGCATACGGCACGAACCTTCTAGATTAAAATTTGAGTTGATGACGCCTTAATGACGGGGTAGGGACATGTCGTGGCTCAGTAATGGTGCACAATTTCCGTGAAAGCATTGTATTAAGTCATTACTCCCCCGCACCGCAATCAACGAGACGGCACATCCCAGATAAGGACTCTACAGTCTACGTTTCGATTTCATGAAGTGCTGCCTTCTAATTAAAGCGATTCCTCAATTGTTCTCTTTCAAATACATTTCAGTTTACATATCTGAGGACGTAGTGGGTCCCCAGTAGTTAAATATTTTACGGCTGACTGTCGGCTAGCTGTTTCTGGGCTGCTGAGCAAAGTAAAGAAAAATCATTTATTCGCAAGAATACAGGTTACAGGGTTCTATAAAGTACCTAATAGTTTACAGTAACACTACTCTACCACAAGGTTGGGTGCAAATATTTTACATTAATGTACTTAGTCATTATAATGCAGTGAGTTTTGACAATCAGTTAAGAGCGAGCTCACACTACACTCGTACTCAAACTTATTTCTAAATCCCTAATGGTGAGATCGAGGTCAAAGGCGCCAGTCTTACATTTAAAATAACTTCAGTCAGTTTCAAAGTTGAATATTCAGTAAGTGCCTACTTAATTAATATTTTGAATTTGAATTTATAGCCATACCGTCTATGAACATACCGTTTGACGCTTCTAGTGGTTCTTTCCGATTTCCTCAGACATTTATGTAAGTGTCGCTAGACAAAACATCCGGCGCTATTTACTTCAGCTTCAGATTACCTACACTCTCAAACATCTTTAATTGAGTATAAATAAAAGCATCTCTTTCGTACACACAAGTTGAATTTATAGTATTTTCTTAAGTTAATGTCCGCACCACAATTGAGACAAACGTTAACATTAAATATGGGTACACTCAACAGCACATCAATAATAACCCTTGAAGTAGATATAATTTTAACTCTTATGACATATTTAGTAAATGAAAGGAAAAATTCGAAACTTTCCTTCATGTGCTTTCGACCGTACCTACCGTACATAATCTCCCTTATTAACAGAACGACCAGGGTTCATTTGTTTATATAGGGTATTTATATGAAGTGTATGTTTGTTGGAATACAGAAAGATAAATAATGGCTGTGTAGGCTGAAAGGAAACACCCAGATCTCAGCACAATGCTCCGCGAGCGTATTGTAAAACGTTTCAAGAAATCGCTTTCTAAAAGCGGAGCTCGTCTTTTTTGCAATTTGTAACAACTCCTCCAGATTGCATGAATTGTAAAGGTAGTTCCGTATCACTTTTCACTGAAGTCATTACTTGTGAAGACATTTGTTTTCTTATTCTTTAAAGCTTCTATTTTAAACTTATCTTACGCTATCTTTTCATCCGGCGACGTTGTCCACGGTTTTGTAGATTCCCGTGGGAATCAACTACTTTCTAGTAATAAAAAGTAACCTGTGTATTATACCCAAATCAAGGTCACATTTGTGTGGAAAGTTAGTGTCGATCATTCGGTTATTGAGTAATAAACACGCAAACCTTAATTATCCAAACTTTTACAATAAGTACGATATTTCTTCATTCGTCGAACAGTGCATACTAAAATTTATCAGACCTGCAGCCCATTTTAATCCCTAATTTAATTATATAAAAAATGAAAATATTAATTAGAAAGATTTACTTTGCATTTTTAGCGATTATCAGGCTAAGTAAGCTTCCTGCATCTCTAGTACCTATAGACTATAGAATAATATAATATATCATATTTTTAAACTGGTATTGAACTTAGAAACTTACAGAAAAACATCACTAAATATACAATAAATTAAATATATTTATTAGTTAGTTAGATTAGTTAGATCAAATTACAATGCTTCTTAAGACAAATTTCATTTTTTCAAAATACACATTGGTAATCTGATCGTCATTTTAAGATTAATAATATAATTATGAATACGCAATATAGGAGTATGCTGATGCATAAGTTTGTATATGTCGGAATCATTCTAATGATAGATAGTCTTTACCAAAAAAAATACCCGTTTTTAATTATTTACATTACATATAAATAAATACGACGCCTTAAATAGTTATATAATGTCTACAGGTGTAAGATCTAATCTTAGCTTCAAGTGAAACATAATTATAACGTGTTGGGAGATACATAATAGTAGATAATGTTATACATCGTGGAATGCACGGTCTATCTAGTTTTTGGCGCCACTTGCAAGACGCGTGGGCGGACTTGTGGTTGGCCCCTGGTCAGAATGGCCGGACCAATTAACTGTTGCATTACTTATACACTATACTGTAATTTTACTATCTATACGATACTACGATATTTACATAGCGACAATACGACTACTACAACCTTTAATTTTAGCATACACACTAATATTTCAAAGTTATAAGCGCAGAATACTGCCAGTTTCTAAATGGAAGTATTCTGCATTTAAACAGAATGTACGAATAGGTAATCTTTATATAAGCACACGGTAATGAGGTCAAAATACCGGCCGCACGTACACATCAAAGCAGATCAAGTGTAACACTTTGGACTTTGGACCATTCTTATTATCTGCGTTGTAAGAGTTCAAATCGTACTGCAAGTGTTACCATTGATCTGTTGTTGTCCGTACCTACACCAGTTACTATTTACACAACGTTTGGAGTTACTTTTAATCACCCTGTATAATATTAACTCGTCAAGCAACTAACCACTATCTTTGTAGTAAATGACGGAGAGCCAATTTACAGGAAATTTTAAGAGTTTTTCTTTTACACTAAGGGGATATTTGCCCCTGTCATGACAACTGTAGACTTAAGGCTTTGTATGCGCGTATTTTCAGTTTTTCTACGAAGGCTACGGCACTAACTACTAAAATTAAACGTCATAAAATATAAGTATATCTAGCTGTCTTGGGGTGTCTATTCAGGAACTGATAAATACCGATACACGATTGGACAAACTTCGCTCGATAGAAAAAAAATCGCAAACGGGTATGTTTCCATGTCTTTTAAAATGAAAATTATATCAAAACCGAAATAGTTATTCACACAAAATATATAACAAAATGGTGGTAATTATGAATACGATAGCTTGTTTTAAAAAAATGTGTTTTTTTGGCGGTTTTTTTTATTTCCCTGCCAAAATTCATCCAAAATTAATAAAAATACAAATATGGAGTCACTGTGGCGTGCTCTTCACTCTGCCGCTGCGGGACATCTTCTGTCTCGCGCTCGAGTTTGAAAGCTGGCAGCCCCTTAACTTATAGGAAACCTTTCATTTCTTCTCTCACCATGTTCAGTACCTTCATATTCACCCGTCTCTCCCTTTAGCTAATTTTGATCATTCTCCTTCTGCATGCTTTAAATGCTTCTAGATGTTTATTAGTATTACACTTTGCTTTGTTAACTTCTAACTTTCATTTCCATTCATTTTCTTTACGTTTAGATTAATTTATATTATACATACGAGTATATCGCTTTGTTGGAAGCTTAGATTGAAAATTCTAGTTGGAAGCGAATGTTTTCTCGTCTTTAGTTTTATATCCAATATCTGGATATGACTTCGTTTATGAGAAGTTCAATGCAGTCTGTATTTTGCAAAGTTATCGTCTTTTATGCAGTCTGCCGAAATAACTCTCGCTCGGCACTAGGCGCCTAATAAGCTTTGAAACCAATAAACTAGTCGCGAGAGCCGTATATTTAACTGTGTCATTAAAATCCGCCATTTTCAACACAAGGAGAAAATTAAAATAACTGCTCACTAGCACACTTAATTACCCCTTTGTGTACGATGGTAAACTCACAGCCCGTTCGATTTTAGCCAAGTTTTATGGCAAAATTACAAAGGTATGAGAAAGCTTGTATAACTAAAGGCTTCAATATATCGCTAGGGCAGTTTTTACTCGCTATAATTATACAACTTGGACGAAAGTAAAAATTAATTAATTATGATTCGATTAACTAATCACTGCCTTTTTATCAAGGTTCTATTGCGAATGCATGCAAGCCATTCCCATTCCCAATCCTGTCAATGTTTCATATTTACATCCCAAAATTTAATTTTGCATATGATGGTCTGCTGCAATGTAGCGTGAAATTTCGTACCTAATACATATCTGTAAGCATCAAGCAGGATTTCCACTGTGCTCGTTGTCCATGATAATGCGGAGCGCCAACATTACGTATTCAATACTCCAACAGATAGACGCAGCTTTGCAACAATATTCAGGGTGTGTTTTGTTCAACTTTACTCATATCTGGGATCTGGACGCACCTTGCAACCCTACCGCGCTCACAGCAATTTACAAACGTCCCTATTACGTGTTTACATTCACCACACTATAAAGGAGCATAGTAGCAAGCTACTGTACCATCGAGTAGTGCCCATAAAATTATAGATAAGGTTAACCCTCTCTCATACAATGTAACTTTATTGAGGAAATTTAAATTAAAGAGCCAAAGTTGAACTTCTGGGGATGTGATCAGCTCCATAGGTTACATTCAAAGATATCGAACGTTTATCTCGGCATATTCCATGATAGACAGATATAAAAATATGTTTCTCTTAGGTCATAAATTCAAATTTCGATAGTAGAAATATACCTACAGGTAAACCTTTGCGTTATATCATAAGAGATAGGTAATGATTATTTGATTACCTATTTATAGGAAGTCGTGATGAACGTTACATTTTAGGGGAAATATAGTAGAAATAAAACTAAACTAACAATTGGCCTCAATCCTAGAATTATCGAAGGTGAGGTCGAAGATGAAGCACGTGTATTTAATTAGAACTCTTGTTTGTAAACCAACGATACAAGATAATATTCTAATTATTTTTACGTTTTATTTATTCAAATGCGGCAATGTATTCTAAAAATTGCACTCGCTGACTCCGCCCTTACTGTGTTTCTAAATAAGCGCCCGAAATGGCGATCTTATGAGAATATATAATATAGTTATTTATATTGTTTGGTTTGGCAAGAAGTAAGTAGCTGTTAGCTGTAAAGATATCTTCTAAATAAACAACCAGATATACGAATACAAATACACAAGTAGCTTGTCAAAAACTTACGATGAACTATGAAACTGCGTGTAGCTCTAGGTACAAATAAACAAATACTTATAAAGTTTAAACAAATAAAATCTATTATTTTAAAGGAGCAGCATATTCCGACCATTATCTGTGTAGATCCATTGCCCGGATCCATGACTGTAAATCCTATATCATATCGAACATTTTGGGTACCTATGTAATTATACAATTTGGAGGCCGATTCAAGTAATTCATGGTTCATTAATTGCATGATTGACACAGAATGTCAAATAATACAGATGTAGGCATATCTCCCGTCCAACCCTTGTACGGTCTAGTTGTATTCGATTTGTTTTGACATAGGTCCAATGCTAATCATAAGTCTATCACTCTAACAACAGAATGAGGGTCAGATTGCAGCAAAATTGTCCGAAATTAATAATTGTGAATTGCTTGAAACAATGTGATTTTTCTCAATGAGGCATGTGGTCGCTACTGTTTATATTTAGGTGTGTGTATGTATTCGTAGGTATAGTCGCACAGCACAATACATAACATGTAACACTGGACTTTCCATCATTCTTATTGTCTGCATCATAAGAGTTGAAATAGTGTGTAATTCAAGTGTTACCATTGATGTGCACTGTCGAGTGTACGATGTACTCGTAGGCACAGATGTCGCGTAGCTACGAGTACATTCCCACAAATGTGAATTTAATATCGTTCCAAAATATTCAGACGCTATATGTCTGACTGTAGAATCTAGTGACATTGAAGATATTGCCTACCTTAATACACTTACATACAGTCGACAGCATGTCCAAAATTCAAATTTTACAGTGTATAAAACGGTACAAAGTGTCACACACTACAGTTTAGAACACACAACTTGCATTACACAAGCCCTGCATCGCAATCTACTCCTTATCATAATCGCATGAAGTGCTGCTTTAAGCATGGTGTACTGTCGGCTGTACCTAACCGGAATATGAGTAAAATATCTTACTGCAAACACTTGAGCTTGAATACGGAGCGAGAGCATTATAGGTATTATGCAAATCTGATAGCAATGAGTTTTCTCTTTAAAGTTTAATTTCACTCTCGTCATGTTTGCGGAGCCTGCAAGGTAGGCGCGATGCTGTCGTCTTTACGATATTCATATGTTCGGTACGGTGGCGGTGTAAACACTAAATACTACTTGGCGAAAGCAGTCGCGAGCACGCTTTTAGCTTATTATTTGCCAAGACTCGTTAGATTAAACAAGCCAACTTCTGCTTTTGACGACTACATTTATTTACTTACCCACATATATTACAGTATTGTAACCTCGAACGAAATATTTATAAGTATGAATATTGAATAGGTATAAGTTACCTGAAAGGATACCTCATAGAACTTACCTATACCTACTTAAATAAGATATTTGTAAAACAAATATTAAACTATGCATCTATGTGCTACATTATGAATTTTATTTCACTATGAAGGATTATTTGATTCAGGTGTAAAAACCGCATTCAGATATAATTTAAGCCATTACAAACTAAACAATCCTGTATATTAAATGAGTAAAAATCATCAAAAAAACGTTACCTACGACCTTGTTGAAGGAGACTACCTTACCTGTAACAATAAAGCATAAAAACAATTAGTAAAACAGATTACCTCATCTAACTCTATGACTCTATGTATATCTCAGGGCCCCCGCATCATTGTTACAAATAAATCATAGGACAGTGGGTGTAGTTTTCTAGCCGCAGGGAGGATGCAAGCCGACCTCATTTGAACAGATGTTGATGTCAAAGGCAAAGTGGGATTCTCTGCTTTCCACTTTTCTCTGTGCATGTAAATGAGGATCATGATATTGGGCGGCAGGCCAACTTTTAGCACTTATTTCTACCACGTTTATTCCCAATGTACCATAACGAACACTTATGAATAAAACGTTACATCTTTTTGGGTGGTTTACTTAATGTGACCCTAGAGGTAATTGGTACCGAAATAACTTGTACAAAATATCTACTTGAAGAAAGTCAACATAATAATTTTTTTAGTCAAACTAGTCTATCAAAATGTGATAAAATAGGTATTACGCCTGATATTTCTACGAATGAACGATTTTAAAACGTAATCCCTTTTCTTATGCAGATTATAGTGGCATAAAATATTAACACCCAATGAGATTCCAGTTAATGGACTGACTGAACAGTTACGATTGGTACAGCATCCGGAAACGCGTGGGCAGACGACCGTCGCCCGTCGAACAAAGCGATGGAATGTCGGCCAAAACTTACCTGCGCAGGAGTCGATTTTAGAACCTTAAAGACTTGAGCTTTATTGGACTGACTTTAAGGCTCACCGTTATGGATGGATTAAGTGTAAAGATAAAACATTTTGTTTATTAATTAGGGTATAAAACAACGTCCATCAACCAATTGACTCCGAGATAAACTTATTCATAGCTCTGTGACAGAAAAGGTATAAAGTGTTTAATTCTTTATTTCAAACTAATGCATTCCTGGAATAGTGATCTTGATGATTTTGTGAGACACAACTTGACAAGGGATTTAGTTTAAGTGATTGAAAAGATAGGCCCTTGAATACATATAATTTCCAAATTAAATATCAGTTTGGTTAATTAATATATTTAGGTGATCTTAAAGGAGCACATACGATCTTTCTTACATAATATACCTACTTCCGTAAGATACTCCCAATTTCAAATTCGATGTAGATCTGCCAAGTACTATGAGCATGAAGAACAAAGTACAAAGAACTTAATTTCCTTTATACTAAAACTAGCTGCTGCCCGCGACTTCGTCTGCGCCGGATTATAAATTATATAGCCTATGTGTTATTTTGATGTATGATCTATATTATAGTAAAGTTTCATTAAAATCCATTTTGTAGTTTTTGCGTGAAAGAGCAACAAACATCCATCCATCCAAACTTTCGCGTTTATGATATTAGTAGGATAGGATGTAATTTAATCAGTACCTATTACTTGGTGAGTACTCAAAGTTATTATAATCAATGAATTTGTTGGACTCCACAAAGCATACTATAGTTTGGTACTAAAGTGAGTTGAATATCTACACAAACAGCATTGCATTGAACGCTGGATAGATTTCAGTGTTTTCGTATGTAACTCACTCGGCTATTGGGAACAGCGTTTCAATTCGATTCGAATTTTGTTAAGCGGGCGGTAGCAGCTCGGCTCGCTTTATGACAGCGGCACCCTGGGCCGTAACACCGGTTTAGCTCGCTTTACGATCACCGCATCCCCTTCTTTCTGCCATCTCTTTGGAAACTAAGCTACGGTTAAAAGAATTCAGCACACGTTCCCTTAGTCGACATGCAGCTTTGTAGTGACGTCTTTGAACGCTCTGCTCTCATTTAGTAAGCGTAAAGCTAATGACTGATGCAATTTGGGCAAAGGTTTAATTAAGCACACTGCCAGTTTAGGTAGGTTTAGTTGGGGCAAGTGGAAACGACGGGGTAAGTGGGTCTAGCTGGCTGGCTGCCGGCAAAGATTCCCAGACTATTTAAATTGATGGAACCGGCAGATAGCTTGCAGTAGCATCATGCATAACGTCAGATGGCAGATTTATCGACTTCTACGGTCTATTCTTATCGATTGGATCCATCGCTCTTACACCAAATAACCTCCCGATGTTATAGATTACCTATATCTGCGAGCAGGTGATCAAGATTGTGGAAATAAATAATTTCAATTAAATTTTGTTTTAAATATTATTAAAATTAATCTAATTAATAATGGGATCAGGATTTGAACCAGCAACCTCGCCATTCCGTGGCACGCATAATGCCAACAAAGCCACAATGATTTCAAATATCATGTTAATAAATTAGCTGTATTAGTAGGTCTATGCAAATATAGTAGTGCTATACTTGTGACAAGTACTCCAACCGTAATGAACGTCGTAAAGTCCGTTATTGAAGCCATAAACCTTTCTCAAGAATTTCTCATTGCCTTAAAACTCTCAGATAAATAAAATAAACAGATGTGGATGATCTGCTGATACTTTGATTATGTACCTATAGATACAGTCCACAATACTGAAATTATGCATAATCGAATCTTAATTTTCTATACTTACTTAATTCACATGATTCTATCAACGATTCAACTCTCTCTAATATAGTGCTAGTCGAAAATATAGAAAAAAATATTGTCGTTATACCTATTCATCAAAAAATATTTAAACTATCGCCTCCAGTGGGGATATTGATTTATTTAATATCCTTTTTATTAAAACTAGAGAGTAATTATAAGCCAACAGATAGATATTGAGTTTTATAACATAATGTATAACAGGTGTGTAATGAATCCTATATTTAATATATAGGTATGTATCTATTAAACCTTCACCTTAAGTGAAAATTACTACTTTGGCATAAAATATTTATTCCTTTCAAGATATTGTGAAACAATGGACAAAAGAATTGTTAGTTACTACACTACGACCGAATGACTATACTATTAGACACGTCGTAATTTTAGCCCCATAATTTGTAATAAAACCATTCCATTGACCCGGCTAATGTAAGTTATGTGAGAACTTTGACTATATACACTTTGTTACCTGAAAGGGGTTTCATAAAACTGAATTATAGCTATAACCTTAACTTGGTCTTGAGGATCGTCGTAAAGTAGCATCTTGGGCGTTCGCAGGACACGTGGAGTCGAGTGTTGTTAAATTTTATGGAAACTCAGCAGGATACAATGGAAATATGTAAATTAGGGAAGCGTTTGAAGTTACCGGACCCAGTGTGACGCTTTTGAGCTCCCCGGGTATTGCGCCGTATAAATTGATTTTCCATATTACGGAATGTTATTCTCGATTAAGATTATGCATAAGCCTCGGAGTAGATACGGGAAAGTATTATACTTACTTATACGATCCAACGTTAAATTGATATTCATGTTGTTGTTTCCTTACACGTTCTATTCAGAGTACAAATACAGAATATAAGTAGCATCTCAAGTTTTAGGGTGTAGGTAAGTATTATGAGAACTGTAAGTTGAACTTAGTTTTATGACTCTAAGCTTGTAATCAGACTATGTAGCGTGTTGTCGAGCTGAATAAATGAGAAGATTATTTCAACCCCTTGATCAACAAAGTCACTAAAGTTGATACAACGTTCAGCTTCTAGTGGAATGACAGGACATTTTGGCTCGAAACTTATAAACAATGTGTCAGCGAAAATAACTTATTCTTATGTCACGTCCTAAGAGGATTATCGTCAACACACTGATCTACCTCACTTTGAAGACAAAGGGATTCGAAATATTTAACGTGTCATGTTTTAACTATATGACGCTATAGAAACTCGCCTTATTTCTGTATGTAAGTAGAACCTTATTTTTTTATATATTTTCTCATCTTCAAAATTCATAATACGATAGACACACTGCAATAATTTTGACGTAATATAATTTACATCACCTTGAAGATAAAGACTACGCATCACAATAGGCAGCCACTATTTACATTGGTGGGTAGGCGTGCTATAATTAATAGCAATAATATTGACTGACGTTTATTTCTTATTATGATCTTCAGAAAACGATCTTCGTGTCAAAAATATAACCGCAATAAATTTATTATCATCGTAAATTACTATATCTTGGGTTCTGTAAGTTTACGACTGTGCAACCCACACTCCTATTGTCATCCAAATTATAGAAATAGGTGCTTTCGAACTTGATACCTCATCATTGTCAAGCTGTAATGCAACACGAAACTAGATTCCTACGTAATCTGAGAATAAACTATATGTCATCGGCATCACCCTCCAAATAGAAAAGGTTAATTGATATTTGTAGCAAAAGCTGCATACTGAACCCTCAGTATAAGTTATCTCTTGCATGCCTTGTTAACAAAAAGTCGCGACACGGCGGCCGGCGGCGCGGCGCCTGAGGCCGCGCGGGCGCCGTGGATTCTCTCTGCGCCCACGCTTGGCGGCTTATCTGGCATGTTCTCACATAGAAATTTACACGTGCTCGCGAGTAGCGACCCGTAATAACACAGTCGTCGCATTTTATCTGCCAACGTGGCAGCTGCGACCGGCCCGGGCTAGATATGCAGCGCTACGTGCGACAACACCCGAGGGACGTGGGCGGCCGGCCGCAACAGCCGCATTTTATAACCTTTTTATTCCATTGTCACTCCAGCGGCAAAGCGACGTATCCGAGGTAAAAATAAATTTAACTCTTTATCTAAATGTCAAATCGTTCGGTTCCGATCGAATCAGTTTCCCAAATAGTTTTAATAAATCTCCTTTTACGGCGTCCGGAGCGGGCGATACGAGCCGCATTACGGGTTCACGCGGCGAGTTATCGTGTTTTATTCTGTTTTGACCGCTGTGGATGTTCAAAAGTACAATAGGTTTAATTGAAAGAGTGTCAATAAATTTGTCGGGAGGTCCTTCGTCGCTGGTGGTCCCGATAAACTTGATCGTCCCGGGCTGCGACAGATCCCGGAGGATCGGACCCTTGTTCCGGCACGACCGTTTGTTTTTATCTGCCGCCGACCTTGTCTTCATTATAATATATCTTCCGAAGGGTTTTATCTATCAAAATGATCTGACGCTATCTTGTATTTTACATGGACAATGTAAAGTGTAATGTTTGTTAGTTTATGACAAATTATTATCAAAGTTTCTAATGTCCTTTCCGGATTCAACATTAAAGTGATGCAAAAATATAAATCGTATTACCTATGAGTATCTATCAATGTTCTGACACACTGTACACAATTATAATAAATAACATCGTGAAATGCCTATAAGCAGCTATTGTAAATAGGTTTACTTATATACATATAAACCTAACATACAAAAAGATACATTTTGGTTTTGTTTTCTCACGGTGCGACCCCGCCCACGAGGTGGTTCTACGAATACATTTCGGACCAGGGAGTGGAACTTTGTGTTCATAATTTTAGGCTTACAACGTGGATTCGTGAATGACGCACTGTATCAATTGGATGCGTCAACTAAATAGTCACACCAATAAACTCTTTTAAATGAAAGGTTTTCAGACAACATTGGTGTATTCAGCTAGGTTGGTTCATTAGATTGGCATATGGAACTGATGTAGTTAATCTTCAAGTTTTATTATAAAGATTCGTTATTAGATGAATTGGGTATGAATTGTGAATGATATTTTGTCCATCACATAATTTAAGACTTGCACGTCCGACGGAGAATCTTAGGATTTTAGGTTTTTCTCTCGCCAAGCATATCATGTCTCTTGCGTGACAGAGTGGCGCGATCTCTTTATTCTAATTGTCTATTTCCCGTTGATACGTAGGTAGGTACTAGTTAGAAGATCGCCATTCCAAGCAAATCGTTGCAGAAGATTTTTTCCAGAATTTGGAAAGATTTTAACCTGTCGCTGTAAAATAACAAGAGTTGGTTGGAATTGTATGGAAATTAACAGTTCCAGAGTCTTGCGTCCTACCAAATGTTCATTAATTTAGCCCAATTGTTGTATTTCGAATTCTGATTAGGTACAATTATAGAAGACTCCTCCTTTGGTTTGTAGCTCATCGGTTTTACAACTGCAGCAGTCCACGTTTGGGCACAACAATTCACACCCGATAATCATCTTTGTGATAAAGCGCCGCCGGTACATCACCGTGAAATCACACGGAAATTATACCGGTTGTGCTGTATACTATTACAATGCTATTATATAGGTACCTACCTATACCTAACGATTGTAACGATTAGCCCGGGACTTCTTCGTGTGGAGGCACCTGTATTTTAGGGATGTTTCGTATCGTATAACTGCGAATAAGAAATATCATTGAATTCAAATATTTTAACTGCTCTATGGTTATGATTTGCATAATAATAGTCTAATCTATAGACCATATTGTCATCGCAATATTGGTATTGAAAAAGTAGAATGAAAATTACATTAACCAATTTTATTTTATTTATACCTAGTGTATCACTAACAGTGACCCGTAGAACAAACAGATAACTAAGAATGATGTTAAAGTTATTGAATTAAAAAAAATATTTCATTTGCTGTATTATCGGTACATACCTTTTAATATAGCTTTGACTTGCCGAACATGTTCAAGAGTCGACGGCACAGGGTCGATCAGCAGTTTCAGGGGCGAGGAAAACTCGGCTTTGCTGAACAATAACGCCGCCCAGCCATAGTTCGTGTCGGGGCAGGCTTTCGCCGCTCCACCTTCCGCAAAAATGTACGCTCGGCTCGACGAATTAATCGTCCTTGTTTCGAAATTTAAAATATCACCAAATCCACCTATGTCACCCTTTAAAACACGCCTGACGAACACTTTAAATACACTCCTCTTAAATTTCCCATTCCTGCGTTTCCGTTTTTGTACGCTCGAAATTTTCCCCGTAAAAATATACTTTGACGCAAACACTACCCGCTTCAACGTGTCATTGTTTTTAAATATAGAATTATTATGAAAGCACGGCGGCGGGAAATTTTCATTTATTTTTATCACAGTGTTTCGCTTTTTAACTTTGCCTTTTATCACAAATTCCGTGTCCGTTGTTGATAATATAAAAAATAACAGCGTGATTAAAATCAAGATAAATTTTATCATTTTGATTTTGTTATACAGTTTATTACTTGCGGCTTCTTTTCATATTTACACATAGTGCACAGAGGTTAGCTCTCACTGATTTGGGTCACAAAATCCAAGCTGTGTATAAAGTCCATAATGTTGCACGATCGTACGTGTGAAGTCGCCTAATGAAGTGGTGGGCTATAGCTAAGTTGAAAGGAGCGCGCGCGCAGTCCGCCGGGCCGACCTCGACTGGAGGCTTTATCGGATTTACTGCAACTTGCAGCCTGTTGTATCTGTAATCTTAAAACTCTACTGCATGTTGGTAAACACTTGACAGTCTAAAATTATTTCCTTGGATTATTTTAAGTTCCGCACTTGTTACTGCACTTTTTGAGATTCTGAGTTGATTTTAGGTGCCGATTAAAACAGTAAAACATTGTTATTCTTATTATAGTAAAACTCTTTATTATGTAGTTTTTAACAACTTTACGCAATATACAACCAAAACGCAAAAGTTTTCACGTTTAGATATTCGTTACTGAGCCACGTTCATATTTTGATATGCACCAAACTTTACAGACAGTCTGGTAGATAGGGTTTTGGAAAACACTATAGGTATAGGTTTTTCTTAACAGGAAGGATAAAAACTGCTGTGACTTCATATTTTGTCAGTTAACAGTAACCTGATAGGTTTTTGTATGGTGAAATCCAGCGAGAATCATTAAACCATGGCTTAAATCACCGCCTAACTTTAAGTTATGTTCATAGATTAGTATGAATATTAAAACTGCGCCTATTCACCAAAAAGGAAACAAGTTAATTTCACTAAAAACAATAAACTCGCATTATTACTGGGTAGTGAAAACTGTAACTGGCAGGAGTGACGTATGTAAATGCCGTGTAAATTAAAGTTAACATTTAACGCAACTCGCCACATAAACGTACGCTGACTCGTATGTTAAGTTGTATGAGCTTGTTAGAATGCAGTCCCTCCACGTGAATAAGTGTAGAAATCAGTGGCAAGTTCAGTGTGCAGGGTAACCTTGAATCAGGTAGGTACGAACACTATAGCTGTTCTGTTATTCATAAACCTAGTTAAACCTCACTTCTCTTAAATCGTGTTTCTATCCCTTTCACACTTTGTTAAAAAAGGTTAAAAGATAGAAAGGGACAGGGGCCTAAACGGTGGCGGTGGAATACGCGCCTATGTGTTTTATGTAGGTATGTCATTCAGTACTAAATATAACAAATATAATTAGATATCTAACTATGGTTAGAGACGCGTAGGAACTTCAATGCAAAAGTGTATTGATTAAGTTTTATCGAATTCTTAACATACATATAATGATGTGAAATCATTTTTATTATAATTTCGTAATTTATTTATGCATTGTATAAATTACGTAGTAGTACCTAGGTCTTACAACTTATGTTATGTTAACAGAAACATACTTACCTACATAGTTTAGATCTTGTCGCTAGGTACCGTCGCAACACAGAAGTACCTACATGAGATTAATTACCATAAAGTCAAATTAATATTATGTAGTAATGAGACCTTCCGTACATAATATAGTTTAATTTAGTTATATTATCTATATTTTTTAGGGTAGCATTAGTTGTATTTTATATTTTTATTGTTTGGAATAATTATATCATAATAATAAGTAAAGAGGTCAGTATAAAGTAAGTACCTATGTACGTTTATAAATTATTTGTAATAATAAATAATAATACAAATATCATGATTATTGTAAAAAAATTCTTACAAACTTATATAAGAAACAATCCCAGTGTCTTGTTCTAAGTAGGTACCATTTCTCATCCGTGCAATAAATATCTGATTGTTGTAAAACATAGCATACCTACTGATAAAATATGTTAACTGCTTATACGAGTTATTATACTTAGGTTATACTTATACTTAGGTAGGTACACTCGTATGCTGAGAAAATAAAGTAGAACGGCAGTGTCGGACCAGTCCCGGGTTCACTGAGTGCATCCCGCCGCACGTGGCCCGATGGCGGCGCGTGGGCGGACCAGTGGTCCAATACGTTGACTTGTACGCGTGAACACAAAGAAACGGACTCGTTTAGGTATAGGTACGATAGGTATGTAGAGAGAATGGAGCGCCAAAGTCTTTGACACATCTTGATCGCCTCATTTATCTGTAATAATTATTATGGTACGCTAAAATAAGGAGGGTACTGTATTTAGTTACAGTATGGTTGTATGACATATAAGTTAGATATGTAAGGATGACCTTCGCAAGGTAGCTGACAGAGACTGGATACGAAATGCCGAGAATCTGGTTGCGTGCCGTGCTTTACGAGAGGCCTACGTACAGCGTGGATACGGGCTGACGATGATGGTTGTATGTATTTCCTTAGCCTTTTGATAGATTATGATGTATGACTAAAGACAACTCCTTAGATTCATCTTGATCACGGGACTGAAATAGGATAGGTTGTATGCCAAATAGCAATCATTTCCTATAATAATTATAGTTCTTATTGACAGTGGATGATGCGACAATCTTTGCCTGTGCCTGCTTTGTAAAACACCGGGACGTGTGAACTGCCTTTACTGCCTACCCTACAAAGTGACGACAATTTAGCGTGAACATCACACACAAATTAAACCATTGCAATCAATGCCATTTATCATACATCACATACATGATGTCCTTGAATTCATTCGACAAATTGAAACTCGGGGTTGTACTCATGATAAATATTAAATTGGTAAGGATTTTTAGTAAATCACAACTGCAAAAAAAATAACTCAGTACGTCACAAGTCACACAATGACCTTTGAAATGACCATTAGGTCAAATTCCAATGAAAGAAATCGTTGCAAAAAATTAAAAATACTTACTTACCTTAGAATGTAAAATAATAATAATTACACAAACCTAATGATGCACATCAAATTAATTTTTTATTGATAGTTGAATTTATTGTAAATATTTTTTTTATTTTTCCCCAATTTGTTAAATTTACTTTAACGCTGTGCAGAATTAATGTACCTATGTCACAAGCCTAACCAGCCATTTCATTTTGTCGAAAGAATTCATGGCCACCCTGTAGAGTGTTTTTACGTTACAATTGATGTGCTTTTGAATGTACTTTCTTTATTGTCTTTAACTTTACAAACCGTAACACGTTATTCCTTTCCGACAGAGCAGAAATTAAACTACCAAACTTGGCTGACAAAAACACTTAAAATTTATCTTTAAGTATATCTGTCCGGATTGAGAAGCAGAACGAAGAAAAGCTATTAAGTCTAACATATGTGGAGGTACTGGAGGTATGCAAACAAGAAAGTTTCTGAAGGAAAACAGAGTTTCCCTGAAAGTTAGTTTATTTGGTCTGTGGATTAAAATCAGACACCGTGTTAAATAATTTCAGAACTTTAATTTACGTAGCGTAGGTATAGGTAACTTACTTAATTTTAAACATTTTGTAACTGTACATTTAAAATGTAAAACCCTATAACTAATTGGATTTCTGTAACTATTTAAACTTAAAATGTAGTAATTCATAGCTTTCCACGTTACCAATAAATAAATAAATATCGAAAGCGTCAAACTGATATGCTAGTCCACTGAAAAACAGGGTTACCTATATGTATAAAAGCTAAATTGACTTAATGGTTCATTTTTAATCAAAACAACTACGGCCTTGTTTTACAGAGCAAATAATTGTAAACAATAACCAATCAAACTAGCTAAGGAAATAAATAGCACAAACAGCAAACACTGTTTGTTGCTGTTTGTAACGGTTGTTGCGATAGCTGTAGTTGTGAATACTTAACCACCCCAGCTAATCTTTTCTTTCGGTGTAGTAGGATAATGAGATTTTTTTTAAATGAACCTGGAACCCCTTACACAGATGCATCATAACCAATTATAGATCCTGTGTAAAAAATACTCTATGTAGGTAGAGTTCTTAGTTATGAATTTAAGATATACCCTAGGTATATACAATCAAACCACAATCTGCATCTGTAGAATAATCCAAATTCAATCAGTCCTGTGACAAATGGATGAGATTTGGACAAGTTAAACTGGACGATAAAGTTAGAAATCCAAATCAATAACAAACTTCGTAAGCTAGTCTGACAGTGGAAACATTTGCAATTTATAAAGGGATTACTCGAAAACTCCAAATTGTAAAAATACTGTAGCCGTCGAAAGTTAACAAATTGACAGTATGAAATTGCAAATAGTTTCTAAATTAATTCATACTCATAATAAAATAAAGTAACGAAATATTGGAAAGTCACGGTTAAAAAGTATGACATTATGCGGAATAATAGAAAATTACGTGATGTGGAATCAAAAAGAGAAGAACATATTTTTTTAAATAGGTAGTCGACAGCAGATCAATGGTAACACTTGCAGTACGATTTCAAGTCCTACGACGCAAATAATAAGAACGGTCCAAAGTTCAAAGTGTTACCATTGATCTGCTGTCGACTGTACCTAAGTAAATGAAGAATACGGTTGGCAAGTAAAATGTAATCCTCTAAAGCACATTTGTTTCTATTTATCTACAAAGCTAAAATACTATAACTAAAAGTCTTGGCAACAAAATGGATCTCCAGTGAAAATATGATCACATTTTCTCATTATATGTGCACCTCAAAAAGCTTCAAACTTAATATCCTTGACCAACGAGTAAGAGTAACCCTCATATATCGAAGGCTCGGATGGGCCGGCTCTACTTGGCTGCAGCATTGGAATGCAATCCGAGCATAGCTGCGGCAGACAGCGGTCGATAATTGCATTTTGTGGTCGCCGCGCGCTCCACTTGCCGGCAAACACGCGCGATCGAACGGAACGCAAACAAACTTCAGTTTTCTTCAAGAAATTTCAATTGGATAACACACGAGCCAAATTAGACTCAATGTTTTCATACCCAAAAAGATCTTGATAGTGTAAAAGATCCGAAATCACATGCCTTTTGTCTACCCTCCCAAGAGCCTCCCAAGAGCCCGAATAAATTTTGAAAAGAATGGTTGGATTTGAAAGTCAGTATTAGATGTTCAGTCGGTCGTGTTCGGTAAAATATCGCCGAATAAAAATGCTTGCCCCTCTCTATTTGCCGACCGTGATTTTTATTCTTTTGCAAAACTGACTACTATTACAGATTATAAGTTCTACATTTCCGCAAGATATCATTGATTTTTTGAGGATTTTTGTACTTTTGCTAAATAAAACTACTTACTATTTAAAATAATTCGAATTCAAATAATTAATTGACGTTGTTGTATTCACTTCTAACAAAAGTGCCTATTGAAGAATTGATAGTAAAATATCAAAATCAATCTGTAATGTAACACTTTTGTAGGTAATTCTAATCACCATACCATAGGTTATAATTGAGGAATTCATATTCAATACACGTAAAATTTTATTATACTTTCCAATCTTTCTTCATACTTCAATCCAATATACACAAGCGATAGTGCTGAATCCTTCAATATCTAAAAGTGGTATAAAGTACACTTAGTAGAGATATTTGCTCTACACAAGGTTATAAAATATTGCAAACAATGTTACGATATTCATGTTTTGTTTCCATTTGTATCACTTTGGAAAGATGTAGACTTGTTTGTCTGAGTGGATTTAGTGGCGGGACAATCTTTCTGGATAGCAAGGGTAGTGAAATATTTTATAGTAACCAAAGACAATGTAAACCCGTTGCCTATCAAAATAAACTGTTATCGCACCACACGTTGGGGACTGATAGTAGTATTAAAAAGTTAATGTAAAAACCAAACATGTAGGTTCCACAAAATAGAGAACAGATTATGAGTTTTTCATAAATACCAAGCCCTTTATTCGAAATAATTTTGTTTTTACCTACTTTAATTTTAATCTACTTTTTGCAAAAAAAAAAAAAAGGTTTCTTAACCAATAACTTTAGATTGGTGTAGATTGTCGTAATGAAACAGCACCTCTACATCCCTATAAACCTTTTATAATGCGGTGCTTTTTAAAAAGATAAAGATAAACGTCCTAGATTGGGACGAGGAAATGCCGTCTAAATGTTAATTTAATAGCGTCAAAAGCTTGCCAAATTGTGTAAAGTAGAATAGGTAGTTTTTAGACTTTACTTCAGATACGAGTAGAATCTACGTGACTCTAACCTTTCTTTTGAGTAGGTATAAAATGAGATGCCCACGCCTAGCGGGCGAGATTAAACGCCACAGTCACCTGCCACCGACACGCGTTAAAATATTGGACTACATATCAAACGACAATGAAATATAAGTACAACTAAAGTCGATAGACATTTAGCCCAGTGGCTATATTTTCTCTACCTTACCTCTGACTATATTTTGTTATAAACTGCTCTTAAAAACTAAAAAAAGGAAATTAGCAAGAATCTGATTTATAAAATGTTGCGAACTTTCAAAAAAGATACATAAATTATAGTTTCATAACTACTTATACAATAGTGAACATACAATAAAATCCAACGCAATGCAAAATTATTGCACTCTAAACATGGAAAGATGTGGCCATCACTCGTTTGCAGCTATGTAATAAATAAGTCGTAGGTATTTTTTTCTTGTTCATTTCAGCTTAACTACGAGTGACCTCAATCTCCGCCTAATGGTAAGTGAGGCAGAAGATGTAGCACTTCAAGTACTGCGTTTAAAGTTCTGTCGTCAAAGATAAAAATCTTTACAGCACTTATTCCGCTCGACCGCTGAAAGAGAATTATTTCAGTCATTTTACTCTTATTGTGATAAACTAACGAGACATTTCGAACGAATGCGCTAGCCATGGCCATTCTCCAACGAAATATAGAAAAAATAAGTGCTCATGGGACAATAAGAAACAAAGGCACTAATTCCGCTCAGTTATCGATAGTTCCACGTCAGCTAGTTTCGCAGCTTTGTTGCGACGACACACAAGAGAAATGTCCGACAAATTGCGTCGAGGCAACTGCACTCGCTCGAATAGTCCTGAGTCAACGATTATTTTATGCACAACTGGTTAGCACAACAAAAGCGATGCTGGCGGAAAAATTTACAACAATTTTAAACCAGTAACGAGGCAGCTAGTTTCTCTTTACGCTTACCTACACTTGTAAGTGAATTTATTGATATGAGCTCGTTACATTCAAAACTGATTGCTTCCAGTTTCAGTAGATGTACGATTGTCATCTGCAATAAGGACTCTATTGGGTGTACTGTGTAAAATAAGCGAATTTTTCTCTCCATTTGCGTATCCCATCGTACCCTACTCATTCGAACCGTTGGAAATGTCATATTTATGCTTATTGAACAGTTTACTTGCAAATGTGACAATAAGGTATATCCATAGTGTACTTTCCATCCAATTCTCACTAGCGCTGTGCGGCATGCAGAGAAATGGTGTACAAATTGCTCTCGCCTCACTACGTCCGCTGCATACTTTGCCCCGGGCGTAACTAAAACATAGGCGACTAAATAAATCTATAGTATTGTTCTTACAATGACACTATGCCTGTCTTAAATATAATGAATAGACTTTAGAAACTATACTATAAAATATTATAAAGTAAAATATAGCTGATAATACAAAAAAATTCCAACTCTAACCTATCTTACTGGATTAAGAGAATATATTTTTATTATGATGGGGATTTAGGAAAAATATAAGTTCATAAAGATCTTGACCTCAGACACCAAAGACCGCAACCAAACACTGTAACTGAACTGAATGCATTTCATTTGGCTCTTTTCAAATATATAAACATAGTTAACAGACTTTCAATTTCAAACTTATCTTGCTCTGTTGAAGTATCTAAGTATTATTTTTATTTCCCGACTTCTTATCAAACATAACTTGGAACATTCTAAGTGCCATAAGCACTAAAAGCTGTAATTGCCAAAACACCAAAATTACGATCTCGTAAAACGTGAATTTTCTCCTTTTAATTCGCAATTCCGTGTCAAGGAATAGCTCCTTATAATAAAACATGGTGAACAGTTGAATTTGATGTCGGCCCCGATCGTTTATGGGGAACATAAACTTACTTTAATGTTTTTTTATTTAATTTTATAGATAGAAAATCAACGTCGCACCTAGTGCGAGGTAGTAGGACGTAAACAGATTTATGTTATAGATCAATAAACTGTATTACATAAGAATGCACTTTAAATCGGCTTTTATAGGTACTATATTCGCATTGTAATAAATACAAATCATGTTGCTAATTTGCCACTTTAATCAAATTGGTATTAGGTATAAACTTGGCAAATCATTATATGCAACACTAACGTAAAAGACAGAAACTTATACGTAACAGTCGTTTATTTCTAATCATATAAAGTGTACTTACGGTAATACTAAATGTGACTGTATTGTAGATACTGCAGTAAAATATATACCTACATAATATTATATAGTAATTATCTGCACGTAATGGTTTAGTTACTTATATTGATTCGATTCCACATCTACGTTTTAACCTAACCTAACCTACCAAAATTGTAATAGATATATTTTTAAAGATGTGTTTTGCTAGATGCTTATGTTTAGCCCCACTTATTTAATATATTTTTCAAATAAATGCAATTCAAATTTAAAACTCTTTCTTGGAAAAATATAACCCAATTATAGGTATTTTACAACTTGATAATTATGATGACGAGCACGCTGTATAGAGTATTTTCCCTATACGCCTACAACATGTTCCTACGAGTACACATGATTACAATATTATGACAGTCCTTGGTAAACAAAACCCATCCCACTTGATGTTACGAGCATAATCAAGGGCGCTTTAAAAGTATACTTGTTTCAAAAGCCAGTACAATTTTCCAGGCATTCATTGTCGGCATTTCCACGGAATAAACGTTTTGCTGCGACAATAAACGGATGGACACTTTTTATTATACCGTACTTGCAATTTCTACTTATAGCCTAGGAAAGGTCAAAGTGCTACTGAGGTAGCTACAACTTCCACGATTAGAGCTAAAGTAAAGTAAAACACTTACCTACTTAAACTTTTCGTGATGAATTATGTTTATTGCTACAAATAAGGCAGTATCGTAATAGGTAGGTGCCTAATACATGGTGTCCCTTCATTTGATAAAAAACAAATTACAAACATTTCATTTCACAAACAACGTTTGGCAAAATTATGATTCATAAGTTCATCTTTGTACAAAGTAATGGTTCTATAAATAATTCATTTGACAAAACAATTACGAGACAAAGTTTCTTTCTTCAAAACATCACTTAACAAACTATTCACTTATTATATACGTTAATAGATAAAACAACGCAAGGCATAAAAACCTTTGACAAAATGCTTTTTTTTGACAAATTTTTTGGTAATTGTAATTTGTTTTTTATCAAATGAAGGGACACCCCGACAACTCTCTAACCAGATCCGACACGGATGTTTAGGTTCAGAAGGCTCTGGCTTGGAGCGAAGCGCAGCTTCGCTCCAAGCCAGAGACTTCGATGTTAGGTTTTTTTTTGTATTCAAAAAGCAAGTTTATTTATTAACAATTATACATAAATTTGTAATTTGTTTTTATCAAATGAAGGGACACCCCGACCAACTCTCTAACCAGATCCGACACGGATGTTTAGGTTCAGAAGGCTCTGGCTTGGAGCGAAGCGCAGCTTCGCTCCAAGCCAGAGACTTCGATGTTAGGTTTTTTTTTTGTATTCAAAAAGCAAGTTCATTTATTAACAATTATACATATAAAATACCCACTTATTTACCCAATATTTTGTCTAATGGCGACCTTGCAAAAGGAATACTTTGGTCATTTAATCAATTGCAAAATGACGGTTTAGCATTCACAACATTTGCTATGTTAAATATTTATAAAATGGATTTTTGTCAAATGATCACTTTTAAAACGATCACTTTAGTAAATGATAAGTTTGTCAAATGATTACTTTTTCAAAAATAATTTGTAAAATGATCATTTGTCATACGTTTTTTGTCAAACATTAGTGAACCCTAATACATATTAGGGTTTATACACAAGTAGAAAATAGTCAAAAAAAGTTTCTCTGAAAAAAAGTCTTCTGATTTAATGACGAAGGAAATTAGTTTCGCCGTAGGCTCCGGCCGGGGTCTTCCTTCATGGATTTAATACAATATTTTTTTATCGATATAATTTCAAAACAAATTTTTAGAACGTTTGTCTGTGTGTCGCATAAAAACTACTGGGCGAATAATTAAGTTACGTATCATTTCGATGTACTGAATGACTAACAAAGTAAAATTCCTTGGTTACGCTTCAGTCCACATGGTCCCATCACATCTAGTAAACATTAAAACAAATTATTTTGATGATTTAGTCGAGCTAGATAAATTAACCTCTTCTAAAGCTCTGGAGACCTTATAGGTAGTAGAAGATATCCTATGTTTCTATAAAATAAGTCTTTTGAATGCCACATTGAAAAGGCTTGTGCGGTGACTGTGACCGCGTTTGTTTTGTATAAAATGTCAAAGTGGGGGGGAAAGCAAGAGGCGTGCGCTAAATTGTGTTGACGTAGGTGACCACAACAGCCGCCTGCCCGATGCCTGTGCTATGGGTTCTTAGGTCAAAGAAACCATGAAGTTACAAATATAAGTACCCACTTGCGTCAATTTTGGAATGTTGCACGCTAAATATAATCACCCCTAAACAAAACGTCCCGTTCTCTCTCTCTCTCTCTTACAGAATCCAGTATTGAGTGACCGCAACAGTTTCATTTAGGTTTAGCTCTAGACGCCAACGTTGAACGTTCAAGTCCAGCTGCCATATATGACAGTTTTATTATAATCAGACGTATAATGTAACTCCTGATATTTAATCGTAATTCTATAGTAGCAGGTGATATCTTGGCATTTATAAATTAGCTCAGGAACAGATGTTTTAAATCATGTTTATCTTATGGAATTTTCGATCCAAAATGTTTTGTAATCTCCATAAAATAATTGAACAAGAAGGGCAGAGTTTACACATGGCCTCTTGACATCCTACGTCTTTTGATATTAGTATTTTGTAAATATTGAACATGAAATCACGGGTATGTGTCGAAACAACAGCCTCGCCATTCGTTGGCACACTCTATTCCAACAGAGCCACCGATTTCAAACACTGCCAGTGATTTTTAGGGTTCCGATCCGTACCTCAAAAGGATAAAAGGAACCCTCACAGGATCACTTTGTTGTCCGTCTCTTTGTCAAGACCTTTTACTCAGAAACGGGTGCACGTATCAAGTTGAAAACAAAAAACAAATACTAAGATTTGCAACTTCATGCAGCCGTGATAAAATCAACTTTCTACGTCAACGCAATCAAAAGCTATGGCCGATCACAAGTAAAGTGAAATCCGAAATCTAAAAATTTGTAGTCATACATCTATAAAAAAAATTCTTATTACAAACTTATATTTACATATAAAAAAGAATAGTCTGTGAGTATGTATGGGCATATTATTATGCGAACGGCAAAGATAAGTTGGTCGTTAAATCGAGTTTATCTTTTCTAGTGCAAAGTTATGGGGTTAAGTTGTGTCACACGGAACCCTCGGTGCGCGAGTCCGACAGTTGGCTCGCACTTGGCCGGTTTTTTATTCCTCCATATGGTAAATACTTAAAACATATGTAATTTTTTAAAATGCTTATCTTCTTTTGGTTACACATTTAGAAGTGGATGATAATTTTATTAAGATAAATAAACTAAAACTTTGTTATTTTTAATATTGGACAGAAGGCAGGAGAAAATAGGAGATATTAGTCGACATGCTGATGTCGGAAGCCGTTGAAGGCCTGGGCGTTCTACTGTAGGCGCGCGGCGAGGAGGCGACTGGTGCCAGCGCATGGCCGGTGGTCCGCTCAGCCTGCTCAAGAACAATTCTAGTGAAGCCGTCATCCGCCTGGATAAGCGGCTCATTATTCACTAAAAGCCCACGGCGTGCCCGCTCGGGTAATTGGAGGCTTTGTTCCTTTGCGCTCGGCTTTGACGCTCTCGTGAACCGTACGAGCGACGCTCAGTAGGATTATTATTCGCACAATCAACAGTGTACGCGGAGCCTTAGATTAATCTGACATTTGAGGTACGAATTGTTTGAGGATCGGAATAAATGTCGCATTACTTTTCGCTGTTACATTTATTTTTGTTGTATAATCCCCGTAAAGTTTTTACAGCTCACAAATAAAACCACGTACGACGGAATGCCTTTAACATAAATGCCTTTTATGCATAAAGGGATTCCGCTGTTTGTTAATACAATGTTCCACAAATGTTAAAAAAGTGAATTATTGCTCTATTGTCGGACCAGTTGTCATACGGAAGGGTTTGGGATTGGCGTGAGCGTGGGAATGGAAGCTAGAAGGTGCTATTGGGTTTCTTACATTAGAATGAAGAAATGGCCGATGTGTCCGCCCGCGACTCTGGACGATAACTTCTCTTGTGAAATATTATTATTGTTCGACACAACAAATATGTAAAGAAAGGTTTTATGCCCACCAAGGGTACCGGATTTTATCGGATTACAAGCTCAGAGAAAACTTGAGAATTTATTGAGAGAAAAGTTACTATATCTAAGTAACTAAAACTTACACACTTCGGGCAAGGCAATCAAAATCTGTAATTTATTAGGTCTAAATCTATTTGGTGCAGTATGTTGGTGCAGTAGATAGCAGTACTTAATTTCTAATCTAAGTTGCATGTAGCGTCTACGAGCCCAGCTCATCCCTCACTCACGGCCTGTAGTTATTGCAGTGCTCAGTTATGTTCTAATTAATTGTTACCAGCGAAGACATCGCCAGTTTAATTATAAGTTTGTAACCGAACCACTGTAGTTAGTTATCAAGTTTTCCAAGAGCTTCACAAATACGAGTAGGTACAATGTAAAGTGGAACGATGCAACCTAAACTAACAAGAATGTAACAATGAAGTTTTATTTTAACCATTAAAGTAGATTTTTAATTTTAATAGTCTTAGAAGTTATTAGTTAGGAAATAAAATAGGCGTGTGAGCCACAGAGGTATTTGACCACCACACTCGTGATAGAGTCGAAAATTGTTTTACACAATTGAAACTTTCTTCATTATCTAATTGAAAAGTTTTTCAAATATCCTTATTTATTAATAATTATTAAATTTACTTTTAAAGTAATTTAAATACACAACACATGCACAGGAACAAAATACACCTCGAACTTTGTATCGCAATCTTTTTGAGGTGAAATATTCTGAGTCATTACAACAATGTAGGAAGATAATAACAATAAGAAAGTATATAATTCCGCTGAGACAGCTTTGTTCGAGGAACTAAGACTAGATAGAGGAAGTGGAAGTTAAAATTCAAGAGCTAATTTTTAAAAGAGCTGCATTTTGAAGCGGTTTGTCGCCATCGCCCCCGCCCCGACAGCAAGGGCATCGTTATAGAGAGCCCCGGGGCGCCTTCCAAACGCCAACAAACTTAAACATTACCACTTTCCAGACCAACATATATACATTTTCAACCTTATACATTCCTAAAATGTTACATTGCAAATATTCTTACCGTAAATCCAACGTGGTAAAAGTTTACAACCAACCATCCTCATTACGACTGTCGGCGTTATTGCCATCTTGCAACATCAAGTAAACGCTGCTCAGAAAAATATTTACATACACCTCTCTTGCAAATATTGGAAGCAAAAGGAATATACTCACCTGCGCAGCATGTAGGTACATAATTATGTTTACTCTCAATGTACAGTCAACAACAGATCTACCTACACAAAACCATTGCAAATCAGGTCATAGTACCATCGCGTAGAGTACCCGTATGCACTTGACGTTCTGTCAGCTGTACCTATTAATAACATGGTTATGGTATGTGTAAAGCAGACTTTTCGCAGCTCGGCTGGAAGATCACACGACGTTATTTCTGTAGCTATCCTGTGAATAACGTATAATATATTTAGCGCTTCGTAATACGAAGCCTGAAGCGTTTGTCTAAAAATATCGGGCTTTTCAGCTTTTATGAACGAGAAGTAAATCTATGTAAACTTAGCATCCGAAGCCAGTTTCTCAATACTCTAGGTATTTTTATATTCTTGTCCGTAACTGGAGTACGTCGTGTTATATTAAGTATATTTATGTTATAAGTTCGTGTTATATATTTAAGGTAATGCTCTGTTCCGTAGGGCGTTCTTAAATTTATAAGGTCACTTACATAATTATAAATTACGTGATGTAATGATGAATAAGGAATGTGATTATTTTTTTTAACAATTTATTTGCGGTGATTGATTAGTGGGTGGTTTACAACATTCGTTTGTTTCGACGTTAGTAACTTAAAAGTACCTACCTACCTAGTTACAAACTACTACATGAGCAAATTTAAAATGTTCTCATAAATTCAGTGAAAGATACCTGTCTAACTAACCCTTGTTATAATGAAAGGACCCAGGTGATGGGTAGTACGCTGTTAACCTGCGTATGTACGAGACGTAATTTAACGCCATATATTTTCCGCTACACACCGTGTAAGGTTGCTACTTAATTGTTAACAGCACATTTTGCAACTTTATGTTGTTGCTGTATCCGCCATTTCATATTTATGAGCTAATTTTAATTAACTTGGGCTAAGACTTTATAGGTTTCAGTTCATTTACACATTCATAAACTAAACACTTCTTCTATCAGTCAAAAATTAGCTTGTTTTAGATATGAAGGTAGTATAATGAAAGAATTTTGCAACTTCTCACAACAGTTTTGAATATGACAAGAGTTTGCGTTCGATCTTACAACTGTCAGTTTTTAAACAATATTGACAGTCGTAAGTGCGAGTTCGTGCTCAAAATTGGCAATGACTCTCGGCCTGTGAATTCAATTCAATTTATTTATTTTCATTTATAGTCTAACAGTATGGAAGTATGAAGATCCCTATAAGCTACTGGATCCTAAAATAATAACATAGGCAGAGTCATCTGTCCACATTTAGATTCAAGAGACAATGGCGGACCCAGACCTACCTTAAGGATTTAAAGATAACAAAAAACGAATAAGTCTCACGACACGGCCACGAGCTCACGTAATCCAAACAGATAGATCTTACTGTCAGTGTTATGTCCCTGGCACTGCGCAGGGTGTTTGTTTATAAACTAGAAGTTGCAACGCACTGCAGAGTTCATAAGAGCTAGTACACATTAGTGGTTTTGAAGCGCGCGCTTTAGTAACGCGTGTTTCAAAAACTACATTTCATTTCATTTATTCGCAATAAATTGTAGGTTACAAGTCGATGGTAATGCAATAAAATAAGTTCCATTGAATTTTACCCGTCGGGTGTAGCGAGCGAGACAAATATGTGCATAAAAATATAATTAAACTACATTTATATGAAAATGTCATCTTAACATTCCACGCATCAAAAAGTCAATAATTAGTATGGGACAGAAAATTAAACCAAGTCAATTAATAAAGTTGGAAACATAAAAACGAGAGTAAAAATTCACTGGATTGAAGTTTACACATGCAAACCACTCATACACTTCAATCAGACAGACCCCTAATTCTAGAAACGCGCATTACCAAAGCGCGCGCTTCAAACGCCTAATGTGTACTCGCTCTAAGACTTATTCTGAACTAGCCGTAATCGACAAAACGGTCTCTATTTATCTCTATAAACAGAGTGGAACATTTCCTAAATTTGTGCTTTTTACGGACTAATGACTACTTGCAATCGGTAAATTGAGAAGGCAAACAATTTTTTACGTATTTTTTCGATAACGATTGGCTCAGAGAGGGTTGATGTTCATTAGTCTCGCGAAAATATATTTAAGTAAGTATTATTTTTATTTATTTTAATAATTATATCATGATCATTTTATAATACAGCAAAATTATTATAATAATCTTTCAGGTACAGTCGACAGAACATCACGCAGATACTCTACGCGTTAGTAACACAGAGGGCATATTGAAACGGTTTTGAGTATGCTAAACGTGCTGTCAACTCTACTCTACATATAGATATATATATTCTCGGTGGGATATTATACAATGCATCGAGAGTCCATGTGTACTATCACATCCAATTTTTATATTCCAGTTATAATTTAATTCGTTCAAAAAAGTTAGATTTATCGGACTAATACATGTAGAGTCGATAGCAAAGTTTTTGTCGTCGCTATCCAAAGTCTTACCTACTGTAGTGAGAGCAAATAGTAAAACTATTAGCTCCCTTAATAAAATATAAGAGAATGTAATCGTTTCAATAATTGAAACATTAAACATACCACTCCTATTCTTTTATTACCCCATAAAACATATCTCACGTCTGTGTAGTGTAACCACGCAGCCTCGCGACAGACCTGTCCTGTAGTGTAGGTGCTACCATAAAGAAGTGTCCCGTGGGCGGTAGGGTGTTTCCATTTCGAGCTGATAATAGTACAGGTTCCGTTTGTAAAGTTATCTATGATATACAATTCGCTCAACTAAATAAACTTTCGTTGTTGCGTTTTAGGTAAGTAAACAAGTTTATTTTTGTTATTAGTATCTAGGTACTTAAAATTACTACAAAACTATCCAAGATTAGCAAAAAAAATATCGATACAATCCAATCTAAACCACAAATAGATACCATTTTTACTGAAAAAATTTATGGTAAATAGAGGGGGAAAATCAATTTGTTACTTATTGTATTATATTTTTATAATCACGACTGGCTTAGAATATGTCTAGGTCATGTGACACAAGCTGAAAATCTTTATATATTTTTTTAATTAACATTTTTTATCTTGTTGCCATGAAGGAAAAAATTGGCCGCGCTCTATGGAGAGATCCTAAAGTATATTTATATGGGGACAGCGACAGTTGTTGTCACTTCCACTCGCATCTGTCAGAAGGAGACATCTGTTTTATATGTTCGACTTCTATTAAAAATTCAAACAATGGAAAAACATAAAATATGAGTGGCAGAGACGCTAAAATTTGCAATAACGGTGTCCACGATGTACTCATATAACTCACACTCATTTATTCGGCCTTAGGTACTCTATGGAATACTTGGTTACGTCACGTTTCTTACATAACTATATATTTTTACACACTAATTAATGTAAATATGGCTTACTCCATAGGACGTTCCTTGTCTCATTGCTTGTTGTCGATTATTCCAATAGCAATAATATACGACGAGTATCGGCGACTGACCATTTACATCGTACGAGTAGGTTCTAACTTCCCCTTTCTTGAGCATCACCCACAACAATCCCAATAACTTATCGCCCGCCGCGTAATGTAACGGGACTTTAAAATAACAGCGCAAGACAATACACCGAGAACACGTATTTATTTTTAACACTATAAAAATATTACCTAGCGTAGGTAGGTAGGGTACTTCAAAATATTTTCAATGCGCGCAGCACGGCAGTTTCATACGAAAACACGTTATTCACCTCTCAAAATACACAACGGAAAATAAATAGCTGTCGCTGCAAACTGCTAGAGTTATTGTGCAGTAGAACAAAAAAGGCAAAAAAGTGCACATACGAAGCTTTTCAATAAAACCAGTGGCGTAAAACTGGGCTATTGGTTTTCTTTGCGCGAACGCCGCATCGTAATTTGAACATCGCCACCGGCTGGCTGCGTCAGACGAACTAAACATGCTAAATATTGGAAACCAATCATGCAATCTTTTCCTCGGTATAAAAATATAAATGCTTTTTAATTATTATGAAAAATATTGAAAGCAAATGGATAATAAGTTCGAACTACACAGTGGTTCGATGAATATTTGATCAACATAATGATTTATTGAAAAATTGCTATTCGATAGAACTATTGCGCGACGAACGTTTTTTTTACAAACATAAGTAAAATAATTTAGAATAATAACGAGGTTTCGTTGACCATCAAATAACAGTAGGTATAGGTAGATACCTAATATTACAATATTTTAAACTATGTACATACTTGTATTTTTATTTAATTCTATGAGCTTAATAATTTACTTCACTGGTCGATCACGTAAAATAGTAACGTTAATATTAATTAGGTTTTAATTATTTGTAAACTGTTAATATCATTGGCATACAATATTTCAAATGAATATAATATGGTCGACCATTATACTAACGATCAATTTATTGAACGTTAATTATAAATGACACAAATGCTGTACGTAAAGGTGCGTCCAACATGAGGCGCGTCTGATTCGTGTAGAGACAGCGAAAACAGTCTTGTCATATTTAGAACGAAAAATCACACAATCAATGAAGATATTAGCGAATTTTAATGCCTTAACCGTTCCCTGTCTACTACATGGGTAATTGTTTATGTATACCAAAACAACACTACAAATTTAAACAAGACAATATTTAAATAAATAAACAAAACGGAGATGATTTTGGATGCGTCTTGTGATTGTGATCTATAGTTAAAGTAAGGCCCAATAGTGAGATACAAGAAGGTACTAAGAGTGTTGTAGGCTCTGATATCAGCATTATAACAAACCTGCCTGAGTAAGTATTTAAAATTAAAGCAAATCATAATTCAATATAATCTCAAAACAAGTAGGTCAAGCATTAAATCTCTAAATTAAATTTCGAGCGAGCGTTCAAGCATAGGTAAGTACAAATAGGTATTAGATTGGTAACATATTAATAGCATACTAAAATAAAATAAAACCTGTAATTATAGAACCAATAAATGCCAAATCTCACAACGCCACATGGACTTAGCTTTAGTGACAACTCACATAATGATATCGATGAAATTGCTCAACCTCCGCATATAATTATAATATCGAATAAAAGATATGAAAAGTCGAGGTCAAACTGGGGACTTTGATTTCGATTTTGTAATCGTTTTCTCAGACATAACATGCATGAAATATTAACTTAAATTGACAGAATAATGTTATGCAGTGACAACTGACGATGAAAACAATTTGTTATTTACTAACTGGGAGCTTAATTAAAAAGAAGCAAGCATTGGAGAACAAAGATTATTATTTTAGTGATTAGTATTTTATGCCCTCAAATGTACAAATAACATGATCCTTGGGAAAACAATGAATAAGTACCAAAAATAGTAAGCCTCCATTGTTACAATTCTGAGGGGCATATAGAAACGAGATCTAGGACTGAATCAACTGAACATAAAAGGTAGCCAATACAACTAATCCGTAGTAACTATCTCTTATCTACTTTCCTTTGCACTAAAGAATAAGGAACAAAATGTATATTTGCTGCATCACTCTTTAGTATGGGTGGGACCCTCTCCTGAGCTAGGCAACCACCACGCTTGAACGGTACAGTGCATGACTCTACAAATTCTACTCCATTTATGTTAAATTGTACATTATCATAATCATTTACATAGTAAGCCGACCGGTACGATAAATGCAGCCTTCTTATTATCGGACCTAATTATTGTTCTTTGTGTTTAAATTCGGAGAGATTTTTATTTAAATCAAGTCACGTATGCGTCGGCGTGAGAACAATGAGGAGTATAATATTGAGTTGTTAAGCCTTATTCATTATATCGTATACGCCCAATATATTTTTATGTGAGCTCAAATATTTACATGGGAAAAAATTTCAAGGCTCGTAACTTTTTTGCCGGACTACGTGCAGCGGATACACAAATCAGCTCACATACATACCTAATGCATTACGTAAGTACCCAGTTAATCATAAAGTAAGCTATGAAATTTGCTCATAATTATAATAGTTATAAAAACAAATGAACAATTAGGCTAGATTTTCACTATCTGGTACAGCTAACAGCAGATCAAGTGTAACACTTTGGACTTTGGACCGTTCTTATTATCTGAGTCGTAAGATTTAAAATCGTACTGCAAGTGTTACCATTGATCTGCTGTTGTGCGTACCTGATATGTTCGTGACATGTAAAATACATAGTTTTACTAAAAAGAACTAGGTAACATTAGAGGGGACGGAGTCGTAGCAACATAAATTCAACTGTGGCAGGCGACGTCACATAAACTTGATTTATCTTTTGTGACGTCATACGTAAGGACCTAAAACTTCATAGCTAAATCTTACGTTAACATTTTTATGTGTTTTCATTAGTTTATGCGCCGTTCACAGTAAATTCTGTTTTGTCTTACGCAATTTTGTTCATGCATGTACTAGTTTTCATTAGCACGATTTCAACGTCAATGGTAAATGGAAAGCCTGGTAATATTTCTTATTTCAACATCCCGGAACTGTGTTCTTTAAATTGGAATACTTACTTAAATTTATCCAATATAAAATTGCATTAGTATAGTGACCTATCCATAATTTACTTCCAAATATCCTACTTTGTATTCATTGCCGCTGTAGTACAAGATGTAAGAACTACTGCAACTACTAGAGCCAGGAATTTATGTTAATACTAAACATTCTAGCACTCTGTATCGGAGCTGGAATTTCTGGAGATAGAACTGCACACCTACCTATATTGCGACTACCTTACTTTTAGCAGTACGTAACAATATAATTGTAAAAGTTCTTCATAATTCTTCATAATACAAAATCCTTTTTGGTGAGATGTAATTTCAAATATACAGTTTTAGGATTTTTTTCCTTTACTTGTGCTATAAGACCTAGATTCTTGCCCAATTTTATGATTCTAGGTCAACGGGAAGTACCGTATACTGCAAACCGAACGTTGATGAATGTGGAGGAAGTGAGAGTTATTTGCAAGGGTCGCAGTAGATGTAAGTCCATCGCCTCATACCTACCCCTACGGGAAACAGGCGTGAGTATATGTATGTATTTGCCCTCTTTGGCACAATAAATCTCAGCTTAATTTTAATTGATTAATGAACCTCGCATATTAATTGGGCGAGCTCCGCGTATTATACTAATACCTACTCTCAAATTAAGCGGATTACAGAGCTGATCTCAAATGTAGATTTATTTTGAGTTAAATCTTGAAGTGTCAAATTAGTATTGATTATTTTAACTCAGATAATTCGGGTACTTAAGCATTATAAAGATATAAATATTGTATAACATCTAGTCAATAGCACATGAAGTGTAATAGTTTGTTTTGATCCTATTATCCACGTCGCCGGAAGGAATTAAATGGTAATGTATTACCATTGATAATGTGATGTTGAGTCTATCTAATATATCGTATAAATAAATATTCAGAGAATTCCAGATAGAAAAAAATTCACAGAACAGAATTTGTTGCAATTATTGTCCCAATAAATAAACAAAAACACACATAAAATCGCAGTGATCACTGATGGCGAAGCTTTACTGGACGGCTATGTACACGATCAATGAGCATTTTGTAACAGCGTGTTCAATTTTAATCGAACAAAGGAACGACCCCTTCATATAGTTTGTAGTGTAGGTATTACAATTTTCCCGAGTTCCATCCGCTCATATAACCTACCTCAACCGTAGGAATAATGACTGTAAATAAAAACAAAAGGCGTGGACGAAAATGGCTGACATTCATTATGCTGTCGACATATTTTTAACAAATATTTTCATAACTATCGCCTTCAGCTTGATTTACATTTTATTCACTAAACCCTTCCCGCATCGAATCGGTGGTGTACACAAAAAACCACCGAATCAATACTCAATATATTACTCAATCACGTTTCCTCTAGCGTTTCTTGAGCAATTATAAGACAACAGACATACGTTGAGTTTTGGAAATAGGCATATAGATATTTATGCGTAAAAGGGTGGATGTTGACATGCGCTGACACGGCTACCGGATTCCAACATCCGGCCTTGGTTTCCGGATAAACCCAAATTGTATGCATTTGTATTTGAACACAGATTTATATGTATGTTTCGCAAACAAAATCAACCTATATTTACAATTGGGCTTACGTTGGACATCTGTAAAGCAATTCGATAGGTATAGCATTGGCGTAAATACAAAATAATGGTCGATTAAATGGAATTTCATGAATTTGTGTTAAATATTCAGTTATAAATCAATTTAGCACATCTATTATTCATGATTATGAATGAAAATGCCTAAAATAGGTAGTAACCATTTCAAAGTACTTATGCATAGGTATGTTAATAACAGAAACAACTATTAGTAATTTGAATAATACTAACTACAGGGTAACCAACTTAGTTATAAGTATCTACAAGGAATAAAGTTGCCCATTAAAAAACCAAGTTATCAAATAAGAAATATATTTTACTGTTTGAAAACTGGTTATCTAATAGAAACTAGGAATCCAATCGTATATGATATATATATACGTTCTTATACCATTTATTGTCAAAGATCTAAATAACAGTTTACTAAGAGATGATCTCTCCGACTCCTCTGACACCGACGGACAATCTAAACGAATTGCTTTCTATATGATAGCGTCATAATTAATGACTAAGATACTTGCGCTATATCATTAACTTATCGAATGGACTCCACGGTGTCTATCCATCATATTTAGACAGATCCTGAATCTAGAACAGTTATAAATAGTAACATGACATTTGTTTTAATAACTCTCACTTGATTGCGCAGTTGGGTAAAAAGATGGCTCAGTCCATAGCCAGAAAATTAACTAGCAGTTTAGGGGAAACATTAGACCCCGCTCTGCATACAAAACACCTCCTCAATATAAGAGAAAATACCAAAAAAGGAGACGGGTCAAATGTGCCCCAGTCCCGGCGCGAATAAAGCTCGTATTATAATTTTTGATACCGAGTTATAAATAGTCCCCATATCCGAGATCAGTGGCTAACATTACTAATATTGCCTAGTGTTTCTAGTAGGTAAGTATGGAAAAATAATTACCTAGTTAATTATTTTTTTCGGGTAAAAAAAACATTGTTGTTATGTTTTATGTTCTCAATTGATAATTATCAAACGTCTCTATCAAAACCAATCAAACTCAATCAAAAAATCAAGAATTAAATATCTGGTATAAAGTGTTTTTTTTTAAATAATATGCCATATTATGACATTTTATTCACATTACGATCTAGCCTAAATACAATAAGACTAATAAGTAATTTGATTTTGTCCTAAAATTCTATAAATTGACACTTATATCTAAGAGTTAATCCAACGTCATTACTTAGAGTCTATTAAGGGCGATCACTTTGTTAACGTGTTTTACATTCGCGCACTATCACTACGAATTGTTTTCACTACACTACACTAACTCAAAAGGTTTGGTTCTTTTCAATCTTCTCACTATGTCCGTGTTGTCGAGGAGCTGGATTGCCTCGACATTCACATGATGATGAAGTCTATGTTCGTGAGCTTCTGCAAATTTTTTTATGACTTGATTGACTGTGTCCACTTTAAGGTGGTATAAAGATGGCGAAAAAATAAAATTACCTACCATTTTTTATATTGTACTTAAAAACTCTTTAATTGATTTTGATAAATATATGTCCTTAAATTTAATAATTGCCTAAGGAGAACATAAAACAGAAAGAAAGCTATGACTTTCTCCGGAAATTTTCCATACTAGACACACTAGGCAATATTAATGTGTTAGCCACTGATCTCGGATATGGGGACTATTTAGAATTAATATAACTACCTACATAATAATCAAAAATAAATAAGATAAGTTTTATTCGCGCCGGGACTAAAATTTTGTATTGGCCGTGACCCGTCTCCTTTGATAGTTTACTTCCTAGATATTGGACGGAGATTATAAAATTAAGAATGTCATTTGCCACATTATTAGCTTTAGACAATTTAAATTTCAAGCTAATTCTTCTGTTATAGAGATAATTATAACAGGTTTTATAACTCACGTACAATAAACCATTCAACATACCTATTACGACATCATACAGAGTCAAGAAATGAGTAATTTACAGCCTTACTGTCCAGCCACGCTTTAGGATCTACAGACAGCCTAGCCTGGGCAATAAAGCACTGAACATAAGCTGAACTCATGGGGATACTGAACAGGACTGACTGATATATAGATGGCGCTAGTTAGATGAAGCTCGTAAAGATCTTATTTCACATTTAACCGGTCGTAAAATATGATTTAAACACTTTGCAAGGCAATAAATAATTTTATGTAACGCCGTCAATATACGTGATAACATGACAATTAGAAAGCGTTGTATGGAGCTGATTAAACAGCTTATACTTAATTAGAGTAATATGTAAAATATTATTCGGAGTCCCAGTAGTTGCACGGCGTAAAGTAACCAAAGCACAGAATAATCTATAGGTCGATACTAACCAACGTATCAATGGCGTCAGAGACTAAAAATGCATCCTCAAAAAAACAACTAAAATTAACGCACCGGAACGAACGAATAGGTAGGTTATAGGTAGGTACTAGTAGGTAGGTAGTTATATAAAATTCCATGAAGAATATTACAATTTTACAGCGTATTTTATGATATTTGATACATTGGCGTAGTTCTCTGATTGTGAGAGTACAGGTACTTACACAGAATTTAAAAAAATATATTCGATCTGACAAAAAGTGATGTGATAAGACTATACAGCGCACACTGAGATAATCCGTGAAATGGGCAATGCGATGGAATTCTGCCAAAAAAATCGTCCTGCGTATTCAGTCCATATAGAATGTTCACCATTCTTGAGTGGTTCGACAAGAGGAGGAAATAATGAAGCCGTATTAAGTAATGTTATTATTCATATAAGGTAGATTATATTATAAGTATTTGTATAAGTATGTTTATTAAACTGAGTTGAAAATTGTTACGTACACATCAATCTACAAAACATTGCAATATAGGTCGTATTACCGTCGCGTAGTGTTCATGTGTTACACTTTATGTGTTGTCGATCTTAATCTCAAAAACGATCACAGAACACTGAACCACCCTTCAGTGTACGTACTCGTACCAATAAGCTGATCATTTTACTAATGATGTCGGCTTAAGATCGGTAACTAAAATATTAATAAGGAGCTAGGTACATAGAGATGCCACTAAATATAAGTTTTTATCGCAACACCCCAAAATAAACGGGCCTAGTTGATTAGGGTACTTAATGAAAAATCGCTGTAAAAATTAAGATTCTACAAAAACGCATTTACTCTATTATTTTTTTATTATTACTTATTTATTTAATTAAAGTTTACAATTACAGGCTACACCTAATTATATCGTAAACCAAATTTGGAAAAAAATACTACACTTTATGATGTATAAAATTATAACACATCACATGAAACAAAAACAATTTTTTTTTAAATTAATTTTGTTGTTGATTTAAGAATCGTAGAACTTAAGTAACATGCATTGTATGAGAACTTTTCATGCTCTGTTGTCTGTAACTTCTAAATTGTACAACATTTTCACAACATTGTGAATTATTACCAACATCTATAGTTCCAACGTGTTCGCGGTAATATCTGTTTACAGGTAAACCCCTCGCCAACAAAATCCTACAAAATACATAATTATCTAAGCAAGTACCTAGTAGTATAAAGTAAGTAGGTAAAACGTAATTATTATGTAATAATGTTATACATAATCAAAAACATATTTCAGTTTAATATGTTCAAGAAAGACAAAAAACCTCGACCAAATCAGGAGATTAAAGACCGCATGTGAAACCAGTGTTTCCAGTTTACCCCGCAGTTACAGTGTTTTGTTGTGATAACTAACCCACATTGATTCTGTACAACACTAATTGAACCTGAGTAACTCAATTAATATGGAACAATCGCTTTCAGCTGTATCCGGTATCAGAAGTGAGATTTAAACTCAATTCCGCTTGACTTCGTTATTACATTGACAATGAGCAATTTGGCTTTCTGAAGAATCTTATGGCATTAAATAATCAATACGACTTGACTATAAATATTTCATCATAGTGTATCTACAACTAAATAAATTACTAGGTAGGTAATATGTAGGTATTCTTCAAGTAGTTATGTATCGTGTATGTAAACAATTAATAGGTAAGTAATTAGCATTTAGGTAAATAGCGTACGTACCTAATACATAAATTGTTTTCTGAAGTATTTCACTTAGTTTTTATCTAGTTACGCATACACCGTTACTTTTATCAACTTTAATTTATCTGACAAACTGCACCATATTCTACAAGATTAAAATCCAGTCCAGACCGAAGAAAAAAATGGCAGAGCCCAGGCAAGTAAAATAAGACAAAGCAACAATTGCCCGTCTGAAAAGTTTACAGAAATACTCTTTTCTTTGCGGAGAAACGCAGACGCAACTGTGACGGTTATATTTTTTTGGCTTCTTGCAGTAGAATTACATTGAGATTTAACGAATAAGGCAGCAGTTGTTGCTTAGCTTTTTATAAGTACCAATGTAAGTATCTTCAGTAAAGTATGCTCATGAAGTCAATGACAACTAAGCTTCCAGTTTGTCTGATTCTGTGTCAGAAAGTGATCGTAAAATTTTCTTACGGTATTTTACCGATTATGACAACTGGTATGCTGAATATTTTTTTTTCACTCTACACCTTTTTGTTTTTACCGCAAACAAAAAGACGAGGAAGTCCAAGTTCCCATTAAACTACATTATTAACGTACTCAATAAATCGGCCTTAGACTCGATTAATTTATATAATGTGTTCTAAAGACAGGCCACCATCAACGTCGGTTTCAAGCGCGGCCTCATTTACACGGGTGATTTACGAGTTCACACATCGGGTCCGATCTCACTTAGCAATGATTTATGCGGTAACATCTCCCCTGCCGAGTTAAGCGCATTATCGGACCGCATGCCCTATCAACTTTGTAAACCGTTTATACATGATCCATATCGTCCGCACTACCGCGTCATAGGACACGAACATAAACACAACTAAGGACAATTCAAAACAAACGAACAGCGGTTGCAGGTCAGTAAAATCGTACCGTATCATGTGCGTGTTGCTTTGGATATGGGCACCATAAACTTTGAGACATAAAACTATGAAACTTTAACAATAAATCCAAAATTCATACAATGCTATTCAACGGCGTAAAGTAGGTTGGAGAAAGTTTAGGTGGAGCATTATATTGATATTATTTCACGAATATTTTATGTTCTCTTTCATTTCCCATTTCATTGTGTACTTTTTGAAATAAAGTATATTTAAATATTGTATTACGATCAGGCGATCGTATGAGACGTGGATTTATTTTTTAATCGAAAAGTCATAGAAGTGGTTCAATTACCGATTCTGAACAACCCCCTTAGTTCAAAATGATGTATCAAAGTCTCTTTAAGAAACATTAATGTCCCATTAAGAAATCTTCATGAACTAGAAATATTACAAAACACTCGTTCATTGGAAATGAAATAGGTTTCTCTCTACGCTCAAAGACAAGCTTTGTAAAGAAAGCTGTTTATATTGATACCGCAGATCTTCAAACGCCGTGGTTGGCATGGAGAAAAAGCTGCGACTTTTTTATCCCTCGACTATTAAAGTATATCAACTATTGCGGCATTAACCTTAACTAATACACATAAGACTGATCCTTAATCCTCATCGTGTACTTATACACCCTTTTAGATTGGATTAGGTTCTGTTGAAGATAGGTAATCGTCACGGTAAAGTTCAAACATTGTGTAAACACAAATAAAACTATATCCTATATGTAATCTTTAAGTGTTATAACACTCTGCATATAACACTACCTACTTTACCGACTATGTACTTACCTATATTTGAAATAAGAACACAATTAATTATCTTATCTACATCAAACCCCATTTACGAAAGCGGATATAAAAGGAACGTTACTAAGTCTTACAAAAACCAAAACTGCAATTTGTGTTTTAAACTCAAATAATTTTATCAAAGTCTATTTGTAAGCCGCTCAATTTATGCATCTGTCGCGCAGTGCAGGGTGAATAGCAAAGAAAATGAAAGAGTCCAAAGCTCTCGTAAAGGTGACAAACGTTCGACGCTCGCTAACGAAACGAGACTTTGAGTTAGTTAGTACTCGTTTGTCACTTACGAGTACCTCGCCTCTGTGTACTCGCCTGAGTATTAGGACATGTTTCAGACTGCATGTTGCTCTGTGTTTCTGTTAACTACGTAGTTAGTTACTCTCACTATACACTGGGTCTACTCATATTTAAGATATATTTATTGCATAAAGAAACCACATTACAGGTATTAGGTGCGATTGTTGCCGCCGAATCTAATCCGAAAACTAAACGAAACTGTTTGTGTCACGCATACCTGTGCCACATAACGAAAGAGTAAGCAGGTCGATTGATATTGCGACGATAATTTATTGCTTAGCAATGAAGTTTGTGATATCTTCTTAGTAGTAGGTATGTAAGTATACCCAGTGAGATAACTTGATCAAATGAATGTAATTAATTATACTTAAGAATCATTGTAATATTAAAGTACTTACACGTCATTTCACCACACGTCACGGTTTCCCCTTAGGAATCCAATTAAAGATCCCCCTCGGTCAAACAAACCCCACTTAAAAAAGTCTAACGTAAACGTACGGTCTTAATTGTTTCATTGCCGCAATAAAAGCAAAAAGTAGGAGATTTCACACTTGAAACTGCCCATGAATCAACCACTGGCCGTATTCAGGCAGAATGGCCCACCGGTAAAAACGTAACTTTGTATCGTGGTTCGTTGTTTTTTTACGATTCCCAACCACTGTTTATGTTCGTCTTCCCGCTCGTTCGCCTTAATTTTTATTGTTTCTGCTTACGCGCTGTTGTAAATGGATTATGAAATTGTTGGCTGTGAGAAAGGCACCTCCATTAGGTACCAATTTTTAAAATTATGCGTTATGTCATGTTGCTTTCAACTGAACAGTTAACTCACCATTCCCAATATATTGGAATAAACGAGAAAAATCGCTTTTTTTTGGCCAAATCTAGTCTTGCCCATTGCAGGGTGTATGTGTACTTATCTATAGATATGACAGGTAGCCGTGTCATATACTATAAGTAACACAATGTCAATGAAGTAAATTTAAGATTGCGAGAAATACCTATTTTACTTAAAAAATACCTTTAGTTATCAAAAAATAGAGAAAAGCATGACATCATCAATAGTATTTGATTTTAAAAACAATATGACATATTATGTGATTTAGGTACTGTCATCGTTATTTTCGCGTATCCAGAACTGAACACGTACACGTTTATTTAGTTTAGGTCAATTTAAGCGCACGAACTACACCGAGGCTATTCGGGTGAATTCAATCAGAAGCAACAACCTAAGCAATCTCGGCGGCGTTGAACGATTGCGAACAAGTAGCATTCAGGCGACCGCCGGACGAGGCGAGCCACCCAACGACGAGGACCCTTACCTTCACCACAAACTTCAAATCCGACAAAACCAATTTATAATAAGTACTGAATTTTCGCGATAAAGCTACAATTATTGAAGCACTATTGTAATGCGACACTTTATATTAAACTGGTTTGTTTTAATATTTTTATTTTACCTCTTATGATACGAGTACCATTTTGCCACTGTCAAGTTATAGTCAAGTAAATTAGGTAAGCTAATTAGAAAATTAAAACCTAAAAAATGTACCTGTACCCATTGTCTGTTGGGAGCATATAACTCAAGAATAGATAGACGAGAATTAATGCGGTGGCCAATTGTTTGTATGAATTGCTGAAGGTTAAATTAAGTTCCAGGAGTTGAGAATTTAAAAATAAATGCTAAATAGGACGACAATATAATTAAATACCATTATATTTTGTTACCTATTGGGGCTGTTGGTTTCCAGTTTATCCCAAATGGGAAACAGTCTTCATTTTCTCCAGTTGTAATCGGCATTAGATATACCAGGGGGGTGTACCAGAGAATGGAACCGCTCGTAATAACTAAAGTGTTACAAGTAGCAACCATATTGATTTAGTGCGGACATACACTACGAGTATCCCATAGTGTAGTGGAATACTACAAACTACGGTCTTGATGAAATATTTAGACCAAGACCATTAGGTCTTGGTCTAAATATTTCTTGGTATTATGTTAACTTAAACGTATATGAACTCACATATTTATTTCATGTAGATAGTCAGAGATTATATTAAGTTCATGTACGATTGGAAAAGGAGAATATGTTGTGCTTCATTTGCCCTACACTGATTGTCAATTGTTTTATTCAGTAATTTTAGTAAAGCTTATCTTATTGCAACACATAAGTGTGTAATGCGCTCCGTCCTCTCTGCCTACCTCGCGAGGGAGTGTACCTTTTCGGAGTAGACGTTATAGTAAGTAGACCATTTAGGAATGGACGATTTAGAAAAAGGACCTTTTAGGAAGTAGACATTCTAGGAAGTGGACGTTTCTGGAAGTGGACCTTTTAGGAAGTGGACGTTGTGAACCAGATCGAAGTATGGGATTGTCATTTTTCGTTAGCCGTATATTTTTTCTTTCCATTCTACTAGCGTTAACGAAATTCAATGCCACTTGGCTAGGGGGGTAGGTGTGTCATCAGCGTATATGCTCTCATTATTAAAAAAAGTTTTTTAATGACTCATGCAGCGGGACTTATACCGGTGCCCATCACTACAGGCCACCGGGCGGTTACTCCGAAGCTGCGGGCAACAGTTTAAGTGAAGCAGACAGCAGACCACTTAACCTTCGTCGTATATTTAAAAGGCAGGCAAAACATTGAACCCGTTGCGGTCAAGTAAGATGTTGAATATGAGATGTGGGTGAAAGTACGAAGGCTTAAGGGGCTCATTAGGTGACAAGGTGAATTAGCCTTGAAACATAAGTTTTAAAGTCTCGTACAATAAATACTAAATCTTAATGTTTAATTATGTAAGTATGTACAGTCGAAATTTTGAACATTGTACCGATATTGTTGTCTGCGCTAGAGTTCAAATCGTACCTACTTCAAGCGTTAATATGGATGTGCTATCAGTACACGAACATAGGTTTCAAAACTTTGAAATACCTACCTATCATCATTACCCATTCAATAACTCTACACATTTGTAACTTGTCTCCCCTTACGTGGTGGGTAAAAGCAACTGTTTATATGACTAATTTTAAGTAATGGTAATCAAAGCACTGAACTCAATTGTCGCTGAGCCATCTGCGGGCGGGCATTCAATGATTGTCTCAACAGTTACGATGTCTGAGCGTCTGTGAGCCCAATATAACTTCCATTCATGTTAAACGCGTGCGTACAATACAATTCAACGATGACGACATGACCACAAAATGCAATATGTATGACTCGCAAAGAAAAAAGAGAGTGACTATACCTATTTATTTCAGAGAAATAGAGCAAAGCATGATGTTGGTAAAGCAATAGTCATGTTATGTTGAGCCATGACTCCAAATAGTACAGTGTACGGAGGGACGCCAACGTCGACGTGGACGTGTCGCATTCACCTTGATAAAGACCATCGAAATCGGTCGAATCTGTCGGTCTAATTGCCGCCTACCACAATAATAATTGAGTGATATTTTTTACAAGGATATCATTACCAGAATTTGTCGTTGCCACATAATATTACGTCTATATGATGTATATAATGTATGTTACATTAATTCTGCACAGCGTTTAAGTAAATTAACAATTTGGTGAAAAATAAAAAATAAAATATTTACAATAAATTCAACTATCAAAAAAAATATTAATTTGATGTGCATCGTTACTGTGCTTTGAAATTTTGATATTTTAAGGTATTTTTGATTTTTTACAATGTTTTCTTTCACTGGAATTTGATGGTCATTGCTAAGGTCATTGGGTGTCTTGTGACGTAGTTCAATTTTTTTGGCAGTTTTGATTTAATAATAAAACCTTCCCAATTTAATATTTATCATGAGTACAACCCCCAGTTTCAATTTGCCGAATGAATTCAAGGACACCCAATATATTTGTGTAGGTTTTGTATAATCGTAAATAAAAATGTATACCTGTGCTATAGAGTCGTAGACGAATCGTATTACAAAGAAAATTAACACATAAAATGTCAACATCGATCGCATAAAATGTTCTTGAGAAGTAATTCGATGTATGCGCCATAAAGATTTGTTGGAACAGTAAAAACCTTATACAGATAATAAAAATATGTTGGCATATCTGCCACACAGAGAGGGGCCACCTACGTTATGGTTTTATTATCGGCCCAGAATGGCTCAATGTTCTACAAGGCGGTATGAAACAGAATACAACTGACCTAACTTCATGATCCAACGTAACTATTCGAATCTTACTCGGATATGACATATTTCATATTTATTTATTCGCTAAAAATGTTCATTGTGTTCGAAATTCATTGTAATCTAATACGTAAATCAGATTTACAAATTAAGGGTATTCGTCAATTTCTCTTTTCCATACAAACATTTATGCCATTCTTTAAATATTGACTCCTACTGATTTCTGATAGGTAAAATAGGATCGCTGAAACACTAATAAAATAAATGTTGTTTTTTTTAGATTAAAAAAATCCGCGTTTTCTAAGATACTAGCCTAACCTAAGGTTGGTGATATATACACCTCATATTTTGATTTGGTAGTAAAAATTGTATGTACTGGAGCAGTCAAAAGTTATGATACAAAGAATAAAGACATTTTGTATGAAACATGAAAATGTTGGGTTCGTTTTAAGGTATTTTATCGAGGTTAACCAGATATTCTGTATCGTGTGCTATTAGTAATTATATATTTTGTTACTTACAGTCATAAATCCCATTACCGAATTGGCAGCATGTGGCATAAAATCAATTAATACGATTCGTACCTGCAACAGAATACACAAATGCGGATTAATTGTGGTTCAATTATGCAGTGTTAATTTGATATCAACAGGCGAAGTTCAATTATACCCCTAACTATGTAAATGAGAGATATTTCATCACTTTACAGGATGCCACAAAATACTAGACTTATATGTACAGCCGGCAGCACATCAACCTACATAAACCCATAGCAATCTAGGCTGTATCATGTTGCGTAGAGTGTACAATGGTGCCTACGAGTAAGTAAACACTTAAACACTTAAGCGGTTAGCCATAAACGTGATTTAAAGTTATTCCACAGTTTAAGCCTTCGCTTCGGTCTCTTTCGAACTTACCGTACATAGATACATCGCTAACAAACATTGAATATAAGATTTCTACATCTACGTAAGATTATTTGGCTTATATATCAGCAGAAAACATCGTGTGTTTTCTTCAAACATCTTCAAAATTATTTTTTCAGACCCCACTTTGGATCTACTTAGTTTTTAAAACCGCAATCACTTAGATAATAGGATATTTTGCCACACCTTGTAGGTAGTTATGATACATCTTCTTAATGCATCCTTCACACATACATAGATAGTAACGAGTTTAATGTGGGTGTAATTTATTCAGTTCGCTCGCATCGCATAACGCCCGGGATCCTAGCAACTACCCGGGAAGGAATACCCGGGCCATGCGAGCATAGGTGATGTGGGGTCATCTAGACCCCCAAAACTCCAGCCTTTTCAACAGGGTGGCCACTTATTTGAATCAATTTTTATCGCATCATTCAACTCACATGGACATGCTGAAATCAAATTCGTTTATATTTTAACCCACCACAACCTAGATATATTACTATTTTATTTTTCAAGCTATCTATTTTCTTTGGGGAAACAAATATTTGTTTTAATTCATACGCAAGAGAAGGGCGACACTTGTGCAACAAATGTGTTGTAAAGTTGTAAGTACCTAATACAAAAAGTTCTGATACAATTTGCTCACCCATTTGAGTATTTGATGACGTATAGGTAAGGAGACTGACAATTATTTAAAAAATTAATGTGTTTTGCAACAATTTTAACCACCACTAACAGTTTAATTCGTTATTGAACAGTATAATTTCATTAGTCTTAAACCGTCTCTACAAATACGAGTATAATTTGTGAGTGGTGACCCCCCATACAATGTCTGTCATACGTCCCTGCGACGTTAAAGCTAACTAATTTGGATAATGTTAATGATGGAAATTTGTGCCAGAAACGTTTTCGCTAGAACTAATATATGGAACTGACTCGCAGGATTTCCGTTGGAAATGGGTTTAAACGTTTTGCACGTTAGACTCATTAATCTTGTCCAGTTATCTTGAGAGAGAAAGCAATATTATTGGTTGCAATAACAATAAGACTTAGAAACAATAACTTTTGTATTTTGTTGACATCTGGAAATTATAAATCGATGTTGATATTTAAAAGATTAAGCAAGCATAAATAATATAGGTTACTTAGTTTCCGCAAATATAGAGAAAATTTGGAGACCTCGGAATCCATCAAAAACTCGATGTAATTTTGGGAAAATTTCACTCGGTCTATATAAAACTAGTAAACTCACAAAAATAATAACCCTCTAAAAATAATGTGTCCAATGTCGGTCAAACCTATTTTTATTTACATACTTATTTAAAAAAAGGTTAAGATAACTTGGACAGGGGGACCTAAACGGTGGCGCAACTTTAAATCTCGTTTATGAATAACAGCCTCTAGGTTTTCAGTTACATTCAGGAACAGCTTGAATATCTCCACGGGCATGGACATCCTAACGCATCACCGTATGTTACTTAATAGTAAGTAGGTATGTATTGTATGTGTATAGTACTGGTAGACAGTTGATGTCCACATTCCATGTGGCTATGTCAATAGATGCCGCAACTTTTACGGCTGTCTATTGGTCAATTTGAAAGAGGAATTGATTTCTAAACATTTTGCAAAGGAAGTCCAATTGTTCGGTTAATAAATATCTGGAAATAAATCATTATACTAGCCTTACACAATTAATTAGGTTTATGCTATATCGTAAATATTTAATTTAACCATATCTACAAGTATCGGCTACAAAACATGTGTTTATGACTAGTGTCCGATCGAACTCTTCCCGTCGCGTCGGTTTTGGTCATAAATCCACTTTCATTAGCAGAAAGCTTAGTTTGAAAATGCATCTTCGAATTGAAGTATGCGAAATGAGTTCAGTCTAACTTGGTTATTAACCTAAGCCAATTAATAAAAGATTAAAGTTCAGACAAAATCACACACCTATGACAAGATAAAAATTTCAGCCTTATTTCTAATGGCTTTATAAAGAATTACTTCGCTACGTATCTTCATATTTTAGGAAAATATTTTCGTCACTGTCCTACAGTAATAAGAGTTGGCAACTTACTTACTTTACATGCCACCCTGCTAATATACGCTGGAACACAGAGAAAGGTGTACATGAGAGTTTTTAAGGTTGAGATTTTCTCAAAAACTACTTGACCTGTTGCAAAAATTCTTTCACTGTTTCATAGATAAAAATGAAAAATATTTTACTGTGAAAGAATTATTATATTCGGTCCAGTAGTTTTTGAGAAAATCTAAACCTTATTGAGGCCCCATGTATACTTTTAGATTTGTGTATAGAAATAGTGGAACTTGATTCCAATTACCATTTCGCAAAGAATAGCTTGTTTGACACTATTTTATGATTAAAACGCGTCTACGCTTAACCACAGAATATATAATAGTACAAGTATTAACACTATTTTATGGTTGAGTGTCACAACTCACAACACAAATCAATGACGCGCGTGACAAGTGATAAATTCTTATTGCCCAAAAGCAATTATAACAGCACTGTCCATTAGAGCCGTCTTCAATTCTTCATTATGAAGGGGCCGTGAGTGCGACACTGCATATTTGTTTCTCACGCTCGCACCCGCCCACTGAAGGCGTCCAGAGTTCTGTGAAAACGTGGATTTAACACGTTAGGAGTGGTGCACACACCTTAGCGGTGAACTGTCATCACAAGGTACTACTAATATTCTGAATTGTATGTTATGAACTGAAATATATCGCCAGAAACTCAACTCGCGGAATCTCCGAAATATTTTTCCTCCCTCCGATTTTTGCTTCCCATTGCCCATAATTAAGAAAAAATATATAATCGTATTACCTCCCTTTATTCACTTATTCCTTTATTCCAGAGCATGTCACACGTCACCGACAACTGTCCGCAATGGTCAATTGAGGGTGGTCTTGTAAAGATCCATAAGGCTGACGAAGACGTGATTGAGTGGCTGGACAGCCTCCCACTCACGGTCTGATCTCCTGTCACGTCGCCGTGACCATACGAAAAATAAATAAATAAATTCACTTATTTTTAAATAAAAGGTTAGCGTCTGGATTTAGTTACGTCGAATATCAGAATTGAGCCCCAACAACTTTAATAATTATTACCGTTAATAAATGGAATGGATTTAAAACAATTGGTGTCGTCAGCAATTTACCAGGACAGCCCTGTATTTATGTGGTCACGCAGATAAATAACAGTATATTTTACATCTTTATCGCATACACTATGCCACACACCTATTTACCACTTTACACCGTTTTACAGTTTCCAACTAAGGCATCCATTTCAAGGCCCATTATTGACATGCAATAATCGCATAGATCGTAGCTTTGTTAACATGCCGACTGGGAAACAAGGTAATTATGATGTTTGGACACTTATGAGCATGCCTACTCGTTATGGTGTGTGACAACCATAAGTGGGTAACCACTTACACGAAGACGTAAATGTACTGTAATAAATGTCGCATCCAAAGAGAGCCCTTAAAAATCTTTAAACAGTTCCGATTGAATGTTAAATGAAAGTAATCAAACTTGCTTCTAAATAAGGGTTTGAGGACATTCTCAACTAAAAGCCTGTATCTATGAAAGATGGGAAAGAAAAATACGTTTTATCGGATTTTCCGATTTCAAAGGAGGTTTTTCAAATTCTCTGGCGTACCCAGAGACACCAGAGAATAGGGATCCGAATACCCATTTACGATGTCCAATAGTTTGCAAAGAGGTGTACCTATTAATCTTGCTTTGCTGTTCTGTCTGTCTGATATATACCAGCAAATTATCTTAACTTGCCTGTTACAGTTTGCGTAGTTTAATCTTAGTTAAATTAATTGATTTAAAGTACTCTTAATTCTTGCTGGAGCAACGAATTACTCTCTCCGTCTCAGATATTGGTAATGATATTTTATATTACTGAACTAAAGATATTTTACAAGGAGATATTACTTATATACCTACCTAGTTTGAAAGTAATATTGGTTATCTATCATACTTTTATTTTCTTAAAGTCTTAAAAATAAATTGCCCTTACCTCGTAGTTTAAAATCCAATATCTAAATATTATTTCTAGGGACGTTGTTACCTACATAAGATATCTAAAACTAGACTCTCTGTGATAATTACCAAACAGTGTGAGATAGTTAAGATTACCAATCAGTGACAACCACGCTCTTGGGTTGAACACACTCAATAGCCAAAGCTTGTAGTGTTTCTATAGGACAATAGCATTGATTCGACTCAGTTCATCAGATACCCCATTGTACATAGATGTTTCATCTAGTGCTAATATCGTAAGCCTCAAAGTCTATTAACTGGCTGAATACAACTCCATTACTAAATACGAGTATTAAGGTAACTATAGCTACTTATCTTCCTAATTATTGAGACCATATTATAATGTGTTCAGAATATAATAATACGAAATACTTGTAAAAGAGATTCATGTCACCGATAACGATATGGTTTACCGTTTGGACAACTCGCGAATTCAATTAAGAAATGTAGAACTGAAATGCAAAGAAATCAAACTTCAATTGTTTCATAAATTTTATTGATACACAAGATGATAAAACTGAAGCGTGCAAACATTTGTATGTAAACATATTGAAAATGTATTTTAAAATGCTGACAATCCATTGGATTTCCACTATAGGTAGATCTACCTATTATATTTCTGATAAGGTATAATTGTACAGTTTAAAATCAATAATTAAAAACACAAATTTCAGATTAAGGCTTAAATTAAATAATAATTCAAAATCTTGCATACGTATTACACACATTATGTTCAAAAGTATCCTAATCTCTACACGAGTCGGTTGAACCATTATTTTACAAGATGCGACCACCGCAGCGTAATCGCCCGATAGCCTAATGAATCAGGACATTAAGCCCGAATAAGGCAGCCGGGCCTCGACATTTCCATGAACCCTCTGTCACTACAGGAGGTCTTTTTATTGAGAACAGGACCATCCAAGGATTGACCTTAGGATGCCTAAGGCGAATAGCTCGAGGTTCCGCATTTACTAAGTATTAAGAGGTATAAAATAATAGCTTTATATAATTTCACATACCTATTTCGATAAGATGGGATAGCCGAGTCAGATTTTCATGTCTGTGGCTGGTCTGAGATAGGCAGGCAGGAGGCTCCGCTCTTCGTTAGCCATACCTATCAGTAATGTTAAAATATCTATAACTACTTACTTAGGTATTACACATTCTACTGTACATACACACACGCAAATCATACACGCAATCAGAACAAATTTAATCATTCATTTTATGAAAAATAATAAATTCATGTGAAGAAATGAATGTGAAGAGATTCATCTGATTTGCAACATTTTAAAATAGAACGGGAGTAAACCGAGGTATTCAAACTAACTAAATGTAATATCTAAAAACAATAACAGATTCGTAATACCTTATATATCATTGTATAATGAGTCACATCACATCGTGAGAAGAGTCACCGAGCGTAGCAGGCATAGCGTGGGCGATCAAGTCTGCGCGCACGCAGGCGTACTAACAAATTACATTTACCTACTCTCAAGCGCAACTAACCTGGCCCACGAGTACTACGTTCGAGTACGAGAAGTCCATACTACCTATACACTACAGCCTGTGTGTTGTAAAACAAATTATTTACCTTATTCCTAACACCTACCCTTTAGCCATAAACATGACTTAACTTTATTTCACGGTTTAAATCCATCATTCCCTTTCTAAACTTAACGATGATAATTGATGAAAATAACGAAGTGTGAAAATGACAAAACACGGTTTAAAGGAAGTGAGGTTAAACTAGGTTTATAGGTAACAACACTAGCGCTTGATGGCGCTGTTAGAGCACAATGGCGCTGTGGTTAGATGCACTGGACTTCGGTTACGAAGACCAGGTTTGATACCCATATCGGCCAAATATCAATTATTATTATTATTAACACTTTATTGTATACACACTGGATATTTACATTGTAACATAGATAAGAAAAGACATATACAAAGGGCGTAACTTATCTCTATCAGAGATTTCTTCCAGCAAACCCCATGAAGCGACAATTTGAGATGAAAGGTAGACATAGTGTGTACCGTTATAATAATAAATAAATACTTAAACATACTTACAAATATAAAACTATACCTACAATATAACATAATACTATATATTATATACATACTCATATCTACATACATAAATACTCCTATAAACTCTAATTAAATATAATAACTATGCAAGAGAGGTAGTGTTCCTTGACAGCTTTTTTAAAAGAGTTAACAGTTTGACTTTCACGAATGTTATGTGGGAGCGAGTTCCATAGCCTGACAGCTTGGACTGAGAAGGAGCGACTGTAAAACTTAGTCCTGTTGGTAAGAGAAGGTTGTTGAAGCAAAGATCTGATGTGGGTTCTGGAAAGCTTATCATTGGACCGAATGAAGTTGAAACGCTCAATCAATGAGGTTTCCTCGGTTTTTTCGAGGGAAATTTTACGTTACATAATATATGTACCCAATGCTCTCAAAAAGGAAAACAGTTATCGGGTTCCACGATATGTGACCATCCCACTTTCCCATTGCTGCCACTTAAGCTAGCGGATTATATGAGCTATGTCAACTACTTTTGTTATCTTCAATATACGTTTATTTAGGTTCGTGACATTTAATTTAGCGAAGATTTTTAGCTAGCGACTCGGCGGAATCAACACAATAAACGAATGAAAAACAATGATAAGAAATATGTAATAACCACACGATAAGATATAGTAACAGTATTACATATTAATATTTTTTATCACATTTTATGACCAAAGAATAAATAAGTACTTACTTACTCAGTTATCTCTATTGTAGAAAGCCGTGCGGTGTAAAGTACAATTCGGTATCTGCAATAATATCTCATATTCGTAGTTCACATTGTGTGGTTTGTGCGATTCCAAAATGTCGGGTGCAGTGATTGATCCTTCGGGTATAATTTATGGAAATCAAAATTATTTATTTCCATCACACATGAATTACGGAAGATATTTTTTTGAACAATTGTTAAAGTTTAAAGATAATGTTGCTTTGGTAAGTCTTGTATCATTATCATATCTTTAGTTTACTTGTAGTTTTAGTCAAATAATTTAATGTACGATACGATTCATGTAATATTTATATATGTTTGTTAATTGAGTATTGGGTGTATACATAGATAAAGCAAAAATGTGTATGCATATAGGCTTATTAATTTTTTCAAATTCTTAAATTTCATATGTAGGTACATACCATTGCGTTATGATTATAATACATCAGCCCAAACAATCTTTGCATGTGTTAACGTAAACTGGGAGAAAATGTCGTAAGGCATTCAATTCGCCTTATTACAATTTATATTTTATGTATGTAATAAAATTTAAATAACATTAAAAATATAGGTAACCCTTAGTATGTAGAAGTAAGTAACCACTTATGTATCAAACAAGTTTTCGGAAATCTAAAATTCTATAATCTAAGTATAAAATATTTATTCAGATCAATGGAGTTACAGACGAAAAGATCACATATGGCGAGATGGCGCAGCAGATAGTGAATACAGCTGCGGCCCTTACTCGCCTCGGAGTGAAGCCAGGGGTCGTAGTAGCCATATGCAGTGAAAATAGAATCGAATTCATGACCACTACCATCGCTGTCATGTATGCTGGCGCCACAATAACTTTCCTCAACTCTGCCTACAGCAAAAGTATGTATAGAACCCCGTATTAAGAAGTAAAAAGTATACCTGTATGTATGCATAACTATATTATGTCACATTTAAATATTCAAATACACAATTCCCTAGTATAATGACGATAGCGAGAGAAATGAAAAACAGTAGATAGCGAGGTAGTTGAGTGATGACTAAATAATGATGATACTACTTGTCTTATTTATTAAATAAAATAATTAAAAACCGGCCCGCACTTGAGTAGGACTCGCGCACCGAGGCTTTCATGCAACGCAACTTACTTAACCCCGTAACTTTGCTCTAACGAAAAGATACCTAATTACATATAAATCTCAAACTGTGACAAATACTCATATTTGTTATACAGTCAAAATCACATTAAGGGCTTCCATGAGACATCTAGCGCCGCCAATCTTAAAAAAATAGTATCTTACAAATTATTAATTTTTATTAAAAAAAAACTATGTACACAATCTTTATTAGGATAAACACTATTTTTTAATATACAATACATGGCATAATTGCGACAAGCAAAGTTGTAGTCCTCAAATGTGCCAAAAACGGCCGTTTTTGGCAATTATGCGAACTACAACTTGCCGACATTGAATCACGTAATAAATAAGCATTTTAAAAATAGTATTTATTGTAATAAACATTACGTACATAGCTTTTTTAATAAAATTGATTAAATTGAAAGATGTTATTTTTCAAAGATTAACGGCGCTAGTTGGCTCATGGAAGGCTCTTAAGTTAGCGCTTAACCCACTCAAACTTTGTACATCATTTTTATGTTTCCAGGTGAAATGTTCCACGCTATAAATATATCAAGGCCGAGGTACCTATTCATTTCGCCTGATGTCTACAACAAACATTACGGCGTCCTAAAGACAATGAGAATTATAAGGAAATTCATCGTCTTTGGAGACAAGACACCAAACAAATTCATTGTAACTTTAAAAGATTTCGCAACATTTACTGATATAAATACGTATAGGGCAGCTGATTTCTATGGTAAGATAAATGTCATATCTAGGTTAGACGTGATAGAGCAAGAAATTAAACTGAATAGATCAGAATTTATTAAGTAAAGGGGTACTTAATATTAAACATGATTCAACGAAGTTGAGTAGCTACCTACAGTCCACAGCACGTCAACCATTAGTCACGTGATGTAGGTACGGTGGCCTAAAGTCTTATGCTGTTATTCATAAACCTAGTTAAACCTCACTTCCCTTAAATCGTATTGCTATCCCTTTCACACATCGTTAAAAAAGGTTAAGATAGAAAGGGGCAGGGGGCGTAAACGGTGGCGTAACTGTAAATCACGAATACGCACAAATACGCGCCTTATAGTTTATATGCTGTCAGCATGCGTTATGAACTAGTTACATCAAATACTTATTATTAATTTATCTGTACCTACTTATATCTTTCAGGAAAGTCAGAGACGGCACTGATACTTTATTCGTCAGGAACAACTGGACTTCCGAAAGGAGTTAAGCTGACTCATCATAATTTGATTGCCGCTGGTCACAAACCATTGTGAGTAATTTGCGAAAAGATAATTAATCCATACCTAATAATCTAAATCTCGAAATTGTGTAATAGTTTCATTTTTTATTAGGCCATTTGACGACTTAGCTATGCTAACCGTGTTGCCTTGGTGCAATTGCATGGGACAATTAACAATTACTGACGCTTTGACGCATGGCAAAACTGTGGTCTTTCTGACGAAGTTCGAGGAGAAGTTGTATTTGGAGACAATACAGAAATACAAGGTACTACTACTAATCTATATTTATTACGGACACGTACTATTTGGTAATTTTGCGTGATGAGCCACAGGGGAACAACCAAATTTGAGTTTACGATAACTAACACAATATCGGGTTTATGCTTAACATGAAACTCATTGTTTTCGGCAGCTAATTGTACCCTAATAAGCACTACCAAATATACTATAACAGTATTACATATTTATTTCAGCCAGGGTTTCTCTTAGTAGCGCCGCCACTGATAATAGTGCTCAGTAAATCAACTATACTCAAGAACTATGACGTGAGTTCGGTTGAGATAGTCCATTGTGGAGGCGCGCCGCTCAATCCAGACACCATTAGTCAAATCATGAACAGGTAACCTACTTACATGTGTATACTAAAATTACGCAAGCTTCGAATAAAATGCCTGAAAACCGGATAAGTCGTTATTGTAATTTTTCCTCTGGGTACAAACATACCGACAGATTTAAAAAACAATCATGTGTCCGCTTAGCATGTTCACGACTGCTGAACCCTAACACTGCCCTATCACACGGGTGTTATGGGTAGGAAAAAATATTCCTTACCTTCACACCAGTGTGACAGGGCAGTGTTAAGATTAAGCAGCCGTGGTTAATTTCCACAACAATGTTAAATTCGCAAAACGATATTCATTCATTTACTTCCGAAATAATTATAACTTGCATAACAAGTATAAATAAATAATTGTGACGATTCATGCGTGCGCAAGTTTTTAATTACCGCTAAGAGATGCGTCTTGTTCATCTTACGCGATGTAGCAAGCATAAGAGTGACAGTGACAATTGCATTTATGTTTAGGATTAGATAGAATGACACCTAATACCTACTAACTTATTCGAATTATGTACCTCTTTGACAGCTTCCCAAGATTAGCGCGCATTACGCAAGCATATGGCATGTCGGAGACAAGTGGAGCCATCACTGAAGAACTAGAAAATGCACGCAAGCAAGGGAGCGTCGGAAAGATAATCCCGGGGATCACAATAAAGGTGAAACATTTAATATTTTTGTTTTATGCTCTGAATAACCCTTCATCGTCGTCAGACCGTATCAGTCCACTGCTGGACATATGCCTCTCCCAAGGCACGCCACTCAACCCGATTCTCGGGGTCTTTTGCGCCAAGGCTCTGCCAGCCACCTTGCGCGGATCGGGGTCTGATTAATAATTAAATACCAAAGAAATATTGAAAAGAATATAATAAAAACCCTTTTTTCAGATAGTAGACATTGAAACCGGGAAAGTATTGGGACCTAACCAACCTGGGGAATTGTGTGTAAAAGGACTCACGCTCTTTGATGGCTACATCGGAAAACCGTCGGAACTTGACGAAGAAGGTTTCTACAGTTCCGGAGACGTAGCATATTATGACGATGAAGGATACTTCTACATAGTAGATAGATTGAAGGAACTGATCAAGTACAAAGCCTGGCAAGTTAGTGTACCTAGCTACCTATAGGGTACCTATACAGCAGCACTGCAGCGGTATACACAATTTTAAAGGATAGATACATATTGGCTCAACCGAATCTTTAAACGTTTTAGGTAGCCCCTTCAGAATTGGAAGCTTTATTGGTTCAACATCCAGCAGTGAAGGATGCTGGTGTAGTGGGTGCCCCTGATTTGGTGGCTGGTGAAGTGCCCACGGCATTTATAACAAAACAAAAAGGAGCCAACGTTACAGAGAAAGACCTCATTGATTATGTGGCTTCAAAGGTAAAGTAAAAGCTATTATTACAAACTTTAATCTCGGTTTGTAGACAAAACATTTTGAAAACGGTTGGTAACTTAGGGCAATTTTTTTTTATAGTTTTCATAATAGTCATATTTAACTGTAATTATCATAAATAACTATAATATGTAATATAAATAAGATTGTACAATAGATAATGTACAATAGATTGTACAATAAGACGAGTACATACACCTTCGCTGAAGTGTATATTCTATAGGTACCTATCTGTTAACTGTTATTTTTCTTTGACCTTGTTTAATTTCTTTGCTACCTTACACAAAATCGTCCCTTACATTATGATTATCTATTGTACAATCTTATTTATATTACATATTATAGTTATTTATGATAATTACAGTTAAATATGTATATTATGAAAACTATAAAAAAAAATTGCCCTAAGTTACCGACCGTGGGGAGTATCCCCAGAAGGCTGGCTACATTGCCTCGCTGGATTGCGAGGCTAATGCGATTGTACGAGGTACGAAATTGGGGCAAAACTTTTATTTATAGTTTTTATATTCATATTCGTAAACTCATTATCTAAGTTTAGATATCCTTATCAGATCAGGTTCCATCGTCCCAACAGCTTTATTGACAATTAGACATTTAAGATAGTTATCATAGTTTTGTGTGTAACTAAGTAGGTATGTTATTCCTAAATTAATTGCATATCATTTACTAGGTGTCACCATGGAAACAGATACGAGGCGGCGTAAGATTCGTGGAAGAGATACCAAAGAACGGAAGCGGCAAAATTCTGCGGCGAAAATTACGCGAGATGGTGAAAATTCCCGCAAGCAAATTGTGATGTATGATAAGATAAATCCTTAAATGTGATGTCGTCCCAAAGAACATGAGATTCAGACGCCATCATATGGAAGAAGTTAAATAGATATGTAAAAGTATAAGTAGTAACTGTAACCATATTATTATGTTACTTTTGCGGCAAAAGAGCCGTTCGTTGCAAGCCATTTCGAATCGACAAGTGTAATGTTGGATTGTTTCTAGAAACTGTGTATTTTGAGTCAGTCAGGAGTTCAGAACACATCACATATAGGTAGTATGTCTTAGTATTTGAAAAGACGATATTATAATATACCTACTTATGTAATTATTTGTTTATCTATAGCACCTGAAGTCCGCTTCTTGTTTTCATAATATTAAATATTATACATAAGTACTCCTTAAAATTAATAAATTTGTTATTTTTATGTGTTTTTTTTTTTCATTTCTACAGTTTCCTCGCGCAACTATATACGTTTTAATTTCATGATCTTCACCCCGCCTATCAATTTTACACATGTTTACCAAAGGTTGACTGGTAGAAAATGCCGAAAGTTATTAATTTCGCATTTACACATGCTTGTATAAAAGATTTAATAAAATGAAGTAAGTACATACTTACCTGAGGGGTGGAGAACTTTGCCCAGCAATGGATGATTTATAGAAGAAAAAAAGTAAGTGCCTACTTACACTTTACAATTTATGCTCAACGACAAGGCCCTGCCATGTGGTCAATCTGAATAGAGCTTAATTAATTACTTAAAGTCTGGTAACAAGTTTTACACAAATTCAGGGCCACCCTGAGAGTATTACAGCTTAAACTTTTAACGTGCTCCGTGCCCCATGGTCTCGCCTGAGTAAATTGTAAGGTGTACGTCCCGACCTGCGCCCACGCACAGCTCTCCGCCTATGGCGAAAGTAATTGTACTGAATTGCCTATTTAAAAAACTTAACCATTGTCTGCAAGTCGTAAAGGTAAAATATACTTCACCTTCTTTTTCTTCATACCATGTCAATCTGCTGCCTTATTATGTAAAAAAGCTTGACCCCTCTATTTACACTCGCTAAGGGTAGTCATTTTACAAAGAATGGACATGTGAAAAAGATACAAACGTCCACTTGCGTTCGGAAGATAGAGAGGGGTAAATTACCGATCAATGCCTAACCAGGCTAGGTCTACTTGTCAAAGTAAATGCCAAATTAATTGTGTATGAATTGATGAACTATGAGGTCATAGATATATACTCCAACTCGTATATCAGAACATCAGGTTGATTGATGTTGACATGACTAAGTATTATATCAATCTTGTAAGTAACAAGGATTCACATAAGTACATGTTGTTGAACCTTCCAACAAAAGCTCTTATGAAGTCGTATTACTCTTACCTCTCCAGCAAGTAAATAAAAACCTTCCATAAATATATTATGCACTTACTTTGCTGTAAAAGCATAAGTGGCATAGGTAATAACTGAGATATAAACTTGCTACAATTTACTAACACAACATTTTCACAGAACTAACAAAAAAGCTACATAACTTTATATCTTGTGTACCACGTACACAAGCCGACACCTTATGACCGTAAACATTTACCTTTCAACGCGGCATTCACTCTGTCCAAATCATAAAGAGACAGTGGAAGAGGCTCGTTCAACAGCCGAAGCCGCGGCTTGTTCCCACCGCTTGACTCTTCGTAAAATCCATCACTTAAAAATATACCCGACGAATGTCTATACAGTTTGTAAGCACACTTATTCGTTCGAAGCCAGTCGACAAACACAATCGCTCCATTTAGAGTGTGCTCGTCTCCTGAAAAGACGTGACTTTTCAACTCCTGCACGTTTCCCTTCATAACTAGCCGTATGTATAGTTTGTAAAACATATACACTTTAGCGTTGGGCTTACTGCCGCGCTTTATCTTCTTCACGGTTAAGACGCGGGCTGTGAAAATGTATTTAGATTCAGATACAGCTGACGACAGAATCTCGTAGTCATTAGTAATCGTCTCGTTCGGAACACATTTGGGGACATTAATGTTTTTCTTGCGGTGGAGCGAGTCTCGCTTCCTCGTAACTCCCCTTATACGGAAATGGGCATGAATTATAGTGATGTAGTAAACTAATAATAGTAAAAACTGAATCTTCATTTTTATTGTGGTGAAGTGACAGTATCTTATTTTATGTCATACACAAATATAAATAGGAGCCATTTCAGTGAGTTTATGGGGGGTTTTGATAGAGAAGGCTCGTAAACACGCGGCGGACACAAAGTTGCGCAAGAGGCTGTGGCGCCACCGAGACGCGTGCGCCAGCGCAGCCTCGCGCATAGACTGGGGACCTCGCAATTCAATGCAACCTTCATCAACGTAAACAAACGTAGAATTATGTTAAAATCGCTCGTTATGACCAGAAGAGGTAGATAATTAAATTACATAGTAAAACTATTTCAAGACTGAACAGTGTAATTTAAAGAGCTTTACCTTGAACTTAATGAATCAAGAAGTAAATAAAAGGAGTGCAAACAGTAATCAAAGTTACGACTTGTAAATTGACGAATAAAGCTCGAACTCTATCGTCTAACCTAGAAGATATTTCAGTGGAGTGGGTCGTTTCACAGTACGTTAGCCGGACCGCAGGATAACTGATATAGGACAACAACGGGCAAGTTAACAGTTATCGTCGAATGCACCCCTGAATATTCATGTACCTACTGCGTCCGGGGTGGAGCAACTCGGGGTTGGTTTTGCTGCATGTTGTACGACATACCGTACCTGTTAGCATATTTGAAATAGCTATGTTTGCTGGTTTGCTATTATGACCTAGATTAGATAGATAGGTAAACACTTTATTGCACAAAAAATAGTACAGCGAAAAATAAAGAAATATTTGTACAAAAGCAGTCTTATCACTCGAAGCGATATCTTCCAGGCAAGCTCAGGCGATAGGAAAGTATAACTGATTGGCAGTGTAGTGTAAAAATTATTTTAAATACGACCAATAGGTACCGTCTATCTCTTTACTGGGAGATAGATGAGAAAAAACTACTTATCCCTGCTAGTGGAGATACATTGTCAGGTATGAGAAGCCACGCGCATAATTCCCACACAAATTATGTATGTCGCAGCTATAATTTCTTTCAGTCATAAAAGTTAGTTATCGATGCTGAGCTGAGAAATATTAGCTAGAGGTCAAATGGAAATGAACTATGTCCTTTAACTGTACTAATTTATTCAAAATGTAGGCACTTAACTTATCTATTGTAACACTTTGGGGGTTAGCGATAAAAACTGCTAAACGGTGGCTTAATTTGACAGTTGCTGAGCCACTGATTTTCTAAGGCGAATGATCAAATGTGTATCGTAAGTAGGCTATAGATTATCTATTCTACTTACGATACAAATTCGATCCCTAGGCATAGCCTAGGTCAAACTTCAAACATAATCCGAAATACTTGTATTTTACGGTGCTAATTACTTATGCAATCCTTACGTAACAATTATCCGTATGTAACGATGAATACTACTTACCTGCTGCCTATTATATAGAAAAAAAATGTATAAAATGTCGCACATACATAAGCGATTGCAAGCGCTTACTGGTGGAATTTGGAAAGTGATACAAGCGTGGGCGGGCGAGTCGAGCCAGCCGCTTTCTTGACGAATCTTCAATGTCGCACTTTATATATTTTGTAACGTTTTTCACAGGTCTCGACTGGTTTATTATTTAGATTTATTGCCTCTCGGACCTGATTGAAAAATAAGATCAACAATCGTCAAATATTTATGTGGGGACGGAACGTAGAAAGAATACTAATCCACTGCAGAGTTCAATACTCGATCCCAATACCCCAAGAGACAATATTATTATGTAATGCTTATACATACTTTTATTTGGTTGTTTTTCTAAACATCGAATGACACAATATGTTCAAACGTGTGATCGTTATTTTTTATACAGTCAATTCTGAGACTGAGTCATTTCACCTACTATTATTGCTATATTTTGTTGTGCTTGTGCGTGCAATATTGAAATAATAGCACATTGACAAAGAAATATTAGATATCTGCCATGGCCACAGAACAACTAATGACATGACATAAAGTGAGTAGGTTTTTTATATATAGTACGCAATGGGTAATAAAAGCACCCATCATACGAATAGATTTTCTTAATTATTTTAAAAGTAACACAAGATTATTTCTCAATGATAATTATGAACTATCTAGGATTCTAAAGTAGGTACACTATGCGGGTACTGCAAGTTTATGATGAATGTACGTACTCGGTCATTACTTGCTCTGCAGTCTAACGCCTTCTGCTATTCTAGTTTAAGATAAATGAGACCATCTAATGTGAGATCAACGTTATTTGATGAAAGATAAAACTAGAAAGAAACCAAACAATATATTTTGCTACGTACAAAAGACACTCAATATCATATAACCTTCAGATAATGATTGTAAGCTAATATTCTATATTATATTAGATTCATAAATATTAATAGTACCTACTCGTAAATACAATTTGTATATTTTTGAACCTAATTTTTTTTATATTCTTTCACGCCATATTGGAACACATCTTTTACAAAGTATTAATTATATTATTTTATTAAGCTAATTATTTACTACTAGGTACTACTGTAGCATAGGTTCTACTGTATTTTGACTAAGCATGTAGATAACTCGAGTAACTTCGACAAATATTACATTTATATTGATTTCTTCTCATTTATTCTTCAAGCATATCGGTAAATACATAAATGTCGGTAAATAAAATTGAATGTACATAATTTTTCATTATTAAATTATATTATGAAGAAAATGTTTGATCCCGGGGATTTCTACAAACAATAAAAAATTTAATCTTTTTTATTATTATTTATTTGGGTGTAACCCTGCTACGCTATATGCTACGAGTGGCTTACATTGTAGAAGAATAAAAAAACAATACAGTAAGCTGACGTTGCGTGAGTATGCAATGGTTAAGCCTTAATGCTCTAATGATGCAGATTAAATCGCATAGTCTGTGGTCTACTGGTTTATCTGTGGGGATTCTCACGGATCGTGCGTCGCCAGATAGGGATCGCCTTAGCCAGTCGAAGGGATTTAGCGTAAGACGATATATCACATACAAGCTTAATATAAGTACTTGACTGAGAATAGCACGTCTAACAGCCACTTGAAACTTAAAAAAAATAATTATAATTACACCACTGCGTTTTAGCTAGACAATTATAGAAGATGACGCATGTCAATCAGAGGTCACATTTCTGATATTAAATTCATGTTTTGCAAGCTTCTTGCCCTGTATACATACATAAACATGCTAAAATAAGTAGCTACGAGTATATGTATTAGGTGCCCAATGAACCTTTCTGTAAAATTAACTCCCAGGCCCAAGGTCCTATTCTATGACTAAGTACCTCTTTTGATAGGTACTATGAATTTTTTTTGTTAAAAAATGACATATAATTTCAGAGAAGAAGGTACTTATTACAAAATTTAGTACTTATTTTCAGTGACGTTACCTGCCTTAAGTGTCTCAAAGACTCAAATACATACCTCTTTCTTTTCGACTATCCATACAAATTATGGCTAATTAAACGAATTATTTCGCTCTAGCCACAAGTTAAAGCCGTATACGTGTTACAGCCAATATAAAAGTAATAGGTACTAAGTAAGTTAGACTATTTATGTACGAGTATAGAATACCTATAAAGGGTAGGTATAAAGCGCTCTTAGACTTTAAAATCATAATCAAGCAATTTTGGATTTAACCGAGCCTTTCTAACTGGCAAAGTGCGCTCGTAAAGTGAATAATAAATTAAATTATGTAACCTACTTTGAAAATTTGAACAAATTGTTTTGCTTACATTTTTAACATAATTTCTATTTCTTGGACAAAATATTTTTGATAATTATTTTTGTTGGTGGTTTTCTGAATACCACCGGGAGAATATCACAGTTTTGAAGTCGTGTTGCGTAGATATTTTCGTCGTATAATTGACGGCCATAAGTGCAATTTTGTATGGGAATTCAAAATGATCCACCAGACGATACTTGGCGACTTGAGTTGCGAGTGAGGAGCGCCAGAGCGATCTCATCTCGTCGCCGGATTATGCAAGGCTTAAATTGGATCTTCTCGGAATTTTTAGGTTAAATTGTCTCTCGCAATAAAATTTATTGCGAAGTATTTGGCTCGGAATAAAGTCTATTCGTGACCCATTGCAAATTCAATTAAAGATCATCTCTTACCGATAATTCAAGTAGGTGGGTAGGTCCAATAAATTTATTTTCATCTTACCTATCTACTTTAAAATCAAATAAATATGTATGCTGTGATACCTATTTTCACAAATTAGGTACTAAACTACTAATTACTAGTACGATTTTAAGCACAGTTAAGCTAGAGTGGTTGAGGTGAAAATTAGATACAATATGTAGTACCTACCTACTGGTAAGATTCTTATAAACAATATTTATTGGAAAAATATTACCCTAATAATTCCACAAAAATTGTGTTTGATTTATTTTATAATTTTATTACCTAAATATCCAAATACACTTAGAAAACATGCAATATATATATATATATACGTAAGATCTAACACAGAGCAAGATGTGGTACAGGTGAATTATTAAGGTTGAGCTTTTCACAAAAATTATTGACTGGTTTTTAAAATTCTTACATTCAGTATACACATTTTTTAAATTATTACAGAGAGCGTACTCTAAACTAGAGCAGTTTTTTGTCTTGAACGATTGTAAAAAAAAGTACTTTAACTACTTGTAGTTCCATAGAGTAAATCTCAACCTTGATGCGGCTCCCTGTATACTTTTCTCTGTTGTCGACTGCACAACCATGTGATTTAATAATGGCAGTAACGTAAACCAATTGATCCGTAGGTCCTACACGTGTGCTCACAAACAGATGAAGTCCGAGGCACAAACGCACCGACCGAAGGCACCGCTCCATTAACTTAACGAACAGTTGTCAAGATGTCGATCAAACCCACCACTCAATGCCTTCACGCCGTGCATTATGGATACAACGCCCACACATTATTGTAATTTCCCCGTCGATAAACCGATTGTATTCGTTAAAGTTTGCTGCTTAAGTTCGTGCTTTATTTTCAGTGATGCTCGGCTGATAATGTAATTATCGAGATTTATCGTTGCAACACATTCATTATTTATACAAGTACGGGTAATAGGCTCTATGCGAATAATCAGCTCTTATTATAGTCTATAAATGTAATGGATAAATAAACATTTAAATACAAACATAATTTACTTTCCTAACTATTACTTTTATAATGTCTAATGGGACGGTGCTATAAGTAGTTATACTCGTACCAATGTTCGTAAAAGAAATGAAAAAGTTATTTTAAATTAATCAATAAACAAACAATGTATACCTACCTAATGCTTATCCAAAAAACATTGTTGCATTAATAAACGACGTGGTTTGGAATTATCGAAAAAAAAATTGATTTTTTTCAAATCTGTAAATTATTACTACTTATATTACTTACTTATTTAAAACAATTTTCATTTTATCCAATATTTGATGATATTCTCACTTACCTTTTACAGCAGCATTCACTCTGTCCAGGTGGTAAAGGGTTAACGGCACAGGGTCGGTCAAAAGCCGCAGCCGCGGTATGGGTCCTCTTATTGCGTCCGCGAAAACACCGTCGCTCAGGAAAATGGCGGAAAGTCTGGGCCGCGGCGCCGGCGCACAAGACTCCTGCGCACGTGGGCGCTCCGCTATCAACGTAGATCCACTTAATGTCTCCGGAGAAGAGCCTTCTGATTTCATAAACTTCCTTAAATCACTCAAATCCCCTTTCAACACTCGCCGCATATAAATTCTATACAAATTCGATCTCTTCCCTTCAGTATCTTCGAACGATCTAAACTTTTTGACATTTAATACTTTACCGGTAAAAATATACTTCGATTTCCCTATCGCCTCCATCAACGACCACTCATCGTCGATTATCGTCTCATTAAAGTTACAAGGTGGCAGAATATCCCTGTGCCTCCGATGTGCGGTGAACCTTTTTCTCACTTTGCCGCGGATCCTGATCTCGCCTGCGACCACGATCGCCACCGCGATAACATAAATAATAACTAAAGAGGGCTTCATGTCGCCGATCGCTGGTTAAACACACCTAAATACGGTAGGTACAAATGTATCTGTCACATTATGCAAGTTATTTATGTGCCCCGAAGCGCATAAGGTAGCGGCGACGGTTTATTAAAGGGGCGAGGCGTTGACATCTCACTAACAGAAAGTCATCAAGTTTGAATATTTAATTCCCGATACCAGTTGGGTTTGGTTGAGATTATGTTACTTTTATTCAAGAGTTTATTCATAGCCGGCGTTAACGTGACGGTTCTCACGGTGTGGCTCGATGTTATCGTGTTGGTAAACAAGCGGAGGGCTTCTCGGGCGGTGGGGAGAGAGGCAGAGTTGGCGCCGTATGCGTGCGCGCGCGCAGCTCGCCGGCGCTGACTGAAGGCTGTCACGCGCAGCCTCCCGCCAGAAAATTAAAGGGTCTCCCGTGTTCACCAACGCGGTATGTAAACATACAACTTACAAGTTTATTACTATCATTAGTGTCTATTAGTAGTAATAAGTTCGTAAAGTAATCTTTTATAAAATTCTGTAGCAGTTATGTTTACAATAGTACCCGAAATCATAATAATTTAGAGCATTTCAGACAATTTTACTTAAAATTGCATACGAACTAAATAAATCTAATAAGCATGGAAAAGTATATAAAAAGCCATGAATAATAATTTTATGGTGCTATGATTTGCGTCACACAAGGTTATACGGCATTATAAATTAAGTAAGCATAATAATATTTCTTAATTTTATCTATTGTCAAGCAGCAAAATAGGAGTGAAATAAATCCATCCACAGATAACATCGATAGAGTCGATAGGCCGGCGCGAGAGTCGTAGTAGAGCTTGTGAAAGCTCGCGATGCGTGCGGCGCGTGGGCGAACTGGATGTGGCGCCGCGAACACTGGCACTGCTCGCCTCGCACACGGCGCAACTGGCAAGCGACAGCGATTATTGGTGTACCATTACTAGTGCACCAATTGTCCACCAAATGTCAAATTCCATAGAGGTTTGGCAGTTTCAAGAGCGAGTTCACGCTAAGCTAGTGTTCAAAACTGTATTCTCAGACAAAAATCTGTTATTTGACAAAAAATATTCTTGCTTACACAGTGTCTGGGATTCAAAGACACAAGCGCTTAGCGCTAACTCGCTCTTGCAACTGAAAAATCTCAATAGAAGATAACATTAGTAAGAGCCTGCATTTAACTCTCTATAAATTTTGACCAGTATTTTTGACATGAGAACGAGCGGTATCCTTTTCTGTTTCTTTCTAATTCTATTTTTTTTCTGCGTTACCACGTCTGCCCGGCATAGTGGTGCTGATGTTAATTCACAATACCAAAATTTTCGTACAATGTAGGTATGCAACAAACTATATTAATAATTAGATCTGTTGTCATTCGTAGTTAAGTGTTGTTTTAGTTCTGTAAGGACCATTTATAATAACTTACATTTGATATAGGTAAATGAAGTAAAGGATATCTCAACATCATGAGAGTAGCAGAAAGGAAAGGTTTCTGAGTGCTCTATTATAATTATTATATTATTTCTTTTATAACTTGGTCCCCACAAGAATGGTTGCTAACAAATCTTTAAGGTGTAATTGCAGTATACCTACGTTGATACAGAAACGTTAGGGGCACGAAACGGGAATGTTATCAACTCCGTTACAAACTACAACACTAATGGCGAAACGCTGTACCCAAACGAGCATAGCAATTTATGCTATAATTTCATAGATAAATTTTATTACAATATCCCTACTTGGTATTAAACCTCATGGGAACATTATAAGTAGGTAAATATAGGTCCTTTAGTATTTTATAGTTAGTACACCACGGCGCGGCGATTTGATCAATATAACGAAATATATCTATTTAGTGGCAGTATCTTGAATTCCGCGCTTTTTCTTCTTCAAATGGTTTCGATTATTTTCATGAAAATTGTAATAGGTAAGTACCTATAAATACTCGATAATAATTTATGTAACTATTTAAGAAGATTTTAACACACTACTTTACATACCAATGCATAGACAATTAAAAGAAAAAAGCTAAAAAGTACGTGTATCCCATCCATGACGGATGATATAAATGTGTAGGTACAATGTATCGGTGTAAAAACATGCCACAGATAATAATTATGTCCTACCAAGTCCTACTTACGATTTTATTCCATGCAAATCCATCACCATTAAAATGTCCTCGCTCATGTTCAAATATGACGTTCATTTATTTTGAACAAAGCAATATTGTTTTAAAATGACCCACGGCCTCAGCCACAAGAATTCTTTGAAATAAAAATAAATGTAATAAGTACGCACAGTCACTCTCGCACACCTTTCATCCCACATGCGACTCCGAATGCAATAATATTCGTAACTGCATACCTTGAGCTGCGTACGAGCTGGTTCGGCCTTTGTTCCATGTAGGTAGGTTCTTAATATAATAACACTTATAATTGATGTGGACCACTTAACATGTAATGTAAGTACTCAGAATCAGAACTCCAATACTAATAAAGCAAGTACTCGTATTATGACTATGACAAGAGAGCGGGGCAATTAAAATTACAATTCTTTTATTTATGCACTCTACTACTACAGATATTTAACCGGATTAGCAGAGAGGTTTTCTATTATTTATATTAGGTGCATGCACTCATAATAGTTATCTGCTCTACAGGGTCATGAGGACAACTCCCAATTTCAATTTGTCGAATGAATTCAAGGCCATCCAGTATATTTGTTTAAAAGTTGTAAAATATTTCTACTTGTTATATTTGTCAATGAACATGTTTGGCAAAATTAGCCTTGTGTTATGAGATTTACTCGAAAATATATCGAATCGCCTGACTTAATCCAATCAAATATATAGTCGTACGGTGGAACACAGAGAAAGGTGTACAGGAGAGTTTTTAAGGTTGAGATTATCTCAAAAACTAATTGACCTATCGCAAAAATTATTTCACTGTTTGATAGATAAAAGTTAAAACTATGTACTGTAAAAGAATTATTAAATTAGGTCGAGTAGTTTTTGAGAAAAAAGGGCTTAAATAAGGTTGAGCCTTATTTAAGCCCCCTGTATACTTATCTCTGTCTTCGACTGTACCATGGTAATAATAATAATTAAAGTAGATGATGAATATTAATAAATGATTTTATTCAATTAAGTGCCTTCCTTGGCCTCCGAAACGAGAAGTAGCTAACATCCACAACGAATCACTGTGTCAACGAAGTAAAAAAAGCCTCGTAAGTAAGCCTTGCGTTGCGTTTATTATTTATATCGATCGATATACCTATTTAAAATTTAGGTAAATGTCGAACTCATTTCGAAGTTCCTTACCTTCCAATTTCCTCCTAAAATCCTCAAACATACGTATAGCGTATAAAGCTAAGGCATAGAGCTAATATCGTGGCAGAATATTATTCGCAGAGACTGCGGCAGAACATTTCCCGCAATAATTCACGCTTCGGACTCACCCCAAACTAATCCCGATTTACTGAAACGATCACCGCGCGATATTAAATCACTCTGTCAAACTACAACAAGCCGCTCATTAAGCCCGCCCCGTTCGGTAAACATCGATACAACCGTGATACACCCCTATTAAGTAAAAACTATAACTAGGCTAAGGCTGCCAATTTTAGTGGAGGTTTATCCTTTTTAGGGTATCGTGCATAAATGCCAAACGGAATGGTATAAGTACTTATGTAAATGTTATGGTATGTATGAAGCAGGTATTTTCCTCCGGAATGACTGTCTAATAGTTGAAGCGATTTTGCCGTGAGCGCTTTGAGTAAACAAAGCTAAACCTAAATAAAACTGTCACAAAAGGTTCATTTAATTTTATCACTCAGAAATTGACCACTGTTCTTGATTATTTATTTATTTATCGTTCGGTCGTCAGCTGCCACAACACAGCGTATATCACAAAAGCAAAACATTTCTTAGCCACGCGATGGCTTCGTCATCATGGAGAGCAGCGTTGTTCGCGTCCGTGGAAGACCTCAATCCACACGTGCTTTCTGGATGGTGCTAAATGAACAACAACCACCGGCGGTCACCGAACGCACACATGAAATTCGTAGTGCCTCTCAGGACACAGCCGACTGAATCGCAACACAAAATGAATACCCCACGCGCCTCTAACGGTCCTTCTAAGGACCTGAACGACCACCGCCAAGTTGGGACACCATTTAACATTCTACAAATTAACGTAGAAGGACTATCAAAGGCAAAACTAGAAGTGCTTAATAAACTGTTCTTGATGATTCCCGCCACATACCCCGCCTATAGGTATGACATTTTATGCGCAAGGACGATGATCCGATACTTAATATACTGTTGCGATGATGTTCCAGGCGGGGTTTGTAACTACGCAGTGGTCCAACCACTAGCGTCAGCAACCATGTTAACAAACTTGTAACTGTCCGAATCGGCATCGAGTATTTCTGTCCTTATTATCTCTCAGCCTACCTAAGTTCCTTCAGCTGTGCTTGTATATGTATTCCCGGAAAAACTGAGTTCTAAATAATTGTTTTTATTTTTTTGAATACGTCGCGTCGCGTCGTCGTTCGGAACCCCTCAGCGCGTGAGACTCCGGCTCGCACTTGGCCGTTTATTTTAAAGTGTTGCCTACCTAAAGCCTTTCGCTTTTAGGGAGTATTCTCCAATATTGGTCTCGCTTTATTAAATAAATATTCAAGTTTCGTTTCAAAATAATTATAGTAAGTGTATTAGTTTAGGTCGTTTAATGTAACTAGTCAGACACTTATGTCTCATAAAGAAAGGCAACTACCTACTTAATACGATGTAAACGTGGTACCTATATATTATTAATTCCGCGATTTAACAGCCCTAATTACAGCAACTAACTCAATTAATAAACTGCCAGAGCAAAAATAACGTCATAAGTTGAAAGAAAAATGCCAAGACATAACCTTCCTTCAAAAACTCAAGAAAAGAAACTTTATCCAGTGACACACCGTCAACGTTAAATTGAAAATGCAAATCGGCAACTGTAGGCTTATTAAGATTACTCTTGTTTAAAATATTCTTTACGAAGTAGACGGATAACCGGAGGCGTATCATCAGTTAATGGGCGTTTTCAAGATGAATTATCGTAAAATGATGTCGTCAATTTCCTTCTTGAAAATGTAATTTGTGGCTCGCTTTATAAAATAGGTACTAGATTCTGCGCGCGGATGCTCTCGCGTGAATTATTTGACTTGTCAACAAGTTTATAGGTACTTACTATAGTACAATAATTCAAAAATTCATCTTCTTTATTATTAAAGAAGATGAATTTTTGAATTATATCTTTTTGATTTGGGCCTCCTATTTTAAAAATGTTATCGCAATACTTGGATGGATCTTGTTTGATCCATCTTGTTTTGATACCTATTATCAAATAAAAAGTTAATTAGGTACACGTAAAAAAATGATCTGCGCCATAAGAATTAAGTTTAGTTCTTACCTAAGCGTCAAGTGTTACCATAACATTATTTTTTTATGTCAGGCTAACCTAGCGTGATGTGCCATTATAATGATTATTATATCTGCTGCCTGTGTCTAGTGCATAATTTAAAAGTTTCAGATATATTTTTGTGGTGTTTATTATTTGTCTAAGTATTATACTACCAATACAGCACCTATGTTGATTGACAATGTCGATGAAAGTGTTTTGTGATTACAATTTGTATGAAGAGGCACCTATCCGTCTGTTTAACATAAAATTCATAATGTAGCTCAAAAAACTCTAACAGCAAAGGAATATACCAGCCATCAGCTCTCAAGTCACACGCGAGCAAACAGAATTACCGATCCAGACAGACGTTGACTTTGAACAGGTAGAGACGAAATGGTGTAAGTAAAACATGAATAGGTAATATTTCAAATAAATATCCTCGTTTTAGCCCCAAGTAGACGAATACACACAACATGAATACAAACGATTTTTTAGAAATCTTAGTACGAGATAATTTCTGTTTCCAATATAACAAATATTGATCTCTGTTTTTTTCCGTGTATAGGTAGAGCTATTTTACTATATGGACTAACACATTGCATTTAACACTTTAGGGTAGCGAAAGTTTTGGATATTTTCATATTAAGATTCTAATAGGATCTATTTTGTGTCCAGATTGTTTCTGTGCATAACAGGTGGACATTTTTGTTAAGTATTTACTAAGTACCTGAGGATATTTGGTTTTACGTATTGTAAAGAAACATAATAATTTATTAAGTTGACAAAAATATACTTACTATAAGCATAGCGTTTAAATGTAAATAAAAGTATAATAAGTATTATATTTTTTTCATTATTATTATCCCCTAACTAGGTATAACGTATAATAATAATTGTTAGGTAGCGATAAAATCGTAAATCGTTGAATAAAAGAACACCAAATAGGTAGAGCTTTAGCGCAATCGACGTCTTCCATTCATTTTTTCTCCTCCAATCTCAGGCGCGGCAATCCGAGAGGGTGGCACGGAGATAAATTTAATCCGACTTGACACAATTTATTTGTGCAAACAAACTTTCCAATCGTAAATCATAGAGCAATAAAGGCGGTTATAATTATTACTTTTGCAATTGGAACGAGCGTGCCCGTTGAAATAAAAGCTGAAATACACCTTTGTAAGCCGCTTTCGATTTATGCACGGTCAGTAAAGCCTGCGCTCGCTCCTGACTCGACTGTATGAAGTGCGATACTTTGTTTGTGAAGCGCTTTTAGAATTCATACCTTGAGTTTTATCGGGTTGCAATTTCAGTATTTTATTGGTGTCTTATCACAAAATAGTTTATTAAAAAAAATGAAAGGGTAATTGTACTGTACTTATTGTACTGTACTTATTGTACTTAATGTAATTATTAATGAATGCAGTGTGAGTTCGTCGGTACTAATTTCAGCATTAGCGTCACAAATTCCCAGGAAATAATCCGAGAGCTGTGCGGTTCTGACTTCAATAATAAGTTATAATTGTCAGAAACATATTTTATTCATAAACTGAAGAAGAAAAATAGGATTCGTATTGTTGTTGTTTTTGCTCGGGCGTTGAAAGGAACTGGTGCCACATTTCCTTGCAATGTGGTGTAAATTGTAAATTTAAAAAATAATGTTGACGTCACAATAAAATAGAGTATGAAATCTGAAATTGACTTTACCTATTCACTCGGCTAATCCTTTATAGCATCAAACCTTTTGAAAATGCGAAAAAAAAAACGTGATTTCGATGCAATCTACTCGAAAGAATAATCCTTCCAGACTGCAGTTCAATGGAAATAGGAGAAAAGGGTGAAAATCAGTACATCATTAGTGATCACGAATCGGTCCACTCGAGGTGCTTTGCACAAAGGTAGAGGCAGGCTGGACGGACGGGCTGTTGCCCCACCATTCGTTTGAGCTCTAGAGAGCAGCGATGCGTTACGCCGCTCGGTCCTAGCTATTCTAGTTTATTTCCTTTTTCTATCGTAATGGAACTACTTACTACAATTAAATTTAACGGACTGTGCTCCTTGTACAGTCTAAATCAGAAAAAGTATACGGGGAGCACTCTAGGGTTGAAATTATCTCAAAAACTACTTGACTGATTTTTACCCATACATTCACTTTATGAATCTCTAAAAATTATTACCGAAATAGTCATATAATAGCTATTTGGTAAATAAAAAGACTTGTAAATTAGGAAAAGCCTAAATCTCTAGTTAGGTACCGCGGATAAAATGTAGACTTAAAAACAGTTAAAAATCTGGGAAAATTTATCCATCTATTTAAAAAATTTAGGATACAGTTCTCGGTATCTCTTAACAAAAACCTAGTTTGGTTTATTTTTGTTCCCAATTGGAAACCTACTTTCTGACTAAAGAATAAAATATGCATACTTATCGTAGTAATTATTAATATCGTTGACCGTTCATACCTGAATGAAGGTTAGGAAGATACCTAAACAGCTAATCAAATTTTAAGAAGGTAGGTCTATGTCGTCTGAAATACGAATATATGTTTACGAGTATATAAATATGTATAGGTAACTTACCTACCATAACCGGCGAGCAACAGTAGTTTCATGAACTTCACCGTCACGTTACGTGGCACACGGATATCATCAATAATTCAATATATCTCTCCACAGACGCTATATGAGCAGCAAGCGCCCACTCGCGCGGACTGTCTGTAAAGTTTCACGTAAAAGTTATATTATCTCAGGTGAAGAAAAAAAACTTTAACTGTAGACCCATTTAATTTTCATATAAACTACAGCCTTATTATGAGCAAGCCATGATACGGTTGTTTGCACTCTCAATTTACCAATTGTATGCGAAGATAAATCATTTTAGTAAGTACGTGAAAAAAAAGAAAAAAATTGAATGTCATATGTTGAAGACAAAAATCTGTCAATGGCAAAATATGTTACCTTCCATTATTTTCTCGCCGAAGAATCTGCACGGCATGTACTACTTAAAATTATCACAGATTGAATAATATGACTAGGTATGTAGGCTATAACGTTATTGTGTTAAATGAGTATTTCTACACATTCACTAATTATAGAATCACTACCGCAGATAGGAATGCCGTAGGCGACTCTCGTCACGAAACTACCTTGAGAAAAATCTGGCATATGTCTATTTACACATAAAGATCCCTAAGAACCTTTTTTTCCATAAATATGAAATCAAAGTAGAGTTTATAGCGTAAAGGTAAACAAACGCGTGCCAATTCCAGCGTTCCATATTTATTTTACCAACAAAGGGAATCAAATGTGACGTACATTCCGTCTGACTTACTAATATCATGAATATAAATTGAAACATCATGGATATTTATGCGGGGTTGCCCGCGGATATTGCTCACAGCACCGATACGCGTCGGGCAGGTGTTCAGACAATGTGCCCGCCGGCAATAGATTCCTGATACCGATATTTATGCCTATTACCGACCCGTTTGAAAGAAATACAATACCGTAATTTCGAAACAGTATTATTCATAGCCGGCCCAACCTTAAACCCTTCAAAATATCCCATATTTTATAGAGCTCCCTGCACAAACGTGTTTTCCGAGAATCTAAAATTATATTCTAGTGCTGTTATTTATAAACCTAGTTTTTTTATGGTTTCACTTCCATTAAACCGTGTTGTTATCCATTTCACACTTCATTAAAAAAGGTTAAGATAGAAAGGGACAGGGGGCCTAAATGATGGCGTAACTTTAAATCGCGTTTATGAATTCGCGCCTAGAAGTGAGAGGTCCAAATACTGGATCTACAAAAAATTGCAAACGTACGGCAGAATAGTTAGCGACTTCTACTGAATGCCCTTTTTTTAAATTGATATTAGTATTTTAAAAACGCAAATATACTTTATTTATCCGGGCGGATAAAAGACCGGCAAAGTGGACAAGAACAAAACGGAAAGAACTCTGCCCTCAGCCGGGATAAGCACACCAACGGTCAACTCGGACAATGAAAAACTAGGCACGGGGCGAGTTTACCACTTTTCAAAGATGTTGCAACTTCAGTAGATAATTCCTTGCGGATATCTAGACTAGATAATCGTAATAGTAGTAAACTCGGCAGATCCCGTCTCAGTTTGGTCCAGCAGTTATAAAGACTATGAAGAAGAAAGCCAAACCTACTTCAAAAAAACTATTCCAACTACTCAAAAAGAAAAACAACGAAATCAAAAAGTATTCGCATGTTTAATTTATATTACTAAACCGAAGCAACTCCCTATACTTATATTATAATTTTACTACATAACCTATTATCCTTCTTGCACTGTCGAGTAAAAATACACACAAATTGAGAACTTCTTCCTGGAAATCGATTTTAAAAAGGACCACGAGATATAAAGTCACTTAATGATCCCCTTGTCAGATACAGTAATTACAATAATCCTGTTGTACAATGCGTAGGTAGATATGCAATACATGCCTACATGACAACGTAATACGGCTTTTGAGGTTTCCGCATGTGGCTGCCAGAGCTCGCGTAAATGAAATTAATTTTACCTAATTATGTTCTTGCATTTCGTATGGTAATGACACCTCGCTAAGCTCACAAAGTGCTGACACGGGTTTTCATAAAGAGCTAAATGTCAACATCGCAGGAGCTACGTCAAAGACTTCAACTTAATTAACTTGAGAAAAACGGAATCAGTCTGCTTTTTACTGATAACTCGTTACATTACAACGACTTGCTAAATGATATACCTCCTCTATTATATTTTGGAACAACCAAAATTACTTAAATGATATTTTGTAATATTATTTGTCAAAGTAAAGACCAACTGCACCACTGGCTCGTTATGGAAGCCAAGATCCACCACGGATATTTAAGGCGAATGAACTATAAATATACATTACTATAAATTATAGAACTATAAATTAGTCTACAGTTAAATTAAAATATTTTCCTTATTAAAAGTTCGAACAGTTAGAAACGCGCCCTATCTAAGAATGAATTAAGGCATTGTGATCTATGCAGATCTATCATCTATTCACTAAAATGGATAATTTATAATCATATTTAATGTACGTGTACTCGCTATTCCATAAAGCCCTGTCACTATAATACCAAATAATTGGATCTATAGCTAGTCAGATCACTACAAATTCGATCCATTGCGCGAAAACTTAAAATTAATATTTATTTCAGGGACCAATTTTAATGGTCAAAAAAAAGCTACTTAAGAGAGAAAGAATTCGTAGCTCGTAAATATCTACGAGTATCGACTTCAGTAATAAGCTATCCATCTATTTGGATGTAGTCAAATAATAAAGCAACATGATGGCCCTAGTAAACCAAGATACGATCACACTGAAAACATAGATTTAGCTAACAATCGTGGAACAAGCGCTCATGCCCACACAGAGCAGGCAGGCGCCGATCGTAGATATGCGAGCCATCCGCCCGTTGGACAGCACCTACGGCGCGATTGCATTCCCGTCGAGGCACTGAGATATCGACTATCCGACTAATGTAGGCGGTAATGGATGGAAAGTGCCCCAAAACTGATTTAGGGCACGCTGAGTGAGACGTAGTGCGGAATTTGAATTAGAAATCGATATGGTTAGTTCCAATTATAGAGATATTTACTTAAATGGGAATTGCATTAGAACTTTGGTCAACAGACTCGTAATTGTATTCGGTTATTACGGGCCCTTTCGTGACGGGCAATAAATCAAAGAACAAAAAAAATACAACCACAATGGGCAAGGGTGCCATCGGCGCAGATTCGATTTTCTTCTCTGGAATATTATGATGGGCTGCTGCTAGCTTCTATCTTACATTATTTGGATTATGTAGATACGGTAGTGATAGTTTCTAATGTTCCTAATCGCAACTCCAAAAGAACTACAAGTAATTGTCGGCTTAAGAACTACCTAATACTCTATGCTTAATATTATAGATTTTCCGTCTGATATTCGTGCAATATTCAAACGATGAAAACGGACACGGCATTCGAAATGTTGCGGTCTGATTCCGATACAGTACAGTTTCGAATCGAAAACCTAATTTTGTCGGCACCAGTATTCGATCAAGCTACAAACGTTCAAAGGTTAACATAGGGTATACTCAGAAATCACTAGCAGTTCCCTCTGAGACGCGATACCGGAGACATAATAGACCTCGGGGGCACGGCCTGGGCTTCGATCTGCCGACCATTGTGAACAGAAGCATGAAGCGAGTCCGTGTGCGAGTCCCGACTCGGCCGAATATAGTCGTTCCATTAATTAGCAGCCAACTAAGACTCACTCGACAAACAAGCGGCCAATCAAGCATCGGAACACATATTGACATAGTGAGTAGCGTCTTGTGGTTATTATGGTTCGGAACGTAATTACGAGTATTGATTTACTTTATGGCAATGTCGCAAAGGGCCACAGGCTGACGTCATTTATATTTTTTTACCGCGACACAATATGCTGAAGTCTGATTGATATTAATACTTTCAGGTTAATATAAAATACCTAATTTCCCCAAAAAATACTTTTATAGTATAATTAAGAAGATCACAGAGCTTGGAAATTTTCCCATACATCGAGAGATTTTTTGAGCTCTGTAACTTCTTAATAATGGAACAATTTAGAGGCCTATATTTTTCAAAATTTACACTTTTTATTTATAGTCAAAACTGGTAACCCTTAAAGATCAAGTGCAACTTGCTTTTTGTTAACTAACGCCAATAACAATTTGTATGGGCGACGCTCTCGGCATCAGTCCCTATTAGATACTATTGTGTATATCATATCATTCGCACATACACATAAGTATTATACAGTGTGTCTAACACGGCGGGCGGTGGCTTACATTGCCTTCTCGCGTTGTATAAATTATGATGACATTTTAATAAACGCTGACGCGAAAAGGCTAGTGTCAGTTTAGTTGTATTTAGTTCATTCGTCTGAATATTGTTACTTGATGTTATTACAGCTCATAAGAAATGAAAGTTCGATGTAATAACATTTCTTTATTCAGTAGGTACAATTATTACGAAAACAGATAACTGGACCGTTTTTATGGTTTTAATGTAAGTAGGTATTCTATATTAGTCTTTGGCCACTCATTCTTTTTGTAACATGTGTGTGGTAATTGCAGTCCCGTAGAAGAATTAAGTACAAGAGCCATATTGACGTATCCATCCCAGCAAAGCCACAAGTAGAAGCTTGTCTACAAGACAAATAATTACTAATTCAAAGGGCTCGAGAAAACGTAAACAAAAACTTGTTGGCAGCACCGATCGTAATTTCTAATGAATAATTTAAAGCATTATTCATTAGGTCCGGTAGGTACCGGTAAAAACAAAAATATTGCTCAGCTATTTAGTAGTCGCGACAAGTTTTCAATTATGATAATTGGGTAGTAGAGAGCGGGCTGCATTTCTTGCCGTCTCTCCAACTGCAAATAATGCTCATTTAGAAAAGCAATCGTCTGACCTGTCTTTGGTTAAAAATGGTTTTCTTCACTTGGAAAAAGTGAAACTATTAACTGTAAAACTATGGCGCGTATAAGATACACACTATACCGTATGTAGAGCGTGATGCGTGGCTTTTTTTATAAGGGCTTTACGTACGCGCCCTATACGGCGAATGGGGTCCGGGGTCGCCTTTTGTCAGCAACGCTAAAACCCCACATCACGTTTCGATAAGCAATGCGGTCTGAGATGCAGTTGCTATATTGGGTTCCAGATCCATTGGATACTCCGGTCATCGTCAATCTTCAATATTATAATCTGAGCCGTAACGCCTTCACCTATTAAAATGTATTTCAAATATTTCTAATTTGAATTTCACTAGTCAAAATTGTATTAGCTAAGTACTTATAGAACCAACACAGCTAATTAGGTTCTCAGAGCCTATTTGCGTCGTAAAGACTTGAGGGCCCTTTAATGGTATTTAAATAAAATAGTGATGTGATGACTACGATGTATTTACTCAACGGTGTACCTATCCACGTTACTTTCTCATTACACCTATTTCTATAAATTATGTAATTTGTAGAGAACACAAGCATAAAATATTGTTTAACATCCAACGTATTATTGAGAAACATTTTTGAACATACAATACTCGTACTTATTATAACTGTGTAAACTTTTCCATCTTACCGACCCATTCAACCCAAATACGACAAATTGAAGAGTACAATCCGTACACGTTTGGACTATATTTCCTGCTCTCGAGCATCAGAAGAAAAAGATCAAAAGGCCCAACAAAAATGTATAAGTAATTCGGTATAAACGGTTCTATATCCCCTTATTCTGTTGCCCGGTAGGAAATCCCTTGAATCCATTCTAGCTGGGGCCTGCTTGAGTGTCGCCCGGCGCACATTGACTGAGACGTATGCAAAGGGATCAATGAGATAAATTGTCCACCGCTGTCACTTATTTCACGGCGAATGGAAGGGGGAGCAAGGGTCGAGATGGGCGTACTGGGGGATTCGCATAGCTAATGGTGCGCGTGGGCATTACGCTTCATTCGCCTTAATTACGCTATTTACGCTTTAGACTAAGGCGGTGGTTCAACGCGTCCGCATAGAATAACAGTAACTATCTGCAGCCGTAAATGGGGGTACAATCGAAAACCGATCAAGTGTTAATTTGGACTTTGAGCCATTATTGTATCATAGTGGAAGTCGTAATTCAAATGTTACTTATACAAAATATCGGAGCATACTTACTCTGTTCTAAGTTTTATTACAATTACACAATTCTTACAGAAATCCAAGAGAGGTCACCATGTTTAACGAACAGACAAATAACTACCTAAGTAATCCTGGTTGTTAATAGAAATTGAAAAAATGGAAATTAATAGATATTGTTGGGAATTAATTACTTTCGGCTTACATTTAGTTGTCAGATAGATACGGTTTCCAAACTATGTACCTTCATATACATAACATTAGGTATTCCGTGGAGGAATATCTTATTCACAATTTCCGTGGAGGAAAATCTTAGTCACAAGGAATACCGCTCGTTCAAGATTCATTCAACTAGGTAGGTACGATACGAGTATAGGTACTTAGGCATAGATGTGTGTGACAATTATTGGCCGTCTGATATTATCCTAAACCTAAACGCAGCTGTCACTGTCATTCATAAATATGCTACATCGCGAAAAAGAGCAAGACGTATCGCTTAGCGAAGATTATTTAAATTTAGCGTGTCACACATTGATCTCCTATAAACAACTAGATACACAGTCTGCCTTCTAAAAATGTCCGAGCGCAAAGACGGTCCAAACGGATGAATGGACCCTCATTTGCTTTATTGTACATTATTTGGACGGTAACATTGGACCCTTATTTGGACGTTTTTTAAATTGTTTTAGTAAGACCTTTGTGTGTCTAGTTGTTTATAGAAGATCAATGGTGTCACACTCTGGAATTAATACAATACCTTAATTCTTAATTTTTTCAATTAAAAATATTGTTAAATTAAACCGACGTAAAGTAGTCATCAAAAACTTTCTCCTCCATTACACCGTCGTCGATTATATTACTCAAATACGCCATGAAACGAATAGGAGAGCGCTAAGAGCGTTATTCCCGCAAATTGCACCGTTATGAGACTACAAATAACCGCAAATTTATGTAGATAGCTATCAAGTGCTCGGCGTTAGGTTAAACGTGTTTAAGACGGTGGCGGGGGGCGATAACACGACACTAGTGCCAACATCTGGGCCTGCCCGCCGCGCCGCCGCCGGGAGCATAAACATCCCGGTGTCGGCATCATGTCTTCATTTGCATGTTTCAGCCGAGCCTTCGGCAGCCGAGCAGACAATGTCGATAGGCCCACACTGCCGAAATATATTCAGAGTGGGTACTCTACGCTACATAAAACTGGATGTCTCTATAGTTGCTCTACACTATCTGAATTTGATTAAAATATGAATATTACCAAACCATTTCTATCCATTTTGTGTATTTTCATCGCGACACCACAACACTATTAGAAGAGCTACTGGTTATTAGGATGATATCGTTGAGCTTGGAAATTACTAAATATATCGATCTTTTTTTCAGAATTCCGAGCTTATTCTGTCTTATTGTATTCGTACGATATTGCATCATGAGTTAAATGGATATAGCACAATGGTTGCTCGTTTGCGAGCTCCATAAAACTAAGATATAACAATAACTCCGTGCTCCTCGCACGTACGAGAATACCTTGGCGATTAAAGTTGCATTGTCAACGTAATCCTAATCTATTAGACTTCTAACCATAAAATGTCTGTGTCGTAAATTAATTGTAAGTAATTAGACTTGCGTCTAGTCTAGGTGCTATAGGAAACTATTTACGAACTTTGAAGGAGGTACTAACTTACCTCAAGTATATACAGTAACCTATACTGGTTTATACATAACATAATGTATAGTGAAGAATATAGAACGCTGAAGGAGGGTGGATTTTTCGACATTCGCGAAAAATATTGTGACTTTTGTGTATGTCCATACATTTTTTACCGATATACATGATAAATTTTTAGGGATATTGATTTATTTTTATTTCGAATAGTAAAAGGTTCCGCTGATACTGTTAGCACCCTTCATAGCTATATACGATAAGGCGGCGGCGTAGAGTCATAGTCATGCGAGATAAATAATAAAAATACACAAACGCAAACAAAACACAAAGATAATCCATAGAATTGATAAGGAAACCATTTCATTTAGCCTCACACGTAGGTACATTTTTATATAATATCAAATTGTTACCCTGTAAATTTTGGTTTTGTAAATAGTACCTACCTACTCGTATCCAATTTACTTTATACTTGCTTTTATTACCTCTAAATTGAATGACACCTGTACAATTGTACATACTTCGCGACAATGTAACCCATGGTAAAAGACCATGTGATACGACGTAGATAAGTCGCTTGTAAGTGCAATGAAATAACTCAAATTCGAAAATAGATTTCATAAATTAAATTAAAACTACCCGCAGTAGAAATTGGACTTTTTAAATTGCACAAGTAGGCAAGGGCAGTGTAAACATTGTTAATAAATTAAACGACAACACAGCCCGATGCATTCTGTGCGCTGACAAATTTTCCAATAATCCTTTGTACGTCCTCCTGTTAAATACACCATAACGAAAAAGCGTGAAACCGTAATTTTCAGGCTTTGCACACGTGCCTGTGAGTCGAATTTAAATTTTTTAAAATAAGAGTAGTGATAATAAATATATCTTTTCAATTTACACACATGAAAACCCTATTATTGACTTTCAGATATTTACTTAAATATTTATTTATTGTATACTAGCTGTACCCCGCAACTTCGTTTGCGTAGAGGAGGAGGATGGAGAGGATGGAGGAGATCAGGAGGCAGATCTTCCTCTCTGGATCCTTGTTTCCACATCACATACCGCCATGGCTTATAGCCTATGAGCTGTCCGGATATTTCAGCTATCTCCTAGTGAAACTCCCATCAAAATCCCTTCATTAGTTATGGCGTGATACTTGCACAAAGTCACAGACAAACAGACAAAAAATCTAAAAATTATTGTTTTGGCATCAGTATCGACCCTAAAACACATTACATTATTCTTTTCAAAAAATATCCAATGTAGGTACAGACACAACTTTTTTACAGTCTTATTATATGTAAAGATATTTTTTTTTCTGAATAAAATATATTATTATTATTTTTTTGTAATATCATTAGGTTAGCTAAGTAAGTAGGTACATGGTTTCAATCGTGTCACAAATGGATTAAGCAATGACATTAAGACAACTCTTAAAAGCTTAATCTTAATTGTACTTTTAAGATAGGTAGCCATTTAACCCACTTACTAATGGAATAAAAGTCATAGCATTTGCCTCCGTTTCAAAAATATAATTATGGTTTACAGTACAGTACAGCTTGAGTTGGCATTTCACGTGAGGGTAATTATGACATAAAATGACATAATCTATATATATAAAAGAAAGTCGTGTTAGTTACACTATTTATAACTTAAAAACGGACGAACTGATTTAGCTGAAAATTGGTGAGGAGGTAGCTTAGAACCAGGAGACGGACATAGGACTTTTTATCCCGTTCCAGTAGGAAAAATGAAAGATAAATATGATGTAGATTTATATGAGAAATTCCTGACTATCGGTAATGGTACCTGTCGACAAACCGATGAAAAAAAATTAATAATTTATTGCCTCTAACGCGAAACAAAGTTCGCGGGGTCAGCTAGTAATTTTATATAGGTTGATGTGCTGTTGAGCACACCTGCCTACATTATAGAATTCTATTAATTACTCGTAAAGTTAAGATACTTATTGTTAAAGAACTTCAAAACTCGATATAAAAAGTAAAATGCGTGCAAAAGTTTAATAATTAAGGTAGATAAGTAGATACTTTGTAGCAGTTCATTGTTGATCTTCGACCTAAATAACATTCATTAGCAAAGTTAGTCAAAGCTCGGCCAGGGCTCAAGCCGCGGAGAGTTCGCGATTAAATCAACATACACAGTACCTACATACTTCATGCATATGCACATTAAAATTATAATAATTTAGCATGCGTGGCTGAAACAGGCGAAATGTGAACTCCCGACGGGTCGTAAAAGGCTTTAATGGACGCCATAACAGAAGCTGCATTCAATTTAAACACTCGCTCCGCTCCAGAGTAAGTTATCAAGGCGCGAAACTAATGAGGCCTTATGATGATGGAGAAATTCTTACTCGAGATTTTAATTTATATCTATAAGGTTCGCTTGATCGTCGGGCCTCGATATTTGCTACATAAAGTTGTAGAGAAAACTTTACAGGGTCAATTTTATATTTAAGTCGAATCGTCAATTCATCTATCGTAATTCCTACTGAAATTCCACTGTAAAATAGAAACATAATATATATATTCTCTTCAAATAAATAATTGTGTTAATCTAGGATTAAAGAAAATCCGCGATTCTATAGAATCTGGAAATTTAATACGTACTTACCGTAAAGCTACTTGAACGTTATTTGTAAATTTTTAGGGTACCTCAATAAGAAAAATGAAACCTTAGAACACTTCGTTGTCTATTCTGTGACTGGCGTAGAAGTCGAATTAAAGTCGCATAACAATCGTTTGAGTAGAAATTATTATACTTTCTTTTATGATATATCAGGTTTTTTTGCTGCACATTAACGAGCAGACTAAAAGGACTATTTATAGAGACAAGCAAATGATAAAACTACAAGCTTCGAGCACAAGTAATCTAATCCCAGTTAATACAAGCTTGATATCATTAAAAGGTGACATAAATTGTAGGTACGAACGTGAAGCAAAATACACAAGTTGCTCAGCTGCCGTAAACACGTTCAGTAAACCCTGTATCGGGCTAATCGAATCGACCTATAACTTGGCTACGGGCGTCGTAAATACGGTCCACTTTATTATCTGTACCAGATTTAACAGCTCGGCTACTCGGCGGCGCGGGCGGCCGCGTACGGATGAGACGTTAGAATCGAGTCACATTGACGACGCGACGACACGAGATGCGTCGACATCATCATCATCATCATCCCGCATCAGGCCATTTCAGGATATGCGTCTTCAAACGCGCCACTCAATCCGATTCTCATGTTTTTGCATGTATCAGTCCCTGCCAGACACTGCGCAGATCATCCGTTCTGGTCAAGATCCGTATTGCTTGCACGGTACATACACTACTTATTACCCTTTCGTGGTCTCCGCTCAAGAACTCATTAGGAAAATGTTTAAACTTTTTACTAATTTTCAAACTACGTATCTAGCTCAAGTAGATCATGTACCTACCTACTTAAACAGCTAATAAGAGCTTTTGCGCCAGAAAAATTATTACCTGCAGCCTACATTCGGGTCCGTTTGTAACTCATTTCGAATTCTGATTGCGTGTCCATAGTCAGTGAAAATTGATAATTAATCTAATATCTGCGTGGGCTTATCGGCTGAATTGAGTATCCAATACTCATGTCGGATAGCTGTTCAAAATTCAACATCACTGAACTTTACAAAACATTGCAACCAGCGGCAACATACAATGTTCGCCGCAAATGATGACAAGAACAAAATAAAACAAAAAGCCACAATTGAAAATCATGAATGAAGACCGTGCAGCCCGCAATGCACCACTTCACATGATATGACAGCGTGTACATGGAAGTTTTTATGAATTTTTATGCATTTGACCGGCCTCTGTCAGTTGCTGCTATAATTGAATCGCGCGTCAAGCTCGTGATATACGATAGTCGAAAGCGCCGCCGCCGCCGCCGGCGAACCGGCCGAACAATTAATCCCGCATAAACAATTATGGGAGACCGATTTATATGCGATAAATTCGTTGAATCGAGCACCCAGCCCGTCAGTAGTTGGAATGATTTAAATCATTGACAATATAATCGAACGCCGGTTACTTTACGATTTCATTTAAAGTGGCCTCAAGGTGATCCAATTTGGATCCAATCCAAGGAGGATTGGTGGAGACGCCGCTCCATTAAAGTTGTAATCACAACCCACGTTCGAACCTGAACGAAAAAATAATTCTAGATAACCAATTATGTACCTAAATACGTATGGATAAAAGTATTAATCACCCTACGCATTTTTTCTCTTTTTTAGCATAACTATTTACACTATATTTCTCTTTAATGGCTGATCAAAAAATACTAGACGGTGATTCAATATGATAGTTGCATAGCCACTGATTTCGTATGGATTGGCGAAATCCTTAAATCATCCTTAAATCTTTGTAGATCATGATTAAATCATGACCTCATAGTTTTATACTTTAAGTTAACCAATATTAATAAGGATTCAACGTACCTACTACCTATAGATACGCTATAAATATATAGTTGCGCTATATATTATATTTATTTGACCTCTCCAACCAAACAATAAAAATGACCACCTCTTCGATGGGTAACCTTGTATCCCGATTCAGACGCGAGTTTGACGGCAGTACAGTGGTGTTTTCCCAAAGGACCCTAACTTAGTTTAGGTTGAAACGAACTCGATCATCAACTTTAACGACCTGCGAAGTTTAGACGTTAAGCTTTCTCTTTTACGTAGTTACCAATATTGTTAGTACCTACTACCTAACTGTAATGAATAAATTAATAACTAAGTTTAGCGATGGGTTGGTGACTTTTACGATGTCGTAAGTAGTTTATTAGTACAAAGAGCAGACAACGGAAAATTATACGATTTTCAATTTCGCTCATGCTAAGCGGAATCTATGAAACCTAGATGAAAATGTTTCTATCGTCCAGAATTTTCACCACACCAGAAGAGTCAGGTGGCTATGTTGGAAACGAAGGTGCCACGGAATTACGAGGTACGTACGACTACGACCCTTGGAACCTTATTCTGAGCCCTATCATGACCAGAAAAATAAAATTAAAATAAAATTATTGCCATCTCTATCTACCGATCGCAAGTGAAAGTAGATAATTTTAGCTCTTTTATGATTTAAGTCCATCAGGTGCCATGAGAAAGCAAAAGACTATGTGCGTACTCAATTAAAAAGTTGTCACAGAATATCTTGGGATGTAAAATACCTCCTGCATAAAGACATGAAGCATCTGCGTGCACCGACACAGGTAATCAGATGGGATTCCAAGAAAGCAGCAGTCACTGTCGGTATTACCCTTCTGCGTCGACATAAAACACCGACATGTCAAACTTTATGCTTTCTTATAATCTTAGCAAACGACGACGTGTGAAATATAAGACTGAAATGAACATAAAAATGGTCTCGAAGAGCGTTTTTATAACTCGGCAAATAAGTCATTGTCAGAACTTCAGAGTTTATTCTTCATGATCGCGTCGTAAATGTAAGCGGGGCTTTACGTGAACCTTTATTGAAATAGAAATGTTTTATTATTGTGTCGTGTACATTTTCTGTTTTGGTACGTCATGTATATTATGCCTAGCCTATGAAGGCCAACATTATACCACATAAGTGTCAACCTAACATGAATCATACACGAGGTAGGTAAGTACAGGAAAAATACTTCTTATAACAAAGAATATCATTATTTTGACAAATATTGTCTTAATGGAATAGTTCACCACTAATCATTCCAGATAATACCTACTATCTGGAATGATTAGTGGTGAACTATTCTGATCTGACCAACCACGGGAAGAAACCCACCTGCCAGATTGATCTGATCTATCAGGTAGGTTAGGTACCTATTGTTTAATATTCCCTGGCGTAGGCATACTAAACCCATTAAAATTTGTAAACTTCAGAAATCGTGATAATTTTTATCCAATATATCGATTTTCCTTTGGGCTATTTATTATCTCGTGTTTATTATACGCAGCCAATCTATCTGTAACATATGGGCAAAGTGGGCTATATATTTCCTATGGGTGAAAATATTTGTGATGTAAGTCATAAGTAGGATAGGATACCTTGCAACATATTTTGATGGAATGTGTCCGGTACGCGACTAAAAGAGAACATATTGTTAATAGTTTAGGTTTATGTAAATTAGATGTAGGTATATTTCACGGCATTTTAGCTGAACCAACTTCAGGCCAAGCTAAAATGTAGTTCTCGCTTTTTTTTTTAAATTGAAATAGATAAGTTAGTTAGAATAGTTACGATGGGATTGACATTGTCACCATGTGTACAAATATCCCTAAATAAATATAGAATAAAAAAAGTAGGATACCTACCTTAGTTTTCCCGTTTTAAACGTGTTCTTCTCACTTTCACACTTCCATAAAAAACTTTAACTTAGAAAGGGACCGTTTGCTTAAACCATGGATTAACCATATTCAGTTTACATGAGTGAGTACTCATCTGGGTGTAGGTCTGTCACATTAAGAAATGAAATAAATAGACAAACAAGTAAACATACAACAGAGTTCCACATTTAAGTACCAACACAAGTAACTATGCCTCCTGGCAGCTCAACAACCAACGAAGACTACTAACATATCCGTTGAGAAATAAACTTCATGCAAACAATATTTCCACCGGTAGAAGCTTGATCTCTTAATTTTAATATTAACAAGTGTTGTTAAATTTAAAATTTAAAATCGTAGTCATGTTTCATGGCAAGCAATCGACAAATCTCTGTCGTACCCTTTACACTTCTATTAGTAAACGAAATGATTTTAGGGTATTTCCTTCTTTATGAATCTAGGGGTTGATTTATAGACAAGCTAAATTGTATACAAATAATTAGGTACATATTACCTATACAACATATGTTTTTACTAAGCGTCTATCAATGGTATACTTATTACCTACCTTATAATATAAAGTAGCCAAATAAATACCCATTTGCTAACAGGAGTTTGTTACTCAGTTTGAGTCAGGATTGAGTTTTAATAAAATTAATATCTCGAGCAGGTAAACGGAACTTGAAAACGCGGGGAAACTTTTTGGAGACAAGAAACTAGAAAATTTAATATTCTGTGGCATGTAGCTATCTCACTTGTGCTCGTAGGAAACTGGCTCGAGAGTTTCTAGTAGGTAAACATACACTTACTGGGATTACTTTATACTATGCACATGTATGTCTAATATTAATACTAAAGTTTTTGAATTTTCGAATTTAGTAGATATCTACACTAAACTATCGACTAGTAAGTAGTTAGGTACTTAATGTTTAGGTTTTAAGACGAGATAATTATTCAATTTAAATAGCCTAGTTTTACTTTCCTATAATCTCCAATATGAGTACGTGAGTGGGTACTGGTTTATTACTTACAATCCACTTAGACAAGGCAATGAAAACTCATTGAACGACAGTTTAACGATGGGTCACTTAGATATATAGGTATTGTTACCTACTTACTACAAATACTACATGTAGGTTACAAATTACTGGAAAACAGTTAGACAGACTGTTTTCATTAATTCGATGATTGATTTTAAAACTTGAGTTACCGCTGCTCTGCTTCCGTGCGTTAGTCCTAATTACTTTTGCAGAGAGCAATACGTTATATTTCTTATTCAACAGCTCGCGTAACCTCAGGAGTAATTTACAACACATGGTGTGTAATTAAAATGCCAATAGAAAGTGAGAAGCGAAGAAGCGTTACGGATGTTAAATAAGAGACAACTGACAAATAAATACAATCCTTATGGAGCATAGCATATTACAATAAGAACGGCACATAGTTCAAAGTTACCTACTCGATACATTTTCGACTGAACATTACAAGAACATTATCTCAGGTTGCTTAAATGTAAATAAAAAGGTATTTTCACCCTTCAATACACACACAAAATGTTAGCAGATGGGATTAACTGTTATAGAACTGCACCTAAGTGCTAATGTGCTCAAAACCTACGCTTGAGTCTGTAGACCTGCTAAGGTAGAGTCTAAGCGTAGGCGCGGCCACGCCTAGGAACGGAGCGCATCGGGAATATAGCGTATAATGTTTTTATACCGTACATAGATATACTTAAATACAATAATATTTCATTCTTTCCTTCTGTGGTTGTTCCAATGTGTGACAAATAAATATGCGGGCTAAAACCTGCATACGAATGTAAGAACCTCTAGTGCCAAGCTCGGGGTAATGTTATCCCGTGTAAATCAATGTACGGTATTGGTGCAAGATGTGACTTGCAAATATGAATGTTATCACTTAACCCGCAGTTAAATAAGAAAAAAAATATGTATATTTTCACGAGGTAGGTACCTGTTTAATTCAATGAGAACTTATGGCCTACAATTTGGCCAAATATTCATTCATTGTGATTCAAATATCTACATATAAGTAAGTAAGGGTAATTTTTTTATTTATAGTTTTTATTTGCATATGTCTTTAATAAAATATTTTGTCTTAACAAAAAAAAGTAAGTAAACAATTTATGACGTCTCTCTATAGGTTTGGTGTAGTGTAATACTGAATGAACTGATTTAATAAATCCGTTCGTTTCATTCGCAATGAAAATAAAGTAATCCGATCTAAATAATGTGAAAATAATTGTGCAATAATCACAGCAAAGCTTAAAATGGTAGTCGTTTTTGTTTAACGCTGATCGTTGCGTTATACTTTATTACTTCCTATACCTATACCGAAGCCCTAATCAAGTGTCTTACTTTGTAAACAAAACTACTAATATTTCAAACTTTTCAGTGATTATTGCATAGTTATTTTCACATTATTAGTACAAAATTAGACACATTAGACACTCGATTTGATGAACTTCAGAATATACGCCGCGCCGTTAGACTGAAAAATACTTATTTTATCGATTCCCCTAACCGCTATAAAAGGTAAATTGAACAAATTACTGCGTTCATCGTAAAATCATAATACTGAAGTGACTCTCAACGCGGCCGAGCCGGTGGCCGCAATGAGTCCCCATCACTGCGGTCACCGCTGACGTGCTCTCCGCCCCCAGACTAATTGTGCCGCCTTCTTGTTTATTTATGCGCTACTGTACCTTCACCTCATAAAGAGTTAACACACGGCAACTTTAAGCGCCAGTAATACAGTATATTGCAATGGTTTTGTGTAGATTCATGTGTTGTCGACTCTACCTTCGCATCATTAAGTTACAACTAAACAGGTACTCCTGGTTAGGTATTAAAATGATTTCAACAAATTAAAGACGATAGTTGTCATGGCAAAAAATAATATTCAAATCTGGTCGATACCGCGGAACGTGAAAAGTTATTGTAAATTAAGGAGAAGCATTTGGTTTCAACACAAAAAATTAAGGAGTTTGCATTTAAGAATATTCCTATTAAAATGGTTTCCGAGGTCTGTAATTTCTTAAATTTTATGTTTTTGGTATATTTCGTTGAAACTAGATTTTGAGTTCATCATTTTATTTAGGTACCTACTTAGGTACAACGTTTTCTACTTAGGTACCTACTGACATCCATCAGACTTCAGCTTGCTATGAGATAATAATGGATAAGGGGCGATAGCTCTCCATCCCCTTAAAAGCACTCGTATCACTATTTATGAGGAAGAATCTACAACTACAGATTAATAAGTGCACTAAGCATTTGCTCACCTTTTATGGCAGCTTCAATTACTTCAATATTCCTCAACGTCAGAAGCACGGGTTCCATCACCAAACTCAGCCACAGTGGGCCTTCATCGCGCCTCTTCTCCGTGAGGAATATAGCGTATGTGCGCAGGCGCAGCGGCGGACACTTCATGGAGCGCGAACTTTCCACCAAAATCGTCGCATCACTAAACCGCAGCGATTTCGCCGTACCGAACTTAACAACAACACCGACATCGTTCAAATCACCCTTTAAAATCCGACGAATATTCACTCTGTATATCCTAGTACTATTATAACTGAAACTCACCCCATGAACTCTACCAGTGAATACGTATTTTGATAGTAGAGTCACGCGTTTCAATAAAATCCTATTGTGTGTGACGCTTGCGTTACAAGTTGCGAATAGCTTTCGCCTATGGATTGTGTTTTGTTCCAGCTTTCGTACGTCGGGATTAACGATGTCCAGAATGAGCGTCCACAGTAAAATCATAAAAAGCCGCATGGCGAACTAGGTACTGTATTTAAACTGAATTAAAATAACAATCAACGCGTGTATGTAGGTATTGATTAGCCACACGCGATAGGGTTATAGACGAACGTCACTCGTGATCACTGTAGACTGGAATCACAAAGCGTGCGCGAGCGCAGGGCGCGCCAGAGGCTGTGCAGCGCGAAGGCTTGCACCCACTCACTCCAGATCGTTCACCTACCCCACATATTTACATACTGATTGGTCCCGCGTAAATAACACCACGCACCTTGTAATAGGACACTCGGTGATTGGAGCCGACGTTTATCGGTGACACTATCTTGATTTGTCGCGCGAAGAAACCAACTAATGCTTCCTTCTCAATGGCACGGCCATTTGTTACCCGAATGTCTCTATAAACGTATTGTAGAACATGGGATAATGGTATTCCATTGTTATAATAACTATAAATATAACTTATAATAATATCCATATTTTTCTCGTTCAAATGATACTGGGAAGTATCAAGATATCTATATTATCGATCGTTGACAACAACTCAATTTGACAGGTACCATAAAGTTTCCCTTATTTTAACCACGCCACCAATAAAATTTTATTTTAACTCGTAACCAGTATTCTGACCTACCTACCCGCACCGGCATCGTACAGCATTAGTGAAATTAATAGACATTGCAATCAATCACGAATAATGACTGTTCAAAATAAAAGATTGCTTTACATAGCATGTAGTTATTAAAGTTTGCCGATAATAAATAAGTATTGTCAGTCAATCGAGGCCGGGGGCAGTGTGCCGCAGAAAATCATTATCGCAGCAAGCAGACGACATCAAAAATCAATTTGTTTCTTGTCTGACGGAGCGAACTCGCGAGTGGCAGGCAGGCGGGCCGGCGGCGGCGGATAGCCAGTGTTTTTGCTACGAAACAAATATCCCTCGGAAAGATAATTTGTAGTAATCAATTACAAGCAATTTGCTTAACTAGCCTGCAGTGAATCTGCCTGCTGTTACCGGGTGATTTTCTGTGGAAATGTCCTAAGGATATTAGTTCAAATAGGTATTTCACAAAAAAATATATGCAGTCACAATGGCATGGCCCAATGGCTAGAGTATGAAACTGCGGTGCAAACGTCGCCAGATTCGATTCCCACCTCTGCACTAGGGGGGGGGTCCCCTAGATATAAGACGTAACTAGTTGGAGTAGTTGAGGATAAAATTAGTAACAAAACATTGTTAATCTCCTTTAAATTAATAAAAATATATTTTTAAGCGTACATAAGCGTAAAAACGTACCTACATATCAATGATCAAAAATCCTGTGTTAACAGAAGGGTCATAAAATTTAAATTCATGCTCACAAAGGCGCTCTAGTGGAGGTTGCAATTAATATGAAAATCTCTGGACAATATTTATGACACTGACACAGGCGAAATTATAGCAGAGTTTAATATTTACTGACGGTCCGTATTTTACACGACGACGAGGGGATTATGTGCGAAATATGAGTGTAAGCTACGTTATCCAAATTTAATGGTTGGTATTTGACACTTGATCATTCAACATTTCCTGCAAACGACTCATTTCAAACGCGTAATTGCACCCGTTTATTATTGCTGACAGATCATACTCGTAGCGCTGAGTTATTTACGGTTACGAGCGATACAGCCTTTCGATTAGCCTTCGCACTTAGGGAGGTTGATCAAACGTACAAATTTAAATAAAATTCGGTAGGAAAATGTTGTCGATTAATGTTGGTTCTCGTCAAACAAACGCTTTTATATTCGAAATCCGAAATAAGTTTCATCAAACAACTGAGGGAAAATTCGGGCACAGTTTTCAGGAGCTTTAAAATCTGTATTCGTCGGAACACAACAGGACCATCGGGATTAAATAAATCCGGATTTCATAATAAATTCTGTTAGTGCATCACGAATAATGCGGACGGTTTTCCTGGCTGTGCTCTACAGCCTACGGCGGATAATTTCCAGCATGTTCGCAGCGATTACTTTCACAACTGCCACACGAACGCGGTTGTGTGAAATATGAGAGCACCTACGTTTACGTTTTCAAATAATCCTCTCTGCTCGGGAATTATAACCCGTGAATAAACATAAAAGGCCGCGGCAGCGCGGCGGGCTGTAATTCCGCGGTGGAAACGTCGTAAATAATTGTCGTGGCTTTGGCGCTAATTCCTTGCCCGAGAGTGAAATCTATGATATCGCTTGCATTGTGGTCTTATGAAAAATTACTCGCGACTTAGTTACCTGTTGCATTGTGTTTTCTTTTAAACTTTTACATTGAGAAAAATAGCTGGCCCGTACGCGTTAACCTCAGGCGGGTTTAACTACATAGGGCACGTACGAGTATTTGGCATTCTACGAGAATTCATTGTGGGTTTAGCTGCATTTCATTTTTATTCTATTTTGCAGAATAATAGCTGAACAATAACGCCTGTGCATGACTGGGTTGCGTGAAAAGCCGAGGTAGTAGGCGTGCAATGTTGGCCCAACTGTCTCCCGCTCGCAGGATGTCACAGCGGTAATTAAACATTCCTCACCCGCTCTTGATATTAACCCGTTTGAAAATTCTAACAATGTTGCCTGCTAGGTGCTTCCTATGAATATGTTATGGAGTATTTTGAGCTTAGCTTCGTAGGAATAGGAATAATTCCAGCTATTCTGAACGCTCTAAAACGTCTAAATAATTTTGCTCGCAATATTGCCTTGTGGTTTATTGACTTAGGTAGAACGTATGTACCTACATGATACTTACCTACGTGAAAAATTCGCGTAAATTTTCAATTAGCAGTGATACAAGTCATTAGAAAAAAAGATACGAGTATATTTGAAATCGTTATGGCTAATCTTTAAAAACAATTAAAGGATGGTTCTCCTTTCAGTAACGTTAAATGACACTGCCACATTTCAATGGAGCTTTGCCCCACCTACAAAACTACGAGACCATTGAAGCTGTACTTATCATTTTGTTGGGGACTTATTACATGTTTTATATAGCATAATCACAACAAAATGATAACTAATAACAATGACAAATTCGCTTCGATTTCATACTATTTTCTGAATTCTTTAAGCTGTTTTTTCGACTCGCAACTTGTACAAAACTTTATTTTAAACCAATAATTTTGATAAAAAACAGAGATATTTTTACATTTATTCGTTATCTTGTTCATCATGCGGTTGATGGTGGGGCAGAATCTGGCATTATCATTTAGCTTAAATTTAGAAATTGCGCGTCAAACTACTATTGGATATTTAATTCCGATAGCGCGTGTTGATATGAAAATAAAGTAATAAACTGTAGAGGGCCAAATAAGCCCAGAGTCGCGACAGCACCGAATCTCGGTAACACCACTTATAAACTTCCCTTTGTTACTGGCGCCAGTTTCTGTAATTCGACCCTCTCGACCCTTCTCTACAAGTCACAAGTAATCCAACATGAAGCACCTATCAGTTAGATATTCTTGGATTGCTGCTTCAAACTTCCTTTTCGTTTATTATTAAACACCACACGTTACACTTTTATGTATCTACCTAAGTTATTTGACTAATATTAGATGGTGCTTACGTTATTTAATTTAATAAAGGGTCACTTCTGTCCACATTTCTATGTATTTGACTACTTTGCCTCTGGGCGTAGACCTGACGCAGGCAACCTATTAAGTAAACGAGTGTTAGTTATGACAGAATTAATGCCTCCCGCTTAAGTGAGAGCTCATGTGGCCCACTTCAATCTTAATAACATGCCCTTCCCATATCACACGTACCTACGCTTTAAATATTCATCATATGTATATGCTAGAATGGACATAATAATGCCGGAATTACTCTGTTGTTAGGCTGTAACGTCGATATCATCGGAATGTGCAAATGTTTAAAACCAATAAATTAAACAAGTAGGTATAATTTCGTAATACAAGTGACGGTTTTATGAGTTTCTGAAGTCTGCTGAATGTACTGAGCCAACATCCGGTCGTTAAAATATAAAATTCCTGCCTAACTGTTGTCAAGTTTGTTCCCTTGTAGATTTTAATATCATTAAATCAGATACTTATTACTCCATTATTGATAAGGGAAGACGTTGTAAAAAAGTTTTTACGACTTGCTTTCAGTTGTTCCTCTAACGGAATAATGGCTTTAAATTTGAAGTCCCCGGCTTTTATGAAGTAGACAGCGATAAGAGGGATTATAAAAGGGAAGAGGGGGCGAAGTGGAGATAAGAAAATAATGGAGCCGCGATGAAAACTGCGGGAAATGGGTACAACGACTGCATAACTATATCAAGTGCCTACCTACTGACTTACAACATTATATTTCATAAATAATAAAAGGTAGGTTAATTATTCGTCAAGGACCTAATTTGTTAGCCCTACGTAACATTGAGCGAGTCGAGACTAGGGCCCGTATTAATAAATCAATCTCAGCTCAAAACCCAATCTTGAGAAAGACCCCAAGATGGCGTGTTTATTAATAAACGTAACTTAGGTGCGCGTTTTGGAATCGGGTATCACGTGAGTAACGCCGTATTAATAAACCAAACTCACTCTCAAGAGCTCACACTTGAGAACGGATTTGCTGATTGCAGGCGAACCGCGACTTGAGAGGGTGTTTTATAGTTGTTTGGTGGTTGCTAAAATGGATTTACATAATATTTTGGAAGAAATTGATCATTTCGACCATATTGATCATTACGACGAGTTATTTTGGGGAGAGGGAGGAGTAGCTTTTAAAAAGGTCCAGAAATTTTTTCTTTAGATCAGAGAAGGTGTGATGCAGATGAAACACACAAGTTCTATTCTATTTTTACAAGTTATCGCACAAACAAATCACTTCTTGCTTGACTAGTCCGCGCTTTTTGACAGATGTGGCTGCTGCGTTTCGTTTCGCTAATTCGCTTTGCGCCTTCAATATGTCAATAATTTATTTACGTAATATTATTCGTGAGTTTTACTAAAGTAAAGTAAATTATTTTATTAAACATTGTTATATTTATCGTATTCATTACCTAATTTCTTTAATTTGATTAAGTTGTAAGTATTTTATAAAGGTTAATTGAAATCTCCTTATTTGCAAAAACGAAACGTTGCCGTTTACTTGAGTTCTTCCACTTGAGAAGAACATCACGTGATACGCCCTCAAGATTGGTTTATTAATAAACGGCATACTTGAGATGGTGATGGCATCTTGAGAGAGTATCAGCCGAATTCGCTCTTGGGGGACGGTTTGAGATCAGACTATTAATACGGGCCTTAGCTTGGGTTTAGGTCCTGATTGAGTCAATTAACCGTCTTATAAGTAGTGATGAGAAAATTGAGAATGCAATGATGAATTCCTTAGTTAAGTTTAGGGTAAAAACGTAATAAAGAATCGCTCCTAATAAGAGAATTTTATAGTACTCGTACATTATATATATTACCATAATAAAGAAAAACTTTGTGTTTTTAATAACTGTATAATTTATAAGAAGATAAAATTTATAAAATGCATACATAGATTCAGATATGTTACATAACCATAATTTGTTACAATACAACATTAGAAAAATCATAGAAGATTTAGTTACACGAATATCACAATTTTTATAACATGTAATCGATATATTCAGTACATGCTCAGATATTGCTATGTCTATAACGAACTAACGAGATTCAACCCTCAATTAATAATTTATCTAATAATCTATACTACTACACTGAATTCAAGTGTTTACCATTACGTTGCATTTCCTCTTTATAAGTATTTGAATACAGATAAGGAAGTATACAATAATACAACTGGCACTCAAATATACCGGGCCACCCTAGTAATTTGACTTGATATTGACAAATTATATTATAATATGAAACTCTGAATTCCAGCCCTCTAACGACATACGTTTTCTGATATGTGTAGTTTTGCATGTATTCTACTTTTAGTTGTAATCGTGCTGGTTTATTTTTGATGACTCATTTTAATGGCTAGTGTACTTATAAGCGGACAGAAAGTCCGAAAGTGGTATAACGATGAAAATTCTATAATAAATAGATGTATCTATTTTATTAACTTATACCGACCACGAAAACGTTAAGGGCACACGAGTCGAGCTATATTGTGGGGTGTGCAAGCCCGCACTCCATGCGATGTAATACGTAGCCCCCTGGTGGGAGGAATCACGTCCCGTCCACCCACGCGCAGCCGATGTACGCAGCCAACGAATCCGGCTCGCGAATTTAGCCCCAACAACCTACAAAACAAAACGTCAATTACTTTTTGATTTGTCAGGCGGTTCTTTAGAAAATACCTACGTTTGTCTATCATATAATATTAGCATAAAAAGGTCCAGTTATTTTCAAGTTCTAAACAAAGGGATAGTATTAATAACGCACCTTGTAACGTTCTCGGGCGGATGGCCGACGTATATAAACGGGTCCACATCGAGCGAGCTCATACGCCCCTGTGCAGAACCCCTGACAGTCGTCGTTCCATGTTTTAATACAGCATCGTTCTTGTATCTTCTAGCTGATATCTTGGTCATACCATCGGTTCTCACCCTTCCAGATCGCAGCTCCATCACCCCACTCCCAGCGTTCCAACGTAACACTGCCTTGTCTTTAATAAAACCAAGCCATAAATGGTCCCGCGTTCCAGAGGAACTGACCAAAGTTCCTTCTCCGCAAACAGCTGAAACCTCTGCCCAGATATCGAAACGTTTAGCAGGCAAACTCGTTCGAACTGTCATTCTTGCTCTACCATCAAATAATGGCACTCTATGTACATCGTTCTCTTGATATGTTGTATATTCCTCTAAAGAATAATATTCCTCAATGTCGTTGATCAATTCCTCATCCAATTCTTCCATCTCAGATTCATTTTTTGTAGGCTTTATACTACAACTTGCAACATTTTCAGTTTTGAAATTAAGAGCGTGAGAGAAGGTATTTTCTGCGAATTTAATAGTGACAAAATTTTATTTATCTAATATTTATCAGCAAATTGTGAAAATATCTTCTTTTCTAGTATTTAAAGTTGTGCAAACTACTGATATCTAGCACATCTAAAGTCTAGCGGTATCCAACTGGCGGGAGGATGTCAATACATGTGAGCTCGGGTTCAGGACTGTCGGGTTTGCCGCTGTCACTGGTGTCTACTGCACCGTCGGTTTGTTGCATTGAGCTCGGGTGATTGTTGATGTCTAGCGAGTTGTCTGAATGTTTGTCTGTTCTAGGTCTACCAACAGAGCGGCTACCTCTTCGTACGTGTGGTGACTCGTCTCCACAAGGGCCAAAAGCTTGGACAACCACATCGGATTGTGCCCTGCAAGCATGAGAGCGCAAATGGCACGCGGATAGGTACGTCCGGCCATCACTGCCGCATACAGACGGACCGTCTTTGACCGGGCATTCAGTTGCACCGCATTCGCAAGTGGCAAGCCCACTGCGGACTAGGCAATAGGCACCGAAGTAGCACGTCATGTGCTCGCAGTTTGTTGCCGGCAGTTGCGTTGATTCCGCTGTTGACAAAGAGCTCAAAGTTATTGGTTGAATTAGAAATATATTTTAGGATGTTTAGCCAGCAAAGTGTCAGATTATTCGCCAACATTGTGGTGTATACTCACGGTCAAAGCAGCCATTGGCGCCGAGCGTGTGCTCGTGGTTGGAGCAGACTGTGCACTTCTGCCCCTGTATGCCGGGCTTGCACACGCACCGGCCGGTCATCTGCTCGCAGTCCTCGCGCACAGACCCGAATGCAGAGCAGCCGCACGCTGCAACAGGATCACACAGTTTAATATAAATACACGAAATTATTACGTCTACTATGTATGTGGTACGTCAGTCCAATGACTGGTTTTACAGTGTATAGAGAACGAGACTACGTTCGTAATGTAGCTTACTTTTGCATCGAATCTCCGTTCAATTGAGTCACCGTCGCCTATATGTAGGTACAACCCAAGAATAGAACCCTACACACATCCCATTATTGCCCAGAGGATGAATGGCCGATAAGATATAATTTATCGTACAACGGAACGCAGATTGAAGCGTATATTGTCACTGTAAATGTTCAAGTGAAAAATAAGAAAAAAAGGACAGATCGTGAGAAGTTCAAAGCAAGGATATAATATACTCACGTATACAGCCCATATAGCCGGTCCCTATCCTTGGCAGGCCCCAATATCCTGGCTCGCAGCGGTCGCACTTCATCCCGCCGACGCCCGGCCGACACACGCACTGCCCGCCCTCGTCACACTGCTCGTTTTCCGAGCCCAACCGGTGACATCCACACTGCGAGGGACACCCGACGCCTCCTGGACCTCGCGCCGGGGTGACGCCATCGGCGCAACAACCGTGCCAGGACTCCTGACAGCCTTTCTTCTCGACTACTGCCTTATCTGAAATGGCATCGTTATGAAGCTAATTTATAATAAAATAATCAAAATTCAGACTGTCGAAAAGATGCCACTTCTCAAATAAATGGTTATCGTAATACACGTTGAAACCAGGCAGATTTGGTAATGAGAATTTGAGTTTGGGTCAAAACTAAAAAGACAACTGTCGTATAATTATTAAGAACTTAGTGCTTATTATATTAGTGAAATGTATCTACATTGAAGCTGATATAATTTTTACTTGGGGTCCTGGCGAAGCATCCTTTCAACATTTTGTAATTTTTTGTTACAATGAAATCTTTCGCCAAATATCTTCTGCGTTAACTTGTCCATCCTATTTGAAGACCAAACATGCTGACATTAAAACTTTCTCTGACGCACTCTCCTTACCTTTTCTACAGCAACGAGCAGCTTTAGTAGTATGATGGCAATAGCTGCCGATGGGACAGTCTTTCCGATGTGGTCCGCCTCCACAATCCAGTGGCCTGCCTTCGGCGTCTGTCAGAGCCTCGTCGTCACCACATGGTTTGAACTGTAAAACGAGAGAACGTTTATGGTAAATAAGGGTCCTATAATTTTACTGTGGTTGCCAATGCTCTTCATGTCATTTACAGTTGATATTTGGCGGTAATGGTATTCAAATCATCGACCTTCATCAGCTGCCTTATTCCAGGCCTTATTACGGTTAAAATATAACCGATCCAAGTACCTAGTAGGTAGTCACATTAGTTCGTGAAAAAGAGCAAAAATGATGTCACTTGTGATCAGTGGCTTAGAATAAAGCTATAGATCTAACAGATTAAGGGCTCAGACAGACGAGCGACAGTGCGTCGCGCGACGTATATATACAATAGACTGCGGAGAAAGCGTCGCAGGCCGCAGGAATATATCTTTCCTATGGACTATTTATTACAATTTAACCCGTTAAGATGTACTTATTGCTTATATTGTTGCTGAATGAATAACTAAAAGATAACTAAACAAAAACTTACTTCTAATCCTCGGCACAAAGCAAGTGGACGTAGCCTCAAGTCCTCCTGCCGACGACAAGCCTCTAGCTTCATGTGGCATAGCGTCGGGTACAGCCTCATGTCCGAGGCGCAGACAGGCGATGACGTCATTGCTGCGGCGGCCGCGGCAGCACAGTCGAACAAGCAAGCACATCGCGGCTGTCCGTTGGAGTCCACGGCGCAGGTCGCCTCATAAGCGCATTGAACTCTTGCGCACACCGCGGTCCCGGCGCCGGGCTCGCTAGAACTCTCAGCCGTGTCATCGGCCGATCGGATTTCGTTAGTCAGATCTGGGTTTTTAGCTGATCTGCTTGAGCCTAAATAGGAAGAAGCATATTGGTATGTGAGAATTGTTTTTTATATTTAGTGAGATATAAAAATATACCATTACAAAAGTATCAGTTAAAATGACTCAAACTCTAGTCTAATTGTCTGTACGACCGGGAATTACCAGTTTTGCTACATGACACTGACGTGGTACATAGCAAAAACGGGTAATTCCCTTCAAAAACCAATAGATATTTCCGTTAAAGGCATGAGATTGATAAGCATTGTGGACTGTGTTGGTAATATCTCTATTTTTGAGTGCAACTACCTATCTACCTCATACATATGAAAATAATTTTCATATGATGCTATGATTTTTTTTGATATGCTTTATCATGACAGCTTACCGTTAGTATTTTCATCTTGAGAGTCAGTGCACTCCCCATAGTACGCTACATGGATAGGTGCTTCGCCGCGCATGCGTGCCTCGCAGGCGGCTTTCTGCAGCGCGCACTCATGAACGAATGTGTGATGTGTGTCCGCGCAGACGGGCTCGCGCGGCGCCTCGGAGCAAGGGTTGGAGCAGCTACAAGCGCCGCGCGCGCACCACGTGCCAGCAGGGCATTCCACTCCAGCGCAGGATTCTGGAATTTCCACTTATACATTAGACTCTTATGCTGTTATTCATAAACCTAGCTAAACCTCACTTCCTTTAAATCGTGTTGCTATCCCTTTCACACTTCGATAAAAAAGGTTAAGGTAGAAAGGGACAGGGTGGCTAAACAGTGGCGTAACTTTAAATCACGTTTGTGATTAACAGCCTTAGATTAAAAATCTCCTTTAGATGCAAGATTCAAAAGTTGCACTAAAACATCGGATGGCGCAATCTCGCTGGAATTTCTTACTTGATTATCGTGAGAGCTCGGTGGCGCAGTGGTTTGGTCACTGGACTTAAGATACGAAGGTCCCAGGTTCGATCGCACCAGGGGATCGACATTGTTCCAATGAGATTTCCTCGATTATTCGAAAGAAAAACTTATATATATTATCGAATGCTCTCAAAACGGTGAAGAAAACATTGTGATGAAACCTGTATGCGTGTAAAAAAAAATCTAAGGTATGAGTAGTCCGTCCATCTGCGCTGGCCCCAATCATGTTGGCCAGACTAGTGAACCATGGCTCGAGCTCCCTTGATGTAAGGGAAGGTCTGTGGTCGAGCAGTAGGGACATAAAATAGACTGCAAAACATTGAAGGTGATTTTTAGGAAGTAGGAGTAATCGTGAAGCGGATGTTTTAGAAAGTAGACTTTGTGAAACGTTGATCTGCACTGCATTATCATGCAGAATGTCAATACTTACCACATGAGCCCATGTGTTTGACGTGGAGCCGTCGTTTCTCTCGACACGCCACGTCGCGTAAAGCACAGACACTGCTGTACGTCTGATTGTCACTGCCGCATACCTCTTCTGTCTCCTGAAATCGCGTTAACCGTAATACAGCGACTGTACAGAGAAATTCTGAATCTCGTGGCGAAGATAACACTCAGATAAATAAAGAATGTATCTTACAGTGTTAGGTGTGATTCTCTCGTGGCATTCAAATGTAATACTAAAACTAAACGCAACTGCCACTGTCACTCATATGCTACATCGCGTAAGAGGGAGCAGGACACCTTGCTTAGCAACGATTAAATTTAGCAAAAGGACGTTAAGTATCGCTTTGAAATAAAATAAATAAATCTAGCAATGTGATAGCAAATCAATTAAACACATTCAACTTTTATGGCGCTAAGAGAACAAAATGTAATTATCGGACAATTTTCATATTTCAAATTGATATAGATTGACACTTGATATCAAACGGTACTAATTATTGTAAGAAATGTATTATGTTCCTTACAGTTCCCTCCTCACAGTGCTTGGGGCAGACACAACTCGCTTCAGAAACTCCGTCGCTCTCACACACTGCGTAGAATTCACACTTCTTGTTTTCACATCCATCTGAAAGGATCAAACACTCGCCATAAGCACCTACATATTCTTTTAGCGAACTTAAGTAGTAGGCGATGACGTAACAATAATTATACATAGTATACTTAATTGACTCTCACTCGCTATAAATACACAATGGCGGGCTACAGAAGAAGCTTCAAGAGTCCGTATTAACTTTGAGTAGCGAGTCTTGAAGCTTGACGCAGATGCGATAGTAAAGGAAATATGCGAGACACTATGGGTACAGCCCCCTATTCCTTATGAGGAAATGATATTATCATGAGATGGCGTACGGACAACAGTAGATCAATGGTACACTTGCAGTACGATTTCAACTCTTACGACGCAGATAATAAGAACGGTTCAAAGCACCCTTCATCAAAGCACATCAAGTACCTACTGAAGAGAGACGTTGTTATACCAACGCGATAACATTGTCCCTTTCACGCACGTCATTTCATGATATCGTTTTGAGAACAGCCCTTGTAGCACGCGCCAGAGATACAGTGATTGGCGTCACGCCGCGGAGCTGTCAAACTGACGTTATTTCAAGGCTTTTGACAGCTCCGCGGCGTTACACCGATCGCTAGCGCTGCGCGTGCTAGCACCCCACTGATATATCCCACGTGTGTACTGACTGCATGGTCCGTCGTATAGCACGTGCACGTCTCGCCGGTGCCTGCACGCCTCGAGCTGCAGCTTGCATCGGTTGCCGTACGAGATGCCGTCGGAGCCGCACACGGGCGCGAACTCGTTGGAGCAGCGCGGGCAGCGACACACGCCGCGCCCGCCCGTCGCCACGCACTCGCCGCCGTGCGGGCACACGCGACCAGCGCACACGCCGTTAGAACCTGACACACACATCATCATCATTTACGATAATATTCAATACATCTACAGACATTGAATGTGTCCGGCACGTGCCGTGACAGATAACATAACATTATTCTTCTACACAATGTGTATGAACGTATTTATTTACGTATTTATACGACCAGACGCGGACAGACACATTGTATAGAATAGTATGATTTTACTCAGAGAAATAAGAACATCGAAGTGTCAAATTAAAAGATAACACTTAAGTATCTCCACAACGTAGGTAAGGCACAGATTTGTTCGGAGATCATAAAAAAAGACGCGGGAATTCGCATGCATTAAGTCTTTCCCACACAGACGCGATCTGCACGCGGCTTGCGGCCTGCGGCCAGTTGAATGAAACGCATGCCCCGCCCCATTTTCTCCCAACGTTCATGTCCAGTAGGTAGCGGATTGCGGCCTAGGCCTCTTGATCGCTACTAGACGTTAACGAAGGGGAAAAATGCGGCGGGGCATGCGTTTCAACTGGCCGCAAGCCGCGTGCGGATCGCGCCTGTGAGCTGTGAGGGAAAGACTTTAAACAGAATACGCGTGTCTACGAGCGACCAGCGCAAATATGTGCATTACGTTGTGGAGATAAGTGATAACTTTTAAATTGACGCTTCGATGCGCTTCGACTCTGCTATAGTATGAATTGACCCTAAAGTAAGTCTGTATGTTACCGCATGCGCCTACGTGTACCGCTCGCAGCTCGCGTCCGAGCAGGCACGCCGCGCGTCTCAGCGCGCACTCGCTGTCGTGCGTGCGCGCGTCCGAGCCGCACACGGGCCGCAGCACGGGCTCGCACGCGGGCGGGCACGCGCACACCGCGCCGCCGCCCTCCACGCGACACTCGGCGCCGTGACGGCACTCAACCTCAGCGCAGGGATTCACGCCTGGACAAACATGTACGTAATAAATAAAAATATTATAGCGAGAGATACTTCAATACTTCTTCAATCATCATCATCATCATCATCAGCCCGTATCAGTCCACTGCTGGACGTAGGCCTCTCCCAAAGCGCGCCAATCAACCCTACTCTCGGCCCTCTGCATCCAGTCCCTGCCAGCCATTTTGCGAAGGTCATCCCTCCATCTGGTCGGGGGGCGTCCCACACTACGTTTACCCGTTCGTGGCCTCCATTCGAGAACTCGTCTACCCCATCGGTTATCGGTTCTACGACAGATGTGACCAGCCCACTGCCACTTCAGTTTACTGATTCTATGAACAATGTCAACCACTTTTGTCTTCTGGCGGATATACTCGTTTCTTATTCTATCTAACAGAGAAATTCCAAGCATAGCTCTTTCCATAGCTCGCTGAGCGACCTTGAACCTGTGGGCCAGTCTCACCGTCAATGTCCACGTTTCGGCTCCGTAGGTCATCACTGGCAGGACGCACTGGTTGAAGACCTTAGTTTTTAGGCATTGTGGTATTGAAGACGAGAAGATATGACGTAGCTTCCCAAACGCTGCCCAGCCCAGCTGAATTCTCCTATCACTCTCTTTCTCGAAGTTGTTCCTACCCAGCTGTAGAGTTTGTCCTAAGTAGACATATTTCTGAACAACTTCGAGGACCGTGGCATCGACTACTACTGGTTCCGGGACGACCAGATCATTGAACATGATCTTGGTCTTATCCAAATTCATCCCGAGCCCGACACGGCGAGAAGCAGCATTAAGGCTATCCAGCATTGCCTGCAGATCCTGCAGCGACTCAGCCATGACCACTATATCATCGGCAAACCGAAGGTGTGAAATGTACTCGCCATTTACATTGATGCCACGTCCATTCCAGTCCAGTGTTTTGAAGACATCTTCCAGCGCGTTTGTGAAGAGTTTCGGTGATATAACATCTCCTTGTCTCACACCTCTACGCAACTGGATAGATCTTGTTTGCTGGTTCTGGATTTGGACGGTCATAGTGGCGGCGTCATACAGGCATCTCAGCACCTCGATGTACCGCCAGTCTACTTGGCATCGCTGCAAGGACTGCAGAACAGCCCAGGTTTCGATAGAGTCAAATGCTTTCTCATAGTCCACAAATGCAAGACACAGGGGCCGATTGTATTCCTCTGTCTTTTGTATAATCTGCCTCACTGTGTGGATGTGGTCTATGGTGCCATATCCTCCGCGAAACCCGGCCTGCTCCGGGGGCTGGAAGTCGTCAAATCTCCGTCCAAGACGATTCGTAATGACTCTCGAAAACAGCTTGTATACATGACTCAGGAGAGAGATAGGTCTATAGTTTTTCAATAGGGTTTTGTCCCCTTTCTTGAAAAACAGGACAACAATGCTCCTGTGCCATGCCTTCGGAGTTCTCCCACTCTGTATGACGGAGTTAAAAAGCTTCTGTAGTTCCATCAGGACAGGAGTACCACCTGCTTTCAGGAGCTCAGATGTAACCCCGTCTTCACCGGGGGCTTTTCCATTCTTAAGCTGTTTGAGAGCCAGTCCGATTTCGTCAAGACTCACATCCGGCAGGTCTTCGGTAAAATGGCGTGTTAACGTAGCTCGGGGATCATCGGTACTAGGCTCAGGTTGCGGTGCGTGAGGTGCGTACAATCGGCCGTAGAAGTCTTCGATCTCAGCGAGTATCTCTGGTTTGGAAGTGACGGTTCTGCCATTCGCCGACTTCAGTTTCGTCAGATGGCTTCTCCCCAACTGCTGCATGAATACTTTTGACCCTCGATTTTGCTCAATTGCCTCTTGTATGCGGCGTGTATTGGAGCGACGAAGGTCACGACGTATAAGCTTCCTTACATGCTTGTTGAGGGTCCGCTGTTCTGTCTGAGAGATTTGCGTAGCCTTTTCACGTCTTTCCTTCATGAGATCCAGAGTCTCCACTGAGAGCTTAGACTTCGTGCCAGTACGTTGCGACCTGCAAAACCTTACGCCTACGTCCCTGATGGTCTTCACCACTGTGTCAAACGCCTGGTCAACGTCAATTGTGGTTTCCAAGACATCGAATCTATTTTTCAGCTCCAGCTGAAATTTTTCGGAGCCGGTTACGATCTGTTGCAGGTTAGGTCGGAGCGTAGACTTCATCATACGGAGTCTTTCTAGCTTAAAATCGATATTCAGGGTGCCTCGCACGAGTCGGTGGTCACTACCAGTGTTAAACCGGTTAAGTACAGAGACATCCCTGAATATATGCCTTTTGTCCGTTATGATGAAGTCTATCTCATTTTTCGTCATAGAGTCGGGGCTTTGCCACTTCTTCAATACTTCATTGCAACCTTAGGAGATCTAGGGAACACTTGGTTATGTCTACTAATAATATAAGGTACAGAATACAAACTAGGTTACGGCTGGATACTTCACCCAGGCTCCCTCTATGGGCTTCGAGGGGTATTAAACCAGATTTCTCGATTCCTTCCAGTTAACTTAAAAGTAACTGTGTACGAATGTGTAAACCGTGCCAAGAAACGTTTTCTGAACATATTCCAGTGGTTTCATTAGTTAGAGCTCACCGAACTCACGAAAAGTGGCGCCCAACGTGGAGTTCGAACACACGACCCTGGGATTAAGAGCAAAGATTAAAGACAATATAGTTTTATATTAAGAATCCCATTGCTCTACCGGCTGAGCTTTTTTTTAATTTTTTTTTTCATATTAAGTACTTACTAATTTTCTTCTCAACCACTCCAACTAAGCCAAAGGCTTGTGTTAATAGTGGCCACCCACGTAGCCTAGAAGTAGGAATCGAACCTGCGGCACAGTATAATGTCCTAGCTAGCCATGGGCTATGAATGCATATAAATTAAAATAGCTGATTGGAGCTATCAACTACTCATAATTTATTTATTTATTTATTTCATAACAACACTTACAGAAAATACAAATAATACAAATTGTGAAGCAAGCAGTGACTAAATTCGATACACGTCGCCCCAGCCGTAGCGAAATGCATAACGCGCCAGCCGCCGGAAGTATATGTTATAAATAAAAAGTTTGCTCTTAACTGTTTTGTAACAATTTGGTATCTAATAATTGTATTGTAAGTATTGTAACAAACATTCTGCACTACGATGTTTCATCCGTACCTCGACTGAGTGATATCCATGGCGCACTGAGCTATTATTAAAACTTGTAGGTAAGTCTTAACCACAATTTCCAGGTTAATACTCCGGATCCATAACTTACCGGAACTGCACTGCCCTTTAAATACGATCTTCAACTGTTTCCTGGCTCGACAAGACTCGCGGTGCATCTGGCACTCGTTGGAGTACGTCTTTCCGTCGGACGCGCAAACCGGCGAGAACTCCAGCGGGCACGGCTCCGCACACCTGCAGGACGGCTGCCGGCGCTCGTCCAGCTGACACACCTCGGGATCGGGACAGGTTACGCCGGCGCAAGGGTCTGTAATGCAAAACAATAGACAATGCGAGAAACCGTGAGTAGGTAATGTCACAGAGTACGGAATAAGAGGATTGATAATACATAGAATCGTGACATGTCGTGATAAATAAAAGTATCATGACGCGTGATGATACTTTTATTTATCACGATGGCGATCGTCATTGTTGGCTAGTAAGCGGTCTCTGTACACTCTCGCATAGCCAGAGCATCACCAGCGAAGTAGAGAGCTACGTTGCGCAACTTTGCTTCGTTTTTGACACGAGTCAAAGGTCATATACAGTTTTGGACATGCACTCATGACTCAGAGTTTGAGTTCGGTATGAAACTGACAGTTTCATACAAATTGCTATCGGCCATACGAGACCGAAGTTCAATAACAATGCGTCTGTATCACTATCGCTCCCTCCACCAAGTAAGAGATCTAGATGAGAGTATAGTAATGATCTCCGCTTCGGTCAACTTTGCAAAGTATTTGGCGAGGAACTACGACCGAGAATGTGGAGAATGTTTTCACCTATAGGTACCTTCATCCCACAAGTACCTACACCCAGTAGTATTCTGCGGTTAGGTAAATGTAAATTCTCAAAAAAAAGTTGGCGTGCAAAATATAAACAATTTACTTGCAATAAAGAGATATGATTCTGATTATGGAATAGCACTCACCACATTTGCCATAATACTTGAATGTGATGTTAGTGTTAGTCTCGCAAGCCGCGCGCCGCATCTCGCAGTCACCGGGGTAGTCGCGCGCGTCGCTGGCGCAGAGCGGCCGCGAGCCCTCGTGGTCGCCGTAGCTGGGGCACGACGTGGGGCACTCGCAGTTGTACGCGTGGCCATCGGGCGTGGGGCGGCATACAGCACCAGGGCCACAAGCCACCTCGGTACAAGGGTTTGGCACGTCTATAACAATAGGTAGATAAGTACACAAAATAATACTAACTCCGGGCCTGGGTATGCAGGATATATCTCTTAATTAAAAATAGGCACCTACTTGACATTCGCATGTAAGCCTAGACTTCCGCATGTCTAAAATTCTACATCCGCAACATCCCTGCTCCCGGGCTAATAAGAAAGCTTTACATTTTGAGCTCGGTGGCGGAAGTTGGTAAGGCGAGATTTTTTTACGATTTTCATAATGATTAAGGGATAATGTTTAGTTACACTACCGATTTTTCTTAAAATGGTAAAGTAATCGGAAAATCTGCACACGGATTTGAGTGTGTGAACTAAGATAGTTCCTATTAAAAATGCCTGACGTAAGATAGCCCCCAAAGAGCAGCGACATGCTGTCACCACACCAGTCATGCATGAGGGTTGAGCTTGGCACAAAGTGATACTATTTGAATTGTATAATAGATTATCAGGCTAGGGATAATTGCCATGAGAAAACTTAACGCTCGTTGAAGCAGGTAACTGGTCTTAAGTACGCGGAGGTCCGAGGTTCGATCCCGGATCAGGTTAACCATGTACCAATGAGTTTTCCTCGGATTTTTCGAAGGAAAAACTTACGTATATTTACCGAATGTTCTCAAAACGGTGAACGAAATCATTGTGAGGAAACTGGAGGAAACCTATAAGCCGAAAAAAATCTAAGGCATGTGTAATCCACCAAACACCACTGGGCCTGCGTGGTGAATCATGGCTTGAGCTCCCTTGATATAATGGAACCCTTGATGAATGGAATAGTTAGGGTAAAAATATACTGATTACCACTTGGGAAGAGTTTTCCTCGGATTTTTTCGAAGGAAAAACTTACGTATAGGTATTTACCGAATGTTCTCAAAACCGTGAACGAAATCATTGTGAGGAAACTGGAGGAAACCTATAAGCCGAAAAAAATCTAAGGCATGTGTAATCCACCAAACCCCACTGGGCCTGCGTGGTGAATCATGGCTTTAGCTCCCTTGATATAATGGAACCCTTGATGAATGGAATAGTTAGGGTAAAAATATACTGATTACCTACCACTTGGGAAGAGATAGCAGCCGCCAGCTGTGGTCACCAGCACCGCTATCAAGGCAAGCTGCGTGGTCACCATTGTCCACCACATGGCGCGCCAGCGTCGCTTGCAATACTGCGCCACTCTCCCACCATCACACGTCGTATGCTCTCATTATGTTTTGTTACTGAAATGCAATCAATTCGTGAATGTAAAAAGACACGAAAGTCCAAACCGGTACAAAATAGTCTTAAATCAAAAATAAATGGAAACATTTTAAACATCTGTCAGACAAATTCTTGTTTTTGGCGACAAATTCCTAATAATGAACTAAATTCTTGTGTAGTCAGAATTTGATTCCATGGTGGTGGCTGTGCCAAGGTAAGCCCCACGAAACAAGTACATTGACTGACCCACCGAACCGTACCCCTGGCCATAGCATGTACTACCGGTATTACTGTAAGTTTTTTTACTTGGACTGCCTTACTTAATATGAAACTAAATAAAATTCACTATTGTACGTTGGGCAAGTTGAAACTAGAGGCATAGAGTAATTAACTAATTATAGATACTTACCTACTTATATAACTAGGTAATTATAGATACTTACCTAGTTATAGGTGTTATAGGTACTCACTACGGGCAACCCATAAATAAAATAGGTACCTGTACATAGAAACCTGTGGAATATTTATGGACGCTTATCCCTTGCGCCCCTAACAGGTAGGTATGGTCTATTTTTAAAAGTATTACCTGTGCATTATAAGTAGGTACTTGTACGAGAACGATCCCTCTTATTTTAACACGCACGTGACAGGCTTCCTATTTCTAATACGATCAATAAACTGACAAAATGTTATTGTTCGTACAAATTTAATTAAGACATGAAAATCATACAAAACCTTTAAAAAACATTAGGTTAAAGGCACAGAGCACCCCCACTGTGGTTAAAGGTGACTTACCGAACGATGAACTGTTTTGAATAGAAAAAAACTGTTGTTTTATTGAAATCTATGATGAAGATATTAAATAGACCGTAAACAAAACAGTGCAATGTTGTGAACTACACATACGCTAAGCCCGCCCGAGTGCCGGAGGTGACTGAAAGCTGAAAGGACTGAAACTGAATGAACCTCCGTCCGATAGACATGCGCATCGCAGTCGTCTACTTTCGGTCGGCGCAACTCTACTCGTATTTTATTTAATCAAAACAGTAGGCTTTAAGGAAATAACTATACTCTATGTTAAATATTATTCATGTATTGTTCGTATTAAGCAAAAGTTATGTATTGTATGTGAACAGTTAAAATAATATTCTTCAAATTAACCTTTCCTGTTATTTTTATCGACGTTATCTTTGAAGTCTTACGGTGACTACGAACGTAATCATCCGCAATGCAGAAACAATTGAAGACTTAGGTATACAATTAACGCAAGAGTATATTATATAGATTACAGAATTTAATTGTTATTTAGAAAAGAAAGGCGTTCATGTAGGTACCTTTGTTACAATAAAATATATAATAATTTGAAAAATATGTTTCCAAGTTCGATGACGTAACCACACGTTATCGAACATCCTTTTCAACGTCTGTATGTTACAAATTGCGTTCAGTGCGACATTGGGATTTCAGTAATAAACAGCCATTTCAACTTTAATAATGTTTATTTTATTACCATGGTTTATACCATTAAAAGACGCATTCACTCTTATTACATTCAATCGCATGTAACAGAATATAAGACTTTACATAATGTATAAAAATAGGACTGTACGACCCCAGTTGAGGCTCGAAATGCAAGTAGAATGAGAAATGAATGTACAAATCAAACACTTCTTCCTGTCCACTGCTAAAATGCAATGACAAAGATTATGTGCCTCTTTCGTTAATCTATACGTACACAATTTCGAAATTGCACATGATTTAAAATTAGATGCAGCCTACTAACAATTTCTAAATTTTGTACAATCTTTATCAACTACATTTTGTAATATCACCGTCAATTCTTTCAAAATATAAATTAAATACCTACATAAAATCATGACGTCTCATCATATAGATAGGAAATAGAATTACAATTATAAAATATCGCTGAAATCGGCAACAAAATTGAAACAGTGTAAAAATTAATGGTAGCTATTTCATCTGTACATAAACAATCAGCAGATTCAGTAATAAATAAAGTAATCTATTTTACAGTCTTACATATTTAAAACACTGTCACTACCGTCTCAGATTTGAAATCGATGCTCTTCGCTTATCTTATCACAATGATAAAAACCACAGCACTATTTGTCACTTTATGTCTTTAGTTTCACGGTATGACCAGTGTCCACGAGAAGAGATCTCTACCGGCTATTTACACGAAAATTACAACTATATTTACAGTGTTTCTGAACTGATGTGATAAGAATTATGTGGGAGGCGCCCGACGGTCATAGTCTCTTCTATAAACCTCTCGCTCATACTCTCTATCGTCGTACGGGTACTCTGGCTGAGTGTAGCCCCGCCAGTCCTCGGGCGGGTAAGGCCGCACGGCCGGGAAGCCCATGCCACTGGCCATCGCAGCCGCGGTTTCATAGTAGGCGCTGTAGGGACCCGCCATGGCACCGTAACCAGTAGGATACCTGTCGATCATAAACTTATATACCAACCATTGCGTAACCATAATGAAGTTTTAATATTATCTATAGGGCAACCCATTATTATTCGACATTTGTACAATCTATTTCTATGGGAAAATTCAGAAATGAATACTTAGATATAATTTATTTTGCGGAATAGTACTTTATCAAAGACAACAATGCCTCATCCTATTGTCACAAACATTCAACAATAACTAAGCGTGACGTATCAAGAGCCATTGGTGGTCCAAAGTTAACATAATTATGATCATTTGTATGCAAACGAGATTAGAAAAGATGAGACTCTTACCGTCTTTTATCGTGTGGTCGAGGGTTGCGATCTCCACGGTACTGCCGCGGCCCAGGGTAGGCAGGCGGGGTCCATCCGGGGTGTGCGGCGTGCTCTGGGTGCGGGTGTGACTGCGGCATCGCGTACGCAGGCCGCACCCTCGGTGGGCCGAGCCCGCCGCTGTCCCGCCGCGTACGCGACCGCTCCCGATCGCGATCGTGCCCACGGTCCCGGTCTCTGTCGCGTTCCCGGTCGCGATCTCGATCTCGGTCGCGCTCTCGCTCCGACCGACCTCGCTCTCTGTACACCAAATCATCCCGCTTCAAGCTTCTATCCCTATCCTTGCGATCCTTGTTCTTGTGTTTATGTCTGCAGGGATGGAAGAAGCGGCATGGTGGTGAGCATACGAGGAGTGGTTAGCAATATCATAAGAAATAAACAAGAGTTAATCAATTTAAATGAGGAAGCAGGCGGGCCAACTAAATGGAAAATAGGTGACACAAGTTAGTTAATGGTTAAAAGAATAAGAATTAACCACAGTAAAACGAATTGCAGTGCCCCCTGCAATTCGGTTTTTCTGTGGGGTGAACACTGTGCTAAACTCACCTCTCATGACGTTTGTTTTCCTTGCGCTCGGGGTCACATTCCCCATCTTCCAACTTTCGCTTTACGCCCGAACTATGTGGAGTTTTATCATTTGACTTGTCAGACTTCTCCTTTTCCAGATTGGGCCTCTTTTCTTTTCGATCATTGTTTCGGTTATCATCATGCTTGGCATCTTTTTTTAGCGATTTCACATGATTATTTGAATTGTGATTATTTTTATTATTCTACAAAAAAAAGCAAAAGTTAATACATCAATAAACAAAACACAAAACCAACTAAATAATTCCCATAATGTACGATGTTTGCTTACCTTGTTTTCCTTATGTTTACCAGACTTCTTTCTGGCTTCCGAATTTTTCTTTAGGCCATATTTGTACAACCTATATAACTGTTTCGCATCGAAATTGGTAAATTTCGACACAAAGTACCAGAGATTACTTCTCCATTCGACCTTTTTCTCAACGTCTGGATACGCATCTAAACATATATCTATTTGACCTCCTATTTGTGTGAGACAAGTTCGCGTTCTGGTAACTTGGTCAGTTTCTGACAATGTTTGGTCTGGATTGTCAAGTGCTCGGAGTGCCTTTTTGACTGGTCTCATCTTTTCCTTGCACTAAAACGACGCAAACGATTCATTATTTTATATGTATAGGAGAGAAGACCATATGAAATCAGTGGGACAGTTTATCATTAAAATATGACGATACTTTAGTTTCGGCTGATTACATTAGAATACTAACCTCTTCAAAAACGCTAGGATCGAGATCCCCTAACACTTCTAGTGCCCGGGGTTCATTATTGGCAGTAAAATGCATAGGTCCTGCATTTTTCTTGCGTCCCTTCGCCTTATCGCTTTTAGTCCTGTCTTTGCCTTCTTTCCTTGTGCGTTTTTTGTCTTTTTCTTTCCTATCATTAGAAGTTTCGTCGTGTGTTGATAATTCTTCCAGCTTTGATTTCCCCTGTTGGAAATTATACATTGTAAGAGACAAAAATGTTTTTAAAAAAAAGTGTCTAAGTCATATAGTTCGAAATTAGAATACCAACCTTATCTGGTTTGTCATTTTTGACCTTTGTCTTGTCATCCCCAGAACTTGCATCATCCTCAACAATATCTTTTGTGACGGGTTCTTTATTGCCTCGCTTCATTCGCGGTTTCTTTGCCTTTTGTTTTCCATTTTTCTGGTCAAGTAATTTCTTTATAAGCTTTAGTAAATAGTCTGCTCTCGATTGCAAGTGCTTAGCTTGAGGTTTCTTGTCTTCATTTGTAAGAATTTTATCACCTATTGCTAAAGATGAGTCCATTTTTATGGCCTCCCATGAACCGATACCGTATTGATATATACCAGCAAGCAGTTTAGAATCATCGGCGACTGCCCATTCTACATCAAAATTGGCTGGTCTTGTCCTACGAAAACGAATATACTAAATGAAATCACTTTAAAAAAATATTCCAAAAAAATACGTGATGTTGCGTAATTTATCTTACCTAAAATCTAGCTGCCATTTTAGTCTTTCTTCTTTTGTTTGCGGTAAGAAGTCATCTAAAGGTGCTAGTTCTGCTTGGCAAGCCATCAAAGTTTTTGCATTAACAGGTACACCACCAAGTTTGAAAGTTCTTCTATTATTTTTTCGGCCATCACTTTGTTCGTCTGTAAAAAATAATGTTTACTTTAGCACAAATATTGGTGTTGTTAATTTTATTGTGTTCAAGACTTGTTACGTCAAACTTACTGGTTGCTTCAGGAGGATCATTCAACGCCGCCTTGCACCTCTCCTCCAAAGTCTCGCCCAATTTCTTTAGCTCAGCTAATGGTTTCTCTTGAAGCTCCGCATCGCATGCTATACTATCGAGATGTTTCAAGGGCGCCGAGAATTTCTTGAAACTCTTGACAAATCTGCGAATCTGTAATTTAGTCGCATTATTCAGATAGTGCGAATTAATCTTGAAAAAAAATTATAAACTATTTTTTTATTCGATAGTTTTGATAACATTTTGATCCAATTATTATAAGTGCGTACACGAAAAGAACAATGAGCATGTCTTAATGATGAGACAACTGCAATGCCAGCATTCTTCCATGAAATGTTTTTTGGGTACCATTGTACCGGATTTGAAATCTGTTGAGAAGATGGTTGTACCTACTGTGTTATGTACTTTTAAGCCTTTTTTGTCGTATCTGTAAAGTAAGGATAGCCAAGTGTTGAACAAACCTCCTGATCAGTGAATCCCTTGATCTTCTCTCGATATGAAGCGGGGGGTCGACCTCGCTTCCGCGGTCTGTCGTCGTCGGCGCTAGCGTCACCGTCCGAAATGTCACTGTCGCCGTCACCTTCACCGTCACCATCGCCGCCATCTCCCGAACCGCGCCCTCGGCTTTTGCGACCTGACCCTGTTACGATGACAAACCGACATCTTACGTGATTGTACGGTCTACAGCCCGGTATCCACTAAAGCGGAGAGGAGAGGAGACAAGAGATGTGTTTTGAATAACAAATCAGATTTCGTTATTTCCACATCTCCTCTCCGCTTAGGAGAAGAAACGAAATCTGATTGGTTATTCAAAAGACATCTCTGCTCGTGTATACCGGACCGGGCCTAACATAGAGAACAATATACGTTTTTATAGTTGAGATTTTCTCAAAAAGTACTAGATTGGTTATTGAAAATTCTTTACAGTAACATGTAGTGTGTAGTCTAGACTATCTACTAGCAAAATATATTTTTTCAATCGGTCGAGTAGTTATTGAGAAAATCTCAACCTTATTGAGGTCCCCTGTATACTTTTATCTGTCTTCGTGTGAACTTCCACATTTAATATTGTACTGGTATTTGAAAAATAAAATCTTTCGAAACTATTGCTTCACAATTCAAATGTAGCATTAAGACTTAAGTATAGCCGGCAAACTCGATTTTCCCTATTATTTTAAAGACGTGCAAATAAAATGTCAACTTACTGCCATCATCGTTGTTCTGTTGAAGATTCTTCCTTCTAGGTGGCAAGTATAAATCCTCCATTTCTTTATTCTTTTCTTGTTCTGCAATCGCCTTTTTAACATTCTCTGGTATAATATCGTCCTATAACAAAAGGTTTTACATTAATACCTTTCATGTATGTTACAATTTACTCAAGTAATTAATAAATTAAACATACCCAATCTTTGCTTTCCTCTTCAACGCCGTCTTTTTTAACTTCCATTACAACTTTCTCTTCATCAAAGGCAAAACTAGCGACTTTGAAAGCGGAAAGCAGTTCATCTCCCGCCATAGTAGGGCCTTCGTCTCGCGTCTCTGCTCTTTGCAGAATCTCGTCAATATCACACTGAAATCAGATTACAATAATGTCATCAACCTCATTACCTGAAAGTGAAGTAAAATACTATAATACCAGTTAGGTAAGCAACATATTAAGATGCACTCACGACTGGATCCTCATCATTCTCATCGTCATCTTTGAACAGCTCTTCAGCTCCGAATTTCAATATAGCATTCAAATCCTCTTTGTTGAAGGGATTGTTTGCAGTTGTTCCTGAAGCATCGCGTTTGTTGAGCACAGTTCTTCCGGTGGTGTCCATCCGCTGTATAACTAAATGATCCAGAACCATCTTTCTTTTCGCTCTTTCTACAATATCTTCTTCCACAGATCTGGCAGTGACTAACCGATAAATGTTTACCTGTAAATATTAAACCTATTTATGTATATGGGATAATATAAGTAATAGGCAACCGAAAAAAATATATAAAGATAAACAAATTATGGTGTAAATTAATGTTATTAACCTGGTTCTTTTGTCCAATACGATGAGCTCGAGCTTGGGCTTGCAAATCGTTTTGAGGATTCCAATCGGAGTCAAAAATGATAACTGTATCAGCTGTGGCCAAGTTGATACCCAAACCACCAGCTCGCGTTGACAGCAAGAAACAGAAGTCATTCGAACCTTCAGCATTGAAATGATCAAGAGCCTGCTTTCTTATTTCACCCTTTATGCTGCCGTCAAGACGTTGAAACGGAAAATGTCTCCTTTGCAAGTATTCAGCCAAAATGTCTAACATCCTAACCATTTGAGAGAATATAAGAACTCTGTGGCCGGTTTCTTTTAGCCTGCATAGTAATTTGTCCAGCAGCAGTAGTTTTCCTGAACCTCTTAATAATTTCTGAAACAAGTGGGAAATTAAAAACTATGGAGTGCAAAAGCTGTATTACGAATTTCACTATTAATTATTGGCATATATTTATACCTCTACAGCATCTGTTGTTGCAAGGGATGCTCTCGACTCATAGTCTTCGGGCTTAGTTAACAGCGCGTGGTTGCAACACTTCTTCAGTTCTATAACAATATTTATGAAAGTGTTTATCGAACCTTTGACACCTTTTCGTAACGCGCTGTAATTTTTTGTAAGTATCCATTTGTAATATTGTTTCTGTATTGATGTCATTTCTACCCTCAATATCTGCTCCACTTTGGCAGGTAAAGACTTCTCTACGTCCTTTTTCTGCCTTCTCAGTATAAAAGGTTCCAATTGTTTGTGTAGTTTTTCATAACCTTTAGTTGCAGCATCTTCATGATCTTTTTCAAAATCTTCCCATGTTTCAAATCTAGATTGAAAAAAAAGAGTTAGAAATATTACCGTTTATTGTTTAGTATTTCGCTGGATCAGTATGTCTCATATATTTAAACTTACTTATAGGGCATAATGAAATGTAGAAGCGCCCACAACTCTTTGAGAGAGTTCTGTAAAGGCGTGCCAGTCACTAACAATCTTTGATTCGTATCGAACTCTTTCAGGGCTTTGTACAATAATGAATCATCATTTTTCAATCTGTGTGCTTCATCCACCAGAAGGCACGCCCAACTAAAAGACTTGAGAAACTGTCGGTCTTTCAGCAAAATTTCATAGGTAGTTAAAATTGCATTAAATTTCAGCCTCTTTGAACTTGCAAAACTCCACTCAAACTGTCTAATCTGTAAATATAAATAACATATTATGAATAATATTTTAATATTTTAAAAATATTTTTCTAAAGAAATAAAAATTACTTTACAATAACTACTTACTATGTCTCTGCTGATGACGTCACCGATGTAAGTCACTACGTTAATGTCTGGTGCCCATTGCTGAAACTCTCTTTGCCATGCAGTCATGGTACTAAGCGGCACCACACATAGGAACGGTCCATAAAGTTGTTGGGTTTGAAAGAGGTAGTACAAAAAACATATGGTCTGAAAAAAAAATACTTATTTGTAATCAATCTAATGATAACTGAGTACAATTTTATTGGCATCGTATGTTATCCTACCTGTATAGTTTTACCTAATCCCATCTCATCAGCCAGAATGACAGAGTTGTCTTTACACCAGGAATGTATCAACCAGTTCAATCCATCCATCTGATAATCTCTCAAAATATATGACTGAAAGAAAGCATATCATTTTAGTTCATTGGTAGAATGATCTCTGAACGACGGTTTTACATAATCATACTGCATACAAGACTTCATAAAATATTTTAATGGACTAGTTTGCATCAATTCAAAATCGAAAGTATTTCGTCTAATTCATAGACAAATCAGCATTCACCGATGCAAATACAGGTAATTATTGCGAAATATTAATTAAAAGAAAATGTCAAATCAAAATCTCAACCAACAAAACACAATAACGAACGGATAACGAAAATGTCGAGAATAGATGCTAATCGTAGAGTAAGTACCCTGGCCTCGGGTGACGTCATCGTGGCGGGCGGCCATCTTGTCATGTTCCGCCAAACTCAACGCGAAACGAGAGCTATTTATATTATTTATTTTATGCGATACAAAAGATACTTGATTAATACCCTAATACTACTTTTACAATAGCTAGAAAAAATTTAGGCTACAGACTATGTTGTCATGCAATAGTTCCTAAAATCTATGATTACAAATTGTAATCTGTAATCAAATCACTAATCAATCTTAAGAGCCTTCATAGAGCCAACTAGCGCCGCCAATCTTAAAAAAATAATATCTTCCAATATAATCAATTTTATTAAAAAAGCTATTTACAAAATGTTTGTTACGATAAATACTATTTTTCAATATACAATACATGGCATAATTGCGACAAGCTAAGTTGTAGTTCACAAATGTGCCAAAAACGGCCGTTTTTCGCAATTATGCGAACTACAACTTGTCGGTATTGAATCACGTTATAAATAAGCATTTAAAAATAGTATTTATCGTAATACACATTTCGTAAATAGCTTTTTTAATAAAATTGATTATATTGGAAGATATTATTTTTTTAAGATTGGCGGCGCTGGTTGGTTGGCTCTTGCCCTTAATAGAAAATAACATTGAACAAAGTATAATTTATTCTTCTTATTTACAAAATAAAACAAAATGATTTACTAGTGGCAATTACTGATAAAGTAAAAATAAGCTTAGTTATTTGACTAGATAAGTACAAATTACAATTTGTAATCATAGATGTGCCAGTCAATGCAAATAAATGTTTTGTAAACATTACTTATGTGTGTCAGCATGGGTGTACCCCCCTGGATAATGTTGACGTCCCTACTAAGTATCTTATCTAGTACTTTTATCGATAAAAATTAAGAAAACGAATTTTTTGCCATTTGTTTGCAATACAAAATTTTTACAACTAAAAATTACGCGACGCGTTCGTTCTTTCTATAAGCACCTAGCTTATAAAAAAATCTGATTTGCCCCTAAAATTAGGTAATTATTTATGCCATAAAATTAAATAGGTTAATTTAATACATTATAATAATAACTAAGATTGCCAGCCCAAACATGATTACCGATTTTTAGTTTACTGGACATTGCAAAATGATTAATTTACTACTAATGATTAGTCTTCAGGAATTATTAGATTTTTTTTCTGTATTTCGGTTTTTAATTTATTGATGACATGACATGACACTTTACTGTCACAATTGACACCTCACGGCATTACACATTTTAATCAGTCAATCAAGTGGCAAAACCATAACAATTGATATAATTAATTAAATACCTGCCTATTATTGTTATTGCTGTCATAAAGCGGACTAGTCACTGGACTCATACTGCCACTGTGATGTCATTCATCCATAGACAACAACAGTATGTAAGTATACCAACAAATATACAACATGATATCCACCTACCTGATCTTTTCCCATATAGTCCGGTTGTTCCTTGACCTGGTGAAACTTTGGTCTCCTTCTTAAAACAGGGCAATGTCTTGATGGAGTGGTTTTTGCTGCTTCTCTGTATTTGAAATTTTCTGCCCTCTCTGGCCATCGTCGCTCTATTAGAGACGAATCTTCCCATGTGGCATCAGCATAAGGAAGAGACTCCCACTTGCAAAAATATTCGTGAGCTGTTCCACCATCTTCCAATTCACGTGTTTGTTCGGCTATTCAAAACATAAATGAAATAATTAAAATACCAAGTCATTAAACATTACTTATTTTACTATGAAGTATGTGTAAGTTACCTATTATCCTTTCTACATTATTGTATGTTTTGACTAATTCTTGTTGTAATTCAGATTGACACTCAAAGTAGTCTATATCCTCAGGTCCTGCTTGTTGCCTCCACCATGACAATTCTGCTTCTTTTTTTATAGAGTTTTCTAATTTTTTAAGTCCTTTAACTTTTTGTTCATTTAGTGACTTCTCTGATTCCCAAGTATTGTGAATATGAGACCACCCTTTCCATTTGATCAGGTACTGTGGCTCTGTTGATTCTTCATCAGCCGGATCACATCCTTCATTGGGATCTCCATGCTCTTCTATATGGTATATAGTAGTCACATTCCCAGTGACTGCATAATGATAAGAAGACATTAGCTAAAATTTAACATTGTATTTGCACCAAAATGCAAATTAAACACCTTCAAAAAATTTAAGAATAACAAATAGAAGGTACAAGTAATTGTTGTAGTAATTGATAAAATGCAGTGCACTTAATTGATATTACCTCCTTTTTTTCCTCGTCGGTGCCCAAGGACCCTTTCAATGGTCTCACTGTGATCCTCTGGTTCTGGTTCACCCTCAGCCTCCCCATCCACACCATCCACTTCCAAAAGATCTGAAGAGTCAGTTTGTTCATCGCTGGCTTCTTTGTAACTTACAGTTGGTGCACCAGTACGGCGTGTTGCTGCACGACTATAATAAATGGAACTTTAGGTTGTTGTCCTATTGTAGTAAATTATGGATAATAAAAATTTGACCTACTTTTTTGAATCTTCATCAGATGCTTCCGAACTCTCATCTTCATCGCTTGAAAATCTTCTTCTTGTTGGTTTCTTTTTCCTGAGAAGTACACTTCTTTGGCCTGGTCGTTTCGATGGTGGAGGAGGTGAACCCTTCAAGTCACTATCACTGTCTGATGTTTCCGAATTCCAAGAATCACTAAAACAAAGCTTGATTAAAATTTTAATAATGAATCTAAAAGGGGATTTCAAGCAATCAACAAACAAACCTCTTTTTTCTACTTTTTCTGCTGTTGTTCTTTCCTCTATCACTTGAATCACTGTCTGCTACTTTAAGTCGGTCTGGTTCCTTTCGAGAACGGTTTGATCTTCTAATTCCATATATATCTGGATTATCCTCCCAAAGGTCTGAATTCACTTTTCCATGATTACTCCTAGATTTTGATTTTGAAGGTATATTATCATCTGAAGAATCTTTATCAGACTGGTGATCAGATTTAGACGAATTGGGATTGCTATGTTTTGGTGAAGATCTAGTATCATCACTGTGATGTGATCTATCAACCGCAGAAGATTTCTCTGACCCAGATCTCCCACCAGAGCCTGATTCAGATGAGCTAGATCCACTTTCACTGTAAAACAAAAGTATTTGTTACCTAATATAAATGAAGATACCTACACCAAACCAATCCAGAGGATGTTGCGTTGTCTAACCTTGCACTTACCTGTCACTACCAGAGCCTGATCCACTTGAGTCACTCTTCTCTCCTTTCTCGCTTGTAGAATCACTGCCTGACTCATTCATCGAATCCTTCTGGAACAAAAGTTTCCTTTAGAAACACGTAGAGCCACCAAAAATCTGGACGTTGTAATAATAACTGACCCTAATACCTCACATAACTGATGAAATCATTATGAGTATTTCTCTAATTCAGGAATAAAGGTACATTATGGCTTATCCACACTCATTGTCCGTCAGTATTTGATTCGCAACAGAGAAAATCACAATATTTAAAATGATTCTTACAGTTTTATAAAAAAATACTTCACTACCTATTTCAATGTGAAATTAAATTTTAATTGAAAGTATGTTACACTATGATATTACTGCACACAAGTGCTGTCCCGGACGTTGATGAATTTATTTGTAGGTTAATGCGATGGTGCAGGCAGAAGACTGCTGAAGCCAAGTTGCTGAGCACTTCTAAAATCAGGATTGTAATAAAGACAGTTGTATTGTAACCAGCAAATAAGTAAGGAATAAATAAAATATACAAATATAGAAGTCATAACCTCAAAATATAAGATATTTACAGACAAAAATATGCATTTATTTAAAAATTGAAGTGTAAAAACGCATAACTATAAAAAGGAAGAAGGCCACCTCAATATGGCTATATTCTGAGCCCAGTGAAGCTAATATTAGGCTGTATCCTAGAACATAACCTCCAAAGCACAGACACTGTATAGAGAGACCAATTTTCAAAGCCAAATTGCAAAAATGGGTCCCTTTCCAAAATCATTTTCACTGGCCTCTATGGAAGGATTACGTAACAAAGAAACTTTAGAAACGGGTTCTTGCGTGGGACAAAGATGTTTTAATTGATAAAAACTCAAATATATATTGTAAACAATCACAGAAACCCTTAAATTCAGTATTACGTCTTAGAAAATGATCCTCATCAAAGACCACACCCAACGCTTCTGGAACATTCTGCACATAACTGAATATGAAGAAAATTATACAAATAATAAAATATATCAAAAGAATCCTGAAAAAAGCTTTAAAACACTTACCAGGAGCATTTTTCACGATTTTCAAAGAACCCACTTATAACTCATGAATTTAGATAGTTAACTTAACTAATATGATTTGAAACTATTGGAAAAAAGTAATGAAACACGAGAATGTAATTTATCTAACATATTTTTAAGTTATACCGATAAAATACGAAAAAACTATTTTGCAGTAAAATCTTGTCAAGCGACGCCATTTTGTCGTGGCATGATTCTGGTGACGACGGATATGAAAAACCAATAATTTCCTCACAAAACTTTGAATAAACCAAGTTAAAAAAGGGTACAATCACTTAAAAATGTAAAATGAAACTTTATAGCGGTCGCAAACACTTCGTCCAACAGTGGAAATTTATGTGAGCAGCGCGCACTACCAACGAAACTCGAACGCCACAGCCATATTGCCAAATGCCAAATGAATGCCATTCGTGATTCGTTGTTGCCAGCCTGCTGTAAGTAGTGATGGGAAAAAAACGCAAATAAGAAGGATATTCAAATTCTTGTGAACAAGGATATTATTTTTTCAAAAAATACCGAGCTTGTAGCGATTTCTTCGCTAATCAAAGATAATGCAATTCTTTGAATGAAATGCGCGCGAAACGCCATTAGCTACTTTTTTTGATCGTTGAGTTATTTCGTTTAAGGGTTTGGGAGGGTTGTGTGTCCGTAGGTTTAGGTTAGATTATCTTCCTATATATATATATATATATGTATTTATAAGAATTCAGACATTCTATTTACATCAGACCAGGCTGTATGCCCTCCTAGTTAGCCTTGCCTTTCCCTCTGAAAAAAGAATTAAATTCCGTGACATGACATTTGCCATGACATTTCATGATTTCAGCAATCAAGGCATAAAGTCAATGATCAAGGCAGGCAAATCAATTAATCAATCAATTGTAGAGTAATATAATCCCTCGACCTGTAAACATGAAATTCCTTCTTTCTTTCCCATCCTCCCTTATTGTTAATATCCTGGCGAGATTTATTGAAAGTAACAACATTAAATTGTAACATTTTATTTGATTTGTTTTCTCAATCTATACATTCGCAGAACTATTTATTTATTTATTTTCTATTCTGCCTTTTATTTTCATAATTCATCATAAAGCAATTTCCGCGTAAAGCCTGTGCTGCCATCTATCTGTTTTATTATGGTTTTATTGGATGATTAAACTTTTTTTTTTGTTGGTTTAATGTTTCGTTTAAAGGGGATTGACAGAGCCTTCAGCCAATGAGATGGCTAGTGGGGCCGGCATCAAAGATCCTTTTAGAAAAAAAACTGTCATATATTTGACAAACACGAGACCGTATTTAATTATGAATGCATGTTAATTTTTAATTCAGAATCTCAGCCCAAACCCACTTTTTTCACCGCAATTTCGACGCCAGCCAGTTAATCAATGGTATTTCAACGTGTTTACAACAATATTGCAGCAATTTCTAAGATTCATGATTCATAATGAAACGCCCTAAATTAACAACATTGTGTGCTAGCAACACAGCAAACTGCAAAGCCATATTAAAAAAAAAAATTAAATATGGCGACGGCGGCGTTTGTTTTCCAACTGAATACTGTTTGTTTTTGTTTTCAAAGATGCTTAACGCGGTGTGCGCGTGGGGACTGCTAGTCCATTTTTTCTACGAGGAAACTTTACAAACGGCCACATAGTCAAAATGTCAGTGAAGGGTGGTTAAAAGTTCTAACAAAGTCTAACCCTACTTTGTTGTACCTCCCACAACAGAACTGGACAAAAGGTAAGAAATACTATTTAGATTGGTTCGTTCGCAACCCGTATGCAGAAATATATTTGAATTTTATGATGTATATCTTCTAGTTATAAAAATAGGGTCGGACGCTGACAAAAATACTATCTTATCTACATAACCTCTCCTTTTTATGATATCATCGGAAGGGGCACTTTGGGGATGAATTGTTGTTAGGTACTTTTTTATTTTAATTTTTTTTTCCAAAAAAGACTTAAGAAAATTTTTCATCAAAAAAATACTTAGAAAAATTTCGACCAGTTCCGATGTCATGATGACCCCCCCTTTTTATCATCGCAATGGACCAAGGACCTGAAGGGCAACAACTTTTGTCTGAAACTTTTTTTTGTGCGGGTCCGTTTTGTGACCCCCCGAGCCACCACCTGGAAGTTGCAGGTGACCCCCACCAATTTTATTGGTGCAACGGAAGGAGGGCACAAAGGGTGACAACTTTTGCCTGAAACACTTTTCTCTGCGACCGTTATTTTCTAAGTCTCTGAAAGCGGTGGTTGTGACGCTAAGGGTGCGTGGGACTTAGGAAATTTTCGAAATATGTTTTCTCATTTTTATTTTTTTTCTCTGAAAATAACGGTCGCAGAGAAAAGTGTTTCAGGCAAAAGTTGTCACCCTTTGTGCCCTCCTTCCGTTGCACCAATAAAATTGGTGGGGGTCACCTGCAACTTCCAGGTGGTGGCTCGGGGGGTCACAAAACGGACCCGCACAAAAAAAAGTTTCAGACAAAAGTTGTTGCCCTTCAGGTCCTTGGTCCATTGCGATGATAAAAAGGGGGGGTCATCATGACATCGGAACCAGTCGAAAATTTTCCAAGTCTCTGAAAGCGGTGGTTGTAACGCTAAGGGTGCGTGGGACTTAGAAAATTTTCGAAATATGTTTTTTCATTTTTATTTTTTTGTCTGAAAATAACGGTCGCAGAGAAAAGTGTTTCAGGCAAAAGTTGTCACCCTTTGTGCCCTCCTTCCGTTGCACCAATAAAATTGGTGGGGGTCCTCTGTCAAATTAGGAGGTGAAACTTCTTTAATCCCAGTAGCCCAATGGAACACCAGTTTACACATAAAACTTATTTTCCAACTATTGAGTAACATATTTTTTACCAGACGTAAAGAAGTAGAGTTCTGTAAGAGAAGTATAATGTATTTTGAGTGCATTCTATGTATGTATGTTGGTAATATAGGCACCTACATAATATTATGAAATATCTGATCATTAGGCTGACTTTCATTTCAATATTTAAATTATAATAAAGCTGGCCTGTTTTATATATTATACAAATTATTATTCATATTTTAATTTTTTGTTTTAGCCGTGATGCCTGAACAAAGTCTAAGGATGTCAGCAACTCAGCATAGCAATCCCGATCATCGCGTAAAAAGAGAATAGTGATAGAATTGGTATGTATACATACAGTACATCACATAGTATGTACATAATTATTAGTTCCAATATATTTTCTAACGAAATCTGCAGCAACCGCAATCTTGTCAAGTGCACATGTGTACTTTCATTTGAAATGATGTACCTACACTTTGTGTACAGTTGGAAGAATTTTTTTTTCATATTCTTAATGTACGGTTGAATGCACGTAAAGTACTTATGTAGGTACATATTTATATCATGATCACGGCACATTTTACCGCTTGCGCCGGAGACTGTGGCCGTGAGAGCGAGCTTTTGGGGAGAGGCTGTGGCCTATATTAATAGGCCACAGCCTAAGTTGCATGCGTTAATACCCATAGTTGGGTTAATACCCATAAATTAACCTCACTTGCAATAAAAGATGACCCTAGAGTCAAAAGAGTTAACCCGAGCAAAATATATGGAGCTTTTACGGGTTAAGTCGGCAACTCTAGGGTTATCTTTTATTGCAAGTCACCTTAAGTAGGATTTGTTTAATAAATGTTTCAGGAAACCGTTCAACGTTAACGTCACCAGATGGTTCAGGGAATCTCTCAACGGCGCCAGATGAATCATTCAATGCCACCAGTTTGTATCGCAATTGTTCTCCATTGAAGGGGCTGAAGACACAGACTCGGCATTGGCTCAGTACTCTTGTGAAGAATTTTTTTTAATTTCATTCAGTAGGTATATTGTCAAGTAATAAAAGTTTGTATAATTGTAATTTTTTTTATTTATTTAATGGATTCCTAAGAAAACATTTAATATTATGGTTTTAAATATGCAGAGGCATCGATATATATTTTTATCGTGGGACACCCCTAGTGAAAAACATCGAACTCGGTTTATCGACATGTCCCCGTCTCTAATTCTTGACGTCATCGGCGCCACTGTCTTAGGGCCATGTGGACGATGCCGGAACTAACCAATCCAGTAGTGATCCAGTAACGCCATCTCCAGGCAAGGCCAGAGTCCCATCTATTCGTAGAATATGTAATTTGTGGTTTAACCGTGCATTTTCTCAATTCGTTGGTCATCACCTAAGTACTCGACACTGGCAAAATTACTGTGCCAGCCACGGTAGAAGCCATAATTTAAAAAGAGCAGATCAAGAGCAATCTGAGCAATATATTTTCTTTGATCAATTCAATTGCATTTCGGTCTGTGAAGTGAAAATATCTCCTCCTTCATTTTTGCTTCCATCCAATCCCAGAGAAAATAACTCTGTATTGCCTACTCTAGAAGTGTTTAAAATGAAATAAATAATAATTGCAATCAACCAGTGACTAGTTACCGTAATATAAAAGCACGGAGCGCTATTACCGGACTTACAAATTGCATAGAATTCTGTGACGGCAGTAGGGTAAGTTAAATTTATCGATTGAAGATTGAACCAACAAAATGCATGTGTTGCATTTGAGATTATAGATGGACTTCACCATACACCGTGCTCGCTGATGCATTGATTACAAAAAATGGTGAAGGTGCTTTTTTCCCTCATTTACACCCTAAAATGTATGTAGCCCAAGTACATACAAGAAGGGTGTCGCCCCGGAGAAGGGAACGGGGTGTAGCTTCCAATAAATTAGCCATTAAACCCAAAAACTGAAAATTATGTTTTAATATGATGATGTATATACTGACAGCAATGGGGCTGCTTCATTCATTCCTTTTCTGTATCTTAGAAAATATTAATTATTGTGTTTTAATATTGCCTTTTCTATATCTTAGAAAAGGAAGGCATGAAACAGCCCCATTGCTGTACATGCATCAATTCCTCATATAAAAAGCATAATATGTAATTAATATTTGTCTAAATCGAACAACAGTGGTCCATATAGGTATTGTTTGTTAGTAATACCTTGTACTATTATATATTCTGTGGTAATACCATGTACTATTATATATTCTGTGGTAATACTTATTATTATGTAAGTAAATAAACTTATAATATCTTATATTGTGTTCCAGGCTTACCACGAAACGAACATATGATGTCTACAAAGCCAGTTTCATAGCCTGCTTGATTCAAGGTATCAGTTAGACCACTGGACTGGAAGGATATTTACTAGTGTTTATATCGAAATAATTTGGTGTTTTCTGTTTATTTAAAAATAATTAGCAATTTTACAAAATTAAGTTTATAAAAATTTATTAGCAAAGTACCACTACCTACTTACAAAACCATGAGTTTGTTCAGTCTACCAGAAGAAATATTAATCCTTATTACAAAACAACTAGACATAAAGTCCTTGTTGAATTTATATAATACATGCCAATATATCAGGAACATAGTTTGCATGAAAGGTGTTATCAAAGAATGCCACTTATCTTTGAATACTATGGCTACAGCACGATCACTGAAGTTGCCATTTTTCAAGGACATCTCGAGACACTTACAAGAGTTAAATATGAGTGGAGTTCAAGATGCAAGCAAGTCATCTTTGTTACCAGCCATGAAGAGGCTGAAGAATTTGAAAACTTTCAACATTGCATATACTAACATCACTATATTAGATTTGATTGAAATATATGCTGTGTGCCCTACAATTATAAACATAACAATCAATTTTAAATTTGAGAAACCTTCCAAATGCATAGGGTTACCAAACAAAATCATGGTACCATGTCAACAGCTATTCCAAAACTTTCATAATGTTCATTTTGTTGGGTCCTTTTTTAATTTATTAAATTATTCAGTGCACTGGGTCTTGATATTAGCGAAGTTAGATACTTTAATATACACAATCGCTGAAAATAGTAATCCTATTCGCTACCATGCATTGATTGAAAATAAGCCAGATGTAGAATTTAATCAATTCGAAATTTATTTCTTAAACTGGAAGAAAGCAAACACGCTCTGTGAGAATGTGATGGACTTGCTAAACTTGGAGAACTTTGAGTTTATAATTATTAGGGCATTACATAAAGATGTTACTGTTTACTCTTCACAATTATTCACCATGTTTTTTGATGAACATTTTGATATAGATACAAGGTCTATTGCTCAATTTATGCCTTCAGACCAAGAGAATGTTGCTATAATGATTTGGAATCGAGAAACCACTAAGTTTGATAATTCATTTTACTCTAATTTATTTAAAAGAGTGCAAATCTATTTTCCTTGTAACTTTAACTGTCGACAAGCAGATGGTAATATTAAAAAATCATTTGAACATGATTGGTTTTGCATACTAAAAAAACACGAAGTTGTGGAGGAAAACAGATCAAATGAGCCCGCATTGAAGAAAAAAAGAATAGCAGTTCCAAATAATGTTTTAGATTATGATGCAATATTCAAAGATAAACGTAAAGTTCAACTAAGACTTCATTTTTTAGACTATTCATATCCCATAGTAATAAGATCGAGCTCTAATTATTTAAAAAAATTGACATGTTTGATTATAACAGGAACGGTACGTTACGGGACCGATTTTTTCAATGTATTATTTAGTTGCTGTGACAACCTTGTTACATTAAATTCTGAAGGTACATCTTTATCTAGATGTTCTGTTCAAATATCCAATTCTATATCATTAAGCAAATCTATAAAAAATTTAAGAATAATTGATAGATTTATTAACTGTGACACATTGTTTGCTGCTTTGAGTCAATGCAAAACATTGGAGAATATTCATATTCATGATGTGTCTTGCAGTTTCAATGAGCTTGCCGATCCTATATATTTGTTTCAGCAATGTGATAATCTGTATTATTTCTCTGTTTATGCGCATCTCACTGCTAGAACAAAAAAGTTGCAGGTGTTGAAGAATGCTAAGTTTAGAAGTGGAAAACATCATTTGCGTGTAGAGTTACATAATACTGGAAATAATGTTCCATACTTTTATGATCCCTTTATTGATGTATTTAGACTAAGCTCAATAAGACAACCATTGTAATCAATTACTGGCGATTTTATTTTCTATACTTATAATATTATCCTACTCTAAACATTTCTAATAAAAGAGTTTATTTGTCACAGTTAAGGTTTGCGTCGAGGGATTATTCTTGAGAAAGATAGAGAGATGATGCCTAGCAGTGCGCTGCCTCCACAAGCATAAGTTAGCACACCTCTGTAGTACTCTGGGCAATCCAGTGCGTAGTCACATTTGCTGAAAACAAGACCGGATATTTTATGTATAACCACAGGGCAAAAACACAATTTGCCAAAGAATAAAATATACTTAATTATTTAAGATTTGTTCCCGGTAGTTTTCCGTCACGTTGTTAATATTTAAGCACAACGTACTTGGTTAATTATGTGCAATTTCTACGCAATAAGTAATCGAACACAAGACGTTAAGGCTCTGTCTTACACATATTTTCTGACAAGTTACCTAACAGAAAGTGTCCATTGTGCGTTGTGTGTGTAGTTCATGTGTAGGTACCTTAATAATCACCATTCGTTTGTTTTGTGTAAGATGTGACTTGATATGCTGAATTGCCAAGATCTAAATGCGAAATCAGATTTCTAACATTAAACACCTAAATGAATGCTTACTAGTTTTCTATGGCAACCACGGCAATCCCTGTGACGAGTTTGTCGGCAAAAGTAACGATGGAGTATATGGCGGCGCCCTGGTGGGAGTGGGGACCTATCAGGTCCGCGGTAACGCACAGGCTGGAGACCAGAGTTATTGAACTGCCAGCACCTGGATAAGTAGAGAAAAGGAGAGCTTTAGATACTAGATATGTATAAATAAATAGGTAAGATTTTGTTGTTGGGTCAAGGAACTACATATTGAGGGTAAATTTCAATTCTCTAAGTATATCATTCATTTGGTTTAGTAGGCGGACAGTCAGACATAGGTATCGTTGCCTCATGAATAGGAGTTCATTCGGGAATAGGTACGAAATCCTAAGTGACGCTAACAAGACCGGATACGTGGTCATCCGCGTTTTCTTGATAATTCCCTCAAAACCCACAATAAGGGCAAAACTAATGTTAGGTAAGCATTGAACCCTTGTAATAGCGGTATTTCGTAGAAGGTCCCTGAGCCCGCGGAATAGCCCGAAGTCGCGCCATGCATCGTAGGGGTTGTCGTGGGCAACCATCTCAAATAACAGGTCTCCCCTCCGCTGCTGGTGGTTAGGGTCCGCGAAAACTTTCGAGAACTTACCAATTAAAGTGGCAACCAAGTATATTTGTACAATACTGGCTTGTGGATCGATAGCTAATGCTATCCATAGGGAGCTAATCAAGCTTAAACAACTTCCTATGAGATACGCCACCTGAAAAAGAAATAATTATTAACCAGTTTATCCTGGGTACGTACCTATTCTTATTTGGACTTAGTTTGGTCTAAGCTAAGCAACGACTTAGTTCAGCCTAGACGTATCCTGTCGCGTAGTAGGTCCTATAGGAAGAATTACTTACGTTTGACCTAGGCAAAACTAGTTCGTCCTAAAATCGGGCTTGGCCGGTAACATAGATATGGAATAACACCGTTCGGTCCCCCTTAAGTAGGTAGGTACTTTAGGATCTGCATATTGTAGGTACCCACCAATTTTTTATGAATATAAGTATATCTTACTTGATTTCCACAGCTGCTAATCTTGCTCTTCAAAATGAGTGAAAAGAAGAATGAGGATATGTAAAGAACGAGAGGCACGCTGGCTACAAGCTCCGATCCTTCGCTCGGGTTGATCGATAGACGCTCGTCCAAGAAGAGAGGTACGTACACCAAGCTTAGCGCCCAGTACAGCCGAGAGAATACGTATCTGAAACATTAAGAGCATTCAGTCTTCAAAGTGCCACTTTTGGTGTCGGGGGCCAAGATCCACTTAGGATCGCTGAGCCAACGGACGGAGTAAGGCCGATAGTCAAATATGTCATACTTACAACAAGCTTGTTTGATAGAGCAATGGGTTACGCAAAAAATGCATAATTTTTGATCTCGAGTCCAATTTTAATGGTACACCCTCTTCAACCGTAGTCGTGCCATTGCTGACAGAGTGTCCATTAGATTTTGGATTATTTGGTGTCAATTTGAAGAATATGTGAAACAGAGTATAAGTTGTAATACCAATGCTGGAAATTGATAGTGATACATCCTGAAACAAGCAGAATTAATTTAAAACAACAAAAACCCGACTGCCAAAAATTTAAGCCCAATCAAGAGGAATCTAACGTCACCTCATATGTTAAAATCCATCCAGGCTGCAGCGCGTGCCAAAGAATCGGACATACATAAACTCGCATACATACACTCGAAAAACATAACCCTCCTTCTTGTGCAGCCGGGTAACAAATGCGAGAAGTTATAATAGACCAAGTAGCGAACACTTAAGAATATTTTCTCCAAAAACGTTAGGTGTAATACATGTCAATATATGTACCTAATAGATGCTACCCGATAGATAATTCCCTAAGACAAATATATGGAGAAAGATTTCGCCGACCGAGTACGAGTCACGGTGTGACTAAATTTTTTATCCATTAAATACCTATTTAGATTTTCGTTTCGCATAGGTAGAGCTATGCAAGAAAAATTCAAACCAAGACCGAAATATCTTTAACAAAAGTGTACCTACCCTAAATTTATAATCATCAGTAGGTCCAATAAATGTGCTATAATTGGTTGCTCTTAATATCACCCAAGTAATTAGGTACACCATGAGACTCGAGGTAACTGATGCCATATATCTGGAAATGAACGTTATTGGGTTACAAAACTTACAAGTACAAGATAAGTGGTAGGGTAGGTACCGACAGTTTAAAAAAAATAATCAGATATTCATTTATACCTATACCAGATCTGTAGGTTTGGTAATATGTGTTAACATAATAACGTAATATGTGGTACATATGTGTACGAGTATGATCCAAGGGTATCATCATCCTCCTAGGCCTAGATCCCATTTATTTGGGGTCGGCCCTCCTTGTCCTCAGTCTCCATTGAGCACTGTTTTGTGCCAGACTGGAGTCTAGTTAAACTTTATTGAGGTATTTTCGGACCAAGGTATGATCCAAGGGTATGATCTCTGTTATATATACTTACCTAAGTAAAACACGTGTGTTTTAAATGGCTAGCCAGAGATTCTAATAGGATTTAGTCGTGGGCGTACCTAGCCCACGACTAAATCCTATTAGAATCCCTGGCTTGCCTGCAAGATCCGGCCGGAAGTTTCACTCAAATACGATCAATCCCTCTCCTAAATCATTCATTACCCAGGTCTTTTCATTCATCATTATGTTTACCTGATGGAAGTGAGTTCTGAACGCACTTGCAAGTTGTCAGTTATAGACGGAATCATGGCCAGATGAGAAATCTGTACAATGGCCCAGCCGATTTGGAAGAAGACGATAAGGGTGGCATAGTAGAGCGGCATCCACCAGGAAAGGTAGTCGTTGTTCCCGTTAATCCAGCACCCCCAGCATCTTATGAAGAGCAGTGGAAATGTGCATGTCACTAATATAGACCCTGAAAAAGTCAATACACAATAGGTTATATTTAACTACGGATTTGTAAAGGTATTTCATTTTGGAATAAATAAAGTATAGGTACTTAGGTAGGTACTAGAAAATTTAATTATTTTATTTAATAGCCTGTAATGTCCCACTGCTGGGCAAAGGCCTCTCCATACCCTTACATTCATCTGTATTCTGCATAGACTCAACCATCCTCTCTTAAAAGCGTCCAGTTCGTCTCGTTTGCGAGGGCAGCCACTAGAAAACTTAATATGAAAAGAAAAATGTAACAACTTACAAACTAGGTTTAAAGTCGTAAAAGAGTCAACCAAAATATGTATTTTCTTATAGGTAAGTACCATATATAAAGCGATATTGCAGAATATAATATTTCAATATCAGTCAAATATTCAATTTAACTGTAAGTAAATAACTATTGTTAAGTATAGATGAAGTGTCGCTATCCGATAATGATAGATATTACAAGTAAGTAGATAGAGTTTGAATTAAACAATCTCACCTGCTAAGTGCCAAGTTTTCTTAGTGCTGTATTTGTCAGCTAATACGCCTACTACTGGAGTAGCTAGTGCATCCACCACTTGCCCTGAAATTATAATTTGATGCAGGTTAATATTAATTAGCAATATATTGCATGTGGTGTACCTACCTAATAGGTTAGGGGAAAATCCATAAGACTTCAAAGAAAGTATGTATATTCTCAGTTTGCCACCACTTGTATCGCCATTCGCCACCGATGGTGGCATGTCAAGCGATTTAGTCCCAATTACCTATAATATAAGGTACCTACTTAAGTATTACGCAGACCATTTATGTAGGAGTTGCATCAGGTTAGGATGATGCAGTGAACCTGGCAGGTAGTAAGATTTTCCTAGACAATGTGTATGCTTCAGTAGACAAATATTCCAAACAATTTGTAACCCCTACCTCTACATTATGCTTGCCAAGTTTAAGACGTACCTTCCTATTAATAAATTTACAAACCTAACAGCAGCATGATTCCAGACACAACTGCCCTCATGTTGAGTACAGCTTGAAAGAACAGCATCATGTAAGAGAACCACATGGCTGCACAGAGGTCGTTGTACACGTGACCCAGCCCATACAGGGCCTTCGGGCTGACATGGCATCTGCGCCGGCGCTTGCATGGTTCACTGAAAGAAAAGTAAATTTTACTTTAATTTGCAGGATGGGCACACAGATACTTAAACAAATAATAGACAGCACACTAATGTCTTAGGGTTTTCTCTTCTATGTTCACAGACATAAATAATATACATGCTCGCAAATGGTTATTTCTTAGAGAAAAGAAACTTCCGACTCTTCCTACCGATTAAACTATGTTAGACGAAGTCGTCAAAAAGCTTCCTCCATGCACCATTTAATAAGAAATAACTGATATAGTTTTACAAATTTAAAAATACCGCTGTGTAAAATGTTTTGCTGACATCGTGTCTCTTTTTAATATTATTTGTAGAAAATCATACATTATCTGCCTGCTGGCTATCTCTACATGCAACTATTCACGTAATTGCCTATCTAATCTGGTATTGGCTGGTGGTGGTAATTATTAGGCATTAATATTCAGTAAAAATGCTTGACTTTCGGTAACGCTCTCGTATACGGCTCTCGTAGACTATCGGCATTGACATTTGCATTTTCATTAGCAAATTAATGTCAATTCTATAGTTACGTTTTTCCTTATATTCTAATAGCGTACGAGTAGCTAACCTACCCAAACAAATAAAAAGAACATCACCGACCATGATGGATGCGCTTCAATTGGATATATTTTTGGTAGAATAGTTCCTAATATTATGCAAGGAAATGAATGATAGTTTTAGTAACTTAAAAATGCTTCTACTAATCTTTATTTTCAGTCTACATCGGACCATGAATAGGTAGTAGTACCTAAGTAAAACATTGACATTGTTAGTAAAACTTAAACAATATACCTACCTACGTCAGTATTAACAACTCTACTTGGGATTTTATAATTCATATTCGATTCCCTATAGCGGGTACATCAGTCCGTCGGGGTAAATCTCCGGGTCAAGGCCTTGAAATTAATGCACGACAGAAATGTTATAAGTAGGTACTGCATCCATCCATTCGTCCTAGCAGACGACACGTTGTAAATTGAATAATTTGCACTTCACTATCGCGTGAAACTTTGACAAACCGGTAAATTACCTCAAATCAATTTCAGCGTCCGCTTCCTGTGCATTCTCGTCAATTTTTTCGTTAACGTCTATTGCTCCGTATTTGGCACTCATTGTTAAGGTTGTATGTACGTACGTAACCTACCTACCTAAAATATAAGTATAATAATCTATTACAAACTCGTTATTGTTTCACTGATGACGTACAATACATATTTTCTTTCATACTTTATCATTTCTTTAAGGACATACTACAATGCTTTATATTGTTTATTAGATGTATACCTAACTAGGTACTGAATTATTATTTTATACACTTTCTAATCCAGCATCTCCAAGTTTTAATAGATTTTTTGTGAACTAAGAAGTACTTAGCGGTTCTGTATTACCTACAAGAAAATGAATTACGTTAGGTTGCTTCCCCAGCTAAGTGTTATTACAAATACAATCGTACAATTATTTTTACATGTGATACAAGCATGTAATGCATTTAATGCCACTGTTTTAAATGATACTTGCTACGAATACCACACGAGAAACCTCTCAAATGCACGTGCGCTACGAAAGGAACGCTACGAACTTGTGAATTTATGATGAATGGACACACCACACACTTATCATTGTGGACATATGAGCTTATGTGTATAAATTGAACCGATCCCGAGGACATCGTTATAAAATGAAGTACTTGCTTAAGTATCAGATCCCGTAGGTAGTTAATACCTCCTCCTCTACTCAATGTGCATGTGCAATTTGTGCATACATCGATGCCTCATGGTCGAGGCAATTTATTTGAGGTCGTTACACTTTGAACCTAACTTTGAGCTGGCATTATAATCTCGTAAGGTATAGGCTTCGTAATTTTAGTTAAAGTACCTACTTACTTGAAGTAATTTAACGATCGCATAGTTTTGTGGTATCCTTAACAATTTTCAAAACTCGTAGCACCAAAGTTCCCATCGATATGAAAATAAAAAGTTAGGTATTCTGTAATACATAAACTTAATACCTACACGGTCGATGGCCTGTCCTGTAGCAAGTATGTACGAGTACCTAACTACTTTTACCCTATACGTAGCATATGTGAATTGACAGTGGCTTCCGTAAGTATTGGGTTTCCTTTCCATTCGCGCCACCGCCATCGTTCATGGCTCACTGATTATAGGCCAGTTTCGTAGTAACTTGTGTGAAATTTAAACTAAAACGTGACTTATTCAGTTAAGAATAGTTCAATGAGCTATAGCTATACAAATCATGGATGGGTCAGTGTATTAATACTTAACTTCTACGCACACAATTTAACTACCCAATTGAATTTAAATAAAATAAGATACCTACTTAATATTCTCTATTATATAAAAAAAATATATACTATATCGTAAAGAAGAAACGCGATTTACCTAAGTATAACTTACTTACATTTAAATGTTTTTTTTATTACTTATACTATAAGGGCAGAAGTAACGGTTAAAATTCAAGAAATGACTTTAATCGCGAATAATATATTATGGTTATTATTTTAATTAGATAATTAAATTCGCTTATGTGTGCTTAGAGGTTCAGAATTACAAGTTCTAATAACGCCTAATAATATAAGAAATATTTATTTCGGATTTCCATACATAAGTAGAAAGTACATTCATAGCATGTTAGTAATTCTCAGGAACAGGGTTAGTACAGTACAATAGTTTTAATTAAATTAAATTAAATACCTATTACTTTTTACTACACTTATGCCGAAAAGAAAGTTATTTGCAAGTTAAAATGGTGGCATTATGCGCCACCTAGCGGCGACGCATACAAACTATTCAACTGAGACTGAGGTTATGATAGAGTCATGTAGAGCTAGCAGCTAGTCACGGTACGAGTTGCATGCGTTTTATATATCTTCGTTGCTGCAAACGTTAACGAAGGAATTATGTAGATGGCATTAGGTAGGTATCTACTCATTTCGCACTGAACATCCCTGCAATCGATCAATACAGAATTTTGGAAACAACTTAAATACAATGTATTTATTTGAATATTCAAAATATTCCAAAGTTCTAGCGCATTAGACTTGTTCTAGCCTCGGCTCTCCATATACTACTATACAACATCCACGGCAACGATTTTGTAAGTTAGTTTTTGTTAGAAAAATCTTAGAACGAAACATTTCAGATAGGTAACTGTAGATAAGGCTTACCTATTGAAAATCTGTGTGATCAATAGGCAGTGATATGTTGTTACGTTCAATGCAGAATAAAATCCGCAATCATAAATTCTGTTTCCCGACGTCCAAATAAAAACATGACAGCCTCCATTGTTCTGAAATGCAGCCCGATTAAAAATAGCCTGATCACGATCGGTCACATTCGATTGCACAATCGAATGCCCTACGAGTTATATCGAACTAGGTATAGTAGAGTATACTCGTAGATAGATATCAGGGTTGAGGTCAGGGACGGAGTAAGTATTCTACATGGGGGCATGGTTTCAAGCAACTTTAAATGTCGTTCTTTGCCTAGCTAGACCTACGTAGATAATGCATTGTTTTTTTCCTCTGTACATAGATACTCTGGGCAGACCTCGGCGAAGGTGGAGAGACGATCTCATTAGATACAGGGATGGATGGTTGGAGAAGGCTCAGGACAGAGATGGGTGGAAGAGGAGGGAGGAGACCAGTGGGACGATTTATATGTTTCAAAAAAGCTTCAGGTATAATTAATGCAACAATTAAGTGTCAACTTTCGTGATGTCAATAGTAAGTATTTATTAATTTTCGTACAGGAAACCGTTGTTTGCGATACGAGTGTATGATATAATGTCAAATAGAAAGGTATAATTAGGTAAAAATATAATTATATTCTGTGGTCTAACAAATAACCTATGTAAGTAGGCGGGTTTCTCTTCCTATATGCATTTATATTTTAACCAATATACTTAAGTATTGTTGGATAAAAGTGGCCCACCCAAGATAGGTTAACCTGGAGCCGCTACTGCTAGGTACCCTAATTTATGGCCTAGCCGGACCTTGGCTAGACAGTCGTGGTCTGCTGCAGTCACGATAATTAAATCCACCCTTAATTGATATGGCGGCACTAATTGCATTAACAATTTATTACGTATTACCTCATTGCTCTTAAATAATGGTTGTAAAATTGTGTCATTTTGCACAATAACTCAGATGTCTATTAAAGTTTTTAGAAAATAAGTTCACTTATTCATTTCTTGCATGTTAATTTTTGAAAATAAAATAGGTACCTATCTAATAAAAACCAAAAAAAAATCACTTCTATACAACTTCTAATTTTAGAGATATTAATGTTAATAAAAAAGTTGGGCAATAAAAAACGCGCACCTAACGGTTTTACTAAACTACACACTGTGGTGCAGTGGAAACAAGATACTATTAAAATTAAATCCATAGACAAAATTCTAAGAACAGATAGCATATCTTTAATTTAAAGATTTAGATACGAGTAGGTAGTATAGTCGCCAGTGACCTTATTGCCTTTGCACACCTTGTCTGTTAGGCGTGATTTATAATTCTAATGACATACCACCTCTACACTGAACTACACAATATAATAATTGTGTACAGGTAGGTACCTAAATGGCTGTACCAGGTAGGTAGAACAAATTAGGGCATAATACGTCTACGACGACCACGATTTATGGTACGGACAACAGCAGATCAATGGTAACACTTGCAGTACGAATTCAACTCTTATGACGCAGATAATAAGAACGGTCCAAAGTGTTACACTTGATCTGCTGTTAGCGTACGTAGTTAGTAGGAAGGAACGTAACAGTTTACGATGTTGGTTTTCCAGCTTTACAATGACAAGTGTATCATCAGGACACGAGTCCAGTAAGTAATGAAATGACGAAACGGGTACCCAAACCCAACAATCAAAATGGCAGAGTTAATTAGCGTATAAAGTATTATATCGAGAAAAAATTTCGTTACGACTGGGATTCGAACCAGGCACCTCGCCGTTCCGTGGCACGCTCTTTTAAGAAGAAAAATCTCCATTATTTAGATTTTCGGTTCGCATATAATTCAAATCCTACTTATAGAGTAGGATAAAATATTGGGGAAAATTAAATAAGTATAAGGACATACGTATCTATCCAAGGTTGTGATGGGGAAAGGCTAAAAAGCCAGTGATACGAGTTCTCACTCACATAATAAAAGGTCAAACAAAATAAGAGTGGCACCGAATACGAAACAGGTTCCAAGGAAACCTTCGATTGTAATTCGTAAAGTACCTACGCGTATACATGTAGGTAAGTAGATTAAATTAACTACCTGCTTAAAGGTCATTTTCTTTCCTAGAGCTTGGAAACTAAAATTATCTCAGTAGAGACCTATCTAATAAGAAGCCCTATAAATTAAAAAAATATATATAAATAAGATACCTAGCACTTGTTCATCGCCACGTAAATAATCTAAGAGTAAGTATGTAGATTTTCCTAAGGATCTTATATTTTTATGATCATCTTCCGAACCTCACACAGTAGCGTAGGAGGCAGTTAAATTACGAGTATAAGATTTTGACACTATTATGTATTTAGGTCTACGGTATGAATTATTTATGTCTGCAACAGTATTAAATTAAGGCGAAGTCGGTACACGACACGGTTTTGTTTTGATTACTTCTGATTTAAATTGCAACGTAATACTTTACGGTTGAAAGAGGTGTGGCAAGAAGATAAGATTTATTGCACTTTGTCTATTACCTATGTACGGTCCAACACAGAGAAAGATGTACTTACAGGAGAGTTTTTAAGGTTGAGATTTTCTCAAAAACTATGTATTATTTTATTTTTATTTAAAACATTACTATTATAAATACACATATATTATTTTGATTGGCCATCAGCATCTTAAAACTTGAGAAGTTTTAAGATGATACTGTTAAATAGATAAAAGTTAAAACTATGTCCCGTGAAAGAATTATTAAAATCGTTCCTGGAGTTCTTGAGAAAATCTAAACCTTCTTCAGGCCCACTGTATACTTATCTCTGTCTTCGTGTGTACAGTACATATTTTCATATACCTTTAGCTTAAGTTGGTGGTATAAAGAAAAGCTTACAAAAACCATTACCATTATTTTGTCGGGATATCATGCATGACTGACAGATCTAAGCCAATATCTAGCTCAGATTTGATCTACTAAAGAGTCCATGAAGAACGCTCCTTCACTGACATTATGGTGCTCAGAATTAGTCTAACTGAAGCCCAAAATTCGAAACAAAAATATACATAGTTTTAGGTACTTACTAACACTTATATGGAGCTAAAATGTGACTGGACAACATTTTTGGCCGAAGAGATCCACTGAATGGACACAAAATAACTCGAAAAGTCCACGTAGTCGATCCGTAAGCGATGACGGGACAAATTGCATGCATAGGTACGCGAGAGGAGAGGTGAGATTGCAAAAAGTCAGCACGAATAGAAGGATTACGAAGATGCCATTGCCCAGAAGAAGTATTCAAAAACCTATTGAACCGTGTGACAATGAACACTTGACTCTGGTATCTACCTACTTTAAAATATAGATCATATTTGAGGATATTACAAAACCCAACATATTGCGCTTACAAGTTGAATTATCGCTTGAGTCTTGTGTGCAGCTTTACGATTTATGTGACGTCTGTAGGAGCCGCTCGACAATCCGCCATACGCGGGCGAAGCTCAAACGCCTACGCTTTGTAGTTCAGACGCTATGTGGGGCTTAGTACGCTTTATCATTACATTACCATATAGCAACCTTAGCTGTTGTTATTATAGATTACCAATTGTTGCTGATTTCATTAAAATAAATACTTATCAAATTCTTTAAAAAAATACTATAACCTGCACACACAAAAATATGTAGAATAATAGGTATCAACATCTGGTTCAAGCTCACTATGGGACTTACTGTTTTGGTTTTGTTAGAAAACATTAAACATGAAAGTTTTCATTTTGTTACCAGTTTTAGCTACGACATCAGTTTCTGCGACCATTGGGAGTGCTCTGTAATATAGATTCTTATGGCTCGTCTTACATAGCTAAGAGATTTTGATAAACATTAAAGACATGCACATAAATGGGCGCCTAGTGGAGCGTGTCTTGGCATACACAGGGCGATATTACCAGAAACGGGGCACGAGACGTGGGCCCCGATGATAACAATTTGATTATTCTGTGTCCCTGTGGAGCAGGGGTAGTAACCTACCTAATCTCAGCTAATGACTGAGGTTCTACCCTTCACTACAATAACAATAAATAATCCCTCTTCATAATTTACAGGTAAATTCGTATCCACTAAATTTATCATTACTTACGTCTACTATTCTTTGCAACTACGAAGACATGGATTTATTTTAATCGTGGAACAAAATTTGGTACCGATTCTTTTCGGCTTACCTTGCTCTTTACATTCGTTACGCCTAAAAATGTAAATATATCTGACTGAAATGTAAGTATGTAATATTCAAAATTTAGGTCATAATCTAAGGGAGTAGCCGCGTCAAAGGCTCGGAGCGGCCTCATCCCGTGCAAAAATGCTATCAAACGTTGGATTAAAACAGCTTATTTTATTTTTAGTACTGGCCTGACCCGGTTAGCTCGTGGTGGGTCCATAAACCCGTTTAGGATTCAATAATATTTCATAAGCGCGGGAGATGGCCAGATGTTGGGGGATAGGTACCAAAGAAACAATAATAGAGCTTCCTTCATATCGAAGCATAAGTATTTATATTTATCGATCAAATTGAAATATCTTGATTCATATAGTATAAAAATATCTTGATGAGCAATGAAAAGGGGCAGGTGTGATTTTATTCTTAAGGGTTTTTTATTATACTTATAAGTAAATGTATGTTTCTTCGACAACTCTTCAAGGTCTCCACAGTTTTTGTTCGTCAATTAAATTATCATAATTTACCACAGGTAGATAAAGGGTACCTACATATACTTAGAATGTAAGTACATACTACTTGTATTTATTAGGAAAATTATCATACACATTAGCGAATCGTGAATCTTGTAACTCATAGCTAAACTTAGGTACATAGGTATCTATTGGTTGGTAAGTAGGTACATCTAATACTAGATTCCAATAAGGATGGAATAAACTTAAATTGACATTGGAAAAATTAGGATCACTTACTTACCAAAATTGATAATCTTTGTTGTCCAAACCTAAACCTATCTGTGCGGTAGGTAGTTTTAATTAACTAGGTTCAAGTAGGTATAGTTCTTATATACAGTCCTCCTCTCCCATTTAAACCTATGAACCACAACAAATGGTGTGTCTACGCTACTTTACGTTTATGTAAGATAAGTAGGTACCCTACTTACCTACCATAAGATGTAACTTAGAATAACATTGTATTTACACGTATTTTAATACTTGTCGTATCGACGGAATGTGTTTCGAATATTGCGATCCGTACAGTCGAGCACGTCCGTAAAATCGGCAGCTATTGGTATTTGTATCACGCAGTCGAGCCGTATCGAATGTGCCAAGCACTTGTGAGACCTTGACTATAGGCGTACGCGAATCTCCTAAACACGTAACCATCTGTTATTATCATGACTGCGACAAGCATTTGTGATCGTAGAATAGGAATTAGATAGCAAAGCAAGTGTAGTTCTGGATTCTAAAAATCGTTAAATAAATACCTACCTATAATAATAGGAGGTCCGACAGTAAACTTAAAGTAAAAAGAAAGAGAAACACGGGCGAAAATATTTGAACTTAGATATAGTCATTTATGTAGTCATTTTATAGATAATTGAAGACTTAAATTAAGATAATCTCAGGCACACACGGCACTATAAAAACTGATTGCCAAATATGTTTATTGTTTACCGATGGCAAGTATAATAGTAGGATTTAGTTCCAGAAAAAGATCAAAAATTATTAGTCTTGCAAATCTTGCGATGATATGAGGGAAACATTTTTATTATTATTATGTGTCGATCACGATGCTCTCAGAATAAGGCAGCGTATTGAGTAATTGCAACAACAACTGCAAACTTCGCAATAAAATATTGGCCCATCCGTTACTTTCTAGGTGTAGCATTCGTACAAAGAATAATACTGCAGTAACCCGAAGAATGTAAATCCAACTCGCGAATCGGTAACTGGTAAAACGCAACTTAGCACATATTTCATGGGGCTATAACTTTTGTAATATGAATGTCATGCCCCTGGAGTATTCCACTTTGGGCAAGTTTGCGGGTTTGCCAGAAATGTTTGTGTCGGAGCACGCAGCGACCGCGAGATTTACTAGTTATGTGCACTTACGGAGTTTTGTAGACGTTGCGCTGATTAAAATTAAAGTTTACGTATTATTTCATGCGAGTTGCGCGGCTTATTGCTCTTACTATCCTACCTACGTAACGTACCTACAGTCTGCATGTAGCACAAGGTATCATGCACGTCGTCCTCCGTAGCACTACTGCGTAGCACCACTAGTGATTGCCCCTACCTGGTACAACTAGATGTTATACGGAAGTGCGGTATGATTCTATCTTGGCTGTCAAATCTATTCCTAAACCTAAACGCAACTGTCAATACATCGAAGAGCTACGATAAGCGTGCCATACTCTAGAATCGCTACAACAAGTACTTACATATTATGAGAGTTTATTTCCTCATCGCAGGTTTGTTAGGTTTCTGTAATTAAATTACGTTAAGAGTAGCAGTTAGTAATTAATGTATACTTACCTAAAATAATAATACATAATATTACATGGGTACCTACCCGGCTACTGCAGAAACGCTTTCTGGTATGTCATTTATCTAATATCCCATAGGTATTTAGTTGGAAACAAACATAACTCGTATAATTAAAATAGAACTTCTTGACAGGTTAATCAAGTTCAGTTTTATAAATAGTACTTATTTTTAGGGATCTAAATCAATTTGTTACCCGGTCAGTTTGTCACTTAGATACCCAAGATGTTAGTATGAAGTACCATATACCCATTACATTAAAGACTGTTTACTTAAGGCGACCCTCAAGCCTAAAGACCCAAGTTTAATGTGGGTGAATTCAATATATTCAGTGCGTAGGCTTCACAGCCTTAAGACAATATGCCATTTGTACCAATTTCCTATTTGCATAGTAATTAATTGTTGCCGCTTTGATTACTTTCGTGCATAAAATTGTGTTGTTAATAAACACGAGTTATGATTTATGAACCTAAGTTAAGAACAACACTAAACGATAGTTGTTACCAAAATAATATCGTAGCTATAAATGTGCTTTAATATTGTTGTTACACGTTGTTTACCTAGAAACTGAATATTATTTCAGGGAAAACTTTTTAATCTTTTTAAGTTTAAATTAATAGTTTTATTAGCGTAGATTATTTATATAAGTACCTACTTACAGCCAGCCATCGATACAATAATAAGTACTTACCTATGTGTACATCGATATACTGGTAAAATCATAGTTAAAATGCTTATAATTATCTTAGTCTTAGGTAGGTAAATTAACGATGACAAAATAAGAATAATTAAAATTTATAGATACATGTCTGACTTGGAGATGGAACCTACAGACCACAAAATAGAAGTCTATAGTGTTATAACCGTGTCACTGAGCTATCTCACAAAGGGAAAATTCTTTACAAAACAGCTCGCTCATCTTGCGATCTCTATTCAAGCCGCGTTCCACAATATCATGGTAATGCGTTCTCCATAAGTTTACCAACAGTTTTTATTATTTATCATATCATAATATTGATGGTGCACGCGACCCCAATGTTTAACGAGTTTACAACCAATATTTTTATATAAAATAATGTAACTGTTATTTTGTGGTTGGCGGTTGTGTTTTGTTTATTTCCACGATTTGAATGTACAAAGTGGTTGAACTTTAGGGATGTAAGTACTTTCCAATATGTTACCTTTATCTACCTATAAGTAAATAGTGAGTACAACATAGGATATGATGCTCTCGTGTGTTACAAATTCGTATGTCATTCCATGTTGCTGTGCACTACAGGGTACATACCTATGTCATACTTTAAGACCTAATGATGTATTAATGTACATTCTGATATGTGTATGCAATTAAATAAATTGAATTGAAATTCCTAACGACTTTACAACGCACAAAAGGTGCAAAGGTGCAAAATAACATGACAAAAGGAAATAAGATTTATACTATATTTATTACTATAAACGTATCTATTTTTGATTTGTTATTGATTAGGATTTATCCCCAAGGCAACCTGTAGCACGGCAGGTGTGGTGGACTGCATTCCCCGCTGCTAGAAAAACTGGATCCGAGCCCGCTCCCGCCGAGACCGGTGCAAGTGTCGAGATTAGATAAATTGATAGAAAATTTATTTTACCATCGGCGCTAACGACCTGGGAAACAATTATATAGGCGGGAATGGCATCGACTTGCATCACACCGAGGCATAAACTATTTCCTGGTAAATAGTTGTCCCATGTTCAATTAACAAAGACAATAGGTGTGATTCTATCGACCGTGAGCACCAAACATTAGTCCTAAACCTAAATACACCTGTCACTGTCAATCACCATGTACTACTAAGTACACCACATAGGAGCGAGCGAGACTCTCCGCTTAGAGACGGTCAAATTTTGCATGCGACATTTTGGATCCGTCACAAAGACTGGCAACTCGTTCGCCCTCATTTGGAGATCTCAGGCTGATAATAATAAACATTTTTGAGCACGAACTCAGCGTGAGCTCGCATTTGCGACTGTCAAAACTGTAAGAAAACTGGACAGTTGTAAGACCGAACTCAAACTACTCAATCTCAAAACTTTCTATGTCTCGTCTAAGCGTTCGCCAGGCTTATTATCTTGATGTGAAAAATATATCAAGCCATAAGTATTTTTGTTCTGAAGCATTTCACTGTTTATTTTTCCTAATCACCGTAAGTAACTATTCTTGAATGCAATAGCATGTAAGTCGCAATTATGTAAATGCAATGTCGTCCGACACCACTGCACTGCTGCGTGTTGCAATTTGCATTTAAAACTAAAAATACTGTAATCTAGGTTTGTTGGATTGACTCAAACTGGTATATTTAATATGTAGGTATACAGGTATTCAGAATCGCCAGGCAAATGACCCCATACCTATTACAATTAATGAAATTCACAACTTTGTTTATTTTGCATGTAAATGAGAACGTTGCTCCTAAACATTATTTTACCATGTGTGGATAAAGTTGCACGGTAACTCTGTATGAATAATAAATGACTTATAAATAGCCGCATCACAAAACACTATAGGTCCTCTGATGGTTATTCTCAACTCAAGATACCTACCTGGTTGTTAGCCATATACCACCTGGTGTACATACCTGATAGATCCTACACTTTTATGTACAGACCAGAGAAAGATTGGTATAATTTATACAATGAATATGATGATATTTTGAGTCATCCAAACTTCACCGAAATTCATGTAAAGGCATCGAGAATAGGCAATAAAAATTAAATGATGATGAGAGCTTTCAAAAAAGTTGGTAGCCTAAGATAGTATACTCGTACACATAGGTATCACATACATATAGTGTAATACAAATACAGGGGTGGGTAGTAACCTTACGTTATGATAATACGGCCTAGATTGCTTATTACAGTGTTTACACTGTGTACCGGGTACAAGTTGCTGTTATGAGGCAGGACAAGACCATAATAATTCAGAATTAAGACGAGTATCGCATTATTTTATTATGTATGACGTCACAGCTACAAATAGAAATTGCCAGTGAAAGCCTAAGTAATTATTTCTCACGCATCGTGCTTCGAGGCTATAATTCATGTCGCCTGAGGACACTGTCGTGTCATACTTTTTTATCATGCATGCATGTCTAGCGGTCACATGAAATTTAAATCACTTTAGCAACCCCATAAAATGAACATTTATAAAGTAGGACACTCTGTAAGTATAAATTAGCGAACATGGTGGCAGCGTCGCACTTCAATAATTAACCAAATTATTTGCTAATTTGTACTGAACATGACCGCAATTATTCGGCAAGGGGTTACAGGGGTTTAATCCACTTCATTACAAGGGATTTAGTGCAATTACCGTTGATTTTGCAACTGTTGCGGTGAATTTTGAGTTTTAAGCCACGTACTTATACAGAAAAGGCAAAATTATATTTATTTATAAGATAGAATAATATTTTCTACTTTTGTCCTTTTCCAACAGACTATTCAAAGCAAGTTGTTATCGGCATTTCCCATGAACGAAATAACTCGTCCTCCACCGCCACCCTATAACAACGATTTTTTTTTTGCCTTCATGGTATTGCCGATCCAAAGCGGTCATTTTAGATCGAGAAAAAACAAATTGACTAACTTGTGATCGGTTGAAGTAAGTACACATTTTTTTTACTGCATTTTAACGATCGCGGCTGATCTAAATATTTGTGAGTAGGTATTTGACAAAATTTATATCTTATATTATTATCTACTTAGTTATCATACTTAATAATACAAATCGTTTTCAAAGCTAGTAAATTTACCATTATCAAGCTAACAGTTGCTTAAGCTTCATACATAGTTCACTAGGTATTGATTTTTGTCATTGTGTACATGCCGATAATCGGTTTGTCTCGTTATGGACAGAGACGGGGGTTTCGCGTAAAAACGTTAACTCCAAAATAAACCCAGGGAACGCTTTGTCGGGCACAAACAAGATATACTGAATACAACATGAACATGACCCTTTCAAAGGCATAAGTCAGACTTCAAGTAAGTACCTACTAATATTTACTCGAGTGTATTTGATATTTCATATCGCACTGAGCATTTATGCGGTAAATTCTTTGTTGGCTTTAAAATTAAGTATCGCAGCCGTAAAATAAATATTCAGGGTATATTCAGCAATCACTAAAAATATTTATTATCAAATGAGGTAGGTACTTTCATAGCTAATTAACGCACTAATAATAATAAATCTTAGATCAAGACAATCCATGACCTTATATACCTGCTCACTTAAATAAAGCTACATGGTTGATAAAACAATATGGATTATTAAAAATATTATTGATTGTAGAAATCGTGATTAAATACTTAGGTACATACCTACTTAAAAGTCGCTGAAGTACATTCTTAGATCAAGACCATCTCAGTTTCCTTAAAGTAAAGCTATTTGTAGATTATCTTAATCTACGAAATTTATTTAGTGCACCCACCCAGATGGAATTGATTACAATACTATCAATTCGATAAAGGTGCGAAAACTTGCGCAAGAGTGTTTTTAAAGCAAGCAAGCGACCCGCAGAGCGTGATCAATGCGTCCCAGCTGACATTTCCGTCGTTTTGCATAACCTGACATTCACGCTGATTGAAGTGCCGTCTTCCAATCGGAGGACACCCACTTCTACTAGTACTTGTATGGTAACGTTCTCAGTAAGGACTTTGATTTCACCATCATCATAAACAAATTGTGTTATAAGTTCATTTTTTTCAGCCCAAAGGACTGGTGGATTTCACGCTATATGTATCATATGACTATGTTTTACAACATCCTAAAAGTCGCTTTGATTGAATGTAGAAATTTTTTAATGACTTTCAAATCTCTGGCTAGTTATTTATTCTAATTATTTTCAATTGTTACGGTAAATTAAGTCATTCTTAGAACAGATGTGGCAAGGAAGATATTTAATGAAGCATCGTATTCGATGACCGCATAGGAAGTATTATGTTATTGTTGTGAACAGCTTATAGTTCACGACATGCAGAACCAAACTGCTGTCAAAATAATTACAGATATTGTTCGATACCACAGCATAATTTATACGTCTTTCCAAGATTCTGCGTTTGGCGGTCTCTACATCATTTCTATCTAAACTACCAATCTGTGATCGATGTTCGGTAACTACGTATGCGGATATCAGCAGAAGATTACTTTTCTTTATATTGTTACTAGCTTCTGCCCGCGGCTTCGTCTGCGCAGGATCTTCATAAATTATAGTCTAGGTGTTATTTTGATTTATGAGATATATTATTATAAAGTTTCATTAAAATCCATTCATTATTTTTTGCGTGAAAGAGCAACAAACATCCATCCATCCAAACTTTCGCGTTTATATATTAGTGGGAGTGGGATGGGATGGGATTAGTGGGATAGGACTAGTGGGATTTTATCATATTATAAGGGTGAAAAATAAAATTACGCATACCCATATTACCCATGTTAAGCTATATCTACCTACATAGGTACGTTTAATTAAACGCAGATAGTTCATTGTCATTATTATCCGTGGAGGATTTAAATTCGAATGGATTATTATTATAGGAAGTAGAACATTTTATAACACTGCCTTAAGTCCAATTTTGTTGCCGCTAAACATAAATGATACTGTCACGATCACTCATATTTCCCGACATATTTCTTCCTTTACAAACATTTCCAGTAGTTACAACCAATACCGCCCCTATAAGAGCGCCTAAGCAAGCATGTTTTAAAAAGTTAACGAGCCGAGATATGCTATAGAATAGACTATAACATCTTTACGACATTCGGGTAAGAGGTTTCGGTTACTTACTTCAATTTCGTTAACAATAATCCGCGCAGTCGTAACTTTGGATGTCGTAAAACTAGGTCATAATCTTATATTCAGGATGTAAGCAAAAATTTGACACTCCGCGATTCGAATCAAGGCAACCCAGCCTATGATATAATATGAAAGTAAGAAACCTGTGCATTTCCAATTTCTATCTACTTACACAATGTCCACGTAAGATCACAAACGATGAAATATAATTATTTTAGAATTAAAACTATAGTGAGCCATTACTACAAATTATTATATATAAATGGATATCACTCACTTATATTGTTGAAGTCGGCAGTTAGACCGACAGTTTCGACCGATTTCGACGGTCTTTTTCAAGGTGAGCGCGCCACGCCCGCGTCGCCGTTGTAAATATAATTATCTTTAAAATTAAACAAAATAATTTCATATTTTAATAGATTGTTTATTAGTTACTAAACAAACAAACGACTTTCTAAACTCTTAACAAAATATATGTTATTAAATAAATAAGCTACAATAGACAGGTTTTAACTGCGGTTTTAAGTCCCGATTTTTTTTGCTGACCTTCCTCACAATTGAAACCAATTTCTCCTACATCCCGTAAAACAATATTCATGATACATTTCTCGAAACTTACAAAATCAACACTTTCTATTACTGCCATAATAAACCCTATGAAACTTACGTACGAATACAAACGCTAATCAAAAGCAATTACGAGTTATTAGACTTATTAGTTTTGGTGATAACAATTAACACAGATACCTTACAAGAATTAATTGCTTGCCTTTCACTCAGAAGATCACAGTTAAACAGTTATTTTTCTTTCGACATTTGTTTAGAAATATTGAATAAAGATATTAAGATTTTGTGGATCTCAATTGGGGTAAATATCTGTGGGTCGGGCCATACTAAGCTCGCTGGTTGGACACCACACACTTTCTCACTGAATATAGAAAATGTGTAATTACAACAAAAAGAGTCTATGGCATCATCAGTAAATCTGAACATATTATATATATTCCCCTCAACTGTATTTCTATTTTGCAGATAGAAATGATATGTACGTACCTAAGTCCTCACACTAGGTATACATTATAGTAGAGCAATATGCTTGCTTATAAAAGCTCGAAATAAATACCAACCTAGACTGTCAATCATAAGGTTTGTTCCATTTAGTTATAAGTACATGTAGTTTGACATAATATGACTTACCTACTTGAGAAAAAAACTGTAATGTAAAAACAATAAATTATATACGTAACAACATACCTTTTGTGGTACGGACAACAGCAGATCAATGGTAACACTTGCAGTACGAATTCAACTCTTATGACGCAGATAATAAGAACGGTCCAAATAGTTACACTTGATCTGCTGTTAGCTTTACTATTAATTACAAAAGATTCCATCCCATGTATCTACAAAATATTAATTTTGGCTAATAACAAGAGCAGCAATTAACAATTGTAACGAATATTATAATACTTAATTCATACTAAAAATCTCAAATCAGTTAAATCATTCCCTGATCTGAGCTAACAACTTTCACGTAAGGGATTTTATTTTACTTACATAAATCTGTAATCAGTTTTGTTCTTCTGGCGCAAGTGGTTTTATTTATGAAGTTCCAATTTCATCCGTCTGGATCTGATCTAGGTGGCCTAATTTTTTGCTTGCGTACATTGATTACATTTTAGCAAAAAGCATCTGTAGGTGCTATATAAGTTCATAGCTAGATTATAAGTAAGTAGTGTATCTATTAAGATTGTCACCTCTGTAATTTTGTTGCGCCGGACAAAGGTAGAGCGTATAATCAATTTGCAGCGGACCACAAATAGAAAGTTTGTGATTGTAACTAATCAAATATCGTACCACCAAATAGTAGCTACAGTATTTCAATACCTATCAATGGTTTGTGAGACCTATCCATCCACCTAATTCTGAAACCTCTTTCGTGTGGTGTCTGTCTGTATGTCCGTAGTATCTATGCTCAGCAACTAATGAAGCAATTAACAAAATTGAAGAAACTAACAAAATCGTTGAATATTGATGAATATGACGTAGTGCTCTTGTCGACTGCCTTTATTAAATTGCATGCAATTTTACCTTGTTGTTTAACAAAATCGTTCGTACAAAGACGGTTCACTGAACTTCGTCAATAAAAATCTCATTAATTTTCAAGTAGATACAAATCGGGACTCCGTCAACATTGAATAGTGGGTTAAATGCGAGTTGCTTGGTTCTGTAGGTATCAGCACCGTTCACTGTATCTGCCAAGTTAAGCGTTGCGTTGGTGTAGCGTTAAGGCGGGATTAACCAGCGTAATGCCGCCAGCAAACACGAACCGACCCTCATTTGGAATGAATCGCAGTTACAAATGTCCTTCGTATGCTCTATTTACCTTACACTTTATACTGTAAAATCCTCTGAAAGCACTAATGAGCGTGCTCTCTGAAACAAACCAAAGAGCGTATTTTTTGTTTACTTTATGTTAAGACGAAATACTTGGGAAGTTAAATGAAAATCAATGAAAGACAGAGGAGAGGGTAAAGAGAATTCCTGAAACCAAACAAAACGACGAAGATGAACAGACGGAAACAACGTAAATACGGGATGTATTAAGTCAGGTTGTTGGAATTTGGTATTAAATGCAGACACAGATACTCGTACTCGGAAGATTTCTTTTTATTATTGGTTTTTGGGCTGCTTAACATAAGTCACGTACATGTTGGAAAATAATCCCTCATTCGATTTATCGTCGCTAGATTTGATTGTGTAATTATATCAGACATTCAATATAGGAGTTACGATCGTGCGTGAGTACCACGCAATAGTACCTTATTGATGTATGGGGATTGATGCAATCAACGTGGGGGCGGAGGTGAGTGCTGGGGCTATTTGCTTCAATTAATATCTAGAGGGGTTTCAAAAGGAACGTTTCGCATCTACTGGGAACCGGATTAACAAACCTTTGTTTATTGTATTTACAATAACTTTAATTAAATATTTAAGTTACATTCATAGATCATGCTGATAAATATAGACGAGAGCTTACCTTTTTGAGTTAACTCGACTATTATAGTTTTATTTATTTTTAAATTTAATGTAGTACATTGTATAAATAAACTGCATTTCCACATACACAAATCCATTGTAAACTAGGCCGTATTACATCACGTATTCCATCGTGCACGTGTGTTATATCGACCGTACAATTTAAATATAAGTACCTAGTTAAATGATTTAGAACGATTTTGCAAAAAAAAAATAAGCACTCACATTATGTACTCCAATCTACTTTGCATAATTTAACAGGTGATTGATGAGCATGAAAAATTTGCATTGAATGAATTCGTTTGATTCGATGTAATCACTTGCATTGACATGCCTCGCGCCACTGCACTACGTCATATAACCAGTAGACTGGGGTTGTAACAACTATTGTATATTTGTTACTATTGTGTTTGTACTCCTTTCGTTCGCTAGTATTTGACTCAATATTCCATATTGCAACAAGAACAACATGCTGAAGATGGATTTAGAAATTCAGCTACAACCAGAATGTTAATGATTTAAATCGATGATTAATTGATTATCCGACCTTTTCAACAAAAGTTTAATAGCGCCATTCAACCGGTGAGTTGTTACAATTACTAGACCCAAATGAGCTCCCATCGTGATAGTGCATAGCCGCCCGCCGCCGCCGCCGCTGCCACGCCGCGCCGGCCGGCGGCGGCCTCTATAGAGCCTCTGGCTGTCGCGACTACATTTTTCATCCCCTGACATCCGCTCTGTCAGCACACTCGGAAATTTATATACCATTGCAACTAGTGCGACGGATGGAAATACTGCCCGTTATTGCTCAACTGCCTAGAGTACGAACGTAAACGCCATTGCTACAATTGAACGCCCTCAAATCCAGTTGACGCGCCAGTATGTAAATTATGGATATGACTTTGCTGAAACCGGCTAATTCTCATTGAGCTGAACAATGAACAAGCATGCTGGAGAAATTAAGGTATAAAATAGTGGAACTATGTTGTGGATATTACAAGCGATAGATAAGTTATCAATAGTTAACCTATGAAAAGTAGGTGCGTATTTAGGTATAACTGTAGGTGTAGGTATATGTATAAGAGATCATGAAGTAGGGAACGACTTGTGATTCTGCTGATGTACATACCTTCAATGTAAAGTTATACCTATAGCCTCGACTAACAGCATATTTATTGGGCTTTGCCCGAATACTCTTGGCCAATTATTCGCTACGCGCGATAAGTACGATCTTTAGAGCAAAGTTATCCGTAACAAAGCACAGCGTGGCGTGGCGTCTATAAATATCCCTAGAGTATTGAGAAATAAGTGTTTATCGAGTTGATAGTTTATCGTGATAACGTGTTCAGAAAGCGGCGTTCAATTAGAGGCATGAGAGGAAATCGGTGCACCATTGAGTGTTCCTGTAATCAGGAGCGAGCACGGCACAAAATGATCGACCGCGGTTGCAGATAATGAATTACCGAGCCATTGCTTGCTTGCAAAATCTAGTCCGAAGTCGAGCCGAGTCGTATCAGTAACGAGGTTAGCTCTCCCCGGAGCGGCGGGTTTGCGTCGTGACTCGGGGTGCCTCCGGGAGCGTTCATGGGCGAATTATCTTCTAAAATGGCCGATATAAATTATCCTTAATGGGTTTTATTGCTTTAAATTATTATTGCTGGTTTGTAGTCCATTGAGATAATTTTCAAAGTTATTGAAAGGCAGCTGTAATAAAAGAAAAATGCTCAATTGAATTCAAACATACCAGTAAAATGCTATGAAAAGAATTAGAAACCAAAAATGGAGACGAAATAGAACATTTTTATCGTGTATTTTACGAGCCTACTATTCGGCAATAAACGACGAATCTGATGAAGTGGGTAACCGCGGGCGGCATCGCAAAAACTCTATTTACTGCGCCCTTCATAAACTTGAATCACCGATATTGCCCTCTTAGCAAAAAGAAATATCGGTTGTCGATTTTGATATGACAGACTATTTTTCGCTGTCGCCATTGGAGCATATAAATTGCAAAACCTTTCATGACAATGCATAACATGATGTACAATATCCTCACTGCTCCCGGGTGGTGGATCCTGATCCGTGCTGCCTCGATGTAAAGAGAAAGTATGTGCCCCGACAGTGCTTGGGGAATTTTCAAATAACGCTGATTATGATGATGCAAGTTTAGTACCTCTACCTATTCTAGGCATTCAACATTTCTAGTCTGAACCCGTCCTAGAAAAGTAATAGTTCGCAGTTCTTAACTGCAGAATCTTGAGGCCATAGAGAAGTAGTGCCTAATACATGTGCCTGCGGCCAGAGGTGGCACTGAATTACCAGCGTGATAGTCTGCACCCGACATATAGAGCGCGAGAAATGGAGAAAATATCAAGAAAATCGGGAAATCAATTTATACCGTCTTCCATTATGGCGTTTAATCGTTTGGCGCTTTATAATTTTTCTTCTTATCAATGAACAAGCTAGACATTTATCTTGCATCATCATCAATCACTTTTCGCTATACCTACAGGATGTAACGTACAAATAGTAAGCAGAAGGGAGAGTGTTCAGTATCGGCAACTGAACAACTTCTTTTCTACAACTCATATTTTTAAAGTTGATAGTTATTTAGCATATTAGCACGAACAAATATAAACTTAATTAACGTGAAGTACCTACCAACTTATAAACTTAGTTGCTCGTGACCGCTGCTCGGTTGCTCAATAAACGACCCCCACGACTATGGAAATTTAGTTAACTGTAGTATCATGAGCGGCGGCCTTATTTCTGTAAACACGCCAATTTGGGACTCAATGGCTATCAATGACAATGAAGTTGCGAACAAAAGGTCATATTTCGGGAACGTGGGAGTTTCAACTTAGGCATATCAATTGTCTTCTTTGACAAAGTTAAATAACATGCCTATAACCGGCTGGTTAGCTATCTCCGTTTCTTAATTCGTCTGTATATTCTAGGTACATTATATAACCTACCTACTTACTTCACCTCAGGGTACCGACCGCGAAATTCATCATTTTCATTTTGACACATGATATAGGTGCAGTATTACTACGTTTCCGTACCGTATATTAAAACCTCTGGTCTGTTATACCTAATATCCGGTGTAAATATAAATCCCATTCGAATTGATATTAATATTCTGTGATAAGTAAAATATCTACATTTATGATTATTCTGACGATATAGCAAATTAGTTACCTATTCATAATTTTTTACGCACGTATCTTTTATCAGTAATAAAATAAGTAATCCAACATGTTTGCTTACACTACAACATTACCGCAACATAACGTGCTAGCATAACATTCTGCGATAAGAATAAAAAACTCTTCCTCCCTATAAATTATTTCCTGAATTGCATAAAACATTACTAGTCTTTTTATCCGATACATAATATACCTACCGACAAAATAAAGCCTGACAGCCACACAGGCGGCCTGCCGCGGCTTGCGGCCTGCGGCCAGTTGAAACGCATGCCCCGCCCCATTTTCTCCTCTCGTTAACATTCGGTGGGTAGCGGATTGCGGCCTAGCTAGGCCTCAGATCGCCGGCTACCTACTGGACAGGACAGGCCGCCTGTGTGCGTGTCAGGCTTAGAACGGGTTCCACTTTCACTTTACATTTCTATTCACAAATACGATTGTATTGGTTGCAATTATGTACACAACTTCAAACAGCAAATTACGTGTTATGTCACATCAATCGTCATACAACACAACGTTGACTATTACTTTACCATATAATTTACTAAGTAATTCACATTGGACCAATATCCATCTAGGCGTGACACGCTTGACGTAACACAAATGATTCTTACACCTACTATGTACGTAGGTACTTACATTAACGTAAGTCAATTATATGTACATAATAGTCCGTGACCGTCATGCTGTACATAGGCAACTAATGGGTACCTAAATATAATTTGGATTTTAAACTAGAACTGGCGGAAAATTCATTGTGACGAAACCTATGTTTCCTTACACAAATAAATAAATTTGAAAATATAATTCTTACAAAACATCGTATGACTATTTGCATTGCAATGTAGCATATAGCTTTGCTCTAGCTAGAGTAAAGTCTAAGTCGAGTTAAATCTCAATTTTATCTTTCCACTTCTTACAAATGTGTAGAGTTAACCCGAGACTGAGATAAGATAACTTCAAGTTTCCAAGTGGAGCGTAGGAGAGCTTTAAGTATACGCGTCTTTATATCTACGACCTTTTGAAAAACCTAGTCCTACCGAAGTCAATTTAGTTTGTTAATTTTATCATTCTTCATAAACTGAATGTGAAAATGAGGTCGATGATTACTATTAAGTATATGTAAATACGAACATTTCAGAGTAGCCAATTCAGCATTTCTTATAATGAAAATGGGTTCGTAATCCTGTATAATTATTTTATATAGGGCATTACTTTTAATATGATACCTACCGAAGAACGGCCCAACGCAAGAGCTGCTAAGCCCCTAAATTTCGGCCGCTTCTTTGTTCGGCGGACGTAATTTTTTAACAGAACAAACCCTAAGCCATCACATTTGTAACGGTAATAACGAACGCACAACCTTATGAAAGAAAGAAGTTCTGCTTTTTTGTTGTACATTTTATGTACAAAGACAAATTGAAAGGGACGTTTAACAATTCATCATACGAATATTGTTAGCTTAAAACCTAAATGAAAATGGAAGTGTGTCATAAATTTTCGCAGGCTGATTTTACAGGCAATGCCTGTTACCTAAACAAAGTAATATGTCATAAAATTAGAGATGACGACTTAGGTTTTAGGTTTATTTTTAAACGATTCATGTGGGATATTTTTTTTAAATATTTCTATTTCGAAGAATATTTTAATCAATAAGAATCCTAATGAAAATTCACTTACGTCTCCTTTGAAATTGCCTAATATTACTACCGGTTAGGTTAGTACTACCGAATGTACCGAACCGAATGTAGAGTCGACGAAGTTAGGAACGAGTGTTCCACAAACTGTCTTGAGAATCTTGTAAAGTTGCTGACCACTATGCAAATTGCGATAATGCACTATTAAAAGTCCACTTTATATCTGGCACGTTCTCAAGGCAGATGTGCGGAACAGTTTTCAGATAACGACGAAGTTGGTAACTTTTCGCATTTCCTCGTCGCAGCTCGCCCCCTGCAATCTCGACAATGTCGCATGTTGTGCATTAGTTATCCGCTACAAGAGTAACCGATTTGTATTTGCTTGAACTCCAACACAGGTAACAAGCCGGAACGTACCAGCCACAAATATAGCCAACTTTGTTGCAATAAACATGTACAACCAATTTAATGCCGCCACATAATGGTAATGTTATTTCCTAGTGTAATAATTACCGCGCTCGTTACTTATGCTAAAAGCGATTTGTTTTGCATAATAGGTGTTTCGGCGGCGGCAACAATAGTGGGTCGCAGTGCGGTGGGGCCGCGGACGGAGATACGACCCGCTCCGGCCCGTTGGCTCTGAATTGCCGAACTTGACCACGCCACGCTTTGTCCCGCGGTCTGGCCTCGGTCACTGCTACCCTTTGTTTACACATTACACTGCGGCTATTCCTAACTTACTGCAGCTATATTATAGGATTGAATAAATCAGGAGTTCACAAACTGCTATTGTCTTTAGCGGTTTAGAGACTGCGCTGTGAAGGTAGATAGGAATGCATTTTCACGAATTAGGACTTCGTTAAAGTTAAATATTCCTATCTTTTTAGATATTCTAACTTTATATCACCTTAAATGCTGAATAGGAAATATTCAGAAAACGCCGCATGTTACGAGAGCATTTCTTGATTACCAACGATACGTACCTACCTAAAAATATATAACTACATAACTTTTTAAAGGCTTTCGATAAGGATTCTTCAAAAGCCTCTTTGAGCAACATCGTTCTGCCCTCATAAAACGCTGAGCACCTATTCTTTAAAAGGGGATCGCGATAATCCTACGTTACCTCGTATATACCTACTAAGAATAATTTTTGTACCGTTTTGACTTTGTATAGAGAGAATGGATCTCATATCATCGATTTCATTGTCCTGTAATAAACTTAAATGTTAGTATGTATACCTCTTGCCTTTAGACTCTACCGACCATTTTTATTATCTACGCTGTCAGAGTTGAATAGTACCTACGGCAAGTATTTCCATGCGCGAGCTAGTTGTACGAGTAGGTACTAGCTACAAGTTATATTAACGTTTTGCCAAATCACCATTCGCCTCATTAACAATTTCAAGCAGCTTGAAACAAACTAATTACGAGTATAATTGTGTGGGGACTCTGATGTGCTCCGTTTATTGTCTCAATATAGCAGATAGCGCTAGCAAAGTGGACTCGGAAGGGCCTGATGGCTGCGGTGGCCGGAACTCTCCTTAAAGGGCCGTATCTACCGGGTCGTTTGCATCGTTCGGGAGAAATCGACAAAGCACAAGATAGGACTCCATTGAGTGAGACGTGAATACTGATGAAGACCAAAATGTATAGTCGATATGTTAGCAACATATAGAGAAGCATTCATCCATCATTTTAGGGGACCGAGAATTGGGACTCCATATTACTTATACGTTATCAAACGGCTCAGCGATCCGAAATGGATCTTTGCCTATTAAACTAGCAAAAACATTAATAACAACAATAGACATTCAACAAGTAAATTATTCCAAAATCAAATAACTTGACTGCTTTTTTTGGCAATCAAAGTTTGGTAAGTACCTGTCATTCCAGTGATCGAGATACATATTCTGTACCTAGTACCTATTACACAAAGGAAACAACATACATACACACACTCGAAAAACTTTACCCTCCCCCTTTTGGCAGTCGGGTAAAAAGAAAGCTAAATAACTCTAGCCCATACGATCCCAATATGGTTATATTATATTATATAACCAACAAATATGCAACACAGTAAGTAACATAATACGTCGGAGGCACAGCGCATTAAGCCGCATGACTAGTCAGCTAACTGACCTCCACACTAACTGGTACCTTTCAATTTAACCCGACACCTTACTTAGACACAAAGTGATCGAGTGGCTGGAGGTAAAAGACGAGCATAATTTCGCACGTCGCAGAAGATTAATAGTAATGATCCGAGTGACCTGTGCTCTTGCTTTCTCCCATTCCCCCCAGCTCTAGCTAAAACAATTTGTAAAGTACATTATTCAAATTAATGATGTTAATTGAATAATGTGCACATTTGCACAAGTATACCTATATTTTTTTCTAAAAAATCAGCAATTTTTCGGTTTCCTACAAACCATTCCAACTATAAGCTAAAAAGCTTGTACAAGGAGCGGTCTACCGTAATCCAGAGATGGAGATCGAATCTTTGATATAACGTAGCCTTAAAGGCGAAGTAGATGCCGCTTCATTTAATTTGTTATCGCTATTCGTGGGTACGTTTGAATCTGTTCGATTTTGTGACCAAAAGTTACTGTAAATGAACAAAAAAATCTAGATTACCATATCTTATATCCAGTGTTGGGAAATAATTTTTCTGGAGTAGGTTAGGTAGTACTCAAACAATCTAACATGAGATTGATACATTTTTCTAAATAGAAAATGCGTAGACGTATTTTCTTGTAACTTCAAAAGAATCTTACAACTCATCTGAAGTTCCAACCGAAGCGGATTCATCCATCTTCCCTCTTTGTTGTTTGAATACTCTTCATCAATATCTTTCTTGAAACCGGCTCAGGCCCTACTACTGTTATCCATCCGCGTTCTTTTAACTTACTACTTTAGTAAAAGTTCTTTATAATTATCACATTATTTTTATTTCATGTGGAAGGCAGAATAAACGTGTTATTGAAAAGTAGAAGAAAAAACGCATGTGTACATTACATGTCTTGCCTTTTCAAGAATCTTATATACTTCCTACTCTTTGCAAGGCGACGAGGAACATAAAACAAAGGTAGTGCACATCATTGGAATGATTAATACGTATGCTCATACCAATAATTTTAATTAATATTCATACAACCTACAATCAGCGTTCGATGAATTGCATATGAATTCTCAATGGATTTGTGGTAGCTCATGCATTTTATAGTACGGTACAAGGAAAACTGCCCATTGTTGAGCTCACTACGGCTAATATGATTGCTTATACTCATTGCGGAGGTAGCGCAAAATAAATAATAAAGCAACCGTAATGGATTATGGGATGGTCTCTACCTACGTCGGCTGAGTTTAGGTGCGCTAACGCTTTTAGTGCTAAATAAAGTTACCTGCGAGTATATTTGTTTAATATGGTTTTGTATGCGGCACATACGTTTACAAAGTATGATATGCCCTTGCCTGTACTTATAGATAATATTAGTTATATTGTTATTTGCATCTCATCTGTTGGTGCCTCTTATTATTACATATAATAATTTATACTTGTACGTGGATTCACGGCACTACAATGGCATTTATCCCTTGTGGGTGTTCTACAATCCTATATCTAATCTACTTTGTGCCAAATTTAACCCTCATGCATGACAGGACAGGTGGCACAATCTGACTTTGCTCTTTGAGGGCTAGGTTTTGCCAGACAATTTTTAATAGGGTCTATCGTATTTTACACAAACACATTATAATGTATTATGGAACATAGGTAGATAGGATATGGAAGACCTTAATGTGTTTTTGTATCAATAGCATAAAAGGCCTATGTAGGTAGACAACAGTTTTTCTAAGCCACAGAAGCCCTACATAATGGGTTTTTGTGTGCCTCAGGTCTCCTCTCACAACCACACAATACGTAGGCAACTACTTGCGGCTTTGAATTTTTTTACGAGCCTTCTTTTTGCTGCCTACTGAGGTCCACTTAACCTTGGAGGTGTAATTTCTGCGCCGAGCCAACGGGCCATAAAATCTAATGTCCAACTTGTCCCAGTCACATCTCAGAAGTGTGGTCATCTTGCAATAATGTGGCCCAGTTACGTTGATTTGCTCAAATTGACTATACTTAACGCGTATATTTATTTGACCTACATGTAAGAACTGTAGCATGTAATACGATTTCGATTAGACATTTTGTAGAAAATGCACCGTTGAATCGAGCACTTCGTTTAGGAGGTTAGTAGGATAACTCGTGAGTACCAAAACAGATTGACCTCATACATAATGTTTTCTTTATACGAGTACTAATTACTAACGAACACAAAAAGTCGACAAAAAATTTGGTCATCTTGCAAATAGGTGATTAAAAATATGAGATGTAGATACTTAATAAAACAAGAAACTTGTTTACTTATTACTTTTTGTTTATAATTTTAAAGCCACCTAATTTTTATTAAATTAAAGCGGAAACAAGAAGGTAGGGCAAAAAGCAAAACTCTAAAAAGATATGTACATTATATTGACTTTTTAGATTTTTGCTTTTTTGTCCTATTCCAAAATTAGTCAAAAAATAGTAGGTATGTAGTTGATAAGTTGATATGATTTGCTGAAATACAATGTGTCAACAAATGTAGAAAGGCCTTTTGGTAATAGGCATTCCAGTCGAGTAACTAAGATATAACGAGATTTTATAGTATTAAAAAGTTCCTTTTACTGAGCTAACTACGTAAATTAGTTTATCTCTCTCTAAAAGTACAGTGACCCGCGGTTTAAAAACTAATTTTCACGGTTGGCTGTACGAGTTCTCTGCCGGCTGCTGTTTAATTATGCAACCGATAAACAAGTTGCACCGTGCCGCGGCCATGCACCTCCACTCCATGTTAATTACCTTTATCTACCCCGGGGTAAATGAAATCTCTTCTTATAGACTAAGAGATCACGGCCGCGGTAGTCAACTATACCTCATCGATATAGTATATAGGGATAGTAAAGGATAATATTATGTAATGTTCGTGTGGCACCGCGATAAAAGATGTGCAGCAAGCAGTGCACATATTGAAAAGTCGTTAATGTTTATTTGATACTTTGTTATCTACAGTAAACATCTCCAGACCTCGGAATGCTGAAGAATTCAATATATGGGGAAATCAAGCCCTGTAACGTAACTTTTTACGCTAAGTATAAAACCATTTTTTTAATTACATTATCTTGGTAATTTGATGTTTTGTTATTAATTTACAATAATTTTCAATTGCCAATGCAACGGCCTTAAAAACAATTCACAGGATAGGTGGACCATTTATTATGACAATTATCTACTCATTTATAACCATTAAATATCACGAACTCATATTATAATTTAAGAACGAAGAACACGGATGTGCCGTGCTGCGATAAACGCATTATGTTTAGTGGCACTAAGCAAATGAAATGTAAATTATATAATAATACTGAAATAAATTTAAAAAAAAAAAACCACCACCAAAATGTCTTCCTTCGGTATGAGGTGATATAGGAATGAGTGTTGTGATCTCTTAGTCTATCAGAATGTCTTCATTGCACCTGTTTCCTACACTTGAATCGAACGCTGATCATTTAATAAAATCCAATTAAAACCACGACTTACTTAACTTTTCATTAGGATATTGACTTTATAAAAAATAAAAATGTTTTATAATCAAAGTTTGAAATTGATGATAAAAATATTAAAGGAACATTTCCAAGTCCAACCCTGTCTTAATAATTATGATATGTTTGTTTTCAATTTACAATTTTATACTTAAATAATTTTATTTAGGCTGTCTATTGTAATTTATTTTTTATTTTATATTGTAAGTACAGTCGACAGCACATCAAGTGTAACACTTTGGACCGTTCTTATTGTCTGGGTCATAAAAGTTGAAATCGTACTGCAAGTGTTGCCATTGATCTGCTGTCGTACAGTCGATACGCACCCTTTCCAAATTTAAAATGAAATATTACAATAACTTTAGATTAACAATATCGATCATGGTTCAGTCAGACATGTAAGTTATAAGAAGTAAGAAGATGTAAGTTAATAAGAAGAATATCATATATATTCCCTAACTTTATATTTTATTACATACGAGTACATAATATAAGCATTGTGATCTTGTAATGCAAGGAGCTAGCACAGTAGGTTTGATAAATATTACAATGTCCCTTCCAAATGGTGGATTCATTTTGTAGCGGCACTGAAAAATCTACGAGTCCTTTCCCGTTTCATATTTTGAGTGAATTTAATTTAGGTTATAGTTAGTACCTAGGTAAGTAATCTAACCTAAGGCCTATCTGGATGAGCCGTGAACGGTAAAATGGAAAATACTGATGGTGTGCCCCTCCCAAAGGCAATATGTTTTAATACGGCTAACAAGAGGATAATATTTTTCCAGTGTATCTAAGTAGGTTCCTTTGTGGCTTCCTTGATGGATTTTGATGTATGAGGTATCGTTATATTCGGATTGATCACGGGATTTATGGAAATTTCATGCTAGAAAAGCAGTCGAGTTTTTTTGGCTAACTCTAACTCACTAACTATAATATAATTTGACTACCACATGCAACGGTAGCAGAGAGTGCGAGCAATTTTTCACTATATTTTAGCGATCACGACTGCCTCAGAATAATTCGAACAAGCTAAAGTAGCTGTTCACTGTAAGTGGTAAGTACTTACCTGCCAAAAGTTTGTTAAACCCATAGCAAATTTGGATTGAATTAACGTGGATTATTAATGAAGTAATAATGAATAATGGATCTAATGCACGCACATGTTATAGCTGAACTAGAAACTTGTTAATATTCTTGAGCACACTATTGTGTATTAGTATCTACCTACTTACGCGAATTTATAGAGACCAGCACCATATTTATTTTATAAAATACTGCGCTCTCATTGGCCAATCATTTTATACCTCGATGAACAAAGTTTTACTAACCTCTAAAGTTCGTGTTAGAATACTAGGTAGGTTAAGTACCTACGACAAGTATATAGAGGACACCTTATCGAGATTTTTCCAAACCATCTGTATCGATTGTAAAAAAAAAATCACTAGTAGGTAGTAACTTATATTAAAAAATCGGTGAAACAGTTTTTGAAAAAATTTCAACGTTCGTAGTTACGAAGTTTTTCTGAGTTGTACATTATTTTGATTTTACCGACTTAGATACCAAAACTAAAGTATTCTTGGATAATGTAAGGTACCTAGTACCTACCTAACCTGTCTAATTAAGTTTATCCTACTACGCACAAAACATACATGCCATCTCAAACTTCGAAAGCCCTACTTTTAGAGTTTGACCCTGAGAGGAAACTCCCCTCATGCCAGTCGTATTACTGTGGTTAAACTTGTTGGATTTGTTTAATTAGATATTCTACGTATACCCAACAACCCCACTCTGGTGCTCCACTTACTTACCTTTTTTTATAATAAATATTACGTTTCTGTAAAATATAAATGTGCCTAGCCGTGAGTTCTCGAACATGAGATTTTAATTGTCATCTTTTACATAGGTCCATTAAACATTATATACATATATATATTTTAATAACCAGATACATGTAAGAGTACATTTTAATGGATAATATATTATATTATAGTAGTCATTATAATATAATACAATATTATGGTACAATAACTATCTTACTGCTTACAGATTCAAATCCCATTAATATATAAACGCGAAAGTTTGTATGGATGGATGGATGTATGTTTCTCTTTCATGCATGGATTTTAATGAAACTGTACAATAGTATGGCTCGTAAATCAGAATAACACATAGGCTATAATTTATAAAGATCCTGCGCAGACGAAGTCGCGGACAGAAGCTATTTGAGAAATATTTTCAGCACAAAAAAGGCTGATCCGAATTAGATTAACGCAACTGAACAAACTATAAATTATTATTAATTATTACAAAAACAAGGTCATTGTTAATAATCCACAGAGCCTTATTATATAATGTTTGAGCCGACTAAAAGAATGTTTCAATTCAATTTACTATTCTTAGACAGAGTTTGGGTACTATTCAGAACAATTTCAGCAAAACTTCAGCTACAGATAGTAAATATCCGACAAGAACATGAAGTTACTTTATCCGTATTTCAAATATTGTTTCTATGACACATTGAAAACAGTTCTCTAGATCGCGAGACGAGGGTCGACATATTGTTTGCTTCGGATTTTTGACTATATCAGTCACGTCTATATGTGATGGGAATAAAATAGGTTGCTGGAAATTTTGATTTTAAGTGGACTGTATAAAAAATTGAGAAAGTACGGTTGGACAAAATGCTGACAAAATGCAATGATCGTCAGTAGCTTATTGAAGACCACCTACCTTTGAACCTCGTCTTCGATTCACCACACCAGGATCTAGGAATCAGGAATCGTAGACCTTGCGCTGATGACGTCACCGTAAGAACGATCGGTTAAAGTTCTATTTCACCGGGAGCTCCACGAAATGTTCAGAATCACGTCACAGATAGCTTGATACATATAAATTAATGCGAACTAACACAAATACGGTGTTGAAATAACGAAAAATTAGAAACTTGGTGTTCAATGTCCAAAATGGCGCGTGCGCGACCGCAGAGAGGAATTGATGAGAAAGGAATGCGACGGGTCGGCGCTCGTCGAATTGACATAAGTCAAAGTTGGCGGTATTCAGAAAACCACAAACAAAAATAATTACAAATTACCCGCATTTTGTCCAATAAAAATAAATAATGTTAAAAATGTAGGCAAGTTTACGAACACCGCCCACCGTTAAAATATTGATTTTAACAGGGAATGAAAGAATAATGAAGTTAGAATGCAAAAGAACTAACTATAAAATAAACTTAATAACTGAAACTAAAACTAAATATGAAACTGAATGAATAAAATTTAATCATCCAGGGGAAGAGGACACAGCTTGTGTACTGGTCTCTTGAAATCCCCGTGAATGGTTTTGAGATTGACAGCACGGATGACACCGTCTTTAGAAGGAAGGAGTTCGGTCACTCGACCAAGTTTCCATTGCAGGGGAGGGCTTGGATCTTGAATGAGAACCAAAGCACCAACTTTAATGTTATCCTGGTTACGAGTCCACTTTCCGCGCTGCTGCAAAGTATTTAAGTACTCGTTGTGCCAACGGTTCCAAAATCGTTGCACGAAAGCTTGTAAAAGCTGCCAACGGGACAGACGATTTACATTAATTTCAGTAAAGTCCGGATGGGGTAGTGAATTAAGCGGTTCCCCGATTAGAAAATGACCGGGTGTAAGCACCTCAAGATCGTTGCTATCCGAACTCAAGGGGCATATCGGTCGTGAATTTAAAACGCTTTCGATTTGAACTAGTATCGTCGTCAGTTCTTCGAATGTAAGAACGACGTTCCCTACTATACGATGTAAGTGCGATTTCACAGATTTAACTGCCGCCTCAGCCATACCATTAAAGTGAGGGGCAGCTGGCGGATTCAAATGCCATGAAATTTTGAATTTTAATAATTCATGCGAAAATTGATGATGATTTGACTCCACAAACCTATAAATCTCTTTGAGTTCGGATGTGGCGCCAACGAAATTGCGCCCGCAGTCGCTGAATACGTCCGAGCACAGTCCGCGACGGCTAACGAATCGCCGAAATGCGGCCAAAAACGCGTCTGTGCTTAAGTCTGATACCAACTCGACGTGTAACGCCCGAGTAGCGAGACACACAAAGATCGCGATGTACGATTTTTGAGTGACGTATTTCCGTTTCAAGTTACACTTAGTCAGAATCGGACCGGCGTAGTCAACTGCGATTTTAACGAATGGACGAATTTGTTGAATTCTGGCCTTTGGTAAATCAGCCATGATGGGTTCCAGGGAAACTGGACGATTTCGATAGCACTTGGTGCATTTGAAAATCCGCTGTCTCGTGATGCTACGAGCGGATAAGACCCAGTAGTGAGCCGAAACAAAAGCCAACGTCGCCTGCAATCCCGAATGCAAATTGATCTTGTGAAAGAAATCAATGATGAGATGAGTCAGGTGACTTCCCGAAGGTAATACAACGGGATGTCGCTGCGCGTAGCTCAGATTTGAATGTCGAAGCCGACCGCCTACCCTAATGAGACCCGACTCGTCCAGAAATGGATTGAGACGATGAAGCTTTGTAGAACAAGGTTTGTTGTTCTGAAGAATACGAAGGTCTGCGCCGAACCAAAGCTGCTGAACGATCTTAAGCCACACGTTCGTAGCCTCTTGCAACTCTGGAACTTTCAAAGGCCCAGTTTGCTTGTGTTTAGTACGACAAGCTCGAATGAAACGCATACAGTAAGCTGTGACCTTTTGAAGCCGATGAAAATCTGAAAACCGAAGGAGCTCAGAAGGTTCTTCAAGCTTTTCTGTAGCGTGAGACGAAATTGATTTAGCCCGCCGCTCCGGAACTTTCTTTGGAGGGTCCACTTGAGTAGACGGCCAAGACGAATTTGGCAATGTCAACCAAGGTGGTCCAGTCCACCAGAGCGGATGGTCGAATAATTGATTCGGGGATAACCCTCGTGACGCACAGTCAGCGGGATTATCATGCGAACGAACATGTTGCCAGCGATCTGGAGCAATCGCCGACTGAATTTCCGAAACACGATTGGCTACATAAGTAGTCCAAATGTGGGGCGAGGCTCTGAGCCAAGCCAGAACAATGGTCGAGTCAGTCCAGGCAAACTCGCCAGCGAAACGGACATTTGAAAAAGATTGACGAACGAACGAAAATAAATGAGCAAGTAGCAATGCTCCGTTGAGCTCTAAACGAGGGAGTGACAATTTCTTGGTCGGAGCTACCCGAGATTTGGCAGCTATGATGAAAACGCGAATATTCCCCAAAGAATCCACTACGCGAAAATAAACCACGGCTGCGTATGCGGATTCCGAACTATCGCAGAATCCGTGCAGCTCCACGTGACAATTCTTAGTGGGAACGAAACGTGGTACTTGGACATTTTTTAGATTAGGAAGTTCCTGGGTGAAATTTTCCCAACGAGAACGAACAGAATGAGGAACATCTTCATCCCAATCAATGCCTAACAACCAGAGATCCTGAATGAGGATTTTAGCAACGATGATCACGGGGCAAAGAAATCCAATCGGATCAAAGACACGAGCAATTTCGGACAAAATTGCGCGCTTTGTCGATTTATTGCTGACAACACTGACGGTATACGAGAAAATATCCTTCAAGGGTTGCCAGACAAGGCCCAGAACTTTGATGGTACAAGTATCATCCAGGGAGACCGACGCTGCATCTATATCCTTGATAGAAGCAGGTAACCTCTCCAAAAACTCGACACTGTTGCTACACCATTTTCTCAATTCAAATGCTCCAGCCTGAAGCAAGTCGATGAGCTGACTTTGCAGTTCGACCGCGTTTTCTAAGGAATCCGAACCTGAAATCACGTCATCCATATACGTGAAACGTTCTAATACTTCAGCTGCCTGGGGATAATCTGCGCGATGGTCCGCAGCCAGCTGTTGCATTACGCGAATGGCCAGGAAAGGCGAAGAAGACAAACCGTAAGTAACAGTTTTCAATTTATAAGTTTTAGGCTCCTCGTCCGGGGACGTGCGCCAAAGAATGAGCTGAAACTTGTGATGATTCTCCGAAACAAGTATCTGACGATACATCTGCTTTACGTCCGCTGTGAACGCGACTTCATGCAAACGAAAATTGCAAAGAAGATCTGTCACATCCTTTTGAAGCTTTGGACCAACCAACTGACATTCATTTAATGAAATCCCATGGTCTGTTGGCGCAGAGGCGTCGAAAACGGATCTGAGCTTAGTGGTAGTGCTAGAAGCCCTTAACACGCCATGGTGTGGAATGAAGTAGTGGTTGTCTGGAAAAGGACCCGGGACAAGCTCCATGTGATTACTCTTTAAGTAGTCATCCATGAAATCTACATAAAGCTGACGAAATTGATCGTCGCGAGCGAATCGACGTTCAACTGATTTAAGGCGTTTAAGTGCCAGAGAATGAGAATCACCCAAGTTGGGAACTTCCTCACGAAAAGGAATCGAAACGATATATCTACCAGAGTCAGTACGTTTATGTGTTTTGACGAAGATGTCTTCACATTTCTGATCTTCTGGCGAAACGAATGTTTTATCTGGGACAGATTCTGTATCCCAGAATTTACGAACAATAGAATCTAAACTAAGATTCTCCGAACACGAAACGAATGACGAAACCGAATTTTGTTTGTCACGAACACGAATAAAATCCGAATGAACTTTCCCGACTAACAACCAGCCGAATTTGCTAGATATAGCCAGTGGAGTTCCAGGAGGTCCTCGAAGGGAATCTCCAATGAAAATGTCATCATAGATGTCACCTCCTATCAACAGCTCGATAGACGATGGTTGATGAAAATTGGGATCGGCCAGAACAAGATTATCAAGATGTGACCACGAACTCGGATCTACCGGGTAAGAAGGTTTGTCTGTGGTAATCTTGCTGAGAATGATACCTCGAAAAGGATACGCTATACCTTTGTTATCCTTCCCTTTGATCTGAGATGACACAAATCCTTTCGAAGCGGTCATGACATCACCGATTCCTTGAATAGAAGTTGAAACTTTTCTACGAGTTAATCCTAAGCGCAGAACTAAATCATTTATAATGAACGAACTTTCCGAAGCTGGATCGACGAGAGCTCTTGCGCTTACGAATTTACCAGAGGCGTCACGAATTAAAACAACCGCAGTTGACAAGAGGACCTGATGGCTATCAGGATCTACTTGTGACGAGCAAAGTGTAACCACATTGGACGAATTTCCAGAGGTGGGTTTGCTTGCGGCAGACGCATCTTGTTTAACACCATCTTGAACGATGACGTTTTGAGACGAATCCTTGGCATAGTGTAATAAAGTGTTATGATGAGCAGCTTTACAAACACTGCAACGAATTTTCGAACAAGAGTCACTATGAGAGTGAACTGGTTTCAGACATTTCAAACAAATCTTATTTTCTTTAACCAATCGAAAGCGATCATAAGGTGATTTGGTTTTGAAAATACTGCAGGCTGCAATAGCATGCGAATCCTGATTACACAGAACACAACTGTTGGAGACAGAAGGCCCTGAAACGAAAGTAGACGTAGAGTGCGCCGCAGTAGCAGCCGCAACACCAGTGCGAGTACGAGGACGCGAACCTGTCTTCGAACTCTCGAATGAAATTATTTCGCGATCTAAAAATTCACGAAGTTCCTGGAACTTGGGAATTTTATTGACCGAGATAGTTCTCTCAAAATTACGCCTTGTCTCGGAATCTAATTTCTTATACAGCATATAGCATAAGACGAAATCCCATTCCTCAATGGGGAAATTCATTGATTCGAGTGAACTAACATTTTCAAGAAAACCAGTCAAAATGTTTCGAAATACGGCAGCCGACGGTGCAGTTACAGTCGGCAACGAAAATATTGCTTCCATGTGATGCATGGCGATGATGCGCTCGTTGTTAAAATTGTATTCGAGAATAGTCCAGGCTTTCTTGTAGTTATTACCTGTAACTGGAATTCCTTTTAAGAGCCTGATAGCATCACCCTTTAGATATGACAGCAAATATTGAAATTTAGCTACATCCGAAAGATTTGAAATATTATCGATTGAAGTTTTAAACATGTCACTGAAAGATTTCCACTGCATGTAATCTCCAGAGAAACTTGGTATTGTCAAACGTGGCAATGGACCGGAATGAACATCAACCTTTTGTTGATGAGATGAATCGAACATGGGTCGAGGAGCATTATTAGATGTTCCGACTTCAAATTCGAATTTTGTAGCCAAAATATCACGAACTAAATCATTGAAAGCCGACCGAATGTCATTATGTTCGTCGCCGATCTTACCTGTGTTTGTCAATTCCAAGGACTCGATTTCTGATTGCAGAATATCGAAATTGTCTTGAAGACGATTTAAATTAGTACACGAAGCCATGAAACGCCTATAAGCTTCTGTACTTGTAGATGCATCTATGCCAAGTTGAACCATTTTATCTAATTCCTTCTCTAAAGCATTTCGCCTGAACACCAATTGTCTCATATTCGAATCCATAATTAATAATTATGATCAGAATATAAAACGAATACGAAAAACGAACACGAAAACCGAAACGAATACGAATGTGAATAACGAATACGAATGTGAATAACGAATATATCGAATGTGAATAACGAATATCGAAACCGGAAATCTGAAACGAAAAATGAAATCCAATAACGTAATCGATTCACAATTCGAATAACGAAAACCGAAATCGGATATCTAAAACGAATAACGAAACCCGATGACGAATAAGGAATACGAATAACGAATGGTGAAATCGGATATCTGTAACGAACAGCGAAATCCGGCTCGAAGGACCATTAAATGATGGGAATAAAATAGGTTGCTGGAAATTTTGATTTTAAGTGGACTGTATAAAAAATTGAGAAAGTACGGTTGGACAAAATGCTGACAAAATGCAATGATCGTCAGTAGCTTATTGAAGACCACCTACCTTTGAACCTCGTCTTCGATTCACCACACCAGGATCTAGGAATCAGGAATCGTAGACCTTGCGCTGATGACGTCACCGTAAGAACGATCGGTTAAAGTTCTATTTCACCGGGAGCTCCACGAAATGTTCAGAATCACGTCACAGATAGCTTGATACATATAAATTAATGCGAACTAACACAAATACGGTGTTGAAATAACGAAAAATTAGAAACTTGGTGTTCAATGTCCAAAATGGCGCGTGCGCGACCGCAGAGAGGAATTGATGAGAAAGGAATGCGACGGGTCGGCGCTCGTCGAATTGACATAAGTCAAAGTTGGCGGTATTCAGAAAACCACAAACAAAAATAATTACAAATTACCCGCATTTTGTCCAATAAAAATAAATAATGTTAAAAATGTAGGCAAGTTTACGAACAATATGTTTCACTGGATATGGAATGGTTGTAGAAAGGAAAATCTGTAAATCTAAAATAAAATAACACATCCTAACTTACAAGTCATTAACGTCTGCTATTGATACAAACGAAGACTGAGAAAAGTACACACAGGGCCTCATAAAGATTGAGAATTTCCCAAAAACTACTGGACCGAATTTAATAATTATTTTACAGTTTAGCTTTTATCTATTTAACAGTGAAAGAATTCTTGCAAAAGGTCAAGTAGTTTTTGAGATAATCTCAACTTAACCTTAAAACTTCTTTTTTTTTGACGGTATAACACTTTGATTAGGATAGGAGCTCCACGCAGTGCCAACTTCCCATGTTAAATTATCAAAGTGACAAAAATAGCCACCTAGGTAGATGGCACGAATATGTACCAATATAACATGGGCTTTGAACAAAGTCTAGACAAGGTAAATGGCCTAGATGTATGAGTAGTAAACCTACGCGTTAGGGTTCAACGGTAGTCCAAATTATATTTATTGAACTATAAACTATGTAGGTATATACCTAAACAATAATAAAACTATTAAAATTTACAAGTAGAAAGTTTCACCTTAGTCCACTTTTTCTTACAGACTCTTTTCTTTAGAAAAACAATGTTTTGCCATGCGAATAAATTAGATATAGGTAATTTTGTATGGATATTTCATGTGTGTAAGAGCAAAAGTTTTGTCGAGTTGTCGACTGTATCTAACATTCAAAATAAAATAAAAACTAATAAAATAATAGCTTAAGACACTTTACATATCTATTGCCCACGTAAAGAGTCAATAATAAATGTGACATCTCTCGAGAACCAATAAAGTGTGATGTGATGCTGACGTAACATTTGTTTAGTGCGTGTTTAGAAGTAAAGAAAGCAAGAAGAGCAAGCGTGGGGGCGAGCGCGATGCGTGGGCGCAGAGAGTAGTATTAAAGCCCAAAGCACATCAAGTGTAACATTTTGGACTTTGGACCGTTCTTATTATCTGCGTTGTAAGAGTTGGAATCGTACTGCAAGTGTTACCATTGATCTGCTGTCGTTCGTACCTTGGCATCGACCTGAGGCATCATCATCAGGTGAGCTTTGGCATGAAGTTGCAAATTAATAATCACAGAAAGAATATATAAAACTGACTCTTGAGAAAAGGTAAGTTAATTAAATAGATAAAAATACGAGGTGTGAAACAAAGGTTCTTCTGAAAGCTGAAACCATGCATGACTCATCATTTTGAGGAATTCTTGCTACTGTTGTGAACAGATAGGTGGGTATTTAAGTTTCATAATTTCCAATGCATAATGTCAATCATTTCGTAGTAGTAGAAAGGAGAAAGGCAGCGAAACTCCAATATTACTTACACTACGTAAGTATATTACAATATAATAATACCCGTCTTTTCAATTACAGCGTAGTGTGTGTTGCAATATATGTTATCAATCATACGATCTGACAGACAACAATGATATACCAACATAAATAATATTGTGCGATAACTTTCACTGAACATAATAGAGCGTTCTTAATTAAGTATATGTACATTGTAGGTACCGTATCGCATGTGTGTACAAAAGAAGGCATCACATCATATATCACATGGAGGAAGAGCTGCCCCGATTCATGGTGAGACGCTGAGGTCACGGTAAAGGCACTATAGAGTCAAGAGACTTGTCTATCGTGGTGTGAAACATTTTTCGCGTATAATATCGGTTCCTATTCTAAACGAGACCTAACAAAGTCAAATCTCTTTATTTATTACTTTTGCACGTCAACACATTTTTGAATTTACATTTACCTTTATCAGTATCTACCTCTACATGATATAATAGTAATTATATAATTGTCTTACCATTTCTTCAACAATCTCAGTAGCTGCATTTTATTACTCCCACGTCATTATCTGAAACAAATATAAATGAAAGGTTAATAAAAGAATGGGATACTTAACTATTGAAAATACTCACATTTACGTACCTACCTGTGGAAAGGATTATCTTTATGGCTTTTATAGTTCAAACCTTTGCCATATATTAGTCACAAAAGTGAATCACAACGTTACCGATGAAGCCTGTTGTATAGTGTTGTAAAGCCAGTTTCCCAGAACGGGCGGCACGAACGGAAGTCAGGCCACTGAACTGACTCAGATTCACACTCAGCACGGTTTGCCCACTTTCAAAATGGCGACGATCTCCAATTCACAAATTGCTTTCTTAATCCTCTCGGCTCAAGAAAAACATCTATTTCATCAGTTAAATTAATTGTGCTAGTGTGAAATGCTGTTATACTAAAATTATCATAGTAGTGCAAATAGATTGTGGCATTACGCATTGTATTTACTTACTCAAGCTCTGATAACTATTGAAGTGGTTGGCTGGGATAGCACACTATATTTATCGATATGTACAGTCTATCTGAATCGATATTTATCTCAAAATGCGCCCGCGCGGGAAATACGAGTTTATCAGCTTGATGTGATCCATCCAAAAACACGTGTGTTGAAAAGGCAAGTTCTCTTTATTGCGGTAGGTACCTATAAAAAGTGCTGAAATACAAATCAACACCAAGTTAAAAAACACTTTTCTAAGCAGTAGGTAATTTCTAACTTAAAACATCAATACCTACATGTAAAACTACCGTAATATTAATTAACTTTTAACTCGACAGGGTTTAATAATAAAAACATGGAACACTAAGTATATAGGCGAAATTAGGTAGCGCACTTACAGCCTACCTAATTGAAGTAACGCCCAACCAAAAATAAAACGACCGACTTATCGAGTGAGCCGACATTTCCCGAGGGAGTAGATAAGTATACATATACCTAAATACGAGTATCGATTCGGACGAGATAAACCGGAAACATTTATCGTAACAGATACATGTTGTGCAGCCTATCTAATGGATATGTTTTATTTATCCAAAGTATTTATCAAATGAAGGATGAGGATGACTAAAATATTCAGACACTTTTTGGGTACCTACGGTTTGACCTTTATGCAATAACCTACTGGGCTCACGCTTACGGATGGAGGATCAGAATATCCCACGCCTTTATACAAAAATAATGTAGGTACGATGTAGGTTATGTTATGGTAGTAATGATACGTAGATACCTTTTCTCTTTAAAACTAAATGTATTGCGTGTTCAATTATATTACGACCATCAGTCATTTTTTTTTCTAACCGGAATCTCTTGCTAGAAGAGATTCCATGGCCGATGCAAAGCGCTCCTTTCCACATTGCTGTATTTTACGACTCAAGCTTCGGCTGGCCTCTTCGCTATAACTAATTGAATTACAACATGTACGTACATAGTTTCCCCATTTTATTGGCATAGTTATATTTAAAGCACGCACCTAAATTGTAAAAAAAAGGTTTGTTACACCACCCTTCCCAGTCTATTCTTAATTTTTTGGAATTGATGGCTAAGAACGTTTATATTGGCAAGGTTTTGTTTAGCAAAGGAGGGCACGTCCACCCTTAAGATACGGGTTTGTATTGTATTAAAAAACGACGTTAAAATTATACGCGGTGGTTTCAGCCAAGCATTTTTTTAAAGGTTGTAAACATACTGAGACGTTTAATTTATTGTTAGGAATAAGGAAATGACAGCCTGATAGCATTGACAAATTATCTAGGTAAACTGATAGAGCCCCATGCAAATCCCATGCTGAATAATCGACAGGGTGAATTTGTCACGACTAGCAGTCTTTGGTTTGTACGTGACCGTCAAAAGTAACCCTTCCAAAACCAATAAACCTTCTTCGTGCGTGAAATTTGTCTGGTCATCGCACCTAGAGAGTGCTTACAGATATTTTTTTCACGGGAAGGATATAGTTGCCTCTTGGTGTACCGTCATTCCAGGCGGAACTTAGGCCGCTATGGAAGAATTCTGTTTCTACGATACAACTCAATCTAACTGCTCGAACATAAGTCGCAATTAACGATCAATCTCCGTTGCACTTTACAATGGTTTGGCACTACTAAATAAACAATATATTAGCCGAAATATAACTTGAAATTGGCCATACATACCTACTTAGTATTTTCTGGTTTCATGTTTGTATATATTTTGTCACAGAAACTTTTCAGACGCCTACATAGCTCACGAAAACCGTTAAGTTAATTGAATGCTTTGTAGCCAACTTTCTATCGAATTCAATTTTACTTAGAATTCAAAGTTATTATCGGGCCATTCTGTATGGAACAAAAATCGTTAATAGTTCGGTCGTGCCGTGCGGCGGTCGTCGACCGAATAATTTTCGCGTGAATTATCGTCACGAAAGTGTTGATTTTGGGAACGAGCGCGGCTGGTCAGCCCTGGGATTTTGCTGTGCATACTAACTTAGTGTAAACAATAATAAGCCAAACTCTTGTCTGTTTTCAGTGGACAATTTGTCGAGAGAAAGTTTAAGTTACATTTAAGTTTGTAATCTACAAGAACTATACAAATATACCTACCTACATGTTGATTGACCGAGGGTTAGACGACACGACACGTTTTAGGTGTCGTAAATTCGTAATAGGTTGAACTGAACACCCCGTTCAGTATCGGTAACTATAAATAAGAATAACTTCTCAAAGTTTACGAAAAATGTAGAAAATAGTTACCTACCGATTGTTTGTAGATATTAAATGGGACGTTGGTTTATTTTCTAATCGAGAAGTAGTAGAACCTACTTCGTGTCTATTTAGGTACTATACGATACGATATAGCACCTACCCTGTAAAAGAGATAATTTAAATCTCTATTAAATAAAGAAATGAGCATTTAAATGCTAAAGAACGACTGCACTGTCTGGAATGAACAAAGCTACCTCACTACCTACAAAATAATCCCATCTCACTCTATTCCACACCTAATCGGACCCATTATCTGTCAACTGTGATTTCCTGCGCCGCCGACGAAGGTCTGTATTTTATTGCGTGGAGCAGCCGCCATTCACCCAAGTCTTTGGACATATTCTGTGGCTATAAAATCTATTTCTTAAGACATGTTTTACGCGTTAATCTAAGTTCAGATTAGTGACCAGATAATGGGTTGTTTATTATAGACTATAAATCGTAAATTAACGCATGTTTCTACTTAGCCAGGTTGTAGGAGTTTCAATGAGTTTTGCAAAGAATAACAACTAGAAAGGACGGAAATTGTTAACCATGATAGAGTACTTGTTATTGTGGAGTAGGTACAACATATTAAGTAGGTACATGTCTAATTGTAGATATAGTGTTAAATGCGTACATAATTAGATAGGTAGTCTTCAAATAATACAGTAACCAATAGACATCGTTTGATTGTAGTACCTACCTATATAAATGAATATTTGTATGGATTCCGGGATGTCGCACGCTAAATTTAATCATCACTAAACAAATAATCCTGCTTACAAGAGTGAATTATCTAAAATCACAGTCACTTACCTACCTATATGAGAAACCGGTCCATACACAGACCTAAGTTAGTGCTGAAATTAGACTCGAGAAGTCAAGACTCAAGCGGGTGCATTACGGCTCTTGTTGCGCAACCCACGAGTTTGTGGAGTCGGCACGACCGCCATCGCCAGATGAAATTAATTACTATATCATATTTTTACTGGACAACCAATGATGAAATCGCTGCTAAATAGTGTTTTAGAGCTATCGTTTGGTAATCGTGTTAATAAGCACACAGATTGCACATCTAATAAGAATATGAAAGGAGCTTTTTCATAATACTTACGTTGTATGTTGTGAATAGACAGGTAATTAACTAGAATGTCTCGTTAGGTTGCACTCAGTGATGAAAATCTATCAGAAATACACCTGTTGAAATAACCACGTATCTATTATATTACCTATGTTGTATAGGTATCTAGCTATAGATCTGTAACCATAATTATTTTGGATATTTCAAACAGCAAAATAGCCTACCGTTGTTGTCGTTTAAATAACAAGACACATTCCAGGACAATTTTATACAATTATAAAAGTTACCTACGAAACCAACTTTAGATTTTGTAAAATGACATTTTCACAACCGTATAATGCGGCGTTTATGCAGATTTAATTCAGGAGCATTTTCGTTTCGCCAAAGTTATGAATGAGCGTCCCAGATTTGCGATTTGCGCCTGTAATCATCTGGCGTGGCAGAGCACGGGCGCTCCAGAGGCGGCGCCCCGCGACCTAACACGGAAGCGCCTAACTGCAGCGAATGACGCTCCATTCCTATGTAAATCCCTCCAGCGCTTCCGACGGCGGATAATGGAGACGCAATTTGCATGTCTTGTTGCCCTTTGTGGCTGCTAAACCCCTCGCGGCACTACCCGTCGCTACTGCACCGGCCCTGTCCCTGCTAGTGCGTATCGGTCTTCGAACGGGACCTAGGAAGCGTAACATGAATAACAAGCACCCTAATAGACAATGGTTATTGAACAAGGTGGAGTGATTTGGCATTCATTGGAGCCTGTAACCGGGTCGGGTCGGCTGGATCTACAGCCACTGTTGAGCCTGACGTGAGCTGAATAATTTAGATCACAACCGGCACAGATAAGACAGTACATTTCTAACCCGATATCTATCACAATAATTAAAATTCGATCCGCTCCTCTGTTCTTCACTATAATTAATTTAAAGTGTTATTCTATCCTACAGGAATAAGACACGTTGTACGTGAGAAATTACAATCAGAAAGTCTACGTGTTCCCATTTCGAAGCCTTTCGAGACAACCATGTGTTCCAGGACCTTTAATCCGTACTAGGAATAACACGGGAGACCTGGCTGCAGTTGAAGTCTAATTTCATTGTTATTGCGCAGATAAGACAAAATCGAAAGTAGGTACACATGATGCTTTCATTTGGTATACTGTACCAAATACGAATAACATAATTTCATTTGTCTCGATATCTACCTATTTATTAGACAGAGAGATGTACTGGCCACAAATTGTAATCAAAGTCATCATTACTATAATTAACTGCCTGGATATCGTAGTCTTTAAAGGTATGACTGGTACTATTTTATTTACTCTAATGGCAGGTTTGGCTGTGAACCGGACCGCCTGCAGAATCTTTGCGACGGCTACGCAGAATCAATTATGAGTTTTTCCCTCGGGCGCATCGCGGCATCCGGTGGTCGAGCGCTTCTTATGTCTCGTAGCCGCGGATTCCGTGCGTATGCGCACGAATACCTTCTATGGGGATACTGGTATCATATCCTGCTTTCTTGCTCCTGGAACTTGTTGCAAATCACGTTCGCGGTAATGGCTATAAAGAAAATTGATCTTCGTCCATTTGGAATTACACTACGAGCTATTTCAAACTTGATTTTCTAGTTGTGTCGATCGGGATCGAGCGAATAACAATAAATTATTATTAAAATTCCTAATAGTTTTATTACCCTCGGCCCGTCATGGGATGGAGTCTACAACACTTGGCTCTATATAGAGTAATTTGTTTTCGGCTTCCGATAGATCCCACATACAAGATTATAATCATGGTAGGAATGTTGAACGACTTATCAATTTGTTGCGGCTGTTTTTTGTACTCATGCCATAAAGGTTTCGTTATAATAGTGTCAGTAACGAACTAGAGTATGTAGAGCCCTGAGGGCATTACATAATATCGATGCGTGATACATGAGGAAGGAATAAATTAGATCTTGATACTGTTGTTGCCCATTTAATTCCTACATGAGTAGAAATATATTAAATACCAAACAGTCGATCGCTTTGTATGAGACGTTAATTAATTTGTTAAAGTTGTAGAGTTCCTATATTATTTTAAAATTTTCAGAAAATCACATTACAAAACATTAATAAATAGACACAAGAATATCTGAAAACCAACTCCTAGAATAATAAAATAAGTATGTCATTCCTTTTAGCTTATTGAATTACCTACTTTTTCTTTATGTGACCTACACCTAAATCTGGTATATACCTATCCCTATACCCATTTCTGAAATAGTCATACATTGATCCGATTAAGTATTAGTAGGGATCGAGTTGGATGGAAACGGCTCATCAGTAATCTCGCAAGTTAAATGCCCCGTGAAAATGATCCATTAGGCCGCAGCGTAGGTTGTGTGGGTCAGATTTGCCTAATGGCGCAGTAACGTAATCTGGAAACTTTTCTAATTATTCTCGTGTAAGTAACTAACTATATACATATTAGTGACAAACTTGCTGACGTTGAAGACTGAAGACGGAGAGTTAGATACAGCCTTATTATAGGCTTCTCTATCTACGCTTATTATGGATCAGGCGTAATCGATAAATTTTGGTAGAAAATAACGTTTATTCCCACTAAATCAAATGTCCAGTTCAATTGATTGAACTAATAAGATTTTTTTATCTTCAGTAGGTATTGAGATTTTATTTTCGTTTGTTCAGTTCAAAAATCAGAGAATAATACAAAAAAATATAAACCAATAATATCCTACTCCACTATCCTACCTAATATCCACTATCTGTATTTATAGCTATTTACCTACCGATCGCAAGTGGCAGTTTGTGAAAAAGATCAAAAAGTCAAAGTCAAATCTCTTTATTGCAAGTCGAAGACAGAGAAAAGTACACAGGCGGTTCCAATATAGTTGAGATTTTCTCAAGAATTACTTGACCGATTTTAATAATTCTGTTACAGTTACATAGTTTTAACTTTTATCTATCTAACAGTGACATAATTTTTACAATTGGTCAAGTAGTTTTTGCGAAAATCTCAACCTTAAAAACTCTCCTTTATACCTTTCTTTGCCTTCGACCGTACCTAAGCACGTTGTGTACATTTTTGCACGTCAACTTTTTTTTTTGAATTTACATTTACACCACTGTACAAGTTTAGTAATAGAGAGAGGCACTAATTTTTTCCGTATTTTACTGATAACGTCTGCTAGCTAACCTTAACCTCCTTTCAAAATTCTTTCACGAAAACGTCTAATTAAATTCCTTTTCCGCATAAATGTCTCTTCCTCTCGACAATGAATCAAGACCAACACTTGAAGTGTCATTTCTACTCTTATGACGCAGACATACATTAAATAGAACACAACTTGATGAGCTTTCGACAGGTTCGACTGTAGGTACTGTAAGTACGTACGTACGCACCTCTATAGCGAATCAGATATAAAGCCTACCACATTTCTATAAAAGTTCCATGCCTGCATGTCAATACGCCATATCATTGGGCGTATAAATAAAGTATTCGATTCGGTCGTATAAATGTCCTTATTATTGACAGAAATTCGACCCTTACCCACATAAAGCTGAAATTGTTACGTGTTATAGCAAATAAACGGAAATAGAAAACTGGTGCGTGACGATGACACCGCAAAACATGTCCTTGTACCTAATATGTGATTGGTATGTAGGTATAGTAGGTATAGTAGGTACCTATGTATTTTGAATAATGAGCCTATAATATTATCCCATTTTATGTCGTTCGTAACCCGTAATAAATCTTATCACATTTCCTCCCTCTATTCGCCTTAGGCCATCGTCTCTCAATCTTTTGGGTGTCGCAATCTTCTAAAAGGCTAGAATAAAATTAATACTTCTAACAGCGTGCCCCTCCCGAATAATAAATTGTGATAAGAATAATAAGAATCATGCTAAATATAAAATTATTCTGAAGCACACTCCACCATCTCCTACCTTTTACCTTTTTATGGTCGGTAACATGCATAATAATAACATATTATTAGGTAGTACTCCTTTCCTATGAACTTATTGCTCATTACCTCTTCAACGGCCATAAACGGCCATAAAGCTTAGAAATGCGTCAAGGTCAAGTCGTGTCAAATTCTGAAGGGTTGGAAATTTTTTGGAATGGCGGATTGATTTTTTATTCGTTTAATTTTCTGTATACATGAATACTCTAAGTAACTTGAATAGAATAGAAAAAATACTGAAATGTGAAAACAGTCTCAGTCGGCCGAAAATATGTCGGAATGTACTAATGGTGAATTTAATTCGATGTGAAATGATAAAACTAATTATGAGAGACGAGACAAAATGTGTAGTGCGCGTAATATCGGTGGGAATAAATGGACATTGCATTTGTGGAAATCTCGGTCTCGCCTGCGTGCATGATACCGGATACCGGGCGCTGAGACCTCATGGAGATAATAGAAATTAATAGAATACTCTCAATAATCTCAAGGTGCGTAAACAATAATTATTATATAAAGTAGCTAAGTATAACCAATATTAATTATTAATACATTAACAACTTTCGCCAAAATTTGTTAAGTCTTGTCTTATGTGCGTAGGTACCTATATCAAAACCTTGGAAACTGGTAAGTAGGTAAACAGCATATTATACTGTATATGATAAATTAATAGAACTGTTCTGATATTAAAAATCACTTTTAGTTCCGTCCTGACGTGCCTGCCATGAGATGGTAATATCACGACGATGGTGGTATTACATACTTCACCTCTTACGCTTCGGAAGCATTTTATTATTATACTCTTAGGTAACCTGCGGTACATTTAAAATTGAAGTTTTTTTTATTTACGTTGGATAAAATCATGGATAAAATTAAGGGGCAACCGTCCTGGTACTCCCTTACCACGTACTTACGTACGTTTTATCTAATTAATATGTATACAAACCGTGAAAGTTTAAAAAGTGTAACTGGCACTCCCTTATCTGAGGCACCGTCTAATATTATACTAGGTCTATCCGGTTGACGTATTTCTTTTCTGTATTGCTTCATCTTCTTATCTCCTTTTTCTCCCATTCTTGGTCTTCTATATTTAAAAACTCAACGTCTGTTACTCCAGATTGCTTAATGGTACCACAAGATTTATACAATAAGTTGTACATTTGTATGGTATCCGAGCGGAGATCGTCCACAGCGTTGTCAACCTGAAACTAGACATCGCGCTGAAATTCCGACCGCTCGCTCTGATGCGGTCAGAACGATTCCCGAATAATTGAAATGTTTCTCAGAGCCTGTCCTTTGCCAGGATGGTTGTAAAGCATAATCTACATTTCAATGTAAGGTTTCAATTTTGACTACTTAATTTTTATATATAAATACCTACCTGTTTTTTGCGTAGTTGCGAATTGGTACCCAAAACAACGAAAAGAAAATCCCTAGACAGACGTGTGCTCGGTTTTATAAGTACCTATCAAATGTAATGTATGCGAAAAGTCTGAATTCGTCAGTATATTCGAGGTAAGGCCAAAAAGTAAGGTCAGTAAGGACTTTGACATAAAGGCTTGTAAAAATGAGACAATTACTATTTCTGCAAACACAGACTGCGATTGAAAGGTAATGTCACCAACCGCTTCGTGTTGCCGTGAACTTTGCGCAAGGGCGACAGTCAGGGCGGGCGGGAGTCGCAAGTCGCGACAGCCATGCCGAATGCCGCCCGCCCGCCCAGTGTCGCGCGAGCCGCCCTACATGACGATCGCGTGCATGACGCCATAGAAAGCAGTCGAATCGTGAATATTATCGACAGTTTCTTGAGTTATAATAATAGTTAATAATTAGTGGAAATTACTGAAATTAAATATCTTCAAGATACAAAGTTTTGAATAAAAACTACGAAGTAATTGAACTAATAATGTATAAAGAAAGATGAAAATAAAAACCGATGTTTTTTTAGATAAAAGTTGCCGAAAAATCATAATATTGTGATATTCTCATTGTTATTCATTTGTCAAATTGATCTTACTCATTATTTTAAAACTTAAATATTATTGTATTGATTGTTTTGACACACAGTGATAATTACCTAGTTAGGTACGTAGTACATACGTACGTTGATGACCTAACACTGAAAACGGAACTTTCCACTTTTATAAACTTTGAATAAAAGTTGACGAAGGGACGTTGACATTGTTAGTGAACATATTGGAAGTAGCAGACACTTTCTAAACAAGGTAAGTAAACAACTACCTATCCACGAAATTGATACAATGATATACCCTAATAAGTATAAATTATGTATAATGTATAAAACCCGCTTATGTACGGACAACAGCAGATCAATGGTGTTACCATTGTTGCAGTACGATTTCAAATCTTACGACGCAGATAATAAGAACGGTCCAAAGTCCAAAGTGTTACACTTGATCTGCTGTTAGCTGTACAAGGTGAGTACGTTTAAATACGTTAAGTAAAATCATCAATCTGAAAGGCATATTAAGCACATAACAAACGTAAAAAACGTTATGTGCTGCTGTCAAATTAAAAAATTCAAATCAGAATCACGCCTATTAATTAATATATGTTATGCATTTAAATACTTATAGGAAAAGGAAGGATATTGATATGCATAATTATTTGTGCTAGCATATCTGTGATTGTAAATCGTAGATGAGTAAAGAGTATATAGTCGTCTTCATAGCTTTTATGTTTATTTAGTATACTTAGTAAATACGCAATACCAATAATCATCATAAAGCTACCTACTTATTCATTTACTATGGGTTTAAGGCTACGACCACCGCTTTGTGGCTTCGGGCTGCCAACTCAGCCGTGGGAAAACAAATAGCCGATGTCTTCGTTACGGAACTTCTTGTCCACTGAAATCAGAAAGTACTGCATATTGAGAGCACTATTCTTATTTGAAGATGTACCTTAAACCAATGGAACAAGACCGCAAGTATTTAACTCTAAATGCTTAGTAAAACACGCCTACTCTCGTAATATTTGTTCGGGGCCTGTAAAACCTAGCAGCCCGCAAGAAAAAACACTTGGAATTGTCCTGTCTATGTGTTTAGGATGTTTGACTAAACAGAGGTTTTCCCTGTTATAGTGTTAGGGTCCCGTTAAGTACTTAGTAAATCTCTACTTAGTTTACGATTAACCGTGGAAGAGACTTTAGAATCTTAACTCATTGTTATATTTAATATTAATTTGCATATTATATCCTAATACCTGCATAGTAATATCATGTACTTATAATGTAAGTATGTGTAAAGGTTAGCATTGATGAATGTAAGCACTGTAATTTTACTAATAAATTATTATTAATATTTTAAATACTGCTGTGTTAAATCTAGATTAATTGTAAACCTTCCCTTAGAAGACATGACTGACAAGATCACTACATCACATACCACAAGAAAAATAAGCATTTTCATTCGAAACCCAACTCGTGGTCTACAGTGGCTTTGACCTTAAACGTCGATTTTGTACGGACGCCTGCATTTATAAATAGAGTGTAACACGCGGTCACTCTATGCAATGGTAATACAGATTACATTACAATGACTATGGTTGGTTTCGCATAGGTTTAAATGCGACTTATAATATTAATAACGTTGGCTAACCGCAGGGCATCCGCCTAGACAAGACAGTCAAACATTTCCTAGAGTCATTGATTCTGTTCAATCACAAACAAATGATAAGCAGATGATCTTTTTTTTACCCAGTTAAAACATGTAACATTACATACCACCACGAAGCAGATAATCTGCTTATCATCAGTCTTCACAATGAAACCAACAATATAAACACCTAATTGTCAATCAAAATGCAACCCCTTCTTCATTTACAAACATAAGGGTTTATTAATATTGTGATTTCATTGTAATGGGTCTACCGCCGGTCTATTTCCGCTGCATAACAATTTCCTTCCACAAGCGGCGAGCCCAACCCTTACGTAAAGCCCAGCCCGGCTCAACGTGATGTTACTGTACGATTATCTATGCATGAGTTTTTATTTGTGATTGTCGCTGTAAAAGTGTTAAATTCAGGCGATTTGTGAAAAAGCTAAAACATCAAGAAAAGCGCGTTGTTGTTTGCAGAATCTGAAAGTAGTGGCATTATAATGATATAATGGTAGGTACGGCCCAAAGTACATCCAGTGTAACACTTTGACCGTTCTTATTATCTGTGTCCTAACTCATAAGAGTTAAAACCGTACTGTTAGTGTTACCATTGATCTGCAGTCGTAATTTCAAGAATACAGGTCGCATTTTCAAGTTTCGTTTTCTGAAGAAGATGTGGAAGGAGTGATATAAGGAGTAAGAGTAAGGCCACTTGATATTGCTTAAGAAAACCCGGGTTTACTTAGGCCCAGACATGATAGGCTTCCGAATGGCCAGGGAGTAAGCCTATTTACATCGCACGGGGCGCCTCTGTAACATGACAATTTTTACCGTCTCCGCCACTCTCATGTTTTCCATTGCTTGAATGGCTCTTTCTGACATATGAGAGTGAAAGTAACAACAAGGGCGGATAACCTATCAGAATAAAAAAAACCGTTTCTATTACAATTACGAATAAATCGTCACAAAAGCCGGAAAATTGCAGCGCATGACAATTTTCCAGCTTTTGTGACGATTTATTCGAAAGTTCATTCCTCTCGAGTATTCAGAGTTTATTCGGTTGGATAAAATGGCTACTTTTGAAATAAATTAGGTATTTACAGTTTTATTTATTTCAAACTTTACTAGTAACAAGGAAAGGACTAAAAAGCTACAACAAAAACCGGTTTCTAACCCGTCGTCTCCGAGAAAGACAGGCGTTCGTGTCTGTTTCTTTTTGGTTCAGTGATCTGTTCAGTCTTGCTCCTCTACACTCATGAGGCAGAACGAGATAGGTGACATTGTTTTCTTTTTTACGCTTGTAGAGTCGAAGGCAGCCGAAAGCAACCGATGCGTATGCGCCGCCGGTATACTCGTATCGTATCGTACGCATCGTGTGACGGGATTCTATGACGTGAATTCATTGAGTTTTTTTGTATTTATTGCACTGAGATTGTGACGGTTATCATGTCCTCCCGTGATTGTAATTGTGTGATATTTAAAAAAGTGTAGGTAAAAACCTAAGGAGCAACAAGATTATGTAAGTATTTATTGTAGGGCTCTACATTTAATTTCGCCTAATTACGACTGATACTAACATTTTAAGTGTTTAATTATTTTTACTGCTGATCAATATACTTATTAGAATTTCTCGTAAGTTAGCAAACTGCAGCCAGTGCAAGCTCTTTGTTCGCCGCTCGGACCGGTTCAAGTTATCGGAAGTGGGTGACTGTCAGACAAACACAGTTTGGTACGGTTGGTGGTTCGTAGACTCGTAGCCTCAGTATTGTTAGGTAGGAGATAGGGACTGCCTCAATATGTAAGTAACTACCGACTATAATCCGAACGCAATTGCAATACAACCGAAACTAGATGGGACCGAGAACGTCGCCTTTTACAATTTGTTAACCCAACGCACGTCGAAACGAAACCAGATTAAGAATTATCTTCAAAATATTGTAAATTAAAAACAAGAGTCTAATTATTTCTGGGAAAAATTCAAAAAGATAAAATTATTGAGTGTTTTTTATGAAGGTAGCCCGGAATTAGCAAAAAATAATGTATGCGATAATTTCCATGCTCTGTGAACTATACAACTTTAGGGTTTCAATTCAACATATCCACCTATGTTGCGAGGATAGTTATTGTGACGTCACTGGCCACTCCAACAGCCTCAACATTGAGTGCGAAGCGAAGGTAAGAGCCAATTAACTTAATTTTGTAGAGCAAACCTTTACCTGTTTAAATATTCACCTTTACTTACTCTAATTTAACGTTAATTAGTAACATGTACCGAGTGAAATTAATAATTATTAATTAACAATATAAAGCAAGCGTAGGGTAAATTAATAATAATAAGTGACAGGTAATGTAATAATGAGGTTACCGTTCGAAAATGTCAAGAGAGGTCCCAAATTCTTATCGACTTCGTGACGCAACGACTTGACTCGGTGATCGAACGAATCGTAATTCAATTAATAATTCAATAAATTTCATTACGTTCGTTTGAAGTTTTTGAAACAAAATTAAAGGTGAAATGGAGCTCTTTAAGAAGTAATTGCCTTAAGATGAAGACACACCAGGTACCTACGTCCATCTTACATTTATCGAAAATGTCTCATGGTTTTATCATAGCATAATAAGAATAACCTAGATATAACGTAGACCTACATAATATTAAATCTAACAGGTACAATATCGTGAGGTTAAAATATGACTTCAATAAAACAATGCCACGCGGAATCGTTTGCAATTGCGATTAATTGATAAAGATGTCCCACTTGGTGTTACGTGACCAGGCAGTTAGAACGGCGAGGATTCATTGTGAACTCTGACCTACGCCTGCCTCTGCCAGACTTCATGACATTTAATACCTAATATGAACATCACTGTGGAAAGGATGACGGTGAAATTATTGGACGTGAAACTACAAAACATTCATACTTACATCTATTTTATAGACAAGACGATGGACTTCTTCCATCTGCTGCGATCCAGGCATACAATTTTCGCTTCCTCACATCAATCTCTTCATGCACGCTCGTCGGTTTGTAAGTAGTAAACCGCATATGACTCTTTTTCTTTCAAAACTTGCATCGTCAAATTGGTCGACGTATTCCTCTTTGCCCTCTTTCGACCCTTCCACTAACTTTCGCTCTATGTATTTCTTCTTTCATATCTGCATAATTGACGGCTTTCATACTATAGCTAAGAATCTATATTATACAGGGTGGCCGGAAGAGTGACGTCCAACAAAAAAATTTAAGTCCCTCGTGTCGTGGGGTATCCGAATCACCCCCATGTATGTTCCGCGAATATTCGTAGTTTTCGAGTTATGAATTATTTTCTGAATTTTTAACAATTTTTGATGTGACCAATAAAATAATCTATAGAAAAAAAAATTGAAGCCTTTTCCAAGATTTTTTTTTCTAACTGAGTCTTCATGAGTTGTACTTTTATGAATAAAATAATCAGCTTCGTAACTTTGATGGAAGTTATAAAATTTTGAGTATAAGATTGGAGAGTTTACGTTCGGTGAAATTGACTTAATTTTCAACTTTAAATTAAAACTTAACTAGGCAACTCCATGATTCCTAAGTACATCTAAAGAATGCGCCAGACTCGCAGCTTATTTAACAATTTTAAAAAAATACAACTTAATGGGCTACTTTGGTAAATTTTGGCCTTCAAAGACTGCAAGGTGGAAAATTCAGAAAATGAACCGTGTGATTAAAAACATATTTGGGCCATTTTACGTTTCCTAATGTTAATTAAAGATTGTTGGAAACTTAGCGTCAGAAGATAAGTAAGAATTTTAAGTAAGAAGCTGTTTTGTTATTAAAACACACATGTGAAGAAATTAATTTTAATGTTTTCACATGACCTGACCTCAATTATTATTACAAGGAAATAGCATACGCCCAAGAATCTTCGAGCGAACAAGAGCTGAGGCAGCAGATTGAAAGACAGTTTGAATGTGTATTGTGTATTTGAAAACCTTTTGTGAAAACATTAAAATTAATTTCTTCACATGTGTGTTTTAATAACAAAACAGCTTCTTACTTAAAATTCTTACTTATCTTCTGACGGTAAGTTTCCCACAATCTTTAATTAACATTAGGAAACGTAAAATGGCCCAAATATGTTTTTAATCACACGGTTAATTTTCTGAATTTTCCACCTTGCAGTCTTTGAAGGCCAATATTTACCAAAGTAGCCCATTAAGTTGTATTTTTTTAAAATTGTTAAATAAGCTGCGAGTCTGGCGCATTCTTTAGATGTACTTAGGAATCATGGAGTTGCCTAGTTAAGTTTTAATTTAAAGTTGAAAATTAAGTCAATTTCACCGAACGTAAACTCTCCAATCTTATACTCAAAATTTTATAACTTCCATCAAAGTTACGAAGCTGATTATTTTATTCATAAAAGTACAACTCATGAAGACTCAGTTAGAAAAAAAAAATCTTGGAAAAGGCTTCAATTTTTTTTTCTATACATTACTTTATTGGTCACATCAAAAATTGTTAAAATTTCAGAAAATAATTCATAACTCGAAAACTACGAATATTCGCGGAACATACATGGGGGTGATTCGGATACCCCACGACACGAGGGACTTAATTTTTTTTGTTGGACGTCACTCTTCCGGCCACCCTGTATTATTTAGTCAATGCAAGCAGAAAGCTCAGACTGGAAGAAATCTTCCTTTCAAAATATCATTTTTTTAAAGTCAAAAGGATTGCAATTTTTCGACTTTCGATTGTAACGATATATTAATTTATCGATAGACCAATACGAAATGATCTAGTTCTGTTCACTAGGTGCGTGATGTACAAAATAATATTTTAATTGTATCGTGATTCCTTCATCAGCACAACCATGGCAGTCGTTATTTGATGGTACGATGATGACGATGCGACGACGACGGTGTCCTCGTTAGCATTTGTCGTTGCGTCGTCGCAAGCGCATCCGGGGCTGATGGCGACCTGCGATTTACGTCACTTATCTATGCAGTCATCTGACCTCGTGTGAAAGCTCCTACAACGACAGATGTTGTTAACATCAATTATTTATATACTTTATTATAATATCCTCATATTGGTTTGGTACACATAATTCGAAGTTTATATCCCCTGCATATAGTAAGTAATTATGTTGTCATTTTTTTTTAATTGCACAATATAGGTACCATAAGCTGCCATCATAACAGCACCACTTAGTTCTTATATTGATGGAACTTAATCAAGGTTTGTAATTGTAAGAAATCACGACATTAGTTCACTTTTTCACATTCACCAAAACAAGAGCATTATGTCAAAAGGATGGTAAAGGTAACAGGCACTATAGGGTTGAGAAATGTAGAGAGATCCATTAACTTAAAATATTAATAATATACTTCAGTAATTCATCAAATAAACATGAATATCCAGTAGGTAGTCTTCATAATATCTTAATACCATTCAGGCTACTTTCAACAAGCCTAACTGAGGAGTAACAAATATAATTAGTAGGGTTTAAACAATGTCCGAAGTAAACTAAGTTTTAACGTGCTTATTAAAATTGGCAGTCAATATTGGTGGGTTAATAATAAAAGTTGTTGAACTTGGACCGTAACCTTTGTTACAAAGTTATAACAAGTATAGAACGGCGCGACGACGCGGCGAGCGGTTTATTTTAGAGGTCTGGTATACATAAAATACATAATATAGGCAGATAATGTTGATCAGGACATACTGTGGCCACATAAATGAATACGAGTAAACAATGCATATTTTCATGCCAACCCTTTAAGCTTACCCTTCGTATTCTAAGAACCTTGAGCATAAATTATAAAAAATGCGTGTTGCCAAACTGGAATCAAATAGAAAGCAATTCTGTGTTCTCTCTAGACTAGGTTCACTCTAGGGACTCACAGCTACCCTACCGCCATTATCTATGTATAGTGTGTGACAGTGACACCAACTGGACGCAAACTTTAAAAGAGACGCATAGAGGGTGTAATTGAAGTAATCTAAAACCTGTCGCAAACCATCTCACATAACTTTTTGCTCACGTTATTTTATAGTAAGCATTTATAATATTTATTAACTCTATTTGAAAATAAGATGGGACGGTTAAATACCGGCTTTAACCAAGACATTAATAATTCTAACATAGATACTTATTTACCAGATAAGCGGCAAACGCAGAATTAGGGTACCAAACAGTGAATGTGGCGCTCACAATGCCATTACTAATGTCTCTGGAGGCCACACAAGCGTCACCATGCCGAATATTCAATTAGATCCTGTGTGGGCTTCCATCCATACAACATTTTTTCCTGGTAACAATGTGCTGCTTGGTCATGATTTAATCTTTATAAAGTGCTTTTTCGTGAATGAAGTGTGTCGTTTTGTGATCGGGCGCTCCATTTTCACTGCCTATCCGGCTCGGGGCTTAGCTTACCTATATGTATATTATATATCTACATACGTACAACTCTGTATTACCTCGAGTTGAGTCCAAATGTAAAATGTCCAACTTTTAACTTATTTTCGTTTAGGTATAACCACCTAACTTTTAGGTACCTATCAGATAGCCTATTTATGCTTTATAGGGTTCCATACACGTATGTACCTGAAGATATCAAACGGTAGGTACCACATCCTATTGTTGTATATAGGTACCGATGCTCTTCCACTCTAAGTATTTATATAAGTAGTATATTTTCATCGTACACGCACCCTCACACAAGCTATAAAACTTCCAATCTGGACGTACGATTATAATATACGATTATAACATTTTAGAATTGAAGGCCATTCGATCGATTGCTTGCACACTTTTACGATTGATTGGTGTCAATACGTAACAATTTCAATAAATGTGTCATGTTACTTGACCGATATTGTAGACGTCAACCAGCAATGACACTCAATTGTTCATTCTCACTTCCAGTCATTCATTTAATTTGATTCGGTCCTTACCTAGTCTTTGTCTACGATATTCCATTTACAACAATGTGTTTAATTATATCTGAAAGTAAATAAATACCTATTTTAAATTTACTACAACCTAAACTGATGGTGTGATGTCAAAAACTTTTTCATGGTGTAGGTAGGTATAGCAAACAATATTAATCTGTTACTCTAGCACTGTGCCTTTCATAGACGGATGAATTACTGCTAGGGTCAACTCCTTTAATGACTCGCCTATGTGTATCAAACGGGAGTGTATGTCTTTACAGTTGTAACTAATTTTGATGATGAGATTAGGGATTTTACCCTGCTTGCTGCACACCATACAGGTTCTATCTTTAGTCTAAAGTTAGCCTAAGTTTAACAAGCAAGAGGAAACTTTGGTAATGACTAGGTATACTACCTAATAAAAATGATCATTAAAATATGTACAAGAAGTATACAATATATATATTTCATCATATAACAATTTAACAGCCTCAGTCTGAGAATTATTATTAAGATTGCTTGCTTAATTAAGGACATTAGCGTAAACTCAGGATTAGGAAAGCTTTCTAAGGTTAGAAAGTCAGTTCCTTATGAACATTAAATACTCACTTTCAGAGCAAAAGATTAAATTCATTGTTCGTTCTTTTAAAGTGACTCGAACACTTAAACGAGTTGGAGCTTAAACAAGCTTTTGTAAGAAAGAATAAAAACTTAAAGAGGGAGTGATGTAATGTCACAAGCAAGTTGCAAAACTTTTAATAAAAGAAGCCATATCTCAGATCTGCATTTTATAAAATCAGGACATGGCCAGACCCAGAACGGTTACGTACTAAAGAATGTATAGCCCACTTTGTTAAATAAAATGGCCTAATTTAAACATTTAAACAATATGGTGCAATATGTTAACGATCATAATGATTGCAATCAAAGTAAGTAATAATATTAAACTAGACCGCCTGCGCCGCCGTACAACATTGCGCCATTGCGCAACAAAAGAAAGTTCAACCATTATCCATATAACAAACAGCTACTCTCAGTGATTTGAACGAGAGTGCTATTGTCAACGGGAGCTAACCAAAAATATACTTTATCGCTGGCAGAATAATCCAGCACATATTATGCAAGGATACAATAAATCCAGTGGTTGCGAGTATAATTATTATTCTGGTGGTCAATGAATGTCCGAATATTACTATGTACTATCCAACCCACATTCATTCTAAGTGGATTTATGAAAGTCTGGTTCAAAATTCTGTTTGACCATTTTTAACAAATGTAGAAATTGTGTTTATTTTATGTCAGTCGAAGTGTTTACGAATCCGAAGATCGCACTTCATCATCATACACTTACCTACATTCGGTATTACCTATCTAATACGTAAACATTACTAACAGTAGATACTTCAGTTTAAGAGTTTTCTATGTATTAGCTTCATCAATCTAAATGAAAAGGTACCACTGCTATTAAAATTTAAATCAATGTTATTCCTATACGTATTACGTAGACATACCTACTCTAATGCCTTGGACTGATTAATACGCGGCGCGGTCAATTGCCCACGAGATCACAAAAAGTTGTTTGGGCTCTCTCAGCCATCATTGTCGAGTCGACTCGACTAGCTAGAACAATGGACAGCGTCGCGTGACAACACTCTACCAAAGAATACCATTACCGTTGCAAAACGTATACGTAGCTTTGACGCCAAAAATATTCATAGTCTCCGCTGAGACGTGTACCTAAATAAAAGCGCTGTCATAGCAAAAATGAACGCTTTGAAGTCAAATAAATATTCATAAACTATAGGAATAACTTTTCCATATTTTATGTACATAACGCTATCTTTAAAAAAAAGTTGTTATAAGATTACTCACAAGTAGTGATGGGCAATATAAAATTGACTTACGAACTAAATGGTCACAATTTTTTAATATGTATTATAATTAATTTCTATCGACCATTTAGGTATTACCGTTTAATTTAAATACAATACACCCGTGCTTAATTACTTAAAATCCACCTGGGTCACAGTGGGTGCCTATCACTAATAATGAGTGATAGGTCATGTTTTGAAAATTCGCCAAAAGTTTTACATTATGCACCAATGACATGCGAAGTTGTGATATCGCGCATCCTTTCTGTCGGTGATTTAGCCTATTGAAACGACAATCACCTAAGCTAGGAGGGTAGCAAGTTGGTTATTTTCTTCATGGTAGTACGATATAGTAGCCACACCAGTTACCTAGTTGAAATGAAAGGCCAGGCTAGATTCCAGAGCTACGACGTTGCGGCGGCGGCGTGCGGTACAGAACGATGTCGTTTAGAGGAAGTGGTCTCATCCAATTAAGAGCATGCCCGCTGGATTGCTTCCAGCGTTTCTGCCGTTTTTGTAATTGTCTTCTCGCTTTTTCTTTTTACAATTGCGACATGGAATAACCCATCCCTCTTTTATATTAAGAGCCTTCCATGAGCCAACTAGCGCCGCCAATCTTAAAAAAATAATATCTTCCAATATAATCAATTTTATTAAAAAAGCTATTTACAAAATGATTATTACGATAAATTCTATTTTTTAAATGCTATAACGTGATTCAATTTTGGTAAGTTGTAGTTCGAAAAACGGCCGTTTTTGCCACATTTGTGAACTACAACTTAGCTTGTCGCAATTATGTCATGTATTGTATATTGAAAAATAGTATTCATCCTAATAAACATTTTGTAAATAGCCTTTTTAATAAAATTGATTAAATTGGAAAACATTATTTTTTCCAGATTGGCGGCGCTAGTTGGCTCATGGAAGGCCCTTAAGCTAGCATTTTCGATGCTTGAAGCCGTGCGTATAATGAGACATCATATTTGAATTCAAACTACAATCCTAACTTATACAGTCGATAGCACATCTACATACATATTTCATTAAGCTATGGTTACCGTCTTGTACGGTGGAATACAGAGAAAGGTGTACAGGAGAGTTTTTAAGGTTGAGATTTTCTCAAAAACTACTGGGCCTATTGCAAAAATTATTTCACTGTTTGATAGATAAAAGGTAAAACTATGTACTGTAAAAGACTTATTAAATTCGGTCCAGTCGTTTTTGAGAAAATCTCAACCTTATTTAGGCCCCCTGTATACTTATCTCTGTCTTCGACTGTACCAGATCAGTTAGCTGATCTGGAGGTCTTGTACTTGTGTGTTATACTTGACATGTTGACGACTGTACCTACGTATACCTACATATTTCTATCTTTTGCCACATTTTGATACTATGCCGTATAATACCTACAATGACGTAAAAAGGCGAATTTAGACCATTTTCACCAAAAAAAATCAAAAAGCAGTAATTGCAAGGTACCGAACAGCATAAAATCATCAAGTAAGTGTAGTACTTGTCTTAAAAGTACCAACTGGTTATCGGGAGGTGTCTCCAACTGAAATGTCAACTACTTACATACGAATACCATAGTATACCTACCTACTTATCGCCGAATCGTAAAACTACCAGCCCCAAACTGGTAAAGCCAGGTTTTCATTTGCGTAGTGTATCAGTGTTCAAAGAGACATGTTAAGGCGGAATGAAGGTACGAGCGGTACGACAACCCACCTCGGAGTATGCAAATGAGAGAATATTGGAAGTACCGGTGCCGCTTGTCGCCATTGTACCGTTCTGTCATTTGTATTTGTAGTGCCTCGTAATCAAATATGCAATCGATGTTTGGCCATAAAACCTGTGCGTTTATAGTGAATTGGACCCGGTAAGCTGGGGCAACTGAATAAGAATGATGGATGAGTCCTATTATTTAACTTCTAATTCATTACTAAACCTATTTATTCGTCATTCTTGATGTAAAAGGATACAAAGCTTTCCGAGCTCTGGATATGATCCACCACACAGGTCGCATGCTAATTCGTATATCTATTGATCTCTTATTTTTTTAAATTATTATGTACTCTCCTAATAAATAAACTAAAGGTCTTTGTTAACATTTCCAAGTTAACAGAATGACCCAATAGTTGATCAAAGTCGCATCTGCGGCTCTACGTAATGACGCTTTGTTACAGCCCCGATGAGGATAAAGTTCAGACTTTTCGATTAATCATGGCTTACCTACGCCCGCATCACACTGAGTCCTTAGGTAGTACGGCATTAGGTAGGTACGTTTTATCGACATTGCCGGATTATCGAGTTTGACTTCATCAAGTACCTAGAGACCTAGACCTACATTTTAAACCTTTCTTACTTGTTCTTAGATATTTTATCTAGGTTAGAAGAATTTACCTACGAAGGACCCGATGTGCATTAACTTTTATATCATATATGATATAAAATAGAAACTATAGTTTCCATCGCGGCGTTCACTCATAATTCCATTAGGGCCCTTAAACAAAATGTGGGCGGAGCCGCGGGCAAAGCTAGTTCAGTATAGCGAGCTTGCCGACTGGGCGTTGTAGATATTATATGTGCTGCAAGTTCGACCAACCGAAATGATCCAGGCCGTATTAGATTATACGTTTCGCAGGTGTGGGGCAAAATAACAACGTATTCACTTTCTTATTGTTGTAGCAGAACTGCCAATAGGTAAGTAAGTGTGCATTTTTCAAAATTGAAATTTTTTAAATCATTTTCAGGGAAGCACGTTCCATAGGATGGTCGATAAAAAAAAGTTGTCTCTATTTACGGATCGCAACTTGCAAGTGGTCACCTAGTCTTGGTATGTTGTATCAGTGAAACGTAGCCTTATTATCATGACAAAACGGTATTTGCTTCATTCAGCTCGTAATGCTGATTTCTTGTTCGCAGTGCCGCAGCATTTTGCACCATCAGCATGTTCAATGCTCATATCGTGATGGAATCCGTGACCAATATTACAAATGACATTCAGTTCAAGTTTGCTATCATCCTGGTACCGGTGCAACATTATTTATTATACTCGTATTTACTATTTATGTAAACAAATATATTTCAAAGCTCTACGCAGAACTCACTGATCTTTCATTTTCAGTCAAAGATGTATTCATCTTACGTTTTCCTGGTTTACTTTTACATAAAAACGGAAAAAGGTTTCTAAATGATATAAAAGAATTTCCCAAATCGGATTTTGTAATATCCGAGATTATTGACCAAACAAAAATAAATACTTACACAAACTTATCCTGTTCGTAATCTCGCATAGGTATACATACATATTGACACAAGATATTTATTTTGTAAGAGTGACATTAATGAGCTACCTATTATCTCATTTCATATTAGCACATTATAATATTATGTATGTAAAACAGCGATAGTTCATGTGTATAATAATAAAGCATTATCTAGAGACAGACACCGTTAAAGCTCGTGCAGTCGTGCCAAATCTCTTCATTAAACTGGTTAGGAGAGCGCCCGCTTGCTCTACATCCCACTGTCTACACTCTACCTTACTTGTGATATACTGCTATATTGTATACTGCTATAGGCACGAGTACTAGCTACATAATTACTGTGTGTTAATAAATAAACACACTTGTTAGTAGGAAAGTTACATTGAGTAGTCTCAAGGGACTGTTATGTAATTAATGGAAAATTTATATGGCGTTGAAAGCAACAGTGCTAATTAAGTAACTCGCAAGTAGACCTAGGATGGCTAACATAATTGCATGTCATATATACGTATCTTATTACTTATAGCTGTTGTTGTAAATATCACGAAATTGATTAAGACAATCTATTTCCTCAATTTTTCATACATTTATACAACGACAAAAAAGGTCGTCGTACTTGTAGGTAGGTACTTCGAAAAAAGTTATCTTTAATGTCACTGGTTAATAAAGGCCCTTACACACTAGCGTTTTGCACGCCGCTTTCTCGTCGAAGCGAGAGCGCAAAGCGCAGTTACTCGCCGCTACATAGAAATGGCGACAAAACCATGTAAATATGTAGGTACATACTATAATCACGGCGAGACAATGTTTTTGTCTTCAATTCCGAGCTTCAGTTACGATTTAATCGCCTTCTACCTAACTAAAAGTAAATAAATTACTTAAAGAATTTGAAAGAAAGTTTATTTAAACAGATAAGCGAAAATGTTTATTAGTTATCGAGGAGATACAAGTTTATGCAACGTGTTTACAGTAGAGTTACATTATGTGTATACAACATGACATAAGTATTCATGATATGTTCAGGTCCATTCTATTGTTTTTAAACGAATTGCTAACCAAAACACAAAATTAAGTCCCCATTCGTACGCCACAATGGTGTCAGAGTGATTTGGATGCATGTGGGGATGTATGCTCCGCCGTAGTGGTCTGGCGGCGCACAACGAATGCCAATGCGCAATTATATTTAGCCTCCATTGCAATTATTGCACGTTGAATCAAATAGAAACTATGTCAGACTAACTCCGACAACACCCTGGCAGCCGCGGCACTGAGCTGTGCGATACACGAATACTCAGAATACTATGAAATTAGCTTTTGATATGCAAAATGCAACAACGCTTTTATTGCCCCAATAGTTAGATATACGGGACATTTTGTGAACGGCATTTTTTTACTATAGCGGTTTTGTAAACGGTATGTTCTGATATAGGTAGGTATCGAAAATTTTTATAAAGAAATATACGATTGATTGTTGCGACTAGGTACTTACTTCTTAGTTAAGTTTATTAAATGTAAATTGACGTTGGTAGGTAGGACAATTATAATAGTTTATGTATAATCGTTTTAGCCGCTCTTAGGCTGCTCTACATAGGAGTCACATTCTGATAACTGCGCCTATATAAATTACGTCTCTGGTGACATTAACTGAATAATAAATAGGTCCTAGTTGAAATGCGACCTCGGTGCTAATCGGTGCGCGTGACCCTATTTCGGACCCGGTGGTTTCTGATAAAAGGCCTCTTCAAATGATACGGGCATTGACGCTAATTTGAATTTCCGAACCTATACCAAAGCAATGTGTTCATATTATGTACGATAAATTATTGCTAATTGGGTTCACTTCGATGGACTTTAGAGCCACAACCACTGGTTTTCCAGATTATTTTTTCCCGAAAGCTTTTTTATATTACAAATGCTGCGGTGTTCGCTCTTTACCTAAAGCATATTTTTTATATATTGATACACACACCAGTTGACTATCAAATATACCTATGTTATTTTCCTCATTTAAAGTTATGTTATAGGATGTGGAAAGGACTTATTTATAAGTATTTTATTTCTTATATTAAAAAATATTACAAAAAAAGTGTTTTCCATAATAGACTAATAAAATTCGGTTGTAATAAAAATATGCTGGAAAGAAATTACTGACAAAAAGGATTCGATTAATCGCTTTAAATAAATATTGATGTCTGCAACAAAGAAAAGCTTATTTATTAAAAGGGTTTGTAGTTTACCGAGAGGCATTAACGTTTTGGCATCAAAATATTGTCCCTGTGAAAACGTTGTCGCATTTATCTCGTAGTTGGTTTGGCAGGCATCCATTTGTTACTATCAGGTCTAACCACAGAAGAACGAATGCAATGAATAGATACCAGCATTGGCACTATAATATTAATTGTTTCGCTTCAACAACTTTAGTTGTCCAGGGTGTAACGTAAAAGTAAAAGGGGTAATAAATGGGTTCAAAGGTAGGTACAGTCGACAGCAGATCAATCTTGCAGTACGATTTCAAGTCTTACGACGCATATAATAAGGACGGTCCAAAGTGTTACCATTGATCTGCTGTCGACTGTACCTACCTTTGAACCCATTTATACTTTTACGTTACACCCTGGACAACTAAAGTTGTTGAACTTACCGATTTGAATATCTTTAAGAAAATACCTACGTACAAAAATAAATAGGTACGTGTAGATAATTTTATAAAAAATTGATCAACTTTTGTAGTTCTACACCACTCTTGCAACGTTTACATTTTAACAGTTTATCATGGATGAATGGATGACGAAGTATTGAGAACCTAATTCGTCGAATTTGTACAAACTTCTTTTATGTTAGGCTTTGATTTTTTAATCGAATTATAGTAAATTATGCAAAAGTACTTAGTTATCTTTTTTATTATTGTAAATATTAAACAACTACTTAAACATGCCAATACTTTCGGATTACTTAGTAACATTTACGTTATACTTAGTTACCTATAAGCATATTCATTACCTCCATTTTTATTTGAAATACTTCAGAAATATCAAAAAGTTCTATGTAACTTTGAATTAATTATACCAGATAGGAAGACAGAAATAAAATTAAAAGTTGATCAAGATGTTCTTCGAACAAGTTCCAAAGAATATCAGCTTTCAACAGTTTCACGTTTCAGTAACTCGATCTATCTATCTATAGGAAACGGGGTTATTTTATTATTAACAATTTTAACTGATTCAACAAAAAATCCCAATACGTAGGTAATTGATTATAAATTATATCTGGTAACAATGTAGTAGTCCTATAATAAGTTTAGTAGAACTTTATAAAAATAACTTTATTTATAAAACCATACTGGCTAAGTAAAATAATTATACGATGAGACTAAAACAGCAACCAAACCTCAATGCTAATGTGAAAGCCTGTGTGTTGCATATTGATGGTAGCAAAGCACCAGGCGGGGGAGACGGGCGGATCACCACTAAGCGGGCCACACCAAGCTTGGACCAGCGCCCGACATCACTCTCCAGTAACCTCAACAAGCATCGTGTATACTAACAGCTCGAGGGCTCGGGTTTAACGTCCGTGCGTGGAACACAGCCAACTCATAAAACTTCGTGTTTATACGACGAGTCTACAACCCGCTACTATACCACTATACAGAATGTAACGATATGTACTTGTAATGATTCGCTTGTAGACGAGGTCAATCTTTGCAATTAGATATCTAAGTGAGTGCAGACGACAGCACATAAAACCATTATAAATACGCTGTATTTAATAATGTAGGTTATATTTTGATGTCTACTTTTTTAAAACTTAAATTAGATTAGGACTAACAATTAAGGTCTCGTAAGTTAATTCGGAACAATACCCACAAACTTAACAACATACAATTTTACATCCTGTATGTAGGCACTTACGGCCATAACATAAGCTGTGTTTGTATACAGATTGAGCCTCCAACCGGTTGCGACAGTAGGTACTAAATGTTGAACGAAATGAACTGCAAATAAAAGAAAACTTGGGCGGGCGGGATATAACAGTGACGGCTCCAGGGATAAGAGGATGGGGCCAAAGCTTGTGTTCTTGCTTATTTCATATCTTAAGCTTTGAGCAAATTAAATAATTGGATGCTGAAAAAAATAACAATTGCTCCAATTCAATTATTTACACTTAAACCGTTACGAGTGTACCCCATGGGACCGAAATTGATTCTATCGATGAGCGCTCCTGGCTCGCACATTCATGGGGTCGAACACCATAATATTGGTTCTAATATTTGTAGAATCGATACACTTACAACCGACAATTCTATTCAATTCAATATTACATCTTATGGCGACAATTAACACCTGCAACTCTTCTATAAAGTTGTAGGTGGCGTATAGGTGACGGAGTACATTTGCCGTTAGGTAGCCCTTCCTTCTTGTTTGCCATTCCTTAAATTATTTGTAATCGTATAAAATTGTGTTAATATTTGTACACACATCAATAAAGATAGAAGATCACAGTGTCGCCTGGAGCCTCGCCTGTAATGGGCTATGAATAAAAGCTTTTAATTTAAATATTTTTCAATATTGATATAACAGGCCGTCTGCCGCCTAGCGCTTGTGGGCTGTTATTGTTAGAGCTAACGATGCTATTGTTCCGTAGGGGAGGTTAGAGAGCTGTCACCCGAGCCACATTGTATGCCAGGCAAGTGTTTTAATATCACCTTTTGTTATTAATAGTGATTTCATATTGAGCGATATGTTATCCATTTATAAACCGTAATGAAAAGGGAAAAATCGTTAATGGGGCGTCATAATACCTACCCTGTGCCATTTATATACACGAGTATGTATGTATTCATAAAACCAATGACATCATTTATAATGACTCCGTGTCCACGCTAAGTATATTCAAATAGAATTTTTTGGCAAATTTAATACTGCGATTCTAATTGGAGGAGCGGTCGGTGCAGCTGCAGGTCCTTTTCGTTAAATATTGTTAATAAGTAAAGATATCTTCTTAGTATTTTATGTACTAAATGACGCGATTCACAATGACACAGTGTTGCAACGAAAAAAATCTCCAGCTAATCGTCCATTGTACCTAGCTATTTAACCTTTTATAATGTAAAAATCCTGCATCTTTGTCATGTGCCAGCAACTTTACTGTGTTCTCGCAGCTTTATACCCCACTAGCACTACCTATGTTGTCGGTGATTAGAGAGCTGACGCTCATTGTCGAGGGGTCTATTTACATACCGCCCGCTCGGAGAAAGTACAATGTCGAATAGGAACGCGTACCTCGCATCGCAACCGACTATATTGATTCCTTAACGGGCCTAACGGACATAAACAAAACAAACGAAACAAATCCTAATTTAGAACGTAAGTATGTGGTGAGTGGTCCACTTATTTATAAATATAACGAAACAAACGAATGTATTTAGAGACGATTGATTGAAAAATAATGTATGTAGGTACACCTTCGAACTTCAGGCCCAAAATCAGTGTGTCGTAAAACACAAGTAGGTACTATTTTTTAATTGTAGATTAATTATTGTTACAGGTACTGCCAAAAACACATCAACCTACACAAAACCATTGCAATCTAGACCGCATTAGCATCGCTTAGAGCATCCGTACGTTACCATTGATATGTAAGTAAGTCCTAAGTTCCCTAGGTAAGTACTTAGGTACGAAATTGTTCTTCTATGCATGGTTTCAAGGACCGCAATAAAAACATTAATATAATGAACGAATTATTTCCGCTCACTTAATTCCCGTATGGCACGTGACGTGCACAAGGATTTACGAATTACGAGGTCCATTTAATTACTCGTGCCATTGCGCAATCGCATCTAATGTTAACGAGCGCGGTAGAGCCACGCCACGATTAATCAACACCAACTTGTCCATGAAAATTCGTGCTCCAAATCTTGAGGCAGCACATTTAAATTTTAACAGTCCATGCAAAATTTTAAATTACTTCTAGATCTCTATTAAGGTGCTTTCAGTAATGTTGGCTTTTTTGTATTTAACGTTAGGTTAGTTCCATCCCGGTTTCATCCGTAGCGAATGCACAATGCAATCTTTTGAATAGATCTGGTCAACCGTCCCCTTAACGAGGTAAAAATTTAATGATTCCGTCGTCGTACATTACCTTGATCTTTTGTCAAAATACAATGGCAAGACTTTGTACGAGTAGTTACTCCATAGAGTCTAAAAGGTCTTGAACTACATTGACTAGATATTGTCTCGCTCGACCATTAAATAAGTTAGTGCCACTTTATTTATAAGTTTCCACCGCGTAACAAATATTTTAAAAACTGTACCACATAAATAGGTTTATTGGTTATCCAAACAGTTATTCGTTCGTGAAGTAGTGGCAAGTCCTAGAACATTTCGCATAAAAAAGTAGGTAAATACTTACATATTCGTAGGAAGGTAGTACTTTCCCAGTAGGTGAAACGTGATTGTTCGCTTCGTCAATAATGTATTTAGTACCGGGCGCCACGTCCAAAAATAACAGTTTTAGCTTAGGCAGTGAAGTGACGAGCGACGACTATGGAGGTGCTAAGTTGTAGATAACAAACTGGATCTTTCAGTGCGATGTTTAGTCAAGCGATTAGGCGGCAGCGTAGGTGGCCATTTGCTATAATTTGTTCGAAACCGCTGCGCTGCACGAAAGGTCCAGTGTATTTGGAATAGCAATTAGATATACCTAGCCGATACGAGACCCTAACGAAATTGTACACAAATAAACTGGCCTATAGTATCCAATAATAGAAACACTTTTTTCTCCAGTTAGTTTACAATTTCAACATTTCATGCTGAGATCCCAGCGACAAAAAAGAAAATGGGAATATGGTACGAAACCATGAAATACGACGTTTTATAATTTGATATTGGCAATCGATTGGTGTCGAACGCAGCGCAGCGTCCACGAGTGTCGGTTTTACTTTAGATCGATTCGTCGCAGATAGGAAAGACATCGATAGAATGAAACCCTAACATAAAAAGTCGATGATAAAAAAGTTAAAAGCATTTTGAAATGTAATCACAATCTACATATTTTCACTAATTCCGTGTTTCGAAATAGTGTTTAATTAAACACAAATTAATTATTTTGCAAATCCTATAGTATTAAATTAATCAAAGTTGCTGAATAACAAACTTAATGACTCAATCACGTTAATTTGTGTAAGTTGTAAGGTCAAGTAAAGGTTATGAAGAATAGCATCATCGATTTGTAAAAAAACTGGCTCCTCTGTTGTAGGTAGGTTATACTTGTTTGTCGAGTTGGCAGCCTGCACGACCCTGATAATATACTGTACGGTACATGTAAGCATACTGTGTGCCTATTCGTATGTATGATATTTATGAATTATAATATCTCACATATAAATAGCCAACCTATGTCAACATTGTACCGGAGGCACGCTGTCTGCGAGCCCCAAGGATATTGCAAAGACGAGAGAGACGGTTTGACGATGCTAATGTCCCTAGTGTACCTATCAAGTGTATTTAATATTGCCTATCCAATTACTCTCCAGTATAAAAATAAATTAGGTATTCAAATTACTTTATAGTGCATACGTATATTCATTTACGGATACCTACCTAATCTAAAATGCTTAGTCTCAGTATAGTTTGAATCAGAACTAAAACTTAATAATAAAATAGGTCGATGGATGTCTATGCTCTCGGTTTTTATGAGTGTTTAGAAAACGCAAAGTAAATTATCTATACGGCAAAACGGTTGCGTTCAAATGAAATAAACAACCATTTGGTCTAAGCTAGGTACGCATTCGTAACCAAGTTCATAGAGGTACAACTGTATCTAAAGAAGCACTGGGTATCTAACAAACGTGTGGGTTATATGAAATGTTAGAGATATGACAGCGGAATGCGCCGCAGTCTGATGCAACAGTATCTATACACCTGCAGCTGCGCGCGCACCGCCGCCGCGCCGCCAAGCGGTCTTCCGAGGCCAATTTATCTCGTGTCAAGAATGCCCTTACGATTCAATAGACATGAGATAAATGGAAATATACGATGCCATACTCTAATTGCTGTCATTAAGTCGGAAATTCTTCAGTAATTAAGCTCAGTTCAAGGTGTGCCGGGTGCCTGTTTAATTCTGTAATCAATGCACGACTGCTACTTAAACAAAGAGCAATTAGCTTACTTACTTTAATCACAAAGGGAACATGCAGCTACATAGCTTCAGCTTCGTAGTTAATGGTGCCTAGTTGTTAAGTATTGCACGCGCATTAAACGGTATCGCGTATCGATATCTAGTGATTTAATGGTGCGTGTGCTGCGCGGGCGCAGCGCTAGAAGCCGCCGGTGACCGCGCCACGATAAACTGCTATGTTATGCGATAATCGATAATTCACCAAGGTTCATGTTGAATTATATAGTTCGCAGAAAATCCATTTACTGCGCTACAACAGGCGTGAAGTTGTATAGCAAAGTGTAGAAGCAATGGTTCAATAATTTCAGTTACGTTGCCTCTTAGGTAAGTTAGGTATTTACGAATACTTACGTACCTATCCACTTCTGAATAGTGTCTGGATGTAAGGAGTATGTGTACCTCTGCATATTTAAATACTATGTTATGTATCAGTTAATTAACTGGTAATGTGTATCCGCATTAGATACAGCACTGGTCATTTTCAGTTATTTTTATGGAGTTATGCTTTGACATTCGTTAGTCGAAAAGAAAGAAAATGTGTTGAGACAGAATACGCAGAATTAGGTGATACAACTTTTATGAATCGTATCCGAGCCCGAGGCCCGATATGCATCGCAACTGAACTCATAAACATTCAGTTTCTCGAACTCAACATAACCTGTTATTTTTAAATTCATACTCCCCGTAAACTTCGAAACAACTTCCCTTAGCATCAAAACGAAAGTACTAATAAAATAACAAATAACAGTATACCTACAATCTTTTCATATAAAATCGTTTCAACGTTCCCATAATCTTATGAAATCTGAAACATACGCTATTTTGATGAAACATAATATTCATGAAAATCTTCTCCGAAAGGTTCGTTCCTTTTTATTGCTGATTGTGCGGCAAAAACACCTGAGCACAAGGCCAGGCAAGCTGTTCCACGATTGTTGCTGCATGCATAGGTATAACGTAATTACATAGCAGTAACGTTATTAGGCTTTCGTTTCCAAAAAATCTAATAAAAATGTATGTAGGTCAAATGCTGGCAATGGCAAAAAGTTTCAGAGGTTCCATGGTCACCTGACTCATCTGCAAAGTCAATTCAATACTCAAGTTGAGATATAAAAGCGGCGTTAAACTTAATTACGCGAATAAAAGCGATGGAACTCTGACCAGACGGAGAAGTAATTACATTTCTACAGGCTTTGAATTTTAATCGTGCCTTGCGAGACGGTGCTCACTGCCTACCCTCACACACCTCACATCGCTCTTTACTTCACAAATACTGATCATTTCCGAGATCCTACGCCATACAATCGAAATCACGTCACTTTAGACTTCGTCGTACTGTTCTATGTACTTCAGTATATTTCTATAGAAGACCTCTCATAATAAAGAAATATAGTAGTGTGAGTTGTTGTTTCATAACATATGGGGATTCGCCACGACACGAATTCGGGTTCATTTCGTATGTTCATAGGTGGTTACCATAACTAGCTTCGTTGGAAGATACAACGAGCTTCATTAGAGCTTCCTTTAGTGGCAGGTGCGAGACACAGGCTTGGCCTGCTATTGGTCGGCCGCTATGCGCAGACGTCGATCGGATGACGAACGTTAGCAGCTGCCTCTACCTACAGTTACACTGTAAGAAGTTGATGGTTAGAGGTGTTGCGCAAAAAAGAGAATTGAAAAGAAATTATCGTAAAACGTCTCCGAAATTTGATTTGAAGACTTATTTTAGCTAATAATACTTTGGTAAAGTTTGGTATCTACTTATTATTCTTCGGAATATTACTTAGTGCGAAGTATCTAAGTAGCTACCTACCTCAATGAAGTACCTGCAATTCTAATATATGTAATTGTTTTAGTATCGCTTTAAAATACATATTTAAATGAAAAAATAATAACTTTTGATTGCCCATTACCAGACACGAACGTGGGTATGTTGCGATAACAAATTTTATTTTATTTCTCAAACTCTTCCTGAGATAGGTACGCGATGTACGCCTCAAGAAATTCCTCAAGTAATTCTAATCAGATAGCTAACACAATCAATTAGGAAGGCATAAAACTGGCAATAGAGTGGCGTATGCCTTCCGCAAAGCAGTGGTGTAGTGTGGTGTGGTAGCGTGACCAGAGACATGACAGCGGGACAGCGGGACGGGCGCGGGCGGCGGCGGCGGCGCGGCGGGACACCGGCGGAGCCAGGCACGGGCCGGCCGCTTCCGTCACGCGATGTCGGCTCGGCAAGTCGGCAGTCGCCGCACACACAAAACTGAACGAAAATGTTGCAATTACAGGAAACTTTAAAAATTAACAATTTTTCTTTGTACTTATTTCTAAAATGCTGTGTTCGAAATTGGCATTTCGAAGTCACGTCGAAATGCCAAAGCGCTGCTCTACGTTTTTTTACTCTACTATTTATTTCGCAACAACAATTTATCTTAAAATAAGTACAAAATACAAGAGAATTTGGTATTCATGTTTGTGTGTTTGGTCCGTAGTATCCACACTAGGATTCCTTGTGTTATAAAGACCAGATGCGGCGCTAATTATTGAAATTTTCAATTATAAGTACGAATTTATATCTACAATAATTATATTTCCTAACACCCCATTACACGATACACCAACAAGAGGTTTAATTAGTTTTTGAGATAAGAGGTTTCATGCCCACTGTTCGGCGCGCGAGAGCCTTCGCTAAACAGTACACGGTCATTTATCAGCTTCATCTACACCACGTTTCTTTTGTCACAACGTCATTCATAACGCGAGGGATGCCGTAGATCACGGCGCATGCACGGCCGGCCCGAGGACTGATGTTCACAATTAGTCCTCGAGCCCACATCTCTATGATTAATGTTAATTACACCTCGATTTTCCTGCGGATAGCGATTAAGGCTTCCCATTAGACTATCTCCCGCGGCGATCATTACCTCGTACTTTTCAAATGGATATCAAACATTTTCTCATCATTATATCAACTGTTATTAACGTTGTTGACAAAGTCAATGTTTGTAGGTCCAAGGGATAAGAAGGCTTAGTATACTATACTGAATCTTTCACATGAAACGCGAATTAAAAATACCTTTATTGGCCTGCTATAATACTTATAGGGGAGAGATGGGTAATTGCGAACGCGGGGTAAATCCGACTACAGTCCTTTAGGTATGATAGAGAGGTCCAGCTGAGCTCGCACTCATTCAAATCACAACTCGGCTCACAAACAGTGCCGGACAAACGTCAAAGGGAAGAACTCGCGCGCGCCGGTCAAGGTAGGTATACTTTTATGTTTTCATTGTTTATCATGTAATTTTTTCATGACTTCATATGATTGTGTCTTACATTACGTAAATACTACATTATTGACTAAATTAAGGTAAGTTTATTATAAAGCAAAGAACGATTTGACGTGTTCATATTTTCGGATTTTATTTTATAACCTAAAAAGTAAATTTAAATTGTGTTTTTTTAGTGTGTGGGGCAATAACGAACGTTTTGATTGGGTTAATTCCGAACGTTCGCATTTACCCCAACAACTTGTTGTATTTAGTATTTCCCTTTTAAATAACTAAGTATCTATGTATTCCTTTATTGTAAGGTCAGGTGGGGTAAGAGGAACATATTTCATTTTAATTTCATTGTAAGCTTTTCACAGTAAATATACCAAGGTATTGCTTATTGTTGTTTAGATTATTTTAAAACACTCTACGTAAATGTAGCTTTAAGTGATCTTTATTTGTATCTTATAGGTAAAGCGAGTAACATTTTATTAACAAAACCATTTGCTTTGGGGCGACTGTCCCTCTTACCCCGAAGTTGGGGTAAGAGAAACAGTCATCATAATGTACATAAATAATGCGACTAGAACATTCTTACAAACGCGACTATGGCAGCATAAGCTAATACAATCTAATTTGAACCCGGTGCAACGTTTTTATGGTCTACGGAAATTATGAAATGTGGTTTTAGGTTATCTGTATTTAAACAATTACAATATAAATAATATATACAAGAAAATTTTAATATTTTATTATAGCTGTTTGGGTTCTAGTAACAAACTATAAATTAAATATAACTTAAATTATATATAAAAAATACAAAACTTTTTAACATACATTCTTAACTTATTGAATTTATCAATGTTTCTTCGACATCTTTGGATAAAATTGGTGGCCCGGCAATGTATTTGACTTTAAGCCTTTTTGTTCGTAAATTTACCTATATTAGTTTACCAACATAAACTAATTTTAAATTGCATGTTAGAAAATGGTTTGTCATCCCTGACACGGGGTAAGAGGAACATATGATCCTCTTTACCCGGCATGGGTAGACCCTCTTCCCCCACTCGACGTTTTATAGGGCTCTATACGAAAAGTACAGAGCCCTATAATTTAAGATTCGATTATGTGCTACAATTGTAGCTTGTGGGCACACTATAAGTGTAGCGACGGCGCTAGCACATCCAGAGGCTTTGTGTGTGACTTTTGCAAGAAGAAATGTTAACCAATACCTAGTTCGTATTTGCCCCATGGGGTGTTCGGATTTACCCCGCGTCTGTCGGGAAATTGCGAACAGCAAGGGTTTGCAATTTTAATTATAATTTAAGTTCGGGTTCACATATCGCCAAAGTTGATTTAATATTTTGTAGTAGTCTAACTAATGTAGTATTTAAGAAATAAATGATAATTATAACTTTTATATTTTGACAATTATTTACCATCGCGCTTAGGTATTCGCAATTACCCCACTCTCCCCTACCCTTTTTTAGCTGAGTACCTAGTCTTAGGCCCACTTGCAATAAAAGACAAATCCCTTTATTACAGACACAATAAATTGAAAAGTAAACTTTTTAATATGTAGACTTAACGAAATTGACGTAATTCATGGTTATTTTTATCCGAATGCCGAAAGGAGGAGGATAATTTTGCGAGTGTTATAATGTATGTTCATTTGTGGTTACCTGTAGACAAAACAACAGGGTCACTTTTGATGTATGGGTGGCTTTGAATTCAGTCGACAAAATTAAACGGATGGTTAGGCTTGTGACATACTTTAATTCTGTTAAACAATATGGGGAAAAATAAAAAATAAATATTTACAATAAATTCAACTATCAAAAAAAAAGTAATACCTACTCATGATAAATCCAGTTTCAATTTGTCGAATGAATTCAAGGACAGCCTGTATAATATAACTTTATGTGTACTATGCTGTTACCTATTTATTAGGTAAGTAAGTAGTCTCTCCCAAACCGCACATCATCACTCATCCATCGTCATCCATCACATCATCATGCTCACGCAGATCAAGAGCTGCGAATCTCGAACGAAACCTTGGCTTTTATCATCCAGTGTATAGACAATTATTTACTAACAAGCTCGGCATAAAGATTACAAGCACAGATATTAAGTTAATTCTATGCTATGAAGATTATTTTCAAAGAATTTGCCTTCTATTCGGTGGGTAATTGAGCCGTCAGAACATGACATTGAGACATCAAATGGCGCTGATGAAGGCTTACGTTTCGTAATATTAGATTATTTTATTCTCTCTAAGGAAATAAATATTTGTGTACTTTCGTCTGACCTTTCACATTTAAGTATTAACGGGGAACAAGTAACAAATTGCAATTTAGACTCATATTACACAGAATGAATTAGTCGTTATTTAACAATTAAATTATTACAAAGACAAAACCCGACTACTTTTTGGTATTAAAATCTTATAACAGTCCCGTAATTAATATAACGACACCTCATATATTAAACAATTCATCGAGCCGCCACAGAGCCCACAAAGGAACCAACACACATAGACATACATTCGAAAAACTTTACCCTCCCTTTCGGCAGCCGGGTAAAATATAGAAGAATAAATAAATATAATACTTTGCCTTGATAATTTAGACGTAATCGCAAGAATCGTCCAATCGGGCTTCGGTTCAATTGTTCGTCACAATCCAATGCCACCTTTTTTCAACGATCGACTCCATAACCGTAAAATTCGATTACGACGTGGAGCTATCTAAAACCAAAATAACAATTTCGAAGTACCTATGTATATAAATACCTACAATTAATATAATTATAATATTTTTTCGCAGTTAGTCAATGAATAACATATCCATCGCATCGCATCGCACGACCGGGTAGGTACTATACACATTTATACCTGCAGCATCAAAATTACCATCCTAAAAATAAATCAAGTATGCGTTACCCTGCCCCCTACCAATAAACTTAAATATTCTTTACTAGCTGTACCCCGCAACTTCGTTTGCGTAGAGGAGGAGGATGGAGAGGACGGAGGAGATCAGTAGGCAGATCTTCCTCTCTGGATCCTTGTTTCCACATCACATACCGCCATGGCTTATAGCCTATGAGCTATCCGGATATTTCAGCTATCTCCTAGTGAAACTCCCATCAAAATCCCTTCAATAGTTATGGCGTGATACTTGCACAAAGTGACAGACAGACAAAAATTCTAAAAATTAGTGTTTTGGCATCAGTATCGATCCTAAAACACATTACAATTATTCTTTTCAAAAAATATTCATTGTACAAACACAACTTTTTTACAGTCATATTATATGTACCTATAGATTTTTTTTTATCTAAGTATCTGTTTATGTTTCGTTCATCGTTTTTTTGTGTAACTATGCAGACAATTAACTAACAGCTAACAGCATTATATAAGATTAGTCTTTTATTTAGTTTTAATTCTTTATTATGCCAATAATTACCGTCACAATAGAAAGTGTGACCGGCAGTTTCGTTTCTTTGGACAAGAATAGGTATTACTTACCTACTTACTTAATAAATGGCAGTTCCAATACAGTAAACACCGAATAGCAGGCAATTACAATCAATAACTGGTATATTGGTTGCATTTTTATACATTCGTAGGTAGATACTTTTTTATCTGTCATCAATTCATCATAAATCTAACGGTAATCTTATATAATAAACTATTATTTCTTGTAATATGTTTATTTTATTTAGCTATTTAGGAATCCAAGTTTACAATAATCAAAGTTAATTACATTCGCCATACTTACTTCAACCAATACGCATGTTGTTATAATGCAACATTTAAACCAGTATTTCACCGTAATCCATAATAACTTCGTATTTGGCAAGCGACTTGTAATGCAACTGGAACGTGTCACAGTAACGGTCGGTTGCCCTCCAATTGAATGTGACTTATGCAATTAGTAATTGGTTGCATAAGGAGCGTGAAGTCATCGGCGACCCTTTGACACCTCACGGGCTGCCTGTAAATGGAGGCACCTACTAAAATTAAACCTGTTAAGGTTTGACTAAAACACAATTATGTAATATAACGCGAAGGTTATTAGTAAGTAATAGACACTTCGTTTTTTTTAAAGAAGTTATCAGTTGAAGTGACACTATAAAAAAAAACTCAATACAAGATTCACTTACAATAAATAAAATAGTAAATATATAAAGCCAAATAAATATCTACAATAAATACCCTAGAGTAAGTTAACTTGCCTAGACCATTGCCTTTATCATGTTTATTTGTTAGACAATTATAAATCTTAACGTTAAATATGTCTGTAGAGTAAATGATACCTCAAATAAAGCTCTATACTGTAGACATACATATTTAACTCTCTGGTTACACGTCTGCGGTCAACGAATTCCCATATCAGATTAGTCTTATCTGTGACCTCTGTATTATTCTGATAAGTTAGTCGATAAATAAATAATTACATAGTGGGCGGGGGCGAGCCACCTGTTCATTCATAATTTTAAGGCGAGCGGAAAGCGCGGGTAGACGAGAGGGGAGACGTGTTGACCGCTTGCACCCACGCACTCATCATCGTTACCCATTATCTGCCTACTGAGCAATTGAACAATACATTCGCCAATGATCACCTTTGTCTCAAAGTGTCTACATGGAAATATGTCATGTTATCTCTCTTTCAAATCTATTGAATCGTTATTCCTTTGGATACGACAGCATTCACGCTGTGCTCAGTTTATAGCCTTTGTTGGACCATAAAGAACGTCGAAAAAGTAATTTGCACTTGCTGTAAGAGCCAAGGGAAATTTTGTTTCAAATTGAAAGGTATTATTATTAGCATTTATTCCATTGAGCATGGTACTAAACTAACTACCTACATGAAAGTTGAGAAATGTGAAATTAATTTGGTAAACCACAATGTTTGTGCAAAATAGACTTAGGGCCAGCGCACAACGTCACGGCGCGGCGCCGCGCCGTGCCGTCCAACGGCGCCGGTGAACGGCGGGCGGCGGCGGCGCCGTGGACTGCGCCGGCGATCGGCGCCGGCCGCCGTCCACGGCGTCGTTCACGGTGTCGTCCACGGCGTCGTCCACGGCGTCGTCCACGGCGTCGTCCACGGCGTCGTCCACGGCGTCGTCCACGGCGTCGTCCACGGCGTCGTCCACGGCGTCGTCCACGGCGTAGACCACGGCGTCGTTCGCCGGCGCCGTTCTGTTGTGCGCTAGCACTTAAGTATCTACCTACTTAGGTGCTTTCTTGATCAAAGTTTTAGACGCTTCCTTCCTTACACTCCAAGAGCAAATCCTATTTCTACACCCTGTTACTCCTTTCAAGGAATCGAAATTTCTCTGAATTGCTATAGTTACCTACTACTACGTCAAGTACTAGTTATTGTTTACGAGATTAAAGTTAGCCTTTCGAGAAATGTAACTTACACCACCCATATCAGTGTCATCAGGTTTTAAGTTCAGTGCCAACAGATACCTAGACGTAAACAAACAGCAGCACTTTGTTTAGATAAACCCGTCCAATAAACTTTAGAAAGCAATTTATGTCTATATTGAAATACGATACGACAAGCAAAGTATTTACAAATAACAATAGGTAGAAATAAACCTAAATTAAATGACTTATTGAAATTACAGAGTTGTCTTGTTGCAATATCTTTTGATTGGTAAACGAATCTACTTATTTTAATTTAATAGGTAAAATTATACGGTCGACATCACTTAATTCAACAAAAACGTCAATTAAAGATTGTCATAATAAATAATGCATTTCGGTTTCTAGTATTTGCGACAGAAATAGAGTCGAGTCGTGCTTGTGGCTTGTTGCAATTGATGTTGATTGATGTATAGTCGATTTATACAAGATTATAATTAACCAGAGGGCTCCACGTGCCAGGTTGAAGTGGAATGCACATTCAAGGCTAGCTGCTGACATCACCGCTGGAAAATATTGCATTCTAACCTAGAGTTGAGAGGAAAACATTTGATATTTATTGCAACTTGCTCGCTTGTAGACTTGATGGCGACAATTCTGTGAATTGGTAAAGGGAATGTGTTTGGAACTATTTGTACTCTTTGTCTTTATGTAATATCATAAAATATATTTATTTGACCTTCAGGACAGATAGGAAAACCACACCATTTGTCTTCTTTAGGCAATAATAACCGACTTTTAAGTTCGAATATTTAAAATTTAGTTCAGACGGTTGCGAAACAGTGTCGTGTCACCAGTCACAGAAATGTTTCGGTTCCGAGTGAGAAATCAAAAGTGGAGGTCGCGTCGAAATGTCGGAATTAGCATTCGTATTGTATTTATTCCTCGAACGATTACTACTTGGGCAATATTATACTCTAGATAAGTAACCTTTACAGGTTTCAAACATATTACCTCATATTACTTCAAACATATAACCTACCTATTCGTCGTATTCTGCGAGACCATAATGGTCAGAAAGGAGGAAGCAGAACGCGACCGTGAGCGAGCTGATCCCGCCCGAAAACGGCGACGCCGGGGAGGCGGCAATGCTCCCCCCATGCGTCACAACTAGCCCCTGGTTAGGGGCACCCGGGGTCGCGGGCGGTCATATTAGGGGGTCTGGCCGTCCAGTCGGATAAATCCGGCGACCCACGGAAGGCAGCGGATACAGAATGGTCCTGTCCCGCTGCAGCCAAGCGCTGCGGGCGTGCTGGGCCCGCCTGGAGCGGCCCGGGGAGTGCGTAATAGCAAACGCGTAGGGAACTCTAGTGTAGTTCAGCAGAGAGCCCAGAGTTCCCCACAATGCGCGGAGGAGGCTACCGTGGGATTTTAGTCGGTGTGAGTCCGACAAAGCCCGTCGCTACCCCTGAGGCGGCGGGTATGCACAAGCATTTCCCCACGAAAAAAAAAGGTACCTACCTACATTAAAGTCGAAGTAAGTACGGCAAATAACTGTATTTAATGCTTTAAAAAGCCTACATTACATACTTAACATAGCTAATTAGATAGGTCAGTGACCTAAGGTCACCATATTATGCATAGGTATGTAGAACTGTAACTGACTGTTATTGATTCCGCTCTGTTATATAAAACAGAGCGGAATCAATAAAAAAAATTATTAGATACTTACTTATATACCTACCATCTTATACAGGGTGTAACGTAAAGGGTATAATAAGCCGAAAACAGCGGGTAGGGCAGATGCCACCTAACACGGGAAAAATACGCCCAGGTCCAGAAAAAATTGTATGCAGGAGTTATACGATCACAAAGTATGCCTCAAATCAAGTGTAAAATATTCCTAAGAACAGCTGCTGTAGTGGCAATGACCCCGTGCAATGACCGACCTTGCGATGAATAGCGCCTCTGAGCCCCTGGTAACATAGACTAAGTAATTAATGGATAAGACATTTTTTCTACCTACGCCTCTGTGGGAGAAAATAATAAAACAAATTAAGTTTGATTATGCCTTTTTTTAAATGAAAGAAAAATTTCATTCGAATTTAACACACATGGAAACATCTGCTAGTGTCTGATTATTACATCATTTCACATAATTACCTACACATGTATGTATGTATGCTACTCATGCATGATATTCATTCAATATTTACATTTGTTATGATACGTACGAGTAAAATATGCCAATGATAATAGCGCATGATAAAATGAAAAATGTGTGAATCTACGCGATCATATTAGTACCTATTTGAATGAACAGACTGTCCTATCTGCGTGCAAATTGGGATTGGTAGGACTTTTAGTTCCGCTACTCACTACTAGGGAAGTAGCGGCGCTAGCGTACGTATTGAAAAAACTCTAACAAACTACATAGAAGTTTAACACACACATGCCTCGTAAATGAATGACCTGTTGCGGATTGTGTCGCACAGGGCTCCGTACATTATTTTATTTTTAATTTTGTTAAGGTCGAACCGCGGTCTTGGATTTGATCTCATATTAACAAACTGAGAAAAATGACCTTTAAAAACACTGATTACGTCTTGAATTTTAATGGTCACAGAGCAAATATCTTGTGCGGGTTTTGGTTTTACATGTGGTTTTAAATAAATGGTCAATAAATACTGTTTATGTTTAATGCAATAATAATAATCATGAACTCTCGGTTTCTCAAGTCAGTATCAAGTACTCAGGGCACTGGAACTCGATACTGACAAATAAATGCGAATATTAAAATAAATGGCTTGTTTCACTTCTCCCTGCACCGACCTTCAATAAAACGCACTGATTGTGGTTAACATTTGTTGTGTACTGACTACGGAGGTTTCTCGGTATGTTGAAAGGTACCTACATAAGTCGTAACAAAAGCAAGTGAATTAAAAAAGGGCGTTGAAAAATAGGAAAAAATGCCAACCCTATCCCCCAGGTGTGTAGATAGTGTGCAGTGATTATGTTAGTTATCTACCAGATGTCAAACTTATTTTATTCGAGAATGCTGTCTTTAAAACTTATCCGACTACGGTCACTATGTGCTAGGCGTCAGCCATAGAGGCTAGGTAGTAGGTACATACCTCAAATGATTCACTGAGTTTTATTTCAAAATCCATTAAACTTAATTTTAACTCTCGATGGCATTTTATACCGTTTTACTTGTAAATTTACCGTTTGCGGAACCCTGCCCTGCAATGACGTCACTTACTTTACTCGCACGAAAATGTGCAACAGAGAATGTGCAAATGCATGCTTTCTCTTTCTGTAAATATTATGGAAACAAATTGCAAAATATCTGCCGAAAAATTGCTATCCTTTTCGCTCGATTAGTATCGTAGTAATGGCGAGAAAGAGAAATACGTAGGAAGTGAGATAACTTAGTAAAAAAATTTATTTGTCCGGATATTGTTCATTCATTATTTCGAATTATGTATCTAAGTTGCAAAGTTTTCGTGCGAAAGAGAAGTTCCCTCGTTGGTTGAATTTCAATTTACTAAACTTAACTTTAATTAAATGACACGTTTGTTCTTTTTTACCATGTTTTACATTAAACACTGTAACGTTTATCCGCGATGTGATGTGATTGTGAATGTAAATTAAGTGACGTGATTTTGGCTACCTATTAATCCTATTATGAAAATGTGATTTCATGGATTCAGGAGACTACAGCCAACATTCAAGTAAATTATCCAGGTCAGTCAGAATATGTTGTTTTTTACAATAGTCAGGTATTATTTAACCCGTTAATAAAATAATTACCTACCCTTTGAGTGTGTTGCCGCTTTGTGCATCCGTGGGGCAGGCCGAAAGTCGGCGCGAGCGGCGGCGGGCGGGCGGCACGGCAACCGCGCGCCGTTGCCGTGCCGCCCGCCCGCCGCCGCCGCCGCTCGCGAATTGTGAATGAATAGTACCAGGCGGCCATACGTAACCTTTTTAGAAGGTCGACTACTCCCGACTGTTATCAGCAGTAGCGCGCCTAAATAAAAGCACCGTTTACAATGACTTAAAATAATTAATATTAAGTTTTGTATGGAACTCACAACTATTTTTTAAAAAGTTAAAACTCTGTGAACAGCTTTAGTAGGTCGGGTACGTTTGTATTCTTTCGGCTTAATATACCCTTTACGTTACACCCTGTATAATCACAGCTCATAATATGTTTTGTATTTATCAACGTATGTATAAGTAAATTATTATTTACCTACGATGAATGAATCAATATGTGTATGAATAATCTCCGCATTCAAGCACGATCGCATCTCTAATTGTATGTAATCAACACGCTTGACGCAACAGAATAGCTGAATTCGTGCCAAGAATACAATGTAATTTTCCACGTTATACTTTACAGTACAAATGTATGTAACCCATCAAGCTCAAAAAGGTACATCAGCCATATTTATTTTACAATAACCGTTAACCGAAGGTTAATCGAAACACCACACTGGCATTTAACTGGCCCTTAATTAAATGGAATTTATTATCACAGGTTTACTATTCATCGCCGCTTACGTAGGACCTTTACATTGCTAACATTTTTTTGTGGCAGCGCTGTTAGATTATACAAAATATAAGATATGGAACAGTGGTCCAATAATTCAGGAATCGCGCGGAAATTGAAAATTTAAATAAACTTTTAGTAACCTACTTCGTTTTAGGAATCAACGAGTTATTTAGTTTATTTGGTTGTATGGAAGTAGGTATCTGCGTATATTCTTTCACATTAGTTAATAAGAAACTAGAGACAGAATAAATAATTAAACTTCTCTCAAACTTTATACGTCGTACAAATGTTGTTGCCATTGCGATATTTTCCTTATCCTCCATTATAAAGGTAACCATTATATAACTGTACGTTAAGTAAGTACCTACATCTCTCCGCCCGCAATTCTCCGCTTGTGTTCCCTTCTGTATTTAATTTTCTACATATTTTATGCGATGTAATTATACCATAATAGTATAGGTACTGTTTCTAATTACTGGCGCGTGCTGAGCGCAGCTGCCCGCGGCACCTGCACTTATCGGGCGGAACATTGAACCCGCGTGACCTTTTCCTATATGCAACTGCATTTGTCAATGCACCTACGAGAGCAGCTGAAGACTTTATAAGGAGCTGTGAAAAGCAGATGTCATCGGTACAAAATTAACATCACCTTATTGTGCTAACTTGCGATCGTAAAAGGCAGCACTTTGGGACTAAAATAGATCGGGTGATACGTGTTCAGCGTTTTCGAGGAACTTACTACCAACAATAAAGACAGTTAACAAGTACACATACACCTGCGTAGGTCTGTCAAGCAGTAAGTAATATCCTAAACCTAGTTCCCACATCGTAATCTAGGTGTCCATTAAGAAATAGGTACATAGATGATGGAATCTAAACTAATGATCAACGACAGCATAATTTATGCACTAACCTAACGCATCCCGCAATATTCTTCTATGTAATTTTAATAGCTGAGAATAAATAAGAATGTTAATAACATTGCATTTTGCCGTTATATGCACGACAGGCCTATATTCCTGATTGTAGGCATCGCAGCATCATTACTGGGTTTTTCTAACGGGTGCAATTAGATGAGTTCAGGGGCGGTGCGGTTAGCGTTCGTCGGCGTTTGCGTCCATCCGGTGGGGTGCTAGACGTCCGTTACTCGCCACGGTTCTCTTGTTACCACTCAGTTCAGTTTCAAAAGTCTTTATTAAACATAAGCTTACAAAACAATATTTTTACGACACTGTCAGTAAAATACCGCACATGTAAACAAATCACACCACTAGGTACCTAAGACTGTGACCACATTCAGTTACTTTTACGTCGTCCGAATCTTCGCAAATGTAATGAACTGATAATTGTAACAATTTACAGTCCGTCGAGGTGCAAAAGTATCAGACTGTGACGTGATGTGTTATCGTTTCCCGTGGGAATCTGGTATTTTCCAGTGGTGAAGAATAGTCCATGTATATATTGAAAACCTCAACTCTGTCATCGTCCCTAATTGAATACAAGCTAATATACACAAATTTTGAAATAAAAGTTTGGGTAATTGATATAGATGACTACTGGCTTCTGCGCTTAAAAGTTAGCAGTCGCTTTCATAACAAAGCAAATGAAAACAAAAGCCTTTGCGTATTGCATTCGGGTATTTATAATACTGACGATCAGTTGGGAACACAGGAATAACTATGCAGTTGTTTCAAGGGCGCCGAAAATGCGCAGCGCCGTCCGCCCGCCCACGCCCGACGCCGCCGATTTAGCTGCCGGCTTAAAACAACACAAACTGTACAATATAACCACACCATTTGGTACAGTAATGTTAGCTTTGACGTCGTCTCTCTGGCATTTAGCTTTACATACCTGAGTATTGCATGTTGTGTTACATACATATTCGACGCCTAACTACAGTAGGTTATGAGTAAAGTAAGTATATATTACCTCCTAACTAGGATTCTAAATGACTATTATTATAAGAACTGTTCGCTTCGAGTCTATCCTTTGCACGTGCCACAATAAAAAGTTCGCTCGTCATACCATGTAGGTAACAAAGCCCCAATTTATTTCTCGTTTATCAAAGGAGTTTATTTCACTCGTCTGAAAACAATGCTTGGTACTTATGTATTTTGAAGGTCGATTACCCTTGACGCAAGGTAGGTTTTTTATGGTATTGTTTGTTTAAATGAAATAAATATACATTTATGTATCTGTACACACAGATACCTATTACATTAACTTTTTTTTAAGTGTCATATTGATGAGGTTCCAAAATATATTTCCATAGTATTTTTGACCACGACCATTTTTCCTCAACGACCTTTTAAGATTCTACAATAAAATAATAATGCAAGTTCTATTTTTCAATGCTATTTCAAAGTTAAAATTCAGACACCCAAAACTGCTTTGAAATGAAACACAGTTAGGTTCTTTAAACTTTATCATGAATTATGAATGTGTTGCCACGGGGATAATACTTATCCCTCTAGCTACGCGATGTGTGACTTTTTACGTTTACTCTGAGTGTAAATATCCATTATACGGCTAAGTAATGGCTGTGGGACATTAGTGGTCGACGGTGTTTTAAGTTTATGACGCACTTCTGCTTCAAGAAAATATTTGAACCTCAAATCTATAATAAACGAAACGTATTTGACATGATAAGAAATAAGTTGAGAGGTATTCTAACAAAAGGTGAAATTGTAATTTATGTTTAGACTAGCGATTGTCAATCCTGGGACACAACATATTCTATCACAATATACTTACACCAGACTCGGAAAAATCAGTTATTCGACTGTTAGTTGAAAGCCCCTGCCCTACTGGAAACCGAACCTGAAACGCCTTTTACCGACGGCAGCCACACGCTGTCGGTATGTCAACAATACAGCTGCTTGTATGGTCTCACAGATAAAGTTGTACAGGAGAGTTTGAGATTTTCTCAAAAAGTACTTGACTGATTTTTACAATTTCATAGTGTGTTCTCTAAAGCACCTACTAGTAAAATAATATTTACAATCGGTCAAGTGCTTTGACAAAATCTCACGCTCATTGAGGCCCCCTGTATACTTTTCTCTGTCTTCGTGTGTACATTGTTAATAACACGTGACTTGATGAATGTTTTTTTTTTAAATTAGGTAGTAGGTAGTGTGATTATGTCGTGGCCGCCAAGTTCAGTCCTAAATCTAAACTTAACTGTCACGGTTGCTCATTATGTTACATCGGGTAAGAATGAGCGGGACGCCTCGCGATTCTTAGCGTGCGCACTCTAGAGTCTAGCATCGTCAATATAATTAAAAAATGTAATAAATGACATCCCTGAGCTATAGCAGGATTTTGATGGTTTAGTATTCCTTTGTATTACGATTATAACCATTATTAACAATAGCACATTCAAATATTCACACACAACTGGAATGTAAATAACTCTACATAGCAGGCATAGTCTGGTGTAAGCTATTAATCAAAGCGACAGTAATGCTCGAGCTCTTTATACAGTTATATCCAAGTTATTGTTGTTGAGCAGGTACTGATGTACTTTAGACTTTTAGGCTTTGTGTGATATAATAAAAAATAGCAAATTATGTAAATGACAAGTTCATTTGTATCTACAATTGGGTTCAACGACTGACCATCTCCTCTATCTACCTCTATACGTACTCCTAATATTCAAGAATCTATACTGTGTGAAAAACGCTTCACCATTTCTTCCAGATGTAGGTAAGTATATGTATGTAACCTACCTTTAAAATTTGATCTAGTAGAGAAAAGGTTCTACTAGGTAGATCTATCACTTTAGCGATGACTATATTAATACGAGTATTTCGCCAATAGGTTTGTTAAAAATGGACAAGGAATACATCGTGACGAAACCTGCAGGTCTGAGAATAAAAAAAATACATATGTGTAAAATAATAATCAAAAATAATTTATAAATAAGTAATAATAATAATAAAATAATTTTATATTAGTTGTAATCCGCCAATCAGCACTAGGCGCGCGTGGTAGTTCATAGCCTGACCTCGTTATGATGGTAGGCCTGTGTCCGTCCTGTGCCGATCAGTGGGGACATTTAAATAGGCTGTTGTTTTTGTTGTTGGTAAATTCTAAAGAAGATAATTGAACGGGAGGAAAGGTACCTAGGACCTAAGTAGGTATAATTCTATACGTTCCTGCGAGTTTAGTTAACTTCTCCAATTTTATTTTGCATGTTCCACTTTACATTTTGTCAATTTTATATGTACTCTCCCGTATTGTGATAATCATTACCCTCTGATGTTTTGTAAATAAGTGAAAGTACCCAAGTAAAACCGATTTTGGAAAAAAAAACTCGATCAAAACATAACCTCGGGCTACGTCTCTCTTCAAATCGGCGGCGGCGGACAGGGCATCGAACCGCGTGAAAGTTTAGATGACGACCGTAGACCCTGCTGTTTCGGTGTTTTGATCTGAGAAAGTTCCTTCTTCTGACAGCTTCTGTAAAACTTTGCCAGTTTTGTAGAGAGTGAATTGCAACCAATTCACCAACTGCTGGACTGAAGATATTAGCTGGATTTGCTTGCAATGAAATTGTACATGTAGTGTAGTACACGTGTGTAGGTACCTAAGTATTATTTTTCTCTGTGTGTAGTTTCTTTATTAGTGATGAAATGATCAATAGATCATTTATTTATTTTATTTACAATTGTATTTACGCAATTCTTGGTAATTTTATTTATTCTTTACTTATGTTACCTACCTACTTACTTTCTCCATCTCAATTATGATAATAATTTTAGATCTATCTTATTGTCATTTATCTATTTTAACGTGAATCGAAGAAAGGTTTGGCATTTGTCATACAGTTTTGGGGATATTTCTATAACCTGGTACCTATCGATATCTAGGTTGTATATTTTTAAAGTCAAATTATTCCAGACAAGTGGCTGCAGTACCTACTTATGTAGTTCAGAGTTTTAAATGTTGTTTTCTAACGCCGCGCCGTCGTCGAACGACGACGACGGGTCGGTCGGCAGCAGCATGCGTCTGATTCGATTTATTTGCGGCGCGGCGGGCGCCCGGCTATAAAAAGATTCCACATATAGATGCATAACATAAGCATATGTATAAATGTTCCTACTAACGTCCGTCTGTCGCTTCGGCTTCCGAATATTTCAAGTGTTTTCAGTAAATAAGTACAGTGCGCGAGGCGTAAGGTCAGGTTTGCATTTGTGTGAGTGCACACAGATAGTGTAGAGTGATATTCGGCCTGAGGCGCGACGCGTCCAATACAAACGCAACAAAATACACCCTGCCGCGCACGCACCGCACTTCACCTCTTGTACCGCTATCACTCACCCAAATGTAAACCTGAGCTTACGCCTCGCGCACTGTACCTACCTACATTTTACTCGTTTTATTTTGAACTATATGTCCTAAATGAAAACTCATTAGTTTGTATTACGTATAAAATAAAACAAATAAAAATCACTTTGTATATTAGGCACAATAGGTATTTCAGAAATTAATGAATCAAACATAACTATAAAAATCTGCTTTAACAAAACATCTTAATTATTAGATTTACTACGAAAGTACTAAGTACCTATATTTGAAGAGTGATTAAGTATGTAATAAATTCGTCCAGTCATAAACCCCTTTATGTGCAAAGCAGCCTTCGATGCAAATAATAGTTTGCCCAAGTCAGCATGGGCTTGCTGTACAATTTAAAGCGGGTAGGGTGGGGCAAGACAGTGCAAACTGGCGCCGTCTGGTCGCCTCTGGGTGACTCATAGGAATCTCCAAGCCCCGTGCTCCCCTTTCACGGCTGTCATGTCATTTACCCCCAACGGGTGAAGTGCTACACGCAATGGATATTGATTAGCTTCAATTATTTATAAATATACTCAACCCGTTAAAATCGCAAACAATGAAATATTGCTGGAAATTGTTACGAATAGGATATTGTAATAGCCGCAATTCCTTTATATGACAGTCCACGTAAGAAACTCTATTCAGCTCTATACCAAAATTAGTTACTAACGAAGTGAAAGTAACGTGTGGTAATGGTAATGTGACATTGAGTGGTATCGATTTTATGATCATTGAAATCACTTATACTAAATTACTTATTGATACTAAGTTATTATCTATCATAAATTAACTTACTTTATTAAAGTACACTAGACATTTGATGGCAAAGACCTCCATCCAAGAAAACTCTTTCAGCAAGCAATTGCCACTCTATATAATTAATATATTATTTGCGAACAAAATACCTATCTTTCTAATAAAATTACGCATGCCCCTCCACAGACAAGATACTTAGGTACTCGTAATTGAGGAAAATAAAGAGCTTGCATTTGCATATTGTTTTACATTGTGTTTTACTTTGGTATATGTAGGTTCAGCGTTTTGTTGGGGTGACGCGGGCGTATGAATATGTAGTACCTAAGTTAAGTAGTCACTGTCATGGCCAGTTGCGTGACGTTCGCCCCTTCCTGCCTGGTCTCTCACACGCAAGCGATTTTTAATAAAACATATCTTACTCTATAAATAAACCCAATCAATTGGTTATTAGCAAGATATGTATAAGTAATCGGATATATTCTTAAGTTCATATAATATTCAAAATTTAAAACAATACCACTGAAGTCATTAAATGTAATGAAAATACCTACCTATATCTCTAGCAGTTCCTAAAAATGAACCTTTCTTATTAGAACAGCCCTCTCCACAGATATAGCATAGGTAAGTATTTGGACCAGACTTCTATTCGTATGCTGTAGTGACAGATTGTTAAGATATCACATTTTCCAAGTGTTGTAAGTTCCTGAATATTTGTCACGACTGGTTACGTGCGTTAAGAAAAACGATTTTCCTCCCCGTGATATTTCCTTGGAGATGCAAAGCAATTTTCTGCAAGAGATAACCTCTCTAAACGGGTTTCCTTACTCACACTATTTATTTGCACGAGACACGTGATATAACGTTGTTTATTTTTTCCCTCATCTTATAACGTTAATATGAAAGCTTCTGAACATATCAATAACCTACTTGGTACCTATGTACCATACCAACCTACTATATTGTCAGACATAAAATAACGGTATTTATATTTCATTTTGATCGAAATCACAACACGATAAGTAAACAAAACCGACCTCTGATCGCTAGAACGAATCAAAAAGAAAAATCAAAAGTAACACTGAACATCTGGCCGAATAAAAAAGCAATCGAATCTTTAAAAGTTTGGAGAGGCAGATACCAAACCTACGTATAAAAGCCATTTATTTCGCGTTCTTTTCTGCACACAGTTTTTATTGGTTAAATCGAGCTTCAAGAGCATAGAACAAATAAAAATGTCCTGTTGAAATGGTTAAGTGAGGAATGGCCAGACACTAAACACGTTAGTGCAGTCGTAAAGAAGCTACCATGTAACTTGACTTAGTACTACAAGGTATTTTCATTTCAGAAATGGGCCGTTACTATTTGTAGTTTTCATTCAAGATCATTAATATCTTACTAAAAGTTAAAAGTTTACTAACTTTATCGTGCGGGTCGGGTTGATTTTATTAGGTCAATCAATCATCCTATTATTTTGAGCCTACTTCGAATCGTTTTATAACGATTAAACTTACGTGTGACTAAATTTCACTCAACATATTATGGGATTGGACACTAACTCGTTGAAACTATTATGGATGTTAATTTCCTGCTCCTAAAAAGGAGTCTAAATGAGTGGAGAAAATTCCTATGGACAAACATTCTTCCATCATAGATTTTCTCATTACATTCGAATTATAATTCTATTGTTTGGCAAATAATGACGGCCTCTTTAGAAAGTACTCATTTTTCAAACCTTATTGTGTAAAAATAATGGTTGATTTATTTGTAGCAACGAACCTTGACATAAGTAAGTAACCTACGCCTAATACCTACTGGTAGAACCTTTCCTTCTTTTTTCCTATCTCTAGCTACCTAGATAGTTTATGAGTCACTTTTACTTGAAACTACTTTATAAAGTGTTTTGAGTATCGTGATAAGCGATTTGCATGCCGATGTGAACCTCGGATAAAAAGTGTCGGAAGACATCCACTGCACTTCGCTGCTCCTGGGCGCAGCACGACATAGTGGAATAATTTGTTTTGTCTGGTGAATACCGTCGTTTATTATCTGGATTCCTTACAAATACGAAGCTTTTTTAAACGGAGCTGTTTTATCTCTCTATTAATTTCAACGTTGCATGGTTGTGGTTAGGAATACATTACATGAAAGTACCTACATAAGGTCTTTGAATAATTCTAATTTTGGTTATTCAATGTACTTGTGTACATATTTAGCCTACTTATACTCGTGGCTTTGCGTTTTAGTAATTGTAACCCTTCCATAGAATGTGTTTATTTTCATGGGCGGGTAAAATTATAGTTTTTATTTGTGACAGTGTTTCACTTAGGAAGTAGTAAAATGACATATTCTACAGGTGACCTTATATTTTTTCCCCATAAATTATAACTTTTGCGATACCGTGATTAATAGAGCAAAGCAGACCGTTATGAAGTGATCAATGTTTTTATGAATATCATTTATACACTTCGCTGATTTCATGGAACTGACAACACACAGATTCGAGAAACCTTTTCATTAAACGCGGTTCAAAACCTACTATGTGACCTATAATGTAAGCTATTTACTATAATATTACTTACCTCTTCTAGCCACACCAACAGTAGATAGAGCAGGGAACGACTAACATAAGGTCTTACCTTATCTTTAGTTAAGTCATTTTCTCCTAAATATTTATTTCCAATACCTGAGTACATCATACCTCCTAATTAGACGTACCTATCTACAAAGGTACATATCTGCATTATACATACATATGTATATACTATTCTGAAGAGAAAGTAAGCTAAACATTACCCTAAGTAGGTTTTTAAGGGTCGTTCCTAGAGCCTAGTTCTAATTGATTGTTATACCGACTGGTAGAAGAGATAGAAAACTTATGCATGTATGTTCGGTAGGTATAGTTTTGTAAAAAATAAAATAAAAATCTAGACAATAGACGCAGTAGAAAAGATTGTGAAGCTTTTATTTCAAAAAGTCCTTCAGAAGAAAACTACCTATATATGTAGTTGGAAAAGACCGCATTTTTAGAAGTCTAAAACAGAAAAGACTCAATGTGAATATTTGGGAATCTGTAAAGTGTAATTGAGTAAGGAAAATATTATACATGTCCTGTAAGTAATTGATGAGGTATTTAAGATACAACAAGCTACCTCGACAAGATAATGTTCAGGAGCCTACGGATCATTCAGCGAGGTATCGTGATGAGACACGAGCCCGAATAACCGCAGGGCTCGAGTCGAAAGCGAGATTAGCCGAATTAAGGCATTACACCCGCGTTCGGGGTATTTCCCACGAGGAGGCTAAATCACGCATTTCATGGCTGCGTCAGGTACAAACAGCTTGTTCGAATGTTCCCAGGAAATCACGGGGTTGCACGAATTATTAGAGAACCTTTACGTAATGTATCTAATATCTATATGCGATAGAAGTATCAATACAGGCACGTACATTGTATCCACCTATGCATTTTATGTTATGTGTACGAACGTAACTTAGGTATATTCCTAGGTAAGACCGCTTGAAAGACTGGTCTAATGTGGCATTCTCAAACAAATTAATGACGAGGTAGGGAACTGGGTAGAAAAGAAACGCTGGAAGAAAAACGGTATGCATCCTATTTTCTGTATCATTAGGTAGTAGTTGTTTTGAAATTCGGGCATTTTGATATCTTCAAGTATTTTTATTTTTTTTTCTTAATTAAAATTTAATATCTATCAGTCGGGGGAAAATTGTATCTTCTTAAGTCTTCTTAATTGTATCTTTTATTTTAGATAAAGTAAAGTATTTAAAATATGCTTACATGTGTTGGTAATCGCTTATGCATGCATAGGTCAAAGAGGATACACTAATACAACTTTGCAGTTTCACATTCTGAGATGAAGTACGGGTGCCACCTTACCTACACCTGTAATATAGCACCCAGTTTTAGCCACCGGCTATAAAGTATTGCGCGATGCGGACCGAACTAAAATATTCGAGACAGAACTGGAATATTCCAGACATTCCCTAAGGGTAACGAGGGTAACTGGCATGGTGTTATGTGCGTCACATCAACGTCAGCGCCCACTAACCAAATTACGAGCGTACGAGCTTTTAGTGATGATAATTGGCAGTAGAAGGGTCAAATTTTAGAACCAGTCTAGTGTAGAAAGCTTTTGCGTTACGAGACCTCTAAGATAGAGTAGGGTATCTCAGTATTATAATACTTATGTTGTGCATATAATAATAGGTTGAGATGACACAAATTCCACAGCCCTTTGTATGCATAACTATGAATTATTAATTATAGTTTCGTACGAACAACAGCAGATCAATGGTAATACTTGCAGTACGATTTTAAATCTTACCACGCATATAAGAAGAACAGTCCAAAGTCCCAAGTGTTACACTTGATCTGCTGTTAGCTGTACGATTAAGTTTCTTAGTTTCGGTTGGGAAAAATACTCAGAGCTCTGTCAGAACGACTTTAGATAACACAACCCACAAGAATTATCTTCGTTGATTACGTTTATTTTATTTAGCATATTTCAAATCCCCGAATAAATGTAGGTTTGCGAATAACAAGTGCGCGAAATTCGTTAGGGCACGTAAATTAATACCGTAGTAGGTAGATATAGCTAAAGCCGTTTATTAAAATTAAACTCGGCCTAGCGCGGAACTAGGAAGATTAATGGTCCCTTGAATACGGAGTTATGTAAAGAGCAAATGGAGTGGGGCAGACGGGCCGTCCTGGCGTCACGCCAAAATCTGCTGTCCCTTATTTTGATGATATCGTCATAGATAGCTGCCTATACTATTTACCTTATTTTGAATGACATGTCATTAGTAGGCAGGAAGATGCGTGCATTTGATATACCTACGTATGTAGATACGTATTAGATGTACGTGCGTAGTATATGTATATCTACTTTGTTTGTAACCATAAGCTATTTATTTTTATATTTGACCCAAGGCAACAATGTCAATTGGCCATATGAATGAATATAACCTTGAATGAACGTTTCAAATATTTGTGTAGATCAGAAATATACCATAGAAGAATTACCTATAACAATTCTGTTAACCACCACATTACTTATTAGTACTAACATTGTTATAAAATAAATTGTTTTTGTTACAGACAAGATGTTTACACCCCGGAAATTGCCGTGAAATGAGTGGAACAAACTCCAATAACGAAGTCGGTGAGTTAGTACGTTGAAACTTTTATATTGCACATCATAAATTTGTTTTGAAGACAATGTATACACGAGGCACAATTGTATAATAACTGTGAGGAATGAATACAGCTGCTATTCACACCTTTTCTCACGGGGCCGGAAGAAAGGCTAAGAGAACATCTAAAACGTCGAGTCGACGTGTAATTCACAATACACTTGTTCCGACAGAAGTTGGTTAGAGTTCGCGAGCTTCAAGTTATATTGTTCCCGGCGGAGCTGAGCAAATAGGAAACAAGCAATAAAAATAGTTCCAGCATCCGTCGGCCTGGGACAAATTCCGACCAAAATTACGTGAGCAAATTAGACATTCCGGGACATAGCTGCTGGAATAATTGAGGACCCCCGCAGGTCGCTCGTTTGTCCAAGGAAGAATGCGTCTCAATGCGCAATATCGCCTATTTTTACACACACGTGCACTAATTCAATCCATGGTATGGTCGGCAGCACATCGAGTGAATACAGGCACTCTACGCGATGGCCAAACGGCCTAGATTGCAATGGGATTGTGTAGGTTGATGTACTGTCATCATAGTCATGTTTGAAATACGAATACTAACGTGTTAAGGTGCGATTCCGATCCACGCGGCATAGGATAGGTCGACGTCTGCCATCTGCAGTTGCCGTCTGCCACGTGGATCAGAATCGCACCTTAACACTTGACGTGCTTTTAATTACTTACTTACATCTCATGAATTGATACTTCTATAATAATATCTAATAGGCAAGTAAATAGTAAAGTAATCTACACGAGACATACTTATGTACAAAAAAAAAATACTATGAAAAACTCGTCTTCAGTAGACTATAGTAATAGATATTTGATAGTAGGTAGGTAGGTATAGTCGACAGCACAACAAGTGTAGCCTACTGGTAAGTACCTACTCTAAGTAACGACAATACGACCAACGACCACTGATGTGCCGTTGACTGTACCTAAGTTAAAAGGTAGTTAAAATTATCATAACATAAATATGCTTAGTACCTATATCAATTAGGTACCTACTAGATAATATAAAACCTTGATAATATTGTATTCTAAAATTAACATTATGCCAATAGGAAACTCAAGGAAGTCATAATTTACGCGGTTATGGTTAATAAACACCAAAACATGGATACTTAATTTTCTATTTGTTCAAGGCTAGTTCTTGAACTGCAATTTACACAATTTTAATGTCCCCGGAGCCGGTTCTATTGATTAATAAAAAATGTCATCAAGATAAAGTAATATTTATTGTTACAATCAAAACTAGTCGAAAAGATAACTGTGTGTGTGTAGCGCTCTATAACATAATGGCATTAATCAGAGTGAGCGACCAGTTTCCGTATCTCGCTCCGTAATGAAACCTACCTACACACCTGTGCCGTGAGTAATAAAATTAAAACCAGCATTTTTCATTATCACATTAATTTAAATATGTGCAATCAAAATGTTTTACGATGGAACTGTAATAGGATTGGTGTCAAGTCACTCGTATTAAGTCGGACTCAAACGCCTACGCCTTCATCTCGATGGGATATATTTCAAGATTTTTCCGCCCTTTTCCGGTTTTTTCGGCACGCATGAGCGGCCATAATGAAAACTATCTGATAGCCGACGGGATCCCGGCATCGCCATCAATAACAATCCGCACAGATCCTCGGCAGTCCGCAAAAGCCGTGCCGACAATTTGTCCGCGACTTTACTCAACTGGATATTTTTGCAAGATTTTTGTTTTCTAAGGAAATTATGGTGAACAGAATAAAACGTCGCAAATCCTTGTGATTGGCTTTGCTAAAACACTTTTCGTTATCAACAATTTTATTATCTTTGATCCACAATATTGTTGTTGCTTAAGCGATGACTATCTGTGAGTAAGTGTCGGAAGGGTTACAAGTCAAGTCAGCAGCAGATAAGCAGCGTGCCTTGAAATGGCCCGCGCACTTGGAACCAAATTGCGCGGAAGCCCGCCAGGCTCACGCGTTCGGGTCACGACTCCACTCCAAATCTAAAATTGATTACAAAAAAGAACACTCGGCCCAGACGAACCGGTCCCTGTAAAAAACAAACCCACTCACCATTAAATATAATTTATTCAACATTATTATTCCATTCGTTTCTAAAAATGATTTTCGAAGGACCAAATATATAAAAATTGCGCAGCAAAAAATTCGTCGGAATCGCTAATTGATAATTATATCACTGGCCTGGGTATAATGACGACGGATCTGAGATTCGTAATCCAGATGGTAATCCAAGGTAATGATGCGTGTAAAAATATCAATTCACATTAGAATATCATTATTGAGCAATTACAAAAAACCTGTTGATTAGCATTAGAGACAACAAAAACAACCTGATTAAATAATTGTAGTGCGACACAAATCACAATTAACTATATCAAACGAGCCACCTGCAGCCACAAAATTGGATTATTAATATCGCGTGAAAATAATTAATAGGCAACTTTTTTCATCACACAGTTTGAGCCCGATCGATATGTTTTTTTGGTAATTATTATTCGATATCGGAAAGTTAGACGAACCGATCGTAAACACGATGAAGTGTTAGTCGATTCTCGGTTGATTTTATTAAAGGCACACATAAGTGGATGGACTACATTTGGAGACTATAAAACCTAGCTAATACCTAAACAACAAGCGAAACAGCTACAATTATTATTGTGGTAATAATAATTGTAAATAACATAATAATAGATACAATGTAATAATAATTATGGCTGTGAAGAGTGGGATGTGTGTGTGTGTGTGAGTGTGTGAGGGTGTGTGTGAGTGTGGTCACACTATTATAAAATATTATTGTCTCTGAATCTCGGTCTGCGTTTAGGAGCCTAAATATTTTAACTCGGCGTCAGCACAGCAGTTCAGCGCTAATCTTGTCGCTTTCTTTAGCGAAATAACATATTACTCGTACCTATATGGAAATTATACTTCTTGTGAAGTTCTATTCTATACAATAATATAATACAAGTAGATAAATGAAATGCCTTACCTACCAAAAATTTGCAGAAAATCATTTCGTAAAGGGTGTGTAAAAGTGGGAACCAGTAAAAAGTGGGAAAAAGTAAATAGTTACTAAAGAAAATGTTCAGGGGCACCTTTTCGCCACAATAAATTAGTATCTATCAAATTAATATTCAAGTATAGATAATTAAAACTAAAACGTACGAAATATATTAAAATCTACTTTAAAATATTTAATACTACCTAAAAATACTTTAAACTACCTAGAAATAAATAACAATAATATAGGTACTTAATTATAATATATATTATCAACAGAAAAAAAACACATACCGAATTTTCGGATATATTTGGAAACGAAGGCGATATAAAACACGTTTGAGTGGATAAAGTCAAGGATGCAGTTACTTTACCAGTTTACCACAAACTGCAGCCGCAAGAGTTTGCAGCTGCACACTACAGCCAGCTAGCCTATAGGTATCTATCCTATAGATAGAGCATGATATTGTAGCGGGATTCAGCTGATTTCCGCATCTTGCGGCAAAGCAACAGGGTTAGCTTAGCCGACCACAATAAAACAGAAATTGAATTATGGAATGTGGAATAGAAATGTATTAAAATGAAACAAAGGAAGTAATTTCCTTTAGCGCTGCTCATCATGTAATCTATTCGTACACTTCTCGGTGAGCCAAAAAACTATTATTTACTAGAGCGTTTGTCACGCTACAAAATAGTAAACTTCAGTGGAATAAGAACTATATATCTATATCGTCTTCCATAATAAATACTGCATATAGAGAGATGCAGACATATGCTTATTTTGCCTCTATTTGAATTTAACAACATGTCTAGCGATGCGACAGTTTTGTCATAGTTGCTTTCCCTTTTAAACATTACAATAATGGCGAGCTCAGCCCCCTTACCTTGAAGTCTTATAGCAGTATTACTTCCATAATACTTTGTTACTTCGTACAATGACGACCTTAATGAGCTTACTTTAAGGTCGTCATTATACGAAGTAACATAATACTTATGGAAGTAATACTGCTATAAGACTTCAAGGTAAGGGGGCAGTTCAGCTACATGACGTAGGTACGAGTAGATACTAATGATCGACATATCCGTTACTATTTGTCCTACGAGTATCTCCGGAAGGTTGCCGCGACTAATGTAATTAGTTCATTATCATTAACTTTATCCCGGGACGCTGGCTCTCGCTGTTGTCTCTAAAGATTTATTGGTCACGCTTGCCTATTTTTCTGCGACCATGAATATGGTACATTAACATGTTATTAATATGACTAAATGAAGCTCGATAAATTTTAAAGACAAATAATCAGCCACATATCAAAATATAACGAAACTAGATTGTGCAACAATAATCCTATTTCGACTAATTTCCATTCTTAGATCAAGGATACAGCAATGCTCCATTCTAACACTATAATTCACAACTCTGATTTAAATAATACTAATTGGTGGGTAGGTTGAACCGAATTAATTAGCCTACCTTGGGCAATCAAGCGAGCATCAGACTTTTTGTTGTGTCAGACTGAACCAGACCTTGGCAGTTGCAGTCTCTGAACCTTGAATTGCTGTTACAAAATTTGACAAAAACAAATTGCTACTAAGCACTGCTTAAACAATGTTATGTGTGGTGAATCTACAAGGTTGTAAAAAGGCTTCACTGAAAAGCACAGATTATTTGTCTATTACCTACAGGCACCTACGCGTGTGTGTGTATTACGGTGTGTAAGAGGGTGTATGTATGTGTGTGTTGCGTTAAATATTGTTATGTAGAGTTAGTTATATACAGGTTTCAGTGTTAGGAAGTTATATTTACACCATGTATTTTGGTTAGTAGTTAATACTAGGTATCTACGAAACTCCATCAGTTCAGATTTCCCGCTAATAGACGGGATTTATTAGATTAGAGAAGGGATAACCTGATTCAACATATTCCAGGGATTTCAGGTAGGTAGGTTACAAGGAAAGGTTTACCAAATATGTAGTGTGATCTAAACATACGCTGGAGCTGATTACACTATAAAGTATACCTATATACTTTATAGTGTTATGCTCCTTGCAATCGTCTATGTGTATAGGGCCTTTGATATGAATTACCTACCTAAAGTAAACTGAAATTTAATAGCGTGATTTTGCATTTTGTGTGGGAAGTGGAAGGAACGAGAGAGGCCTTTGTCCAGGGGTAGGATATAATTTGTACCTACTTATTATCCTTAAAAACTTATACCTAATTATCCTTAAAAATCAACATACCGGAAATTTCTTCAAATACAACAAAAAGACACAGTAGTACGTCTTTTCACATGTCTCTGTTGGGAAATCAATTTTCTGAACCTTGCCCGCGAATCAGAAGTTTAGACCAAAACAACAACAGTAAAGTGTCATCTCAAATCAAGTAATACGGGTCTGCCGTAGCCGGACCGTCCCGTTAATGAGTGAATAATGCTAATGAAGGCTCCACCTGGCTGCATGGCATGACCGTGGGACGAGCACGTTGTCGCTAGTCGCATCACATCCGTCCTTAACTTCACATTTAATACCACAGAGCCGCCTACCTGTCAGCTTAATCTATTTATCACGTCGTCGCAAGCTACACACGCGGACCGATCTAAGATGTAGGTAGGTAGGTAGGTATGTAAATTGTTTACCCCATGGTTTCCAGACTGGGAATAACAAGGCATTTACAAAGTTTCCGATGCTGCCACAGTAAATTACGAATTGATAGACGTACCAGAATATTCACGCGTATTAAACTAAGTACCCCATGGTAAAACGGGACTAGTCGTTTTTTAATGATAACATTAAATACCTATGTTAACAAATGTGAAAAAGAAATGAATTCCATGCCAGAAGTAGAACTCTCGCCGTTGTTTTCAAATTAATTAACCACCTACTCAGTGGCTGCCTACCTCAGCAAGTCAGTCAATCAAACATCATTGTTTTGTTGGTTTGATCCGCTGAATATGTCACGAAACCTCGCCTCGGGTGTCAGTAAACCGTTGATACTAGACCGAGAGACTGACCAATCATGTTCCACATTAAAAGAGCAGAAGTATCATTGAACTACCATACAACAATGAGAAGTGTTCGTTAACACCAACATAATCTGTATCGTAGACTTGCAGTTTACTGTGGGTTTTTTTTTCACATCTCTGTTAGTTAATATTACTTTTAAACTGTTTAACTTTTTTTTAATAGTTACTGTATTTTGATCACTAATTTTAATTATAATAGGTAAAGACTGAATTTCCCAAAAAAAAAAACTTATGATAAGTACTACCTAATAACTGAACTTGATTTTTTTGCATCAATTCCTATTATACTGCTTTAGTTAGGGATATATGGTTCTACATTCGAAATTACTTTTCGGTTCCTTGAGAAGTAGGTATGTAGCAATACCTAGATACATTAACCTCTCATCTGGACCTTTCTTAAGGTGGAAAGTAGAAACCCACATGCTTGACTCTCGTACTACTGGCGATTGCATTCAGCATGTGTGTGGAGTACCGGCCTCATCGCTGACAGCCAATTAGCCCCGTGCCCCATGCCTCTCGCCCCGCACCCCTCTAACCCGCACTCACAGACCCATTTATCTTTATTCGACAGAATCGCCCCGCACAACTGACGCTCTCGAACCCTGTGCCTATCCGATACCGATTGAGATCCACTCTCACCGCCACGCGAGTACGATCGGTTAGGAACTCATGGAGCCTGCCCGTGACACACATACAATGCCGCCAGGAATTATGTCTATTAAAATAAATGATCCTCGGTTAGCGAGCGCTATTATTTTTTAAACTGACTACATATAATTTTTCGGTACCAGTTGGTAGTAGGCACGTTTATATGTAAAGGTGCCAGATTTAAGTAGGACATCGTACATTGGTGAGTATATGGTGAACTGGAATAAACGGTTTAGCAGAGAGATAACATTTACTAGAGGTGTGAACCGACGATAAACACTCGCGAGGTACCTCGCCACTAGAGTGCAAAGCCTGACCTTACAGAGAAAAAAGATTAAAGCGAAATTGAAGGTAAATACAATAGACATGGGCCAGTGAGCAATCTACTTCTGATTGTCAAGGCTATTTGCTATTCTCAGAATATCTGTTAGCGCCGTCTCTGAGTCAGTTCGTACCTCGCCACTGACTCACCTCACCATTCGCTGACTCTACGTCGCTCGTCGATTGTTTCCCGATAAATTGTTCCTTCCTTACTAATCCATTTACGTTACCGCTTGCATTCATTACAAGTCTTTTGTTATTTCAGCAGACGCGACAGTTGTAAAATTTTATGGTCGTCATTTGTTATCTATGCATTCCAATATTTTTTCACGTAGGTAAGTAAAAACTCTTTATGTAAACTATCTGCACTCAGAAATAACTGTAATTGTTTAGGTTGATCAACGATTTCAATCTTTAGTTGAGACTATCTGCTAAGTTCAAGCTCTATAAAATTGAGTAGTAATCCTATATAATAATTCCTAGATAAGAATTTTGGACACAAGAGAAGACAACAGAATGTAGGTAAATTGCAGATTTACTCAAACTGGAAACTTAAATATGTTTATTATCCTTTTTGAAATATTCATAAGCCTCTCCATAATTATTTATTTAAAAATAACAATCTAATAATTTATTAGAATAAAAACTAAAATATAACTTATTATATAAAAATATGTTGCTTTATTTGAATATAAGTCATGCTAAAAATGATCCAACATAAGAAGGATTTTGTCTTCACAGTTGACATTCAGCGTAGCTGCAATAAAGCAGGCATTATGCAAAAACGGTTGTGATGCAAGCGAAGTAGCGTCTTCACTCTCGAGGCTGAAGTCATAGGCATGCCATTCACGTCCGCGGGCCAACCCAGCGAGGGTCCATACTCAACACCGCTGGGTAAAGCTACCCGAGATTAGGTAAACGAAAACAGAGTTGTTTATATCGAAAGAGCAATAGCTCCAACTTGAATATTTGATAAAGATATGCATTTTATAACTATTGTGTTTGACCGCCCTCATCACCGTGTGATATGAGAGTGCACTCGCGTATGTAGAGTTCCTTAGATGCCTAGGTAGTTGTTTGCGTGCAGATTGCTCGCATAATTTCCTTATTTTGTGTTGTTAAAAGTACCTACTTATTTAGAACATATAGGTAATCTTCTGAATAAGTAGGTACTTTTAAATTTACAATTAAGTGGGTAGGTTTTTTAGATACGTAAGTATATAGTGTGTTCTTGTTGTATCATCCTAAACATCATAGTTTATAATGTGAATACTTGAATAGCAAACTTTTTCCCCTATAAATAATAGCCAGTTGAGTGATCCCACTGATACCCCATGACAAAGAATCGGTGGATAGATTAATGGTGGCCATGGTCGCGGGAGGAAACCGCGGGTAGATAACAAATGGCGCAGGTCCCGCGGGACGCGCACACGCGCACTGCCCACAACGCAGCGCCCCCGGGCGACTCGGCTGCAGCCTATCATTTATTTAAGCATTCATTGTCGTCAACAGTTTTTTAACGCATAGGTTTTCTTAAGAGGGTAAGAAAAGGGAGGCACAGCGGGAAGATTAGTCACGCAGATAACATCTCGGAAGTGTCAGCTAAAATACTTGAAAAATTGTTACTAGCAGCAGAAGATAACTTTTAAACTAAACTTAGAGGGTTCATGTGCAATTCATAACAGTAAAAAACGAGCTGCGTAAATAGTTTTGTTCAACACTGGTAACAAACCTTTAATAAAGTAGAACGTAGGTATCATTCTGATGGAATCATAAAGAAGACAGAAAGAGAACAGATTTATTTAACACCACACAGTACGATACAATACAAAACGTCACCCATTATGTTCATATCATACAAAACTAATTGTTTTTTTAAATACCAGTGGCCACATTCTGTTACTTTTACCACGTCTCTTTTACTTTCGTCGCTATGCCAATGTAACTACTACTCAACCAAAGGGAATTTTAAAATGCTCTTAATGTCGATGAAATCGCATATTAGAGAATTCTATTTATACATTTTCGTCTGCTGCGCAAACTATGACCAACCAATTATGACCAGACCACCAAGTGTGTACTAAGCAAACTTGCATAACAACAGCAAGAAGTGAGAGAGAAGTATGGGTGTGATGTCCGTTGCATATAATTGTGTATTCAGATCACATTTCACACGTGCAATGAAATGACACATTGTACCTACACAGGAACATCATATCATAATGCACCGGTCATGTTGTGCGAACTATCACGTCGCTGGCTCGTTGATAAAACATGACACTTTGCCAGTTTTACCACACATGTTTGTTGCTAGTCTTGCAGTTGAAAGGTAACTACCTACCTAAAAGGTACCGTACACACACTTGATTAATTCTTATTTAACTAACTAGTGATGAGATTAGTCTGACCAAAACCAACCGCCGTATTACGTGACTGTGATTTTATGTTGTCGATGAAACATTCATAGGTATACCGCTAATCTCGGCCGCAATATGGCTCCAACACTAGCATAACCTTCACCATTTCTTGTAACACTCGCTAATTAACTTGTAAACATTATAACTTATTTGAACCGATCCGTGAGGGAGTGGCGGTTTTTACCTTCTAATAATTTCATAACCTTTTAAGAGTAATCGAGCGGTTTGCAGTAATGTTTCGTAACGCAAGAGCGCTCGCTCAACGTGGGAGAATGTGTGATATTTGTAATAGAATACGACACCTTCGGAGGACATACTTAGTCTCGTTTACCTATATGGAAATACTGATGGACTCGTGATGAACTACTCTGACAATATAATTTGTAATTACGACGGGATCCTTACCAGAACTGGATACGTGCGATTTTTAAACTCTCAATAGCCGATGCTTAAGTAACTGAACCAAATTATATGAACCAATGTTCAAATAATTATATTTTCGATATTTGACTTTGTGCCTTTTTATATCCAAATTGAAACCACTTAAGGCATTAATTATACCTATAAATCATGTTTACTTGTCGTCTCGCTAATTATGGACATAGAAAATACTAGTAAATTGCATAAAGTTTAGTCACTCGCAACATTTTTCTGATCAAGTAACACTCAAAATCTTCAAGTCGACACTCCTAGAAAAGAATACATTTTTTGTGAAGTTTTGCTGTTAGTAGATGTTGTTCTCTCGTAGAGAAATCTTCCTTTTTGCAGCTCTTGATTGATGACTTCTCTTACAGCGTGACACTTGGGGTGTTTTTCTGACGAGAATGTCTTCCAAATCCAAAGAGTCAATTACATTTAAGAATATTTTTTCTACTAATGGGGTCTTGAAAAATCGTTACATTTTGCTATACCCACGTTGAAAGAAAAGTTGGCTGACATAATACTACCCTTCATACATGGACGTAACCACTATACCTATGTACCATAATGATAACCAGAGGGTACTTAAGTACCTATAACAAAGTTTGCCAAAGGAGGGTATTGTGGCTTGTATACTAAAATTTTCGATAACAACGAGTACCTAGACCTACTATGATCTATTACTCAACAAAAGACCATAAATTGTAGCTGACGAAAATTTCATACCAGTTGGTTACGGAATGATGGATGACTTTTTACGTAAAACGTCACTGGGTAAGGAAACGGTCGTGAGCCTCGTGACCTCACGCATCTCCACAAAATTCGGAGTCCATTTGCTGTGTACGTGCGTGAAAACTGTGTGAGCACACCGATGTTATTTCCCGGCGGGCCTGGTTTGGTAACAAAAGACGCGTCCACGTTGTCCACTATCATATTTCTCAGAAAATCTCTGCAAAGCAAACTTGTTCTGGCCGTCACTCGCGTCGGCATTGATTACCAGGCCCATTGACTTAGTAGGATATCTTAATTGGGAAATCTACTCATGTGACTCCTGCAGACCTATTATGTAACTGGTAGAGTAATATGCTCAATTCTTCTTTGATAACCATCGCAAGGTTGATGTGCCAAAAAATTAATGTTACTAATGAAACCCAACCATCATCAACCATGGTCCTCCTGCAATTGAGAAGTTACCAAAAGATCTCCATCGGAAACTGAATACTTATGACTTTTATTTAACACTCGGTTAACTTTGAATTCTTTTCGCAAGCCTCTATAATACCTAGTGAGTGTAGATAACCATATGTAACTTAAACTCAGCCCTGAAAGCTTGTAGTGAATACGAAACACGTTGAATACATTCCGCCCGTCTCGTCTGAGGGAAGTACGGTGAACGAGTACGTGTAACGTTGTTAAGTCCAACGGACGATCCTGGCCAGTGGTCCGGAGCGAGCGAGGAGGGAACTGTCTGGAGTAGAGTAGCAAGCGAGACACGCTCCCTGCGCACACGATAGCCAGACTTCAACTTCGCTTTCTATATGTGCTGCTTGTGCGATAGGTGAACATGAAGTTATCTAGTTGATGAGAATACGAACATATTCCTTTCGTGTATACCTACCTACATAACAATACTAACATTACCGCGTGGCACTAACCAACAGGGCAGATTTTAATATCCGATTACAGAATGCTCTTTTCTTATACATATGTGCTTTGATTGAATTCAAGATATGAAGTTTTTGAGTATTAATAAAGTAACACCTAAGTAGAAATAAAGTGCGTATAGCAATGTTACATAGGTACTCTACCTACCATTATATGCGATACGATACGAAACATTCTCTAGCCGCATAAAAAACAGACGTAGGGCTGGTTATTCTCATCAGAACTAACGTTTAAATAGAGCTAATGCCAGCGCTCCAGTTACTTGTACAGTTATCTGCTGGCCGTTAACTGTGAGCAGCTTTTAATAAACGTTGAAATTAATTGGCTGCATTTTTAACGCCAGATGTAATATGATTTACTAAACAGTAAATCATTACGGATAAATTGCACACAAGTTTTCTATGTAGCTCTAGAAGGAATAGTGCTGTATACGGAGCTTATTAGAGACGTATACAATCGAGGAGTTTGGTCGATACGACAGACAAGAAACGATTTATTACAACATAAACAGCATTAAATCTGCAAGGGCAGCATTCTTGCACGCATTCAGAAACCGTAAGCCATCAATTAGCCTTAGAGCACCAATGTGTACACTCTGCGGAAATTCCCATATAATGCGGTAGGTCCTCTTTGTAAGCTATATACAAGATTTTTTGTTTATTTAAAATATAGTTCTCAATATTTAAAGTAAGTACTTAATGCTTATGTTGAGAAATTCAAATGATCTAATTTTCCTAAAAACTGTGCCACTAATTGACTATGGTAATATGTAGATATATGGTCACATTAATCTTTCCATTTTGATCTCGTACTACATGTCAAGGCATAACAATATACGACGTAATACAGCGATCTGTTCAAATTGAAAAAAACACATCATAGTCCTTCCGGGACAATAGCTCCGTCGGACTCTGTCGGACAGGAGATCCGTAAAGACTGATATATTGCTCACTACATCTTTTTGTGCCGCAGTAAATATAGCATCTAAAGTAACATTCGAACACTGATTGATATACAACTTGTGGCTGAGCGACTATTAAATTTGAAATGTTTTTGAACTTGACTGGGGCTATTAAGTGTTATTAAAGTTTGGTTGGATGCGATGGTGTGCGAGGCAGTTACGATAGTACCTATGGTGTCCGAGGCGGGTGCGGCGGCGTCGGAACGCGTTTGATGCATAAGTAATCAAATGAGCTCCACTGTGTTCGGGTCGATGTTCCATTGCGCAACAAACCGTTACCTATCTATTTAAATTGGGTTCGGATAAATTTGATGTACCGCCGCGGGGCTGTGGGCTTGTGGCCCGCCAAGACGCATCGGCAGGCGCGGCAAGTTATTTGACTACTAACATCTCAGAGGGCACAATAACCAGCAGATTACTGTAGTACGTGACTCGAGACCGCTGTTGGGAGTTATGTCACCGGCTTGGGCAGCGTGATATTATCGTGGTGGCATGTCATGTGAGATCATGTAGTTAACTCTCTGTTGATCATATAGCGCTACATAAGCTTATACACAATCTATTTGACCAGGTAATAATTTCAATAATCTACTCTTATTAAAGCTTTTCGGTTTTGTAAATGTGTAGGAATAAAAAAATTGCGCCATATTTATTGTAACAAAAGTTGTTACTTCCAAAAAATTCCATTTCTTACAACAGAATACAAAAAAAAACTTGATAATTACATGGGAAACACATTGTGGTTATGGAACATCATTTAATTACTTATTTATTTATTCCATATCATGGAGCTTTATGAAGCATTCATACACCTACCTAAGTAGGTACAACCTGCCACCTAAGCCTTAGTAGGTATATCTACAACCATAACAGGCAACTTCTACTTAGTTGGGGCAGCATCAAGCGACTGGTAATTAACTAGGTGTCCGTTATCATCGACGGCGTGAATATTCAATATTAATGTAGCGTGAAATAATTTGAAGCATTTTCCAGGGGCTATCAATCTGGGCCGCTAATGAGATTCGTCCGGGCCGCCCGTGATTGCGTCGACCAATTTGTGTCTCGATACACGGCGCTAATGAAATACTACAACCATCTACTTTCAAAGTCATCCCATTACTTATAATTGACCAATTATTATGTTACATTAAATATTTTATAACAGACAATAGGAATTACTTACTAGGACGCACAACGCCACGGCGGCGGCGCGGCGTACGCCGGCGCACGTTAGCGCCCATGTACCGGGCCCGTGGACGGCGCCGTCCGCCGGCACGACGCGACGCTGTCCTACTGTGACCGGCGCCGTCCGACATCGTGCACCGGTAGACGGTGACGGCAGACGCCGTGACACGCCGCGCCATGCGACGGCACGGGCGGGGGCGCCACGCCGTGGCGTTGTACGTCAGCCCTCGTTCACTTTTTAGTAGCAGTGCATAATTAAAATATTATGCGTTTTATAAAGTTTCGTAAGGGAAATTTGACCTTTAGCTTGATATTAAATGCTCTCTAAAAACAATGACCTAAATTATGAAAACTAAGACAGTATCTACGGGAAAACCGAAAGTATTGTCATAGTCTTGCAAACTGTGCCCGTCGCCGCAGGGTGTCACCGCGCCCGCCCCCTCTGCCCGCAGCAGCAGCGGCGGCGACCTCTGACCGCGCTTTCACTCATCTGCCCACAGATCACGCTCAATTCAGCGATTTCCTACAACCAAATAAAGACCTCTCCCACAATCCATTTTAATAGATGACAACAACTAATTTTTGTTGGTACTTAATCAAAAATATCGCTGGTGATCGATCCGGCGCGCCTAAATATCGCTGTCGATATCATACCTACCTAATTATAGTAATCGGTAAAATTATGTTCATTGCCAAAACGGTATCAAAATATGTATTATAGTACATAGGTATGCATGGTATGACCTATCACACATTTTATTATTCGATACTTTGAGGTGAATTATATAACATCCATGAGTCATTTGCAAACAATAGTGCACTGGAAACAATTGTTACTAAAACTTTCTCTACAAATATGATTACTGTTTGGTTTCATTGTATAGGTTCCTAATGGGTATCGCTATCCTGTCATTTATAAACGAAACTTAAGTACTTATTGCAGAGCTTCCATACGCTCTGCAATAAGTACCTACTTAAGTAAATACCTAAGAAAATGTTTAGCTATACAAGTAGATATATCTACATAGCACTTGGTCAATTTGAACCAACAAAAATCTGCATACCTACCTACTGTTATTTTCGTTAAACCGATACTAAGATATCACAATTCGTTTTAAATGTTTGCAATAACAATTGATATTTTCGCAAATGACAGTGGGCCGGATTTAACTAAACAGCATTATCCCATTAAGAAAATTGTTTCATATTTTATGAATAATAGAATAATTCTGTGCTGTTAATAATTGCTAAAATATCCAATCAGCATTACTTAGGTGTATTTATTGTCTCTGAAATCCATCTTCTGATCGAACGATTCGTCGAGTTGCAATAGCTCACTTGTTGCAGACATAAGTTCCAATCTGGCTGCTTCCTGCGTCACTATAACGTCTCAATTGCTGCTCTTTTGTAATCGGCAATTCGTGCCGCCACTCCGAGGAGCTACCATCCACACTCATTCAATAACGAGAACGAATTCCGGAGTATTTTAGCCCTCTCGTTATGATTATATCACTCTTTGCTCAACGTGCGTGCGATTGTGAAACTGAACCGTCATGTGAATCTCACAATAGTGTAGCACGTAAGAGTTACATGCCATTACAATACTCATGCATTTAAAAAAAAAATTGTGGGCTAAATCAATGCAATGTCGTTAGTTAGGTAGGGTATTGCTAGATACAGACAAGAAAAAAACATTTGTATTCATTCGATGGTCATAAAAAGTCAAGAAGACGAGGACAAAACACTGCACTCGTAACTACTATTATTGCAATTTTTGATTGTAACGCGTACCTAGTCAAGAAATTATGAACTACAAGATATTACAAAATAATTAAGTAATACCAAAATTACGGCATTAGCAAATAACGTAAATAAGTACTAATTATAAAATAATTTTTAATGTCATTAAAAATATTCGTTGATAAAGTGACAAAGAGTTTCGAGGAGACCGTACGAGTATTAAGTAAGTACCTATTACATTTAATTAATTGTCTTGACTTATTTCCTAATTATTACCTCGTATCATTACACTTTAAAAAGATATAATTTATTGCAAAAAAACTAACTACTACAAAATAAAACTAACTTAATATCTAAAAAAAAAAATACCTATGAAATAAAACTATAAACTAAAGAACGAACACGTCGTCGAGGTCCCCGTTCTGTGGCATGGTGCCCAGGACGCTGGCAGCATTTCCTCGCTGTATGGCAATACTTAAACGCTGAGCGAGGTAGCTGCCAGCTCTGGGATCACCCGAGATGTGGACCAACCGGGTAGCCAGCTCGTGGATGATATCTTTTGAGTCTGTCGACCATGGGCCCATTGTTTCTACAGCAAGCGCCGCAAACTCATGATGTGGAGTCAGTCGTGAGTATTTGCGGCGCTTGAGTATTAAAAGTGTAATATACACATTATGACAATAGTAGGTACATTACTTACCTACCTACCATTTTTTGTACCATCTATACAAGTGAGTGACATAACTTTACAAGGATAGTATTATGTCCTAGTTTATATACAACGGTTTTGTATGACACAAAACCACTACTCATCCATGACATCAGTGAAAAGGTAAACGATGAAAAGAAAGAAATAATTACCTACCTAAGTATATGGGTTTAGACTATTACTTATTGCAACATTTCAACAATCAACAAGTCATTTAATACAATTAGCGTTTAGCAACTTTACATCAAGCAAAATCGGTGTTAGATTGGGAATCTTTTTTTATTGCACGACTCTAATAGCGGCGGCCCATTGTCTCTACAACTAGCAATTTATATATCGCAATAGTAAGTACTTACGACCGGTTGTACGGCTAATCGGCTGGTCGCTTCACAACATTAAAACTGCATTAAATTCTATTTAACGGCGAATAAAGCAAGGCTAGTTAAGTGATTGAAATATATTTCGTGTATCATGCGATGCGATTTAAATCTTGATGCAACAATCACCAAATACGAAAAATGTTGTGTATTTCCAGTACTTACTTATATTTTTTCTATATGAATACATGGAAAAAATGTTGGAGTTTTTTTTATCCATGTTGCCTACGGTTGTTTTCCCGAGCCGTCGAATAATTACGAATGTCACGGTTGTAGGAGATTGATACCTATATCATGTCACGCAATATTTTTAGTTCAATCACGCACGTCCACACAAGTACTTATCTAAATAAAAACGCACAAAAAATAAAAAGTGTAATGTCTGGTACGGTCTAACACAGAAAAAGGGGAAGGAGAAGGATGAGATTTTCTCAAAGAGTACCTACGTACTTTACTTTTTTCTCTTATCGTGTGGTTTAGTGACCAAACCTATTTGTCAAAGTTATTCAGGCCGCCCGTAGGCCTTTGACGTGGCCTAACGACTGCTGTCAAGCGACAACAACCGCGACCAACTGCTTAACGTGCTTTCCGAGGCACGAAGGTGCTCAGATGAAAGTGTCACTAGCGGTCACCCATCCAGGTCCTGACCTCGCCCAACGTTGCTTAACTTGTACGATCGTTTTCAACGTGTACTCACAACTGGCCTTCGTGCCCTTTACTGATTTATGAAAATAGTTCTTGAGAAAATCTAGACCTTATTGAGTACACTTTTCTCTATTTTTGACTGTACCTACATAAATTATGAAATATTTTTTATTGGAGTTGAGTTCGGATCATCATGATCATTGATGTCCCTCTCAATATTTATATGATAGATTATAATAATTCTTTCCTATTCCAAGAAAATTATCTGGTGGATCTGCGAAGGATTAGTTGGTGGTCAGAGGAATTTATAGGAATGCTTGGAACCGGTCGGCACTTCCGACGACAGCATAGCGGCGGCGGGCGGCTGCGTCATTCGAGATGACTAGTGCGGTGAACCGAAGCTGGAGATCAACTTGCTTTCGCTGAAACTAGAGCTTTTTAGTCAGGGCATCAGTTTACTTGTTTCACATGAACGGGAATCTGGAAATTCGTTATTTCCACTAACACCATAAAGTCAGGTGGTGGTCAAGTACCTAATTAGGTATGTTTCGTCCCTTTTTATCAAAATGGTGTAGCTATAGTTCGTATTTCGCCACAATAAATCGTTGCAGTTTCTTCAGTTTATTTCTACTGACTGATTTCTAAAAGCAGCAATCAATTACAAACAGGTGTAGGACATTTAGGAAGCCATGTGAAGCGACTAGTTGTAGGTACGGTCAACAGCACATCAATAGTAATATTTGAGAAGCCATTTCAATTCTTATACCTCACACAGACAATGAGAACGGTACAGAGTCCAAATTGTATTTCACTGTGATATTTTATCAACTCAATTGTGAATTGAAACATGAAGAGTTGGCTCAATCATAACACATCGACGTATAGGGACGGGCGCATGTTATTTTTGAAACAAGGTGCGTTGCTTCATATAGGATAGGTACAGGGTGTAATGGAAATGATATAGGAAACCTATGGGGGATGCTCGTATTAGTAATTGAAAAACTTTTGTTCTACAACTTTTCGATTACAAAATAAAAATAAATCAATGTCCCATTCAAATCGATCAGCTGATCTGTACACAATGCATGCGGGAGTAAATTATTTTTTCGTGAAAATCGAAAAGTCGTAGAATAAACCGTTATATATCGATTGAGTATCCTGAACACCCTCCATTCGAATTCCTATAATATTTTCGTTACACTCTGTAATAGTATAAGCATGCAAATCAATGGTGAAATCAATGCATATACGTAGGGTGTTGTCGACT